>OX422210.1:457067759-459566925 GCA_949130495.1 Sambucus nigra | reverse complement strand
AATTAACTAAAGTAAAAATGACACAACATGACACACTAAATAAACTCTAAAAAAACTAAACACAACTAAAATAAAAGCTATAAAAATAAAAACTAATAAAATAAAAAATAAAAATACAAAAAAATAAAAAATGAAATAATAATAAACTAACTAAAAGCTATGAAAATAAAAAAAATATAAAAACTAATACACGAAGCGCTAAAAAAATATAAAAATCCTAAAAATATATACGTGACTGAATAAATTAAAATAATAAAATAAATACTAAAAATAAAATGACACAAATAAAATAAAATGGGACAACCTAAACACACACGGTTCGGGACATATTTAGGTAGGTTTAGGGTAGGCTAGGATACGGGACTAGGGTAATTAGCTCCATATTGCGCACAATTGCCTTGAAATATGTGTTTGAACACCGCAACATGCATTCGACCTACAAAATAGTCGATAAAATGCATAAGATCCAAATTATCGAGAATTAGCAACTAAAGTACGTCTATTCGGGGTATAAAATGTACACTTTTGGGTGCTTATCAGTGAGTGTTTATCGAATCATGGGTTGCGATGGGAAAGAGAATGTGCATGTTGGATAATACATAAATATATAGGAGTTTGTGACTTACAAAATAGATATAATATGGTATAAAAGTATATAACGAAATATTGGAACTCGAATCCCAGGATTGGCCCGGGATGCCTACGTAACCTAAGGGGAATCAAAGACCATATAGTTCGATATATCATAGGGGTGGGGTTTAACTCATAAATCTAAATTTAAGACTCCTCTTTGAGTTTTTTTGAAGCAAGTGTGCTGAATAAAAGTGTGAAAAAGTGAGGAAGTCTTACTTTTGGAATTTGAAGCACCCTATATCTTTGACTTACTTAAGTCTATACTATATAGGTGCTCATCCAGTTTGAAAATTCTGACAAAATTTTAGTCCCATCCCTAGTTACCAAAGAAACTCAGACTCTTCATTTAATTCCTCTACTATTTTTGGGAATTTTTAAATAACTTCTAATATTTTAAAATGATTTTTAAAATTAAAATAATGGCTTAAAAAATCTTTGGGGCCAATTTATAATTTATTTTTAAGGCATAAAATCTGGTTGGGTAGAAACCAAAAGCACTTGAGAATATTGTGGGTACAATTTGTACTTTTAACAACTAAAAAACACGCATTTTTCATTACATCTTAGCCTTACATTTGTTGCCTATATAAAGTCTAGATATGTGTTTTCTCTCTCTCATATACTTGAGACTCACTGTGCACCATTGGATCATTCTAATCAATGATCTGCATGTGTTTTTTCATAATCCTTGTGTTTGATTTTCAACCAATCAATTCTGTTTTAAATGCGGTGGCTTGATATCCATTAGATTTACTTCGAATTAATCCTGATCGTCCATTTTCCCTTGATGTTCCAGATCCTTATTCTCTTAGTATAAAAGGAGACTTCATCTTCAATTTTGTAACTTTTGTCATTTTAACCTCTGAGAGAAAATAGAGAGAGAGAGAGAGTTCGAAGAGTTTTTATAAACCCTAACTCAAACTTCAACCAAATCCAAACCAGAAAATATTTTTCTGAGTGTTTTTAGTTCGAGATTTGTGAAGTTTCTTCCTCTACTGTCTTATATCTCTTTGCCAACTTAATCACGTTGATTAAGTCTCTATTTCTTTGTATAGAAATTTGAGATTCGATTTCTGTGATACGTATCTCTTAGTTATTTGCAAGATCTGATTTCTTTTTTTGAGAAATCTAATTATTGTTGGTTGTTTTCAAAATAAATGTTATTTTCAAACCCTAAACCAACAGAATACTTTCTGATTTCATCTTACTCAAACTTTCAGACTTAGATCTAGTTTGGGATCTTGAATGGGGTTTTCACTTTCAAAATTATTTCGCATTTTGTGAAATAAGTTAATGTTTTCAAACAAAGAAAGTGAATAGGATCTTGGCTAGTTTGTATAGCAAGATTCCCTCTTAATCTGCAGTTATTTGATAGATCCAAAGTCGGATTTATTTGACTAAGTTAATTTTAGAGACCCTTGCATCTTGAGAGATCTGTTTATAATTTGATAACTCACATTGTCTATAATTAAGTGTGTGTAAGTTACATGCATGAGTTTAGACTACACCACATACACCTTCACACTACAACACTGAAACGTGTTGGTGTTGAGATATTGGACTTTTAGAGTCGACGTAAAGCTAAAAGGAGTAAAGTTACGAAGTTGGAAGAACATCAACAACATTAGAACCTTAGGAGAAGTCAGAACACGCCAGAGGAGTTGGTACATTTCTGAACTTAGATTAGGTTTGATTGTG
Source organism: Sambucus nigra (assembly GCA_949130495.1). Taxonomy (NCBI): domain Eukaryota; kingdom Viridiplantae; phylum Streptophyta; class Magnoliopsida; order Dipsacales; family Adoxaceae; genus Sambucus; species Sambucus nigra. The sequence goes on along the minus strand of OX422210.1, from coordinate 459,564,594 downwards.
TGTCTTGATTGTTATATAGCTTGTAATATGTTACTAGTTTTTAGTGGACTTTTTACTTTTGTGGCATAGAGGTCACCGTGGATGTTTCCCCAATTAGGTGGGGTTTTACCACGTTAAAATTTCTTGTGTACACTTACTCTTACTCTCATCCCCTTCTTAAGGTTGTGTTGATTTATTTTGTTTAAAAGTTTTTTTTTCAAAATTGGTAAACCTATAACTGAAATTACTCGTTCATACTGTTTTACACATCTTGTGTTTAAATTTTTTTTTAAGAAAAGAGTTTCTTCAACAAACTGTTCGGAGCCATTTAGATAATTTAATCTTGTATTAAACAACTTAAGTGGTACGTTTTCAATTGGTATCCGAGCATTGGTTTTTCAAAAATTCTTTAGATCTTGAGTTTCTAAAATTATTTTCTCTAAACAAATTATGGATGAGAAATTTGAGAGACTAGGTAACCTGTCCAATCCCCCTCTCTTTGATGGAACTAACTTTGCTTACTGGAAGGTAAGGATGATGGATTTCATCCAAGGACTTTAGGAGATGATGTCTGGGAAGTTATTGAAAATGGTACACCTTTCCTACTAAACCAGTCGCTGAAGGAAGTACTGTGACGATTAGAAAGTTACTAAGTGAATTCACTAAAGAAGAGAAACATATTTCACTTAATAACAATAAAGGCAAAAATGCCATATTCATGTTTATCAATGAACACGCATTTAAGAGAATATCATTATGTTCTACCTCTAAAGAAGCATGGGACACCCTAGTGACTACATATGAGGGTGATACCCGAGTTAATGCTGCAAAAACTCAAATGTTAATCTAGTAGTATAACTCTTTAATCATGACTGAGACTGAGTCATTTGATGACTTCTATATTAGACTAACATACATTGTGACCAAATTGCATGCTAATGGGATTATTTATGATAGAAAGGAAATTGTCTCTAATTCTAAGATCATTTCCACCAAAGATTGATAATAAGAGATATGCAATTGAGGAGATGGATGATCAAAATCTTACACCTGAACTCCTCAGTAGCAAATTGAGAACTGTGAAAATGGAATTAGAATTTAAGAAATAATTAACCCAGTCCCAAAAGAGACAGTCTACTTTCAATCTTATTTTTTCATCTAAGTTTACTACACCTGAATTTAGCATACCTAACATTGACTTAGACTTCAATGAGGATCGTAATTTAGAAACTTTGGATAATCAGATTGCCTTAATGTCTAAACAGTTTAAGAAAATTGTGAACTTTCAAAATAAAATAGCAAAAAGACAAGGCAAACCTACTTATCCAAATCAATCTAACAACAGGCTTCATGAGAGAAGACAAGATAAATACCAGTCTGATAATCACAAAAACCTGAGAAAGACCTTAAAATGTTGAATGCATTAGATGTGGAAAGCTAGGACACATGGCTAGTGACTATAGAGTTAACGTAGATAGAATTCACAAACATAATAGGGCTCATTTAAGCAAGACCTGGGATGACTCAAGTGACTCTAAAAATAATGAACCCATCTAACACTTTTGACCCTTGCATGTCATTCTTTGCTAAAATAATCTACAATGATGATGACGAATCTGATTATACAATGACTGATATTGTGCCTACTGGTTTATCTGCCTTATTGCTTGAGAATGTTGATAATGCTTCAAATGCCGTGTGTGTGAGTCAAAGGAAACGATCTATTGCTGATGTTAATGGGTGTGTGAGTCCTAAACATGAACCGCTAGGGGACACTGCACACTTAGCGACTTTGAAAATGATGACTTTCCTGACATTCACACACTGTACACAAAAACTATTAAGAAAAGCACTATGCTTGAAAAAATTGTCAAGGATCTTACCCAGAAGATAAAAACTTTAAGTCTGATGATAAAAAAAATGCTGAAGAGTATACTACTCAATGTCTAACTCTTGAGACTGAAACCAAAAACTTTGAACAAAAACTGAAAGAGTTGTCTAACTCTAATGAAATTCAGGAAAAGAAATACAAAGGAACGTTGTTAGAATTAGAACAAACAAAAGAAAAGACATCCACGGTCTTCAAAAATTTTAAAAAATTTGAAAATAATTCTAAGTGTTTTGAAGATTGTGTAGCTGAAAGCAAAACCAATTTTGATGATAGAACTGGAATAGATTTTTATCCCAACTCTAAGACACAAACTAAAAACTTTGAAACCATAAAGTTTGTGTCTGGTGGCAAAAAACCTATTGAAACTTGTCCATATTTTCAAGGTTTAAAAATAATTTTGATAAAAAACAATTGAAGTTAGACATTGGTGAATCAAGCAAGTCTAAGCATAACGTTGAATAAAAGACCAAATATGTCTACCCTCCTGTTCGAAAAGCAGATTTGATGTTTCATCTTGTGCCACTTAGGAATAAGACTAGAGCTCAAAATCTAGACAAACCCTTGAATAATACCTTTACCAAGGTTATGAGTTCAACATGCCATCTTTACTGCTCCTATTGTGATGTCTATGGACATTCCTTAGATGGTTGTTATTCCAAACGTCTATGTAATCCTGTCTATACTTCTCCCATTTACCATAACTTCAACTATTCTTGGAGAAGCCAAAACAACCATGTCCTTCCTAGATAGCCAGACAATAACTCTAACTATCACAATAGAAGGAAAAGGTCTAATAATAAAAGATAATCTACAAGAAGGAATCCTAGATTCTATTCTAAAGCAATTGCTCCAACTTTTTATAAAAACAAAAAAATTGCGCAAAAATATTTTAAAGAAAAGTCAGAAGCTCGCAAGTTTTATCAAATACGAGCTAATAAGAACAAATTGAAAACTAGAGCAATTTGGGTTAGAAAAAATGATCTATTACCCCAGTTAAAATGCAACATAGTGATAAGTGCTTTTAAAGCTGAACACACTACAACTGGATGGTATTTAGACTCAGGATGGTCCAAAGATATGACCGAGGATGATTCTAAACTCTCAAACAAAACTAACTTATCTGGAGGAAAAGTCTTATTTGGAGATGGTGTATCATCCCGGATCATTGGTAAAGGAACACTCCATGAATAAGGATTAACCATTCTTAAGAATGTTCTCTTGGTAAAAGGACTTAAAGCCAATTTACTAAGTATATCACAGTTTTGTGACTCCAACTATACTGTCACTTTTTCAAAGAACAATTGTAAAATTTTAAATGAAAACGGTGACTGCATTATTATAGGACTCCGTACTCCAGATATGTGTTACACAGTCAATCCAAGTACATAGGTCTGTAACATTGCCAGAATTGATGACAATGAGATAAGGCATAATAGGTTGGGTCACATTAACTATGATAAATTTGGCAAATTATGCTCCCAAGAGATAGTTAGAGGTCTTTCCAAAATCACACCAATTTCAAATATTGTTTGTGGTCCATGTCAAGATGGGAAAATTGTCAAGGCTCCCCATAAGAAAGTTAAAGAAGTTATATCCACTAAACCTCTAGAACTCATCCATATAGACCTAATGGGTCCTTCTCGTACTGTTAGTATTTGTGGCAACAGTTACATCCTTGTTATGGTTGATGATTTCACTCAATTTACCTAGGATGCCTTCTTAAAACATAAATTAGAAACCTTTCAAAAGTTTTTGAAAATCTTAGTTCGTATAGAAAATGAAAAGGACACCCAAGTAGATATAATTCGTAGTGATAGAGGAGGAGAATTTGTAGATTCAGGTATCATAGAATATTATGACTATAATGGTTATAAACATGAATTTCGTGCTCCTAAGACACCTCAATAAAATGGGATTGCCGAACGAAAAAATTGCACTCTTTAAGAAATGTCTTGTGTGATGATCCATGCAAAAAATCTACCAAAATATTTTTGGGTAGAATCCATTCGTACTGCCTGTCATATAATCAATCGCGTCTAATTAAGGAAGAATACCAAACAAACACCCTATGAGCTTTAGTATGGAAATAAACCTAACCTAAAATACTTTAGAACCTTTGGTAGTACCTATTATGTCTGTAAGGACAGAGAACATCTGTCTAAATTCAAAACCAGAGGTGATAAAGCCATTTTTTTAGAATATTTTCAAAATAGTAGAGCTTATCGTGTCTACAATCTTCGTACCAAAATCTTGATGGAATCCATTAATGTGGTTGTAAGTGACACTAATGTTGAAAGTAAGACCAACTAATGAATTATTATGGATGAGTCCGAAAACATTTTAAATTATGACTCTCCATAAATAGTTGAATCTTTACCAATTGAGACCCCTGATGTACCTAAATGAGTTTCCAAAGATCATCCTTTAGATAGTGTAGTTGTTAATCCTACTGAGCCTGTTCGTACAAGATCTCAACTTCGTAACATTGCTCATTTGCATGTTTTGTGTCCCTTATTGAGCCCAAAACTGTAAATGAAGCCTTGAATGACACTTTGTGGATAAGTGCTATGCAAGAGGAACTTCTTCAATTTGTCATTCATGATGTTTGGTATCTTGTACCCAGGCCTATATATAAAAGGGTTATTGGCACACGTTGGATTTTTAAAAATAAAACTGATGAATCTGGGATGATTATTCGGAATAAATCTAGATTAGTTTCCCAGGGCTACTCTCAGATTAAAGGAACAGATTTCGAGGAAACTTTAGCTCCTGTCACTCGCCTTGAATCAGTTCGCTTACTTTTTACCATAACATGTCATTTACTTTTCACTCTATATCAAATGGATGTTAAGTCAACCCTACTTAATGGAATTTTAACCGAGGAGACCTATGTAGAACAACCCAAAGGGTTTATTGACCCTCATCACCCAAATTATGTTTATCGTCTTAAGAAAGATCTTTATGGATTAAAATGAGTTCCTAGATCTTGGTATGAGCATCTATCCACCTTTCTTTTAGATAATGGATTTAGGAGAGGAGGGAATGACCAAACCTTGTTTGTCAAACATTTTGACAACAACATTGCTATTGCTCAAGTTTATGTGGACGATATCATTTTTGGTTCCACCTCCCCTTTAGAAGTTAAAGCCTTCTCTGACATTATGCACAAAGAATTTCAGATGTCACTTATGAGGGAGTTATAATTTTTCTTAGGACTCCAAGTTAAACAAAATTCAGAAGGATTATTTCTATCGCAATCTAAATACGCTTCAGAAATTTTTAACAAGTTTGGCCTAGAAACAACTAAAGACGCTAGGAATTCTATGAGTACCACTGTTAAACTTTCTGAAGATGAGAATGGAAAATCTATTGATACCACCTTATACCGTAGTATGATAGGAAGCTTACTTTATCTTACTGCCTCCTATCCTGACATTATGTACTCTGTCTGCGTGTGTGCTCGATATCAAAATAATCCTAAAGAGAGTCACCTTTTGTGCGTTAAAAGAATTATCAAATACATCAAAGGAACTCTTAACTTAGGACTTTGGTACATTAAAGACACCTCTAGTACTAGAGTAGGTTACACCGATGCTGATTGGGTCAATTGTATCGATTATAGTGAGAGTACTTCAGGAGCGTGTAACTACATTGGTAACAACCAGGTAGGATGGAGTAGTAAGAAACAAAATCGCACTTCCTTGTCCACTGCCGAATTCGAATATATTACCGCAGGAAGATATTGCTCTCAATTACTTTGGCTGAAACAAATGCTAAAAGATTATGGTATCACTGAAGATAAGTTACATCTGTATTGTGACAATCAAAGCACGATAAATATTTCTAAAAATCTTGTTCAACACTCTCGTACTAAACATATTAAAATAAGATATCATTTTATATGCGAGTTAGTTGAATCTAAGGACTTAGAAATAAATTACCTTCAACTGAATTACAATTAGCAGATTTATTTACCAAACCTTTAGATTTTCTTCGATTCGAATTTTTATTCAAATCTATTGGAATGGTCATGGCAGAACATTGAATTATTATCTGAAAACAGAAGTTTTTCTAAATCCATGCTTTGATACCAATTTGAAAATGATAGAACCCCCAATTTTAAACTTCTTTTCAAATCAATTTTCAAGTCCTAGAATTTTGCCTAACAATAAATATTCATTTTGCAAATTTAGGCCAAACCAAATTTTATCCAATAAAATTAGTGACTTAAATTAAATTAATATTTATCCAAATTAAATTATCACCAAATTAAATATACCAATTTTATCTTTTTACCTAAGCAGGCATCTAATGTGATATTGCAAAAGATAAAATAAGTAAACAACCACTACGCCGTGTTGTATGACGAGCAACCCACAACGGGAAAAAACCTCGGACGACCCTAGCCTTAAGTCCACTAAGTATGGTTTTATGATTACAAGACATATGACTTAACAACTCGACTTGACTCCGTCCAAGCCCCTGACGCATATTCTTGCAACTACCTCCGCCTAACCGACAATCTTAGAGTCCACCGGAACCTCTGAATCCACCAATGAGGCCTTTGGAACAACCGTCAACCCGTACCCGAAGCCTTTCTCTGAGTGGGAACGCCGGAGCAAGAAACACGTCTTCTTCTTTGTGGGATGTAGAAGTAAACCCAAACAACCCTTCAAACGGTAGAGTAAAACCCGGTGCCAAACAAACTCCAAGAAAGATATATATATGTAGAGACTTGAATTAAAAAAACTATGGGTGTATAAACCTTGATTTTGTTCTTAGGATTAAAATAATTTAACAAAAATCAAGGGGAATTTTTTCTTGGAATAATTTGCTCTCAAAAACTATCTTAGATGTGTGAAAAAATCTTCTCAAAAATGTTGTTCCCGAACTAGTTAAATCTATCAAAAAGTTAGTGGGGGAAAAAGAAGTGGGAATATGGAAAAAAAATGCTAAAAGTGCCAAAAAACTGTTCCTGCCAAAGTCATTCGAACGACATTTTCGTTCGAGTGACATTCTCGTTCGAACGAATTTACTACGATGTTCCAGTGAGAAAAAGGAAATCTCGTTAGAAGTCTTGTTCGAGCAACCTGGGAATCTCGTTCGAACGAGATTCCAGTTCGTTCGAACGACGTGTCAGAAAATGCAATATTCTTTTTAAGCCCAAAACTTTTTATGAAAATTTCTAAAAAAATATTTTCTGAGTAAAACAAAGTCATTAAAATTATTTATAAAATTTTTATAAAATAGACCCAATAAATTTCCAACCTCTTATATATATAAAATTCATTCATACCTTATGAGCATTGGAGCCAATGTTGTTGACGTAGAAACGAGGCACAATAAACCCGGCATATGATGAAGCTTTATAATCTTGACCGCTACGTCTTCAACTACCACATCATAGGCTTGGATGGATAAACTTGAGCACTATCCTATGACTCGAATGTTTTTATCCGAAATTGAGCCAACACTACATTAAGACTCAATCAGAGACTTGTGTCCTTATAAATCTTCCCCTTTGGTTATTCCGGGAAAAAAACCAAAAAAAAATCCTAAAGGGCCGTCAAGCTCTACTAGACTTAAAAAATATCCCACCCAAAATAAAAATTACATTGCTTGACTCAAAACCCAAGGATCAATATATTTGCCGATGAAAGTTGCCATTTAGAAGAATTCCTGCACACTTAGGCAAACTATCAAACGCATAGGGAATAAGAATATTAAATGCATATAAAATAAATACTCCCCCTATATTAATTCTCCCCTTTATCAAATAAATGACCTACTTAGAAAGACGTTCCCCCAAGATAAATCTCCCAAACTAAGATATGAATTACAATAGGATTAAATACCATTTCCCCCCTATCATTCTCCCCCTTTTTGTTCAGGAGTAGACAAAGGATAAAACTAATTTAAACATGATGAAGCTTAGAGTGATAAGAACATGAAAGCATATGGGCAAAAAAATCAAACCTAATCCATACAAATAATAACGGATACCAACGAAGATGCAAAAAAATGATACCAATGTGATGCATAAGATACTAAACATGTGATATCAATAATAATATGCAACATGATAGATACCAATTATGAATTTGAAGCATAGATGGACTAGAAAGCGAGGCAAAGAAAAAAATACAATATATATGTAGACATAATGAATATCACTAATGCACACGCACATATATATAGGTATAGACATCACACATGACACAAAATACAATAATCTTTTCACACTCGTATGGAAAAAATGTGTCATATGAAAACGGAAGTGTAGGGGTGTGAACTAGTAACAATTAAATTTAGACCCAATCACTTAAAACATGTTCACATAGTTGCCATTTGATTGCAAACTTTATCACATTTGAATATAACCTCATGTGACAATATAGATTGAACACAATGAACAAACATATACAATGCATACAAGCCTAGAATTTTAATGATTATACAAACCAATAGAGTCATGACATTGAAAGTACAACTAGGATAAACGGACATTGTGTAAACTGTTGATATACCATCCAAACTCCCTCAATTTAAGCATATTATTTTAGTCCTTTGAATGAATAAATCAACTAAACAAAATAGGCCTTGACAAATATTTTCTTTTAATGCCATTATTCTTTTAGGCCTTTGGACCACGTATTTCTTTTAGGTCCAAGCAAAACGGTGGCTTACTCCCAAATGATGATATTTTCTTTCGGAGCCCTTCCCCGTACACATTTATATATATATCATTTTATGTCTCACACAAATCTTATGTGCAACATATTTTAACATGCACTAGTCCTCCTAGGTCACATAGCATGTAGATGACTAAATTGATAGGAGAACACTAACAAAACTCAAATATAAATGAAGTTATAATTTCAAGAGAGCTCATGCATGTGTGAATTGAGGCATATAAAAATAGAATCCATTCTAGCAACACAAAATCCAACTACTCCATGTAAGCATGGTAAATAACATTTTAAGGATTGACAATCTTAACCAAAAGTTATGTGACACGCCGCTTAATTAAATACTGGGCGATCAATCCTTTATTAAATTAAAATCAAGGTGAACAGTTGGTTCATTCCTAGCATCACTGTCGCAAATTAAAATTTTCAAATTTCAAATACCCTGATTAATTAAGCTAAGTGCCAAAACCATTTAAAACCTTATTAGATCCAATTATAAAACCTTTGACCATTAAAATTTTAAGAGTTACACATTAAGTATAAGAATATAAATGAACATCCAAGAGTTTAACCATCAATAACGAATCCCAACTTTAAAACACCAAAGGAAAACATCCTGACAGTAATAAATCCCGAAGTAAAGATACCGAAAGTAAAAGAATTATAATCTCTGACAAAACCAACTGAATAATGAAAAAGGGCGACACATGCCCCACTGGATAAAACTGAACTAGAAGTGGAGTCAACAATGAAATTATCTAAGCAATGACCTGCAACTCCCAAAAAAGCTACAGCACGTTCCATCCAAAGAAATCTAAGCATGACGCCTCTGTGGATGGGCACCTGTAATATATATATATACACACACACACACAAGAGAGAACAGATAACAGCAAACGGGTCAGAGCCCGATTGTAAAACAGTTTTAAAATAGTTTAGCAAGTATTTAAAATGCTTACCGGCTAATGCAACAATCATATTAGTATGCGACACTCTCTTGAGAATTCTCACCTCTCATCTAGTGTGCACGTCTACCGCAATAATGAATCTCATATATCTCTCTAACTTATTCTTCATAAGTCTTATCATGTGAAATTAAGGTTATGATATTCACTTTTAGATAATCTATCTCTTCAAGATTTCTTACGTTAATTAGAATAACTCCGTATCATTTTAATATTTCCGAATACTTATAGTGAAATTGAAAATTTATACATTGCTTAACTTCTTTCACGCACAGTAAAAAGTTCTCATATAGATATACGTATATATATTAATTACTCATATAATATATATACAAAAAACACCCCACATAAAATCTATGGTGCTAGGCTTCCATATATAAGTATATATATACCAATCACTCATATAATATATATATATATATACTAATGGCACCCCACATAAAATCTATGGTGCTGGCATACTCTGCTATCAAGTCACCTTTATCACACAAACTAAGTGAAATACTAGTTCGGAATCACTCTCGAACTGTATTAACACAAAAATACAAACAAATGGAGGCGAAGCATAGTTCCAAGTCACTAAGAGGTCAGCACATACCCTCACGTCTCTTAGGACCGTCTGGCTATCAATCAGATAGCCTGTACCAAGGAATCCTATATTTTAGGGTACAAGTCAATATCCCCATAAAGGTCCCATCAAGATAAGACTGTCCCGGCGCGGAAACCCCCGTGATAGCAAGTAGCCCGAGTATGATTTTTATATAGATATAATATATGCACAATTACACAGTTTATATATATATATACACACATCCACATTGTTGAATCAGGTGCGCTCACGACCCATAATTATAATTATTCGTTATTACACATTTTACTCGATTATTTCGTATAACGGACTCGTTTATTTTATTCTCGTAATTAAGTTATTCTAAACTCACTTCTCGCCTATCTAAGTATTATCTTTTCCTAAGTACAATTTCAGTAGGCCCTCACTCACCTTCTAATCCAACTTCCTAGACATTTCGATTATTTAATCAACGCACGTATGATTTCCTAAGTATGAATATCTCCCATTTTCCCTTCCTTTCCCTTTCACATTAAAGTCCCACATAACGGGGTTTATCTTGACCCTACTGGTCCATTTTGTGTTTCATTATGTTCTAGAAACTCTAATCAAGATTTACTACGCATCACATTGGATTAAGCTAACACGATCAAAAAATGCAGTTTTCCAGGAGGGGTCGATCGATCGAACTATCGATCGATCGATGCTCTGGGCTCGATCGATCGATCAAGCAGTTATGGCAAAACTGCAGAAAACCCAGCTATGGAAATCTTACCCCAAACTCATCCAAATCATCATGTTTCAGTACCAAACTCCCAACCACTTATACTAAAAGTGTTGTATACCCATATAAACAATATCCTACGTAAAACATGCGAATTTTCATCAACTATGACAAAATAAAAGGGTAAAATTTATATAAATCTCAAGAACCCTAATATTTTTCTTTAACTGAGTTTCTTCCATTCTTTTTCCAGATTTTCTATCACTAACACCATGGAAATTCGTGGTTCAGCCTCTACATGTGAAATGGATTTCCTGAATATAATCTTTACCTCTACAACATGTAATTTTTTTTTGTCTCCAACTAATGTTTTCTTTCAAGAACACTAATTCTAATCAACCCTAAATTAATATAAAGGAATTCATTAACTTGATTAAAGCAAGATGGAAACTTGCCTGAAATTTAAAGTTCTGATTTATGGAAGAATTTGGTGTGGTTGAGATTCTCGTTACGCGATCTACCATTTGGCGGTGACGGCGATGCAACCGGAGGAGTTCTTGGCCTAGAACTCCTTGGAAAGCTTCTCCTCTTCCTCTCCAATGGCCGTCATTAATTTTTGGTTATGCTAACCCTAGAAGACAACACTTACCATCTTATATAACCCTTGCAATTTCGTGGGTTTAATTACCCATAATTACGAAATGTCCAAAACACCCTCCCGGGGTACTAATTAAGCCTAAAAACGCCCCGAGACCCAAAGTAAACCCCAGGGTATATTATTTTGACTATCTAGCCCCTTCTGGACACTTTGGCGCACTTTAAATGACCATACGGGCAACTTATAATTTATTCACTTTATATAATAATAATTTAGTCTTGACACGACACAGGCGCGTCCCGACTTAATTTTCATAATTGTTATTTTATTCACACGTGACAATTTTTATAAAAATCAATCTCATATATTACTATACTCATCCAGTAACATTCAACAAATTTTCAATAATTACTAACTCTCGCCACACTAGTAAATATTTAAAATAACTTTTCGGATTAAAATTAAATTAATTTATCTCAATTAAACTTAATAAATCCCTAAATTTAAAAGCCATAAAAATACGCGGTATTACAAGTTCTAGCCACATGGGAGCGAAAAAGCAGGGATTCAAACACAGGTATATGCGACATGGAGTGTGTCAAACTAAAATACACAAAAAAAAATCTTTTTGAGTTTTTGAAATTTTTTAACCAAACAAAGAAAAATATTTACTCAAAAGATAAACAAAAATAATTGTATTTTTCATTAAGCCTAAATTATTAAAAGTTTAAAAAACAAATGATAAACACAAATATTTTCGTATTTTTCATTTAATGCAAATTAAAATAAATATAATACAAAAGATAAACAAAAATCATAATTCTAGCATGAGATATGTGGTAAAGCAATGACTAGAAAATGATTAAACATGCATACACCTAGCAATGATATATAGTATGAAACACAAAAAGCTAGAGTATGCAAAGAAGACTAACACATTCAACCTTTAAATTTAGCAAGGGAGGTTTCATGTGAAAGCAAAGGAGAATCAACAATTCTAATATCTAGTGCGTCTAAAAATGATTTCCTAACCCATATAGATGTATATTTAAAATGATGGGATTTGGGAACTAATGAAATGCTAGACATAAACTTCCTAGGACTTCTTTTAAGATCAAAACAAAATGACCTAAGGTGACCTTTCCTACCACAGTGCAAGCATGTGAAAACATGAGGAAAGATACCTAAGGTGTGACCTTTTCTAAAGTCATTGGATAAAGTTGACCCTCTAAAACAAACTTAGGTCTTAGCTTTATCAACAGAAATATTTGAACAAGATGAGCTAGAACCATTATAACTATTACTCGAGTCTTGTAAATTATTTTTCATTTTTAAAATTTTGGACTCAAGTAATAAATTAGACTCCTCAATTTTACCGGACTCCTTCTTTAAATTTTCTATAACTTCTAGATAGTTATCACGCTCCCCCTCAATGTGAGCAAACTTGTCCCTAAGAGTCTTTTTTCTACTATTACTCTCTTTATTGAACATATTTAAAATATTAAAATTATAATTTATGTCTATGAGCTTTTCAAGAAAAATATCTTTTTGAGATAGTGAGGTTTGCAAAAGTTCAATTCTAGATTTAAAACATAAATTTTCATTTTCAAGAAACTTAATTCTTTTTGCAAATCTCACATTTAATTCTCTTAAATTTTCATTACACTTATTAAGCCCATTAAATTCCTCTCAAATATCAAAAAATTCATTATCATTAAGACGTCCCATCGAGAGATACAAAACAAAAATGAGAGTGAGTCAAAATATGAACCACCTAAAAATACAAGGGGCATAAAAATTATAAAAGTCAAAAAACGGATCCTTAACGCGATAAATTAACGCTTCGGATCTGATACCAATTTGAAAATAGAAGTTTATCTAAATCAATGCTCTGGTACCAATTTGAAAATGATAGGACCCCCAATTTTAAACTTCTTTTAAAATCAATTTCTAAGTCCTAGAATTTTGCCTAACAATAAATATTCATTTTGTAAATTTAGGCCAAACCAAATTTTATCCAATAAAATTAATCACTTGAATTAAATTAATATTTATCCAGATTCAATTAGCACCAAATTAAATATACCAATTTTATCTTTTTACCTAAGCATGCATCTAATGTGATATTGCAAAAGATAAAATAAGTAAACAACCATTATGCCGCGATGTACGAGGAAAAATTCACAACGGAAAAAAACCTCGGATGGCCCTAACCTTAAGTCCACTAAGTATGGTTTTATGATTACAAGATAGATGACTTACATAACTCTAATTGACTCCGTCCAAGCCCCTGATGCGTCTTCTTGCAACTACCTCCGCCTAGCCGACGATCCCGAAGTCCACCGGAACCTTGGAATCCACCAATGAGGCCTTTGAAAGAATCGTCAACCCGCATCCGAAGCCTTTCTCCGAGTGGGAACGTCATAGAAACAAACACGTCTTGTTCTTTGTGGGATGCAAAAGTAAACCCAAACAACCCTTCAAACGGTAGAGTAAAACCCGGTTCGAAACAAACTCCAAGTAAGATATATATATATATATATATATATATATATATAGAGAGAGAGAGAGAGAGAGCGGTTCTCATGCATACCCCAGTTTGCATACCGCTGGCGCGGACCAATTTTGATAAAATAGTAAAAAAAATATTTTTGATGTAATTTTTTTTTTATAGTTTCTAAACATTTCAATAGGACCACAAAAAAAAATTCAACTCAAAATGAATTTTTTTACTATTTTAAAAAAATCGGTCAAACTTTGTCAGTTTTTAACAACTTAAAAGCAACTTAAAAACTGACAAAGTTTGACCAATTTTTTTAAAATAGCAAAAAAATTCATTTTGAGTTGAATTTTTTTTTATGGTCCTATTGAAATGTTTAGAAACTATAAAAAAAAAATCATCCCGAAATTATTTTTTTTACTATTTTAAAAAAATGGTCCGCACGGAGGGTATGCAAACTGGGTATGCATGAGATCCTTTCTGTATATATATATATATATATATATATATATATATATATATATATATATATATATATATATAGAGAGAGAGAGAGAGAGAGAGAGAGAGAGAGACAGAGAGAGAGAGAGAGAGAGAGAGAGAGAGACTTGGATTAAACAAACTATGGGTGTATAAACCTTGATTTTATTCTTTGGATTAAAACAATTTAACAAAAATCAAGGGGACTTTTCTCTTGGAAGAATTTCCTCTCAAAAACTATCTTAGATGTGTGAAAAAATCTTCTCAAAAATTTAGTTCCCGCACTAGTTAAATCTGTCAAAAAGTTAGTGAGGAAAAAGAAGTGGGAACATGGAAAAAAATGCTAAAACTACCAAAAAACTTTTTCCGCCAAAGTCGTTCGGACGACATTCTCGTTCGAACGACTTTACTACAATGTTTCAGTGAGAAAAATGAAATCTCGTTAGAAGTCTCGTTCCAACAACCTGGGAATCTCGTTCGAACGACGTGTCAAAAAATGCAATATTCTTTTTAAGCCCAAAACTTTTTATGAAAAGTTTTAAACAATTATTTTCTGAGTAAAACAAAGTCGTTAAAATTATTTATAAAATACACCCAATAAATTTCCAACCTCCTATATATATAAAATGCATTCATACATTAGGAGCATTGGAACAAATGTTGTTGACGAAGAAACGAGGCATAATAAACCCGGCTTATGATGAAGCTTTATAATCTAGCCGCTACGTCTTCAACTACCACGTCATAGGCTTGGATGGATAAACTTGAGCACTATCCTGTGACTCAAATATTTTTGTCCAGAATTGAGCCAACACTACATTAAGACTCAATTGGAGACTTGTGTCCTTACATTATCTTTTCTAGTTTTTTTCTTTGCCCTTTCTCCATTTGGGACAAAATGGGGGAGAAATTTGAGTCCTCTTGGACATTGATGTATATTCTCAACTAAAAAGCTTGATCTTAGTTATATTATTTTTAGGAATTAGTACCATCAGTTGCACCAGATTTTATTAGGGTATTGGTCTTTATTTAGTTGAGTTAATTTTATCTTTCTGGGATATTGGGTAGATATAATTTTTTGTATAGGAATAGGATTTTCTTATTTCTTTTGTATCCCTACGAGTCCACGTTGACTCAAAGGAGATTTTATCTCATATTTCCAAAGGGGGAGATTGAACCACCCTATATCTTTGACATACTTAAGTTTATACTATATAGGTGCTCATCTAGTTTGGAAATTGTGACAAAATTTGAGTCCCATCCCTAGTTACTAAAAAACCTCAGACTCTTCATTTAATTACTCTATAAGTTCTTAAAGGTAGCTCACCAACACCACACTAGGATTGCATACATACATCATATCATGCTATATTTGGTGGTGTGTGAGTTAATTCCCTTACAAATTAATTTTCTACTATTTTTGGGAATTTTTAATTAATTTTTAAGATTTTAAAATGATTTTTAAAAATTAAAATAATGGCTTAAAAAATCTTTGGGGCTGATTTAAAATTTGTTTTAAGGCATAAAATCTGGTTGGGTAGAAATCGAAAGCGTTTGAGAATATTGTGGGTACAATTTGTATTTTTAACAACTCAAAAACATGCGCTTTTCATTACATCTCAGCCTTACACATGTTGCCTATATAACGGAGAGATATGTGTTTTCTCCCTCTCACATACTTGAGACTCACTGTGCACCATTGGATCACTCTAATCAATGATATGCATGTGTTTTTTCATAATCCCTGTGTTTAATTTTCAACCAATCAAATCTATTTTAAATGCGATGGCTTGATAGCCATTAGATTTACTTCGAATTAATCCTGATCGTTCATTTTCCCTTGATGTTCCAGATCCTTCTTCTCTTAGTATAAAAGGAGACTTCGTCTTTAATTTCGTAACATTTTTCATTTTAACCTCTGAGAGAAAATAGACAGAAGAGAGAGAGAGAGTTCGAAGAGTTTTTACAAACCCTAACTGAAACTTCAACCAAATCCAAACCAAAAATATTTTTCTAAGTGTTTTTAGTTCGAGATTTGTGAAGTTTCTTCCCCTACTATTTTATATCTCTTTGCCAACTTAATCACGTTGATTAATTCTCTATTTATTTGTATAGAAATTTGAGATTTGATTTCTGTGATACAGATCTCTTAGTTATTTGCTAGATCTAATTTCTTTTTTCGAGAAATTTAATTTTTGTTGGTTGTTTTTAAAATAAATGTTGTTTTCAAACCCTAAACCAACAAAACCCTTTCTGATTTCATCTTACTGAAACTTTCAGACTTAGATCTACTTTTGGGATCTTTATTGGGGTTTTTACTTTCAAAATTATTTTGCATTTTTGTGAAATAAGTTAATGTTTTCAAACAAAGAAAGTGCATAGGATCTTGGCTAGTTTGTATAGCAAGATTCCCTCTTGATTTGCAGTTATTTGAAAGATCTGAAGTCTGATTTATTTGTCTAAGTTGATTTTAAAAACCCTTTCATCTTGAGAGATCTGTTTGTAATTTGATAACTCATATTTTCTGTAATTAAGTGTGTGTGTGTGAGTTACATGCATGAGTTTATAGCACTACACCACATACACCTTCACACTACTACACTGAAACGTGTTGGTGTTGAGATATTGGACTCTTAGAGTCGACATAAAGCTAAAAGGAGTAAAATTATGAAGCTTGGATAATATGAGCAATATTAGAACCTTAGGAGAAGTTAGGGCATGCCAGAGGAGTTGGTACATTTCTGAACTTAGATTATGTTTGATTATGTGTCTTGATTGTTATATAGCTTGCAATTTGTTACTAGTTTTTAGTGGACTTTTTACTTTTGTGGCGTAGAGGTCACCGTGGATGTTTCTCCAATTGGGTGGGATTTTACCATGTTAAAATTGCTTATGTACACTTCATCTTCCTCTCATCCCTTTCTTAAGGTTGTGTTGGTTTATTTTGTTTAAAAGTTTTGTTTTTCAAAACGGATAAACTTATAACTGAAATTACTCATTCATACTGTTTTACGCATCTTGTGTTTAAAATTTGTTTTAAGAAAAGAGTTTCTTCAGAAAACTGTTCGAAGCCATTTAGATAGTTTAATCTTGTATTAAACAACTTAATTGGTGCTTTTTTAGAATTTTCAAGTAGACCCTCTTTTTTTGTCTTTTTAAATTTTATGAAAATATGGTATTCGAATACTAGTAATAAAACTGAATATGAATTGAAGTGATATATTGAAAATAAGACTAAAAGAGATATCAAATGGAAATAAAATGAGTAAATAATGCTAAATGAATAAACTAGAAAAGATTAGGAATAGACTTCCTAGAAGACTTTTGTCACTGAATTTGGAAGGTATGTAGGCTGATTTTGTGGTCGTGTATGGGTGGTAAAGTAGGGTGACATAAATGATCGAAGGTTATAGGAAAGTGAGGTAATACAAATGGACATAATTTTGGAAAATAGAGTTGTTTAAGATTGACGACGCACTGGTTTCGAGAGAATATTTCTAATTGCTAAAAGGGGACCCCCTAGGAGAGAGGTCATGGGATATTTAAATGGTACCATTTTAGGGTTGGGGGTGTTGATCGACATAGACCCTAGCCTACCTATAAGCATAGTGTCTGCCTTTTCGGGTAAGGAAAGTACACCCTGCCGATAGGTAGGAGGTCTGGGTGCCTATAGGCCGTCCGAAATGGACTTTTTAGGAAAAAGGACATAAAATGCAAATTGTAAGTCTGAATTGCGCATGTTTAGAATAGTTGTAAAGGGGATTCAAAAGCCTTCAAGAATCCATCTAGCCACTCTTGGGTTCGGGAGTTGACCGAGATCAAACAGGGCTCAGAAGTGCCAGATGGTTTCTGGACGGGGGAGTTTTGGAGTAAAAAGAGTCGTTCATGCAAACCATGACAACGATTTTGGCATGAAATAGACTGTTGGAAAGAGAATTCAGAGCCCTTTGAGATCTCGGTTAGAGAGTTGTCCAAGGTTAAACAGGGCCCATTAGCACCCGATGGCCTTTCGGAGTAAAAAAAGGTCGTTTGTGCAAATCGTGAGGCCGATTTGCGTACAAAACATATCGTTAGAAAGTGGATTCAGAGCCCTTCGTGGTTTCATTGAGCTTCGCTTAGGATAGAGAATTGACTGGAGTCAAACAGGGCCCAAAAGCGTCCGATGGAATTTTGGATTAAAAAGGGTCGTTTGTGTGAATTATGAGGCCGGCACGTGCACGAAACGGACCGTTGGAAAGGATATTTAGATCCCTTAAAGATTTTATTAAGCTCAACTCAGTTTGGGGAATTGATTCGAGTCAAATGGGTCCCAAAATCACCCGGTAGCCTCCAGATCAGTATTCGAAGTAAAAGGGATCGTTTGTGCAACCTGTGAGGTCAATTCGTAGACGGGATGGACTGTTGGAAAGGAGATTCATAACCTTTTAAGGTTTTATTGAGTTTAGCTCAGTTTGGAGAGTTGATCAGAGTCAAACGCAGTTTGAAAGCACTCGATGGCCTCTAGATCACTACTTATAGTATGGACTAGGTTTACGGAGGGAGGAGGAGTGTTAGGGAAATTCAGGTCCCTAACACTAGATCAGTACTCATAGTATGAATTTTCCTTATTGATTGGGAAATTTAGGTCCCTTATTAATTGGGAAATTCAGGTCCCAAATTTAAAATTATGTAGAAGAATCAAGCTTATTATAGTGTTATGTTTAAAAAAACATATAGTTTTATTTTTTATTTTGCGTAATTATAAAATATAAAAAATAGTTTTAGTAGACATACATGTCTATCATTCATACATTTTACTACTCGAAATTGAAATTGTATAAAATTTGGTAAAAATGGGTAATTAAAGTATATATTTATATTAAAATACACGTTGAAACCTTTATATTATTAATTTTCTTTATTTATTTATGTCACATTCACACATCTTCTACACGGATTAAACTTCCTAAAAATAAATCTAAATCAAATATTAAAAATAGATGTAAGTATGCCTATGGTGAATAAATGAATTCTCGTGGTTAGATTGTAATTTTTTTTTTAAGGCCTTCTTATGTATAAGTTGTAAGTTGGAAGAAAAATTATTACAACTACAAGGTGTTTGTCCATCCATAGCTTAAGCAAATAAATGTTATGATTTGTTAGATGGATGTTAGAAGAGATATAAGAATGGACTGCATATATTAAAGAGACAGGTTTGCATTTTATATATTACGTAGGGTACTATTAATATAAAATCTACCACTTAATTTTTTTAGTTGAAGATAAGAAAAATCCAACGGTTATGGGAAGTTGAAGAATCGTCCTTGTAAATTGGTTTATCAAGCAGTGATTACAAAACAAGAATAGCTAGAAGAGAGTGTATGCATGCTGACAACGTGTTAAGAGAAATAGGGCACACAGAGAATTTTAGAGAGAGAGGAAGAGTTTCTCATTAATTGGTGGTTTAATAAAAGGGGAGTCACCCCTTATTTATGGTACAAGTTGGTAAAATCCAAATAGAAGTGGACATTCACTTAAATAGAATAAATACATTAGCTTTTTTGGTTTTAGTCCCATATCCTATGATTCGTTAGGTTCCCATCCCAAGCATTTTTAAAATTATAGCAAGTCCTATAACCTTCCAAAATCTCCCACAGTCAGTTTGTAACCGCCCTCTTTTTTTCGCAGAGAATGACACTTATTCCATACCGGTTACAATAGAACCAACAATTAAAAAAACAAAAAATATGGATTTGGCTACAAATCAATTTTAAAAATGGAACTAAATACTTAAGCTCCCTAAATACATTTACTTAAATATAATAAATACAACTATTTATAAAAGAAAACGCTTTTTTGAGTTGAGTATACAGGAGGGTATATAATTCAAAACGACCCCTTTAATTTGAGCACCTTTTCGTCAATTTGCGGTTCCATCATCTTCGTCCTTATTCTGCTTCCTCCATTACGCTAAAAATCTGTGTTAATCCCCTAAATTCAATAACCCTAGTTTTTAATTCCTCGATTTCTTCTTAGGGCGGTTTTAAATCCATCACTGACAACTTCTATGTCTTCCTATTCTATTTGGTTTGGAATATGTGTATGTCAATAGTAAACAAAATAGGGAGTTGACACACCCACACACAGTTCTTTGTCACTTTCATTTATATATTAATTATTCCTTGCTCCCATTTCGTGTGAAAATTAACAAGTACTTTGGCTACATTATCTCCTAAAGATTCAAACTGCATATTGGCATGAAATCAAAATTACAAAATTATATCAACTTATACAGATAAGGGTGTGTTTATGAACCCCAATTTCATGTCATGGAATTAAAATTTAAAAATTTATGTTCAAATTTCAAAAAATTTAAGGTATTCAAAAATTTCCTAGAGATCTACTTAAAATCAAACACTTCATATAGTGAGCAACCGATCGGTATTCTAAATGGATGAATTCAGAAATGGCATTCTAAAGAGATATTGCTAGTGCACTTATAGTGAAATAACTTTATTAAAGAGGATCCACTTGGGAACGTGAGGATTTAAGGAAGTAATAATACCCAAGTCTATTTTGAGTCAGGTATAAATTTTAAATTGTGAATTCTAATGATGGAATTCTCTTTGTTAGGGGAAAGATTGTAATACCCTATAATTTTACGATATTTTATTTGATGATTAATTATGGAAGTTCGAAACATTTATAAATGATTAAGAGGAAAAATAAATTTTATATATAACTTTAAATAATTAAAATAAAGTTTCACTATTAATTTAATGTTAAAATATTAATGAATTTAAAGTATGGAAGTTACTAGACTTGTAGAAATTTGATGAAATATAGAATTTGTTTAGTGAATTTGTCAAGTAGTAGTGCCTAATTTGTATATTAAAGTTAAACTGAAGTAGGGTTTAATTTGTAATTATGGAAGGTAAGTGAAGAGGTTTGACACAATCGTAATTAAAGTGTAAGGATAAGGGTATAAAATTATTTTGGTACGTTTCTTATCCAAGGGTTTAGGTTAGGCCTAATTAAAGAAAGAGTTAACTAAAGAAAGTGAAAGAAATAAAAATAATAATAATAAAATACAAACTTAGGGTCCGTTTGATACATATTGGACAAAAGTGTTGGCATGGCAAAATTTGTGAGGACAAATTTTGCCTAGGCAAATTTTGTCTAGACAAATATTTTTTTCTCACATTAGGCTATCAAACAACAAATGAGGTAAAACAAGTTTTTTAGGCAAAACATTTTAATAACACGTTTTTCGTCCATATTAACATATATAATAATAAAAAATATTTTTTTTTTAATTTTCGTCCCAAGTCTTATTTAATAAGAAAACAGTTTTTTCTTTTCTTTTTTACATCCCCTTTTTATTTATTAAAAAAGTAACAAACGATATATAAAAAAAAGTTTTTTACGCCATTACATTAAAACAGTTTTTAATTTTTACATTAAAACAGTTTTTATATTAAAACAATTTTTACGTTAAAATAGTTTTTAATTTCTTTTACATTAAAACAGTTTTTATATTAAAATTATTTTTTGCATTAAAACAGTTTTTACATTAAAACAGTTTTTACATTAAAATAATTTTTTATATTAAAACAGTTTTCACATCAAAACAATTTTTATTTTTTTACATTAAAACATTTTTTACATTAAAACAAATTTTTACATTAAAACAGTTTTTTACATTAAAACGGTTTTTACGAAAAAAAAGTTTTTACATTAAAACAGATTTTAATTTAAAACAGTTTTTTTTAACTATTTAAAACAATTTTTAAAATATTCATAACATTTTTTAAAATATTCATAACAGTTTTTTTTAATTATTTAAAATAGTTTTTAAATTATTTTTTAAAATATTAAAGGCGTTTAAGAAGTTAGCAAATTTGTTGGCAAATATTTCTCACCCATATAGCAAAGCAAAATTTGCCAACATGTTATGCATAAGAGGTGTTGTACATTGACAAATAGTTTTAGGCAAATTTTGCTATCAAACACATCAAATTGTAGGCAAATGTCATATTTGCCAACTTATTTGCCATTTGACATGGCAAATAATGCTATTAAACAGACCCTTAATTATTTACGAAATTTGAAAAAAAAAATTCTGGCGGCAGATGCTTTATAAGAATGAACATTTAGTTCATTTCATTCTCTCCAAAACAACATTGTCAGAAATCCTAATTTTCCCCATTCTAGTAAAAAAGTTTACCCTTAACCTTAACCAAATCCTACAAAAATTATATATTTCTAAGCCTAAAAATATATCCTTTCAATTTAGCTAGAAATTATTTTTTTTAGGAGAAATTTTTGTGACAACTTTGGATAAATTTTTAGGAGACTTTTTGGAGGGATTTCTCTATATACAGTTTAAGGGACTTTCCTCTACACTCATTTTTATTTCAAATTGTGAAATTTCTCCAAGAGAAAATTGACATTCTACTCCTCCCTTTTTATGATTTCAAATTCTACTTTCTACCTCAACTGATTATTTTTGGTAATTAAATTCATTAGAGATAATTAGGATTGAAATTTGTAAATTATTGAATTATATAAAAATTTAAATTCTTAATTAAATCTTTAATAATTGGGAAATTGATAAATTTATAATTTTGATAAATTGATAAATTTAATAGTTTGGATAGTTTGATATTTTTTATATATTGTTAAATAAGAATAGTTTGAACCTAGTTAGTGTTATTTAAACCACTTATGTCATATGTTCACTTTAGAATTGGATTATTATAAAATGACATTCTAGATAAATTTTGAGAATTGGTGTAATTGGTATTGTGAGTGCAAAAATTATCACAATTAATAATCTAGAAAGCAATATCGAGTTGGAAGCAAATAATCACACATAACACAATAGATGTACGTGGTTCAGCAACTTGCCTACGTCCACGGAGAGATTACTATGTTCTTATTAGTGCCTCTCAATAATCGAGGTTACATCCCATTACCTCGGGCCAGGGTTTACAATATATAGTTGTGGAAAATAAGTGATTAAGTTCTGTAAGTACTCAATTAGCTTGTTGATAACTCGTGATGTCCTTGAATATCTCCTTTGAGATTCTTGGTAACCGATTTGAGTATATCTCCATGCATTTTAAGCATACATTAAATACATGGGTCTAAATTAATAATTAACTTGGGTTGGGCAGTCCACTGTGTATGCTAGGTTGGTCGGATACACACTTGGGCTGAAATAACGAGCCTCCGCAACTGCCCCTAAAATCTTTGGGCTAAACATCCGGGCCAACATATTTTCAGTAAGTTCATGGCCCAAGGACTAAAACTGTTTTAAAATCGAAGTGGCACGCGTGTAATACTTTTGAACTTATGAGGGTACACTCGTCCGAGGTCAAACACCATGGCAGACTTGTGATTTTGTTGAAGAGGTGGGGGCACATTGGTGTGAGCATGAAATTAGCGCACCAAAATCCTCATTGTTACTTGTTCTCCCTCATTAGTACGATGTTCAAACCAAGATACGCCACCTCCAACCGTCATCTTTAAAACGTTCCTCGTCCACTAAACTTTGGGTGTGTTTTCTTCTTCAATTCTTTATATTCTCAGAGCTTTACATACACTTCTGTAAGTTTTTCTTGTCTTCTCTTTGCTTTAACTTGTTTGACGAGTATCCTTTTGTTATTAGAGGTCTTTTATCATCCATGGCTCTTTTATAACAAAACTGTAGCAGAGTTTCGAAAGTTTTATAACATCCCATCATGGGTGGAAATCGACTGTGCCCCCATCCCTAAAGATGCTCATGACATAGAGGGGGCACTAGATTCATACCCTCTTGATTACACAGGGGGTTTAACTTTTCCCCCAAACCCTTTTTTTTTGAGATTCTCTAAGTAATTTGATGTCGTTCCTGCTCAATGTGCCCCAAATGTCTGGAAAATTATGAATGGGGTTCATAGGATAAATGAACTATATGGGACTAACCTAGGGCTAGTCGATCTTTGTTACAGTTATGTTTGATCCCATACAAACAATTCCATTATGTAATTAAATACTAGGAAAGCTGATAGGGTCTTAGCCGTGAACCTTCCTGACTCCCATAAAGGCTACTGGGAGTAATGTTTCATTACTAGAAATTGGCAACATCCTCCCCTACCTGAAGGCGAGAGGTACTGAGGTCCTTAGGTCCCTGATTAGGGAGAGGATAAAATAGTTCACTTTATCTTAAATTTTGTTTACTTGCTATTTCTTTTGTTCTACTTTCTTGCCTGATACTTCTGTTTCCCTTCTTTTGGTATATGGATTCCTTTTGTTTTTGCAGCTCGCGATAAATATCAAGAACGTTCCCTCCGAGAGTTACTGATTTACTCAAAGCTTGGAGTGTCCGAGATAGACTTTATGACGACAAGCATCCTCATGCTGCATCTTATTTGCTGAAGTATAAAAATACTACCAACAGTTTCATTGTTCGACCAGTTGATAAAGTCCCTGTCTTGGCGCTACTTGAAGACAGTCCCTCTGCACCAATTGAGGTAGAGGAAGAGGTAGAATAAGAAGAGGAAGGATGAGAAGAGGAAGAAGAAGAGGAAGAAGAAGAAGAAGAAGAAGAAGAAGAAGAAGAAGAAGAAGAAGAAGAAAAAGAAAAAGAAAAAGAAGAAGAAGAAGAAGGAGAAGAAGAAGGAGAAGAATAAGAATAAGAGGATAAAGAAGAAATGTCACCACTTGTGAATAGGAGAGTGCTAAAAATAGATGATTACGATCAGGATGTACTGTCTAATTGGATGAAATCTTTAGAGAGAGCAGAGGGGGATTCCCCTAAGATTAGTGGCTCTAACTTTTGGGTCAAGGGGAAGGAGAAGGAGAAGGAAAATGATAAGAAGAAGAGATAATAAGAAAAGAGGAGAAGAGAGAGGGAAAAGAAGAAATAATAAAAGATAAAGAAAAAGGAGGCTAAGAAGAGGCTGTCTCTGAAGGTTCCTCTTGAGCCTTTTTTTACTATGTCTACTAAGGGGTTCAGTATGGTCAATATTCCCATACTGGCTCCTGATTTTTTAAAAAAAGTCATGCTCGCGGTCAATCGTGAGGGCTCCTCACGGCTGGGATCGGCCCAGCCGGTACTCAAGTCCTTCCAAGGACTTGCCCTTGTAAATTTCCTCTTTTTTCCCTTATATTTTCTCTGTGTTTGTCTTCTGTGCACTAATCTTTCTTTCTCTAATTTATGCAGTTTTTGTCTGACTTTACTACCCTTCTAGATGGTCACGTCGACCAGTCCAAGAATAACTAGGAGCTCAAATATGCCCCAAAGAAGTTTGAAAAGGACTTAGTTGATGCCCGTGTTGTACTTGAGCTAAAAATAGAGAGTTCATAAAGGCCTATGCCGATCTTCAGTCGGCCAATAGCTTGATGGGTATTGAAAAGGAGAAACTGGTTTAAGAAAATCTAGTCTTGGTCGGGAAGGTTCAGAAGTTGGAGGAGGAGATCCTGAACATGAAGGATAGTATCTATATAGAATGATGGGATGCAACATATGGTGATGCTGAGATCTAGATCGCTTATGCGAAGAAAGTGTCCTTAAAAAAGAATGGGATCAAGCTTTGGGAGCAACGGGAGTTCCTCCCGAATCTGACCTGTTCCAGCTCCATTCTCCAGGAACCAATACACTTGAAGAAGAGCCTCCATTTAGTTAGCCTACAAACCTTACTGAGAAGGATTTTATTAAGGTCAGAATGGTTTTTGACTAAGAGAGGAGGGCTGCCGAAAAAGGGAAGGCACCAGAAAGCTCCGAGAAGGTGAAGCAGTAAAGTTCCTATATTTTAGGACCTTTCCTTTTTCTTTTGTTCATGCATTATAATCTCCTTTCTTTGGTTGTATTAGCCTTTGGCCTTCCTCTATTTACTAATGAAAAAGACTTTGATTTTATTGATGCTTCTTGTTCCTTCAATTATGCTGATATTCATTTATATTTCTTATTTGTTGTGCTGTTTGTAGCCTATTGTCCTAGAGGACTACATCCCTCATACCTTAAATTTAGGAAGGATTTTGGGTTCAGGCATTATTATCCAAGTCCATAAAGCAGTCATGAAGCTCTGCAAGCATATAAAAGCAAGGACTAAACTGTACAAGGACCATTCTAAGATGGTAGCCAAACTGAAGGATGGCCACCAAGTCATAGAGGAAATTGGTTCCTCAATTCAAGAGAAGATAAATGGTTTGAGGGACCAAGTCTTGGAGAGAAAGAATGTGGGCCAAGTAGGTGACCTAATTCCGGCCGAAAATGATGCCTTGAGGAAGGTGGTCGCCAAGATAAAGAAGGACGTCTAAGGAGGATATGTCATAGTAAATAGTTTACAAAGGGAAGTTATGAGGTTAAGGCATTTGTTCAGAATGGGACCTCGAGAAGCATGGGTAACGAGTTATGATAAAGGCTAGATTGATGCACTAACATGATTGAAAAAAGTTGAGTAAGGTACGTTCGAGCTTGGGTGTTGACTGCCCTCAGGGAGGTCAAGACCTATAAGGAATCAAACCTATGGTATAAGTACTGGGTAGATTGCCCTGCTTATCATCTACCTCCTTTCTTAAAGGATGATAAATGGATCCCAATTGATGCCATTCATGCCCATCTTCTAATCCATTATCTTGATGAGAAGGAGGAGGTGTTCGCTCCATACTCAGATGATGATCGAAGAGCACGCGTAGATGATTATATTTCTCACCACCTATAGTTGGTCTAGGTCCTTGTGTGGTTTTTTGCGTATCTTGTATTCTTGTAATTTTACTCTCCAGTTTTTGTCAATATGTGTAAAGTTTAATTATCAACTTGTTCCATATTTTGAGCATGTGTTGACTAAATATGAGTTAATAACTGCCTTTGTATTTTGACTGCTGACTAGGAAGAGTTGACATTTACCAACAACTTATGACTTTTGCTGACCATGTAATAATGTTGATCATTTTGGGCTTCTCACTGATTAAATGAATTAGTATTTAAGATTAATTATTTTGGGATTTTAGCCAACTAAATGAATTAAGAACAACTGTTAATCATTTTGTCCCCCAGTAAACTAACACTACACCAAAATGGCTAAATTATCATCTTTCAGCCGGCCACCCTTGTCACGATTAATGACCGTGACAACAAACACGCGTTTTGTGTCACGGTCATTGACCGTGACAAGATCGTGACAAAGTATTGTCACGATCATGGACCGTGACATGACCGTGATAAATGTTATTGTCACGGACTTGTCACGGTCCATGACCGTGACAATACTTAAAATAATTGTCACGGTCAAGGACCTTGACACGACCGTGACAATGTCTTCAGCAAAAAAAGCTCTAGGCTTTCTTTTTTTCCCACCGTTTTTGATTTTTCCCTCTCTCTCTCTCTCTCTAAGAGATTTTGAGGTCTCTCTCTCTCTAAGGTATGTTTTTTCCTCTCTTTCTCTTTCATTTCTATATGTGTGTGTATGTGTGTGTATATATGTGTGTATATGTATGTGTATATGTGTGTGTATATATGTGTGTGGTGGGGGAGGGGGGCAGGGGTGGTGGGGGTGGGGGGAGGGGGTGTGGTGGGTGTGTGTGTAGGGGTGACAATTTTTTACACGACACGATAACTCGACACGAAGTTAGCGGGTTAGAGTTGACGATTTCTTGACACGAACCTGAATATGACACAACCCGCCAACACGAATAATAAATGGGTTGGGTTAGTGCCCATTTCATATGAAAGTAGGATTGCACCTCATTGTAAATTAGTAAATTAATAATTGTATACTTTAGTTATTAGTTTAATTGATGAAATGGATTAATTGAGTAGATGAATTAGAAGGAGTACGGGATACACATTTGTTGTTGGTATTGTTGTTAGAATATAGTGGATCGATGTTGGGTTGGTTAACAGTAAAAATGGCATTACCACTGGATTATTATCCATATGGGGGTGGGATTTTTTAACTTTTTTTGAAAATTACTTTGTATATCCAACAATATATAATTATTAATAATTATTGGATTATTGTCCATATGGGGTTTGGCCAATGTGGGTTTTTAGGTGTATCTGGTGGGTATTCTTTAGTGGTTAATTCTAGATATTATTAATAAAGATAAGTAGGGATCCTTTGGTATGGCTGAAAATGGCTATATTATTAATAATTATTGTGTGTGTGGTGGGGGGCAGGGGGTGGTGTGTGTGCGTGTATGTGTGTGTGTGTGTGGTGGGGGAGGGGTTGGGGGCAGGGTGAGGGAAGGGGATGGGGAAGGGGGTGTGGTGGTGAGGTGGTGGGGTGTGTGTGTACGTGTGTGTGTGTGTGTGTGTGTGTGTGCAGGTGTAGTGGGGGTGGGGGGTGGAGGGAGGGGGGGGCAGGGGGTGTAGTGGGGTGTGTGTAGGGGTGATAATTTTTGACACGACACGATAAACCGACACGAAGTCGACACGAAGTTAGCAAGTTAGGGTTGACGATTTCTTGACACGAACCTGAATAATACACGACTCGCCAACACGAATAATCAATGGGTTGGGTTAGTGCCCATTTCATATGAAATTAGGATTGCCCCTCATTGTAAATTAGTAAATTAATAATTGTATACTTTAATTGTTAGTTTAATTGATGAAATGGATTAATTGAGTAGATGAATTAGAAGGAGTACGGGATACACATTTGTTGTTGGTATTGCTGTTGGAATACATAGTGGATCGATGTTGGGTTGGTTAACAGTAAAAGTGACTTTACCACTGAATTATTGTCCATATGGGGGTGAGATTTTTTAACTTCTTTTGAAAATTACTTTGTATATAGAACAATATATAATTATTAATAATTATTGGATTATTGCCCATATGGGGGTTGGCCAATATGGGTTTTAGGTGTATCTGGTGGGTATTCTTTAGTGGTTAATTCTAGATATTATTAATAAAGATAAGTAGGGATCTTTTGGTATGGCTGAAAATGGCTATATTATTAACAATTATTTTGTGTGTGGTGGGGGGCAGGGGTGGTATGTGTGCGTGTATGTGAGCGTGTGTGTGGTGGGGGAAGGGGTGGGGGTGGGGGAAGGTGGGGGGAGGGTGCAGGGTGGGTGGTGGGGTAGGGGTGGGGGGCTGTGTGTGTGTTTATGTGTGTGTATGTGCGTAGTGTCCCTTGTAAAAGAATTGATTGATTATTAATTTTTTTAGTAAATTAATATATGATTGCCCCTTATTGTAAATTAGTAAATTAATATATGATTAATTATGAAAGTAGGAATGCCCCTCATTGTAAATTAGTAAATTAATAATTGTATACTTTAATTGTTAGTTTAATTGATGAAAATAATTATTGTGTGTGTGGTGGGGGGCAGGGGGTGGTGTGTGTGCATGTACGTGTGCGTGTGTGTGGTGGGGGAGGGGGTGTATGAAAGTAATTAATAATTAGTGATCATTTTTATTTGTAGTAATTGTACATATTTGCATATCTTCTTCTAATTTTTTTTATCTGTACTAATAACATTATTTTACAGCAAATGTCTCCTTCAGGTATTAAGGCGAGGATGATGATGCTGGTTATGATGATGTTGTCTGGGCTCGGTGGTAGCGGAGGCGACGAGGGCTCCTCGGCCCCTAGGCTCCCCAAATATGGCAAATTTGGGATTACTATCGAGAACAAGTCGGAGCTATTAGCGAGATCCCTCGTGCTGGTAAAGACGGTCATCGGCCCGGGGTTTATGAGTTGGAAGGAGGTTCCATATGAGCTCAAGTTAGCTGTTTGGGCGGCACTACAGGTAATATATTTATATTTATATGAATATTTTAATTTCAATTTCGATTTCAATTTCATTTTATATTTATATTTATATTTATTCGCAACTAACATTGTATTTGTTGGACAGGAACAATTCAACTTGGATCCAAAGCTACGCGATTCCGTCTTGGAGCAGTTGAGGGAGTAGCACAAGACGTGGAAGAAAAATATGCGGACATGGTCCTTTGGGAAAACACGAGAGTCCATTATCCAAAGGCGTGAATCCGTCCCGCTGAAGGAGCCGATCTCATTGGCACAATGGCAAAAGTTCATTGACAATGAGATCGGGGAGCGACAATTGGCATCTCGCCAATCGGGAAGGGAAAATCGAGAAAAAAATACGGACGTGCACTACTCCGGACGGAGGTCTTACACCGAGGTGGAGCATAGGATGATGGTAAGATTTAATTTTTCTATAACTACGAAAATATATTATTCTGCATTATTTTACTTTGCGGGGTCGATACTAATTTTACTTTATTTTATTTCAGGGGATATGGAGTGACCCTGAGGGTAAGCAACATAGGCTCGATACTTATGTGGCTCTTCGAACGAAGAAGGGGAAGGACAAGGAGGTGTCCCCGAGCTTCGCTTCCACGGTTGTAAGTAATCTGACAGTTTACTTTTTGTTAATTACATTATAATTTTTTAGTTTACTTATTTTACTAATCATGTGCTTTTTATCGTTTCAGGCAAAGCTTAAGGAAGTGCACGAGTCGCAGTCTGATGCCGACAAGGCATCTTTGTCCACAGCCGCACTCATCCAAGTGCTTGGCTCTGATCGCAAGGGGAGGACAAGGGGGGTGAGCTCGCGGGTGGCCAAATCTAGGATCATCGAATTAGAGGCGAGCGACATCGGGTTTGCTCGAACGGTGGATTCACATTACGCGAAGCTATCCCGTTTGGAGGAGACGATCCAAAATATGTACTCATTCATGAAGCATACGTTAGGCGGAGACCGTAAGGGGAAAGGGAAGGAGAAGGCGGAGGAGAAGGAGGTGCCGGAGGAAGAGGTGCATGATGACGAGGATGTGCACCTCACTGCTTCATCACCGACACGTGCGTACTTCGATGATCCACTTATCTATTTGGCTCCCTTCAACAGATCGATGTCGACACTTGGTTGGCCGAGCATGTTCATATTGGACGTATTTGATGGCCAGCGGATAGGGCGGGGGTTGAGGGACCAGAATATCGTCCAGGGTGGAATAGTTCATGGACGTGAGCTTCAAGAGATCGAGTCCAAGGTGCTCGTCACGCATGTGATACCCGGGAAGGAGAACTCCCTATTGTGGTTGCGCGAACAATGCGGCATGATGTATATTAGTGGGTGTGTCAATTCGTATATCGTGTGGCCTACTCACTTCTTCACATTTACCCCAGACATGTAGTGACATTATTTTTAAGTTGGTACATTTGAATTATATTTGGATTATATCGTCATGTATATTGTTTCTATTTTGAATGTATATTTGCATTATCTTTAGTTTATTTGGATATATGATGTTTGAACAGGTAAAATGTTGCTATAACAGGTACAAATATACTGCTGGGCAGTGGTAGTGGCCATACTGCCCAACAGATTTTTTTAAAATTCTGCCCAGAATTGTCACGGTCATTGACCGTGACAATTCCTTGACAAATAAGATTATAACGGACTTGTAACGATCATTGACCGTGATAATATTTTTAAAAAGGGCCAAGTCTTTGTCACGATTATTGACCGTGACTAAACTTGTCACGGTCAGGGACCGTGACACGACCGTGACAATTCTAACAAACTTGTCACGGTCAATGACCTTAACAAGTTGAACTTGTTAAGGTCAATGACCGTGACAATTAGGAAGATTTGGTGTAGTGTAAATGAGTTTGATGACTTGTGTTCGAACATTCTCCCACAATTTTCCTTAGCAATATCATTCCATCTACCTTACCTTTTAGTTTGTTTCATCACACTCCCTTAGTCCTAGGTGAGATTATGGCGAGAATACACGTAGATAATGGGCCATCAGCTCGATCAGGTTTTTAGCGACCAACCTAAACTGGGCTTTTAGCCTAAGGATCCCTTATAGGGCTTTTGCTATTGTCGGGGCAATTCATGAGGTCTATTGTGTTTATTTATGACAAATACCTGAGGGTTGTATCAAGTGAAATAAACTCTAATAACTTATTTTAATTTTTTTGAACCCTGCTCGACATAGTGAAATCCCCTGATTAAAATAAATTGAATAACTTATTGTAATCCATAGGAGTTTTATCATGCGCGAGGAAATCCCTTGGCTAAGATAAGCTGAGAAGTTTACTATAACCAAAGGTAATTTATCTTTGCATGGGGAGTGAAATCAATTGGAAATGGTGCATCATTTTGAGATACATATTTAACACCCGTGATTTTTAAAACCGGAAATGATTCGTTTAAAATTAAAGTCGGAAAAATATTTTCAAGTGGATTTTATTTTTAGCATTTAAAAATGATGGTTTTAATTTTTATAAAATGAGATTTTAATCGGAATTGAGATTAGAAGTATATTTTGGAAATCATTAGTTGTTATAAAAAAAATGGGGATCCTAGCTTTGGCAGGCCGGCCGAACCGGTTCGCAGCGGCAGGGGGCGAAATTTGACCTCTTTTTGGTAGTATTTGAGTAGGACTCAAACACTTATCTTTTTTTAAAATATAAAAGGAGGGATTTAGGGTTTTAAAAATATATTTTAGCATTCTTAAAAATTAGTATCCACCTATAATTTCATCTTCTCTCTTCCATAAAATCTAAACCCCTTTTAAAACAACTTTCAACCCAAGATTTGGAGAATTAAATCGGATTTTCTCAAGATCGTTCAAGAACGAATTTTTTATTTTTTTTACCGAGAGCAATGTAACCATCCAATCAGATTCTTCAAATGATTTTTACAGGCATGAATACTTCTATTTTTACCCTTTAATATTATATATTTGAAATGTTGCATAAACATTAATAATCATCGTTTTCCTAAAATAAATTAGAGATACTAATTAAGGAAAGTTAAACTAAGTTTAATACTATTTTTTCATCAAATCTTTAATACGACTTAAGATTAAAAAGCCTTGCATGCTTAGATTACAGGTTGGATTCTGTTAGAATTTATGACATTTGAATGTAGAATAAATCGTAGGGATGCTATAAATTGATTTCAACATGTAAAACCACGTTAATAATGTGCATCTTGTAGGGTAGAAATTTATTGTTATATGTTTATGAAAATATGCATGGATAGAAATTCTATAAATTGTTGAGAAAATGAATTGTTTTAATTAAATGGACATAATTTGGATAAATAGTGATATTGCAATTAATTTAAAGAATTGTTTTAATAAGTTGAAAATATGCCATATGTGATTCATTAATTTTTATCAAAATTAACACCGCGGGAACGATGGGATTGTTGGGATAGTTAGTGATCTCACCTTATTTTTAGGTTGCTTGCTAGGTATGGGACTAGTAGGTGGGCTTTAGTTGTTTATAACACTTTCTTGGTGTGGGACTAGTTAGCGTGGGTTTTTACGGATAAATGATTTCGGGGTGGGGATGATTTGTGTGTCATTTCCATTGGATCCCGAGCCTAAGTACAAGGTTAGGTGGTAGCCAGAGATATGTATTCTTCCTAAATGTTAGGATAAGATACACTTGAGTTTTGAAGACCTCTAGGGATGGGACTATGGGTAGGTTTGAGGATTTATGATCAATAAAAGGGTGGGGCTAATAGAAAATAATGAGAACTTGAGAAAATTAAGAATTAAGGCCTAAGACATAGAACGGGTATTGATATGAATTTGAATCGCGAGTATGTACAGGACTGACAGAATACAGGCCGATTGGTTATAGCGACGTGGGTAAGTGTGGCATCACGAGTATGTGCAGGGCTAACAGAATACGAGCGAACTCACTATAGTGACGTGTTGTACGTGGAACCTCACAAGTATGTGCAGTGCTAATGAAATTGGGCGAATTGGCTATAGTGAGGGAAATATGTGTGGTGTGGAATTTAAGCGGGCCAGGAGTATGGGAAGGATCCGTAATAGGGTGAGCTAGCTATACTAGTGTCGCATAAAAATAACGAATTGAATTAATTTAATTAAATTGTGGAATCTAAATGTATAGTTAATGGAAAATAATTGGACTTAGACGATTGGGGGGGGGGGGGGGGGGGGGGGGTTAGTTATGTGGGAATATGATAGTAGTTTATTTTTACTCGCTTGTATGTATAATGCTATTGTCTAGATTTACGAACCCTGATTGGGAGGAGTAGCTAGTGTTCATGCGGTGGGCTCTAACATATTGCGTTGACTAACATTTCAGGTATAGTTGCTGGAGTAGCCGCATAGGATTGATTGGAGACCTTTGGAGTGTAGCTGGAGTTTTATTTTATTGCTTTAGTAGTTTAGATTATTTTCCATTCCGTCGTTATATTATGAGACAAGTATTTATGGTTTTGGTGGGCCAATCGGTTCCACAGTTGTTCATGGTTTTTAGTGAGATATTTATTCTTGGATTATAACGTTTGAGTTATAATAAAAATTGGAGTTGGAATTATTTTGGAGATTAGCAGGTTGCTGGATATTATTGATTGGGTTTGATATATATTCGTTGGATTTAATGGAATTTTATCTTGTGAAATAATGTTTTAAATATCTCATATTTTTGTCACATGCTGAGAATGGTATTTAATTTAGTTACTCCCATCGTAGTTTTGCGGTGGCAGATGCCAGAATGCGCAGGGTGTTACATATTTAATTTTGTGTCCGTTTAGCTTTCGCATTAACAATATTTGATTTCCCTTTTTGATTCATACTCCTTAAGGAATTGGTTCTAGCATATACGCTAAGTGTTTCATAAAAATAGGGAGTTTGGTGTTGGGGAGGTTGTAGACATTGAGGTTAGAACTAATAATCTTGTTATGGGGATACTTAGAATTGATTTTGGAGACGATAATTATTTTAAACATCATTAGTACAAATTTTAGGTATCTGTAAAATAAATGTGGTGATGTGATTTGATTTGAGGACGTACATGTTACAATTACTTTTGGAGAGAGAATCGAGTGATGATTCATGGGAGAGCATGGTGCGTCGTTATTTTCATAGGTATTTATATATATACTTGAGAAATATATTGTATTTTGTTTGTAAGGTAGGTGCGTGTAGGATTGGGTGTATGGGTGCCCAACCATGCAATCACATCTAGGCATATGTAAGCGTTATTTTATTTGCACGAGTTTACGTCTGACATTTACGCTTCGCTGAATTTTTAGGACGAAATTCTTATACTAGTGGGGTAGTATGTAACACCAGTGATTTTTAGAACCGAAAATAATTCATTTTAAATTAAAGTCGAAAAAATATTTTCAACTGGATTTAATTATTTTTGGCATTTAAAAATGATGGTTTTGATTTTTATAAAATGAGAGTTTAATCGGAATTGAGATTGGGAGTAAATTTTGGAAATTATTAGTTGTTATAAAAGAAAAATGGGGATACTAGGTTTGGCAGGCCGACCGAACTTGTTCGGCCTTGGGGACGAACCGATTTGCACCGACATGGGGAAAAATTTGACCTCTTTTAGTAGTATTTGTGTAGGACTCAAACACTTATCTTTTGTTAAGATATAAAGGGACGGGTTTAGGGTTTCTAAAACACGTTTTAGCTTTCTAAAAAATCAGTAGCCTCCCCCAATTTCATCTCCTCTCTTCCGCAAAACCTAAACCCCCTTTTAATTCAACTTTCAACCCAAGATTTGGAGAGCTAAACCAGGTTTTCTCAAGATCGTTCAAAAGTATTTTTTTTTGTTTTCTCTAAAGGAATGCAACCTTCCAATCCGATTCTTTAAATAATTTTTACACGATGAATACTTATGTTTTTTCCCTTTGGTATTATGTGTTTTAAATGTTTACTAAACATTAATAATCATCGTTTTCCTAAAATAAATTAGAGATACTAATTAGGGAAAGTGAAACTAAGTTTGGTACGATTTTTTTTTATCAAATCTTAACTACAATTTAAGACTCAAAACAGTTGCATGCTTAGATTAGAGGTTGGATTTTTGTTAGAATTTATGACGTCCGCATGTAGAATAAATTATAGGGATGTTATAAATTAATGTCGACATGTAAAACCACGTTAATTATGTGCATCTTGTAGAGTAGGAATTTATTGTTATATGTTTTCAAATATATGAATGTGGATAGAAATTCTATAAATTGTTGAGAAAATGAATTATTTTAATTAAATGGACATAATTTGGATAAATAGTGATCTTGCGATTAATTTTAAGAACTCTTGTGATAAGTTTAAAATATGCCATATATGATTCGTTAATTTTTATTAAAAATTGACACCGCGAGGACGACGGGATTGTTGGGATCATTAATGCTCTCATCTTATTTTTAGGTTTCTTGCTAGGTATGGTACTAGTAGATAGGCCATAATTGTTGATAACACTTTCTAGGTATGGGACTAGATATTTTGGATTTTTACAGATAAATAATTTCGGGTTGGGTCTTATTTGTGCATCATTTCCATTGGATCCTGAGCTTAGGTGAGAGGTTAGACGGTATCTAGAGATAGGTATTCTTCCTAAACGTTAGGCGAGGGTACACATGTGTTTTGGAGACCTCTAGGGATGGGACTAGGGGTAGGTTTAACGAATTATGCTCGATAAAAGGGTGGGGCTAATTGAAAATAATGAGAAGTTGAGAAAATTGAGAATTAATGCCTAAGACATAGAAAGAGTATTAATATGAATTTGCGTCGCGAGTATGTATAGGGCTGACAGAATTCGGGCCGACCGGCTATAGCGACGTGTGTGTGTGTGGCGTCATGAGTCTGTGCAGGGTTGATAGAATATGGGTGAACTGGCTATAGTGACGTGTCGTATGTGAAATCTCACGAGTTATGTGCAGGGCTAACAAAATTGGACGAACTGGCTATAGTGAGGGAAATGTGTGTGGTGTAGAACTTAAGCGGGGTAGGAGTATGTGCAGGACCCGTAATAGGGTGAACTGACTATACTGGTGTCGCGTAAAAATAACGGATTGAATTAATTTAATTAAATTGTGGAATCTAAATTTATAGTTGTAGTGGAAAATAATTGGACTTAGACGATTGGGGGGGCTTAATTATGTGGGTAGATGATAATTTTTACTCGCATGCTAATATATATCTCATTTAAATTTAAATTGTCTATTGTGATGCCTATCATGTATAATGCTATTGACTGGGTTTACGGATCTTAATTGGGAGGAGTAGCTAGTATTCATACGATGGGTTCTGACCTATTGAATTGACATACATTTTAGGTATAGTAGCTAGAGTAGTTGTATAGTATGGGTTGGAGAACTTTGGAGTGCAGCTGGAGTTTTATTTTATTGCTTTAATAGTTTAGATTATTTTCCATTTCGTCGTTATATTATGAGACATGTAATTATGGTTTTGGTGGGCCAATCGGTTCCGCAGTTGTTTATGGTTTTCAATTAGATATTTATTGTTGGATTATTTCATTTGAGCTTTATTTAAAATTGGAGTTGGAATTATTTTGGAGATTAGCAGGTTGATGTATGTTATTGATTGGGTTTTATATATATTCTCTCGATTTAATGGCATTTTATCTTGTGGATTAAAGTTTTAAATGTGTCATGTTTCTATCACATGCTAAGAATGATATTTGATTTAGTAACTTCCGACGTAGTTTAGCGGCGGATGACGCTAGAATGGACAAGGTATTTCACCATAACAAAAATTTGAAGTAACTAATATTTGAAAATGAAATGCGAGAGGCAATGAGCCTTTATTCATTGAATAATAATGTGACACCCCGATTAAAATAATAACGGGTGCCCATCCCTATAACATAAATAAATCAGGAATCTCAAGTGGATCATTCTCAGCATCTCCTGACGATACCAAAATAAACATAGCTAACTACCCAATACTATAAAAAGCGGGTGCCAAATTTTTTTAAAACATACAATGCAATAACCAACCAACAACATAATAACTACTAAACATGATAACATATGCACATGATGCTGATAAAAAGAAGTAATTCTATAATACACTAAAAATATACAAAAGTAAATACCCGAATATGCTGTCGGGGCACAGACAATACAACAACATAGAAAAGAAATATAAAAGTACTACAACCACAACTCTTGGCTGTAAACCCGGTATACAACCAAAATCCTAAACTAGATTTACAAAAGATAGGAAACTGCTATAAATAAATCCCGCAATAGTCCGCAACTGCTACAACTCCACGAATACATGGTAGAAAGCATCATTGGTGTCCTTGTGGAGGAATACCTAAAATAATACAATATATATAGCAAGAGAAAAGTATAAATGGGTCAGAGCCCGAGGTGTGAAAACATTTTAGCAAGTGGATTAAAATGCATAATAATTATAAATGCACTATAACATGATTAAAGTAGAGTCTCACTCTCCTGAAAATCCAACTCACCCCTCAACTAGAGGGCGCACCTAAATGTATGCACATGGTCATCAAACAACTACCCAACTATTTCTAAGGGCAATTCAATATAACCTACACCCAAATTCCCACTTGCATAAACCTTGATCTAAAACAAACCCATAAACTTCCTATTCTAACTTACCCAGCATCTCAAATTATATTAACTTATACATATACATATACATATACATATCGCTTACTAGAATTTAGCGGATTCTAGTTATTACTTACACAAGTTATTAACATCTAAATGCTAAGGACTAAACTTCTCCCAACTCTCAACATTGCACTGCGTTTCGTGCGTGGGACGTCTCGCAAAGCAAAATCCAATCAAGGAACCCCCCGATACACTACTCCTTGGTATTGTTGGTTGTCAAGATTCATTATGCCCTCAATGAACGATGCATATAACATCAACTACTCATTTAAAATATTTCTCTAGTTTATTCTCATAAAGCATTGGTCCACTAACATATAAATCTGAGTACTAAGGACTAAACTTTCCCCACTCCCAACATTGCACTGAGTTTCATGCGTGGGATGTCTCGCAAAGTGAAATCTAAATAAGGAACCCCCTGATACACTACTCCTTGACAATGTTGGTCGTTGACGTCCATTATGCCCTCGGTACCCCACACATAACTACTAAAACATATGAGGAGAAATAATCTCTAATAACATAAATAAGATAATGCTCCGAACCTTTTAGGGTCTGTAACATTACTCTAGTTACAAAGCACAATCATTCAATCCCAACAAGTAAGTACACATAACATACTTAGCATACAATTAAATATCCAAAATCCAATCACTTATGGATATACAAAATACTTCACAATGCTATCATCTTCCAGGGATTACTCACTTTATCTCGGGTTACCATATATCGGATTATTATCACACCGCCATGGTAATAAAACAAATCACAACGTATAGGAAGCGGTCATAGTTCCGAAACTGAAAGTGAGAATGAATCATACCCAAGACTTCTCAACCAGAATAAAATCACACAATAAATAATGGACGACTATGACCTGGGGACTATACGCACCCTGCTCCTCAAGCCAGGGGCCTCACCCACATCGTGCAACTTCCTATGATAGCACTGGAGGGTATGCTCACACAATAAGTATATATATATATCATTCACACTGGATATATATGCAATCACATCATCTAAGTGCAAACCATCACACAAGGTATTTACAATTGTGCCATATAGGTATACATACTCTATTACGTCCGTATGTATGAAAGAAGAAAATTCATTTATAAGTATATAACTCTCGTGACTAACCGTTGCTAACTCGCATACCTTCCCATTATTTGGTACTCCGACCCCTCACTTAAAACTTACTCATCCCTCACACCTATGAGGATGAAAAGTCTCCCAATTCAATCAACATTAAGGATACCATCTATATCTGAATGCACACCGATCAACAATAATTATCCCTAATCCAGATTATGGTTCAATTGATCATACGAACCATTAACGTTATCACATTTGTGATTCAATACAAAAGTCCAGCATCACTAAGTGCATCCTGCCTCTCTCTTATAGACCCATAATTATCTCCAAATAGAAATCTCGATGATAGTTGGATTTCCCACTAGTCGATACGATAATCATCAATCGGTATTCTCCCAAAATAACTCGATATGCCCCCCATTATTTCATCATAAGTGGAACTCCCTAATAGTCTCCAAAACGTACTTCTCGTAACATATATAAAGGTTACAAATCGATAAACCCAAACGTAATGCAGCGAAACTCACTCTAGAAAAACCTCGCAAAAACAACACTGTTTTTGAATTGATTCAGCCCTGCGAATCGATTCGCCCCTAATGAGAATCGATTCGGTCCAAAGGACCTGGGAGTCTGTCCTAGGCCGAATCGATTCAGCTTTGAGTCTGAAATGATTCGGTCACTCAGACCTGTAAAACTGCAACATTCCGAATCGATTCGAAACGGGGCCCGAATCGATTCGACCTGTTCAGCAAGCTACGAAATGGGTTATTTCTCTTAAAAACCCAAATTTCCAAAAATCCCATTTATCATCTTCTCTCCATTATTCTTCAACCCAAACATATATCTAACATCAAAACTCAATATAAATCTACCCAACAAATTATAAAACCTTAAATCCATATATCCACACCTAAAATACAAGATTTTACCCAAAATCTAGGTTTTAACACTTTTAACCCAAAATCCACAATTTTGTCCAAAAATCATGAAATAAATGACACACAATAATTATTTAGCTAGTTTAATCACTTGCATCGAAGTTGTAAAGGTTGAATCTTCCTCGAAATCGTGTAATAGGCGGAATTCCCAAGCTTTTCTTCTCTTTCTCTTCTTCTTTTCCTCTTCTCTCTCTCTCTCTAGGGCTTTCTCAATATCAAGAATGAGATTTTTATCTCACGGAGGCTTAATGAGCCTTATTTCCAAAATACCCAACTTTAAATGATAATACACACTTTAAATGACTCAGTTACTCCAATTCGAGCCAAACAAACTTAAAAATATTTCAAAACCCAAATAAGACCCAAGTACAGTCATTTCGACTATCTCGACACATCCGGGATCAACCGTATCCTCAAAATCGTCATTCGAAATACTTTCTAACATCCTCAAATTTTGACCTCAATTGTCAAATTAAAAATTCTCCAATTAAATAAATATTTATTTCTCCCAAATTAATTAAATTATTAGTCCTGAAAATCACGGGGTATTACAAATAACTTACAAGCAACATAAGTTTAAAATGAAAATTCGTGTAAACTAAATGTGCAGATAAAAGCTAAAGAAGGCAAAAGGTAGAGCTTCTTGAGATTGGTTGTATTCCATGATCTCAGTATCTCCTCGCCCTTCCGCATTTCCATGTCATATGTTCCTTAGAGGTCGTCCTTGATTACCATAAAAGGTCCTTTCCAGTTTGGTCCTAGCTTGCCCTGTGATGGTTGTACGGCACTATCGAGGACTTCCCTTAGGACATAATCCCCCACCAGGAATTTTCTCAGATTGATTTTCTTATTATACTGTTTGCCAGCTGCTACTGATATGAAGCCATATTGATCAAGGCTTGTTCTCTTAGCTCGTATACTAAGTCAAGTTCAATGTGCAATGCATCGTCATTTAGCTCTTGGTCGACCCAATTGGTTCTCATGGGAGGGAGACCAACTTCAAACGATATAGTAGCTTCCATTCCATAGGTGAGCACAAAGGGTGTTTCCCCGGTTAGTCTCTTAGGAGTATTATCGTAAGCCCATAGAACACAGGGGAGCTCAACCACCTAAGCACCCTTTTCATTTTCTAGACTCTTCTTTAGATTGTCGAGCATCATTTTATTGGAAGATTCTGCCTGACCATTACTTTGGGGATATGCCACATAACTGAAATGATGATTGATGCCATGATCATCACAGAAGCCTTGAAAGAAGCTGCTTTTAAACTGTGTACTGTTATCGGTGATGATAGTTCTTGGTACCCCAAAGCGTGTTATGACGCTCTTCCAGATGAACCTAATCATTTCGGCATCATAAATGTTTGCTAGTGGTTCCTGCCTCTACCCACTTGATGAGGTAGTCTGTTCTGACTAGCAAATACTTGTGATTCCCAGGTGCGGTAGGTAGTGGTCCCATAATAACCATTCCTCACTATGCGAATGTTGCTGGTTAGCTGGTGAACAATAGGAGATAATGTCTATCACTTTTCACATCTACGAACATAATTGCTTGCATCCTTTTGGATGTGAGGACACCATTAGTCTTCCTTGATTGCTTAAAAAGTCAATGACCTCCATCCAGTGTGACTATCATAAATGCCATCATGAAGGTCGCTGAGAACTTGCTCAGTGTCCAGTGGGTGAATGAATTGGAGGTAAGTTCCTGTGAATGATCTTTTTTATAGGTTCCCCTTGGGGAAAGGTAGAATCGGGATGCTTTTACCCTTATGTAGTGAGCCAATATCCTCTCATCCGGTAGCGTGTCACTCTATAGATAAGCAATGATGGGGTCCATCCAACTATGGGCCCTTTCTGTGAGGAGGTCCTTCTCGACGACCATCATCTGGTCGATGCTTGGCTGGGCGAGGGACTCTATCTAAATAGTCGTTTGAGATCAAAGTCCACTATTGAGCTTAGGGATGCAAAGGCATCAGCGTGACTGTTCTCCCCAGGGGGAACTACTGAATATCGACCTTTTTTAATCCTTCCATAAGACCTCTTACTACGACGAGGCAGACTGCCATCCTGTCATCTTTTGTGTTAAAATCTCCATTTACTTGTTTAGAGACCAAGTTGGAATCACCGAATATATTGAGGACCTTTGCCCCCAGCAGTTGGGCTTTGCACAAGCCAATGACTAGTGCCTCATATTCAGCTTTGTTATTGGAGGCTTCAAATTCCAACCCGATTCCTTGTTCGATGACAGCGTCTTCTGGAGTGACAAGAAATAACGAGGACGATTCCTACTTTTACCCTCTTAGACTTGGATGCTCCATTAATGTATAAGGTCTAGTCTTTAGACTGTGCTTCCTCGTTTATTACTTGCTTCATTTTTAATTGGTTACTAGACTGGTCCCCCATGAACTCGATGATAAAATCAGTCAAGACTTTTCCCTTAATTGTTATTTTTGACTGAAAATGGATATCGAACCTCCTGAGCTCGATCGACCACTTTGAGGGCCATCCTAAAAGATCGAATTTTTAAAGAACAACTTTGAGGGCATAAGAAGTGATCACTATTATTGAGTGAGCTTTGAAATAGTTTTTCATCTTCCTTGAGGCAACCACTAATGCAAAATCTAGCCTTTCTAAGGAAAAGTAGCGTTGCTCTGCATTTAGAAGCATCTTATAGGTGTAGTAGATGGGGTACTGTCTTCTTTCCTTCTCACATACTAGGGTCGAGCTAATAGTGTGGTTCGATACTGTGAGATAGAGATACAGAGGATCTCCATCATCGGGACT
This sequence comes from Sambucus nigra, assembly GCA_949130495.1. Classification (NCBI taxonomy): domain Eukaryota; kingdom Viridiplantae; phylum Streptophyta; class Magnoliopsida; order Dipsacales; family Adoxaceae; genus Sambucus; species Sambucus nigra. The sequence goes on along the minus strand of OX422210.1, from coordinate 459,520,976 downwards.
CACTAGTAGGGGCGATTTATTGAGGTAGGAATTGATATTCTCCAAAGATCTTAAATGATCATCGTTCCATATGAGGCCCTTGTCTTTCTTTAGAAGCTGAAAGAATGGTTGATATTAGTCTGAGGACTTGGAGATGAAACGGTTGAGTGCCGCGAGCATACCAGTAAGATTTTGAATATCCCGCGACATCTTCATGGGCTCGACCTTGGTGATAACATCAATCTGATATGGATTGGTCTTAATCCCCCTCTCACTAACTAAATAGCCCAAAAATTTACCTGACTAGACACCGAATGAACACTGTCTTGCGTTACGTTTCATCCGGTACTTCCTGAGGATTTAAAAGATTATGGATAAGTCTGTATGGTGGTCTTCTCTGTTCTTGATTTTGACTAACATATCATAGATGTTGATATATCAAGTATAGCCTCGTCCCAAGACTTAGGCTTCTCAGCCAAGGGCAACCGTTGCCAACTCATCCAGCACAGGGAGTTATGACTCGATCGTCGTCCCAGCCTGAGCTGACTCGTCCTCGGCCAATGCCTCCTCACTTGGTAACTCATACCCATCTCTAAAGGTTAATCATCATGCCCCAACATCAATGACCTTATGATTTAATATCCTCAGCCTTGGCCTTTATTTGGATGATGTGGGCAGGAAGAGACAGCTCAACAGGACAGGTGTCATTCCATTAGTGGATCCCTATTTGACAAGTTCGCCTAGGCCTGGTCTGGATAGATAACAACTGGTAGAGTGAGTTGATAGGGGAATGCACGGGAGAGTGCACATGGGATACTAATCTCACATTGACCAAGCCGTTATAACAACATCACCTCACATATGAGGGAATATTTCATCATCATGACCTATATGTGACAGTGACAGATGGCTCAACCTCATTTGTTAAGAACATCCCACATATGCTTATTACATGCTTAGGGGGTACATTACACCCCAAAAACTATATATACTTGTCTTCTACATCTTTATAAAGTACTATAATCGGAAACCCTAACCAAACTCTGCTAAAATTACAGTGTAGAGAGAGAAAATTGAGTGACTTGAATCTTAAGTCCGTTAAAGCCATTTCATAGTGAAATTCACACACACACACACACACACACACACACACACACACACACACACACAGACATAGTGGAGTATGCCTAAATAGGCTGAACCACTTATATTCATATCTTTCTCTTCTTTATCGCATCTGCTACTTTATTTATGTTGTTGTGATTTCACCATTGTTGCACTTTTGTGTTTATTTTGGTTGAGCTCTTACTCATTTACTTAGTTGTACCATATTTGGCACCATCAGTTGGCACCATCTATGGTAAGCGAGATCATAATCTCCTTCCTTTCATATACAACTTACTTTTCACCAGATTCTCTGGTGGTGTCCAACCGCACACTTGGCTAGGCTTGAACCACCATTAAAAGAGCTCTAGTTTGAGTTCCAAGATTTTTTACAGTTCATTCAGCTCTTTTAGTTCATCGAATTGCATGGAATCAAATCTCCCACCATGTGGAGGTCCTAGTTCCAGTCAAGCACCGCCATAATCTGAGATGGCGGACGTTGGAGCAGCGCTGCGCTCATTAGCAGCCAGTCAAGCTAAGATACATGAGCAACTGGTTGCCTCTAGCCATAATTTTATACCCAATCCCACTAGTACAACAGCATAGATAATAACTCTGGCCGCTAGAGAAGGTGTACATCCGACGATAGGGGGACCACCCACGACCCCACAGAAGGATGTATAGCCCTAGCAGCGATGGATAAACATTGTTGACCCCAGGCGTCTATGCCTGGGGAGGTTAGTTCAGAAATATAAAGAAAATGAGTGTGATGATGACGCAGAGTACTGATAACCATATGATATTTCTGGAGATGTTATGCGCCCTATTCAAGCTAATAGGGGAAACACTGCAAGTCCAAACCAAGAAGGACAATCTTATCCTTTGGCATTTGATAGGCTCGACGCTGTAGGTAATCTCTGAGATCGATTGTCCAGGTCTCGCAGAAGAGAAGGATCCAGAAGGAAAGGAGGATGTGCTGACAAACGACCCCCTATGGCCGAGATAAGGAGTAATGTGAAGTTAATAACCATTAAATAATGGTTAAACAATAACCTGTACAACATCAGGCCGAGAGGGAAGGGGATGGTAATGCTACACGAGCCGAGGGAGATAATGCCATAGTGGTCGCTGCCGATAAACCCTGGAATAACTCTATTCAGAGATTATAGGATAATATTGGAGATTTTCTGAAGAGATAATATCCTTTGCAGAGGGGTTATAATGAAGGGTCACCATTCATTGATATGACTGTGAGCTATCCTAGCTCGACTAAGTTCAAACCACTAGTGGTGACACCAAGGTATGATGGGAGTACTAATATAGTCCACCATGTTAAAATATATCAATCTGCTATAAATATCTTCTCGGTCTCAGACGAGATTAAGTGTAGGGCATTTCAAGCACTCTGACCGGTGTTGCACATGTTTGTTATACTTATCTCCTCAGGAATTCAATTGAGAACTTCAAGCAACTTGTGAAGAGGTTCATACCTAACTTTTGTTTTGGAGTTAATTCGAGAAAGAAAACCACTCACTTGATGTACGTGAAGCAAGGAACGAACGAATATCTGTGGGATAATATACCCCTCTTTAACAAAGAGAAACTGGGGGTGGAAGACTATAGTGAGAGTATTGTGATGGCCACTATAATGGGTGGTCTAAGAAAAGGAAAGCTCTTAAGGAAATTGGCCGAGGACCTTCCAAAGTCCATGGCATAACTCCTGGCTATGTCCGAGAGAGTAATGAATGCTGAGGAGGCTATAGTGGACAAAGGCAAAGATGAAAAGCGAGCTAGTGGGAGTTGTTCCCAAAAATTCAAAGGCAAAGGAGATAAAAAGAGGTCAGCGAATGACAAGTTCATTGACTACACCCCATTAACTACCACACCAAAAATGATATTGAATGACATCAAGAATGATAGATCCTTGATATGGCCAGATAATCTCAAAGCCCCTCCTCACAAGAGGTATAAAAGTAAATGGTGTGAATTCCACCAAGACTATGGCCATACCATTGACAGATGTTTCACTCCGAAAGACGAGATCGAGAAAATGCTGAAGCAAGAAAACCTAAGAAATTATTTGGATAAAAATAGTTCAAGGGGTGGCCGAGATAAATCCCAACAAAGAAGAGATGACAAGTGTAAACCTAATGATCCTATGAATAAGGATGACTATGCGTCAGACGATGATGAGAAGGCCGACCATGGCCACCCACCGAAGATAACTTATCCCAAGGGTCGGCTGTATTATATTTCTCATAATGTTAAAATGATATGTGGTGGTTTGGCCAGTGGCGGTAAAGATATAGCCGACTATAAGGCTCATATAATAGAGCCCAAGGCTCTCCCAAATCCCGAAATGGTGCACTCAGAAACTGTTGACTTGAATTCGGGCAAGAGAACGAAAGTTGATATGAATACTCTAATAGTTATCTTATCAAGGTTAGATTTCAAGGGGATCCTAGACCCACGTATGACCATATGGTGATCACTACTAGAGTACATGTATATGAGGTCCCTATGATATTGGTCGATGGTGGTAGTTCGACCGATGTGATGTTCTTGGATTGTTACCAGGGTCTAGGATTGAGCAAGAAGAGGCTTATCTCGTATCACTAACCTTTAATTGGTTTTAGTAACCCCTGGAAATTTACGAAATGGATGTCAGAATGGCGAACAATTGTCCCAAATGTCTCACAAGGAAGATCAACTTCTTTGTCATGGACGAGAACATTTATTCAGCTTACAACATAATCATGGGACGAGTAACCCTCAAAGAGTTTGAGGTCCTTCCCTCAACAGTTCACCAAATGATAAAATTCTGAACTCCCTATGGAGTAGGGTGTAACACCCCGCCTAATTAAATACTGGGTGATCAGTCCTTTATTAAATTAAAATCAAGGTGAACAGTTGGTTCATTCTCAGCATCACTGTCGCAAAATAATATTTCCAATTTGAACACCCTAAATAATTAAGCTAAGTGTTAAAACAAATTAAAGTCTTATTTTCATTTTATTAAATTCCAATATGAAAACCTTTATTAATAACCAATAATTTAAGAATCACATAAATACTAAGGATGGCAATTAACACACACGAATTAAACCATCTCGATAATCCAAACGAAGATTAATAACTATAAATGAAATCATCTTGACAAGAGTTAGCTCCCGAAGAGTACTGAATACTGGAAATATAAATGTACATAAATCTCTGACAAATCGAAACGGAATAGGAAATCGGGCGACACATGCCCTAACTATAAAGATCTAAAGTAGGAACTGAGTCAATGACGAAGTCGTCTAAAGCAAAGGCCTGTAACTTCCACATAAGATACAGCACGTCCAATCCAAAGAACCTAAGCATGATGCCCCTGTGGCTGGGCACCTGTAATATATACATATATATACAAGAGAGAAAGAAATGACAGAAAACAGGTCAGAGCCCGAGTGTAAAATAGTTTTAAAAATAGTTTAGCAAGTATGTAAAGTGCTTACCGGCTAATATAACCACTGTGTTAGTATGTGACACTTTCTTGAGAATTCTCACCTCTCATCTAGTGTGCACGCCTACCGTACTACTGATCACATAAGTCTATCTAACTTATTTTTCCATAAAGTTCTATCCCGAGAAGTACTAAGGCCATAATATGTAGTTAAAAAAAATCATTCTCTGCCATATTCTTATGTTACTTAGAACCACTTAGTATCGTTACCAAATTCACGAACATTTGTTATAAAGCTAAAGCATTTATTCATTTCTTAACTACTTATACACACAGTAGAAAGTTTCCATATATAAGTGTGTGTGTGTGTATATATATATATACTATCGGCACCCCACATAAATCTATGGTGCTGGCATACTCTGCTATCAAGTCCCCGTATCACTCAAACTAAGGGAAATACTAGTTCGAAATCACTCTCGAACTGTATTAACATAATACACATACAAATGGAGGCGAAGCATAGTTCCACGTCCTAAGAGGTTAGCATATACCCTCACGTCTCTTAGAACATCTGAATATCATTCTCAGATAGCAAGTATCAAGGATACTATCTTCTAGGGAACGAGTCAATATCCCTCATAAAGGTCAAATGGAGATAAGACCGTCCCGATGCAAAAACCTCCGTGATACCAAGTAGCCTGGCTATGAATTTTACACAGATACATAATATATGCACAGTCACACATTCATATATATAAATATTCACAATTTCCAAATTAGGTGCTCCCACGACCCATAATTATAATTATTCGTTCTTAGCACAAATTACTCAATTATCTCGCATAACGGATTTGGCTCTTTTATTCTCATATATAATTTATTTCAGACTTACTTCTCATCTCTAGAAGTATTCTATCTCATTAAGTATAATTTTAGTAGGTGTACTCTCATTTACCTTCTGGTCTAAATCCTTTACGAGTCTCAATCTTTTAGTAAACGTACGCACAATTTCCTATGTATGAATAACTTCCCATTAATCTACAATTTTATCTCATATTAATTTTTCACTCAACGAAGTCTACTTAGACCCTATTGGTCCTCTTGATAACCTATTATACTCCATAAATAATAATCAAGGGTCCCTACGTATCTTAACCGGATTAAACAAAAAGGAGAAAAACATGCACTTTTCCAGGAGGGATCGATCGATCGTGGAATGGGGTCGATCGATCGATGCCCTTGGTCGATCGATCGATCAAGCAGTTCTTATCCAGTTTTCTACAATTTCCAACCTACGGGTTTAATTATTCTAACCCCTCCAAACCTCTATAATTTCAACTCAAACTACCATCAAAGTAATCCAAATGTATAAGTAATGTGCATAAACAAGTTCTAACGTAACGACATCAATAAATCCTCAAAGAATCAACCAAAAAATGGTTTAATCTTAGATTTATTTATAAAACCAAATTTTGCATGAATAATCACAAACCTATATTTTAATCCAAATTTTCTTCCCAAATATCATAATAAATTCATGGGTAATGCTCTACATATGATCACGATTTCAGACTATATGGATTCTCCCTACAACACATAAAAATTCTATTCCAAAACATATAATTCTTCAATTAAAACGTATGATTTTCATTTCTAGACTAAAATGGAAGGTATATTAACTTGGAAATCCGCAAGATAGATACTTTCCTGGGATTTAAGGATCTGATTTGTTGATGAAAAAGATATGTTTGTGTTCCTCATCGTGCAATCTACGTTTTGGTGGTGGTGGCGGTGAAATCGGGTGAGTTCTAGGCCTTGGATTGCATGGAAACTCTTCACCTTCTTCTCTAATATCTTCACCTTCTTCTCTAATGGTTGGGCTTAGGTTTTGTGTTATTAAACCCTAAGAGATAATTCCAAATGGATAATATATACTAATAAAATTTGTGGGTTTAATTACCCAAAAATACAAAATGCCTATAATACCCTTCCGGGATGATAATTAGGCCTAAAAATGCCCCGAGACCCAAAGTAAACCCCCGGGTACACTTTTTTGACTATCTCGACCCTTTCAGACACTTTTTCATACTCGAAATGATCATACGGGTGACTTATAATATATTCACTTTTATAATAATAATTTAGCCCTGACACGACACAGGCGCGTCTCGATTTAAATTTTCATAATTGCCATTTTATTCACTCATGACAATATTAATAAAATCAATCTCATATATTACTTTACTCATCTAGTAATTTTCAACAAATTCCCAATAATTACTAACTCTCATCATGCTTAATATAAAATTAATATCTCAATTAAATTTAATAAATCCCCAATTTTAAAAGCCATAAAAAATACGGGGTATTACTTACTTCCCCCCTAATAACAGAATTTCGTCCCGAAATTAGAAAAATAAGGTATACCTGGTAAAAAGATCTAGATACTTTACCAATAATCAAAACAAACTTTCGGGTAAGGCAATTTCTATAGTCTCCCCCCTGCCTCATAATAAGCTTTTTAAACACTCTCAATACCATCATTTATAAAGTAACGTCTTAATAACGACACTTTACATTGTGCTCCAATCCATGCTATTCGCATAAGATGAGCCTACACATCATTGGCCCCCATTGTCTCAATATTATTGGGAGGCTTCACCTCACTATGTAACAATTACTCCTATTTATCTAAACACAAAACTCCCTTGTTGAGAGAAACCATGCGAACATTTGATCACTCTTATCAATTCTTCGAATCTTAATTTTTGGTGATGCAACTCTTACGACATTCGCAAGTCACCTAAAACAGCCGTGGTAATTCCACCCAATTCATCAGACTCTAACTCGGCCGATTAAAAATCCTGATTATCCACTCACCTCTAAACAACCAAAGGGAGAATAGTTAAGGTTTTTCTACACAAATTTTCAATAAGCAGTTTGTCAATAATAAACAGGCACGAGTGCTTCCACGGAACTCTACTGTACTAAACGTCGCTTGCTAGATACATCCGTTGTGGAAATGAAATGATCACCATGAATTTAAAATTACTTTCACGCTGTTCCACTAATCTTTAATCACCTCGCCTACTCCCCGGCTAAGGGTGATACAACTTACTCAAAATGAAACGTTATCCCCATTGCTTCCCAAAACTCTGGTTTGAAGGTGGGGTTCAATGATCCCATTCTAATTCAAAAAAATACCGGGAAGAACCTCTTACCGGCTCGATTCTTATTTTCAAAGAAAGGTTGGGGCACACTGTCCAATAGTGTATACCCCCAAAATAATAATAATCACTTTGTTTTAGGTCAACTTATTCCACACATTCTAAGGAACTCGTGACCTTACCTTGAAGTTGGCACCCCATCCAAGAAATTTCACACAATTTCCCTCTTCTATTTTAGGAATCGTAGTTTTGCTACAAAATTCTCTGATTGATCCTCTCATTCCCACCGATCTCTATCTATGAGTGTTGTCCACAGAAACTACTCGCTATGTCCCGCTCAACATCGACTTCTACTTGTAATGACTCACATAAGTGACACTTAACACTCCCCTACTTTCATTAGCGTATACCGAAAGTTTCGACCCATGCACTTTTCTCCACGATGTGCACTGCTGAACCTTTATACCTTACTAACATCATCATTCAACCTACGCGCAAGTCGCTTGCCACATGTGACTAGGTAAAACTCCGCTCATAGTGTTTTCCATAATAGTTAAATTTTATCCTTCTCAAGGAATACCCCTAAATGACTTCCCATTGCCTTCCAACTAAATTCCTGTTTGCTACTCTGATTGTACATGTATATAAGGATTATCGTCCTACGCACCCCGCTTAAACTACTCTACCGAGTACACTTTGTTATGTCCTTATCATAAACATATATTCCACGCGTCTATCCCCACTTCTCTTCAACTCGAATGATTCAAGCAACAGCTAACCTGGATGCACATACACCCTATAAATCGTGCATACTAGTGTAAGCCTCACCTACGCTTCACACATAACACCTAATTCTTTATTTCCCTTGTGCTCACAATGTGTTTTACAACACTTGGGTACTCTCAAACCTCCTTATCATCATTCCACCCTTCGATTGGGTGACAAAACAAAACTTCCAATGTTTCCTTACCACACAACTAGCTCCACTGGCCTTAAATCGTCACTTAATTTTAACTTACATAATTACCGGATCTTACGATGACTGAGGTACTAGACTCATGGACTAATGACCAAACATCTCTCTACTTCCAACCTTACGCTAAGTTTCATGCATGGGATGTTTCATACATTACTACCTAGCAATGTCAGTTATCGAAATTCGTTGGGTCCGGCGTCCATAACCTGTACCCTTTTATTCCGTCTTTTGATAGAAAATCTACATATCCTCTCGCAATTGTACTAAAATAAAGAACTTTTTACTAATTGCACTATTACTCAGTATTGGTAGTAATCACATTCCATAAACCTCATACGTATACAATCGGGACTCTCAAAATCCCATCCCCAAACATATGAATATAAGTCTTAGCTTTCACATTCCTAAAGGATAAATATAACAATGCGCTCCTCCTAACACTAAGTCCTGAGCGCTACACATAATAATGAGTGAAATCTTTACGCCCAACGGTAAACCCAATACACACTGAATCATAATAACAAAGTCCCTAAACACCCTGGGATTAAACATTTTCGTACCACTATCCCCTTAAAAGTCTCTATAATATATAATATGAGTGCGAGTCCGACCCTCTCACAGGTGAGGTTCTGTCAGAACAAAACATACTGCACTAAGGCAGCAACCCCGATAGCCTTGCAATCACTGCCCACCATTTTTTTATAAAACCATAATTAGTATAATATCGTACTCTCATATCACATCACTAATTAGAGAAATATCAATAAAGAATATAAATCACTAACAGTGAACCCATTTGTCCTCCGCTGAGAGCACTAAAGACAATCCCACTTTACCAGGGAAAACATACACATAATAATAACGTTATAGATATACGCACTAAATTCTTCTCACATGTGACTCTAGCAATAAACAAAATGTAGTGACTCGCTCGTGTCACATAAAACACGCCTCATCCTCCGAGGATAAAACTCATACTTCTACTTTTCCAATCACCTTGGCCACTTAATGGTCTTCCGGACATAATGCGTCAGTCGGAACCAAATCGAAAATTACATTAACCATTTCCCTTGCAAGAACCATACCCTAGTCCTTTTTCTCGCTGCAAAAAATGTTAACTCGTGTGATTTTACTCTCCACAAAATACCTCAACTGTGGACATCCCTGATCCTCGCAGCGCGGGCGGGCGCGCGAAGGTAAAGGATCCTTCGGGTCCCGTGCATCCCTCTCGGGAGCGCATCGGCCGACGTCATTTGAGATGAGGTGTAAAAATGTAGAGAGATTCAGAGTCGCCAGTCTATTTTACTCAAAACAGACAAAAGAAAAAAGGGGAAGCCATCCCGAAGGATGGCATCCAAAGACATACTGGTGCATATGAAACTAAAATGATTCGAGAAGGGTTCGGAGGCTTAGTTACGAAATGGGAAGGTATTAGGCACCCATTCCGCCCTTTCGATCTCTCATGGATATTTTCTATTTTCCTTTATTTTTCCCCGTGATATGTGTGCATGTGTATATATATAGTGGAGATAGGAATCCTCGACTTGTATTATGGAAAAGATCAAGCGAGTCATCCGTAGGAAGATATAAGAATAATATTAGAGAAGTAAGATTTACGCGATTACCCCTATGTTGATCATTATAATGGAACGATAACGCATATGGAGTAATACGTCACTAACGGCAAGTATATAGAATATAAGAAGATTAGATTTAGAGAAAATAGAAAAATAAGAAAAAAAGTGAGAAAAGGACTCGAGTCTCGGGTTTTACCCCGAGACGCCTACGTAGCCTATAAAGGCATCAAAGTCCACGTAGTTCGCATACAAAACGAGGGGTGGGGTCTATCCCATAAATCCAAATGGGGGATAGAAAAAGTATTTTAGTTGTGAGAAAAGTGTGAGAAAAATATGAGAATCCCTATTTGGAATTTATGAGCAAACCCTCTTTTTCTTATTTTTTTTTTGGGTTTTATTTATATGAAAATAGGAGATGTGCAATAATACTAAATAAAAAGTATATTAGGATGTGTGAAATGAGATAATAAAAGTGCTAAATAATAAAATAAGTTATTGCAAATTTAAAAGAGCTCAAAGAGAAAGTTGAGAAAGATGGACCTTCTTGGAGTTCTTGAGCTTGATCTTGAATGTTGGAGAATAACCCTTGCACTTGGATGATGATGGAGAGTGGATAATTCACCAAGTTTGATAAAAAGGATGATGAAAAGTGGAAGTAAAAAAGGGATTTGGAGGTTGAAATCACGCTGCCTTCGAGAGAGGTTTCTGGGATTCGTTAAGAGTGAATTTTTTCAGATCTGGGCTCCCCTTGCAAATGAGGTGAAGGCCTCCTTTTATAGGCCCAGGTCACTGCCGATTGGCATAGACCTAGTCCTGCCTATCGGCACCTGCCGATAGGCAGGGTCTGTAACCTGCCATTTGGTAGTGTGTTTTAGGCCTTTTCAGGAAATCGGTTGCCGAGGGCAAACCGTTGATCAGAATCGTGAACGGGGTAGACCATTGGAAAGGCAATTCAGATAACTTTGAAAGTACTTTGAACCGCTCCTGGGTTCGTGAGTTAACTTTGGGTCAAATATGGCTCGGATGCGTTTGTCGGTCCATTGGACGGGGGATTGTTCAGACGCAAACGGATCGTTCGTCGTCATGGTAAGTTAAAATTGCACTTGGGGCGGACCGTTGGAAATGTTAGGAGATGTACTTCGACATTCCAAAGATGACGCGATTTGGGGAGTTGACTTTGGTCAATCGGGCCCTGGAAGCATTCGGTGACCTCTTGGAGTCAAATGGATCGTTCGTCCGCATGGTAAGTCGGAATCGCGCACGGGATGAACCGTTGGAAAGGGTATCCAATGCCCTTCGAAGATTCATTCAGCCTCAGTTGAGCTAAAGAGTTGACTTAGGTCAAACAAAGCTCGGGAGCGCCCGGTGGCCTTTGGGTCAAGTTTCGGACGCAAACGGATCGTTCGTCCGCATGGTAAGTTGGAATCGTACTCGAGATGGACCGTTGGAAAGGGTATTCAGTGCCCTTCAAAGATTCATTAAGTCTCAGTCAAGATGAAGAATTTGACTTTTTGGTCAAACTGAGCCGGGGAGTGCCCGATGACTTCTAGGTCAGTATTCGGGGTATGACCTGGGTTTGTAGTGATGAAGGGAGGTACTAGGGACCTAAGAAGTGTTGGGGGTAACGAAATGGGGTGTCTACATAAACACATAACCCTCTTATTTCCTGTCATACTGACCCTATTAGGGTTGTCCTTCTCTCGAACTTAAATAGTCTCGATTCTGATGGCTACCCCCGTCGTTCCCTTATCTTTATTGACCTTAAGGGACGTGTTACTGGCTTAATTAACCCTTACTGAATTCACCATCACTTGGTAAGAATTCAGCTATCCGACTCATTTAAATGAGCCCCCTGATGGGTCTCCCCCTTGCTGTGCGTTGCTGACTGCGTTTCATCTAGTCTCACACTCTAATAAATCTTTAGATTACTTTAGCTCCTTTCACCCAAGAGCGTTAACTTCTCTACGGATAATGCGTGACATCATCACCATATGGATAAACTGTCCAACATAATTATCTTTAAGTGTTGTCAACTTTCCTCATGAGTTGATCTCCCATTTGAAATCCTTCTACCGTTGGTATCCACTTCCGCTGACACAAGATTTGCTAAAAGTTTAAATTCATTTACAAATGGACCCATGTCCGGCCCTTCCGTAATGAGTTCAAAACAATGTTCACAACTTATTTTGAATAACTTATGAAAGAGCGTGAACTGTACCTAAGGTCTTTCCATTGACGCAACATTTCACTACTAACGGTGGTGGTTGACTCCCACTATTGTAACTTTGCTCCGCTGAGTCAAGAAAAATTTTACACCAAATTTTCACTTCTAGTTAACCACACTCCACTATATGTCCAAGCCTTTGAATATATTATCTTCGTTGGGTAACACACGCAATTCCCGCATGTCTAGAATTTCTACTGATGACTCTCTTCAATTTTTCCATTTGACCCTCTCCCAAGCGTACTACGTTGGGTGAGTCTGATTCGGATTCTCTTTTGACTATAGTAGCATTTGGAAATCGTAGGTTGCATCCTAGCCATCTTTACAGTCCTGGCCTCTCGTGCCATAATAGGGGTGACCTCGACTACGGTTATCATCCTCAAATATACTTTACAACCTCAACTAAGCCCTGCCTCCTGTTGTCCGCCTAACGGCTCTCATCTGCCACACTTCATTATTCAAACATGCTTGAACGTAAATAAGATTCACTAATATATACGTGATAGCAGGAGAACAAAATCTCACCAAAGAAATCAACAATCCTAAACATAGGGCTCTATATCAAAGAAAGCTACGCTGGAAGCATAATAAGCCGCACAGATCCTAAAGGACACTAGAACTTGATGCTCTGATACCACCTGTAACACCCTGACTTATAAAATACCGGGTGATCAGTCCTTTATTAAATTAAAATCAAGGTGAACGGTTGGTTCGTTCTCAGCATCACTGTCGTAAAATAATATTTTCAATTTGATGCCCTAAATAATGAAGCTAAGTGTCAAAATAATTTAAAGTCTTATTTTTATTTTATTAAATTCCAATATGAAAGCCATTACTAATAACCAACAGTTTAAGAATCACATAAATACTAAGGATGGAAATTAACACATAGGAATTAAACCATCTCGATAATCCAAACCAAGTTTAAGAACTATAAATGAAATCATCTTGACAAGAGTTAGCTCCCGAAGAGTACTGAATACTGGAAATATAAATGTACATAAATCTTTGACAAATCCAAATGGAATAGGAAATCGGGCGACACATGCCCTAACTATAAAGATCTAAAGTAGGAACTGAGTCAATGACGAAGTCGTCTAAAGCAAAGGCCTGTAACTTCCACATAAGCTACATCACGTCCAATCCAAAGAACCTAAGCATGATGCCCATGTGGCTGGAATCTGTAATATATACATATATATACAAGAAAGAGAGAAATGACAGAAAACGGGTCAGAGCCCGAGTGTAAAACAGTTTTAAAAATAGTTTAGCAAGTATTTAAAATGCTTACTGGCTAATATAACCGCCATGTTAGTATGCGACACTCTCTTGAGAATTCTCATCTCGCATCTAGTGTGCACGCCTACCGTACTACTGATCACATAAGTCTATCTAACTTATTTTTCCATAAAGTTCTATCCCGTGAAGTACTAAAGCCATAATATGCAGTTAAAAAAATCATTCTCTTCCATATTCTTATGTTACTTAGAACCACTTAGTATCGTTACCAAATTCACGAATATTTGTTATAAAGCTAAAGCATTTATTCATTTCTTAACTACTTATACACAGTAGAAAGTTTCCATATATAAGTATATATATATATATATATATATATCCTATCGGCACCCCACATAAATCTATGGTGCTGGCATACTCTGCTATCAAGTCCCCATATCACTCAAACTAAGGGAAATACTAGTTTGAAATCACTCTCGAACTGTATTAACACAATACACATATAAATGGAGGTGAAGCATAGTTATAGGTCCTAAGAGGTCATTACATACCCTCACGTCTCTTAGAACATCTGATTATCATTATCAGATAGCGTGTATCAAGGATACTATCTTCCACTCTTCTAAAAAACCCGCCTAGGATCCGCCTAGGCTTGAGGCTTGGGAGAAACGCCCCGCCTTACGATTTTGACGCCTTATGCTTAGTAAAACCCTTAAGGCGTACTTTTTATCTAAAAACAACAATGCTTTAGTGAAACGATATCGCCTTTTTAAAGATGTTTTTACAAATCGGACCATTATCTCATCCAAAATAATCAAATGGTATTTTTATATGCAAATATTCAGACATATTTTTATGATATGTACAATTTTAGTATTTTAATAGCGTTGTTATGGTTAAAAAATATAAAAATATATTAAAAGGCCTAAACGCCTTTTCACGGCTTTTTACAACTAGGCCCGCCTAGGCTTCTAAGGCTTAAGGCTTGGCCTCCACGCCTCGATCACGCCTCGCGTTTTTTTAGAACCTTGCTATCTTCTAGGGTACGAGTCAATATCCCTCATAAAGGTCAAATGGAGATAAGACCGTCCCAACGCGAAAACCTCCGTGATAGCAAGTAGCCAGGCTATGATTTTTACACAAATACATAATATATGCACAATCACACAATCATATATATAAATATTCACATTTTCCAAATTAGGTGCGCCCACGACCCATAATTATAATTATCCGTTCTTAGCACAAATTACTCAATTATCTCGTATGACGTATTTGTCTCTTTTATTCTCATATATAATTTATTTCAGACTTATTTCTCAACTCTAGAAGTATTCTATCTCACTAAGTATAATTTCAGTAGGTATACCCTCATTTACCTTATGGTCTAAATCCTTTACGAGTCTCAATCTTTTAGTAAACGTACGCACAATTTCCTATGTATAAATAACTTCCCATTAACCCACAATTTCATCTCATATTAATTTCACTCAACGAAGTCTACTTAGACCCTACTGGTCCTCTTTATAACCCATTATACTCCATAAATAATAAACAAGGGTCCCTACGTATCTTAACCGGGTTAAACAAAACGGAGAAAAATATGCACTCTTCCAGGAGGGATCGATCGATTGTGGAATGGGGTCGATCGATCGATCGATGCTCTTGGTCAGTTGATCGATCGATCAAGTTGTTCTTACCCAGTTTTCTGCAATTTCCAACCTACGGGTTCAATCATTCTAACCCCTCCAAACCTCTAAAATTTCAAATCAAACTCCCATCAAAGTAATCCAAATGTATAAGTAATGTACATAAACAAGTTCTAACATAATGACATCAATAAATCCTCAACGAATCAATCAAAAAGGGGTTTAATCTCATATTTATTTATAAAACCAAATTTTTCACGAATAATCACAAACCTCTATTTTAATCCAGATTTTCTTCCCAAATATCATAATAAATTCGTGGGTAATCCTCTACATATGATCATCATTTCAGACTACATGGATTCTCCCTACAACACATATAAATTCTCTTCCAAAACATATAATTATTCAATTAAAACATATGATTCTCATTCCTATACTAACATGAAAGGTATATTAACTTGGAAATCATCAGTATAGATACTTGCCTGGGATTTAAGGATCTAATTTGTTGATAAAAAAAATATAATTGTGTTCCTCGTCGTGCGATCTACGTTTTGGTGGTGGTGGCGGTGAAATCGGGTGAGTTCTAGGCCTTGGATTGCCCGGAAACTCTTCACCTTCTTCTCTAATCTCTTCACCTTCTTCTTTAATGGCTGGGCTTAGGTTTTGTGTTAGTCAACCCTAAGAGACAACTCCAAATGGCTAATATATACTAAGAAAATTCATGGGTTTAATTACCCAAAAATACAAAATGCCTATAATACCCTCCCGGGATGGCAATTAGGCCTAAAAATGCCCCGAGGTCCAAACTAAACCCCCGGCCGGGTACACTTTTTTGAATATATCTCCCCTTACGGACACTTTGGCACACTCGAAACGACCATACGGGCGACTTATAATATATTCACTTTTATAATAATAATTTAGTCCTGACACGACACAGGCGCGTCCCGACTTAAATTTTCATAATTGTCATTTTATTCACTCGTGATAATATTAATAAAATCAATATCATATATCACTTTACTCATCTAATAATATTCAACAGATTTCCAATAATTATTAACTCTCGTCACGCTAGTAAATATTTAAAATAAAATTTTGAATTAATATAAAATTAATATCTCAATTAAATTTAATAAATCACCAATTTTAAAAGCCATAAAAAGTACGGGGTATTACATAGGGGAACTTCATGGTGACCAGGTCGAGGCACATGAATGCTACTTCCATTTGACTGAGGAGAGAGAGAAGCATAAGTGGGCCACCATTACGTACAATATAAACACTCTCGACCTGAGAGAAGAGACAAAGATGAAAAATGGGGAAGCTGCCGAGGAGGTGGAACCCGTCGTCCTCAACGAGGACGAGACAAAAAAACCATCCAAGTTGGCAAAGCCCTGAAGAGAGAGATCAAAGAAGAACTGATTAAATTGCTGAGGAAAAGACAAAGCATTTTTGCTTTGAGTCACGAAGATATATCGATAATTGATCGGAAGGTCCTCTGAAATAAATTAAACATGGATGATGGAGCTAAGCCAGTCAGACAAAGGTGTAGGGTCTACTCTAGGGAGAAATCGAGGTGATAAGAGGGAAGAGAGGAAATTGGAGAAAGATGACTTCATCAGAGAGGTTATTTATCCAGAATGGTTAGCCAATACTATCATCGTGCTGAAGTCCAATGGAAAATGGAGAGTGTGTGTTGATTTCACAGACCTGAATAAGGCGTGCCCTAAAGACAGCTTCCCCTTGTCAAGAATAGATCAGATGGTCGATGCCATGGCTGGGCATGAACTGTTGAGTTTTATGGACGCCAATTCAGGCTACAATCAGATATCCATGGACCCAACCGACACTGAGAAGACCTCATTTATTACAGACAAAGGCTCATACTACTACAAGATAATGCCCTTCGGCCTCACGAATGCACGGCTACATATAGAGGCTAGTAAAAAATTATTTGAGGATCAGATAGGCAAGACAATGGAGGTATACATTGATGACATGCTCACCAAGAGTTTCAAGGTTGAGACGCATGTGGACGACACGGAGCACACTTTCAACACGATGGACAAATATCGAATGAAGACGAATCCTTTAAAGTATGTCTTTGGAATCAGAGCATGCAAGTTTTTGGGTTTTATTATCAATCAATGGGGGATAGAAGATAACCCAGAAAAAAATCAAAGCTTTGGTGGAGATGAAGACTCATAAGACTATAAAAGAAGTCTAAAGGTCGACCGAACGAGTAGCAACACTAAATAGGATTTTATCCAGGGAAACAGACAAGTGTCTGCCCTTCTTCAAGGTGCGAAGAAAAGCCTTCGAATAGAATGAGGACTGTGAGAAGGCCTTTCAGGAGTTGAAGGTCTACCTCAACTCCCCACTCTTATTGTCAAGACCTGTTCAAGGAGAAAATCTTTATTTGTACTTGGATGTATCTGAGTCGGACAACAATGCAATAATTATGAGAGATAATGAGGGTGTCCAGAATCCAGTCTATTTCAAGCAAGTCTCTTAAAGGGAAGAGTAAAGATATCCTAAAATGGAAAAATTGGCTTATGCTTTCATTCATGCATCCAGAAAGATGCATATAATAGTCATCTTAACAAACTCTCCTCTTAGACAGGTCATCTGTAAACTCGAGAAATTGGGTAGGTTGATGGCATGGTCTATAGAGTTAGGGAATTCAACATCGTTTATCAGTCGAGAATAACCATCACCGAGTAGGCTCTAGCTAATTTTATAGCCGAGTTCACATGGGACGAGGTCGATGTAGAGGAGATTGTGGATCCAGCAAATGAGCCATAAAAAGGATGTCCCTCCTCGGTTGAGGCTGATATGAGTTTGGCCAGGACAGTAGTGGCCGAGAATGAAGAATAAATATATTTATTCAAGAATGGGGCATTGGAAGAGGGTAACTTCTCAGATTAAGATACTGTGTGGAGCCTCTTTGTTGATGGTTCTTCTTGTGAGGCAGGGAGTGGAGCTGGCCTGATAGTGTTGGCTCCAGATGGAATTGATATAAAGTATGATTTAAGATTCAAGTTCAAGGCATCCAACGATGAATCTTAGTATGAGGCCCTTCTTACCAACCTCTCCTTGTCCAAAGCATTAAATATAAGTTAATCATTAGTTCACAACGATTTCAAACTAGTAGTAAACCAAATCCTAGGAGTGTATGAGGCTAAAGCTGAAAGAATGGCCAAGTATCTATCTAGGGTAAAAGTAATGCTGAAGAACTTTATTGAGATAAACTTCAAAAGTATCCCTCGGCTGGATAATGGCCGTGCTGATGCCTTAGCGAGACTAGTGTTAGCAACCAAAACTGAGATTAAGAGATCAGTGTCGGAAAAGATCCTACACTGATCGAGCATTAAAGAAGAAGACAACACGATTGACTTCTGCTTAAACCTTAAGATAGGTGAATCTTTGATGGTTCCTTTCATCCAATTATAAGATATTGTGAACTACCAGACTCAAAGTTGGAAAGGAAGAAGCTTATGTATAAAGCAGTTAAATTCTCAGTCATTGGGGATGTTTTATACAAGAAATGATTTCTCCTCCCTCTACCTTGATGTGTCCATCCGACAAAGGTGGAGTACATCCTGAAGGAAATACATGAAGGTTCTTGCTCTAGCCATACATGAGGGAGATCGCTGTTAAAGAGAGTAGTCACCTAGGTGTATTGGTGGCCGACCTTGTCTAGGTATGCGACCAGTTATGTCAAAAGATGTGGAAAATATCAGAGATATGCTAGCATCCCTCACCAACCTCATCAGCCTCTATTTCCTATTACCTCTCCCTACATGTTTTCTATTTAGGGAATTTGTAGGTCCCGGATATAAATAAAAAACCTTTTGCTTGAGCGGAATTAAGTTAAGGATGAAAAACAAACCAACTTTTTATTTTTGAAAAACTCTTTTCAATTTTATCAAACCACACCAAATTGTGACACAAATTAACTTAACCAAATTTTATCTTGTTAACCCTAAGCTTTCAACTAGTGACTAAAGCAAGTAAAATAACGTAAAATAATACTCACAACGCCGATGTACAAGGATAATCACAAACAGGAAAAACCTCGAACGACCTAGTCCAGACAATCACTATGACAATGGTTTTACAAAGTCAGACGGTAGTCTTATACAACGACTCGATCTACCCCAAGAGACTTGATGCTTCCCTGATCTTCTACCAATCTTCACAGTGCCCTTGCCAAAAGTAAGCTTCTTCTACGATGTTCTTCCACAACAATCGCCTCCACGAGTGCCTCGGTATCCATCGATACGGACTTGTGTCATCTATGATGTCGAAAACAAAAATAACCTTCTTCACTTCTCCACCGTAGAACCAACAATTTTCAAGTGTTAAACAAACCCAACTTGGTGCAAAAAGATCACATAAACATATGGTAATGATAACTCAGATCTTTGTAAACTCTAAGGATGTTTTATAGTAAAAAGACTTAGAAAACTTTGTGCAAAAAAACTCTCTGGATTGTAAACTGTTTTTTATAAATCACACCCTTCAAGAAAAATGGAACACACCTATTTATAATTATTTTAAAGCGGTGGAATCTCTCGTTTCAGTGAGATACTACGTCGTTCTAACCGCAGCATCTCTTGTTCGAACGACATTATATGTCGTTTGAACGATATTGCCCAGATTAGAGTCCAAACCAAATCAATCTTCAATTCGTCCTTCTCAGCTTTATACGAAGTGTAAACAAGTAAAACACTTTTAAACCTTTTAAAAACATTTATAAAATAACATCCTTATTTTTATAAAATTAAATTCCGAGTTTCATTAACATTATGCATTCATACCTGAGTGATCTTAGGATGCAAATTGACTTTAAAGATGATAAATTTGCACCAATTAAACTTTGGCATAATTAATTACTTAAAACCCTACCTATGACTCAAACATGTTTTGTTCCGAGAATAAGTCAAAACTATAGATGGATTCAATTGAAAATTTGGTCCTTACACAATTGATTTGGTTGGAACCTTTCCCAGGGCAACTAGCAAATACAGATACCTCATAGTGGGGATCGACTATTTATCCAAATGGGTTAAGGCAGAGGCCATGATAACCATTATCGAGACAAAAACCTTCCAGTTTATTTGGAGGAACATCATTTGTAGATATGGTCTACCTCATACCCTCATCTCGGATAATGAAAAATAATTCAAAAACTCATCTTTGAAGGCCTATAGTAATAGGGTCGGCATCAGGCAGTTTTACTCAGCTCCTGGACGACCTCGGGCAAATGGCCAAATAGAGGTGACTAACATAACCATATTGTATGGGATCAAGAAAAAAATAGAATAGGCCAAGGGTATTTAGACTGATGAAGTTCATGATGTCCCGCGAGCCTACAAGATAATAGAGAGAACTCCGATAGCAGAAGCCCCTTTCATGTTTGCCTACGGCTCAGAGGCGGTGATTCCCACAGAGGTAGGACTACCAAGCCACAGAGTTCAAACGAATGACCCAAAAGCAAATACCTAAGAGAGGAGGTTAGATCTGGACCTCATTGAAGAGAGGAGAGAGGACACAGAGGTTAAACAGGCAGTCTATCAACAGAGAACTGTCAGATTCTACAGTAAAAGAGTGAAGTCTAGGCCACTAGTAGTAGGAGACTTAGTTTTGAAGAAGGATTGGCAAAATATGAATAAACTTCATTCTAATTGGCATGGTCCTTCCAGGGTAACATAAGAGGTAGTACCTAGCACGTATCAACTTGAGAATTTAGAGGGACATACATGGTCCAATCCTTGGAATATTGATCATCTAAAGAAGTATTATCAGTAAAACATTGTATAAGTTTCTTCTATCATTGTATCATTGTATGAGAAGAAAAGTTATGAATGCAAAACTATGAGTGTTCTCTCCCATTATTATTGTATAAGTAGTTCAGATTGTATGTTTTAACTCATCTTAAGCGATAGAACATCACTTATGTAGTGAAGTAACATTAACTTAATCTCGGTGACATGACAATCCAGACGAGGCTAACCTCGTCCATGGATTCTC
This sequence comes from Sambucus nigra, assembly GCA_949130495.1. Lineage (NCBI taxonomy): Eukaryota > Viridiplantae > Streptophyta > Magnoliopsida > Dipsacales > Adoxaceae > Sambucus > Sambucus nigra. Next base: position 459,499,568 of record OX422210.1, on the reverse strand, counting down.
AATAAAATCGAGAGGGGAAAACAATGTGATACTGTCATTTTTTATGGTAAAAACTCTCTCGACAAAGACGATAGTGTAGGACGAGATGTCTCGTCCATACACTCGCAAAAATGACGAGAGGAGATTAATGATTAAAAGCCATAATTTGGTAAATTCAAATTCAAAAATCATTTCATTATGGTTTACCTTAGCATCCTTAATTTGGTGAAGAACTCCCTCAGTCGAGACGACAATGTAGGGCGAGATGTCTCGTCCATACACTCTCAAGACGAGAGGGGACTTATAATTAAACACCATAATTTAGTGAATTCAAATTCAAAAATCATTTCATTATGGTTTAACTTAACATCACTAAATTAGCGAATAACTCCCTCGGTCGAGACGACAGTGTAGGATGAGATGTCTCGTCCATACACTCTCAAAATGACGAAAGGCGACTTATTATTAAACATCATAATTTGGTGAATTCAAATTCAAAAATCATTTCATAATGGTTGTAAAAGCAGTTCGAGCTTTTCTATTAAAATCAAAGTTATAATTTCCTTTTATATAAATACTCGATGCAGAAGCGTAAAGGTGATGGTTCAACTTTAACAAAACAACAACAAATTTTAATTCCTTAAACAAATTAAAATTAAACCAAGTGAAGCAAAATTAAACAATTAATATATTCACTTAAACCGATTCATTAATCCAAGTCCTAGAATTTGCCTAAGTCATATTTATCAATATTAGCAAATTAGGCGAAACCAAATTTTAGCAAATGACTTGAATTAAATAAATTTTACCCAATATTTAATTTAGTCCCATATTAAATTGAGTGTGATAATTTAAACCCAATTTTATCTTGAATTATGATAAGCATGCGTTCTATGTTATTTTGCAAGATAAAATAAACCAATCACACTGCGCCGTGATGTACGAGAAAAAACCCAAGACGGGAAACAACCTCGGACGGACCTAGCCACAAATCCACTAGATACGGAATTACAATTACAAGACAGATAGACTTACAATGCACGACTCGATCCCTCTCAAGCCTCGACGCTTCTTCTTGTAGACACCTCTTCCTAGCGGATAACCTTGGAATACCACCGCAGTCTCGGAATCCACCGATGGGACTTTATATGGTCACCGTCACCCGTACATGGAGCCTTTCTCCGAGCGGGTAAAACAACATTAAAAACACTTCTTCTTTCTTTGTGGGAGGTGGAAGAAAAACCCGAAACTTCTCTTCAATTCGGCGTAGAGAAAACCGTTGCCAAACTCCAAGCAATTGATAAGTATATAAGAACTTGGAATAAACTCATTTGGGTGTAAACACTAGAGTGATGGAAATTTTTCTCTAAAAATCTCACTCAAAACATGAACATTTTCCTAAACAATTTTTGCTCTCAAACTCTCTCTAAGAGTTAAACTAGAATGGAAAAGTTAGATTAGAAAATGTTCTTCCCACACATATTAAAGTCTAAAAAAGTTTGTTAAAAACCAAGTGGGGAAGTGGGTGCAAAACTGCCAAAAAACTGCCAAAAACTGTTCCCGCCTGGCATCTCGTTCGAACGACATTTCGTTCGAACGAAATCTCGTTCGAACGAGATTTCTAACGACGCTCCAGTATGGACTCGTTAGAAACTCGTTGGATATCTCGTTCGAACAGAAGGTTCGTTCGAACGACATATCGAACGACATGTCAGTGGCCTAATATGGGAACTCGTTGGCAGGTTCGTTCGAACGACATTTTCGTTCGAACGACAATCTCGTTCGAACGACTCTATCGAACGAAAAAACAGAAAGTTTGAAAAATTCGATTTTAGCCCAGAAAGCTTTATAAACTTATTTTAATGTTTTATTTAATTCTTTCTTAAAACAAAACGCAGTTTTTATAAAACCTAACACCCAATAAACTTTGTTCCAAGCTCCTATATATATATAATATTGCATTCATACCTTGGGAGCATGGAACTATGGTTGATGACGTAGAAATGAGGCACACAAACCGGCATATTTGATGAAGCTTTATACTCTTTGCCGCTACGTCTTCAACAAACACTTCATATGCTTGAGAATATTACAATTAAATATTATCGTATGAATAAATGTTTTTGTCCGGAATTGAGCCAAAACTATATATGGACTCAATTGAAAATTTGTGTTCTTACAATGGTTTATGTAAACATCATTAATTTAGTGGATAACTCCCTCGGCCGAGACGATAGTGTAGGACGATATGTCTTGTCCCTACACTCTTAAAACGACGAGAGGGGACTTATGATTAAACACCATAATTTGGTGAATTCAAATTCAAAATCATTTCATTATGGTTTACCTTTACATCATTAATTTGGTGAAAAACTCCCTTGACCGAGACGATAGTGTAGGACGAGATGTCTCATCCATATACTCTCGAAACGACGAGAGGGGACTTGGTTAAACACTATAATCTGGTGAATTCAAATTTAAAAATTAATTAACTTAATTATACTCATCTCGGCTAAAGATAAGAAAATATATGAGAAACACGTCATTAAATTTGGTGATCTCCTATTTAAATCATTTAATTATACTTTCTTATAAACATCATTAACTTGGTGACTAAAATTTATTTAATCATTTTGAATGGTTAATTGAATCATCATCCAACGACGAGGGAGAAATAAAGTTGTGTTCGAATTTATTCCAGAAAGTGTAAAAAAAAAGCTCAAGTACTAGGCAACACTTAAATTTTTCATTCATTCAAACGAAAATGAAGTTCAATTCAAAACATTAGAAATAGATTAATTGTTCATAACAAAAAATAACTACAAAGAGAAAGGGTATCGGTCACAGGCGATTACCCTATATAGTTGGCTCAACTATAGTGGACAATCCTCCAGCACCTTCCCCAACCCGAGTCTGCTCAGCATTGTTAGCTGTCCCTATAGCACCTCCCTTGACTTCAGTCTCCCTCGCTGAAACATCAGTGTTGGCATCATTTGGGACCTCAGACATAATCTTATCTTCCTCGGCTGATGGCAAGGACTCAACGTATTCCAAGGCTGAGGTCATGAAGGGATCTTCCCTATCAGGAGATTCTAGCTCAGCACTAATGGACGAGATGACTTCGGCAAACTTTGTGCCCACCCACCGACAGGCCGTCTTGGACCCCTTTCAAAATATTCCATGTCGAAGATGAGGAACTCATTAGACACCTTATAAGCTTTGATGGCCTCATCTTTGATCCTCTGAACAACCTAAGATGAAAGCGCATCGTCCTTAGCTTTATTAATGGATACAGTAAGGTCTGTTGCATGATTGGAAACTTGAGTTTTCAGAGTAGTCATCTCTCCTCCCTTCCTCTTTAACTCATTGGCATGATCCAAATTGAGCTGAGTCACGGTCCTCTGGATTTCCTATCGACGTTGACTGTACCTCTTCTTCAGGTCGGCCAAATCTTGGATGGCCTTCTTACCCTCTTGGAATTTTGACATATTCTCAGTAGACCATTTATTGATAGAGGCGAGGGCACACACAAACTGCAAAAGTTATGAATACTTAGATATCAGAATAAGACGAGAAAAAAGATGGAAGGAGATGAGATTCAAATGTAATACGAGGTTGATTCCTGTGTTAGATGATGAAAGTCGAAGTCTAAGGTTTTCAAGGGAGGCATATTCCCCAAGAATTCATAGTCTCCATTGGAAGCGAAAGCAAGAAGACCAGCTTTTGTCCTCCGTATAGATGGGATAGTCGAGTCAGGTCAGGCCTGGAGTTGAGCTAATTTGGTAGCCCAAAAGCTTTCAAGGGAATCCCCAGAGGAGGAACCAGGCCCAAATGAACTCGATATGGCTTGGGGAGGTGGATTCACCCTATGCCTCATCTGGTTATATCGATGAACGTCAATAGGCGCAACTGGCGCCTTTCTCTTTTAGCTGACCCTACGGTTGGTTAACACTCCAGCAGCAGACTTTGTTAGAGGTTTCTTGCCTCCCTTATTTAAAACATATTTAGGTTGTGGGTTGTCATATTCCATAAGTCATCTGAGATGTGTGTAGGACGATCTGTAAAGAAGAAACAAAAATTATCATCCATAGAAAATAGACACGAGATAAGACTTGGGATCAAAAAAGTTTAGTAACTCATACAAATCGATTAGGGGGTTAACCCCCAATCCAGGAGTCATAAGATCTTCAAACTTAGTAAGGGAACATTCCTTCCCTCGACTCTTCAGATACTCGACCCAATCCCGATTGGTAACGCTGAGGCTGGGGTTCAACTTGGCCAACATAGAGGGGTTGGCCCATATGCAGGGAACTCTAGGATCATCCTCAAATGGGTTAGCATCGACCGAAAATTTCCAGGCCCCAGAATTGAAGAAGAACCTTAGCTTCTAATAATCGTTTGATGTTTGAGCATCTTGAATGATTTTCTTATCAGGATTCCTAGCCCCTAAAAGGTAATAGTTGGAGTGGGTTTTAGAGGATGAGACATTGTAACGGGATTTGAATATTTCAACTTAAGGATCATCCATATACTTGTTTATCCACAGGGAGACATAATCGAGTAATATTCTCCACGAATTTAGCACTAGTTGGGATGGAGAAATTCCTAGACTAGACAAAATGGCTCTGACGGTCGGGTGAATAGGAAGGCAAAAGTTGACCTTGAATATCTGTACATAAATTTTCACTTCACCCTCTAAGATATTGAACACTCTCTCGTCCTCACTGGGGACGCACATAACCACATATGACTTCGCGCCGTACAAATGTCTCCAAAGTAAGAGGACAGCTTCTCTCACAGAGGATTGAAAAGTCTCAGCATATGAATAATCGATGGGATCCTCGGCCCCGGAATCATTGTTGGCCTCATTTTTAATTTGGCCAACCTGATTTCCAGAAGATGGAGTCCTATAAGGAAACCTCATGTGGAATTCTCCCACAGTCATGGCAGAGAGGAATAGCAGTTAGGGGAATAACAATGTTAACAGTCGGCTAGATAGAGTTCGATAAGATTTCCACTGAAGAGTCATCTCATCCAGATGACTCAGCTTGACTAGAAGATGAAGTCTGAGATAATCTCTTGGCTACCTCAGGTCCCATGGGATGTGAGGGTAGTGCTTTCATAGACTCTTCAAATGAATCTCTACTCTCGATCGGGGTAGAGGACGAGTTAGGCATCTCGTCTCTATCAACCTCAAAGAAAGAGGGCAAAATGGGATTTAAAGGAATGGAAAATATTCGACGAATGAAATTTGGGTCGGCTCTATGTCTTACCTTGTCCTCTTCTTCAATCATACGTATCTCTTGGAAATACCTCTCCCTATGTGTGGGAAATTGCTCGACGAATTTGCAGAGGGTCTGTAACATCCAAGAGGCTGAGTTTCGACTTAAGAAATAAAGGCTAAAAAGGCACAAATAGTTTAAGGTTTGATCAATGTTGACTCAAAGATCGAAATGGGCAACTGTATCATTTTTCTCCAAGAACAATCAAGAATAATAAAAAATAACTTTCACCAAAGCTTCATCGAAAATCTACTAATGGCTATTTAGAGGGAAAAGAAAGGTTGAATAACCTATATACCATTGGAAAGCCTCCCAAAACCTTTAAATATCCACATAATAGCTACCCAAGAACCCCAGTTACAGTCGCCAAAAAAGATTTCAAGCTCGTAAAAAAAACCTGTAAAAGGGAGAAGAAAGGTACCTGAGATGAGTGCACGCAGAAGAATACTAAATGGCAACTCAGAAAATATTGAATAGCGAAAATGGAGGAAAAAGTTGAAGCTCTATTAGAGAGAGAGTTTTAGCGTGAAGAAGAAGAAGGATGAAAGAGAAAATGGATTTTAAAACCATTTAAATAATCGAGATCATTTAGCACAACTTCCAAGGCAGTCATCATTAGGGCACAATTCCCTAGGCATCACTTACATCCGTCATTCTTGGACAACACGTCTTTCCATAAGTGGTTGCCAAGTGTCAATCTATAGTCTTCATCCAATGCACCAGACCTGGCATATGAAAGGACATCTCAACTTCTACCCAACGATGCTTTACCCCTTATCTTTCCATTCACATTGAAGACTAAGGGTTGGGGTGATTAATATACCAAGTATATCCCCATCTCAAAACTTAGACCTCTTGACCAAGGTTGATCATCGCCAACTCATATAGTACAGGGATTTTTAGCTTGGCTATCATCCCAAGTTGAGTTGACTTGTCCTCGACCAATGCCTCCTCACATCGTACCTAGGCCTCATCTCAAAAGGTTAATTATCGTGCCTAACATCAATGACCTTATGATTTAATATACTAGGCCTCGGACTTCATCTAGATGATGAGGGAAGAAAGAGACAGCTCAACAGGACATGTGCCATTCCATTAGTGGACCCCAACTTGACAACTCGATCTCGGCCTATCTTGGATGACGAATGGCTAGATAATTGATAAAGCGTGTGGATTGGGGAATGCAGGGAGAGTGCACGTGGTCTGCTAATTCCATGTGGACCAAACCGTTATAACAACATCAACCTCACATGTGGGGGAATATGTCATCATCATGACCTACATGTGATAGTGACATATGGATCAACCTCACTAGTTAAGAACATTCTCCACATTCTTATTACATGCTTGGGGGGCACATTAAACCCTCAAGCACTATATATACTTGTCTTTTACATCTTTGTAAACAACCTTAATTGGAAACCCTAAGAAAACTCTGCTAAAATTATAGTGTAGAGAGATAAAGTTGAGTGACTTGTATCACAAGGCCATTAGAGCCATTTCATAGTGAAATTTACTCACACACACATAGAGGAGTAGGCTAAACCACTTATATTCATATCTTTCTCTTTTTTGCCTCATCTCCTGCTTTATTTATGTTGCTGTGATTTCACCATTATTGAACCTTTGTGTTTTTTTTGGTTGATCTCTTACTCATTTTCTTGGTGGTACCATATTTGGCATAATCATATGCAGACCTCAAATGTGTCTCCCATCTACTGCTTAAACAACTTCATGAGCGACCTTTAGTAAGTTGCCCTTGCATTCTTTAGGCCGAACTACATGACCTTGTAATAGTGTAAACCAATCGAGTTTATGGAGGATGTTTTATCCTGGTCAGGGCTAAATAACATAATTTGATAGAACCCTGAATAGGCATCTAGAAAACTCATCCTTTCTTGTGCTGCCGTAGCGTTAACCAACTGTTAAATCTTAGGCAGTGGGAAACAGTCTTTGGGGCAGGACCAGTTGTGGTCTTTGAAGTCAATGAAGACCCTCCAACTACCATTTCTCTTCCATACTACCACTAGGTTAAATAGCCACTTTGGGAACTGAACTTCCCTAATGGATCCTGAATCCAGAATTCCTTACTTTGTTCTCCACCACTTTAGCCTTCTCGAGGGTTCTTCGATGCGACTTTTGAGGATCGAATTGAAGGTCGGGTTAACATGCATATGATGGCAGGATATGTTGGCATCAATCCCAAGAAAATCATATGGATCCTATGCAAAATCATCCAGATTGCTTCTCAAGAAGGCAATCAACTCTGTTTTTTCATGATCGACGAGTGAAGTTTTGATCAAAAACTTTAAATTTGGCAAGATGTCATCAGCCCTAACTTCCTCCGGGATTTTAATGACCCTATCTTTGGGGTGGACCCTAGTCTCCATCCCATGGAAAGTCGTACCATAATTACTATTTAGAGGGTGTTCCCCCATCTTGGGCTTCCTCTGGGAGCATCCATTGGTTCCTTTTTCTTCTCTTTTTCAGGGCGAATGACTATGATGAAGCACTTCTTTATAGTGGCCTAATCACCACTAATCTCGACCATGCCTCATTCGGTGACACACTTCAGCTTCTAGTGGTAGGTGGATGGTATGGCTCTCATGGTGTGCAACCATCCTCTACCTATAATGGTGTGATATGGGGACTCTATGTCCATCATCAAAAACTCAATCAGCTTTGAGATGGTGCCTTCCCTAACAGGCAAGACTATCTTTCCCAGCGGCATTATAATTTTGCCAGCAAAGTTGAACGATGGAATCGTGGCCTCCTTGAGGTCGGATAGGTTGAGCTTCAGATTATAGAACAACTCTACGTACATCATCTCTGATGAGATTCCCTGTTATACTAGTATCTTATTGACATCCCAATTTACAATTCTAAGGGTGATCACCAACGCATCATGATGGAGAGTCCTTACTTCATTAATTTCTTCCTTGGATAAAATGATGTGTTTGGTATTGTCAACATCCTTTGGTCATCGGCGCTTGCCAGGTTGGCTTTTTGCAGGGTTAATTTGGAATTCCTTCATGATAGTCGTAACCTTATTCAGCTCTATTCAAATAGTGTTCCCTTATATCTACATTAGGTCGGACGCTCTTTGAATCACTGCAAACTCCTGTACTATGTAGTCATCAAGGACATTATTTGTGTTTTGGTAGCCATTAGATGTGACCTTATCAGCTTTCTTTTCTATGTACTCGTCGAGATGCCTAGCTTGGGCCAACTCCTCCAAGTGCGACTTCAGAGCCTTTCAATTCATAGTCCTGTGGACACCCTCCTTATGGAATGCACATCTCAGTGCATTATTCCTCTTCATCAGGTCACCATCCATCTTCTTGGTCCACTTGACGAATGTTTGATCCTTGATATTTCTCAAGATATTATAGATTGGTTCTTTGAAGACTGTGTTAACAGCCTGAAATGCCTTTGAAGGATTAGCCTTACTCCCATTATTAGAGACGTTCTTTCCCCCATTCTTGTTTCCTTTTTTTGGGACTGTTATTCTTATCTCCTCCTTTTCTTACTTTTTCTCGACCGTTTTCCCCTGTGTTAGAGTGAACCACATTATTAACCTTAGTGTATTTATCAATACGAGTCATGAGATCGTCGATGGTGCTAGCCTCTTTGTTCATCAGGGACTGGTGTAGTAGGGATGTGATCGACATATAAATCCAGGAGGATTCAATGATAACCTACTCCTAGTGATCCTCCACTTCATTAAATACCTCCTAGTACCTCTTGGTATAATCACAAAGGATATATTATGGATTTTTCTTCTTCGTAAGTAATAAATCCATCCTCTTAGGTTGTTGGTTATGAAGTGAGCATTGAAAGCCTCTACCAGGGATTTGAAGCTATTGACCGACCTATTGGGCAACTTCTCGAATCACACTTATGCTACATCATTTAGGCTATAAGGAAAAATTTGATACATCAAGGCGTTGTTGTGGATCCACAGGATTATTGCTTTCCAGTACTACCGAACATGGTCTATGGGATCCGTCTTTCCATCATAGATCTTATACCTGGAAATGACAAACTTAGGGTTCCTCTTCTTCAATCGCCTATGAAAAAGAGGATTTCATTTGGGTGTTGAGATCTCTTCTGGCTAGCTCCCTAGGATATCCATCTCCACGATAGGCTGGATGTTGGTCCATCTCTCTACAAACCAAAATTTTGATGCTCTCATCTTAACGATTGTTTCTTCTATGGAACCTCTCTGATCGGCCATGCTCTGATCGATCACGTTTCGACCTTCCGCATTTAGATCTATTGTAATACCCTGTATTTTTCTGTGATATTTATTTTTGGGATTAATTGTATTAAATGAGTATTAATTGAAAATTAATCCGGACAAAATATTAACGAGATGTGAGTTAGTATTTAATTATAATGTGTATTTATGGCAATATATGAATATTGGAAATATTGACATTGTCGCGAGATTGAAATACGGCAATTTGGGAAATTTTATGTTAGCACGCATAACAGTCGCGTCAGTAATATATTTATTTGAATTAAAAAGTGAATTTTATTTTTATCACCCGTATGGTCATTTTGAGTGCGCCATCGAGTCCGGAAGGATCAAAATAGTCAGAAAACACTAGCCGGGGGTTAAGTTTAGGTCCCGGGGCATTTTTGGGCCATACCGGTAACTTATAGGGGCATTTTGGTAATTTCAGAAATTGGGTAATTAAAACCCACGAAAATTGAAGTTGAAAATCTGACTTAGTCTCAACCCACTAAGCCATTTCCAACCCCAATATAGATAGTGGGCTACGGGAGGAGTTAGAAACTTTTATACTTGGCAAAAACCAACCCCACCTCCATTAACCTCCATTAACACCTTGGGAAGAGCTTGTAGAGAGAGAGAGAAGGGAATTCTGCAGAGAGAGAGAGAGAGAGAAAGAACAACTCAGCCTTCAAGATTCAACATCAAAATCAGAGATTGAATCAAGGCAAGTGGTTTAATTACAATTGATTCAAAGCTATGCTTTTCCATGTTTAGGAATTATTGAATTTATCTTGGAAGATGATATAGACCCATGAATTGGAAGTATAAAACTATGAATTATGTTAGGGACTGCATGTAGTAACAATTTGGACGAATTATGAACTCAGAATTATGACCCTTGATGATTTAAAAACGGATTTTTGAAGAAGTTTATTAATGTTCTTGAAAGAAATAGTAATTTGGAATTCTTGATGAAGATTTGATCCATACAAAGCCCTTGAATGATGAATTATTGGTTTTAGAACGTTATTAATGTTGTAGGATGGTTATATGATAATGCTATAACGTTATATTAGAGATTCATGCATTAAAAGTATGTTTTGGGTTGATTTGAAAACTGCAAAACGAAGCAGTCCGTAACCAGACCTGGTGCAATCGATCGATCGACATTCATCAGTCGATCGATCGACCACCATAGATCGATCGAAGGAAAAGGTCGATCGATCGACCTTCCCAGAATGAGTAAATTTTTCCCTATTTTAAATTTTAATGGTGGTAACCCTTGGATAATATTATTGGTGACCTTACGAATACCCTTAAACTTAAGGAAGACCAGTAGGCATGATTATGATACTTGGACCTTAATTAGAATCCAATTTGAGGAGTTATTCTATTTAATGAAATTCGACAAGTGAGATAATATTTGAGTTAATAGTGCAAATTTGAATAATTTGATGAAATGAGGTTTGTGGCAAAAGTAAGGACCTTAGGAATAAAGATGTTATACGTGGGAATAATCGGAACTTTATAGTCTAATTGAGATAGGGTTTCAGTATAAGAGACTACGACGTGAGACGTGTCGACGGTTCAACCTTTATATTATCGAGAGACTTAAACTATATAAAATTGGAATAATGGCATAAGGATGTAGAGTATACCTTTATTAATGTTGAGATATCTAAGATGTGTGAATGCTTAGTATATGATTTTTATGTGTATGACATACCTACCATACTTGCTATCACGGGAGGTTTACGTTCGGTTAGGGCCTTCTAATCCTTGTGTGCCCGGATTTAGTTTGGTACCTAGAGGACATAGTTCAAGGAGAACGACTTATTTGTGAGTTAATAAGCCCGCTGACTATGGAGCGTAGGTATGTACGTGACCATGGATATGTTGAATTATGTTCGCCTCCATTTATGTGTGTGGTGTTTATTCCAACAATTCCTGAGAGATTCGAAATTTGTAATCCTTATGTACGTGATGTACCGGGATGGATAGCAGAGTATGTGTGCACTGTAGCTTAGACTCGGGGTGCTTGTATTGTATATATATATGATGTGAATAAAATACGGTTAAAGATAAAAGGAAATTGTTATGTTTAATTGTGAGTATGGTTATTGTAACATTATGAAAAGATAAAAGGGGACAGATATTAATGAATGGTTTTGTTAATAATTGGGAATCCGAGAATTAAAGTAGAACTCTCTATTAAATTGTTAAGGTTGGAAATTAAATGTGAACCGAGTAGAAGTGTTAGAAACTTCTTGGAATTAGATAGTTATATGAAAACACATTAATGGGTATAGGAACGTTAAGAGTGCACAGTTAGACGAGAGGTGAGTATTTCATGTGAGAGCACGTCCTAACATGTATCTTACATTTATTGTTTTAATTATTATTAAAGCACTTGCTGTTTTTAAAATACTCTCCACATTCGGGCTCTGACCCGTTTGCTTTCAAACCTATCTTTTTGTAAAAACCATTTTTAGGTGCCCAGCCACAAGGACACCATGCTTAGGATCCTCATTCAGGTGACGAGCTGTAGCGGTTTGTGGAAGTTACAGGACATTGATTATAGACGCTTCATCCATCTTGACTCTATACTCAGTATTTATCAGTTGTAGGGCATGTCGCCCATTTCTTTTAGAGGCATTCATTTATTTCAGTTATTCAGAATTCGGGCATGTACTTAATTCAGAATTCAAACCTTTCTTATTATTTTTAGTTGTGGGATTGTTGTGAGGAGTTTTCCTCTAGACTTATTACTATAGTTGGTTATTTCATTTCTTCATTATGGTGAATGGTTTTATGTTGTACTTCCATTATTCTTTTTGCATGTTAATCAGATAACTTAAAATTTGGCAACTTACTTTTTAAATACTAGGTGGTTAGTAATCATTTAAATGTTTCGACAGTGATGCTATTAACTGGATCAACTTGACATTTTGTATTAATTTAATAAAGGAGTAGCTACCCGGTATTTAATTATTCGGGGTGTCACAGGTGGTATCAGAGCATCAGGTTCTAGTGTCCTTTAGGATCTGTACGGCTTATTATGTTTCCGCTGAGTTTTCTTTGATGTAGAGCCCTATATTTTAGGACTGTTGTATTCTTTTATGTACGCTTCGCTCTTCAACTATTTTTGTTTTATAACTGCGAACATATAAGACCTTACTCTTATTTCAGAGATGCCTCCATAAAGGGCACCACGGATTCCTAGGAATGTTGTGTTTATCTCTATACATTGGGAATTCGTACTTCTGCGATTTGTTTATTTGAATGATGAACTCATCCAAATTTACTTAAATTTTTAGATGGGTCATCATGAAGAATTAGCTAAAACGGTTAGGGGAGCCAGCGAGCAAGATCGACTCACACCTCCGGTATCCCCAGAGAGAATGTCAACCTTCGAGTTAGCAGGTATCGTGGCACAAGCAGTCACCACTGCAGTTTTACAATACCAAGAACGCAGCATACAACTTAGAGGAGACAAAAGACCTAGAGAGGTTAGCCAAATACATGTGACTAAAGCTGACAAAGGTGCGAAGGCCCCGAAATTTCGACAACAAACTACCCAAGACCGAGTCAGTTTTGGTCAATAACGTAGTGAAATGAAGCAGTCTCGAAAGAGGAATAACGTCCCTAGTCAGCAAGGCCGACACCGACAGCAACAGGGTCAGAGGGGGAGTAACTTCAAAAGCCGATGTTTTGTGTGTGGCAAGCATGGCCATAAACGCCAGGATTGTCCTGATAAGGGCAAGGCCCCACAGCAGCAGCAGCTGGGTGCCCGTAATGACCCACAGGGGACACTTTTTACATTCGCTCTCCCAGCACCAGCTCAGGTACCAGCCCTACCAATATTTCCAGTAGCTCCAGCGCCACCCACTATTTGGGGTATGTTTTCTTATCCCTGAGACTTTGGGTCGAATTTTGTTTGTTACTGGATCAACGCATTGTTTTATAACTACATATTATGCGAAGACCTTAGGGCTATTAATCACAGTAATTGAGTACTGTAACGTGGGTAAATTAACCACGGGAAATGGTTCTTTTTCTTTTTATGCCGGGGAGTGGGGGTAGAGATTAGAAGTTGGTATTGCCTGCAGAAATGTTAGTATTAGAGAGGACCGAATATGATGCCATTATTGGAATGGATTGGCTTGTTGCGTACCGAGCCATGATTGACTGTTTCACTAGGCGTATTATCTTTGCCATTCCCGGACAAGAGATGTTTTTAGTGGCGATGCCTCGTTCTGAGGGAGGATCGTTCACTCAATTGTACTTTATAGAGGATGAGACCTCTAAGGAGGTGGTGATACCACTTGATTCGATTCCGGTTGTTCGAGAGTTTGCCGATGTATTTCAGGATATACCTGGATTACCCCCAGTCAAGAGATAGACTTTGTCATAGACTTATTACCAGATACGAGACCTATAGCACGCGCACTGTACCGTATGGATCCGGCAGAAATGCGAGAGCTACGAGATCAGATTGAGCGGTCGTTGGGTCAAGGGTTTATACGGAGGAGTACTTCTCCGTGGGGTGCCCCTGTGTTGTTCGTTAAGAAGAGAGATGGTTCACTGAGATTGTGTGTGGACTACCGAGAGTTGAACAAAGTCACGATACGGAATAAGTATCCGTTGCCTCGAATCGATGACTTATTCGACCAGTTGAGAGGAGCTTCTTTCTTCTCGAAGGTTGATTTGAGATCGGGATACCATCAGTTGCGTATCAGGGAGGAGGACGTCTCGAAGACTGCGTTCTTATCGAGATATGGTTCTTATGAGTTTCGGGTTATGACTTTTGGTTTGACCAATGCTCCAGCTGTGTTTATGGACTTGATGAATAGGGTATTCAAAGATTTCCTAGATCAGTTTGTTATTGTCTTCATTAATGATATTCTATTTTACTCCCAGACAGAGGAGGAGCACGCCGAGCACTTCAGGCAAGTTTTGCAGACACTGCGCCAGAATGAGTTGTATGCAAAATATGAGAAGTGTGGGTTTTGGCTGAAGGAGGTTCAATTTTTGGGGCTTATTATTTCCGACCGTGGAGTATCGGTTGATCCGGGGAAGGTATCCGCGGTGAGGGAGTGGGGACAACCCACGACACCGACGGAGATCCGTAGTTTCTTGGGCCTAGAAGGTTACTACAGGAGGTTCATTCGAGGATTCTCGAAGATAGCGGGCCCTTTGACACATCTGACTCATAAAGGTGTGCCGTACATTTGGAGTGATGCCTGTCAGTTGGCATTCGATGAGTTGAAGGATAAGCTGACCTCAGCACCTGTGTTAGCATTGCCGAGACTGGGAGTTGAGTATCTAGTTTACACCGATGCGTCCTTACAAGGACTTGGAGGTGTATTGCAGCAGGAAAGTCAGGCCATAGCTTATGCTTTCCGTAAGCTTAAGCCTCACGAGAAGAATTACCCCACCCATGACTTGGAGTTGGAGGTGGTGGTATTTGCCCTTCGGATTTGGAGACATTATCTTTTGGGGGAAAAGTTTCGATTATTCATGGACCACAAGTCCCTACAGTACCTATTCACGCAGAAGGAGTTGAATATGCGGCAGAGAAGGTGGCTTGAGTTTGTGAAGGATTATCAGTTTGATATCCAATATCACCCGGGGAAGGCTAACGTGGTAGCAGACGCGTTGAGCCGTAGACCATGAGAGGAGGTGGCAGATGTGTGGAAGGCCAAATGGATGGAGTTGGGACACCAGGATGTAGTGGCCCGATCATTCATGTCTGTGATGACTGTTACACCACAGATTGTCACAATGGTAGTGAGGGCACAGGCAAACGACTCGTTCTGTCAGGAGCAGATAGTTCGATTATTGGCAGAGGGAGCCAAATCCTATACCGTTAGCTCAGACGGGGGATTACGCTTCAATGTTAGATTGGTATTTCCGGAAGGGGAGGAATTGCGGCACGAGGTGATGGCAGAATCGCACGGCTCACGGTTCGCGGTACATCCTGGTGGGGACAAATTGTACCAAGACATGAGACGTCAGTATTGGTGGAGCGGAATGAAGAGAGATATTGCCGAGTTTGTTTCTAAATGCTCCACTTGTCAGCTAGTAAAAGTGGATCATCAAAGACCGGCAAAACTACTACAGCCATTAGAAATCCCGATGTGGATGTGGGAGAGCATCTTTATGGACTTTATCACGGGGTTGCCTACGTCACAGAGAGGTCACAACTCCATTTGGGTAATTGTGGACAGGTTGACCAAAGTCGCTCATTTTCTACCCGTGAGGACAGACTACACTGCGGGACAGTATGCCCATCTCTTTATTTCCGAGATAGTGAGACTTCACGGTGTGCCACTAAATATCGTCTATGACCGAGACAAGATATTTGTTTCACGGTTTTGGGAGAGTTTTCAGGAGGTAATGGGCACGGAATTGCGGTTGAGTACGGCATATCACCTGCAGACCAATGGGCAAACTTAGCGTACAAATCAGATGTTGGAGGACATGCTACGGATGAGTATCATTGATTTTGGGGGTGGATGGGAGCAGTATCTTCCACTGGTGGAGTTTGCTTACATCAACTCCTACCAGTTCACTATTGGCCTGGCTCCATTTGAGGCATTGTACGGTAGACCTTGTCGTTCCCCGTCATGTTGGTTGGAGGTAGGGGACAACAAACAACTTGGGCCGGAAGTGATTCAGGATACTTCGACGAGGATAGAATTGATTCGGAGTCGCATTCGGGTAGCTCAGGATCGGCAGAAGATCTATGCTGATGCGAAGAGGTTCTTCAGAGAGTTCCAAGTGGGGGACCAGGTTTTGCTTAGAGTATCTCCTATGAAGGGGATTATGCATTTCGGGAAGAAAGGGAAGTTGGCACCAAGATATGTGGGACCATTTCCTATTATTGAAGGGATCGGACCGGTTGCGTATAGACTTGGGTTACCGGAGCATTTGCATCGGATTCACGATGTGTTTCATATTTCCTCGCTAAGGAAATACCTTAGAGATAATTTGGCTCATTCCCACATTTCTGTGGAGGACATCGATCTCCAGCCAGATAGCTCCTACGAGGAGGGGCCGATTGCTATTCTAGACCGAAGTGAGCGGAAACTGCGGTCAAAGATAGTTCCGTTAGTGCGTGTTCAGTGGCGACATCATAATGTCGAGGAGTCCACATGGGAACGCGAGGATGAGATGCGCGAACGTTATCCAGAGTTATTCTTACCAGGTACTTTCTAGTTCCGAATTTCGGGACGAAATTCAGTTATTAGGGGGGAAGTATGTAATACCCCGTATTTTTCTGTGATATTTATTTTTGGGATTAATTGTATTAAATGAGTATTAATTGAAAATTAATCCGGACAAAATAATAACGAGATGTGAGTTAGTATTTAATTATAATGTGTATTTATGGCAATATATGAATATTGGAAATATTGAAATTGTCGCGAGATTGAAATACGGCAATTTGGGAAATTTTGTGTTAACACGCGTGACAGTCGCGTCAGGAATATATTTATTTGAATTAAAAAGTGAATTTTATTTTTATCACCCGTATGGTCATTTTGAGTGCGCCATCGAGTCCGGAAGGGTCGAAATAGTCAGAAAACACTAGCTGGGGGTTAAGTTTAGGTCCCGGGGCATTTTTGGGCCATACCGGTAACTTATAGGGGCATTTTGGTAATTTCAGAAATTGGGTAATTAAAACCCACGAAAATTGAAGTTGAAAATCTGACTTAGTCTCAACCCACTAAGCCATTTCCAACCCCAATATAGATAGTGGGCTACGGGAGGAGTTAGAAACTTTTATACTTGGCAAAAACCAACCCCACCTCCATTAACCTCCATTAACACCATGGGAAGAGCTTGTAGAGAGAGAGAGAAGGGAATTCTGCAGAGAGAGAGAGAGAGAAAGAACAACTCAGCCTTCAAGATTCAACATCAAAATCAGAGATTGAATCAAGGCAAGTGGTTTAATTACAATTGATTCAAAGCTATGCTTTTCCATGTTTAGGAATTATTGAATTTATCTTGGAAGATGATATAGACCCATGAATTGGAAGTTTAAAACTATGAATTATGTTAGGGACTGCATGTAGTAACAATCTGGACGAATTATGAACTCAGAATTATGACCCTTGATGATTTAAAAACGGATTTTTGAAGAAGTTTATTAATGTTCTTGAAAGAAATAGTAATCTGGAATTCTTGATGAAGATTTGATCCATACAAAGCCCTTGAATGATGAATTATTGGTTTTAGAACGTTATTAATGTTGTAGGATGGTTATATGATAATGCTATAACGTTATATTAGAGATTCATGCATTAAAAGTATGTTTTGGGTTGATTTGAAAACTGCAAAACGAAGCAGTCCGTAACCAGACCTGGTGCAATCGATCGATCGACATTCATCAGTTGATCGATCGACCACCATAGATCGATCGAAGGAAAAGGTCGATCGATCGACCTTCCCAGAATGAGTAAATTTTTCCCTATTTTAAATTTTAATGGTGGTAACCCTTGGATAATATTATTGGTGACCTTACGAATACCCTTAAACTTAAGGAAGACCAGTAGGCATGATTATGATACTTGGACCTTAATTAGAATCCAATTTGAGGAGTTATTCTATTTAATGAAATTCGACAAGTGAGATAATATTTGAGTTAATAGTGCAAATTAGAATAATTTGATGAAATGAGGTTTGTGGCAGAAGTAAGGACCTTAGGAATAAAGATGTTATACGTGGGAATAATCGGAACTTTATAGTCTAATTGAGATAGGGTTTCAGTATAAGAGACTACGACGTGAGACGTGTCGACGGTTCAACCTTTATATTATCGAGAGACTTAAACTATATAAAATTGGAATAATGGCATAAGGATGTAGAGTATACCTTTATTAATGTTGAGATATCTAAGATGTGTGAATGCTTAGTATATGATTTTTATGTGTATGACATACCTACCATACTTGCTATCACGGGAGGTTTACGTTCGGTTAGGGCCTTCTAATCCTTGTGTGCTCGGATTTAGTTTGGTACCTAGAGGACATAGTTCAAGGAGAACGACTTATTTGTGAGTTAATAAACCCGCTGACTATGGAGCGTAGGTATGTACGTGACCATGGATATGTTGAATTATGTTCGCCTCCATTTATGTGTGTGGTGTTTATTCCAACAATTCCTGAGAGATTCGAAATTTGTAATCCTTATGTATGTGATGTACCGGGATGGATAGCAGAGTATGTGTGCACCGTAGCTTAGCCTCGGGGTGCTTGTATTGTATATATATATGATGTGAATAAAATACGGTTAAAGATAAAAGGAAATTGTTATGTTTAATTGTGAGTATGGTTATTGTAACATTATGAAAAGATAAAAGGGGACAGATATTAATGAATGGTTTTGTTAATAATTAGGAATCCGAGAATTAAAGTAGAACTCTCTATTAAATTGTTAAGGTTGGAAATTAAACGTGAACCGAGTATAAGTGTTAGAAACTTCTTGGAATTAGATAGTTATATGAAAACACATTAATGGTTATAGGAACGTTAGGAGTGCACAGTTAGACGAGAGGTGAGTATTTCATGGGAGAGCACGTCCTAACATGTATCTTACATTTATTGTTTTAATTATTATTAAAGCACTTGCTGTTTTTAAAATACTCTCCACATTCGGGCTCTGACCCGTTTGCTTTCAAACCTATCTTTTTGTAAAAACCATTTTTAGGTGCCCAGCCACAAGGACACCATGCTTAGGATCCTCATTCAGGTGACGAGCTGTAGCGGTTTGTGGAAGTTACAGGACATTGATTATAGACGCTTCATCCATCTTGACTCTATACTCATTATTTATCAGTTGTAGGGCATGTCGCCCATTTCTTTTAGAGGCATTCATTTATTTCAGTTATTCAGAATTCGGGCGTGTACTTAATTCAGAATTCAGACTTGTCTTATTATTTTTAGTTGTGGGATTGTTGTGAGGAGTTTTCCTCCAGACTTATTACTATAGTTGGTTATTTCATTTCTTCGTTATGGTGAATGGTTTTACGTTGTACTTCCATTATTCTTTTTGCATGTTAATCAGATAACTTAAATTTTGGCAACTTACTTTTTAAATACTAGGTGGTTAGTAATCATTTAAATGTTTCGACAGTGATGCTATTAACTGGATCAACTTGACATTTTGTATTAATTTAATAAAGGAGTAGCTACCCGGTATTTAATTAGTCGGGGTGTCACATCTATCTTGGTCATGCCTGGAGCTCCTCCCTCGACTACGAGTGTTGCTCACCTGAGGACTAGGGGTCCTATCACGATGCTTCTTAGTATCTCTATGGAGATTACTCTCCATTCTTTCGAGTAGCCTTTGCAGGCGAGCATTCTCTTCCAACTGGTGGCATTTTTCCTCCTCCTATTCTCGAAGCCTAACTTCATAATCACCGACCAACCTGAAGATCTGGGTATACCAAGGTGGTTCTGACTTTCTTCAGAAGGTTGCCTTTCGTGGAAAAACCTTGTAACACCCCGCATAATTCTACCGCCGGTCACAACCAAAACTATGTCGGGTGTTACTAAATTAAATACCATTCTTACCATATGACAGATATGAGTCATAAAATTTTCATTCCACAAGATAATAATCCGATTAAATAATCATCCATGCAGTATAAAATCCTTAACCATGTTAAACTCCTAAAATAATTCAACTCCATAATTTATTAAAATTCCAAATGAAATAATCCAATAAAGTAACTGACTAAAATCGTAAACAACTTTAGAACATGGCCCAAAAAAATTCATAATGAAGTTTCATAATATAAAATGACTGAATAAAGGAAATTTATTCTAATAAAGTGGATAAATAAATAAACTCCAGTTGCACCTCCAAAATGATATTCAATAATTCCTATTCAGCTACACAAGCACTAAACCTGAAATATTAGTCAACGCAATGGGTCAGAGCCTACCGCATGGATACTAGCTGCTCCTCTCAAATAGGGTCCTTAAATCCAGACAATAGCATTATACACAATAAACACGACAGTAGGATATTTTAAATTAAACAAGATATATTAATATGTGATAAAAATAAATCACTGTCTACTTGCCCCAGGGTCCACCCAAAATCCAAGTCTCAATATTTAATTTCCAATGATTTTCTATTTTTAATTTAATTGATTACTCACATTTATTATCTTTCTCATTTAATTAAAATCATCGCGGTACTCCCGCATTTTAGTCTTATACCATATTAGTTGTGGCACTCCCACCAAGTTTATATCATTTTATTTGCGGGATTCCCTCTTAAAGTCATGCATCATTTGGTTGGGGTACTCCCGCTAGTTCTATACCACACCCATTCCCCTCATTATGGCCAGTAAGCTCGATTCACTGTCAGCTCTGCACACACTCGTGAGGTTCCATGCGTGACATGTCACTATAGCTCGTCAGCCTATTTAACTGTTAGCCTGCACATACTCATGACGCCACACACACCTACATCGTTATAGCTAGTCGGTCCATTTAATTCTCAGCCATGCACACACTCGCGTCGCCAATATATTTTTATACCCGTTTATTATCTTAGGCATTAATTCTCAATTTATTAGTGTGACACCCCGCCTAATTAAATATCGGGTGATCAGTCCTTTATCAAATTATAATCAAGGTGAACGGTTGGTTCATTCTTAGCATCACTGTCGTTAAATAAACTTTCCAATTTAAACACCTTAAATAATTAAGCTAAGTGTCAAAACCATTTAAAATATTATTTCCATTTTATTAAATCCAATTATGAAAACCTTTAATAAGTAACAGTTTAAGAATCACACAATTATTAAGACTGGAAATAAACACCCATGAATTTAACCATTTAAATAAACCAATACCAACTTTCAAACCACAAAGAAAAACCATCCTGACAGTAATCAAATCCCAAAGAGTAAAAATACTAAAAGTAAATGAATCACAATGTCTGACAAAATCAACTGAATAAGGAAAAGGGGCGACACATGCCCAACTGGGTAAAACAAAACTATAAGTGGAATCAATAATGAGGACGTCTAAGAAAAAGTCCTGCAACTCCCACCTAAGCTGCAGCACGTTCCTTCCAAAGAATCCTAAGCATGACGCCCCTATGGTTGGGCACCTGTAATATATACATATATATACAAGAGAGAAGAGATAACATGAAACGGGTCAGAGCCCGATTGTAAAACAATTTAAAATTTTAGTTTAGCAAGTATTTAAAATGCTTACCGACTAATGTAACAATCATATTAGTATGCGACACTCTCTTGAGAAATTCTCACCTCTTTTCTAATGTGCACACCTACCGGACTATTAATCCCAATGGTTTAGCTTGTCTTAAATTCCTCATAAGGTTTTATGCCGACAATTACTAGGGCTAAGATGATTAACTTCTGAAAGCAAAGTTTTCACATAAATCTCATTTTATTATAAATTCTTTCAGTATTTCCTCAAACTTTTCAAACACTTAAAAATTCAAAATATTTATTCATTATTTAACTACTTTTAGTCACAGTAAAAATTTTCCCAATTTCAAGAATAACGAATTAAAAGGGCAAAATCTATATAAATCTCAAGAACCCTAATATTTTCTTTAACTTAGTTCTTCCCATTCTTTTTCCAGATTGTCTACTCCTAACTCAATGCAAATTCGTGGTTCAACCTCTACATATGAAATAGATTTCCAGAATATAATTTTCACCTCTACAACATGTAAATTCTAGTCTCTAATATATACTTTCTTTCACGAAAACTAGTTCTAATCAACCTTAGACTAATATAATTGAAGCATTAACTAAAATAAAGCAAGATAGATACTTGCCTGGAAATCTTTGTTTCTGATTTGTGGAAGAAATTGGTGTGATTGTGTTCCTCGTCGCGCGATCTACAATTTGGCGGTGAGGGCGGTGCAAACGGTGGAGTTCTTGGCCTAGAACTCCTTGGAAAGCTTCTCCTCTTCCTCTCCAATGGTCGTTCTTGGTTTTTGGTTATGCTAACCCTAGAAGACAACCCCTAACATCTGATATAACCTTAGAAAATTCGTGGGTTTCCATGCCCAAAAGTACAAAATGTCTAAAACGCCCTCCCGGGATGTTAATTAGGCCTAAAAATGCCCCGAGACCCAAACTAAACCCCCAGGTACATTATTTTGACTATCCCGACCCTTCCGGACACATTGACGCACACAAAATGACCATACGGGTGACTTATAATTTATTCACTTTTAATAATTTGAATTTAATTCCGGCACGATACAGGCGCGCGTCCCGATAAAATTTTCAAAATTATCAAATTAGATTCTCGTGATAATTTTACTAAATTTAATTACACATCTTACTTTACCCATAAAGTAATTCGCAACAAAATTCCAATAATTACTAACTCTCATCACGCTAGTAAATATTTAAAACAAATTTTTGGATTAATATTAAATTAATTTATCTCAATTAAATTTAATAAATCCCTAAATTTAAAGGCCATAAAAATACGGGGTATTACAATCAGGTTTTCCCATTTATCTCAAACTAGCCCCACCCTTTATATCGACATAAAATCCTCAATGCACACTTAGTCTCATACTTAAAGGTCTCCAACACACAAGTATTTTCTAGCGTATCATCTAGGAAGAAAACCAACTAACCAACACCGCTTAGCCTCACCACTTGGTTCGCTAATCCAAGGAACAACATAAAAATCAGCCCCACCTTGAAATATTTATCCGTAAACCGTGACCACTATCTAGTCCCATACATAGAAAGCAATAACTACCCAAAGCTCTACTAACTAGTCCCATACCTATAAAGAAACCTAAATATTGGTGAGCATCCTATGTATCCCACAACCTCGTCGTTCCCACGGCGTCGAACATATGAAAATAAATAAGTAGCATGAGACTAAATTTTCTTTTTTTTAACAAAGAGGAACGCTATACCCACACATTTTTTATATATAAATGGAGAAAAATCCTCTCCAAATCTTACATACCCATAAAAACTTAATTTCTAGAGGTTGGACCCAATACTCTAGAAATAAATGATGATAAATATGGGATTTTATCGTAACCCCACTACATATAGAGAACTTGAATAAAAATTTGGGGATTTATCTTATCCCCATTTACATCTTTTTGATCATATGCCTAATTTGAGGAGTGTGAAGTTTATCCAAATTGAGCAAACCTTTAACCAATCTAGGAAGGGAACTAAAATTCCAATACATTGAATCAATGTAGGCAATTTAAGCCCTTGAAGCTAAATGATCTGCAACTGAATTTGATTCTCTCCAAACATGATTGAATTTCACATTTTTTGTGCATTGAGTGCCTTGAAGCATTTTTTTTTATTGTCAAGGAGGTTTAACCTTCTTCAATACAACATCAATCAGGAACATACAATCTGATTCCAAGATCACTTTTTGAATATCTAATTGAGAGATCAATTTCAATCCTTCTATAAGAACCAAAGTTTCTACGATAAATGAGGATTGAATTCCTATAGATTTTTCAAACCTTGCTATGAACATACCATTGGAGTCTCTAACAACTCCTCCTATTCCACTTTTACCTGGATTTCCTTTAGATGAGCCATCAATGTTTAACTTAAAAACTCTAAAACAAGGATTAGTCCAATAACATTTGACAATATGCACTACCTTAGGACTAATTTTGATTTGAAAGCAATTTTCTGAACTTAATTTATCATAGCATTTTATATTTTGGAAAATGGAAGATGCTAAGAAAATTATTTGATGAATAATATAATTAACAAAAAAATTAATTTTCAAAAACCAATCTATTTCTAGCCTTCCATAATTCCCAAAAAATAATTTAAGGTATTATGGAAAACAAAATCTTTTGATAATCTTTACTATTGTTAGCCATCCACTAAGATAATAACATAGCCTTGTAAGAGAAATAGTTAGGGGTAATTCTGAAAAAAGATGAAAAGTAATTCCATACTTCATTAGTTGTTTTACATTCTAGTAAAACATGCTTTCCACTATCTTCTTCAGCTAGACATTCTCAGCAAACTGGATCTAATCTTATACCAATTTTTTGAATTTCAGTCTCAAAAGACACAGTGTTATTTAATAATTTCCAAATAAAATTAGAAATTTTTATGGGACATTCTTCACACCAGTTTATTTTCCAAGTGAAAGAAGTGGGATTATTTTTTCTACATATCTGATATGCTTTTTTTAAAGAAAATTCACCAGTAATGGAGGAAGTCCATATTTGATTTTCGATGTCAATGTGCTCATCAGCTATACTAGATATAGCTTTTATTCTTTTAAAGGTTGTAGATCCAGAGCTTAAATGCAATCTACTATGATATTTGGATCTCATAAAAGATGCCCATATGCCTTTATCAAATAGGAATTTCCAATATAATTTCATACTAGAAGTTGTTATGATATCTTCCAAGCTTCTAAAATTTAGCCCTCCTTATTCAAAAGGGAAACACATGTCTTGACATTTAGACCATTGGTACGGATTTTCTTTAGTGATACCTCCCCAGTAAAATTTAGAGAAAATGTTATTCAATCTTTTAATAATAATTTTAGGAGGGCTTAGAACATAAATGGTGTGAATGGTAAATGATAAAGGGGCACTTCTAATTAGTGTGGTTCTTCCTGCTTGAGAGATAAGTTTAGCAGATCAAGAATTAAGTTTTTCTCTAATTTTGTTCATTAGTTCAGAAAACTGAGTCAAAGTATTTTTCCTTTATTCATATAGCATCCTAAATATTTCATCGGAAGACTTTTAATAGACAAGCCAAAATTAGATGCGATGTTATGTTTTCTAGATGAACAATTTTTTTTTTTATCTATTTAGATAGAGCTTTTAGAAAAATTTATAGACTGACCTGAAGTTTCTTCATAAGATTTAAGTAACTTAGTAATAGCTAATAGGCTTTTATTATTCCCATTTGAAAAAATTATAATATCATCAGCATAAGCCAAATGAGATATCAAATTATAATTCCTAGGGTGGGAAAATGGTAAGATCTTATCAATATTTTTACTTAAACATTTAGCAGATATAATAAACAATTTAATCCACACATCATTAATTTCCCAATTAATATACATTTACTCATAATATTAATTTATCCATACTTTCTCATCATATTATTCCGTTTATAATCACATGCATGTTATAGAATATACACAGTAAGAATCTTCTACTATGCAACATCCACAAAATTTCCATTATTTAATATCATACAAATTATTAAATGACATACCTACGTAAGAATTTACATGCGAACACCTAAACGTCTACGGCACCCAAATCTCTACCCTAACATGCGGGGTTTTAAGTCTTCTTTCATATTAAAAAATTTCATAAAAACCGTCCTGATTTATCTTCCACTTTCCTTAATTAAAATCTCTAATTTATTTTAATAAAACACGTGTATGTAGTGCGTAGGCCATAATTACTACGCATAATACTAAGGGAAAGAAATAGAGGTAACCATGCATGAGATTTATTTGAAGAAATATAATTATGATGGTGTTTTCCTTGCAAAAATATGACAAAGTTTTATTATTGGATTAACTTGAGAAAACACCAATTGAGCCTTCAAATTTTGAGTTGAAACTTGATAAATTATGGGGCTAGGGTTTGTAGGTAGAAGATGATTAAATTTTAGGAGACTTATGGTTGTAAAGTTTATTAAAAAGTGATTGAAAAAGTCTAGCCCCGAGTTCATTTAAGTGGGAAAAAATATTAGAGTTTAAGTGGCTTTAGAATTCTAATAAAACTACAATATTGTTGCTGGCTTACCTAGGCGAACCGGTTCGGACTACCCCCCAAACCGGTTCGAGTGACCTGACACCCAAAAATCCCCTTATTTTATTTTAAAAGTTGTATTACTTGGAATTTAATTCCGATTATTCCAATTAAAATTCTACTTTTCATAAATAAAATCCTATATTTCAAATTACTAAAAATAATTAAATCCAAAATTTTTATTATGTCAAATTCCGAATTAATATAATTAAATTCAAATTTTAAATCTACAGGGTGTTACAAACTTGGGATTTGGTTGTTAGCAAATCTTCGACCTGACTCTTGGTGGGGCTGGATTATCCTGCACGTCACCAACCTGGGGAAGATTGTTGTTGTGGTGAGACGTCATGGAATTTCTATTGATAACTCCTTTTGTAGGAAATATAATCGTTTCGCGTAGACGACCCTAATTATGAGTGAAAGAATTATCACAATTAATGATCTAGAAAGCAATATCGAGATGAAGGCCAATAATCATGCACATAACAACATATGTACGTGATTTAAAAACTTGCCTACGTCCACAAAGAGGTTACTATGTTCTTATTAGCATCTCTCAATAATCGAATTTACATCCCATTGCCCCGAACCAGGGTTTATAATTAATAAATTTGGAAAATAAGTGATTGAGTTGTACAAGTAACTCAATTAGCTTGTTGATAACTCGTGGGGTCCCTGAATATATCCTCTGAGATTATTGGTAACTGATCTGAGCACCTATTTAAGCATACATTAAATACATGGGTCTAAACAGATAACTGACTTGGGTCGGGCAGCCCACTGTGTATGTTGGGCTGGTCGGCTACACTCTTGGGCTGAAATAAATGAACCCCCATAGGCATCATCCTACATTAATTAAGAATAACCACTAATTCAATTTAATGAAATGGTTGTATATATAATCCATGTTTTCCCCTCCCATGTATGTTGAAATTAAAGGGATTTCATTATACTCATGATACATAAAAATTTATATATTCCCATATGATTTAGAATTTATTCAATAAAAGTACAAGTTACGCTCTATTAATAAACTATAAAACGATTTCACAATTCACTAATGGCGAGAAATTACATTTATTCCATAAAATACCTTCTACTTTAGATTAACAAATTATTGACAATAGACTAAACCGAACTTTGAAGATTTGAAAGTCAAGAATAACATGTGTTGAAATATATTAGTGACATTTGGGTTCCATTGTGGACTTATATCGAGAATGTACACAACATAACCCTGATATTATTGATCTTATGCTTGGGCCACTGTTATTTAATAATTATATGGCATATATTTATGGTGGATAAGGTTGTAACATATCGTGGTGCTTAGTGACCCCAAAGGGAACTAGGGGCCAAACCCGATTATAATTTTTTATTATTATTATCATTATTATTATTATTGTTGTTGTTGTTGTTGTTTTCGTTGTTATTGTTATTGTTGTTGTTGTTATTGTTATTGTTGTTGTTATTATTATTATTCTTGGATGATGTTCCGGGGTATTGGGGTGGCAAAGGTGTGGAGTAACTATTATAGATGTGATGGGATAAACATTGTGGCTTATACTCTACTCTTACATGAGATGATCATTACTAATAAATGAAAATGAAAGATTAAGTTGATGATATACTGGTGAGAGACGACATTTGCAGTGAGATTTAAAATTTATCAACTATAGAGTTATTATTTAACTCCATAATTGCTCTTGACAATCGTTGTTGAGACCCCTTTCAGGTGTTCATTAGTTCCCGACTTAGATTCCCAGTCTTGCTGATTCGAGTCCTATTCCAATCCATCACCACTGTCAGGACGTAGGTCTCATTTTATTTATTCACTTTTTATGATTAAAGATATGTGAGGATTTATGATTTTAGTCATAGCATGTACTATATTGAGCTGAAGTTATTTTCAGTTTTGGCTTGCGAAGGACTAATTAGTATGTTGGTTTGGATTTATGTTGGATGTATGGATTTTACTTATTATATTAGAGTTGGTGGTCATATATCTTCTAGTCATTTAAATTATGAGATTTATATTATTTCACTCAACTTGAATTTTCTATTTAAGTTGAATTATGTCGTGCTAAGAATGTTATTTCAATTTGTTTTGACTAACAATTTTATATAATAGATATATTTCATTAAACCAAGTTATTAAAAATTTACGAGGTGTCACAGTCACTTCCTTTAGATCCTCCATCTCGAGGTTGAGTTTTTGAAAAACTTTAGGTAAATAACCTCCGAAGAGCTCCCTTGGTCGATTAAGATCTCATCCACATTCCAGTTGGAAATTTTGAGAGTGATTACTAGTGCGTCATGATGTGTAATTCTGACTCTGGACATGTTTTCCTCAGTAAAGACTATATTCTTGGCATATTTAATATTTTCTAGTCGACGAGATTTGTTCGCTGAGGTTTTAGCAGGGTCAATTTGCATAACCTCCATGACTGCAATAACATTCTTTAGCTCGATATGCAAAATGTTGCCTTGAATCTAATTCGGGCTTGAGGCCCCATAAATAATCGCAAACTCATATCCCATATCTTCATAATCTAGTACATTATCAAGATTTTGATCATGTTCCATAAGAGCCTTTTCGTTCTTCTTCTCTATGTAGTCGTCTACATGTCCAGCATGGTCAAGATATTCTAGGTATGACTTAAATGCCTTGCAATTTTCATTTTACCCTCGTATTCCTCGCGATAGGAACATTTCAAGGGGGTGTTTCTATTTTATGGGTCCGTTATCATCTTCCTTGGCCACTTGAAATATTACTAATATCTAATCTTATTCAAAATTTTATAGACCGACTCATTGAGAACAATATTAATGGAACATTGGTCCTTAATAGGATTTATCGTCGACCTTAGATTTTTCATTTTTCTTTTTGCCATATTTTTTTGATAGTTCTCCTTGTCCTCGTTGGTCCTCGTCTTTGGTCGCCCATTATCCGTTTAGGTGCCATCCACCACATCTTTCGCTTTGGCATACTTCTTTATTCCGGACAGGAGGTCATCTATAATGTTGGACTTCTTTTCAGTAAGGGACTTATGAAAAATTGAGGTAGTTGGAAGGGAAATCTTAAACGAGTCCACAACCACTTTCTTGGATCAGTCTTCCACTTCGTTACAGGTTTCCCAATATCATTGAGCGTACTTGTGCAAGGTTTCCTAAGAATCTTTGCCATTGTAAAGAACGCATCCATCCTATTTGTATGGAAACTTCTAATGATGAATCTGGTGGTATAGGCCTCAAGCTGCTTTAAACTAGAGATCGAATGGTGTGGTTATTTTTTCAACCACTTATACACACTGTCGCCCAAACTAGAGGATAATATTGGAAACATTAGAGTCTCGATGTTACTCTAAAGGGTCATGACTTGCCGCCAATACTTGCGAACATGATCGATGGGATCAATCTCCCCATCGTTATTCTTAAACTGGGGCATGTCAAACTTCTTTAAAAATTCAATATCTTCAATCGACTTGAGAAATGAGACTTTATTTGACTGATGAGGGCTCTTCTGGCCAAGTCCTTGGTGGATCTGTCCCCTTGATGGATATGATGCTCGTCAATCTCTCGTCAGATGATGTTGTGGTGATCATTTTTGTTATGGCGACTACATTCATGGTCTTTATGTATGGAGAACTCTTATGCTTATAGTGATCCTAAGTGCACCACGAACTCCTTCCTCGACTGAAAGTTTTGCTCGCCTGAGGACTAGGCATATGGGCACGACTTTTTTCCTTATCGATATCTTTCTCCATTCTTTTTAGGCGACGTTAAGGATGGGAATTCTCCTCTTGTTAGAGGCGGGTGACATACTCTTATTGACATAGTCGTGTATCATACGTATCTATTAGGTGAAAGATTTTCTAGAACTGTGTTGGTTCATTTCTTTCCATTATACGTTCTTCCTATGGCTGATAACATGAGATATGAATGTTTCGAATCCAATAAGGGTTGACTTAGACCTACTCTTGGGAACCTCAGGTCCATTCTAATCGTTCTACCGGCTTCTATAAGATGGCAGACATTAGATATGTGAGTGAGATATGATTGCTCGTTATTTTTCTTAGCTAAGAAAATGAATTTATTTCGCAAAGATAACCCCAATTGTAAGTGGTTAAATCTGATTTGTATGGAATGAACTGTGACACCCCACCTAATAAAATACCGGGCGATCACTCCTATATAACATTAAAACAGGAGTCTCATATGCTTCATTCTTAGCATCACTGTCGAAAACCAATTTAATTACTAATATCCTATTAGGCCGGTGTCAAAATTTTAAATTAACAAATCTTTTTAACCAAACCATTCAAATAAAACAATTACAACAGTTTACATGCACAACCTGAAATGAAATAAAATAAAATAACCGAACACTCGGTACAATAATACAACCAAATCAAATGCCGCACTAAAAGGCGATAAAAGAATAAATGAGTACAGTTGGGCCATAAGCCCGAATGTTTCTACAATACCTCCTATCTAGATCTCAATGATGGAAGCGTCTAATATAAACCTGCTTGCCTCCACAGCTGTTGCAGCAAACGTCTGACTTGAAAGAATCATCATCCAGGCGTCCCTGTGTCTGGACACCTATATATATATAGATATAACAAGAGGGAAAATAGATAAACGGGACAGAGCCCGATTTTTGAAAATATTTTAGCAAGTGCTTAAAATCCATATTTTAAAATGTGTTATTTCTCATATTTAAACTGGTATCGCTCTTACATGAGATACACCTCACCCCTCTTCTAACAGTGCACAACTAGCGCATACCATTTTAAACAACCTAGTTAAGCTACCCTGCCTAACTAATGTAATTACCCATATTCTAATAAACCTCATTAATTCGGGTACTAAGGACTAAACTTCTCCCTATTCCCAACATTACGTTATGTTCGTGCGTGGGGTGTCTCGCGAAGAGAAATTCAAACAAGGAACCCCCCCGATACACTACTACGTGACAATGTTGATCATCAGGATCTATTAGGCCTTCAGTACATAACATATTTATACTATCCCGTATTTATTGATAGTTCTCATTAGAACCTATGATCCATATTCATATAAATCAGGATATAAATCTACCGGAAAGAGTATATCACTTTATTCATTCTTCTCCTTTTTATACAGGGTTAGGTTATATGATATATCATCTCATATATATACAATATACTTTTCGCAAAAAGTATATTAGTTATCCATACATGACACCAAACAATATTTCGGTATACACACATTATTTTTTTTATGCATACACATCAATTTATATAATGATATATCGCACTATTGCACCCTGGTTAAGAAACCTCTTCTATCGTTATAAAGTTGAACCATTTATTCCTTACTTATCTACTTATACGCACAGTAGAAAGTTCCCATATAAATATACGTATATATATTAGTCACACATATAATATATATACTAACGGCACCCCACATAAGATCTATGGTGCTGGCATACTCTGCTATCAAGTCCCCGTATCACACAAGCTAAGGGAAATACTAGTTCAGAATCACTCTCGAACTGTATTAACATAAAACACATATAAATCGAGAGGAAACATAGTTCCAAGTCACTAAGAGGTCATCACATACCCTCACGTCACTTAGAACCGTTTGACTATCAATCAGATAGCCTGTACTAAGGAGTCCTATGTTCTAGGGTACAAGTCAATATCCCCCATAAAGGTCCCATCGAGATAAGATTGTCCCGGCGCGATAACCTCCGTGAGAGCAAGTAGCGTGGGCATGATTTTTACACATATATAATATAAGGGCATACTCATAGCCCATACAATACATCCCATACGTAGTATATTTATATCTTGGATATCCTATGCATTTATCAATTTTACCAATTTTTAATATATTATTTTATGAGCTTTTCTCACCGCACAATGATTATATCAACAACATCGATATATATTATTTATCTCTTCTCAATCTTTTATGGCTATAATCTCCAAACTCTTATAGCGATAGTCAATGATGATGCTAAGATTTAGCACCACCAGATAAATGTTAGTGAGCTCAAGCAGTAGCATCCATGGCAGCCATAGAGATGTATAAGTGTATAAGTATGTAGAAGGGGATGAGTATAAGAGGAAATAAGATAATAACGTATAGTGGTTCAGCCAATTTGGCCTACATCCACTGTGAGTGTGTGATCCACTAAGTATGGGCACTAATGGCCTTGGATACAATGCACATAACCCTCTCTCTCTCTCTCTATTGTGTGTACAAGCACGGTTTTGGCTAGGGCTACAGTTAATGGATCGATCCCTTGTAGGGTTGTAGGTGACAAGTATATATAAGTCTTGGGGGGTGTAGTGTACCCCCCAAGTAAGCATGGTGCATGTGAATGATGATCTAACCAATCCCCTGTTGACACCTGTAGATGCCAAATGATGACAAAATATTCCCTCATGTGAGGGTGTGATTCGGTTATAACGGTCTGCCACGTGTTATATGAGCCTGACGCGCACTGTTCCACGCATGTCCCAAACCACGCGTTGTCATGATATCACCCTCGGCCTATGAGCAGAGGCCGAGGGCAAAGTTTCTTCCGGTAGTGAGTCTGGCTTGATTCTGGCCTCGTACTGTCGTACCCTCGTAGGGTCGTCCGGAGCCTGGGGAAGGGTCGGCCCCTCGTAGGGTCGTCTGGAGCCTGGTGGAGGGTCGGTCCCTCGTAGGGTCGTCTAGATCCTGGTAGAGGGTCGGCCCCTTGTAGGGTCGTCTGGACCTGGTGGTGGTCAGCTGGGGCCTGGTGAAAGGTCGGCCCATCGTAGGGTCGTCAGTATTGGAGGTAATCCTCATCCAGGCTGAGGGTATAAACGGGTATATCAATCACCCCCCAGCCCTTATCCATAGGTGTCATTGAGATGGCTGAGGGATATTTGCTGAAATTGAGACACGTTTGATCAGTTAGGTGAGTGACACTTGTGCAGATACTCATTGCCGTTCCAGTTTCCAAGGCAGGGCGGCTGCGCAGTGCGCTTGGGGCGTTGTGCCCTAATTATACCTTTCTTGGTAAATGGGTCCACTCATTACCAAAGTATTTAAGATATTTTCAAACTCTCTCTCTCCTTCTTCTTCTTTTTCGCGCCAAACGATTCTCTCTCTAGAACCAGTCGCCATTTGCAGCCTTCAACCCTTCAGGCCTAGCAGCGTTCTTGTTCTCTCCTCATCAGGTAACCTTTTTCTCCTCGCGCCTTCCTTTGTCTTCATTTCTGTGTATTTTTTAGGGCTGTAGGTCGGCACTTTCTT
The DNA here is from genome assembly GCA_949130495.1 of Sambucus nigra. NCBI lineage: Eukaryota > Viridiplantae > Streptophyta > Magnoliopsida > Dipsacales > Adoxaceae > Sambucus > Sambucus nigra. The sequence goes on along the minus strand of OX422210.1, from coordinate 459,465,974 downwards.
AGAGTTCCCCCATAGCCTTTTCCGGTGTCTTCTCCGGTTGTTAGTTCTTGAACGTTCTTGAGAAAAAACTTTTTAGTTCTTCGGTTTAATCCAGAAGTCAAACCTGGTCAATCCCCCAAGTGTTTGTAGTTGAATTAGCCAAGTCTAGTGTAATTTCTCCAAGTTTAGGGTCTTCCCTTTAATGCTTAGAAGGCCTTACAACTTAGTATCTGAATTCCCATCTTTGAGAGAGAAACTATTTACCGAGATCAGACGAATAGAGGAAGAGGAGGAGAGGAGACAAGGGGCCGACCCTAATTGGGTACGACCCATCTTTCCCGTTACTCTTGCCACCATAAGACCATATGAACCCTCTGAGTCTTGTGGGTCATCATCTCGTATGGACGAGACACCCAAATCAAGTGAAATGGACGAGAGAGCTTCCTCGCCAACTGGTGCTGGAACGTCCGGTAGAAGGGACACGTCTGACCTTAGCCCTCATCAAGAGGCCGAAGGTACGATCCCCTCTGAGGCTGTCCCTGTGACAACCCTATCCCCCAATGCCTTCCAAGTGGCTTTTCCCCAGGGTCCTCCTGCAGGTGATGAGGGGGAAGGAGATGAGGACGAGGATGATGATACAGATGATGAGGTTGACACCTCCCATGCCTCGTCCTTTATCTCCTCCATCAGGGATATAGACCTTCTGATATGGAGGCATATTTACGGAGTGCCCTCTGGGGTAACTATGAGGGTTCCCTCTGATACTGAGAGGGTTTTTGACTGTCAAGAGGGAGAGGTTGCAGTATATGAGCAAATGTTCAAGGTAGGTGTCAGACTTCCCTTCCACCCTACCATTGTAGATATTCTGTCGGCTCTGGGCGTCTCCCCCTCTCAACTTCCACCCAACTCTTGGAGGACGATCCTGGGTTACATTTCCCTGTGGAAAAATGCTTTCACTGATGAGCCCTCGTCCGACGTATTCTTGGCCTGTTACAACATCACCTCTTCATCTAAACAGCCCGGATACTATCATCTAGGGGCGAGAAGGTCTGAGAAGAAACTTCTCCACGTGTCTCAAACTTCCAATCATGATTGGAAAAAGAGATTCTTCTTCATATCTGGGGTGTGGGAGTGCTCCACCGAGGCGTCCCCTTCTGCCGATGCTCCGAGGATCCCTAACAAATGGTCTAATCCCTCAATGAAAGCTAGGTCAGACCCCGGACTTAGCCTGGAGGAAAGGGATATTGTTGAGTATCTGAGGGGATGAGGGAGAGGGGGTGAGATCCCAAAGTTCGAAGATTTGATGACCCCTCGGTACCTCAAAGAAGCTGGTCTGAGGGTCGGCCCTCTGACGGAACTATGTGAGTTATACAGCATGTTTTCCATTCTTTACTTTTTTGAAGTGTTTCCTGTTTATCTCTGTATTTTTCTGATGCATCGTACCCTTTTCAGGTCGTCCTGTAGGTGTGTCAGATTACCTCTGGGAAATGACTGCTCCAAGCCTACTCGCTAGTTTGTCAAAGAAGAAGGGGAAGGAGTCTCAGCAAGCTCCAAAGAAGACGAGGGCCTCAGGGCCGACGGTTGTTGAGCCGACAGCCGACAGCCACAAAAGGAAGGAGCCTGAGGCTCCAGTTGAGCATCGGCCTGACCCTAAGACAAGGGCCAGGGTCGAGGCCTCTGAGGGGGCAACCTCTTCGTCGAGCATAGGGGCCTTCTGGTCTCAAAATCTGGCCCATCTGAGGGCCGACCCTTCGTCGCTGATCACAAACTTGAGGGCAGCCAAGGCCTCGATGTTCTCTGCACCGTCGGCCTCTGACTTCGAGTTCTTGGCGAAGATGCCCCCTGCCAAAGTGTACAACTATGGTCTGCACTCCCTTGCTCAGGTGTTGGTCTTGACCTTTTAATTTTATTCTTACTAACTGTTATCTCGGCCCATCTTGATGTTTGTTCATTTTTTCTTGCAGTCTGTTTGTGCCTTGACCTCAGCCACCAAGTGGATGGCCGAGAATCAACAAAAGTTTCATTAAGCTGAGAGGGCCATTCAACAAGAGGCCGATCTACGGACAGAGCTGGACACTGCGAGGGCCGAGCTGGAGAGTACAAGGACTGAGCACGCTAGAGTCATGATGAGCTGACGAGGCAGCATGATGCCGATCTGCAGGCTAAGGACTTGTTGATCAAGGACAAGGACTTGTTGATCAAGGACAAGGACGAGGCTTTAACCAATATGGAGGCCAAGCACAAGACTGACCTTGAAGCAGCTGTCCAGAAAGCCGAGGCTGATGCTGTTGAGGCTTACAAGGTCTCTGACGAATTCCAAGGTTTCGGCCTTGAATATCTTGAGAGGGGACTGGCTGATCCTCAGATGTGCCAAGTATATATAGGTCTTGGGGGGTGTAGTGTACCCCCCAAGTAAGCATGGTGCATGTGAATGATGATCTAACAAATCCCCTGTTGACACCTGTAGATGCCAAATGATGACATAATATTCCCTCACGTGAGGGTGTGATTCGGTTATAACGGTCTGCCACGTGTCATATGAGCCTGGCGCGCACTGTTCCACGCATGTCCCAAATTCATGTTGAGGGTACCGGCACATCTGAGGATCAACCAGTCGTGATTGTTGAAGAGACCCCATTGGTTGATGTTGAGGCTCTGCCTTCTGATGTCGCCCCTTAGGGTGGCCGTCTGTGGCCCATACCCTCATTTTTGTATTTTGGTCTAATGGCCTTGTAAAACAATTGATATTTTATGTTTTACTAATACCATTGTCTCGTCCTTCCACAATTGTTGTCTTCCTTATTTCATTCTATTATGGCTTGATCATTGTTGATGCTACTAACCCCTCCCTCGTCTTTTTTGAGGACCACTGTGGGGTCGTCCCCTCATGTGGCCGCATTATAGCCGAGGGTTCAAGTAACCAAATTAATGATTTTTAAATAAAGTCTACCCTCGTCTATTTTTAGGACAGTGGTGGGGTCATCCCCTCCTCTGGTCCCCATTATAGCCGAGGGATTCACTTACCAATTTAATGGATTTTAATGTCTTCCCTCGTCTTTCTTGAGGACAGTGGTGGGGTCGTCCCCTCCACTGGTCCCCATTATAGCCGAGGGATCAACTTTCCAATTTAATGGATTTTAAAGTCTTCCCTCGTCTTTCTTGAGGACAGTGGTGGGGTCGTCCCCTCCATTGGTCCCCATTATAGCCGAGGGATCAACTTTCCAATTTAATGGATTTTAAAGTCTTCCCTCGTCTTTTTTGAGGACAGTGGTGGGGTCGTCCCCTCCACTGGTCCCCATTATAGCCGAGGGATCAACTTTCCAATTTAATGGATTTTAAAGTCTTCCCTCGTCTTTTTTGAGGACAGTGGTGGGGTCGTCCCCTCCACTGGTCCCCATTATAGCCGAGGGATCAACTTTCCAATTTAATTGATTTTAAAGTCTTCCCTCGTCTTTTTTGAGGACAGTGGTGGGGTCGTCCCCTCCACTGGTCCCCATTATAGCCGAGGGATCAACTTTCCAATTTAATGGATTTTAAAGTCTTCCCTCGTCTTTTTTGAGGATAGTGGTGGGGTCGTCCCCTCCACTGGTCCCCATTATAGCCGAGGGATCAACTTTCCAAATTAATGGATTTTAATGTCTTCCCTCGTCTTTTTTTAGGACAGTGGTGGGGTCGTCCCCTCCCCTGGTCCCCATTATAGCCGAGGGATCAACTTTCCAATTTAATGGATTTTAAAGTCTTCCCTCGTCTTTTTTGAGGACAGTGGTGAGGTCGTCCCCTCCACTGGTCCCCATTATAGCCGAGGGATCAACTTTCCAATTTAATGGATTTTAAAGTCTTCCCTCGTCTTTTTTTAGGACAGTGGTGGGGTCGTCCCCTCCACTGGTCCCCATTATAGCCGAGGAATCAACTTTCCAATTTAATGGATTTTAAAGTCTTCCCTCGTATTTTTTGAGGACAGTGGTGGGGTCGTCCCCTCCACTGGTCCTCATTATAGCCGAGGGATCAACTTTCCAAATTAATGGATTTTAATGTCTTCCCTCGTCTTTTTTGAGGACAGTGGTGGGGTCGTCCCCTCCACTGGTCCCCATTATAGCCGAGGGATCAACTTTCCAATTTAATGGTTTTTAAGTCTTCCCTCGTTTTTTTTTTTTTTGAGGAAAGTGGTGGGGTCGTCCCCTCCACTGGTCCCCATTATAGCCGAGGGATCAACTTTCCAAATTAATGGATTTCTGTAGATGTTTCCATGCGTGCTAGGACTGACAACTATAGGGTGAGGGGAATCATGTTTCTCATTAATTTTCCAAAGTGTCCCATTGGAGCAACTCCTATTACAACTATGGTCTATCATGACCTTACAACACTACTGGTAGTATTTCTTCAAATGATCTGCGTTCCAGGGGTTGGAAAAAGGTTCCCCTTCTAGGTTTTCTAGTCTATATGTCCCAGGGACAACTTCATCGATGACCCTGTAGGGGCCGTGCCAATTAAGGTGGAGTTTGTTGGGCTTTTGCCAAGTCTTCTTGAGAACCAAGTCTCCTACTGCGATAGGTCTCTGTTTCACCCTCTGATTGTAAAACCTTGCGGTCCTCTGCTGGTAGGAAGCCTGCCTTATCTCAGCATCCTCCCTTCTTTCCTCAATCAAGTCCAGGTCAAGTCTCCTCTCTTCCGTATTTCCCTGGGGGTCGTACATTTGGACCCTATGAGTGGGAAACTCGACTTCGGTGTGGATGACTGCTTCTGATCCATAAGCTAACATGAACGGGGTCTCCCCAGTAGATGTCCTTCCTGTCGTCCTGTACGCCCACAACACTGCATATAACTCCTCGACCCATCTTCCTTTTGCCTCCTCAAGCCTCTTCTTAATCCCATCTAGGATTGTCCTGTTCGTAACTTCGGTTTGCCCATTGGCCTGAGGTCGGCCTGGGGTGGAGAAAAATTGTTTGATACTTACCCTCTCACAGTACTTCTGCAGAGAGGAATTCTTGAACTGGGTCCCGTTATCCGAGATGAGGGTGTTGGGTAGACCATATCTGCATATCACATTCTTCCAGATGAACTGGAAGGTCTTCTGCTCCGTGATCGTGACCATTGGTTCGGCCTCTACCCACTTTGAAAAGTAGTCAATTGCTACGATGAGGAACCGATAGTTATTGACTGCCCTCGGTAAGGGTCCTACCAGGTCAATCCCCCACACTGCAAACGACCATGGGGATGTAATGGAAGTAAGGGGCTGATGAGGTTGGTGAGGGATGGTAGCAAATCTTTGGCATCTTTCCCCAAGGTCGGCCACCAGTAGCCTTGGGTGATCACCCTCTTTGCCAAGGACCTACCCCCAATGTGGCTTGAGCACGACCCTTCATGCACATCTTGCAAAATATAAGGGACTTCTGAGGGATGCACACACCTAAGTAAGGGGAGCAGAAACCCCTTTTTGTACAGCGTGTCTCCGATGACAGTGAACTTTGCAGCCCTGTATCTCAGCTTCTTCCTCTCTTAGCTTGCTTTTGGCATCTCTCCCCCTTTAATGTATCTGATCAGAGGATCCATCCATGAAGGTTCTTGAGAAACATTCATGCAAATGCCAAGTGTTCCCTCGTCGTCTTCGATAGTTGGTCGAAGCAATATTTCTACCGGGACTGTCCTCCTTATGTCTGTCCTAGTAGCTGAGGCCAACCTTGCAAGGGCGTCAGCACGGCCATTGTCGAGCCTAGGTATCCTCTTGAATTTCACTTCTTTAAAGGTTTTCAGCAATGACCTCACCTTCTCAAGATACCTAGCCATCCTCTCGTCTTTGGCCTCATAGGCTCCTAGTATCTGATTCACCACCAGCCTTGAATCACTGTGAACCAAAATTTGGCTGACACTAAGAGATTTGGCCAAGGAAAGGCCAGCTATCAAGGCCTCATACTCAGCCTCATTGTTGGAGGCTTTGAAATTGAACCTCAGGGCGTACTCGATGTCTGTGCCGTCGGGTGCTGATACTATCAATCCAGCTCCACTCCCGCTTTCGCAAGAGGACCCGTCGACGAAGAGACTCCACACAGCATGTTCCTCCGAGAAATTTCCCTCGATGAGTGACCCTTGTCTAAAAAGGTATCTTCCCTCTTCATTTTCAGCCACCTTTCTTCTAGCGGTGCTTGTCTCAACCTTATCTGCAGGAGGGTCGGTGAGCCTACCTTGCTGGGTATCTGTCTGGCTTAGACCCTCACCCTCGGCCACGTCACTCTCCCAAGTAAATTCAGCCACGAAATCTGCCAATGCCTGCCCCTTAATGGCTGTCTTAGGCTGATACACAATATCGAACTCCCCCAGCTCTATAGCCCAGGTCATTAGCCTTCCTGATTTTTTAGGCTTGTGTAGGACCTGTCTAAGAGGAAAGTCAGTAAGGATGACCATAGTATGGGACTGGAAGTACGGTTTCATCTTCCTTGAGGCATGGATCAAGGCGTAGGCCAACTTTTCCATCCTCGGGTATCTTTGCTCTGCCCCTGGAGTGCCTTGCTGTTAAAATATATAGGCTTCTGTATACCATCCTCGTCTCTCACAATGGCTGCGCTGATGGCAGACTCTGAGATGGCGAGGTACACGTAAAGTCGTTCACCCTGCACGGGTCGTGACAGCAGCAAGGGAGACCCTAAGTATAATTTTAGCTCCTTAAAAGCCTCATCACACTCTTCACTCCATTCAAAGGCCTTCCTGAGGATCTTGAATAACGGTAGACACCTGTCTGTAGCCCTTGACACAAATTTGTTCAAGGCAGCCACTCTCCCTGTGAGCCTCTGAACGTCTTTAATGGACTTGGGGGTCTTCATCTCAATAAGGGCCTTTATCTTTTCAGGATTGGCCTCGATGCCTCTTTGATTGACAATGAACCCCAAGAATTTCCCCGCTCCGACCCCGAAGACACACTTGGCCGGATTAAGCTTCATCTGGTACTTGTCCATCGTATTAAAGGTCTTCTCCAGGTCTGCCACATGATCCTCTGCCTTCAGACTCTTAGTCAGCATGTCGTCCACGTAGACCTCCATAGACTTCCCAATTTGATCTTCAAACATTTTGTTTATGAGGCGCTAGTACGTTGCCCCTGCATTTTTTAGGCCAAAGGGCATGACCCTGTAGCAGTATGTCCCCTTGTCAGTGATGAAGGTGGTCCTCTCCGAGTCCTCAGGGTTCATGAAAATCTGGTTATACCCTGAGTAGGCATCCATGAAACTCATGAGCTCATGGCCCGCGGTAGCGTCTACCATCTGGTCGATGCGGGGGAGAGGGAAGCTTTCTTTGGGACAATGCTTGTTGAGGTCTGTGAAGTCCACGCACATTCTCCACTTGCCGTTGGCCTTTGGGACAATGACTGCATTGGACAGCCATTCAGGGTAGATGACCTCTCTGATAAATTCAGCGTCTTCTAATTTTTTGACCTCGTCCCTGATGACCTCATATTTTTCTCTGGAGTAAATTCTCCTTTTCTACTTCACCGGCTTCGCTCCCTCTACCACATTGAGCTTGTGGCACATGATTTCAGGGTCAATCCCTGGCATATCTACATGACTCCAGGCGAAGACGCTTCGCCTTCTCCTCAGCAGTTTAATGAGGTCTTCCTTGATGTTGGGCTTCAGAGACTTTCCAACTTGGACGGTTTTTTCCGTGTCATCCTCATCGAGGATGATGGATTCTACCTCTTCCGCAGCCTCTCCTTTTTTCAGCTTCGTTTCAGCCCTGGGGTCTAAGGTATCAATATTGTAAGTGGTTGTAACCCTTTTGTGTGCCTCCCTTTCTTCAGCGGAGTTGTAGTAACACTCTCGCGCCGTCGTCTGGTCTCCCTGAACTTCCCCTACCCCGTAAGGGGTAGGAAATTTGATTATCTGGTGGACCGTAGATGGCACGGCTTCAAACCCCTTGAGGGCCACACGCCCCAGTATGATGTTGTAGGTGGAGAACACCTGCTCGTCCATCACAAAGAAACTGGCCTTCTTGGTGAGCCATCTCGGCCACTCGTCCCCCATCCTCACATCGGCCTCATATACCCCAAGGGGATGAACCTTTTCCCCACTGAACCCAATCAACGGATGATGGTAGGGGACAAGTCTAGCACGGCTGAGACCCAAGGCTTTGAAGCATGGCCAAAACATCACATCTGCAGAGCTACCCCCATCTACCAAGATCCTCGGCACCTCGCATCCGTGTACCCTGGTAGTGATGACGAGAGGGTCATCATGTGGGGCTAAGAGGCCTTTCAAGTCCATCCTTGAAAACCCTACTATCAGTGTGTCCATATCCACCTTCTTCCTCTTTTCTGACATGACCTCCAGGGAGGTTGCGTGTACCGTCTTCGTCACTGCCTTTGCCTCAGCCACATGGGCCTTTCTGTCGGCAACCTCAGACTCTCCTCCTGCAAGTCCCCCAGAGATCATTCCCACTCCGAGCGAGATCATATTAAGCCTCTTGACAGGGCCATGGTGGTCTCTCGGCGGGAGGTCAGGGTCGTCCTCATCATCAGAGGGGTCGTCCACCCTTTTTTGAGGACCTTCTCTACATGTATCGACTCGCTTCTTTCTGGGGTCGTCCCCTCGGCCCCTCTTAAAGTCGCCTTTGTTGACGTACTTTCTGAGCTTCCCTTCCTTCAGCATCTTCTCAATTTCATCTTTCAGAGCAAAGCATTTATCCGTTACGTGGCCGTGGTCTTGATGAAATTCACACCACAGGTTCTTATTCCTCTTGCCGGGGGCTTCCCTCAGCTTCTCAGGCCACTTCAGCGTCCGGTCACTCTTTATCTCATTGAGGATTTATTCACAGCTGACCGTCAGAGGGGTGTACCTCGCGAACTTGTCATCCATGGACCTCTTCCTCCCCTCTTTGTTCTTCTTTGGGTATTTACTCCCACTTGCACCTCCTCTTTCGTCCTCATATTTTGCAGCCATCGCCTCTTCGGCGTTCATCACCTTTCCTGCTATCGACAACAGTTCGGCCATCGTCCTCGGAGGGTCTTCATCAAGCTTCCATAACAGCTTCCCCTTTTGTAGTCCTCCAATCGGGGCTGTCATAGCTATGCTCTCCTCATAGTCTTCCACCTCCAGCTTCTCCTTATTGAATCTGGCTATATAGTCTCTCAGACTCTCACTCTTCCCTTGCTTAACATAGAGCAGGTGGGTGGTCTTCTTCTGTGGCCTTACCCCGAAGCAGAAATTATGGATGAACAGGTCCGCCATCTGCTTAAAGTTTTCGATGGAATTCTTTGGAAGAGACGTGTACCAGACATGCGCAGCCCCTGTCAAGGTACCAGAGAAGGCACGACACCTCATCTCATCTGAGATAGAGTATATGTCTGCCGCTGACTGATACATCTCCACATGGTGGACGGGGTTGGTACTCCCGTCATACCTTGGGGTGACCATAGGTGGCTTGAATTTTGATGGCGTGGGGAAGTTGATTATCTTTGCCACAAAGGGTGAGCCTATGGTGTATCCCCTCTGAAGAGGGTCTCGTCTCTTCAATATATCACCAATCTTATCCTCTAACCGCTGGATTGAGTCATTCCAGGGCCTCACAGGGTCGGCCTAGCCGATGTTATCCCTTGCTGCCTCTCCGAGGTGGACGGAGGGTTCTGTTGCAGCAGGCCTGTGTTGGCTGTTTACTTCCCTTTGGCCATCCTCTCATCCTCGAGGTCGGCCATCTGCTGCCTCCCTCCTGGATCTCGCAATGCTTCTTGGTCTGGACAACTGTTCCCGCAGGTCATTTACTGGGCCTAGCCTCTCAAAGGTCGACCCCCTGCTCAAGCGATCAAAAGCAGAGCCTCTTGGACGATCATCAGGGTTTGGTCTCCCACACTTCCCTCTACTGTCCTGAAGGGGTCGTACAGTATTGTTGGAGACCTCATAGGGTTCCCAGCATTCTACTGGGGCTTCCTCTCCCTCCAGATCGTTATACCTATCCTCAGGGCAAGGGTTTCCTTGCCTCCCCAGGCGTAAACGCCGGGGGTCAGCAACATCCCTACGCCGCTGAGGGGGTGGTAGGTATTTGCATGGTACCTGGGGTGGTCCCCTGACCTCATGATATCCTGGAGCTGCTGCCGGAGTAATCATCTCAGGTGAAACCCCTGGTGGTCTCAGTATGTTCTGGCCTAGAGCTGTGAACTGCTCCTGCATCATCCGCTGGCTTGCTGCCAGAGACTTTAGGGCTGCCGCCACATCAACCATCTCAGACTGAGGTGGCGGCTGACTGGAACTGGGTCTTCCCCCCTCATCCGGCAGGGGAAGTGGTGGTGGTGGCATCTCAGGTGCCATGTGCTCGAGCTATGAAAAGTTGAACTGAAGAAAATACTGCTTGGGAACCTTAGTGGGTCTCTTTCAATGGTGAAACACCTCCTCTCAGGGGGAGTGTTGGTTCACCACCAGAGTGCCCAGTGAGGTCAAGCTGTATAGAGGAAGAGAGGTCTTCTCGTTCCCACAGACGGCGCCAAACTGATGATGCTAAGATTTAGCACCACCAGATAAATGTTAGTGAGCTCAAGCAGTAGCAGCCATGGCAGCCATAGAGATGTATAAGTGTATAAGTATGTAGAAGGGGATGAGTATAAGAGGAAATAAGACAATAACGTATAGTGGTTCAGCCAATTTGGCCTACATCCACTGTGAGTGTGTGATCCACTAAGTATGGGCACTAATGGCCTTGGATACAATGCACATAACCCTCTCTCTCTCTCTCTATTGTGTGTACAAGCAGGGTTTTGGCTAGGGCTACAGTTAATGGATCGATCCCCTGTAGGGTTGTAGGTGACAAGTATATATAGGTCTTGGGGGGTGTAGTGTACCCCCCAAGTAAGCATGGTGCATGTGAATGATGATCTAACCAATCCCCTGTTGACACCTGTAGATGCCAAATGATGACAAAATATTCCCTCACGTGAGGGTGTGATTCGGTTATAACGGTCTGCCACGTGTCATATGAGCCTGACGCGCACTGTTCCACGCGTGTCCCAAACCACGCGCTGTCATGATATCACCCTCGGCCTATGAGCCGAGGCCGAGGGCAAAGTTTCTTCCGGTAGTGAGTCTAGCTTGATTCTGGCCTCGTACTGTCGTACCCTCGTAGGGTCGTCCGGAGCCTGGGGAAGGGTCGGCCCCTCGTAGGGTCGTCTGGAGCCTGTGGAGGGTCGGTCCCTCGTAGGGTCGTCTAGAGCCTGGTGGAGGGTCGGCCCCTCGTAGGGTCGTCTGGACCTGGTGGTGGCCAGCTGGGGCCTGGTGAAAGGTCGGCCCATCGTAGGGTCGTCCGTATTGGAGGTAATCCTCATCTAGGCTGAGGGTATAAACGGGTATATCAGTCAATAGCCTCGAATATTCTCATTCGTAATAATATAAGCCGTCAAACAATTAAAATACCCCAATACGTATTCCCTTATTTAATATTCAAATCACACCTAAATATCTCTTTAAGTATTATTCCTCACGAACACCCCTATTGGGGTAAATCTTGGATTTTACTTTCAACTAATCCAAAATACACGCCTTACTAAAAAAAAATATTTAGAAGTCCCCACACTATTTTTAGGAACCCCAAATATTTATTTCCAAACAATTTTATCCTTTTATTTTTCCAATTTCCGAGTGCATTTCCGAGTTGGTGATTTCACCCCGGAACTGCCATCTTATAAAAATCATAACAATTCGAAGAAAAATCAGAAAAATACATGGTCGGCGCTCATGCGACCGTATCGAAAAGATCTACAAATACATGGTTGGCACTCACGCGACTGTATCGAAAAGATCTACAAATACATGGTCGGCGCTCACGCGACCGTATCGAAAAGATCTACAACTTTCGTATTTTGACCGAGAGATGAATCGGCTGTCTTCCTACCCGAAACAGTCCGGAAGTGACGCTGATCACTATTCACCTTCTTCTCCAAAAATCCAAACCTCCATTAAACACCTCCAAGCTTTTTATCTCCTCTCTCATCATCATTCAACCTCAAATAACCATAAATACACACATTCAAATGGTTCTAATCATCCTAGAACCCAGATCCAACAATTAATTTCAATTAATTTCAAGTTTCTCAAATTGGGTATAAATCGAGTTATATCCGTTTTAATCTTTCGAAAACCCGTTTGATCCACGAAATTTCAACCCAAAAATCTTTAGTTTTATACCAAATACCATATGAGAAATTAAACACACTAAATCATAAAGCAAGTTAAACACTTGTCTCGTGGATTAAATCCGACGACCACAAGTCGAATCCCGTAAATTTTGGCTAGAAATCTCTTCTTTTCTTTCTTCTTCTTTCTTCTCTTCTTTATCTCTCTCTTAGGGCTGATATTTGGGGTAAATGAGGGTTGCCACCTCTTTAAATCTGAAATTGGATATATACCCAATTGTTAAATGACTCGTGTACTCATTTACGAGTCTCTACTAGTTCAAAAATATTCAGAACCCAAATACTACCCCCGGGTACTCTATTTTGACTATCTCGGTCATTCCAAACCCAATGGAAGATTCGAAATCTCCATCCGAGTTACTTAACTAAAATTCACTATTTTGACCCAACAAGTTCAATACGCGTGTTTTCCAATTTAAAATATTTTCCTTTGTCGCTTTACCCAACTGCGATATGTAATGAAAATAATCTACTCATATACTCACTCTTGAAATATAATTCACGTAAATATTAATCTATTAGTCGAAAACTAATATTTACTATTCACTTTATAATATTGACTTTATTTAATTTCACTCATTAATCCCAGAATTACTATTCATAATAATTCCTCAAATTACCAAATTAAATTCACAGTGTAATTCAAATACCTTTAAAAGCGCGGAATATTACATGAACAGAATTAAAGGCGAGCAAGATAAAAGCATGCACAATTATAGAGGAACATGATGTACGCTATTTGACAATATGACTATGTCCACGGGTGTTTCTCTCTTCTTTATTAATTATCTATTAATAACAAAGATTACATGGACTTTTTCTCCGACACGAGGGTTACATTTATAGAGAAAAAAAAGAGGTTAAGCCATCTGGAACTCCATTACTTTAGATAGATATCTGAGCTAGATCAATTGTATCCAATTATGAGACTTTTATTGATCGGCTTCAACTGTGCTTATCCTCTTGATCCCAGGTGAAGTCTAAACTTCCATCGATAATCATTCCAACTTGGTTTAAATATTACAATAATATCCCCCATTATAAATGATTTTGAATGTTCAATCTTTAATTCACGTAGTTTATGACTATGATTTACATAAAGACTTCACATCAAATTCAAAAGTTTTATACTAACCATTGAAAATTCAAGTATTTAAGAATTAAGATTTTATATATGCCTTATTTTAATATTTGTATTTATACTCAAAAGCATTTTAGATATCTCGTAAAGATTGCACAGAGTTGTAGATATCATAAATTCAATCTCTCAATGTGTTCAAAACATACCCCTAACACACCAATTAATCTTTTGCACTATTCCAAATCAATAATTCCAACTGCTCTTAATGAACGTAAACGCTCAATCAAACTTTGATAAGCACCCAAAAGTGTAGAATTTATGCCCCGAATAGATGCATTTTAATCGCTCGTTTTTAATAAAATTGGCCTTATGTTCGTATATTATCATTTTTGCAAGTTAATACGCAGCTGCGGTAAAAATAATGCTACATCATTGCAATTGCGACATAGAAGCGGTCAAAAGCGTGCATCGAAGAAATCAAAGGAGACCGCAAAGTCTGGATTCCTATTTGATCTTGCCCAGAAGAGTTCTGATGCCCCGAATCAGTCCCGTAACCCAAACCTAAGCCTACACCGAGCCCAGACCATTCCCCGTGTCCCGTGTGTGTTGAGTTTGTACCTTTATTATTTTTTTTTAATTTTTATTTTTAAGTCATTTTATTTTTAGGATTTATTTTAGAATTATTTAGGATTTTTAGAATTTATTTGCATATTTTTATATTTTTTTTTATTTTGATTTTGATTTTTATTAGTTTTTAATTTTTAATTTTTAATCTTTATTTTATTTTATTTTTATTAGGATTAATTTTTAGGAATTTAATTTTTTTGTTTTATTAAATTTCATTATATATATATATATATATATTGTTGACACCAAAATTAGTATGCTGATGTGGACGAATAATAAGAAGACACGTGGCAATCTATGTGGCACAATAGCAACGAGGAAGATTGTTTCCCCGACCAACATACTCACTCCGAGCAACAAGTATACTCCGAGGAACACCAACCCTCCGAGGAACTCTTATCTTCCGAGGAACTCCAATGCTCCAAGGAACTTTTGGACGACGAGCAACTAAGGCGGTTCGAGCTGCACCTCGACCACAGCATTAATTGCCAGATAATCAACAGTTCCACTATTCATTGAATGCTTATCATCTTGACGCACACGTTTGAAGAACATTAAATGAATTACCCTTTCATATGTATATCATTTAATGTAACACCCTTTCATGTACAGCCTAAGGGCTATAAATACCTTTTATCACCCTCATTCAAAGGGACCGGAATTTCTTGATAAGCACTTGCAATCGAGAATTCTCAAACACTCACCAATAACATAACAGTGGACGTAGGCCATTCATATAAGGCCGAACCACTTTAAAATCGTTTGTCTTATTTATTTATCTGTGATTAAATAATTAGAGTAATCTAGTTTTTTACATCAACAGATTGGCGCCATCTGTGGGAATCGATTGTTATTATCGTTTTTCACCAAAAATCATTCATCATCAATGGCGGATAATCCAGAATCTAGCAATCGAAACGCTGGAAATGCTGGAAATCCTCCAAATCCCTCTGCACCTCCAGATCTGGCCGGAATTATGATGAATCTGGCTCAAGGACAAACCGCCATGCAAGACACAATGAGGCAACTCATACAAACCCTTCATGGCGGTGCACCTGCACGTTCAGGACAGTGAAGTGGTCAGAGGAAAACTTATTTACTTTCTTCACGATCCAGGCGTACTGAGTTATGTCGTAATGAGGAGTCTGATGATTTCTCTTATCAACCTGGGCGAACTTCGTCAATAAGGGCTACAGATACTGATCAACGTATCACTCTCTCTCCAGAAAGACCCAGCGCCTTAGAAAGACTGAGTAGGGTGTCTCCTTTCAGTCGATTAGGCCCTAGGAGGAATAGGAGTCCACCTAAGACCATGTCGAGGAGCTTTCGACAACCATCAGATCTAAGAGAAGGATCTGCACAATCACAACCAGTTGCTCGTCAAGATAAATCTCAAGAGGCTACTTCAGAACGATCTATTGCTTGAACCAATAGGCCCGAGGAAGGAAATGAAGCGTGGAAAGGGTCCCTTCAGCGATTGGAGGATATATTGGGAGAAATGGGTAGGGCGAAGAATCCCCTACAACGAACTTTTGTTCAAGGGACACCTTTTGTCCAGGCCATTGTGAATTTTCCTACACCGTCAAAGTTTAAAGCACCAGTAGTGACCCCTAAATATGATGGAAAGACATATCATGTTCTTCATATAGAGCAATATCAAGCTGTCGCCGATATCTATGCTGTCCCCGACGAGATGAGATGCAGAGCGTTCTCAGGAACTCTTACTGGAGCTGCCTAGATATGGTACAACAATCTTCCTCGGGGTAAGATTTTAACTTTCTTTCAGTTGGTCGAGTTGTTCATCGGCAATTTCTGTTTTGGAGCAAAACCAGTAAAACGAGTAGCACACTTGCTAAGTATTAGACAAAAATCTGGTGAGAGTACTAGAGATTACATAACTCGTTTCAATAATGAGAAGCTGGAAGTTATAGATTATGAGGAGAAGACAGCAATCACCGCCTTGATGAGTGGGTTGTTGCCTAATAAGTTGTATTACACCTTGGCGAAAGATCCACCTAAAACTATGTCAGAGTTGATGGTAAAAGCGGCCAAAATCATGAATGCCGAGGAAGCTATGGCTGCAAAGAAGAATAAAGATAAAGACACCAAGGTGGACGTCGACAAGTCTAAAAATAAAGAGCATAAGGGCAATGGTGGCGACAAGCGTTCTAGAAATAATAAGTCATCATGGGAAGTCCTGAAGAAATTCGATAATTATACTCCCTTGAAAATGGGTATTAATCATGTCTTCAAGAAATCAAGAATAGTAAGGAAGTAAAGTGGCCGAAGAAACTGAGGTCAGATCCTGATGCGAGGAACAGGGACAAATATTGCGAGTTCCACAAAGATCATGGCCATATAACTAAAAATTGCATAGCTCTTCAGAACGAGATTGAAACTCTCATCCGAAGAGGAAAGCTAGCAAAATATGTTGATCGGGGAGGTGAAAGAAGAAATAATGATCGAACTAGAGAGAGATCTAGATCTCCTCGTCGAGCAGAGGAGAAAAAGAAGAGAGACCACGAAGATGATGCCGAGGATGACCCCGATCTTCCCAAGAAACCAAGGCAGCCAGAACGAGAGGTATTTTCCATACGTTTTGGGTCATTTGATTGTAATGTTATTACAGGAGGAGATGCAGGAGGAGGAGATCTTACTGCAGAAAGAAAAGCTTACCTCGGAGAGGCACAAGCTTGCTCGTATATTCAGGGAATAAATTTGCCCGAGGAGGATCGTCCGAGGAAGGTAAACAAAGAGAAGCTGGTTATTGGCTTTTCAAAAAATGACCTGGCGGGTGTTCTTTACCCTCACGACGACCCTTTGGTGATCAAAATGAGGATGAAAGAAGTAGTGATTTCAAGGGTGCTGGTAGACAATGGCATTTCGGCAGACATCATGTACTATTCATGCTTTGACAGTTTAAATTTGAAGTTATCTCAATTGGAGGCTTATCACAGACCTCTTCTAGGTTTTGCTGGCGAGAAAGTTTTTCCACTTGGGACGATTAAGTTGGATATATTCATTGGAACTTGGCCTGCTTGTCGAACCAAAAGAATACGCTTCTTTGTGATGGATAAGAATGTGTAGTCAGCCTACAACATTATCATGGGAAGAGTTGGTTTGAAGAAGTTCGAAGCAGTCCCATCTACAGTACATCAATGTTTAAAATTCCCAATAAATTTCGGAGTGGGAGTGGTGAAAGGTGATCAAAAAGTAGCTCGAGAATGATATTATTCTTCTGCCGAGCAAGAGGAACTTGAAGAATCAAGGAAAAAGACTACTACTTACCAGGTGGAGCAAAGTACGAAAATTAAAACACTTGATCCAAGAGATGAATCCCAACTTGTAAAAGGACAAGTGGTAGAATATACAGAAAATGTTATTCTAGACGACAAACACCCTGAACGACTAACCCAGATAGGTTCATAGTTGGATGCTTCAATAAAACAGGAATTGATAATTTTCTTGAGAAACAAAAAAAAAACTTTTGCGTGGAGTCATGAAGACATGCCAGGAATAGATCCAAACTTCTTATGTCATGAGTTCAATGTGAATAAGGAGATCAAGCCTGTAAAGCAGAGAAGAAGGGTATTTAGCCCCGAGAAGAATCAAGCTATTCAAGAGGAGGTCGACAAGCTCCAGAAAGCCCAATTCATTGAAGATGTGAAGTATCCGGACTGGTTGGAAAATGTGGTGATGGTAAAAAAGAAAAATAATAAATGGAGAATGTGTGTTGATTTCACTGATCTCAACAAGGCTTGCCCAAAGGATCACTTCCCATTGCCCAGAATTGACCAACTAGTGGATGCTACCTCGGGGCACGAGCTACTCAGTTTCATGGATGCTTACTCTGGATACAACCAGATCAAAATGAAACCTGAAGACAGGGAAAGCACTTCTTTTATTACCCCTAGGGGAACTTATTATTATAATGTTATGCCTTTTGGTTTAAAAAATGCAGGAGCGACATACCAGCGGCTGATGAACAAAGTTTTTGCCGAACAAATCAGTTGCAATATGGAGGTCTATGTCGACGATATGCTGACAAAGAGAAAGAAAGATGCTGATCATCTAGTTGACTTAAGTCAGACCTTTGATCAACTGGATAAATACCAGATGAAGCTCAACCCGACGAAGTGCACCTTTGGAGTACGAGAAGGAATGTTCCTCGGGTACATCGTCAACCAGCGAGGCATTGAGGCAAATCCAGCAAAGATCAAAGCTCTTTTAGGGTTGCGATCTCCAATGACGAAGAAAGAAGTGCAGAGTCTTACAGGACGAGTTGCAGCGCTCAATAGATTTGTATCTCGAGCAACTGATAGGTGCCTTCCATTCTTCAAAACACTCCGAAAAACTTTCGAGTGGAATGATGAATGTGAAAAAGACTTTCAAGACTTGAAGAAATATCTGGGAACACCTCCATTGTTGTCCAGACCAGTGATGGGAGAAAAGTTATACTTATACCTGGCAGTATCAGAAAATGCGGTCAGCTCGGCATTGATCAGATTGGAGAATGGAGTCCAAAAGCCAATTTATTACACAAGTAAGGCTTTCAGAGGTGCAGAGATCAGGTACCCAAAGTTGGAAAAATTGGCATTGGCATTAATTGAAGCAAGTAGAAGAATGAGGCCATATTTTCAGGCCCATACCATCATCGTGTATACCGACATGCCATTAAGACAAGCCCTTCATAAGCCAGAAAAGTCAGGAAGACTGATGTACTGGGCAATAGAGCTCGGTGAATATGATATTGTGTATGAACCCAGATCATCCTTAAAAGGGCAAGCAGTAGCAGACTTTATAGCAGAGTTTACATATCCTGATATCCCCGAGGTACAAAAGTTGCTCGCTGACCAACCTGTGGATGTTACAGGGTCAACAGACATGAGTCCAGACCAACTCCGGTTGGTAAAAGGGCTTGTGGATGTAGAAAGATCATCAAATTCAAACCCAGACCAACTACGGTTGGTAAAAGGGCGAGAAGAGATGGTCGATGAGGAGCGAAAGATATTAGGGAAGGATGAAACAAAACAGCAAATATTTCACCGAGGAGCGTTGTCAGATAAGAATTTTGAAGACGAGTTACCTACGTGGAGATTGTATGTAGATGGGTCATCTTGTACAATAGGTTGTGGAGCAGGGATTGTTTTGAATACCCCAGACGAGATTGACGTGGAATATGCCTTACGATTCCAATTCAAAGCTTCCAATAATGAGGCTGAGTATGAAGCCTTAATAGCAGGTTTTAATTTAGCAAAGATTATGGAAGCACAACAAGTGATGGTATTCAGTGATTCCTAATTAATTGTGAATCAGATAATGGACACGTATGCAGTTAAAGGAGAACTAATGGTCAAATATCATGCAAAGGCGATGGAGTTGTTGGCAGAATTTGATGCCATTCAGTTAATCAGAATACCAAGAATGGAGAATGCACAAGCAGACGCACTGGCCCGACTAGCATCAGCTACTCGTACCGAGTTGCGAAGAACGATACCAATTGAGGTGTTAGAAAGTCGAAGCATAGATGAAAGCTTGACGATGAATGTTATTTCCCTTGATTTAGGACCATCTTGGATGGATCCCATCAGGGCATATGTCGAGGAAGGAGAATTACCGGAGGACAAGATCGCTGCCAAGAAATTGAAGTTTAAAGTTGTTCGGTATGTACTAACTAATCGTGTTTTGTATAGACGAGGAATTATGGCAGGTTTGCAAAGATGTGTACATCCCTCCGAGGTGAAAGAATTGATCGAAGAGATCCGTGAAGGGTCCTGTGGAGCCCATGTAGCAGGTCGAACACTTTTGCAAAGGGTGATGATGCAAGGATACTACTGGCCAACGATGAGAGCTGATTGTATAGCCTATGCCAAGAAGTGTGACAAGTGCCAACGTTTTTCCTCCATCCGACGAACTCCACAAGCATTATTGACACCCATAACTTCCCCTTAGCCATTTTCCATGTGGGGAATTGATCTGGTTGGACCACTGCCAACGACCCGAGGAAGATTCAAGTACCTCGTCGTCGCAGTGGATTATTTTACTAAATGGGTAGAAGCTGAGCCTTTGATTGATATGACGTACGAGAAGGTGTACCAATTCGTTTGAAAGAACATCATCTACCGATATGGTCTCCCTCATGCCTTCATTACAGACCATGGAACACAATTCGATAACGAGGAGTTTGCCGCCTATTGTCATCAGTTAAACATTTTGAAGGTTCATTCAGCACCAGGCCATCCTCAAAGCAATGGACAGACTGAAGTGACGAACAGAACATTATTAAATGGTTTGAAGAAGAGGTTAAATGAGGCTAAAGCTAACTGGATTAATGAGCTACAATCAGTATTGTGGGCTTACCGAACAACTCCCCGAGCAGCAACTGAAGAATCACCATATATGCTGGCGTTTGGAAGTGAGGCTGTAATACCTGCCGAGTTGGGTCTTCCGACACATAGAGTGCTTAATTTCAATTCCCCAGTCAGTGACTTGATGAGAAGACTGGTTTTGGATATACTCGAGGAGGTTAGAGAAGAAGCAACCATTAGGAATGTTGTATATCAACAACGAACAGCTTTGTTCTACAACAAGAGGGTGAAGAAATGCGATTTAAAGGAAGGAGATTACGTGCTAAAGAAGGTCATTCAGAAGCACAATAAATTGGAAGCAAATTGGAATGGACCTTACCAAGTTACAGAATTTGTTCGACCAGGAACTTACCGAATAGCAACTCTAGAAGGAGAGGAATTCAAGAATGCTTGGAATGCTGAACACCTTCGCAAGTATTATCAGTGATGTAAAATGTAAAGCAGTTCCATCAATATGAATAAAACGATGATGTTTCACCATTTTTCTCTCCTTTGTTTGAAAGTTTTTCGGGGAATACTAGTGTTGTACACTACGTTGCTCGACAGCAAAAAGAAGACGATAGTTCAAACCCACGACCAACTGCGGTTGGTAAAAGGGCGAGAACAAACTATACTCCTTTGGTTAGGAGGCATACACTAGCGTGACCAACTCCGGTTGGTAAAATAACTAGTAGATAGTGTGACACCCCAACTAATTAAATACCGGGTAGCTATTCCTTTATTAAATTAATTCAAAATGCCAAGTTGGTCCAGTTAATAGCATCACTTTCGAAAAAATTTTAATGATTACTAACCACCTAGTATTTAAAAAGTAAGTTGCCAAATTTTAATTTAAGTCTGATTAACATGCAACAAGTGTAATGAAGAATAATAACACCATTCACCATAACGAAGTAAATAGAGTAACCATCACATAATGTAAATAAAGTCTGGAGGAAAAACTCCTCACTACAATCCCACAACTGAAATAAGTAAACCAAATACTAAAACAATACATGCCAAAGTCTGAAAACTGTAATGGAAAGATGTCTCTAATAGAAATGGGCAACATGCCCTACAACTGATAGATAATGAATCTGGAATCCAAGTGATAGAAGCGTCTACAAGCAAATCCCTGTAGCTTCCACAAACAGCTACAGCTCGTCACCAGAATGAGTATCCTATGCATGGTGTCCTTGTGGCTGGGCACCTAAAATGGTTTTACAAAGAAAAATAGATTTGAAAGCAAACGGGTCAGAGCCCGAATGTGGAGATATTTTAAAAACCTGCAAGTGCTTTAAAATCATTTAAAATATTAAATGCAAAGTACATGTTAGGACGTGCACTCACATGATATTCTCACCTCTCGTCTAACTGTGCACTCCTAACGTAAGTACCCATCTACAACGACACAAACCACTAGCTAAGTGACATCATATCTAGCTAGACTGTCATAGGTCCTACCCTTTTTACTCGGTTCTATTAACATTATAACGCTCGTAATTAAGTAGGGGTTTCACGTAAACTCAGATGCTCAATATGCAATATATTTCACTATCAGCTAACTCGTTATGTTTCTCGAAACAATACCGTAATTATTTATACAACATTAACATGAAGGTTCCCATTAATTAAGTGTATATTATTCACGTCATAAATATACAATACAAGCACCCCGAGAACTAAGCTGCGGTGCACACATACTCTGCTATCCATCCCGGTACATCACGTACATAAGGATTACATATTCTGAATCTCTCAGGAATAGTTCACAAATAACAACATCACAAATAATGGAGGCGAACACAGTCACATCACATGGGCCACGCACATACCTACGCTCCCACGATCAGCGGACTTATTAATATCCCAATAAGTCTTTCTATGACCTATGTTCATCAAGGTAACCAGTCTAAATCCGGGCAACACAAGGATTAGAGGGCCCTAAGCGAACGCAAACCTCCCGTGATAGCATGTATGGTAGGTATGTCATACACACAATTCATATACCAATACTAAGTAAACACACGTCTTAGTAATCCCGTAGTTTAATCGTAGTACTATTCTCATTCTCGTACCAATCTATAATTTACACACTTTATACGATTCCGGTTTATAATCATACGCGCCATAATTTATTCTCCCGTCGTAGTAGACACTCACGTCTCAACCCAAACGGTTCATTGATTTAAATCACTCGTATATAATTTACCCCTCATAATAACCCAAAAGTCCCAAATCTATCAATACATCATCAAAGGGATGTTAACTCTACCCTCGAACAAGTTTACGGGACTCCCAAAATCAAAACAGGCCAAAAAGGCCCAAACTGCCAGCTCATTAGAAGTCTCGTTCGAACGAGGCTGTTCGAACGAGACCAAACTGTCAGCTCGTTAGAAGTCTCGTTCGAACGAGGCTGTTCGAACGAGATCCAGTTCGTTCGAACGAACTGTACCTTCTAACGAGATCTCGTTCGAACGAAGTTATCGAACAAAGTTCCCTTTCGTTAGAAGCGACTGGTCAATTCGTTAGAAGCTCGTTCGAACGAGTTCGTTCGAATGACCTGGGGAGGGGCTTCTAACGACCTACCAGTTTCGTCCCAGATTTGTCTTAATCTCGTTTTTCACCATTTTTACTCCTCAAATCTCCTCCAAACTTAGTCCCAACCATTGTTTTAAGGTCTCTAATCAATCTTAAACATATTATAGTCACCTCCTAACATGTTTTAAAGGATTAAATCACCCTAACATCAATCAATATACAAATCTCTACACTTTTTCCCCAATTATTCAAGAACATAAACCCTAGAATTTGTAATCATCAATTAGTCCATTCTAGATCCGTTTTTGTTACATCCTACGTATATTAACACCAGAACAATCATCTCTATATGGTTCTACATGCAATTTGTCCTCAATATTCGATTTCTAAATCCAATTAACATGGGTTTTCATTCATCTTTCAAGAACAATTGGAATTCTTCAATTTTTTAACATGGGAAGAACATTCTCTGAATTTAAATGTAATTAAATCACTTGCCTCTATTGTCTCTGAATTTGGTGTTGGTTTGGTGAAGATTTCTGCAGAATTCCTTCTCTTTCTCTCCCTCTCCAAGCTTTCTTCTCCAAAGGTGGCTATGGTGGCTAGGGTTTTTTTTGGGAAAGTTGGAAACCTAAATGATAACCTCCGTAGCTTATTGGGTCATTAAGGGTTGGTTAGTGGGTTTAGTGGGTCTATTCCCAATCAGATTTACTTCTCTAATTTTCGTCATTTTTAATTCCTAAAAATATGAAATTACCAAAATACCCTTTATATTGCCGGTATGGCCTAAAAATACCCCGGAACCCAAACTACACCCCCGGCTAGTGTTTTCTGACTATCTCGACCCTTCCGGACGCGTTGGCGCACTCAAAATGACCATACGGTTTATAGAATTTAAATTCACTTTTATAATTAAAATAATACACCATGACGCGGCGGTCACACGCGTCTCAACAAAATTTCTAAAATGCCGTATATCCATCTCACAACAAATTTTCCATAATTCAATATTCATATCAAAACATGTATCCACATAATCAAATACCAACTCGCATCTCGTTAGTATTTTTAACCCGGCTTAATTTCCAATTAATACGCATTTAATTAATTAATCCCAAAAATAAATAGCCAAAAATATGGGGTATTACAGATAGTTCGAGCGTGATCAACTTCGGTTGGTAAAATAGCGAGAACAAACTATACTCCTTTGGTTAGGAGGCATACACTAGCGTGACCAACTCCGGTTGGTAAAATAACTAGTAGATAGTTCGAGCGTGATCAACTTCGGTTGGTAAAATAGCGAGAACAAACTATACTCCTTTGGTTAGGAGGCATACACTAGCGTGATCAACTCCGGTTGGTAAAATAACTAGTGGACATGATAGTTCAAACCCATGACCAACTCCGGTTGGTAAAAGGGCAAGAACAACATTCTTAAAAATGCCAATTTCGGCTGGTTAAGAAACAAAATATGCCAACTTATGTTGGTCGGAAGGTAAAACTATTCTAGAAAATACAAAATATTCCAAACTGAATCAAGTATGGTTGGTCAGGGATAAAAATCCACTAACTGTATTTGGTCGACGAGGATAAGATGATCGACCTTGGTTGGTCGGACACATTTTATGAAACAAATTGCCAAGTATGGTTAGTCGGGGATAAAAACTCTCACTAATTATAATTGGTCGACGAGCACAATTTAACAACCTTGGTTGGTTGGAAAAATTTTAAACATTTTTTATACTCATTACTTTGTTATTAAGT
Source organism: Sambucus nigra (assembly GCA_949130495.1). Taxonomy (NCBI): domain Eukaryota; kingdom Viridiplantae; phylum Streptophyta; class Magnoliopsida; order Dipsacales; family Adoxaceae; genus Sambucus; species Sambucus nigra. The sequence continues at coordinate 459,441,478 of OX422210.1, read as the reverse complement.
GATCGAGCAACATTTTTTATACATGTAATCTTTTATTACTAGATTGGTCGATGAACCACAAATAATTGTTATGCAATCACAAATATAAAAGTGTTAGACGAGTAAAAAACAATAGCAATACAGATTTGCAAATAAAAAATGAAAGTCTTTCATTAAAATTCAAAATAAATTACAAGTTACATATGTGTGCTAACTATTACATTGAAAATCCTATTCTATTGGTTTTTTCCCCTCAGCCTTCGATACAGGTTCCTCGCCAGCAGGAGGATCATTTAATGTCTGAGGAGAATTAATAAAATTGAAGTCCTTCAACATTCTGACATTCATTACTGAAGGAGTATCCAAGAGATGCTCGGGACGAGATACTTCAATTTGATAATGAAGATTATAGTCACCAAGATATTTTGAAATTAAGCTCCGAGGAATGGCACGAGCTGGGATCCATTCCATGTCCAATTTATAGGGTGGTACAGGCAAGTCTAGTAGCCCAGGAGTATGATAATCCCACAGGTAGTGCCCCTGTTCGAGCTTCAGCACACCCAGGGCGTTCAACCATCCCTATTTGTAACCTTCATTATTGGCATTTTCAATGCGAGCATCCAAATGATAAAGGGCCTCATTATAGCCTGCATTCCAGAATTCGCGAGGTTGTTTATGGAATTGGAAAGTTAATCTTTCTAACTGCTCATGAAGGTTCCTGGCAAAAACATCCTTATTATTCAAAACAGACTTCGTCGCAGTAAGTTGATCTTCCAAAGTTAGGATTTTCTTGGACATTTCAGACAAAGCCCGATCTTTTGCGTTCAACTGGTACGCTTGAGTTTCCAATGTTGACAGAGTACGAGATTCTTCAATACTACGAGGAGCCCTTGATCCTCCCCGAGCATGTCGAGAACCTCTTCCTCGTCCCCGAGCAGTAGCAGAAATACCAGGCCTTCTTAAGGTATCCAATTCTTGCCTTAATTTGGCATTCTCAACCTCTAAGAATGAGAACCCTTCGTCGGAGACTGGTACCAAGGCAGTGGAAGATGAAGCTGCGGACTTATACTGTGCCAACTCTTTCTGCAAATTATTGTTCTCTTGTTCTAGCATCTCGGCGATCTGTCTGCAGGCCTTAACTTCACCTTTTAGAGTTCTCTCCCTGACATCGTACCCAGCAATGATCTTTTTGTGGCCTGTCTCGGAAGAAAGCTGTTGATATCTATTCTCATACTCCTCGTGCAACAGGGCAGTTGATTCATTGTGTTGATTTTGAAGATCTTCTAGGGTACAATGAAGCTCCTCGATCAATTCGTAGTATGCCACATTATTGGCCACAGCTCGATCAAGTAAATCTTTCAGGTACCGATAAGCCTCAACTGCTTGCTCTGAAGCATCATGGCCAAGGATGTCAGTGATTTCTGATACGCTCAGGACTGTGTGACCAGCCTTATAATATTCATGGCATTGCTGCATCAGCGTTGTATCATGGGTAGATATCAATTCCATTCTAGCCATAAACTAATAAAGGAGAGAAGGCAAGAGTTAATAAAAAAAAGCAAACAGAGCATCAACAATGTAGAGGAACAAAAAGAGGAGATTTTATTAGATCATAAGGCAAAGTTACAAAGATCTGAGATACAAAGTACAAGTAAGAAGAAAAACAGAAAGATAGTACCGAACAACTTCACACCTTTTCCTTGTCTCCCAAGACTTTCTCGGGAGGCTGGGACGAGGAGCTTGGTTGCTCGGTGGGAACACTGATTTGATCGGCTGAAGTTGGGATTTGTTCAAGAAAAGCAGGCAAAGAAGAAATCTCCTCAGCAGATGTCTGGTTGGGTTGAGGAGCAAGGATTTGATCACCCACAATCATTGAAGATTCTTCAGATGCAACTTCGTCTTCATCTTCGTCTTCAATAACTGGAGGAGGACCAGGGAGATGTTGTTGAAATAGCTCGGAGTCCTCGCTCACCTTCAATTCCTGCAAGGCAGCAACCTAACCATCATGGAAGTATTTCAAACTTCCATAATTCACCTGGGTCATCATTGCTGCTACCCCCTATCCCATCCTTTATCCCAACCAGTTCGAAAGGATTTCTTCACAACTGTTTTTCTCTTCATCTTCTCCGAGGAGAGCTTCTCGGATAGAAGGTCCTCGGAGGCTTTCAGCTTGGCCTCCAACTCCTCCTTCTGACGATTTGCTTCGCGCAGAAGTGTCAGCTCTTCCTCAGCTGATTTCAGCTTATTTTCAAGCTCCCCGAAAGTAGTGAGCTTCTCGGAGTATTTCTTATTCTCCCTCTCCAAGTCCTTCACTTTGTTTCCCAACTGCACTTTCTCTACTTCAGATGCAGCCAATTTTTTCTCCCATTCACCTTTATCCTCGTCATACTTCTGACGGGATTCCTTCAGAGATTGGGCCAAACCCTGGAATGCATCCTTTACTCCAGACGAGGAGCTTGAAGCCTTGAGCGCTTCATCTTTCTTCACAATGGTGTTAAAACAACTCACCAGCTGAAAAAAGAAGGTAGTGATGAGTTAATGCCGAGATACATATATTGATAGAAGGAAAAAATCAAGATAAAAATAAACTTACTGAAGCAATGTGACGAGTAGACAGGGATGTCAGCATATCCCTAGACATGTTTTCCTCGATGCCTTGGGCTTCAGGAATAATCCAAGTTTTTACCGAGCTCATTGCAGAGCTCGGGGGAATAATGGTTGGAACACCAGCTCCACTAGTTTAGAGCTGGGGAATGGCTTCAGAAAAACTAACCGAGGAGGATTTCTTCAATATCCTCAATGGAACTTCAGCAGTTTCAGCCAAAGAACCCTTGGTGGGGGAAATAGTGATCACTTCCACAGAAGTACTTTTCTTGCTCGGAGCCATTGGAGGCTTCTCGGCAGCCTTCTGAACAGCAACAGAAGGAACAACATCAATTTTCTTGGTCCCCTTTGGGACTTCAGCCTTGTTCCTCTTTCCATCCCCGGTAGAGGAAGTCTCTTCGAAGATAGCAGGAACTCTTCTCTTGCCCATCTTCTGACTTAGAGGAATGTGAGATTCTGGTGAAGATTCCTCGGAAGCTGGCAATGGGTCACTAATGCTGACCACATGACGAGCAGTAAAAGATGATGTGTAGCTCCTATACTGCAACAAATATGAAGCAGACCTGATGTGCTCGTCTGCAACCCTCTGATGCAAACTCCAGATATGTTTCAACTGCTTTATATTAACTTCTGACTCTTTTGGAGTTTTTCTCTTGCTGTCAACTGCAAACAAAAACATATTGAAATATCAGTCATACATTTTATCAAATACAATGAAATTATAATTTCAAAAACAAAATAAGATGAAAACGACCTATCTCATTGCCATATGGGGGGCATCTGGGACCCTCATATACTGCATCTCCAACCAAAGGGGCATGTTGCCAATTTTTTATAACTACCCCGTGTTCAAAATAATCCCTGTTGGCATCAGGGATGTTGACTACTAAGGCCCTATTCAAAAACCTAGTTTTTAAATAAAAAACGTTGTCTAAAATAGCCCATCTATAACAGTACATAATCTCAGGAATTCCTATACGAGTTCCATGAGTTTGATTTAACCTATATACCCCATTAACTATTCTCCATGTGTTGGGGGCTATTTTTGCAGGGACAACGTCGAAGTACTGACAGAACTCTAAACACAACGGATTTGGTGGAAAAAAAATCCACATTCAGCAATAAATAGGCTAGGGAACCAGTGTCCCTCACCCAAATCAAAATAACTTTAAGGCTCAGAAAGAACCTCCAAAGTTACCCAAGAAGGAATAGAGAAGTCAGAGCGGAACTTCTCAAGAGATTCGATAATATAAACCATGGTGAATAAAAAGAAATGAAGAAGAAAATCTTACAGGAAAAAAGGAGATCTGTTGACGAACAAACGAAGGAGGAAATGAACGCACAAGAGAGAGAAAAGCTTTAGAAAACTCGAAAGCAGAAATTGAAAAGGTAGAAGACGATGGGATTGCCTCTGAAATTTAAATACCTTGCCTTGGGAAACGGCGAAAAAAATGATTACAAAAAGGAAATATTACGCTACCGGCGGCTAAAAGGACAAAAAGGGCACGAAGATCGAAGCGCCTATAAAAATGCAAAAAGGCGGATTCTGCGAATTTGGAAGGAAATTTAAATACGAAGAAAAGGCTCCTAAAACCCAGGAAGGTCATTTAATATCGCCATATACCGAGAAAGAATGTTCCATACTCCTCAAAGTTCGAAATATGAAACATTGGGGGCTTCTGTTGACACCAAAATTAGTATGCTGATGTGGACGAATAATAAGAAGACACGTGTCAATCTATGTGGCACAATAGCAACGAGGAAGATTGTTTCCCCGACCAACATACTCACTCCGAGCAACAAGTATACTCCGAGGAACACCAACCCTCCGAGGAACTCTTATCTTCCGAGGAACTCCAATGCTCCGAGGAACTTTTGGACGACGAGCAACTAAGGCGGTTCGAGCTGCACCTCGACCACAGCATTAATTGCCAGATAATCAATAGTTCAACTATTCATTGAATGCTTATCATCTTGACGCACACGTTTGAAGAACATTAAATGAATTACCCTTTCATATGTATATCATTTAATGTAACACCCTTTCATGTACAGCCTAAGGGCTATAAATACCTTGTATCACCCTCATTCAAAGGGACCGGAATTTCTTGATAAGCACTTGCAATCGAGAATTCTCAAACACTCAGCAATAACATAACAGTGGACGTAGGCCATTCATATAAGGCTGAACCACTTTAAAATCGTTTGTCTTATTTATTTATCTGTGATTAAATAATTAGAGTAATCTAGTTTTTTACGTCAACATATATATTATTTAAATTTTATTTTATTAGGATTATATTTTTTAGGTTTAATAGAGTTTTATTTTATTTTGAGATGTTATTATTTTTTAGTTTTATTAGATTTGTTTAGGTCGTAAGTTTTATTTTTATTTGATTTTTAGATTTTTAGTTTTTATTTCTTTTATTATTTGAGTTTTTTTTTTAGGATGTTATTTTTTAGTTTTGTTAATTTTAATTTTTTTAATTAGATTGTTTTAATTTTTTAGGGATACAAATTAAACGCACACACCTAACCTACACCTAAAACACCCTCACCCTCACCCTCACCAAATATACTCTACACCCACCCACACACAATCCCCTCCCACTTCTTCTTTAACCTCACATCTACCTCTTTCTCTCACCTCCATTTCCAAACCCATATACACCAACCAAACCCTCCACCTTATCTCTCCACACTCAAAACCCCAAGCCGACCCATCACAATAATCCAAAACCGAAAGAAAAGAAATAAAAAAAACAAAAAAAAAACGCAGCCCATTCCCGACCTCTGGCGGCGGCAATCCCTGTCGTCCGGACTCCAACCCTTGCACCGTTCCAGCCCCCTCCGGCGTTTCCAAGATTGGCGACCTCCACACCGTGACCCACCAACGCCTCCGCGGCCGGACCCTTCAGCCCTAACGTCGGAACTCCGACCCAACTCCGGCAATAATCCTTTGTCCCACACAGGATCCAACCTCAACCCACCAAAATCAAAACAAATCCAGTTTCAGTAATTATCTCCAAGAAACCCTCTTCTTAGCCAATCCAAATCAAATCCTTAAAAATCTCTTCCAAACAACTTCGTGGCTTATCAAAAGAAAGGGGTAAGGCTTATAAGGAGACTCTCACGGAATAGAAAAGAGGGGAAAGAGAGAGAAAAACACAGTGTATATTATGTATAGTTTAGGGTCATGAAAAAATTCCAAAAAAATTAGTTTAGTTTTAGAATAAATTTTTAGGTCTGTTTTTTATTCTTTTTGGTGTGATCAAGTGTTGGATTTGTGAAAACATTGGGACACACGTGCATGAACGCGATTCAAGGAATCAATTCAAAGGGAGACTTTTTTGTATTGTATTTCTTGCTCTACTCTTTAATTTATGGTTCCATGTTTGTGGCTGTGATTAAATGTTTCATTATGTTTGTCTAACCACCCCGTTCAAGGGATGGGATGCACTGCGTATGATGTTACTTTAATTAATTGGTTTCATTTTCAATTCTTATATTATATCATACTAGATTTTAGTTTTCGCGCGATGCGCGGGCATTTTAAAAATCTTTATATATGTATCATGTTGTATGACTTTGTTTTTATAAAATCTGGAATGAATATATATATATATATATATATATATATATATATATATAAACAATTACTTTTAAACTAAACTTAGTTTTAAGAATTATATAATTAAATTTTTCAAAAAAATATTGTATGAGAAATCTGACCTTTATTATTTACAAACATATAAAAAATTTGTCATTAAAAATTCAAGATAAATATTAATGTTAAAAATATATTATGAATTCAAAAACTCCTAGATAACTCTAAACAAAGGCATATATAGAAATGCAAATTGTATTTATCATCAAGAATGTATTGAAATTTTAAGTCTATAAAAATAATTGTAGATGAAATCCAATATATATGCATGTACAATATAAAATAGTTAGAATGTAATAAATCTAATGTTAACCCTCATTGGAAAATTAGAAGAGAAAGAGAGATTAAACGGCTATAATGAGAGAGAAGGGGAGAGAGAGAGAGTTGAAGATGAAGGGAATTTGCCTTAATTGCATATTAATATTGAAGCCACTTCGCAAGCCTAAAATTAGATACACTATATATTAGATTTTCCCCTATATCCTAAAGGATTATATTTATGCCATTTTGAAATACTGCAATCCATTCAGGTGCCAAACAAAGTGGGGAATTGACACCCCACAACACAGACACACATACACACGCACAGTCCCTTATCACTTTCATTTATTTTTTAATTTTGCCTTGCTCCCATTTTGTGTGAAAATTAACAAGTACTTTGGCTACATTATCTCCTAGAGATTCATACGGCATAGTTGCATGAAATCAAAATTAACTTATATAGATAAGGGTATGTTTGGGAACCCCAATTTCATGCCATGGAATTGAAAATTAAAAATTTTCTGTTCAAATTTCAAAAAATTTAAATTAATTTTTTTAATTCCGAAGAAATTTGTGTTCCTAAACACACCCTAAATGAACTTGAGTGGGGGATCGCGATACGTTCATGCGATTGAGACACACTCCGTTAACCCTATTCTAATTTAAATCTTTGATTGAGAGATAGAGAGAGTAGGGTCTACGTACGCGTGAATGTGACACGCATCAATGGCAACAAGTAATAACTCAAACACCTTCTCTAATATATCAAATGTAAGGCCCTATTTACTGATTAGAGTTATCTTGCTACCCAAGATAACTATAGATGTCCAAATAGATTACATAGTGCACTTAGGGTGTGTTTGGGAACTCCAATTCAATGATATAGAAATGGAATTAGAAAATAATTAGTTTAATTTTTGAAAATTTTCTTATTTCATTTCCAAAGCATGGAATTTTGTTTCCCAAACACACACTTAAAGAAATTCCACTATCTAAAATAAAAAATATATAAAAGCAAAAAAAAATTAAAAAAAATTGTATAAATAAGTATTATAATCAAGTCCATGCAGTTTTTCATCCACACGTCAATATATGAGTAGTGCGTGAGTGAGGGATAGAGCACTAAACTAAGAGAGGTAAAACATCTCATATATGGGTAGTTTAGAGGACACACACACACATGTATTTTTATATCATAGTTTCATAGGTTTCGATCAAATGGCCAAAGAAAGAATCATCGATGCGGGGCCAAATTGGTGTGTTTCGGTCAACTTCTTCGGTCCTTCGGGAGTTCTTGCGCAACCCTAACATTAATTATATGTTTATATTGTTTGTAACATACTAACATTCCCACATTATTTAGCATAAATAGTAACATGCAATTTTTCTTTATTTCATTTGAGTATGTAAGGTTTAGGTAACCAATCTCTCGATTCCTATCTCCACAAGCAACACCAACTCATGAAAGTAAAAATAAGGTTAATTACATTTTGACCTCTCGAGTTTTACCCCCATTTTCACTTCACTATACTCACTTTCATTTTCTAAGTAAATCCCTTGAACTTTTTCAAACAACTCAAATTACTCATAAACCCTAACGGCGTTATGTTTAAAACTAAAAATTAGTCATTCGTATGACACATGAGCATATTTTTGAACGAAAATATCCTCACATGCCATGCACATGACTAATTTTCCATTCTGAACATCACAGTGTAAGGGTTTAAGGCCAATATGATCATTTTTATAAAGTTCAGGTGGTTTAATGTAGAAAATAAACGTATGGGTGGTGAAGTGAAAACAAAGTCAAAGTTCGAGGGGTCAAAGTGTAATTAACTCTAAAAATAATATCGAAACCATTGAACAATATTGGCATCTTCAATAGTAATACACAATCGAAGATACAAGTTAATCCAGTTGAAAAACAAAACCAACCACAAACAAAAAAGAAGGTTTGGATTTTTATACTTTGAAGGAAACTAAATCTTAAAAAAATCAGGTTTATCAACCAGGTAGGGAAAGGAGGGTAGGTATGCCCTTCAGGAACCTCAAGGGTACCTGATTTGGGTGTTATAGAGTATGGGCTTTGTTAAGAATAGAGAATAAGTGTACTATATACCATCTCCATTTAAAACCAGTTCCCTCACTCGATGATTAACCTTCCACAACCCTCGCTCGAGAGTATTCTCACACTCTTGTCAACTACATGGATCATATTTTTGCATTCCAATCTGTTTTGTGTTAATATCTTTGGTTAAAACCATATGATATCATATTATTTTTTGCAATATCCCACTAAGTCAATTTAGTGTCAATATTTTCGATTCAAAATTTTCTTTGGACACCCAAGGATAAAAAAAGTGAGAAAAACATGGCAAATTGCATGTATAATGGAAAAAAAATTATATCAAATGCACTTAAAAGTGGTCAAAATTTTCATTTGTCAATATTTTGTGAATTGTACCTATGAAATGAACCCTTGATTCAAAAGGACTTTTGTCCTTGATTTTTTTCTTTTTGTAACATTAGTCCTACAAAGTCATAAATACTAAAAACACATTATAAAAGATCACTAGAAAATTGTATGGGTGAAAATCGTGAGATCAATATTTATTATGTCTACGTGTATAGTCACACCCTAAATAGCCCTAAAAGGAGGAACAAAAATTTTAGCTTCACTATCCAAATTAGCTGTGAAAAAACGCATAAATGACGCAATACTACAAACAAGAAGGGGTAGCAAGAAAATTATACCAAACTTTTGTCATTGGGGTATGCTCTAGTTCATTTCTCACTCAACCCATCATTTATAAAATTTCGACCCGTTACACTTTTCCAGTGGGCTCCACAGGATACTTTCCAGAAAAACAGGCATAACAGTAGTTGGAAGAATCACGCCCCAGAAACCTAGTTAAGCTATTAAACGGCAGAAAAGCAAGAGAATCGGACCCGATAAACTCCCGGATTTCCTCCACACTCATTCTATTAGATATTAACTCCTCCGAACTGGGTGTATCCACCCCGTAATAACAAGACCCAATAATAGGCGGGCTTGCAATTCTCATATGAACCTCTTTTGCACCAGCGTCCTTTAATAACCGCACAATCTTGGACGACGTCGTTCCCCTCACGATTGAGTCGTCGACAACCAAAACCCTCTTCCCTTCCAAAACTGCCCTCACCGGGGACAGTTTTAGCTTAACCCCAAAGTCCCTTATTTTTTGAGACGGTTCAATAAACGTCCTCCCAACGTAATGTGATCTTATCAACCCCTGTTGAAACGGCACCCCTGCTTTAGCAGCGTAACCAAGAGCCGCTACAACTCCAGAATCAGGGACCGCTATCACAACGTCACAATCAACCGGAGCTTCAGTTGCAAGTATTTCACCAAATGCATGACGAGATTCATAAACGGACCGCCCGAAAACAACTGAATTTGGAAGAGCGAAATAAATATGTTCAAAAATACAAGATTTTGGCTGTGGGTGAGACATTAAACAGAGAGAATGAACTCCGTCTTTGTCAACTACCAATACTTCACCAGGGTAGACTTCTCTCTCATATGTAGCTTCGATTAAATCCAAGGCACAAGTTTCGGAGGCGAATACAATAGCTCCGTTGCTTCTTTTTCCCATGACCAATGGTCGAAAACCAAACGGGTCTCGAATGGCTACTAACTTGTCTTGAGTGAGAAAAACCATAGAATAAGCACCCTCCAGTTTCTCACAAGCTTCAACGATTCTCATAAAGAAGGGTCGAGCTTTGGATATAGCGATGAGGTGGAGCACCACTTCTGTGTCCGAGCTTGTGCTAAAAATAGTACCGTTTTCTTCAAGTTGAGCACGGAGAGATTGGTAGTTCACGAAATTACCATTATGAGCAACGGCCACGGAGCCGAATTTGTAGCCGGCAACAAAAGGTTGCACATTTTTTAGCATGGAGGAACCCGCGGTTGAGTAACGGACATGACCTATGGCGATTTCGCCGGGGAGTTTTTTGAGTTTGGACTCGTTGAAGACTTCGGATACGAGGCCTACGTCGGTTACGGATTTGAGGACGTTTTCATGGACGGAGACAATCCCTGCGCCTTCTTGGCCACGGTGTTGAAGGGCGTGAAGAGAGAGATAACAAAGACGGGAGGCTTCTGGGTCTCCGTAGATTCCAACGACGCCGCATTCTTCGCGGGGCTTATCATCGTCAAAGTGGGTGTGGGTGTTGGGGTTTGTTTTGTGTGTGGAGATAGGGTTTTTAGCGGATGCTGTGAATTTAAGAGAGCAGGGTTTTGGGAGGGTTTTGGAAAAGAGAGATGAATGTGTGGGATATGTATTTTTTTTAAAGAGGGTACTGTAGGGTTTGTCTAGGTTTGGTAGGAGATTTGAGGAGGTGGTTGTGGCGGCCATGGTTGAGACTTGAGTTCCGTGTGTTCGAGTAACACACGCAGACGAAGATATGAATGGACTTAATACCCAAACTAGTTCGTAGGTTTGGGTGCTTTTATGCTGAGAGAGTTGGTCAGCGGTGACAGTACCGTCTCAACCAAAATATCTGATTGGTTCTTTGATACAAATTGGTACTCATCGACAGTTGAAACAGTGTGAGACTAATTTATTAATTTTTCAAAATTGTTTGTGCTGAACTTCACTGGGTAGGCCCGCACTTTAAACAATTGAACAGCCATTAATTATATTTCTGCTTTCGGCTGATTTGGTCAAGGAAGACTTTGAATACGTGTCCAAAAAACCAAGACTTTGAATACATATATTTTTTGGCAAATATTTACCGATTCCAATTGCAAATGTAAAATGTTTTATTGTTTAGTAATGATATCACCAATGATAACAATGTATATCAAATTGTAATAATTATATCATATATGAGAATAATATTATATGGATGGAAAGCGTATTTAACAGAGTTTTGGATTGTGATTGACCAATACCGTTAGTGCGAACTCATTTTTATAAGTGATGTGGGTTCACGTCAGCGGTATTAACAAGACATCAAACTTTTTTTCATATTTAACACCTACTATCTACGAATATGTGATTAAGTGTTGTCTTTTATTTTGTTTTTTTAATTACAAAGTCATATAGGGAAATTCAATTAATACAAAAAAAAAAAAAAGATCTGGAATGGGTCCTTTTCACATTATACATATATATAAATGATAAAGTATAATTGAAACAAACTTTATTTGTTTTACTTATTAAGATGGACTATTATTAATTAAAAATAATAAAAGTTTTAATTTTTTTAATTTTTTACATCATTTATTTACTTAATTTTTCTACCACCAAACTTCATGAACATTTATTATATTTAAATAGATATTTAAACGCCATAGCCTTTTTTAAACAAGTCGAGGAAAGAGTAATGAATCATTAACATAAAAATAAATTTAATAACAATTTCTAAATTGTAGTTTGGAAACTATAAAAAAAATATAGTTTGGAACAAAACTCTACTTATTTACTTCTAATGTGATAATAGCTACACAAGTGATGAGGCCCATCCACCATATATGAGCCTTAGGCAAGCCTAGGAGTTGAGTCAAGCTTGAAACAGACAATGTCAAAAGCCAAAAAGGAATGTTGTTGTTAACACAATTAAAAACTCTAATAGAATAAGGAGTAAAATACGACCACAAATATAAATATGTGTGTTATTTGGTTTGTGCTTTGCATTTACCCCATAAAAGACTATTGTTGCCTTTATTGGTAGTTGCAAGTAGAGACATCATTATATCTCTCACGACCTATAGCATATTGATAACAATAAATCGTGACGAGATGAACTAAATTCTAATCAAATGTGTTTTACATTTCATCATGCGTCTTATGGGAATCTACTATGTTTTTTAAGTATATGTCGCATATTCTTGCGGGTTAATTGAGTATGATACACAACATGTACATACAGTATGCTCTCCACAAATCTATTATATAATGTGGTCGGTAAAAAGTTCACTCCTTTGAGGGGGTTGTGAACTTTTCAACGTGACGTCTGTATAATTGTCGGAACCCATTTATTCTCAGCCCATGAGAGTAGCCGACCAAGCCCAACAGATCTAAAAGGCTGCCAGACCCAAATCGTGGAATTAAGATACGTGTATGTATTATTTAAATGCTCCAGGATCAAGCCAATCCCCAATAATCTCGTGGAGATATTCAAGGGATTCATGGTTCATCCCATCATAGACATCATGGAGTTACTTTCACAACTGAAATTCTACATCTATAAATTATAACCCCTGTATAGGGGCATGTAACCAAGCATATTAAGAGATACTTAATAAAGCAGTAGACCTCTGCATGGATATAGACAAATTGTCGAACCACGTACATAATTGTGTTGTGTGTGCGATTGTATGCTTTCTTGCTTGATTGTTATTGTTCTTCGTAAATTCTTCATTGTGGTATTTTTTGATACCACAATTGGTGTTGTCTGTGGGAAACGATTGTTATTCATATAAGAACACTCACTAACTGAAAGCCTACAATGTCTCACCGCAGCAGCAACCTCTCTCAAGCCGGCGACATTCAGGAAGAGCCTGCCCCTCCTAGGGTAAGGTCTGAAATTCGCCAACCGGATCCCAAGCTTTGTCAGGAAAGGCAACCTTCTAAAGAAAGTCATGGGCCACCTAGGATGTGACACTCCACTTAAAATAATAACGGGTGGCCAACCCTATACTAAAATAATCAGGAATCTCAAGTGGATCATTCTCAGCATCTACTAATGATTCTAACTTAAACACGGCTAACAACCCATAACTACAAAAAGAGGGTGTAAAAAAAATTCATTTTAAAACATTTATTAAAACCAACTATGCAACAACTAATCAACGACATAACAACTATATATGATAAGAGACACGCACATGCTCAAATGATATGAAGGGGGCTAGTAAAAGAGTACAACACAATGTATAAAATAAAATACCCTAATATGCTGTCGGGTCACAGACAATACAATAATCTGAGAGAGAAAATATAAAAGTACTACACTACAACACTTGGGTATAAACCCGATATACAAACTGAATCTTAATCTAGATACAGAAAGATAGGAATCAACTATATCAAAATACCGCAACAGTCCGCTTCTGCCACAGCTCCACAAATACACGAGATGGATAACATCAATGGCATCCTTGTAGAGAAACACCTAGAATAACATAATATATATACACAACAAGAGAAAATATAAACGGGTCAGAGCCCGAGGTGTGAAAAATATTTACAGCAAGTGCATTAAAATGCATAATAATTATAAATGTATTATAACATGATTAAAGTGGAGTCGCACTCTCCATAAAATCCAACTCACCTCTCAACTAAAGCGCGCACTAAACGTATGCACATTATCTCCAATTAATTGCCCAAATCTATCTAGGGGCAAAGTAATCTAACTTACTCTCAATTTATACTTATTTAAAATTTATCTAAATCGTATCTCTCAACTTCAAATATTACCACTCTCAAATATTCGCCCACTTCTAAACATATAAAATATACATAAACATTCTCTTTTGCTAGAATTTCTCATATTCTAGCTATTGAGATAAATATATATATATATATATATATATATATATATATAGAGAGAGAGAGAGAGAGAGGCAGGCTCCTGTGCACACTAAGTTTGCACACTAAGTTTGCACATTACCTTTTATATATAGTAAAAAAAATATTTTTGAGTTGATTTTTTTGTGTGATATTATAACATTTCAACGGACTCACATAAAAAAAATTAGGTCAAAAAAACTTTTTTTGCTATTTTTAAAAAATCGGTCAAACTTTCGCAGTTTTTAAGCCCTTTAAAAACTGCGAAAGTTTGACCGATTTTTTAAAAATAGCAAAAAAAGTTTTTTTGACCTAATTTTTTTTATGTGAGTCCGTTGAAATGTTATAATATCATATAAAAAAATTGGTGTGCGCCAGCACTAAGTTTGCACACTTTTAAAAAGTAATGTGCAAACTTAGTGTGCAAACTTAGTGTGCATAGGAGCCTGCCTCTATATATATATATATATATATATGCGTTATTAGCATTTAAGTGCTAAGGACTAAACTTCTCTCAATTCTCACTACTGCACTACGTTTCGTGCGTGGGACGTCTCGCAAGAAAAATCCAAATAAGGACCCCCCCCCCCCCCCCGTATATATATATATATATATATATATATGCGTTATTAGCATCTAAGTGCTAAGGACTAAACTTCTCTCAATTCTCACTACTGCACTACGTTTCGTGCGTGGGACGTCTCGCAAGAAAAATCCAAATAAGGAACCCCCCCCCCCCCCCCCCGATACACTACTCCTGGGCAGTATTGATCATAAAGATTCATTATGACTTCAATGCATGATGCGTATAACCCCAAATTCTTATATAATAATTAATTTATTATTCTCATTTCTCAATGGTGCACGAAGTTTCGTGCGTGGGACATATCGCAAGCGAAATCTAAACAAGGAACCCCCCGATACACTACTCCTTGGCACTGTCGATCGTCGAGATATAATAATATATAAATATGACCACTAAGGACTAACTTATCCTCACTCTCAACATTTCACTGTGTTTCGTGGGTGGGACGTCTCGCAAGTGAAATCCAAACAAGGAACCCCCCGATCACTACTCCTTGACAATGTTGGTCGTTGAGGACCATTATGCCCTTGATACCCGAAGTAGGATATACATACTCATACAATTATCTACGCTTCATTTTCACTTTAATATATTCATCACACTATTGGTCCGATTAAAATCTCCCGGAATGAGATTCAATCAATGTTTTTATATCTCTTTACTCTAGAGATAAATATGATATCACATAATCATACAAATAATATACTATTCACACAAGTATAATAATAACCATCCCAGTGAGCTATAACTCGAGGATGCAGGTTCTTAATACTATCACCTTCCAGGAATTACTCACTTTATCCCAGGTTACCATATATCGGACTATTATCACATCGCCATGGTAAAACAATAAATCAAAATGTACGAGAAGCGGTCACAGTTCCTCCCCGATAATGAAATGAAACATACCCACCATGTCTCATCCCTAATAAAAACAATCACACGATAATAAATGGACGCTATGATCTGGGGACTATACGCACCCTACTCCTCAAGCCAGGGGCCTCACCCACATCGCGCAACTTCCCATGATAGCATAGAGGGGATATGCTTCACACACACACACACACACACACACACACACACACACACACATATATATATATATATATCACACTGTTTACATACTCTTATTACGCTCTTAGGCGTTAAGGAATTTATTTCCACTTATTAGCATATTTTACTCTCGATATACTATTCGTCAATAACTCACATAACTTCCCTACTTTGTATACACTATACGATTTCTCACTTGAAATTCACATCTCACTTCTATTTGTATGAATCATCTCTCAATTCTATTTACAATGAGGATATCCTCTATATCCGTATGCACATCAATCATCATTTATTATTCTCAATCCATAATATGGTTTAATCAATCATATGAACCTTTTAAGTTATCCCATTTGGGATTTAATTCTAAAATCCATTATCGCTAAGCGCATCCTAACTCTCTCTTATAAATCCATAATTATTTCCAAATTAAAATCTCAATAGTAGTGGGTTTCCCCACTAGTCGATACAATAGTCTCTAAACCGGTATTCTCTCGAATTAAGTCAATATGACTCCAACAATTTCTCATAAAGGAAACTCCCTAAAAATCTCCAAAACGCACTTCTCATAACTCCTATAGAGGTTCCCAATCGACAAACTCCAATGAAACGGGAAGAAACTCACCCTAGAAAAACATCCCCCAAATTGCCCTGTTTTCGAATCGATTCGATCCCAATCCGAATCGATTGGGCCCCGCGAATCGATTCAGCCTCCAAGGAGAATCGATTCGGGTCATAAGACTTGGGCTTCTATCTCAGGATGAATCGATTCGGCTTGGGTCCGAATCGATTCGGTCACTCAGACCTGGGCACCTGCAACATTTCGAATCGATTCGGTAAGGGGCCGAATCGATTCGGCCTATCAGAACCTACGAAAATGACTACTTTTCTCAAAAGCCAGAAATCCCAAAAATCATATTTACCATCTTCCAACCATTTTTCTTCAAACCAAACATATATATAACATCAAGGTTCATAATATAACTCAACACAACAAATCTATAACCTCAAATCCAGTATATACACAACAAATCTAAGATTTTACCCAACATCTAGGTTTTAACATTTTAAACCCAAAATCCATAATTTTGTCCACAAATCCTGAAATAAATGATACACAACAATTATTTAGCAAGTTTAATCACTTGCCTCAAATTCGTAGAGTCTGATTCGTCCTCAAAATCGCGGATTGACCGAAAAACCCAACTTCTCTCTCTTTTTCTCTTCTTCTTTTCTTCTTCTCTTTCTTTTCCTCTTTCTTCCTCTTTCTCTCTAAGGAGAATTATTTCTCCCGTAGTCTTAATAAGCCTCATCTCCCAAAATACACAACTTTAAATGATAATACACACTTTAAATGACTCGGTCACTCTAATTCGAGCCAAACGAACTTAAAATATTTCAGAACCAAAATAAGCCCCAAGTACAGTCATTTCGACTATCTCGACCCTTCTAGAAATAACTGCACCCTCAGAATCGTCATTCGAATCACTTTCTAACATCTTCAAATTTTGACCTCAAATGCCAATTTAATTATTCTCCAATTAAAATAATATTTATTTATCCCAAAAATAAATAAATTATTGGTCCAAAAATCTCGAGGTATTACATAGGTCCACGCAGATTTTTAGGTTGGTCGATGCCTCCAAGGCTATACTTCGAGAGTAAGAAGAAGCCACACGTCACCAGGAAGAAGAAAATACTCGCCTAAAAAGGCGACTGGAAAGAATTGAGAGAGATCTCCACAGGAATACAAGGTGATGCCATGATCGGACTATTAGCCCTCAGGTGAGTAAATCTCACAGTTAAGGAAGGAGACCTAGGCGCGGCTAAGAAAGATTTGAGAGGAAAAGGTCAGAGGATGGTCTATCAGAACGACTACAGTAAGCTCGATGCCACAGGAGCCCTGGTCGGCAGAATAATGAAATCAGGAACTTGGTTCGAAGGGAGATGGATCAGCATCCAGCCCACGGAGGATACGGATCCATACGAGAGCTAGCCAGAAGAGATCTTAACACTCAAATGAAGTCCCATTTCTCAAGGGCGATAAAAGAAGATGAGCTACCCAAGAAATTTGTAATCCCTAAATTCAAGATATATGGTAGGAAAACTGATCCCATCGACCATGTTCGACAGTACATGCATGCCATGACCTTGTGGAGACACAACGACACATTGATGTGTCACATCTTCCCTTCTAGTCTGCACGACGTGGTGCAAAAATGGTTCGAGAGGCTGCCACATAGGTCCATCAGGAGCTTTAAGGCTCTAGCTGAATTATTCACAACTCGCTTCATAACTAACAGCTCCCACCCCAGGTGGATGGATGCACTGCTCACAATTAAAAAAAAGGCCACATGAGAACCTTAAGGAGTATGCCAAGAGATACTGGGAGGTTTTCAATGAAATTGAGGACTACTTGGAGCAAGTTACCGTAGCATCCTTTAAGATCGGACTACGGAGTACTTCTCTACTCCAACAATCCCTAACTAAGAAGGAGGTTAATTCCATCGATGACTTAATGGCCCATATTAAAAAATACGCCAAAGCCGAAGATGTAATCCATTTTAATATAGGGGACAATGGCCGTACGAAGGCGAACAAAGGGACAAAGAAAAATGATTCTCAGAAGAAAGGAAATAAGAATGGGGGGAAGGAATGGCTCCAAAAATGGTAGCAAGAATGACCCCTCGAAAGCGTTCCAAGCTGTAAACATAGTCTTCAAGGAACCAATATACAAAATCATCAGCAAGATCAAGGAAGATCCATTTGTCAAATGGACCAGGAAGATGGGAGGAGACCCAAAAAAATGAAATAACGCACTGAGGTGTATATTCCACAAAGAGGGCGATCACATGACTGAACACTACAAATCACTCAAGTCTCACCTAAAGGAGTTAGCCCATACTGTCCATCTCAACGAGTTCATAGGTAAGAAGATAGATAAGGTGCGATGAATGGAGACCAGAAGCCGAATGATGTCCTCGAGGAAAATATGGGCCACGAGTTCGCAGTAATTCATGGGGCATCAGACCTCAAGCAAGTACAAGGAAATATTGTTCGGCTGGAGGTTAAAAGGCTTATTGTTGTTATGCAAGGCTTTCAGATAGATCCCATTAAGACTCAAGTCAGGAAGCATCGAGGACCAGAAGACGTCGACTACAACAAACACATTGTGTTTACCGAAGATAATTTAGTTGAGGTAAGGACCCCACATCATTATGCATTGGTTATCACACTCAGGATAACAAACTGGGACATCAACAGGTTGATCATCGACCAGGGTAGCTCTTTAGAAGTGATGTACCTAGAACTATTCCAAAAATTGAAGCTAAATATTATCGACCTTAAGGAGGCCACCGTTCCCTTAGTCAGATTTATAGGAAAGATAACCATGTCGCTGGGCAGGGCAGGAAATATTTCAAAGATGATTAAGTTTCTTGTGGTAGATATCGAGTCCTCCTATCACGCCATCCTAGGCAGGGGCTGGCTCTTTGCCATGAAGGTCATACCATCCTCATATCATCAAAAACTCAAGTGCATTACAAATCAAAGGGTAGTCGAGATGCGTAGCGGACATGCTATGGTTAAAAAATGCTTCGTTACAGCCATTCGCCCTAAATAAGAGAAAGAGAAATACGAGAATAAAGTCCAGGAGGAAGCATATGAGGGGGTATTGCCTTCCAAATAGCAATTACGGTACGGCCGACCAGGGGTAGAGGAAACCAGTGTCCACCTCGCAGATAGGGTCATTGAAGACCTAGAAGAAGTTGCAGCTGAGAGTAACTCACTTAAGAGGAAATTTTTAATCGGTGCCACCCTCACCGACCGAGAAAAGAGGGAGCTAACCACGTTCCTTCAAAGAAATATGGATGTATTTTCTTGGTAATCGTACGACCTGTCAGCGATAGATCCGACTATTTCATGCCATCGACTGCACGTCGACCCAGCTTTCAAACCAATCACTCAAAAGGCTCGCCGAACAACCCCAGAAAAGCAAAAATAGTAGTAAAAGAGGTTGGAAAGCTACTGGATGTAGGTTCCATTCGGGAAGTTTAGTTTCTCAAATGGTTATCCAACCCAATAGCCGTACCCAAAAGCAATAAAAGTTGAAAGGTATGTATTGATTTCACCGACCTCAATGGGGCTTGTTCGAAAGACTTTTTTCCCTCCCAAAGATAGATCAGTTGGTTAACGCTACAACAACGCATGAAAGGATGAGCTTTTTAGACACTTACTCCGGATACCACCAGATCCCACTTTATGAGACTGATCAGGATAAAAACTCCTTCATAACCCCTATTGGGTTATATTATTACAAAGTCAAGCCATTCGGCCTCAAGAATGAAGGAGCGACTTATCAACGGTCGATCACTAGGATGTTCAAGAAACTGATAAGAAAAATAATGGAAGTGTACATTGATGACATGCTCGTCAAGAGCAAACACAAGGATGACCACCTCTTAGACCTAGCAGGAACTTTTGAGATCCTCGATAAGTAATGGATGAAACTTAACGCAAGCAAGTGCTCATTCGTGTCCAGTTAGGAAAGTTCCTAGGGTATTCGGTCAGCAAAAGAGGGATTAAAGCAAAACCTGATCAGATCAACACTATCAAAAAGTTCAAGCCCCCTCAGACGATAAGGTATGTCCAGAAGCTCACCGTCATGCTCACTGCACTCAATCGCTTCATCTCCAAGTCTTCGGAGAGTTGTCGACCGTTCTTCCAACTGTTGAAGAGAGATAAGGGTCTAGTATGGAATGACGACTGCTCTAAAACCCTGGAAGAACTTAAGTCTTACCTCAATAAGCTACCCTTACTAGTTATTCCAAGCGAAGGCGATCCCATGTATCTTTACCTTATCGTGTCAGGCCATAATGTGAGCTTCGCTCTAGTATATGAGAAGGAAGGAGGCCAACACCTGATCTACTATGCAAGTAAGACACTTCTATATGCTGAGCAATGTTATTTGCCCCTAGAGAAGCTCGCTTATGCCTTAGTGGTAGCCTCGAGGAAGCTGAAGCATTACTTTGAGGCTCATTCCATCATTGTGATCACCTTACATCCCCTCAAAGAATTTATAAGGAAAACTGATCTCTCTGACCGACTGTCAAAGTGGTCGGTCGAGCTTGGGAGATTTGATATCCATTTTTGACCAAGAATAGCAATTAAAGGGCAAATTCTAGTAGATTTTATCGCTCAATTCAAAGGAAACCAACCTATCGCTTAGTTAGAAGTTGAGTAACCGACCGAACAGGAAGAAAAAGCCTTTGACTGGACCCTTTAGATCGATGGAGCCTACAACTCCAAGGGGAAGGGAGTAGGTATTGTACTAGTTACCCCAAAAAATAATGTGCTCAAACAGGGGATCGGACTGGGATTTTAAGCCTCCAACAACGAAGCAGAATATGAAGCACTGATCGTTGGCTTGTGTAAGGCATAACTGCTGGGGACAAAGTGCCTTCGGGTATTTGGAGACTCAAAATTAGTGTCCAATTATATAAGTGGAGACTTCAATGCCAAAGATGAGATGATGGAAACTTATCTCACTGTTATAAGGAGACTTATGGCAATGTTAGATAAAATTAACGTTCAGCAGTTCCCAGGGGCAGAATAGTCACGCTGATGCCTTAACAGCTCTAAGTTCTGCCATTGACTCTGATTTAAAGAGAACCATTCAGATAGAATTGCTCGCACATCCAAGCATCAACCAATCAATTGCGGTCGAGAAAGTCCTCCACATAGAAAAGGTACCCAGTTGTATGGTTCCCATCATAACCTATCTGCGATGCAACACGCTTCTAGACAATAAGAGATCGACGTACCAAATAAGAGTCAAGGCTGCTTGCTTTTACTTATCTTTCGATAGGAAACTATATAAAAAGTCTTTTACTGGCCCCTACCTCCAGTGCGTCAACTCAGAAGATGTCGAGCAGGTTCTTAGTGAACTTCATGAAGGTATTTATGGGAGTCATGCAGGAGGAAGATCATTAGCTTTTCGAGTAATTAAGGAAGGGTACTAGTGGTCGTGCATGCAAAAGGATGCTAGAATTTACGTTTGCAAGTGTGAAAATGCCAAAAGCACTCCCCCATGGTCCACCATCCGACTAGCGACATTAAGTCATTAACCTCCTCATGGCATTTTGCCTAGTGGGTCTTAGATATTATAGGGCCGCTACCTATCAGATCTGGGAATCGCAAGTATCTGCTGGTTGGCACTGACTACTTCACCAAATGGGTAAAGGCATAACTGCTCGTAAACATCCAGGACTCTGATATGACGAGGTTTATATGGAAGAACATCATCACCATATTTGGGATACCAAGAACGATCATTACTTATAATGGCACACAGTTCAAAAGTGTCTTCTTTTAAGGATTTTGCGACGAGCATGGCATCAAGCATCACGTTAGTTCTATGTCATATCCCTAAAGTAATGGGCAGGCTGAAGCTTCTAACAAGACAATGATTGATGAACTAAAAAAATGGCTGGAAAGAGCTAAAGTCGCTTGGGTAGATAAACTACCCCATATTTTTTGGGCTTATCATACAACTCCCATAAGATCAATGGGGGAGACCCCCTTTGCGCTCACCTATGGAATGGAGGTAGTCATCCTATTGGAAGTAGGTATCCCTACTATGAAAATGACCTTGGTCAACCAAGGCCTCAACGATGAAGCATTACTCACTGAACTTGACTTAGTTGATGAATAATGAGAACTGGCACTTGTTAAGTTGGTATCCCACTAACAGCAACTGGCCAAACAATATAACCAAAAAGTCAATCAGAGGAGGTTTCTAATAGGGGACTACGTCTTGAGGAAAGTCCTCAGTAGTGTTGTAAGACCATCAGACGGCAAATTGGGACCAAATTGTGAAGGACCTTCAAGGTAATAAGAGATGACCTGTAGGGAGCATATCACTTGGAAATGCTGAAGGGCAGGGAGATACCAAGGGCCTGGAATGCTGCCAACCACAAGAAGTTCTACTTTTAGACTTCTATATCTTTTATTTTCAGCACCATTAGTTTAGGCAAATTTTTGTTTACAAACTGATGTTACTTTTTATTTATTATTTTAATCAATAAAGGACGATTGGCCCACACATTTTGAATATCTTGGTTGTCTAATTTCTCTTAATCTCACCTCAATACGCATCTTTTCCAAGCCATATACTTCCCTTAAAGCATAACAGAACTCATGGGTTACAACAACTTGACCAACTTGCTCCAGTTAAGGAATCTCACATGCGAGGAACAAATAAATCTCATATGCTTACAATAGTGTGGTAGGCCTATTCCAATCAAGGAAGATCTAAAATATATGAAGTAAGGTTTATAATTAACCTTCCTCAGGTCTTTATTAAAAACACAATTGGCCTCCTGAGTTTCTTCGGCAACAGTAAAAGACCTACAGGGGATCCGTAGGCAATCAAGCCAACTCGGGCTAGATGATTAGGCGTAAATTCATTCGAATTTATTCCCTTAATTTAAAGGCTTTTATCACCGCATACTATGTAATTGTCTTGGTTTTATCTCATAATCATGCTACTAACTCTCCTTGGTGAGTACCTCGTATTTTGTGTATCTCTTATGTGTTTTACAAGTATTTCAAGAAAGTGCAAAAAAGAACTCGAAATAGTGAAAGAAACCAAGAAATGGGGAGTTTAAGGGTATTTTTATAATTTTGCAGTCTGATTCCGGAGGTTGGGCCTCTCGAAAGTTGAAGAGTTAGAAATTATAAGAACACTGGAAAATATGGCACCCCAATCGGAGCTACGGTGAAAGATTTATGCCATTTTGAAGAAAGAAAAAACTCAAACTCAAGAGAGAGACAAAATGCAAGAGAAGGAAAGTCAAGGGGCAATTTCATAATTTTACACCCAGAATTAGGACACGGACTCCTAGAATAAGTTGAAGTTCATGGATCCATGAACGCGTAGGAAAAAACGACGTCCAATTCCGAGTTACGAGTGAAAAGTTATGAAGGTTTGAAGTTGAGAAGAAATCATGGCAAAACAAGGAAGAAAAGACTTGGAAAAAATTTCAGCTCAATTTTCATGTCAACACTGGAAAAGTGAACCGGTTCGGCCCAGTGAAGAAAGAAAAAGTGAACCGGTTGGGAGAGCATAATTCCCAATTTTTTTATTTAAAAAAAAAAAGAGTTGTGCATGGTTGGATCACTTAATATAACGTGATGTACTTAGTTATTTTTAATACAAGACATTAGGGGGATCGTTTTTTCATAGTTTTAGAGGATTATTGCACCCAAGATCCCTAGGTTTTGCTTTCTTCAACAATACTCTAGTGTTTATGCATGAATTCAAGGTTTTCTTCTACAAAGTTTATGTTATTCATCTTTACTCTTCAGGGTTAATAATTTCTAGGATTCCAATTATTTCTTACATGCTCAGGTATAGTTTTCTTATGATTATGAATACATGCACATGGGATAATATTTTTTTCATTAGCAAAAATCATGTCTAGCTAGATTTCTAAGGGTTGGGATGCATGAATCCAACCCGATGTGGTTTATACGAATAAAAAATTAGTTCTTTAAATTAAATAATGATTGGATCGTGTTGATTGGTGATCACAATCGTCGTAGGACTTTTGATCCCGTTTGCCCTAGGTAATCGGGACGCTTAAGAGTGCGACGCATGTGTAGCTATATCACCACCGCTTTATTCTTACTTTTGATTATGTATGATGCGGGCTAGTACCCTCATATATGTAATGCTTGAGATTAATAAAGACTGGGTTTAATCATCTATCTAATTTAAAGCTAGTTTTATATTCAGTAAATTACTAGGGTTTAGGGGATTGTGTTCCAACCTATCTTTCCCATTCATATTTAGTCAATCACAGTTAGCTTATTCTTGCATGCTTGTTTTCATTACTAGTTTAATTAAGTTGCATTTAGTTGGTAGATATAATCCCACTTCAATCATCTTTTTGTTTTCTTCTTTTTCTGAGTCAGTTTAGGGTTAACCATCTTACATATCGTCGTCACGTTCTACGTCCTATTTACCTGAGGATTCGACCCCGTCTTATCGAGTTATTACTTGAGCGATAGGCTTGCACTTGAGCCTATATAAGCACGCACTTTACACACTTTTTAAATCGCGTCATTGGAAGAAAAATCCTATTCGAGCGGATGTCCCATTAACGAGGTACATTCTCGCCATCGTCCTACTTAGGCCTAGGGAAGTGTGACGACATGACCTAAAAGGTAAAGTAGATGGAATGATATGGTTAAGGCATATTGGACTGGGAGAATGTTCAAACACGAGATAATAAAAACTCAATATCATTTAGTCCGTTAAAAAGCCCAAAATGATTAAAACTTTATACTATTCATTCATACTATATTCAGTCCTATCAAGTACTTTTTTGGTCAAACAATGATGTCAAGCACTCAGCAAACGAGGTTAACACATGTTTAGTCAGCACACGCTCAAAACATAAATAACAAATTGCCCCCTTTATTAAAAATCATATGATTACATTTACATCAACAGACCATGAAATACTTAAAGACCTACGATGGCCCAGGATGATGAGCAAGATACTCCACTACTCGTGCTCTTCAACCATTATCAGGATAAGGAACTAAGTCTTCTCTGGTGCCCTCTGGGCGTGGCTTTAAAAGCTGCGCAGGAATGGCATCTATTGGGATCCAATGGTCATCCCTCGAAAAGGGATTCTACCTACTGGATGAGTGAACGGTTTGATACTTATACCAAATTGTGGATTCCTTAGGAATTTCCAATTCCTTATGAGCGCTCAACCATCCCCTAGCAAAAGCGAGTTCTTTAGTCTCTTTTAGTCTTGTTGGGGCATCTATCCAACCTTGGTCATAACCATCAGCTCAGACCTGCTGAGGACCCCTTAGAAATGACATCCCTCTGGACACCAGAAGCTATCACATAAGCTCACCAAACTTCTCCTTTTAGATCTGCAATCTCCTTTATGAAAGCTTGATTATCAGTTTGAGCGACTATTATCGATGATGAAAAGGATCCTCGCAGCACAAGAGGGGGGACCAGATGGAGTGTTTTCCTTAAGACGAGCAATTTGACTTCTTAAAGTATCATTCTCTCTCTGCAATAACTCTCCCACCTGTTTGACTTCGGACGCATCCAAAAGTTTTGACTTCAAGGCGTACATCTTCTCCTGCATAGAGGCACCAATTTCCTCCATCTCCTCAGGCCTAACTTTAATCCTATCGACCACCTCAGACTGATTTTCATAGTCCTAGTTTCTTACCCTGAGGGATTTACATATCTTTATAAAGGTTCTGCACTCTTAAATGCTTATGTTCAGGCTAAGAACTTGGCCTAGGCGGGAGTGACCGGGAATGTATTTATCTAAATCAATGGGATACAATCAACAGAACAAACAGTAAAAGCAACAAACATTAGTAATGAAATAAAGTTTACTTTCTATTTAATCAAAAGATAGGCACAAGCCAGTACAAAGTAAGGTAAAGCCAAAGATATAACATTTGAACAGAACAAAAAGAAGCCTAAACTCTTAGCAGAACTTTAAGAGGCCTCAACTTGTTCATAAGTCGAGGGACCCTTCCCTTTGTCAGCAGCTTGGTCAGCAGCAACTTCACCTCCACTAGCACCTGAGTTTGCAGGGGCAACTCCTTCAGCTGGAGCGATGATGCCTACTGGATTGTTTAAAGCACCTCCTGCAGCAGGGATAATGGTTTCCATAACATTCTGAGCATCAAGTTGAGCAGACAGGGATACCTCGATTGGATTAAGGACTAGATGATGTTGAGATAATAGGTGGGAGTCAACAATAACCCCATCAGTAATCAAAGCTTGATCCCAGAATTTTTTAAAGAATGCTCGTCGAATATAGGCAATTTAGTGCTTGGCATCATCATACGTTGCCTTCCAACCTTTATTGTACCCGCTCTCTCAAACGGTCAATATTTCCCCTCTAGCTTGTCCACCTTAGTGACCAGCTCCTTATTCCCCTCAGCTACTGCCAGCTTATCAGCAATCACGGTGATATAGGATTCTTGGAAGTCAAACACCTCATTTGTATTAAAGGTCACCTTTGTATCAGCTAAAGCCTTCTCGGAAGTCTTTAGAGCTTCATCTAGCTCCATGTTCCTCCTCGAAAGATCGACCTGACCACGAGCAGTACGGTATAGTCAGAGACAAACTGAAAATCAAAAGAAACACAGGTTAGCTTGAGATAATTCAAGAGAATTGGGAATAAATATAAAAAGGAAAAGACTCACCAAAGCGAGCTCCTAAGCAGATTTAAGGGCTAAATGGTCTGACCCCATACTCGTTGATTGCTCACGATCAGCTGCGAGCATTGTTTTCTCCAGTAGTAAAGGGGCAAGGTGGGGGTCAGCAACCATTGAAGCCCCCTCAACAGTAACAACAGATGGAACCATGGAGGCCTTTGAGGTGTGTGCCCTTATCTTTTCCTCTTCTCTCTTTCTCTCTTCTTCTCTTTTTATTTCCTTTTCTCACTTCTCCTCCTCTTCTTTCTTTCATCTCTCCACTTCACCCTCCTGAGTTCTTGCCCTGGAACCACAAATGGGGTCTCCAACTTTCTGCTTCAGAAACTTCACCCTATTAGATAACAGGTCCTTATCATCATCACATCCTGAGTCAGATTCCTTCTCTTTAGAGGGGCTATTTCTTCCTCACTTCTCTCTCATTCACTACCTTATTCACTACCCTCCTCGTTGCCTTCTCCTGAATCCTATCATGAGCTGCTCTCCTCCTCGTCCTCTAAATTAATGGGCTCAAAAGCACCACCAACCTCTTCTTATGGAATATCCAAATAAGAAATTGTATCTACTGGGCGAGCAATAAAGACGGAAGTAATGTTCTTATACTCCAGCAAAAATACAGCCAATCAGGGATGATCAGCCTCAGTAACATCGTCACTTATTTTCCAAGCTTTTGAGAGTTCAGCAGCTCGGATTTTATGAAGAGAAGGTTCCTAGTTTTTAACCTTTGCTATAAAAAAGAAAAATGGATAAGCGTCAGAGAAAGAACATACATGGATAGACAAATAAATAACAGAAAAAGAGATGGTGATAACAACCTATGAACACCTCCCCAAAAGTAGGGATCCGAGGTCCCATGTACCTTACGCCCCGTGATTGGGGAGGATACTACCAATTTCTGGTAATAAAGCCTTCAAACCAATAATCTTTATGGTAATCAGGTAGGTCTACTACCAAAACCCTATCAGCACTCCTTGCCTTCAAGTATAAAATTCCCCCACTTGTGTGAGAAAAAGAGTAACAGTAGCAAATCTCGACTAATCTTATATTAGTACCATAAAGATGGTTTATCATATGAACCCCATTAACAACATTCCATACATTTGGAGAACACTGGGCGGGAATAATGTTGAAATATTGAATAAAGTGCAAGAACAGATAATTAGGGGGAAATGTTAAACCCCCTTGAGAAACCAACAACACATGAATCTAGTGACCATCCTTCAGGTCACGGACATTCCTGGGTACTGATGTAAACTCTATATCTACCCAGTCAGTAATATTATAGCACTTTCTAAATTCAGGCAAAGATTTGTTATCAAGCATCACCATAAGAGAAATACAAAAACCCTAGCTACAGTAGAATAATGATTCACAGAAGATAAAAATAAGAAGGAAGGGAAGAGCTGAAACTTACGAGATAGAAATAAATCTTGGGAAGCTGAGAAATCCTTGATTTTGAAGGACAAAAGCAAGAAGTGAGGCTTGAAAATAATATGCACAAGAACGACCAAGAACACTTAACTGACGATTAAGTTTTGCCCAACAGCTAGTTTCAAGCACTCAAATAATGAACTACACTTCTCGAAAAAGATTTGGCGCTTCAATTTCTCATAAAAAGACAAGTGCGTCCCTCCTGTTTTAACAAACTACAAACATACCATTGCAAACGGTGCTGTGTTGTTGAACTCATTTAAAATCCATTGGCCCAAGTAATGGCCCAAAGATTTTAGGGGCAATTGTGGGAACCCATATATTCTTAGCCCACGAGAGTAGCTGACCAAGACCAACAGATCTAAAAGGATGCCAGGCCCAAATATTGGAATTAAGATATGTGTATGTATTATCTAAACCGCTCCAGGACCAAGTCAATCCCCAATAATCTCGTGGAGATATTCAAGGAATTCATGGTTCATCCTATCATGGACATCGTGGAGTTACTTTCACAACTAAAATTCTACATCTATAAATTGTAACCCCTGTCCCGGGGCATAGGGGCATGTAACCAAGCATATTGAAATATACTTAATTAAACAGTATACCTCTCCATGGATGTAGACAAATTGTCAAACCTCGTACATAGTTGTGTTATGTGTGCGATTGTATGCTTCCTTGCTTGATTGTGATTGTTCTTCGTAAATTCTTCATTGTGATATTTTTTTATACCATAATAATTATCTTCAATCAACCAAGTTTCATATTAAACCTCTTTAGTAAGTATAATGCTTTTGATGAATATGAGATATATTTAAATCATACAAATAAAGGAATTCATTTATTATTTAGAAATAGAAAAAAATATTAATTAAGCTTAGGTGATGAAAAGAGATATGTGTGTCACAAAATTGTTAGTGATTAGATCGATGCAAAAATATCTTTTCGGAACCCTCCATATTAATTAGATTGGAGTATTATATTGTTGGCCACTTTCAAGAAAACATTATGTATGAAAGAGTTAAAGTCTCAAATGATTGTTGTATCTCTATTGAATAAAAAGAAAATGAGATTTCAAATTCTAAATATCAATTTTATTATTCAAAAGTGTTTGACGGGGTGAGGATGTTGAAGCTGGAAATATACCATTAAACCTGTTGGATTAATCATTCAAGGTATAATATTTCTCGATGGAAAGTCACGATATTTCAAGATTATACACACTTAGGGATGATAACGGCGCAAGTATGAGGCGGGTGTGCCTTCCTCAACCCCGACCCCGCCAAACTTCCATTGTCGCTAACCCCGACCCCGACCTATTACGACATTATCCCGCCCTACAATAATAATCCTTACGGGGGCCCTAACCTAAGCCTAACCCAAAAAATGCAAAGAGCAAGCCTTCTGAATATAATACCAAGTAAATAATATTTTATGAAGACAAAAAATTTATGTACTTAAAACTTTGCAATGTTCAGTTTGGTTTTATAGCACAAACAACTAGTTAGTTTTCTATAACTCATAGTTTTACTATAGTAACTAATAGTAATGAATACCAAAGAACCTAACAACGCGGATGAAAGTTGTATTGAAAAATATTATGATCAAAATAAAGCATAATAAATATTTTAAATTAAAAATTGGGACAAATGAATTTCTGAATTGAGTTAAAAATTCCCATTTTCCTAAAAACTAAAACCTAAAATATCCAGCAAGTCTATGTCGAAATAAAAGAAAAAAGGAAAAAGAATTATACATAAATTCGTTCATATAAAAAACATACATTTGTACGTATAAGAAAAAACATACTATATAAATGTAACCCTCAAGCTCCTTGGTGCGCATCAAATGTTGAAGGCATAATTGTTTCCCTCCAATGAGCATCAAATATTTGTAGACAAATAATGTGAGTGAGCCAGAGAGAGAGGGAGAGAAAAAAAAATTCAATACCTCGTACTTTTATAAGTATTTAATTTTCACATGTGCATTTAATTATTAGAGGGGTTTTAGGAAAAGGTACTCATAGTGCTCAAAGTGTATAAAAATAGGACACTCCATATAATTTTATAAATTTAGTCCCTGTACTAAAAATACAATGAAAAAATGTGAAAAATAGTGTCGCTGGCGCAGACCAAAAAAATAAAGGTATTGTACCACAGGGACTAGATTTATAAATGCTATTGTACCACAGGGACTAGATTTATAAACTTGAAAAGCATTGTCCTAAAAATCCAAATATAGGAAGGAACATGACCTTTACCTTAATTCTCTAAATTATTAATTTAATTGGAAAAATTAAATTGATTTTGGTAAACATTAATTAGGGAGTTAAGGATTAATATGTATTATTATTATTATTTACTTGCGTGTGATAAGTAGATAGAGATGTGATTTATTATATGTCGCTTATGAGTGAAAAGTGACGGTTCATTATTTTATGTCGACATAGAGTTACATCGACGGAGTTATATGGTTTATGGGTGACGCGTACTGTCCGAACGTGTCGGGCTCGATGAATGAGATAATGACATAATTTTAACTGGGTGAGTAAGATGATCTTTTTGAGTGAACCGGTGATTCAGAGTGGGTCGGAATAGTCTAGATTAGGTACCCAAGGGTTATAGTTGGGTTTTGGAGGATTTTTAGATGTAGTAGGGCCCCAAATGGGGGTATAGTGGTCTTTTTACACCTAGGGTATAATCTTCTAAAAATGGGATTAGGTTGTGATTAAGGAGTATTTAAAAATTAGGAAGTTGGATGACAACCTCACTTTTGCTCTCTGCATAATTATGATTAAGGGAGAGATTAAGAGAATAAAGAAAAAGAAAAGAATAGAGAGAAAAGAACTTGAAGTATAGAGGAAGAGCATCTCCGAAACTCATATCATCTCTAAGTGTTGAAACTTCGAATTTAAATCCAAAAGGAAAGTATTTACTTGCTTTAGATTACAATTTCTGCAGTTAATTACGTTCATAATTGATTAAGAACAAATCTGAGATTTAAAAGATGAAAACTTCGATAATTAAGTGAAGAGATTTAAGTTGTGTTTAATCTCTAATCTTAATTGATATTGAATGATAATGAATAGGTAAGAACTTCATTATTAAGTTATGAGTTTATGAATTTGAACATAAGAATCTTGATAGAATGTTAGAGATCAATGAAATTTCAAGTTTTGATAAATTCTGAGTTACTAGAAATGATCTATGTTTAGGAATCATTGTGTTGTGATTATGGACGCAGGTATGTTTCGGTGTTAATATGCTCTTGGAATAATTATATGTTGATGGGGGATGTCAATTTAAGGTTTGGGGAGGCTTCGGACCTCTATTAGAGGGTTTAAGAGGTGAAAACCCGAGGAAGAAGACGATTCACATCCCAGCAAACCGAATCAATTCGATGGGGAGCGAATCGAATCATTCAAGTGAGTTGGCTTGGTTTACCAAGCGAACCGGTTCGGTTTGTTGGGTTACCCGAATTTTTATTGCACGTCGTTTTGACCCATTAGTGGTTGGAAAATGGCTATATGGGCTTCCGGGGTAGATTCGGACTACTGGGGAACATTTTCAGGGTTTGGTACATGTGTTAGGCCAACTGTTAGATGGGTTCTAGTGATATAAACCGAAATTTAAGTGAGTGAACTTAATTATGTAATCGAAAAGTCGATTCGAACTTTGGGATTTGGTAGACTAGTACGTTGTGGGATTTCGTACCTAGTCAGTACTGTATTTATATATATACACACATGTGTGATTGATGTGTATTTGTTTGAACATACCTACATGGTAGTGCTATCGTTAGGAGTTTGCGTGATTAGACATAAATATTCCATATTTATTCCATTAATTTCTATATTTTTACGATCCCAAACATTGCATTTATCCCGAATTTATCTCATATTTATGCTACTAACCGTTTTGGAGAGTATTTCATGTTTTGTGCATTTATCAAATATTTACAGGTATTTATCTAATGTTTACAGGTAAATCGTGTAAGTGGATGAGATAGAAATGTCAAAATAGTGAAAGAATTGCGAGAAAGGAAAGTCAATGGCAAATCGTTATTTTTTTAGAAAGAACCCGGAGGAGGAGCCAATAGAAAAGTAGAAGAGCTCAAAGTCACGAGAATACTGGAAGAAATGCACCTCAATTCGAGCTACGATGAAGAAATTATAAGCATTTTAAGTTAAGCATAATTCAGGAGGGCAAAACTGCAAATAAGAGGAAAATGGAAAAAGAAGGCAAACTTAGGCAGAGGTCCTGACTGAACCGGTTTGGTCATGAGAACCGATTCTCCCTATGGGTTCTCTAGTGGGTTCGGTTCATTTGATGGATTCAGTCTAGATTCTAGCTAGAGTTATTTGAGTCTATCTAAACCTCTATGAAGGAATTTTGGCACATATATTAGGCCATTAGAAGTCTTAAGGACATATTTGGAGGCTTTGTTAGGCAACTAATGATTGAGAATAAATTGGAGAATAACTTTTACACTTTTCATCATCAATTCAATTCAAGATCAAATCTTTTTCCAGTTTTTCTTCAATTGGGTTGATTTCTCTCACATGTTATTTGTGTTCTTCAAGTTGGTAATATTATTTAATCTCATTTTCTTGTTATTTCAATCGTGATTGCTCACACAACAATGTTTAATTTCGTAGGGAATTATTCCATGTCTAGCTAAACTTATAGTGAATTGGGGAACATGAACCCAACCTATGTTTTTTAAGTTAGATATAAAATTAGAAATAATTGTAAGATTAACTCTTAGAGTTTGATATTTTTATCAAGACTAATATATATCTCTTAAATCTGTTTGTCAAAGGCAACCAGAGTGTTTGAGAACACAATATACGTGTCAATAATTCTATCATTCGCATTAATTAACTTGTTAACTAAATATTGTGTGAAATAACACCCACACATTTTTAATGTTTCGAATTAATTAATGTTTTTCTTTCAATTAATTAAACAATTTTTGAGGATTTCACATTTAGCAGAGATTTTCTACAGTTCAGGGGATTGGATCCCAACTCCATTATCTAAAATTATTTTCGTAACCAAAAATTTCATATTCTTACTTTTTCATTAGTTTGAATTGCATTTTCTTTGCTTAATTTTCATAGTCGAATAGAAATTTTCCCGAAAACATAAATCACCTTTTATTTTCTTTCATGGGTCAAAACCTAGATCTTAGAATCCTACCCTACTTTCTTCAATCATTTTACTACTTATTCCCCGAGGACTCGACCTCGACTTTAGAGTTATTAGTTAAGTGAATAGCTTCCACTTTAGCCATAGGTACACATATATAACACACATTCTACATCGCGTCATTGCGCGTAGTGGGCAGTCCACCCTGGCATTGACCAGCATGTGTTAGATCGATTCCCCAGGTCGTAGTACTGTTGCACCGCCACTACCCATGTGTGAGGATAAATATTGATTTGGAGACCAATTAGGTGCATGTTGTATGGTTGTTACCCCCGAACGTATGTTTACGAACATCTCTATTTGTTTGTGTTACATTGGGATCGGTAGTGAGACTTCAACTCGGTTGCCCAATTGTGATAAGTAGTATACCTGTAGCCCAATAGCATGCGAGGGATGCATCCGCAAGGTCCCAACTCTGAGGATGCGGCCTCTCTCTCTCTCTCTCTCTCTCTCTCTCTCTCTCTATATATATATATATATATATATATATATATATATGTGTGTGTGTGTGTGTGTGTGTGTGTGTGTGTGTGTGTGTGTGTGTGCACGATATATGATGTGTATATCTATTTATATCACGAGTGTAGTTGTATTATTATATTGTCTCGATATCCATTTATAACGCGTGTGTATATATGTTATTATATATGAAAGTATACCTAGTGAGGGTAGCATATATTTAGCTAATGGTGATTATTAGCGGGATGGGCTATGATAATATTTATTGTTTTAGTTAGACAGGGCAGTATAATTAGGGTAATAAAATGAATTCGTTAAATGCGCACTATAGTTGAGAGGTGAGGATAAGTCTCATGTGAGTGAGACCGATAAATTAATTTTGAAGGTAATACACTCGATATTTTTATTGAAAGCATTTAAATACTTTCAAAAGTTTTCGGGCTTTAAGCCCTGGAAAATCTATTTTGTTTTCAGAACCCCAGGTGTGCAATAACAGCAGAGACAACAGGGTTAGATCTTTCATGCCATTGCGAGCAGTAGCTGTGAACGCTACGAGATTGATTTAGCCACCTCATCTTCTTTCTATCTAGATAGGACTTAGTTTCATTTTAGTATTTCCTTTTAGGCGTGTTTCCCGTAGTTGGATAGGGAATTTTATTTATGTCAGACTCTATTTACTTATCGGTTCTCATTTACATTAGATGATTATTTGTAGCGACCAATGGTTTATTTGGTTCACATTATCTATTTACGTATATCAGTTATTATGTCTTTTTATTTGGATGCATGGTTCCATTCATTTTGTATTATATTACTTATTGTGACAATGATGCAGAGAATGAAATCATATTGGATTCCTATTTTATTTTAATAAAGGATTGACTACCCACTATTAGAATAGACGAAATATCACAGTTGGTATTAGAGCATTAGGTTCAAGTGTCATTAGCATTTGTGCGAACTTGCTATGTTTTCAGCATTATATTTCTTTAATATGGAGCCATATGCTTAGGACTGTTGTTTTATATTGGACACTTTCGTTCTTTTCCTATTGTATATATTTAAAATAAAATCTCATAAAATTTTGATTTGGTTTCAAATAACAAACACCAGTATTGGTAAACCAGTCGTGCAGCGAGGAGGGCCATAGTGGGAGAGGTTTAACCGGAGTCACAGGCAGCCTAGGGGATTATGATCACAGTAGAGGTCGCAGTTGTAGTAGCATAGGCAGTTAATGCTATTATGACAGCCATAGCACAACACTTACCCCAGGCACAGCCACAACCGTAAGTGGCAGCACCAGTACAGACTCACCGAGTGCTATCAGTATGAGAGGGAGTTAGGGATGACTTTCAAATGGGCCATCCATCGGAGTTCCAATGGAGTGAAAATGTAGTTGCTGCGAGTTCATGGAAGAAGGCCATCCAGAGGAATATTCGCACGGTTGAGTGCAGTGACACTCCAAAGAGGATACTATCTATGTTCAAGCTAGTTGCAGCAGCTCTGCAGTGGTAGGAGTTAGTTACCATGCCAAAACAGAGAGATGTTACGACGATTCAAGAGTTCTGGTTAGGATTTGACCACAAATTTTTTTCCATCGAATGTACAGATAGAGACGAGGAGGATATTTATAGATTTCAAACAAAAGGGTCAGACAGTGGCTGAGTATGAGGAGGAGTTCACTCGTCTGGCAAACTTTATGCCACTTGAGGTGAACACTGATGAGAAGAGGATTCTCAAGTTTATGGATGGGCTTACTTAGAGGATTCGCCATCATCTATTAAGAATCCCAGTTTTAAGGACTTATACTAATGTCATTAACGTCGTATTGCTTCATTGCTAGGACCGTTACTTTTATCTTATAGGAGCAAAAATGGCAGGAGAGTCGAGACAGTAAGGCAAGAATAGGGGCTACGATGCTAGCGAAGCACCACAGGAGCGGGGCTCCTAGTAGGAGGACTCGGCTAAGAAATTCAGGTCGGGTAATAGTAGTTAGAGGCAGGGATATCAGGGGACCAGCAGGGCCAGGGGAACCAAATTGGAAGTCAGTAGGGCTAGAGATAGGTGCTACCTTGCCAGGGCTAGCAGGCCAGAGGTTGGAAGATTTTACAAGGAGATGTTTCGTATATGGGGAGCAGGACCACATGCAATGCATATACCCGAATAAGACTAGGGGTCAATAGCAGGACGCCAAGGAAGGGCATTAACTATTGAAACTTACATCCATACTAATAGTTCAACCATTGTCGCCTCCGTAGGGGAAATTACAGTTTGGGCATATCTATAACGTCCGTGAGCCATTTTTTCCACCAACACCGCCAGTCGTTGAGGGTATGTTTCCTATCGATGGGCACATGGGGTGGGTATTATTTGATATGGGTGCGGCAAATTCTTTTGTTAAAACTAGATTTATGCGTAAGAAGGTTTAAGTGGATACAACGTTAAATATCATTTTGATCGTAGATTCACCGTTGGGTAGCGAGGCTCTCAATCGTTCCATCTACAGGGTAGTGGGTGTGGACATTGGGAGGTTATATTTAGTAGTGAATCCGCTCATTTTAGAGATGTACGAGTATGATGTTATTTCGGGTATGGACTGATTAGTGACGTACAAAGTGATAGTGGACTGTTACAGTAGGATTATCGTGTTTGTTATTATAGGGTATGATATGTTTATTATGGCAATGCCTCATCCAGAGGGAGGATGGAGCTCACATTTATATTACATCGAGGAGGAGATTTTGAACGATATAGTCGTCTCATTAGATTCGATCCCTATGTTTAGGGATTTTGTAGATGTTTTTCAGGAGATACCGAGGTTACTGCCAAGTGGAGAGATTGAGTTTGTGATCAACTCAATACCAGGGATTAGGCCGATAGCACTTGCACCGTATCGTGTGAATCCTTTACAAATGTGGGAGTTACGAGATCAGATTCAGCGGATTTGGGACAAGGTTTTATCCACATGAGTACATCACCTTGGGATTCCTTAGTTTTGTTTATGAAGAAGAAATATGGGACATTAAGGTTGTGTATTGATTACCGAGAGTTAAACAAGGTCACAATTTGAAAAAGTATTTATTGCCATGTATTGATAACTTGTTCAATCAGTTGAGAGGAGTAACTTACTTCTCAAAGATTAATTTGAGATTAAGATACTATCAACTACGTAAAAGGGAGTGGGATATCCCTAAGATCACATTTTTGATGAGATACGGGTCTTATAAGTCCAGGATTATGCCATTTGGGCTAACCAACACACCAGATGTTTTTATGGATCTCATGAACAGGGTGTTCAGGGATTTCTTGGATCAGTTTATCATTTTATTCATAGATGACATCTTAGTTTATTCTCAGATCGATGACGAGCACGCAAAGCATTTATATATGGTTCTTCAAATTTTGTCAGACCATCAGTTGTATGCCAGGTTCGAGAAGTGCAGATTCTAGTTGCGAAAGGTACAATTCTTGAGTCACATAGTCTTCAAGAGAGGGATTTTTATAGATCCGAGTAAGGTTTCAGCGGTGGGTGAGTGGGGCCAGCCCATGACACCAACAAAGGTTCGTATTTTTCTAGGGTCAATAGGTTACTATCGCCGATTTATCAAAGGATTTACAAAGATTGCGGGTCCCTTAATGAATTTGACTCATAAGGGAGTACCTTTTAATTAGGATGATCACTGTCAATTAGCTTTTGATGAGATAAAGGGAAAGTTAACTTCAGCACCAGTGCTCGCATTGCCCAGGGGAGGAGTGGTATACTTTATTTTTATTAATATGTCTTTATAAAGACTTGGGGGAATTCTATAATAGGAGGAGCAGGCTATAGCTTTTATATCTCGCAAGCTTAAAACTCATGAGAAGAATTATACCACTCACGACATGGAGTTAGCGATAGTTATTTTTTCCCTGAGGATTTGGAGGCATTACTTACTAGGGGAGAAGTTTCAGTTATTCATGGACCACAATTCACTACAATATCTTTTCACGGGGAATGAGCTGAATATAAGGCAACGTAGTTGTCTTGATTTCGTGAAGGATTACCAGTTCGATATTTAGTATTATTTGGGAATGGCTAATGTGGTGGCAGATGCATTGATCCGTATGCTTGGAGGATAATTGGTAGCAGTTTAGAAGGCGAAGTGGGCTGAGCTTCATCAGGAGGAAGAGGTAGTCAGGGCCTATATGGCAGTGAAGACAATCACACCCGAGATCATTTTGAGGGTTGTGAAGGCACGGATAATGGAGCCTTCTTGTAAGAAGAGGATACAGTACTTATTACCAGGCGAAGCGGAGTCTTACTCAGTTGATTCTGAGGGTGACTTACACTTTAATGGCAGGTTGATTGTCCCAGACGACGAGGACCTACAGTGCACAGTTATGGAGGACGCGCTTGGGTCATAATTTTTTATGCATTCCGGAAGGGATAAGATGTACTAAGATATGAGGAGGTAGTATTGGTGGGCCAGTATGAAGCAGAACATAACAGAGTTTGTCTCCACGTGCACTAATTTTTAGATGGTGAAGGTTGATCATTGGAAAACCAACTGGGATTTTTTAATCGTTGGAGGTTCCGATATAGAAATGGGAGAGTTTATTATTGGAATTAATCGTGGGGTTATCGATGTCCCAAAGGGTTCAAGATTCCATCTGGTTTATTATGGACTAGTTGACTAAGGTAGCTTATTTGATACCAGTTCGGGTGGATTATATGACAATGAAATATGGCAAACTTTTCATTACAGAGACAGCGAGACTACACGGGGTGTCACTCAATATTATTTCAGATAGATATAATATCTTTGTGTCCTATTTCTGGAAGAGTTTTCAGGAAGATATGGGGATGGAATTGCATTTGATCACGGGGTATCACCCAAAGATCGATGGGAAAAT
This sequence comes from Sambucus nigra, assembly GCA_949130495.1. Lineage (NCBI taxonomy): Eukaryota > Viridiplantae > Streptophyta > Magnoliopsida > Dipsacales > Adoxaceae > Sambucus > Sambucus nigra. Next base: position 459,402,502 of record OX422210.1, on the reverse strand, counting down.
GGAGAAGATGAATCATATGTTGGAGGATATGCTGAGGATGTGTATTCTAGACTTTAAGGGTAACTAGGAGTAGTATTTATCAATGGTAGAGTTCGCGTATAATAACTCATACCAGTTTACTATTGGGATGTCATCTTTTGAGGCTTTGTATGGGAGACCTTATTGTGTCAATCCCCTTAATCTTCCCTCCCACGCAGGGGGTGGTGTTCCAGTCCCCGTGCGAGCGCGAGGAGGGGAAATAAATATCTAGTGCCCTTCCTCGGGGAGCTTTGGTCGTCGTCGATTTTGGGGTGATATAAAAGATAGATTCGCCAGCCTATTTTGCACAAAATGGGCAAAAGAATATGTTGCTGCCTCGAGATAACGCCATAAAAGACAAACTGATGCTTGTTAAACCAATTAATTTAGAGGTTTAAGGGATAAGTTACGGAATGGGAAGGTGTTAGGTACCCATCCCACCCTTTCAATCTTTGATGGGCTTATGTTATTATTCTCCTTAGTTTCTCCATGAAGTGTGTATGCGTGTATATATAAGTGGAGATCGAAATCGTTTGACTCGCGTCATGAAAAGTGGGATGGAGTGATGTCATCCATAGGAGTGTTCCCAAAATATTAATTAAAAATACGATGTGTGCGCTTATCGAGATATTAATCGTTATGATAAAACGATAAGTTTTATTAGATAAGATGTGCATATGAATCAAAAGTATAATAATGATAAATAATGTATGGATAAAATAGGAAAAAGAAGAAAATGAGAAACTAGGAATCGAGTCTCAGGTTTCAGCCCAAGAGGCCTACGGAGACTATAAAGGCATCAAAGTCCACACAACTTGCATGCAACACCAGGGTGGGATTTATCTCATAAATTCCGATGGAGATTTTATTATATGTGTGTGTAAAAAAGGTGTATTAGTTTTGAGAAAATGTAGTGAAGAATCCCGTTTGGAATTTATAGTTGTAAACCTCTTTTTCTTATATTGGGTTTTTTGTAGAAAATATATTGTGTGCAATACTACTAATAAAGGATTGGATGTTAATATGCGTATGATTTAAAGTAAAAGCTAAATTAAGAACTTATATAACTAAGGTGAAAATAAAAAAATTAAAAGAGAGAGAAGAATGTTTGGACCTTCTTTGGAGACTTGGAGATTAATCTTGATGGTTGATGAGCTTCCTTGCAAGTGGGTGAGGAATTTAAGGAGATTTTGATAAATTGGGTGTGAAAGTGATGGAAATGAAAGATGGAGAGAGGTTTTAAACAAGAAAACTTCGCTGACTTTAAAAGAATATTGTTGAGATCAGTGGAGTTAATGTTTCAGAGGTTCCTCTCAAAGTGAGCTCATGCTCTTCATATATAGGGTCATGGGATAGTCGATCGGCATTGTCCTTATCCTGCCTATCGACAGGTAACCCTAGACACACCGCCGATAGGTAGGGAAATGGACCTGCCAATTGGCAGTCTCGTGCAGATTTTTTTTTTAAAAAAGGTCATAAAATGCAATTCATAAGTCCAAATCACACACGAGTCATACCATTGGAAAGGGTATTTAAATACCTTTGATAATCCTTGGGGCCACTTTCGAGTATGGGAGTTTACTTTGGGTCAAACAAGGCTCGAAAGTGTCCGTCGATTCTTTGGACAGGAGATCATCGGACGACGATGGATTGTTTGTCAAAATTGTAAGTCCAAATTACGCAAGGGGTGGACCATTAGAAAGGTTATGTGAGGCACTTCGATGTTTCAAAGAGCTTCGCTCGGTTTAGAGAGTTGACTTTGGTCAAATGGGGCCCAAAGTGCCCGATGACCCCTTGGAGTAAAACAGGTCATTCATTCGTGCTGTAAGACTGATTCGTGCACGAGGTGGACCGTTGGAAAGGGTATTTAGATCCCTTTAAAGATTCATTCAATTTTTTTGAGTTAAAGAGTTGACGAGAGTAAAACGGAGTCCGAGAGCGCCCAGCGACCTACGGATCAGTTTTTGGGGGAAAATGGATCATTCATTTGAATGGTAAGGCCGATTCGCACACTAGGCAGAACGTTGGAAAGTGGATTCAAATCCTTTGAAATATTCATTGAGATTTTTCTCGGGTGAGGAAGTTTTTTGGGGTCAAAACGGGGCCAGGAGCGTTGGGTGGCCTTTAGACTGATTTTCGATTGTAAAATGGTTCGATCACCCAAACAGTTATGTCGTTTCATGCACGGAGTGGACCGTTAGGAGGGGGATTCAGATCCCTTATAATACTCATTGTGTTTTTTCTCTAACGATGAAGTTGAAGGGCCCAAGAGCACCCGATGACCTCTAGATTGGTACTCAGAGTATGACCTATGGTTTATAATAAATAGGAAGGTGCTACAGACCTAAGTAGAGTCTTATGAGGGTTTTAGAATGTGGTTTCTACACTTATCGTTCGCCCTCATATTGGTTAGAGGTGGGGGAGAACAAGCTTCTCAGACCGGATATGATTCAGGATACGTCGATGAAGATTGAGTTGATAAAGAGTCGTATTCGGGTAGCTTAGGACCGTTAGAAGATTTATACCGATACGAATCGGAGATTCTTAGAGTTTGACATGGGTTATCAGGTATTGTTTTGGGTATCTCCCATAAAGTGAGTGATGCGATTCGGGAATAAAGGGAAGTTCGCACCAAGGTATATGGGGCATTTTCCCATTATTGAGAGTGTAGGGTTGGTTGCGTATAAGCTCGCCTTACTAGAGCACTTATAGAGGATTCATGACATGTTCCATGTGTCGTCATTGAGGTGGTATCTCAAGGATAACGTGGCTTACTGGCATATAGCGTTGGAGGAGATAGACTTACGACCAGACATTTCTTATGAGGAGAGACTTTTTGCCATTTTGGGTCATAGCAAACGGAAGCTTCGATCAAAGGTGATACCATTAGTGCGTGTACAGTGGGGAGACCACAATATTATCCCGTCGATGTGGGATCATGACGATTATATGTGGGAAAAGTATCCAATGCCCTTTGTGGCATGTACGTTCGAATTTTGGGAATGAATTATATTATTATGGGAGAATGTAATACCCCAAACTTTTATGAGTATTTAATTTCCACATGCACATTTAATTGTTAATTTAATTGGGTAAATTAAATTGGTTTTGGTAAATTTTAATTTGAAAGTTAAGGATTCATATTTATTGTTATTATTATTCACTTGCGTGTGATAAGTAAATACAGATGTGATTTATTATATGTTGTTTATGAGTGAAAAGCATTAATTCATTATATTATGTTGACAAAGAGTTACATCAGTGGAGTTATATAGTTTATGGGCGACGCGTAATGAGTGCACGTGTCGGGCCCAACTAATGAGATGATATCATACTTTTAGTTGGGTGATTCCTACAATCGTTTTGAGTGCACTAATGATCCAAAATGGGTTGAAATAGTTTAGAATAGGTACTCGAGAGTTATAGTTTGGTTCATGTGGCTTTTTAGTTGTAATAGGGCTCATATGGGGGTATTGTGGCCTTTTTGCACCTAGGGTTTAATATAAAAATGTGATTAAGGAGTATTTAAGGATTAGGAAGGTGTATGATAGCCTCACTTTTGGCATCAGCATAATTATGATTAAAGGAGAGATTAAGAGAAAAGAAAAGGTGAAGAAAAGAGATATGAGAACTTGTAGAAGAGAGGAAGAGCATCTACGAAATTAAGATCATCCCTACGTGTTGAGAATTTGGATTCAAATCCAAAAGGTAAGTGTTTACTTGCTTTAGATTGAAATTTTTGCAGTGAATTACGTATATAATTGATTAAGAACAAATTTGAGATTTAAAAGATGAAAACTTTGATAATTAAGTGAAGAGATTTAAGTTGTGTTTAACCTCTTATCGTAATTGATATTGAATGACAATGAACAAGTAAGAATTTTGAGATTAATTTATGGGTTTATAAATATGAAACATGGGATTCTTTATAAGATGTTTAGAGGTCAGTGAAATTTCAAGTTTTAATAAATTTTGAGTTGTGAGAATCAATTTATGTTTAGGAATCCTTGAGTTGTGATTTTGGATTCGGCTATATCTGGTGTTAGAATGCTTCTGGGATAATAATATATTGATGGGGGGTGTTAATTTAAGGTTTTGGAGGCTTGGGACCTCTATTGGAGTATTTAAGAAGTGAAAACCCAAAGAAAAAGACGATTGGCAACCTAGCAAACCGAACTAGTTCAAAGGGGAAGAGAATCGGTTCAGTCTGCTAAACAAATTGATTCAGTTTTCTGGCCTATCCAGATTTTTATTACGCTTTGTTTTGACCTGTTAGTGCTTGAAAAATGGACGTATGGGCTTTTGGGGTAGATTGGGACTAATGGAAAATATTTCTAAGGTTTGGTATATGTGTTAGGAAAATGCTTAGACGGGATTGGGTGAGACAAATCGAAAGTTAAGTGAGTCAACACTGAATTATAAAATTATGAAGTCGGTTCGGACTTTGAGATTTAGTAGACTAGTAAGATGTGAGATTTGCATACGTAGTCAGTGTTATATATATATATATATATATATATACGTGTAATTGATGTGTATTTTTTAACATACCTACTCGATAGTGCTTTCGTATGGAGGTTGCGCATAGTGGGTAGTCCACCGTGGTATTGACTAGTAGGTATCGGATTGATTCCTCAAGTCATAGTACTGTTGCATGGCCACTAACCATATGTGAGGATATGCGTTAGTTTGGAGGTTGGTTGGGTGCGATGTGGTATAGTTATGCCCACGAACATATGTTTATGACTGCATCCATTTGTTTGTGTTACGTTTAGGATCGAAAGTGAAATTATGACCCTGTGCTACGTGGTATACCTAGAGCCCAATATCACTTGAGGGATGCATCCGCGAGGTCCCGATTGTAACACTCGTGCTCGATATTTATACCTCACTCCCTGTAATTTGTATGCCTTTGGGCCTTGAACTATATTTAATGGTTGGAGGTTGAATTTGAATTATTCTTGTAGCTTTTGTGCGAACAAATAAGAAAGAATGGGCTAAAATCATATTAGAAAAAATCTTGGGGTCATTCGAAGGAAAGGATGAATTGTTCGAACGAGATTAGTGGGGTTGTTCGAACGAACCTTATAACAATAATCGAATGAGATATACATGTTACAAAATACACTCTCTTTCGAAGTTTGTATATCGTCCGAATGAAACCAACTCTCATTTGAACGAGAGTGACGAAAATCATATTTTTTGCAAATTGTTATGCTTGTCACTTTGTGGACCCTTAGATCTTTAAGTTGTCGACCTCCTATGAGAACAAATTAATCGTGGGTCAAGGTGTTGCTTGACCAAAGGGTTAAGGTTTAAGGCTTTGGGGTTTAAATAAGAGTGAGGGTGTGGAAGGAGCTCATTCCATCATATTTTTACACTCTCAAGTATTCTCATTCAATTTTAATCCCACTTCCACCATCCCCATGCCTTAAACCCTCATTCCTAGCCATAGTGAACCCATTTTCAAGCTTTTAACAGCCATTTAAAGCCTTGTCTAAGGTAGAAGTTAGGTTAGAGATTTATTATTGGATCTTTCAAGAAGAAGTCAGTGCATTCTTGGAGCATTCTTGGAGCTTTGAAGTTTTTAGGAGCTTTCAAGTCATTCCCTTTAGTTTCTCCTCTTCAAGTCCAAGGTAGGGTTTTCCTCTTCAAGTTTTCAAAACTAAAAGTTATGGATATATATAAGATGCATAGTAGAATATGTTTTAATGTTAAAAAGGAAAAAAATTATTGTATGTTATTGTTTTCTAGAAAAAATGGAGTTTTTGAGAAAACAAGACTTAAATGGGTTTTGAAGAACAAATAGAATTTTTATCTTGAAATATGAGTAATATATACAAAAAATCTAATCTCATGTTGACATCCTATCTAGATTCATATTTAAGGAATTCTACACTTTAAATCCTCCCAAACATGTGAAGAATCTTGTAGTGTGTTGGTAGAAAACATCTAAACATGATATATGAAGTTTGAAATGGGTTTCATAAGAAAGTAAGAAAGTTTGAAAAATTAACCCTTAAATGTATTGTAAGTAATAGTAAGAATGAAGAAAAATAATGTTTGAAACTACATACGATGATAAGGCCAAAATGAACATTTTTTGCCAAAATGGCCTTCAAATTATTAAATGTATTTCTCATGTGGTTTGAGCATAAAATGATGAAATATGGTTTTGGACATAAAATCATAAAAGGTGATTTTTGAATATAAATGAAGATTTATGATGCCATAATGAAGTAAGTATGTTTTTCACGAGGTTTGATAAATAAAGGGTAAAATGATAATTTTGGGAAAATTGAGGGTCTTGGTGATCGGACTTCCTCATTAAACCTTATCAGCCAGTTTTTGTGAAAAATGGATGACGTGGATAAAATGGCATGTGAACGTTATGAAATGATGAAACGGGACGGTAAAAATGACAAAATAATGTGGACATTGGTAAGAGTATTAAAACACATAAATATAGACTTGGATGAACTTGAAAATAATTAAGTAAGACGCGGAACCCTAGGGTAAAAGATCCAAAATCAAAAGCCAGAGCATATGGTGGCATAGTCGGCGGCGTAGAGCCCGTTAAAGTATGCAGTTATTGGAGAATTCTGAGAAAATATAATAGAAATGAAAATGAGTTTGGTTGTGCTTAAGGAATGTAAATACGACAACCTAATAAAAAGGGATAAAATGGAGACTAAGGAATAAAAAAAGACTAAATAGTCTATAGATTCGGTAAAGGGTTGTATAAAATGGTTAAGTGTGAGTATGGGCACATCGCTCGGGTGCATTGCATAGTAGTTGCATTAATACTAATGAAGTTGCTAAACGTTTTTAAAATTATTAAAATACATGTTATATGCATAGTAGTTTTATAAAAAAATGTATGGCTTAGTATTTTTCACCATGCTGAGCGTTTTCTCACCCCAGCTTTTTATGTTAAAATACCCCCCTCCCGGTACATCGAGTAAGGATGTTGGCAAGGACACCTCCTGAGGGCAATAGTCATCGTTAGAAGCTTTACCATTATATTTTAAAACTTGTCTTGTTGAAACATTGGATTTGGGATATTTTAGACCATTTTTATTTGAGCCCTGGGCCAAGTGATGTAATAATACAAAGATAATCATGACTTATTTCCTTTTTATTAAGAATTATTGGACTTAATGGATTTTCATAAATAAAACCTTGTTAATCAACCCAAGTACATAAAGTGATCACTATTTCTCAATTTAAAACCAGTAATTTAATCCTTGTAAAATGGTGTAACTAAAGAATTTTTCTTAAATAATACAATTGGACTTCCCCCTCCTCCTTTAACTCCTTGACTCGGTGCAGGTCGGCTCATCGATTACCCAAACCCGATTCGAGGAGTTACAAATGGTATCAAAGCAATAAGATTCTCAGGTGTGATGGAGTGTTTAAAATTTCTTAGTACGCTTCCATTATAGATTTTTGTTGTAGTTATCGCTTTAGTTATCGTTTTAAGTTAAACACTTTCGCTATCGTTTTCATTTAGTATCTTGTGTACTGAACTCTCGTTTCTTGTGTAGATGACTACACATCATGGTGGGGATAGCGGATCATGGAACAGTGAACTTAGATGCATGGAACAGGCCATGTGTCAGCTTGCACACTCCCTCTCGCAGTGACAAAGGGCCAATTGTAGTGGAACAGTTGAGAGCACTACTTTGGACTCTATTCTAAAGGAGTTCAAGAGGTTGTACACACCCACATTTAACGGGGTAGCTGGCCCCGATGCTGTAGAGGATTGGCTAGATGAGGTCACTCGGGTTATGGAGGTTCTTGACGTGCCAGTTGGTCATAAATTCAAGATAGAGACCTTCCATCTCAAAAAGCAGGCACCACACTAGTGGTGCTTACTCCACCAGCGTGACAGAGGTTATAGACTGGGATAAATTAAAGGTCGTATTTCTAGATCAATAATTTCCCCAAGCATTTAAGGATTCCAATAAGGACAAGTTCCTTCATATGATTTAGGGGGAGATGTTATTAAATGAGTACCAGGTTAGGTTTGAAAGTTTGTGGATGTATATGGATGCAATGCAAAAGGATGAGGCCGAAAAAATAAGGTTATTTGTCAAGGGCCTTAACCTCAGTATTCGACGGATCATGGTTAGTTTAGATCTGCTAAACTTCAAAACTATGGTGAATAACGCCATCAGGCTAGAGTTAGAGGAAGAGAATGGAAAGGCTATGAGGGAGAAGAAGAGGGAGCCCAACGGGTCCTAGGGCAGTGGTAACAAGAAGTACAGGAGTATGGCTCGAGGCTTCTTTGTGAAGCTGAAGGACACTATGGGAGTAAGCTCATTATCCGCCCAGTGTATCAGCGACCATATTCCCATTGCCCTTATTGAGAGGACTTATTTTGCATGTGGGTCCCTCGATCACTTACAAATGGATTGTCCATAAAGAGCTTCGAGTAACCAGCAGTGCAGTCAGTAAAGTGTCAACTATGCACCAGGCAGGATTTCTAGCTACACGGATCCACCCAACAGTAGCATCTAGGTATCATCAGCTAGCGAAGCATAATATGGATGATTTACGTCCTAATCAAGTCCAGAGCAGTGATGAGCCAGTCAAGTGCCCGGTGACCAGAGTAGCAGGTTTAACCCTAGATGCGCTTATACCATGTCATAATTTTCATCCTCTTCTGGTGATCCATCTATGATGGAAAGTATGATTCTATTGTTCCACACATGGGTAAATGCACTATTTGATTCAGGCATATGACATTCATTTATCTCGATCTATTTAGCAAGGTAGATAAATTTTATCATCCTATATTCATAGGACTTCTAGTCGGCGGCGATATAGTTCCTGATAGGGTATGTCGTAGTTGTGTGGTTATGGATGGAGATTATGTTCTGGAGTATGATTTGATTCTTATGGACATGGATGGGTTTGAGGCAATCCTCGGTATGGATTGGATGTTATGTTTTGACTCTATCATCGGATGCAATAGGCATCGTGTCTTGGTATCTCCTCCAGACGGATCTCACCATCGTTTCAGTATCGAGTAGGACGTTATTTAACCTTACAAGTTTTCCACTATGCGTGAGCAGAAACGGTACTTCGGGTTATTAAACAGTATGGTGGCTCAGGATGAGTTGGATGGTATGTTGTTATACTACCTAGTGGTAAGGGAGTTTATCGATGTGTTTTCGAGTGATTTTCCTAGTTTACCCCCACACCAGGAGGTGGACTTTGATATAGAAGTGCATCAGGTTATTTCTCTTATCTCTATACCACCTTACGGGATAGCTCCGATGGAATTGCAGGAGTTAAGGGTTTAGTTGGAGGAAATAACCAGCAATGGCTTCATTCACCCTAATGTGTCCCCTTAGGTAGCACCGGTCCTCTTTTTCAATAAAAAGGACAACTCCATATGTCTTTGCATCAATTATAGGCAGTTGAACAGGGTAATAGTGAAGAACAAGTACCTTATGCCCCATATTGAAATTTTTCTACCAGTTACGTAAGGTGGGTGGGTTTTTGAAGATTGACCTTCGATTCGGGTACTATCAGTTGCATTCGAAAGAGGAGGACATTCCTAAGATAATGTTTCAGACTCGGCATGGTCACTATGAGTTTCTAGTGATGCCCTTGAATTTGACGAATTCTCTAGTGACATTGATGGATATGATGAATCGTATCTATTGTCCATATTTAGATCAGTTTGTAGTGGTCTTTATGGATGATATACTGGTCTACTAGGCATGGGATGTGGACTATGAGGAGCACCCTCACACGACATTGTAAATGCTCAGGGAGAACAAGTTGTACGCCAAATTCAGCAGGTGTAAATTTTTTGTGGATGAGGTTAAATTCCTTGGCCATATAGTTTCCAGTGAGGGTATTTCTGTTAACCCTTCCAAGGTGGAGGCCATTGTGAGTTAGGATGGGCCAAAGATGGTCACGAAAGTGCATAATTTTTTAGGCTTGGTTGATTACTACCATAGGTTTGTGAAAAACTTCTCAAGAGCTATATTATCTCTCACCCTGTTGACTTGGAAAGATGTGCACTTTAAGTGGTCCGAGGATTATGAGTCAGCCTTCCAGGAGTTGAATGTTAGGTTTGACTTCAGTGCCTATCCTTACACTACACCAAAAATGCTAATCTGGCATGCTTAGGCAAGGAGAATCTGGCACGGATTTAAATCATGCTAGAATTTGGGGCGATTTATTCATTATCTGGCACGGTTTAAAATCGTGATAAAATTTGGCACGGTTTGAAACCATGTCAAAACCGTACCAAATTTGTAAAGTTTAATTAAGATATGAAAAATAAAAATGACGTTTGACTTTTCATTTGGAGCCATTATCACTTTCACCTCCTAACTCTCCCGCTTTCTCTTTACCATGCCCTGCTATCTCTCTTTAAAAATTGAATCTCTAGATTTTAATTCAACAAAACATTTTCATAAAATCACAAACCCTATAAACTAACATTGACATCAACAATAACAATCGAGAGGCAGAACCCAGTCTTGCGGAAGTGGCGGACACCCAATATCACGAAGGCCATCGACATCCCCAGATTAAAGTCTGGCAGTTATCAGTCTGTCGTCATAAACTTCAAGAACCACCTTTGTTCACGGTGAGGTGTTATTGACCTCATCCATCCCCTTCCCTGAGATCCACCAGGTATTAAGTGACAACACTTTCCCTTGTAATTGGTATATGTATGTATGTATATCTAAATCTAAACTAGGTATTAACCCCTAATTTATTCGATTTTGGGCTGTTTCAAAATTATATTTTAGGATTAATTTGTTATATCATATATGTATCACTTGGTGAAGTGTCTAGATGATGTTTATTAAATTTTATGTATTATGTAGGGATTGTGGGAAGCAAGCGTATTTCTTTGATTTGGTTATGATTTTTATATTTACAGAAGTTATATAATTTATAAAGTGTATGAGTATAAAATGGTGTTGTTTGATTAATTGTTAATTGCCCCCATTCACGTGGATTTGACACTGCTCATGCTCCCGCTAGGCGAAAATTGCTTAGACATTAGTTTTGAAAATGATACTTGGATAACCATTGATTTTGAAAATGAAATGAACTAAATACACACATGTAATATATTATTGAAATGACCACCTCATTTCTTTCATTGTGTCAAATCATTTTCGAATTACTTTTATTTATGTTCGCATGAGTTCAATAAATTTCGAGATACATGTAGCCATATGATATATATATATATATATAATGTAATATCAACACTGATTTTTCAATTGTGAAGCTACGTTGATATGATTTGGGGGGTATGATATTTCTACCCTGACCTCAAATTACAATCTTTCTGTATATGCAGGTATGTGTGTCTTGGATTGACTGAGTTTCATACTACTTTTATTTCTTTGTGTTTTGCATCGAATCGATAAATTTCGGGACAGAAGTGTATATATATATATATATATATATATATATATATATATATATATATATATATATATATATATATATATATATATATATATATATATATATATATAATCTCATAGATGGTTTGGGATCATCTCTTTCTCTCAGGGATTTCGAGAGATATTTTGGAAATAAGGGTCAGCCTGGTACAACCTTAGTTGGTTGGAGTAAGTTTTTTGTCCTAGTAGTATAATCATTTTTTCTATTACAGGACATAACTTCAGATCGATCTAACATAAAAGTTATGAATAATGACTAAAGTATTTCAAGAATCATAATCACACCACTCCCACAACCTTCTTCATGTATAGTATAAAACTTTTAAAGTTCTATAGCGAGTCGAGATGACAAGAAGGGCGTTTAAGGCGAAGGTGGAAAAAGACATAGAAACATGGGCATTTGATAATGGGAGACAAAAAGTAAAACTAGTTGCGCATTATCCTTGTTTACATCACTGCCTGAAACTTAGATAATTGGCTAAGGTGAGAATTTATTCAATAGATAAGTTTTTTTGTTTTCCTAGTTGAAATTTAAAAGCTCGCTTGGAGGTATTAATATTTATCTAAAACTAATTCTCAGCCATTGGATTGTAATTTTTTGTCTGATCTATATTTTTTAGTTATGCGAATTATTTGTTAACCTAAACACACATCTAATGTCTCTTTACCCAAATCTCATCCATAAATTTTCCTAGTTATATTGATATGTTTTTGGTACTGCTTTACTTCACTATTAATAAAGTGAATCTTGATTAGGCCGAGCAAATTATACCTAATATCTAATATATAAAATGGTGTCTCCTTTTGAAAATAAGCCAGGTGGCATATCATCTGTGGTTCATTTATCGACATTCATTCACTCAAAATGTCATTATATCAAGGGCATGGGAAAGGGTTACTCAAAACGTCATTACATTAAGGGCATGGGAGGGGTTTTAATGAAACCAATAAAAATCAAAGGTTGGGATTAGTTCTCTGGCAGCCTTCTTAATCTTTTCATAACTCATAAACGTATTGACACAATTTTATTCACGCCATTTAATTACTTCCAGCGCGGTGGGGGAGTGTAGCAGAATAGTGTTATTATCCGTGCACGTCAATTGGACCCTTTCTCTTGCATTAGAGTTATTTTCTTTGTTTTGTTGTATTTGGCAGATATTATATTCCCCATCTTTCATCATTATTACTTCATATTAAAATAAAACAATATTAAAAGAAGTATTGTTATAGGTATGTTCCATAACTTTGTAAAAAAGGAATTTTCTAGTGCAGCAAAAGAAATGGATTATTTGATTTTAGAACTAGCAGATCATTGGTAAAGAAAAAAGATCACATTGAAGAATGTGATGATATGTTCTTTAAGACTTGTGCACCACATATTTGTCACACCATTATACTTTTATTTTTTAAATCATATTTTTCCCATTAGACTTTCAACCTTCTAGACAAATCTGTTATGTCACTAGCATTTCTTACTTCACGAATAAGCTTGAGCACGTGTTGTTTTTCTTTTCATTTTGGGTTTGTATAAAATATAAATTGTGTTATTAAAAAGGATGCCACCGTTTAATTTTTAGTTTCATTGTTACTTCTTTAGCCCCTATTATTGGACTACATCTCTTTTTATATTATGAAGATTGGTGGTAGTAGCAAACGCAAGATGAAGAAATATATATATTTGTGATCCAATTTTAAACTGAAAACTCATACATAATTCTTTGAAAAAATGATGCAGAGGCCCAAACATATGAATATGTTATATCCATACACTTATATATATATATATATATATATATATATATATATATATATACCTTGAGATTGAATGTTTTGTAAACTATCTTCAAATATGTATTTGTTAGTTTTTTTATATATATTATTATGCTTCAAAGAATAGAGATTACTTAATGTCTTTACTACTTAGAAAGTAAATTTAGAAATAATTATAATTACAATGAAATCAATTATTCTTTATATCAAATATTTATTTTTTTAGTATTTTACACATATATTGCAATCTTTAAAAAAAATACAAAGTTTCCACGCATCGCGTGAGGCTAAAACCTAGTTATTCATTATTTTGATATACTTAGTGAATATTCTTTATTGACATGAACATTTTTAACAAAAGTACAACACTAGACTATTGCAAGGTGCAAATACATGCTCAATAATCAATGCTTTCATGAGATTTTTGCTTGTCTATTTCAGATTACATGTTGCTTTAATGAATATCTGCTCAAGGTGTTAGTCGTTTCATGTTTGGAACGATGATAAACCACTCTCTCTCTCTCTCTCTCTCTCTCTGTGTGTTTGTGAAAGAGGCCGCACTTAAGGTACTATTTTATGAATTTGTAAAGATCTTTAGTATTTATGTAGAACCAATTGAATGACTTAGGTACTTTATGGTTGGGTTGAATAAGCATGTTTAAGTTAAACATTTGGGTAATGCGATGATAAAGAAAACAAACCAATTTCCAAAAACAATAACCAATGTGACTCATAGGACCTCAATAATTTCCATATCACTAGCCTTAGTCTTAAAAACATGCCTTTAAATGGCAAAAATCTTAAACAATCACCAAATAGCCTCATGAGAGGCACGAACACCTCTCACAGGACTGTTGTTACTCGTAAGAATTGCCCCTGTGGGACTCCTGGTTTGAGAATATTATAATAATTTGAAAATATCTAGACGTGGGATTAAAAACATGTCGTTAGAGGGTGAAAACTCAAAACAGTCCCCAAACTACTCCATAAGAAGCACAAACACCTCACACAAGACCAATATAACTCGTAAGAGTTGATCGCGTAGTCAAGGGACTCCCGGTTTGAGAATATGACGATAATTTGAAAATATCTGGACTTAGACTTAAAAACAAGTCGTTATAGAGTGAAAACCCAAACCAGTTCCCAAACGACCCCGAGAGAGGCACAAACACTTCGCACGGGACCAATGTAACTCATAAGAACTGACCATGTAGCCACGGGACTCTCGATTTGAGAATATGATGATAATTTGAAAATATCTAAATTAACCTTAAAAACAAGTCGATAGAGGGTGAAAACCCAAACCAACCTCCAAACGGCCCCGTAAGAGGCATAAACATCTCGCACGGGACTAATGTAACTCGTAGGAAATGATCGTGTAGTCACGGGATTCTCGATTTGAGAATATGCTGATAATTTGAAAATATTTAGACTTTGGCTTAAAAACATGTAAGAGGCATGAACACCTTGCACGGGACCAGTGTAACTCGTAGGAACTCATCGCATAGTCATGGGACTTCCAGTTTGAGAATATGATGATAATTTGAAAATATCTAGACTTAGGCTTAAAAATAAGTTGTTAGAGGGTGAAAACCCAAACCAACCCCCAAATGACCCCGTAAGAGACATAAACACTCGCACGGGATTATGTAACTCGTAGGAACTGATCGCGTAGTCACATGTCTCTCAGTTTGAGAATATGACGATAATGTGAAGATATATAAATTATGCTTAAAAACATGTTATTAGAGGGTGAAAACTCAAACCAGCCCCCAAAAGGAGTTGTAAGAAGCACTAACACCTCGCACGGGACCAATACAACTTGTAAGTACTAACCATGTAGTCACGGGACTCCCATTATGCGAATATGATGATAATTTGAATATATATAGATTAGGCTTAAATAGAAGTCGTTAAGGATGAAAATTCAAACCAACCCCCAAACGGCCCCGTAAGAGGCATGAATACCTCGAGCGGGACCAGTGTAACTTGTGGGAATTGATCGCATAGTCACGGGTCTCTCGATTTGAGAATATGATGATAATTTGAAAATATATAGATTAGCCTTAAAAACATGTCTTTAAAGGGTGAAAACTCAAACTAGCCCTCAAACGGTCCCGTAAGAGGCACTAGCACCTCGCACAGGACCAATGTAACTCGTAGGATCTAAACGCATAGTCACGGGTCTCACAATTTTAGAATATGATGACAATTTGAAAATATGTAGGTTAACCTTAAAATCAAGCCGTTAAAGGGTGAAAACCCAAATCAGCCCCCAAACGGCCCATAAGAGACATGAACAGCTCGCATGGAACCAATGTAACTTGTGAGAACTGATCGCGTAGTCACGGGTCTCCCGATTTGAGAATATGACGATAATTTGAAAATATCTAGATTAGGCTTACAAACATGCCGTTAGGGGGTGAAAACTCAAACCATCCCCCAAACGTCTCCGTAAGAGACACTAACACCTCGCATGGGACCATTATAACTTGTAGGAACTGACCACGTAGTCACAAGACTTCCGATTTAAGAATATAACGATAATTTTAACTCGTATATGCAATTTTTCAACTTGAATACGATTTTTACAAAAATTACTTGGTTACTAATATCATCTCTTTTTGTATCTTTTTTTTTTGCAGGATAACATTTTATCGTTAGCTTTCATCCATGTGGAACACACGAAGAAGTCAAAGGTTTACAACAAAGGGATTATTTATTTAACGTTGTTAATATTCAGGATTCTATTTTTTATGTGTCATGGTCGTGCGGGCTTTTGTAATTTTATTATCATATTTTATGGTCGTGCGGGCTTGACATTACGCAGGTTTCATATTAGGAGGTTTTGGACTGTCCAGAAAATAGAGGAAATTTTGCCCAATTTTTTTCTGGTCTATGAACTATTAAGACTTGTATTATTTTAAGGTTTGTATGTACATTAGTTTATCACCAACGTGCAAGATTCGCAATTTGTGAATTTTCTTGATTTTTTTGCAAATAATAAATATTTTTCCTATCAGATATGCAATTTGCTGATTTTCCTGGTTTGTTTTCAAATAATATTTTTATTATTAATTGAAAAATATGGCACGGTTTATATACGTGCCAAAATCGTAACGAATTATAAAATTTGATTACTCTTATAAAATAATCTGGCACGCTTTATAATCGTGCCAAAAGCGTGCTAGAAAAATGAAAATTTGGTAGGGTTTAAAACCGTGCCAAAGGCGTTTCAAATTCAATATCTGGCACGGTTTAAAAGCGTGCCAGATTGGGAAATCTGGCACGGTTTTAAACACATGCCAGAAAATCTGGCACCCATGATTCAGGTATGATTTTAAACCATGTCAGATTGGGTCTGACACGGTTTTAAACCGTGCTAGATTCCTATTTTTAGTGTAGTGTTATCCTTCCAAAGCATGGTAAGGCCTACACGGTGTATTGTGATGCTTCTGGGTCTGAACTTAGTGTGGTATTGATGCAGAATGGTCAGGTGGTCACTTATGGATCCCTTCAATTAAAGGTTTATGAGAAGAATTTCCCTACCTTGACTTGGAGTTAGTTGTTGTAGTGTTTGCATTTAAGAGTTGGAGATATTACCTATATGGGGAACGGTTTGAGGTGTTTTCTGATCATAAGAGCCTCCAATACATTTTCACACACCATGACCTCAATCTTCTTCAGAGAAGATGGATGGAGTTGATGGAAGACAACGACTTTTCCTTAGAGTATCACCTCGACAAGGCCAATGTGGTGGGCGATGCTCTTAGTCAAAAGTCTAGCCTTACTCTGGCAGCAATGAAGTGTCACTGCGCAAATATGTTTAGTGAATTATAGAAGTTCGACTTGCATGTCTAGCAGGGTTATGATAGAGCGTACCTTTGAGGTGTGGTGGCTAGGCCACTCATTCAGTAGAAAGTTTTAGATGCTCAGCCGTGACCATATTCAGAGCGGTGATGTGTTTGACACTCTTATGGTGGACAAGGATGGTGGTGTATGACACACGAGAAATATGATTATTTCGATGATTGATGAGCTTCAGTGCGAGGTGATGGAGAAAGCCCATTACTCACACTTCAGCATACATTCTGGTGCTATGAAGATGTATAAGGACCTATATAGAGACTTCTGGTGGTTCGATATGAGAAGGAATGTTATGACATATGTAGCCAAATGATACACTTGCCAGCAGATGAAGACAGATCATAAAACATCGGCAAGGTTGTTGCAACCACTACCCGTAGCAGAATGAAAGTGGGAGCACATCACGATGGACTTTGTCACAGTTTTGACGTGGTTTAAGCGTGATCACGATGCAATATGGGTTATAGTGGATTGGCTCACAAAGTCTGCACACTTTTTATCGACTAAATTCATAGACAACATGGCTAAGTTGGAGAGGTTATATATCTGAGAGATAGTCTGACTTTATGGTGTTTCACTCTCGATTATCTTGGATATGGATCCCTGATTCGTGTCCCAGTTTTGGAAGAAGTTTCTGTAAGAAATTGGTACCAAGTTGAGCATGAGTACATTGTATCACCCTGATACGGATGATCAATTAAAATGAACCATCCAGATCTTGGAAAAAATGTTGATGGATCGCGCGATTGATCTTCAAGGTAGTTGGATGGAGAATATGCATCTAGCAGAGTTTTCCTACAATAACAGTTACCAGGAAATCATTAAAATGGCTCCCTATAAAGCTCTTTATGGGAGGTCATGATGCTCTCCAATTTATTGGGCTAAGGTGCGTGATAAGCATCTCACCAATTGGGGTTTGATCAGAGACTTGACCAATAAAGTTAAGGTAATTTGATAGAGGCTCATGATGACTCAGAGTTGACAAAAGAATTATGCTAATAATCGACGAATACATCTGGATTTTGAGCTGAGTGACCATGTGCTATTAAAGATTAGTGTTAGGACCGACAGTCAACGATTCAGACAAAAGGGGAAGCTTGCCCCTTAGTATATAGGCCCATTTAAAATCCTGTAACGGATTGCAGATGTATCGTATCGCTCACCGCTACCTCCGCAGTTAACCCAAATTCATAGTGTGTTCCACATTTCTATATTAAAGAAGTACCTTTATGATCCTTGGCACGTTATCGACTGGAACCACAATGAGTTGGAGGAAGATGCCATAATTCTGGCGCGACCTATGTCCATCTTAGATTGCGAGGATAGAGTCTTTCACAACAAGGTTGTTCCGTTGGTATAGGTTCTTTGGGAGTTCCAAAGTGTTGAATGTGAAACTTAGGAGCATGAGTCTTAGATTCATAAGAATCACCAAAATCGTTTTCCTTAGACCGGTTGTTCTAATTTGGAGGATGAAACCTCCTAAAGAGGGGAGAATATAACACCAGTGCCCGAGATTTGTACCTCACACCCTATAATTTATATGCCTTTGGGCCTTAAAATGTATTTAATGATTAGAGGTTAAATTTGAATTATCCTTGTGGGATTTATGCGAAAAAATGGAAATAATCTTGGGGTCGTTAAAATGAAGAGACTGGTCGTTCGAACGAGATTAGTGGGGTTGTTAGAACGAACCTTCTAACGACCATTGAACGAGATATACTTTTTTGTAAAATCTGTTGTCATTAAAATCTCGTTCGAAGTCCATCCAATGAGATATAGTTCTCGTTTGAATGAAGCAAACTCTCATTCTAACGAGACTGGGGAAGATTTGAGTTCTATAGATTTTTATGCGTTGTCACCTTGTGGACCCTTATATATTTGAGTTGTCATGCTCCTATGAGAGCAGATTAATTGTAGACCACGATTTGGCTTGACCAATGGGTTAAGGATTAAAGGACTTGGCATTTAAATAAGAGTGAGAGGGGTGGAGGGAGCTCATTCGATCAGATTTTTACACCCTCTCTCTACATTCTCAAGTCTTCTTCCTCAATTTCTAGCCCACTTACACCATCCCCAAGCCTTAAACCCTCATTCCTATCCATAATTAACCCATTTCCAAGATTCTAACACCTATTTTGAGCCTTGTCTAAGGTAGCAGTTGGGTTGGAGATATATTATTGGAGCTTTCAAGAAAACTCGGTGAATTTTTGGAGCATTTTTGGAGCTTTGAAGTTTTTAGGAGCTTTCAAGTCATTCCCTTTAGTTTTTCCTCTTAAAGTTCAAGGTATTGTTTTTCTCTTCAAGTTTTCAAGATTAAAAGTTATGGATATATGTAGGATGCATGCTAGAATATGATTTAATGTTAAAAAGGAAAATATCTTCTAGTATGTTTATTTAAGGTCTCCTTGCAAAAATGGAGTTTTTGAGAAAATAAGACTTAAATGAGGTTTTGAAGAAGAAATGGTATTTTTAATCTTGAAATATGAAGAACATACATAAAAATGTAATCTCATGTCGGAGGAATATACACAGCAAGATTCAAGCGGTTAGCAGATTGTTAATTTTATGCCGAGCCAGAGTTTTAGTTACACAGGTCACACCCAGCATTAGCAGCAACAACAGTTCTCCTCGGGCAATCAGCAGCCTACGAGGCATAGTGTGGATGGTTCACGTCTAAGTCGGGGGCAGAGTAGTCATGGTATGAAGCAGTAGGTTCAACCATGGATGAGCATATGTGAGGTCACAGTCCGACGATCCATCGGTTATGGAAGGTATGATTTTTTTGTACAATATATGGGTTGAAGCATTATTTGATTCTGATGCATCACATTCTTTCATTTCAAGTTCCTTGGCTTTCAATTTGGTACTAGTGGTAGACCAGTTTCATCCTCCTATCTTCATAGGGCTTCCAGTTGAAGGCAGTATAGTTCTCAATAGGTTATGTTATAAATGTGTGGTTATGGATGGAGACTATGTCTAGGAGTACGATTCGATCCTTATCGACATGGATGGGTTCGAGGTAATCTTTGGTATGGATTGGATATCATGTTTTGAAGCTACCATAAAATTCCATTGACACAGTGTCATAGTCTCTCTTCCAAATGAGTCTCACCATCATTTTAGTAACGAGCATGTCATTGATTATCCTTGCCAGTTTTCTCCAATGCGTGAGCAGAAGTAATATTTTGGTTGGTTAAGAAGTATGGTGGCTCAGGATGAGCTGTATGGTATGGTGTTAGACTACCCAATAGTGCGGGAGTTTCTTGGTGTATATTCAAATTGCCTTCATAATGGGAAGTAGATTTTGCAATAGGGGCGCATCAGGGTGTCTTTCCCATCTATGTTCCACCTCACATGATGGATCCAATATAATTGCAGAAGCAAAGGGTTCAGGTGGAGAAGTTGACCAACAAGGGCATCATTCGCCCTAGTGTGTCCTCATGAGGAGCTTCAGTCCTCCTTGATAAGAAAAGGACAATTCCTTGTGACTTTGAATCGAATAGAGGCAGTTGAAGAGGGTAACGATGAAGAACATATACCCTATGCCCCGTATCAACGACTTATTCGATCAGTTGCATGGGCTGGTAGATTTTCAAAGATTGACCTTCGGTACGAGTACCATCAGTTGCACGTCGGGCAGGAGGATATACCTAAGACGACATTTCAGACTCAGTAAGGGAACTACGAGTTCCTAGTGATGCCCTTCCGTTTTACCAATACCCCAGTGATGTTCATGGATTTGATGAACCACATTTTATGATACCCCCCAGAGAAAAGAAATATTGAATAATAAATTGACGATTTTATTCGAAGGAAAAATTTTAGGAATAAATATATAAGGGAATTACGCCAAAATGGCACGAAAAGTGACACATTATGAAAAGTAATTATGGAGAAAAAGAATCTCCATATTACATGGTTCGTATGGATGCGTATTTAAGTCCTAATAGTCCTAGTAAGTATGTTGGTTAAGTTTGATGCAAAAATTCCAATGAATGATTGTGACACGGTCATGGTTAATATAACGCGATTTTATCAGCGCGTGTCGCACAGGACGCGAACTTGTGCGATTTTTGTAGGACAATTGGAGAAGGATAAAAATAGTATGACTACATATTTGGAGACCTAAAAATACATATAAAAATACCATGAGGTCAAAACTAAAAAAAATAAATAAAAAATTATTTTTTGTCAAAAAAATAAAAGTACTCAGAAAATTCTGAAAAATTTTAGATTGACTTAGAATTTAATTTGGAGTAACTTTCTCTTCTTTGATAACTCCAGAAGAAATCATTAGAACCCATTATGAACATATTTTTTATCCAAATTGGGTAAAATTTCTTTGTTGAACACACTTATTTTCCTTGGATTCTGCATTTTCTCAAGCCTAGTGTTGTCCCACCACCTTATCAGATGTTGGTTGTAAAGTTTGGCATGTTTGAGTGGTATTCTAGTTGGCATTTACTATTATAAGAGAGATATGCAATTGGCAATCATTCCCATCAGATTATGGTCATTTATCTTACTCCCTTAATATTCTCAATACCAGTAGCCATGTCCAAATTCGTAGGTGCCCATATACCAGCCTTAAACCGCCATTAAACAACTATGTTTTGGCCTAGAAACACCTTATTTCCTCAAGTATAATCATAGACATTAAGTTGGGTTATTGGAGACATTATTCTTGATATTTGTGGGGGATTATTGAGCTCTTTGGAGACTTAAAAATAAAGAAAAAGAATAGCTTGTAAGGAATCTCTAATGGAAGGCTTTTATTGTAACCCCTTTGAGGCCACCTTTGGAGGTGGGGGTTACTCCTCCTACACCATCATTCAACCACCATTTTTGCAGTCTTTTGAGGTGGGAAAATCTTACTTTTATTGAGGTTTAGAGTATGATAATTTTTAGAATTATATTTACATCATATATGTAGTATTTTAGCTACTTTACAACTTTATGTTGTTTAGTCATCATATCATCATTTGGTGAGTAGAAATGAGTTTTAAAAAGTAATTTTGATGGGTTCAAAAGGTGGATAAATTTCAGAATACTAACCTTGAACATTTTATGAAATAAAATGTGTCAAAATTATATTTCAATGGTAAATAATATAATTTCATGTTTAGAAAAATATTGGGCTAATTTAGGTCATTTTTACGAAATAAAAATAAGACTTTCTTACCAAAATGATGAAATAGAAGAAGAAATTGGACTTTTACTTAAATGGGTATTTTTGAGATGCATAAACTCATAATAAGAAATATTTTGGATTGATATGTAAATAATCAAAGTATAAAATGCTTACTTTTAAACTGATACTTAAGTGTAATTAAAGAAAGTAAAGAAGGACACATGTGTTGATAGTGGACAAATGGGTATTTAAAGTGTGTACAACTTATTCTGGAACATAAAAGGAAATAAAGTCTTTTATAAAATTTGGAATTTATTACTGAAATTATGTTGGAAATATCATAAATATATTTTGAGAAGTTATAAATTGATTTTTGGTGAAATTAGTATCGTTAAACTCATTTTGAATGAGGATTTTTGTATAAAACAAATAGTAGTGACATTGTCGTAAATACTATGAATAGTATGCTGTCAAGAAAATATTTAGCAATTAAATGTATTAATTAAGTTTGATAAAATGAGATTAATGATACATTTTGCTAAATAAAAATAATGAGTTTCATGAAAATG
This sequence comes from Sambucus nigra, assembly GCA_949130495.1. Lineage (NCBI taxonomy): Eukaryota > Viridiplantae > Streptophyta > Magnoliopsida > Dipsacales > Adoxaceae > Sambucus > Sambucus nigra. The sequence continues at coordinate 459,379,694 of OX422210.1, read as the reverse complement.
ATATTCGAAGTGTTAACGTGACAAGTGTGAGATATGGGTAAAAATATAGTTTTTGACAAGTGTTAAATGGTTAAACGTGTTTTTAAAGTTAAGTTGAAAACTTAATAACTATTTTGGGAATAACACTTGTTAAATGGCTAAGTGGTACGTTTTGGCAAGAGACGGGTAAGCTTTGTAAATTTACGTAAAACGGAACATTTTTATGATATAAAAATGTCAATGAATAGTTTTGATGAAAAAGGAAAAAAAGTGATTTTCCAAGTGAGAATAAATGTGAACATTGAGAATAATGTTGAAACACATGGAAAATATAAGAAATGATACTTAAATGATGCCAAAAATTAAGCAGTGCATGACGTCTCTAGTGGTGAAAAAACCCAAAGCCTGTACAGATGAGCATATGGCAACTGAAAATCGATGGTGAGCAGCCCGTGAAGTCTAGAAATAATGGCTAGACTCCAAGGCAAAGATTGATAATTCTTGTAATAAGAAATGAAGAATGAAAATATTCTTAAAATTAATACAAATAGATCTTGAGATTTGCAAAAGGTTAAAAGATGGAAATAACCAAAGTTTTCATTAAATAATAAGTGTTTTGTGTCGTGTGGTGTGGTGTGGTGTGGTGTGGTATGGTGTATAAGTTTCTTAATAAAAATGAATATTTTCCCTACACGAGGTGAGTGTGTCATAAAGATTGTTTTAATGAGAATATTAAAATAATAACAAAGTAACTCTAGCGTGAGTTAATAAACGTTGAATAGATGAATATTTTCAAGAAAATAAAGGTTTTTCCTATAAATGATTAACCGTGTGCGTTAATGGGAAAGAACGTGATTTTAAAGAAAGATTATCCAAAATGACTATTTTGGGAAAGAAAAAGAGGATGAACGGGGATAAATAATATTTTTGGAATATAATGGTTTAATACATCGGAGCATGTATTTTCAAAAGTATATGTGTAGATATATACATATTTTCATAAGCATATAGTGAGTGAGTATTCTTTTCTGTCGTTTGTTTATATGTTGCATTTGTATAAATCCCACTGAGCCTTTCGCTCACTCCCTCCTCTTTGTTACGGCAGTTTGTATGCGATTCCGTACTTTAAGAGTGTTATACAGGTAATATTTACTTGCATTAACGTTAGTAGCTCTGTTTACTTTGCCTTGGGGGCACTTCCCTTGGATCCCGCACGTAGTTTATTTTATATTGGAATCATATGCTAAGTAAGGCGTAATCTTATTTAATAATAAAACTGAAATAGTAACATTATTTAGGTTGTTCATTGCACCCTACACTTGACACTCGGATCGGATTAGGGTCGATCCTATAATAACCCTTAAATCCGGTTCCGGGAGTCACAACTTGGTATTAGAGCTTTAAGTTCAATGTTTCTTTAGGGTGTGACGTGGTGAGGTCGGTAGTGGATCTTTCAACGTCGATGTTGGTTTGGGTCGTTCATGCGAGTTTGATGATAGTTTGTATCCTCGTCAATAAAGTCAAAGAGGTTAGCATGAAAAGTAAGTTGGTGCCAAGTGGCACACGATCAGGTTGATAGTTATAAATCGCTTTCGCATTTCTTATATAGATATGTTAGTAATTACGGGCGTCAGCATAAGCTCATGTCGCCAACATCGTAATTCCATTGTATAAGAGATATATTGTGTGTTAATTTTAATGGTAACAAAGAATAAGAGGAGTTAATGCACCAAATAGTGTGAGCTAAATTGTAGCTTAAAATATTGGTTGAGTTTGACTTTGGAGATTAGGTGACTTGAGTGTATATTATAAGTGTTGACTTCGTAGTGAAAGTGTATTAGATTGAAGACTCGGATTAATGTATTTTAGTGTATATCTTGGGTAGTATATTTGTAAGTATTGATCTTGTGATGAGAAATTAGTAGGTCCCTTGGTTGAGGACTAGAGTTTATTATACCGTGATGTATATATTTTGGTTATAATATAGACTTGGATAATCGTGATGACTTAAGGTGACCTAGGAGTTAAATTAAACAGTCCTTGTGGCACAATATTGATGAAGGTATCAATTTATGATTATAATACTACGATATTGAGGAATATGATCTCTTGTAGTGTTTACGGTATGGTCTTGGATGTTTATAGGCAATACCCGATGTCCCGTATCCTACCAAAGTCTTTAGTAAATATCAACAGGTGATCTATCGCATGGTATGGTAATCGCATCTTAGAGATAAGATACATTTGTGAATTGACACTCATTGAGATTTATATGACATAGTCTAGTGATTTTTACTACGGGTTAGTAATTTGATAAGTTTGTAATTCCATGATAATTGCTCTTAGGAGTAAGTGCTAAGGTTATTTGAGAAAAATAGTAATGCAAGTAATTAGCATTTTGAGGCGATACCTTTAGGGTTGTATATCATAGATAAAACTAATGTTGATTAGTGTTCCTCGGTGATAGGCATGTTATTTACTTGCGTAGAAATGACAAATTAAGGTGACACGAGAATATGTCATTGATTCCCTAATATATGATAGGAGATAATTTGTGTGACGTTAGAAGAATCAAATCAATGATTACCACATAAAGGTATTAAATATTAGTGACCTTAATAAATAATTATGATAAATAATTGGGTTGACTTGAGTAGAGTGTTTTGGGGACATTAATACGATAAGCTCCTGTCATGACGAAATAATAATTGAACTTGATCATATGTGTTAGCTTCGGAAAATGGATAAATCTTATGTCATTACCTTAAAGCTTGGAGAATTATTGCATTGAGGATTTCATAACGTAATAATAGGTCATTAGTGACTAAATCGTGTTAACGTGCGAAAATGCCTTAGGATTGGTGACATAAAATGAATTGATTCAGATTATGAACACGTATCTTGATATAACTCTTAGAGAAATATAAGTTGGTAATTATATCCGAATTTTGTGACAAGCACTTGGATGGGCTTAATTAGCATTTATTTCTAGGGCATCGAGAATGACAAGATTTAAGTGTGACAGACGACTCTTACATTTTATTGTGTATACACCTTTATAAAAAATTGTAAGTTTACAGAAGTTATCCATAAATCCATGGAGAATATGAGTATTAGGGATTGTTTAGTTGTTAATGAATCATTATCATACACGTTGACTTATGGAAAAAGCTTGGAGATTAGCACCATGAATCGTAAAACTTGTCCTAATATGATCTTTGAGGATTGTGTCGTAAACATGATGGTAAGTGTTAGGTTGTGCGCTTGGGAGAACTTAGAGTAACTTGATGTTGTATCAATATTTAATGAATAACTCTTGGAATGAAGTGTTAGGATTGATCATAGAACCCTCTTGTGCTACCAATACGCTGGGGATAACCCTAGTAAAAAGAAATCATTATTCACCTAGCATAACCCTTAGTGATAGTACAAGGTGATCAAAGATCCTACCTATGAGATTAGAAGTGCCAGCTTCGACTAAAGTGTGATATTCAGGATTGCATAGGATGTTGCTAAGAGTTGGGACGTTGTTGGTAAATTCAGATGTTTGAGACTGTGCATATGTGTTGGAATTGAAAATTGAGGTTAGATACCACGTATTAAAATTAGGAGACCTAGGTATGATGGATCGGCTATTTATGATAAAATATGAGAAGGGTAATCTCGCGTGAAATTGGCGCAGTACATACAAATATAAAAGTGTAACCCATAACATTAATCATAAGGAGGAAAGCCTTGTGTTTTAAATCTCCAAAGGAATTAGTTTATACTTCAGTAAGAATGGAAAATTTGCGTAGGATCAGTCAATGTACATAGGAGGAACATTGGTCAAAAGTTGTGGACCTTAAGAGCACTTGTGGGTTCGTTGTTATTCTTTGGCTCGGTATTCACTTAATTCGTTGTGATTCCAGATGTTTCACTTTATCCCAGTAATGGGAAGTTGTTATTTGGTTGTGATCTGGGTATGACACTACATAATCTCAGTAGTGGCGCGGGTTAGGCCGATTGTGGCTGATGCATCACAGTAAATGAGTGCGCACTTTGTTGGAAGAACCCTAATCTTTTCATTAGTTTGTGTGTGCGCATGGTCTCGCGATTTGTTGCTCATAATTTGCATGTGTAAATCGGTTATCTTAGGTTAACGGTCCTATTAGTTAATCGATAGAACTAGTTACAGTTTGGAGTTACAATATAGCTAGTTACTTTTTAGTCATAGGTTCAAAAATACGTTTTAGGAATTATGTGGATATCAGACTTAATGAGAACTTAAGTGCAAATGTTACACTCCGAATTGAGGATATAGTTACTCATATGTATAAGTTGGATTATGATGTCTAAGACGCTTCAAGGTTAATATGAAGATCTCATAGGAGGTTTCGATCTTTCAGGCCAATGTGATAAAATGACTCTTTTATGATTGATGATATGAATGACTAGGAAGTGTTACAGGTGTATTAACCTAGTCTTGACATGATTCAAAAATTGAGAAAACATAGATTTGTAAATCCTAACTCGTGCTGATGAATTCATTAATGATGGCATGATGTTTGAGGAATACCGATTGTTTCGAAAAATTTGTTGGGATGAATAAGCTAGGCATGTGTAGACACCCCATTCTGTTACCCCTTAACTATCCTTAGGTCCCTAGTACCTCCCTTCGTCACTATAAACCCAGGTCACGTCCTGAGTACTGACCTGGAAGCCATCGGGCACCCCCCGGCTCAGTTTGACCCAAAATTCAAACTCCTCATCTTGACCGAGACTCAATGAATCTTCGAAGGGCACTGAATACCCTTTCCAACGGTCCACCCCGTGCGCGATTCCGACTTACCATGCGGACGAACGCGCCATTTGCGTTCGAAACTTGACCTAGAGGCCACCGGCCGCTCCCGGGCTCTATTTGACCTATGTTAACTCTTTAGCTCGACCGAGGTTGAATGAATCTTTGAAGGGCACTGAATACCCTTTCCAACGGTCCATCCCGTGCGTAATTCCGACTTTCCATGCGGACGCACGATTCGTTTGACTCCGAGAAGCCACCGAGCATTTATCGGGCCCAGTTGACCAAAGTCAACTCTCCAAACCGGGTCAAAGTCTTTGGAATGTCGAAATACATCTCCTAACCTTTCCAATGGTATGCCCCGTGCACGATTCGGACTTACCATGCGGACGAACGCGCAGTTTGCGTCCGCGCGATTCCCCGTCCAATGGACCAATAAACGCTTTCGAGCCACATTTGACCCAAATTCAACTCCCGAACTCGGGAGCGGTCCCAAGTACTTTCGAAGGTCTCTGAAATACCTTTCCAAATGTATACCCCGTGCGCGATTCTGACCAACGGTTTGCCCTCGGTGGCTAATTTTCCAAAAAAGCCCGAGGCGCATTGCCAAATGGCAAGTCCCAGATCCTACCTATCGGCACCTGCCGATAGGCAGTGCCATGATAGGGCCGATCAGCAGTCCCCTGGGGTTATAAAAGTAGGACTTGACCTCATTTGCAAGGGGAGCCCAGATCTGATAGAAATCTCTCTGAACGAATCCCAGAAACCTCTCTCGAAGGCAACGTGATTTCAACTTCCAAATCCCTCTTTTACCTTCACTTTTCATCATCCTTTTCATCAAACTTGGTGAATTAACCACTCTCCATCATCATCCAAGCTCAAGGGCTGCTCTCCAACATTCAAGATCAAGCTCAAGATCTTCAAGAAGGTCCAACTTTCTCAAACTCTCTCTCTTAAACTCTCTTGAATTCCCAATAACTTGTTTTCTTACTTAGCACTTTTATAATCTCATCTCACACATCCTAATATACTTTTTATTTAGTATTATTGCACATCTCTTATTTTCATATAAATAAAAACCCCAAAACAAGAAAAAGAGGGTTTGCTCATAAATTCCAAGTAGGGATTCTCACACTTTTTCCACATTTTTCTCACAACTAAAACACCTTTTCTACACACACACACACACTTACAAATAAGAGATCCCACATTTGGATTTATGTGATAAACCCCATCCCTTTGCTTTGTATGCAAACTACGTGGACTTTGATGCCTTTATAGGCTACGTAGGCGTCTCGGGGTAAAACCCGAGACTCGAGTCCTTTCTCTCACTTTTTCTCTCATTTCCTATTTTCTCTAAATCCATTTTTCTTATATTATATATATCCTTAGTCTTAGTGACACATTACTCCATGTGCGTTATCGTTCCTTTATAGCGATCAACGTACGGGTAACCGCGTAAATCTTATTTTTCTAATATTACTTTTATAATCTTCCTATGGATGACTCGCTTTATCTTTTCCATGATACAAGCCGAGGATTCCTACCTCCATTCTATATATATATATATACACATGCACACATCTCACGGGGGGAAACATAAAGGAAAATAGCAAATATCCATGAGAGACCGAAAGGGCGGAATGGGTGCCTAACACCTTCCCATTTCGTAACTAAGCCTCCGAACCCTTTTCGAATCATTTTGGTTTCGCACGCACCAGTATGTCTTTGGATGCCATTCTTCGGGGTGGCTTCCTCTTTTTCTTTTGTGTGTTTTGAGTAAAATAGACTGGCGACTCTGAATCTCTCTACATTTTTCACACCTCACAAAATCGACGCCGGCCGAAGCGCTCTACCGAGAGGGGACGCACGAGACCCGAAGGATTCCTCCTCCCTCCGCGGCGGGGATCGGCGGGGATGGCCACAGCATGCTTGGGTATTATTAATGAAAAAACTTACCATGATTGGGTTAACTTGATGATAATTAACGTGGATGGAATCTTTGAGTTTTAACTGTAAAGATTAGGATACTCCAGAATTAGAAATGATTTGCTTAAATGATTGAATGATTAAGATTGATGAGTTAACAATTTCGAGGATGAAATTTCTTAAGGAGGGAAGAATGTGATACCCCGCCTAGAAAAGAAATATTGAATAATAAATTGATGATTTTATTCGAAGTTTAGGAATAAATATATACAGGAATTACGCCAAAATGGCACGAAAAGTGACACATTTTGAATAGTAATTATGGAGAAAAAGAATATCCACGTTGCATGGTTCTCATGGATGAGCATTTAAGTCCTAGTAAGTATGTTGGTTAAGTTTGATTAGGGTTGTAAACGAATATTCGAAAATCCGTATCCATCCAATATCCGAATTCGAATTTGCGGATATTTATAAAAAAAAATGGTAACGGATACGAATATGTATACTCTATAAAAATATCCGAGAAAATGGATACGGATAGTACTAGTATCCGACATGGATAATCCATATCCGATGCGAAGTATCCATTTTACTGGATATCCGTTTTACCGGATATCCGTATCCGTCAAACATATGTTTAAAATATTACTAATAATATTAGTATTAGTATTATTAATAAAATAATATTAAAGAAAAAACTTAATTGTTTATTCCCTAAAACAAAACAAACACGTACTCCACTCAAAACAAAAACACCCTAAAATTATTATTTTATTAGGTATATTATAAAATGCCCATCTATTATTCTTTTATTGGGTATATTATTATGGAGTTACATTAAAGTTACAATACACTCTATCACATACAACATACACCTACTAAAGAACATATACTCCACTCAAAACAAACAAAAAAATATAATTTCATTTCATTTCTCTTTCGTACAAAATAAGAGAAAATAAACCCTCATTTCACTCCACAAAAAATCCTCATTCCGCGACCTCCGCCGCCGCCGCATCAGCCTGGTGCTGCTCATCAACCCCATCACCGCTTCTCATCAACCCCTCCGCTGCGCATCCCCTACTCTTGAAAGAGAAAGTTAGCAACAACAGGTACATACAAAATAAAAATGCAAATATATAACTCTATTTATATATTGTTCATGTGGTTCTTCATTAGTTTTCGTAATTATAAATAAATGTAGGAGAGAAACAAAAAAGTAAAGAGATGATTTTGATTGTGATGGGAACTGAAATTAACAAGTATATTATATACAAAATAAAAATATATACTTATTAAAATAAAAATATCTGTATGTTTTGAAGACTAAAATGTCTATGAGGTTATCATTCTTAATATATTTAATTTAATCTAAAAAGCGCATATTTATATCTACTGTTATGGAATGCTACTGTTTTTTTTTTATGGCTTTAAGCTTACATTGTTGTAAAGTATGGATGGATTTACGCCATATTATCATTATAGAATGCTACTATTATTATGGAAACCATAATTGTTGATGTTAAGAGGCAATAATTCTCTTATGTATTTATTTGGATTGGATTAGATTTTATTGGATTGGACATTTTAATAGTTATTTTTTGCGAGGGAAAAATAATGTAAACGGATACGGATATTATCCGAATCCGAGGTATCCGAGCGGATACGGATATGGATAGTTGTTTTAACTATCCGGACAGATACGGATACGGATAGTGCATCCAGATAGCGAATACGGATAAGGAAAACATTGTATCTGATCCATATCTGTACGTTTACCACCCCAAAGTTTGATGCAAAAATTTGAATAAATGATTGTGACACGGTCATGGTTAATATAACGCGATTTTGTCAGCGCGTGTCACGCAGGACGCGGACTTGCGCGATTTTTGTAGGACAATTGGAGAAGGATAAAAATAGTATGACTACATATTTGGGGCCCTAAAAATACATATAAAAATATCATGACGTCAAAAGTAAAATAAATAAATAAAGAATTATTAAAAAGTATTTTTCGTCAAAAAAATAAAATTGCTCAGAAAATTCTAAAATTTTCTAGATTGACTTAGAATTTAATTTTGAGCAACTTTCTCTTCTTTAACAACTCCGTAAAAAATCATTTAGACCAATTTTGAATAATTTATGATCCAAATTGGGTAAAATTTCTTTGTTGAACACACTTATTTTCCTTAGATTCTTTATTCTCTCAAGCCTAGTGTTGTCCCATCACCTTATCAGATGTTGGTTGTAAAGTTTGACATGTTTGAGTGGTAGGAAAGGCTACACATGGGTTATGTGGGTCTTTTGAGTTGGCATTTGCTATTATACGAGAGATTTGCATTTGGCATTCATTCCCATCAGATTATGGTCATTTCTCTCACTCCCTTAAGCTTTCCAATACCAGTAGCCATGTCCAAATTCGTAGGTGCCCTTATACCACCCTTAAACCACCATGAAATAACCATATTTTGGCCTAGAAATACCTTATTTCCTCAAGTATAATCATAGACATTATGTTGGGTTATTGGAGATATTATTCTTGGAGATTTGTGGGGGATTATGGAGCTCTTTGGAGACTTAAAGATGAAGAAAAGGAATAGCTTGGAAGGAGTCTCTAATGGAGGTCTTTTATTGTAGTCCCTTTTAGGCCACCTTTGGAGGTGGGGGTTACTCCTCCTATACCACCATTCAACCACCATTTTTGGACTCTTTTGAGGTGAAAAAATCTTACTTTGATTGAGGTTTAGAGTTTGATAATTTTTAGAATGATATTTACATGATATATTTAGTATTTTAGCTACTTTACAACTTTATGCTATTTAGTCATCATATCATCATTTGGTGTGTAGAAATGAGTTTTAAAAAAGTAATTTTGATGGGTTCAAAAGGTGGATAAAATTCAGAATATTAACCTTGAACATTTTATGAAATAAAATGTGTCAAAATGATGTTTCAAAGGTAAATAATTTAATTTCATGTTTAGAAAAATATTGGGCTAATGTAGGCCATTTTTACGAAATAAAAATGGCACTTTCTTACCAAAATGATGAAATAGAAGAAGAAATTGAACTTTTACTTAAATGGGTATTTTTGAGATGCATAAACTAATAATAAGAAATATTTGGGGTTGATATGTAAATAATCAAAGTATAAAATGCTTACTTTTAAATTGATACTTAAATGTAATTAAAGAAAGTAAAGAAGAACAAATATGTTGATAGTGGACAAATTGGTATTTAAAGTGTGTACAACTTATTCTGGAAACATAAATGGAAATAAAGTCTTTTTATAAAATTTGGAATTATTACTGAAATTATGTTGGAAATATCATAAATATATTTTGAGAAGTTATAAATTGATTTTTGGTGAAATTAGTATCGTTAAACCCATTTGAATGAGGATTTTTGTATAAAACAAATAATAGTGGCATTGTCGTAAATACTGTGAATAGTATGCTGTCAAGAAAATATTTAGCAATTAAATGTATTAATTAAGTTTGATAAAATTAGATTAATGATACATTTTGCTAAATAAAAATAATGAGTTTCATGGAAATGATATTCGAAGTGTTAACGTGACAAGTGTGAGATATGGGTAAAAATATAGTTTTTGACAAGTGTTAAATGGTTAAAAGGGTTTTTAAAGTTATGTTGAAAACTTAATAACTATTTTGGGAATAACACTTGTTAAATGGCTAAGTGGTATGTTTTGGCAAGAAACGGGTAAATTTTGTAAATTTACGTAAAGCGGAACAATTTTATGAAATAAAAATGTCAATGGATAGTTTTGATGAAAAAGGAAAAAAGTAATTTTTCAAGTGAGAATAAATGTGAACATTGAGAATAATGTTGAAACACGTGGAAAATATAAGAAAGGATACTTGAAGGATGCCAAAAATTAAGCAGGGCATGACGTCTCTAGTGGTGAAAACCCCCAAAGCCTGTACAGATGAGCATATGGCAAATGGAGACCGATGGTGTGGAGCCCGTGAAGTCCATAAATAATGGCTAGACTCCAAGGCAAAGATTGATAATTCTTGTAATAAGAAATGAAGAATGAGAATATTCTTGAAATGAATGCAAATAGATCTTGAGATTTGCAAAAGGTTAAAAGATGGAATTAATCAAAGTTTTCATGAAATAATAAGTGCTTTGTGTCGTGTGGTATATAAGTTTCTTAATAAAAATGAATATTTTTCAACACGAGGTGAGCGTTTCATAAAGATTGTTTTAATGAGAATATTAAAATAATGACAAAGTAACTCTAGCGTGAGTTAATAAACGTTGAATAGATGAATATTTTCTAGAAAAGAAAGGTTTTTCCTATAAATGATTAACCGTGTGCGTTAATGGGAAAGAATGTGATTTTAAAGAAAGATTATCCAAAATGACTATTTTGGGAAAGAAAAAGAGGATGAACGGGGATAAATAATATTTTTGGAATAAAATGGTTTAATACATCGGAGCATGTATTTTCAAAAGTATATGTGTAGATATATACATATTTTCATGATCATATAGTGAGTGAGTATTCTTTTTTGCCATTCGTTTCTATGTTGCATTTGTATAAATCCCACTAAGACTTTCGTTCACTCCCTCCTCTTTGTTACGGCAGGTTGTATGCGGTTCCGTACTTTGAGAGCGTTATACAGGTAATATTTACTTCCATTAACGTTAGTAGCTCTGTTTTCTTGGCCTTGGGGGCACTTCCCTTGGGTCTCGCACATAGTTTATTTTATATTGGAATCGCATGCTAAGCAAGGAGTAATCTTATTTAAAAATAAATTTGGAATAGTAACATTATTTAAGTTGTTCATTGCACCCCACACTTGACACTCGGATCGAATCAGGGTCAATCCTATAATAACCCTTAAATCCGGTTCGGGGCGTCACACATTTATTGCCCCTAATTAGATCGGTTCATTTTTGTAAGGACATATTTCCATAGGTCCGTTATCAATTTATTATGTCATATACCGCTACACCGTCAAAGAGCATTCAAGAGACATCTTCATCAAAGACGGATCCGAATTACTCAAGTTCTTCATCATTCAAGACTCCGTGAAGTTTACTTTGGAAAGGTTATGTTTTAAATACCTTGTAGGAGGGTAGTGAGACTGGGGTCTATGAATAACTGGAAAGGGTGAGGCGTGACCCACTCCAATGGACGCTGCCTGCAAGGTCTTCAAGGTCTCCTGGTGCAACTTCTGAAGAAAACTTCTCCTTCTGGTAACAATGGAACTCAAGCTTCAACTCACTCCCTGCAAGAAGATGAACTTTCACAGCAAAAATAGTAATTTTCTCAAGGGAAACACCTGAGAGTGATGGCTGTCAGTGGGGAGTGAAAGAACAAGGCACTCAGCACTAGGGAGAGAGCAGGGAGAGAATACTAGAGAGGTTGTGATGTGATTTTGACAGAGTGACTTTGCTATGGAGTCTTCTATATCTATGACCTTGCCTAGGGGTCCTATTTATACTTGGGCACTAAGGCTGGGTAGGCCCTTTTGGCGCCAAAACTTAGAGGGTTGGTGAGGGACAAAGTCTGCAGTGTACTATTTGTCCCTACCTGCAGGCAGGTCTGCCTGTCCCCTCTGGCAGATGCCCCCTGGCGCCGACCAAAGTTCAAAAGCAAATATGTCTTCTAATGGAGACAAAATATCTTATTTGCTAAATATCTTTTGAAACAGTAACTTTGATACAAACTTTGTAAACTTGAGGGGGGGTCTCGAGGACCACCTCCTCTAAAATATTTGCAAGCTTGAGGGGGGTCTCGAGGACCCCTTCTAAAATCATTTTTCTTGAGAGGGGTTTAGAGGACCCCCTCCTCTAAAATCATTTTATAAACAGTTCTTTTCTTGTGAGCAGCCAGCCCTTTGGCTGCTCACTTCACTTGTGACTAAGTGTGAGGTGTGTGAGGACTGGGTGACCCTAGGGTCTCCTACTAGTATTCTCTCAATCCTATAGTGCTAAGTGGTTGAGCTTGCTCAACATACCTTATCCCTCAGCCGCCAAGCCAAAACTCCCAGGAGGTCCCAACGCGCCTGTTCGAGCCCTGCTTGCTCGACTAGGCAACCTGTACAAGAAAGTAAAGTGTTAGTGATGTTGTTCATTTTGAGACTGATGTTTCATGATGGGGAGTTGTTTGCGATAGCTACTTCCTCAATATGAGTTTCTGTCGAAACCCTGTAGCAGCACTTCTCGAATAACATTTCTGCAGTGACCCTTGTAGTGGTGCTGAGTCTTGCAGTGACGCTGACTCTCTCGACTCTCATTACTGCAGTGACGCTTATGTAGTAGCGCTGACACTTGAAGTGGCGCTGACCCTTGGAGCGGCGCGGACACTTACAGTGGCGTAGAGACTTGTCGTGGCGCCGACACTTGCAGCGGCGCCGACACATGAAGCGGCGCCGACCCTTGCGGCGGTGCGGACGCTTGCGGCGGCGCTGACACTTGAAGCGGTGCCGACCCTTGCAGCGGCGTAGAGACTTGTCGCGACGCCGAAAATCATTTCGTCTTTTACTTTTTCAAATCTGTATCTTTGAGTTTTCCATTTTCTTTCTCTCTTGTGCGTTCATCCTTTTCATCGTTCGTTGTCAACAGATCCATCCTTTTTCTGTAAGATCTTCTTCCTTATCTTTTATTTCCTTTATTCACCATGGTTTACCTTGTTGAGTCGCTTGATAAGTTTCATTCCGATTTCTCTATTCCTTCATGGGTTATTTTGGAAGAACTTTCTGAGCTTTCTGACTATTTTCGTTTGGCTGAGGGACATTAGTTCCCCAGTCTCTTTGTAGCTGAATGTGGCTTTTCTTTTCCCCAAAACCCTTTGTGTCTGGAATTCTGTCAATATTTTGATTTGGTCCCTGCAAAAATAGCCCCTAACACATGGAGAATAGTTAATGGAGTTCATAGATTAAATCAGATTCACAAAACTCGTATAGGAATTCCAGAAATTATGTTTTGTTATAGATGGGTTGTTGGTGACAACACTTTTTTATTTAAAAACTAGGTTTTTAAATAGGGCTCTAGTAGTCAATATCCCAGATGCCAATAGGGATTACTTCGAGCACGGTGTTGTTATGAAAAATTGGAAACACCCTCCACTAACTGGAAATGATGTGTACCAGGGTCCTAGATGCCCTCCCTATGGCAATGGGATAGGTTGTTTTTATTTTATTTTATTTTCGAAATTATGCTTCCTTTGTGTTTGATAAAATGTGTCACTGATATTTTAATTTTGATTTATTTGCAGTTGACAGCAAGAGAAAGTCTCCAAAAGAGACAGAAGTTAATTTAAAACATCTGAAACTTATCTGGGGTTTGTATCAGACTGTTGCCGACGAGCATATCAGATCAGCTTCATATTTGCTGCAGTATAAGAGTTACACCTCGTCTTTTACTCCTCGTCCTGTAATAAGTGACGTAGAACCAGTACCAGCTTCTGCAAGTTCTTCACCTGAGTCACATATTCCTCTGAGTGAAAGAATGAAGAAAAGAAGAGCTCCTGCCCTCTTCGAGAAATCTGCCTCTATTGCTGGAGAGGCAAAGAAAAGAAAACATGATATCCCAGAGGAAGGGACAAGGAAAATTGATGCACCTCCTCCGACTGCTATTGTGAAGGTTACCGAGAAGCCCCCAGTGGCTTCGAGCAAAGTCGCTGCTCCAAGCGAGGTTATTGTCATATCTCCGACTAAGACTACATCCTTGGTCGAGACCGTTGATGTTCCTCCGAGGAGGCTGAAGAAGAGCTCCTCGGTCAATTTGGCTGAATCCATCTCTCAACCTCCAACTATTGGAAGTGGTGTTCCCACTTTCATTTCTCCAAGCTCTGCCATGAGCTCGGTGAAATCTTGGATCATCCCCGAGATCCAAGGTATAGAAGAAAATCTTTATCGGGATATGGTTACCACATTGGCTGCTCGTCATATTGCTTCTGTAAGTATTATTGTCCTAAACTTTCATTTTTCCACTGTTATATATTTGCACTGACTTGCTATTATTTTCTTTTCCCAGTTGGTAACCTGTTTCAATACAATTTTGAAGAAGGATGAAGCTATTAAAGTTTCAAGTTCCTCGTCAGGTGTAAAGGAAGCTTTGGTGGGTCTGACGCAGTCTTTGAAAGATTATCATCAGAAGTATGTTGATGATAAAGCTGCTTGGGAGAAGAAGCTTAGCTCCACCGAGCAGGAGAGGGATCGGGTTGTTGAGGTCTCCAAAGGATTGGAGAAGAAAATAAAAGAATTGGAATGTAAGAATAAAAAGCTCGAAGGGAAGCTCCAAAATGCTGGGGAGCTTGAAGGTAAGCTCAAATCTGCTGAGGAAGAGCTGGGTAAACTTCGTGACGTTGGTCGTCAGAAGGAGGAGGCAGAAAAGAAGTTGAAAGATGCTGAGGTACTTCTGTCCGAGAAGCTCTCCTCGGAGAAGGTGAAAAGGAAGTTGGCTGTAAAAAAGTCCTTCAGTGCTGGCTGGGACAAAGGGTGGAATAAAAGTCTGGCTGCCATGATGTCACAAGTGGAATATGGTAGCCTTAAGTACTTTAGGGATGGCTGGGTCGCTTCTTTGAAAGAGATGAATGTTGATGAAAATTCTGACCTATTTCAGCGACACGTCCTTGGCCCCCCTCCAACTCCTGAAGAAGAAGAAGAGGACGAAGCTGCCTCTGAGAAATCCTCTATGGTGATGGGAGATCAAATTTCTCATCCCCAAGTTGTCCAGTCTTCCTGCGAGCAACTTCAACCATCCATTATTTCACCCGAGCAACTTCTAGCACCCATCGAGCAACCATCTGTGCCATCCGAGCAACCTACCTCCTCGTCCCAGCCTCCCGAGAAAGTTTGGGAGACAAGGTTCAGGTGTAGAGTTGTTCGGATTTTTATCTCTATTTATTTTTGCCAGTTGTATCTTTGAACTATGTACTTCTCTTTTATGATGTAATAAAATTTGAAATTTTGACTATTCATACTATTGATTCTCTTCCTCTTGCTCCTTATTAATTCTTACTATCTCTTCTTTTTACTAGTTTATGGCCAGGATGGAATTTTTATCTGCTCATGATACAAAATTGTTGAGACACTGCAATGATTACTTCAAAGCTGGTCATTCAGATATGAATGAAGCTCAGATCGTTGATATCCTTGGTCAAGATGCTTCAGAGCAAGCAGTTGAAGCCTACCAGTATTTAAAGTGTCTGCTCGACCGGGCAGTGGCGAACAATGTAGCGTATTATGAAATGATTGAAGACCTATAGGGTACTCTCGAGAAGCTTCAACAATAATACAAGGAGTCTACAGCCCTTTTGCACCAGGGATATGAGAAGAAGTATCAGCAACTAAGTGCTGATAAAGGATATGATAGATTGATTGCTGCCTATGATGTGAGGGAGAGAACTTTGAAGACTGAGGTCGAAGAGCACAAGCAGATAGCTAATTTGCTAGAGCAGGAAAACAATAACCTGGGAGGAGAGGTATCTCAGTTGAAGTCTGCAGCATCTTCCTCGAACGCCTTAGTCCCTGTCAACGACGAGGGTTTTTCTTTCTTAGAGGTCAAAAATGCCAATTTGAGAGACGAATTGGAGACTTTGAAGAGAACTGGAGCCTCTACTTTTTCTCGCGGTCGAGCAAGAGGTTCTCGGGGACGAGCAAGAGATGCTCAGCTTACTATTGAAGAGCAAAGAACTCAATCAGCTTTGGAGAATCAGGCCTTTCAGCTAAAGGCGAAGAAGCAAGCATTAGCAGAAACGTCCAAGAAAATTATGAAGTTGGATGAGCAACTCTCTACACAAAAGTCTGCCTTGGAGAATAAAGAACTTTTCGTAAAAAATCTCCACGAGCAGCTGGAAAGGTTGACTTATCAATTCCACAAGCAACCTAGAGAATTTTGGATGGCTGGCTATAATGAAGCCCTCTATCACCTCGATAACCGGATTCAGCAGTCGAACAACGAGGGGTATAAGCAAGGGTGGTTAAATGCCTTGGGTGTTCTACAATTGGAACAAGGTCACTATTTGTGGGATTATTATAATCCTGGGTTGCTAGACCTGCCAGTTCCACCATTCAAACTCGATATGAGCTGGATTCCTTCTCGGGCAATCCCTCTGTGTTTGATTTCCAAATATCTTGGCGATTATAGTCTCCATTCCAATGTCGAGATATCTCGCCTAGAGCACCTACTCGATCAGCCATCTGTGATGAACATCAGGATGCTCAAGGACTTTAATTTCATAAATTCCCTTTATGCCTTAGACGATCCTCCTGCTGGCGAGGAACCTGTTTCAAAAGCAGAGGGGAAGAAACCAATAGAGTAGGAATCTTGATGTAATAATTAATATGTATTTCATTCTCGATGTATTTTGTTTTGGATTTAATGAAAAACTTCTATTTTTCTTTACCATCTTGATTACCATTGTCTTGTAAATATTTTGTAAAACACTTTACTTATTTACTAATGAATGTGCATGTATATCTGTTAAAAAGATAACAACATTGTGTTATTTGCCGATCAACTAAATTTGGTGAAATTTATTGTTGACTATCTTAAATTGATGATAATCATTTATCGACCAACCAGAGTTGATGATATTTTGTTTCTCGACCAACTTGGTGGTAATTTGAAATGTGTCAAGTATTAAAATTTTACTTGATCACTTTTTAATTCTAAGCCATTATTTGTTTAACCAACTATTTTCGACCAAAGAGAGTTGGTGTTTTTAATTCTCGACCAACCTTAGTTGGTAAAAATTTTGTATTCCCGACCAACTATAGTGGGTGAATCTTCTTCCCAACCAACCGGAGTTGGTATTTCTGAGAAATATTTTTCTTCTCGACCAACCAACCGGAGTTGGTATTTCTGGGAAATATTTTTATTCCCGACCAACCGGAGTTGGTGGATTTTCTTCCCAACCAACCGGAGTTGGTATTTCTGGGAAATATTTTTCTTCCCGACCAACTGGAGTTGGTGGATTTTCTTCCCAACCAATCGGAGTTGGTATTTCTGGGAAATATTTTTCTTCCCGACCAACCGGAGTTGGTGGATTTTCTTCCCAACCAACCGGAGTTGGTATTTCTGGAAAATATTCTTCTTCCCAACCAACCGGAGTTGGTGGGTTTTCTTCCCAACCAACCGGAGTTGGTATTTCTGGGAAATATTTTTCTTCCCGACCAACCGGAGTTGGTGGATTTTTTTCCCAACCAACCGGAGTTGGTATTTCTGGGTAGTGTGTAGCACTAGTATTTCGCGAAAAATTTCAACAAAAGGAGAGAATTGGGTAGAATATTCATATTTTATTCATACTGATGAAATTGCATTACATGAGGGTTTACATTACTGATAATATTTGCGCAGGTGATCTGCATTCCATGCATTATTAAACTCCTCCCCTTCTAAAGTTTCTATTCTGTAGGTTCCTGGTCGAACAACTTCTGTAACTCGGTAAGGTCCATGCCAGTTCGCTTCCAGTTTGTTGTGATTTTGAATTACTTTCTTTAGCACATAGTCTCCTTCTTTCAGGTCGCAATTCTTCACTCTCTTGTTGTAGAATAAAGTTGTCCGTTGCTGGTAAGCAGCATTCCTGATGGGTGCTTCTTCTCTAACTTCCTCGAGCATGTCCAAGTCTAACCTTCTCATTAAATCGCTGACAGGGGAGTTGAAGTTCAATACTCGGTGTGTTGGAAGTCCCAACTCGGCAGGTATAACAGCTTCACTTCCAAATGCCAGCATATATGGAGATTCTCCAATTGTTGCTCGGGGAGTAGTACGATAAGCCTATAGTACTGAATGTAGCTCGTTGATCCAGTTTGCTTTCGCGTCATTCAGTCTTTTCTTTAAGCCATTTAGCAGCGTTGGTTTGTTACTTCAGTTTGTCCGTTGCTTTGGGGATGTCCTCGTGCTGAGTGGATCTTCAAGATATTTGACTGATGACAATAGGCAGCGAACTCCTCGTTAATAATTGTGTTCCATGGTCGGTGATGAATGCATGGGGAAGACCATATCTACAAGTGATATTTTTTTAAATAAATTGATACACCTTTTCATATGTCATGTCGACAAGAGGCTCGGCTTCTACCCACTTAATAAAGTAATCCACTGCGACGACGAGATATTTAAATCTTCCTCTAGTCATTGGAAGTGGCCCGACCAAGTCAATTCCCCACATGTCAAATGGCCAAGGGGAAGTAATGGGTGTCAACAATGCTTGGGGAGTTCTTCGGATAGTGGAGAAGCATTGACACTTGTCACATTTCTTGGCATAGGCTATACAGTCAGCCCTCATCGTTAGCCAATAGTATCCTTGAGTCATCACTCTTTGTAAAAGTATCCGACCTGCTACATGGGCTCCACAGTACCCTTCATGGACCTCTTCAATCAAATCGTTCACCTCGGAGGGATGCACACATCTTTGTAGACCTGCCATAATTCCTCGTCTGTATAGAATACCATTAGTCAATACATAACGAGCAACTTTAAACTTTAATTTCTTGGCCGCGAGTTTGTCAATCGGTAGTTTTCCCTCCTTAATATATGCCCTGATGGGATCCATCCAAGATGGCCCTAAATCAAGGGTAATAAAGTTTATCGTCAGATCTTCTTCTATGCTCCGACCTGCTAGAACTTCAATTGGGATTGTTCTTCGTAGCTCGGTACGAGTAGATGATGCTAATCGAGCTAAGGCGTCTGCTCTTGCATTCTCTATTCTTGGTATTCTGACCAGTTGAACAGTAACAAATTCTGATACCAACTCCATCGCCTTTGCATGGTACTTAATCATCAACTCTCCTTTTGCTGCATATACACCGAGCATTTGGTTTACAATCAACTGTGAGTCACTACATATGATTACCTGCTCTGCATTCATAGTTTTTTCCAGACTAAGACCTACAATCATCGCTTCATATTCGGCCTCATTATTAGAATCTTGAAATTGAAAGCGCAGAGCATATTCTATATCGACCTCGTTTGGACTTTTTAATACAATCCCGGCTCCACTTCCTGAGGTGCACGATGAGCCATCCACATACAGGTTCCATATAGGTATCTCGTCCTCGAACGTCTTATTAGACAAAGTTCGTCGATGGAATATTTATTGCTCCTTTATCTCCATTTCTACCACACCTCGCTGCTCGTCGACCTTCTCTTCTTGCTCTCCGACCAATTTAAGTTGATCGGGGTTCAAATTTGGTGATTCTATAACATCCACAGGTTGGTCGATGTTCAGCTTTTGCTCCTCGAGGGTATGAGGATAAGTGAACTCTGCTATAAAATCTGCTATTGCTTGCCCTTTTAGTGACGATCTAGACTCATAAATTATATCATATTCACCGAGTTCTATTGCCCAATACATCAATCTCCCTGATTTTTCTAGTTTATGAAGATCTTGCCTCAACGGCATATCTGTATATACGACTATGGTATGAGCCTGGAAGTATGGCTTCATTCTTCTACTCGCTTCGATCAGCGCCAATGCCAACTTTTCCAGTTTTAGATATCTGATCTCTGCTCCTCGGAAGGCTTTATTAGTGTAATAAATTGGTTTTTGTACTCCATCCTCTACTCTTATTAATGCCGAGCTAACTGTAATTTCCGAAACCGCCAGATACAAGTACAACCTTTGTCCTGTCACCGGTCTGGACAACAGTGGATGTGCTCCCAAATATTTCTTCAATTCTTGAAAAGCTTTCTCGCATTCTTCATTCCATTCAAAAGTCTTTCGAAGCGTTTTGAAAAATGGGAGGCATCTATCAGTTGCTCGCGATACAAATTTGTTAAGTGCTGCTACTCGCCCTGTAAGACTTTGCACTTCTTTCTTCGTCGTTGGAGATCGTAGTCCCAATAGAGCTTTGATCTTTTCAGGGTTTGCTTTAATGCCTCATTGATTGACAATATACCCGAGAAACATGCCTTCTCGTACTCCAAATATGCACTTAGTCGGGCTCAACTTCATTTGATATTTGTCTAATTGATCAAAGGTCTGGCCCAAGTCAACTAGATGGTCAGTAGCTTTCTTGCTCTTCGTCAGCATATCATCAACATAAACCTCCATATTGCAACTGATTTGTTCTGCAAACACCTTGTTCATCAGCCGCTGATATGTTGCACCTGCATGTTTCAAACCAAAATGCATAACATTATAACAATAAGTCCCCTTAGGGGTAATGAAAGAAGTACTCTCCCTATCTTCAGGTTTCATTTTAATCTGGTTGTAACCAGAATAAGCATCCATGAAGCTCAACAGCTCGTGTCCCGAGGTAGAATCCACTAATTAATCAATTCGAGGCAAGGGAAAATGATCCTTTGGACATGCCTTGTTGAGGTCGGTGAAGTCTACACACATCCTCCATTTATTGTTCTTCTTTTTCACCATCACTATATTTGCTAACCAGTCTGGATATTTAACATCTTCAATAAAGCAAGCTTTCTGGAGCTTCTCGACCTCCTTCTGTATAGCTTGGTTCTTCTTGGGGCTAAACACTCTTCTTCTTTGCTTCACTGGCTTGATCTCCTTATTCACATTGAGCTCGTGACATAAGAAATTCGGGTCTATTCCGGGCATATCTTCATGACTCCAAGCAAAAAGTTTGTTTTCTACTTTTTAAGAAAACTATCAACTCCTATTTTAGTGAGGCATCTAACGATGAACCTATCTGAGTTGTTCGTTCAGGGTGCTCGTCGTCCATAATGATGTTTTCAGTAGCTTCTATCACCTGATCTTTCACAAGTTGCGACTCGTCTCTAGGATCCAATGTTTCAATTTCTGCACCTTCATCCACCTGATAGGTAGTAGTCTTTTTTCTAGATTCCTCCAGTTCCTCCTGCTCGGCAGATGAATAGTAGCATTCCCGAGCTACTTTTTGATCACCCTTCACAACTCTTACTCCAAAATTAGTTGGAAATTTTAGGCATTGATGTACCGTAGATGGTACTGCTTCGAACTTCTTCAGTCATACCATTCCCATGATGATATTATAGGCTGATTTAACATTCTTATCCATCACGAAGAAGCGTACTCTTTCTGTTCGACAAGCAGGCCATGTACCAATGAACATATCCAATTTTATCATCCCAAGTGAAAAAACTTTCTCGCCAACAAAACCGAGGAGGGGCCTGTGATAAGGCTCCAACTGAGATAACTTTAGATTTAAGCTGTCGAAGCACGAGTAGAACATAATATTAGCTGAGCTACCATTATCAACCAATACTCTCGAGATCATCACTTCCTTCATCCTCATTTTGATCACCAATGGGTCATCATGAGGATACAGTACACCTGCGAGGTCATTTTTTGAGAAATCGATGACCAGTTTTTCTTTATTGACCTTCCTCGGGCGATCATTTTCAGCCAAGTTTATTCGTTGAATATATTAACAGGCTTGAGCCTCATTGAGGTAAGCTTTTCTTTCTGCAGTAAGGTCTCCACCTCCTGCATCTCCACCTGTAATCACATTGCAATTAAATGATCCAAAATGTATTAAAAATACCTCTCGTTCTGGCTGCCTTGGTCTTTTGGGAAGATCGGGGTCGTCTTCTAGATCATCTTCATGGTCTCTTTTCTTGTTCTCCTATGCTCGACGAGGAGATCTAGACCTCTCTCTTGCTCAGTCGTTGTTTCTTCTTTCATGTTTACGATCAACATACTTTGCCAGTTTTCCTCGTCTAATGAGTGCTTCGATCTCGTTCTGAAGAGCTATGTAATTTTTGGTCGTGTGGCCATGATCCTTGTGGAACTCGCAATATTTGGCCTTATTCCTCTTGTCAGGATCTGACTTCATTTTCTCTGGCCAGTTTAACTCCTCGTTGTTCTTGATTTTTTCTAGAACATGGTTGATATCTACCTTCAAAGGAGTATAATTTTCAAATTTCTTTAATACCTCCCATGATGGCTTTATGTTTGAGTGCTTGTCGCCACCATTGTTCTTATGCTCTTTCTTTTTGGCCTTATCAACCTCCACCTTGGTCTCTTTGGTATCCATATTCTTCTTTGCAGCCATAGCCTCCTCGGCATTCATGATCTTGGCCGCTTTTGTCATCAGTTCTGACATGGTTCTGGGTGGATCTTTAGCCAAAGTGTAGTACAACTTGTTGGGCAACAGCCCACTCATCAAAGCAGTAATCGCTGTCTTTTCCTCATAATCAATAACTTCGAGTTTCCCGTTATTGAAATGAGTTATATAATCCCTGGTGCTCTCACCTGCCTTTTGTCTAACACTTAACAAGTGTGCTACTCGTTTAACAGGTTTTGCTCCAAAATAGAAGTTTCTAATGAAGAGCTCGGACAGTTGAAAGAAAGTGGAAATCTTACCCCGAGGAAGATTATTGTACCATATTTGAGCAGATCCTGTAAGAGTTCCAGAGAATGCCCTGCATCTCATCTCATCTGGCATAGCATAGATGTCGGTAGCAGCTTTATATTGCTCTATATGAAGGACAGGGTCGGTTTTTCCATCGTATTTAGGAGTCACAACGGGTGCTTTGAACTTTGATGGTGTGGGAAAGTCCACAATTGCTTGGACAAAAGGTGTCCCTTGGACAAAAGTTCTTTGTAGAGGATTCTTGGCCTTAGCCATTTCCCCTAATCTATCTTCTAACCTCTGAATAGAGCCTTTCCATGCATCATTTCCCTCCTCGAGCCTATTGGTTCGAGCAATTGATCGTGTTGAAGTCGCTTCCTGGGATTTATCTTGTCGAGCAACTGGTTGTGATTGGGCAGAACCCTCTCTTAGATCAAATGGTCGTCGAAAGTTTCTCGACACATCCTTAGGAGGACTTTTATTCTTCCTAGGGCCCAATCGATCAAAAGAAGAGACCCTACTTAATCTTTCCAGTACACTGGTCCTTTCTGGAGAGAGAGTGACGTGTTGTTTAGTATCTGTGGCTCGTACTGACGAAGTTCGACCCGATTGATAAGAAAAATCTTCAGATTTCTCAGTGCGATATGAATCGCTTTGTCTAATGCGTGAAGAAAGTAAATGAGTATTTCTTTGAACACTTCATTGTCCTAAATAGGTTGATGCTCCACCCTGGATAGTTTGCATGATTTGTCGCATTGTTTCTTGCATGGATGTCTGACCTTGAACCAAACTGGCCATGATTCCAGCCAGATCTTGGATATTTGGAGGATCGGATGGATTTGGGGGGTTTCCAGTGTTTCGATTGCTGGATTCAGGATTGTCAGCCATTGGTGATGAATTGTTTTTGGTGAAAAATGAAAATTACAGTCGTTTCCCACAGACAGCGCCAACCTGTTGATGTAAAAAATTAGACTATCTCTAATTTTTTTAATCACAGATAAAAATAAATAAGACAAGAGATTTTAAAGTGATTCAGCCTTGAACGAATGGCCTACGTCCACTGTTCGTGTTATTATTGACTGTTTAGGAATTCTCGAAGTAGGATTATTCTCAAGAAATTCTCGGTCCCCTTGCAATGAGGATGATACAATGTATTTATAGCCATGACGCTGTACATGTGAATGGGTAATACATGGTTGTTCAATAAGCGTATACATCCGTATGATAATAATCAGCATTTAATGCGCATTTAATCCTCTTAATTTCCTGAGAATAAATGCTCTGATCGAGGGGCAGCTCGGACCGCCTAAGTATCTCGGTATCCATGAGTTACTCGGTGCAATAAAGTTCCTCGATGAGCACCTATTGTTCGGAGTATCTGAGTTGGTCGGGGAAATTGAGTTCCTCGAAGTCAAGATATTGTTCAGAAATGTTTGTTAGTGCCATGTAGATTGACACGTGTCTCCACTTAATTGAGCCATGTCAGCAGACTAAATTTGGTATCAACACATATAAAGGGTTTTTTTAGTTCGTGTGTGTGTGTGTGTGTGTGTGTGCGTATATATATGGTTTAATTGTAATTAACATACATATAAAGGGTATTTATATAGGCATAAGTTAAACGGGGCGGGGCGGGGTGGGGCGGTCTTATTTAAATAAACTCCTAACCCGCCCCATTTAATAAACGAATTTTTTTTAAACCCATACCCGCTCCTAATTCATTAATCGGGTTTTAAAACCCGCCCCATTATGGGTGGGGCGGGGCGGGGCGGAGATCCTACGGGTTGGGTTAAATTGCCATCCCTATCATGAGTAGAGAATCCATCCTATTTGGATGTGAGCTGCTAGTTATGAAGTGAGATGTGAAGACCTCAGCGAGGGACTTAAGACTCTTAACCGACCTTTGGGGAAGCCTCTCAAACCACTTCTGAGCTACATCTCCTAGGTTGTAGGGGAATATGCGACACATACAAGTGTCATTATGATTCCAGAGAGTCATTTCTTACCTATACTGGCGAACATGATCTATGGGGTTTGTCTTACCATCATAAATCTTGAACCTTGGGGATGTAAACTTCTTCGGGGGTTTCTCATCCTTAATGGACTTTGAGAAAGGGGACTTCATCTGTGTGATAATAAGAGCCATTCTCGCTAGCTCTTTTATAAATTTATCTTTGCGATGTGATAGGTGTTGGTCCATCTCTTTTCGGACCAAACTCCTAATATTATTCTTGTGACGCTCTTTATTTTAGCTTTGTGTCACCAGGTAACTTTTGCCCTTCGAATAGTCATGGTCGCACCCAGTAATCCTTCCTTGGCTACGAATTTTGCTCGCCTGAGTGATAGGAGTCTGACCACGACGTTTTTTATTCTCATAGCGGAGTTCTTTCTCCATCCTCTCTAATCGTCATTGGAGGCATGCATTCTCCTCCATTTGGAGGCGAATTGCCTCCTTTTGATGTTGGAGTTGTGCTTCATATGTGTTGACTATTCGTGAGATCTGCGTTGATCTAGGTTGCTCATTACATTACTCGGAGAGTTGCTCCTCTAGGAAAAATCTTGGATTCCCATCTTGTTAAACTTCAAATTGGATCCTGAATGGAGCTAGGTCATCTCGCGCATCGCCAACTTGGGGCGCACTATATGGGCGGCAAGACATTTATGTTTATTCTTTTGTTTGGGATGATTTCATAGAAAAAAGGATCACTCCCCACAAACGGTGCCAATTATGAGTGAAAGAAATGGTTAGCGTGTTGGCCAGCTCGGATCGCCAAATATTAGTCCTTTATGGTTTGGGCCCCATAATTGCCCCTAAAATTCTTTGCCAAAGTTGGGCCAACAAATTTTAAGTCCTTTGGGATTCCTTGGTCGAACACGTTTGTGATTACCATAAAGGCCCGATTTCTGGTGATCCGAGCAGGCTCAATACGTTGCCCGAAGTCAAGTTTAATATCATGTGGAAAAATACAAATTCATATCACGTGGATAAATAAAAATTATTATCTCATGGATATTTACCATCTTAATTGGTTACCTACAATCTCGAACGAGATAAGCAGGGTCACCACACGAGCTAATAGAGATCTAGGAGAGTTCCTTAGATAACTCAACTACTTTCCAGTGTTATAAACATAATGCTCACCCCAAGGTTAAGGGGACGTAATTTTAAACTTCTGAGAAATTAATAAGAACTGAGAACCCTATGCGTTAATGTTAGCAGTTGTCGAACCACGTAAATTCTTGTGTTATGAGCATTTATTAATTATTTGTATTCCTTGCTTTCTGGAAATACCAAGTCAAGTTTAATATCACGTGGATAAATATAAATGCTTATCACGTGGATAAATATAATTTCTTATCACATGGATATTTATAGGCTTAATTGGCTACCTACAATCTCGGACGAGATAAACAGGAGTCACCACATGAGCCAATAGAGAGCTAGGATAGTTCCTTATACAACTCAACTACTTTTCATTGCTATAAATATAAGACTCACCCCAGGGTAAAGGGGGTGTAATTTCGAACCTGCTGAGAAATTAATAAGAACTGAAAACCCTCTCCATGGACATAGGCAGTTGCCGAACAACATAAATTGTTATGGTGTGAGCATTTATTATATTCTTTTTATTCCCTGCTTTCTGGAAATATCTTGTTGTGATTTCTTGAACTCATAAGTTATATCTAGTTAGGATGATGATGATTTACAAATAGTGGTTGAAATATAAAAGGACTCAATGCTATTTTTAATTATGTGTCTACTACTGAGTTTAAAAGTAATTCTACTTTTACAATGTCTAATGAAGCATGGGAGATTTTATAATCTGCCTACGAAGGCACCTCCACCGTAAAGCATTCCAAACTTTGATGATTAACCACCTATTTCGAATTGCTTACTTGAAAGAGAATGAAACTTTTGATAAGTTTTATGCCGAGCTAAATAACATGGTCACATTAACCTTTGCTTTAGAAAGACCACTAAAGAGGATATTATCATTTATAAATCCTAATGTCTCTCCCATAGAAGTTTTATTGAAAATTACGTGTCATTGATGAAGTAAGAGCCCTACTCAAAATGCACATACTAGTAGATGAGTTATTGGTTCGCTTCAAACTTATGGGACGAATTTCTTGTATTGACAATGAGTGCCCTCCAAAGAAAAGAATCTAAATTTTAAGTATAAGACTCATCGGTAATCTCCGAGCCATCCCTTCTATGTTAGTGATGAGTATTTTCCCTTCATTACTAAAAAAATTACCAAGACTTGGCAAAAGCGATTTCAACCCTAAGGTGCTCTAAGACATTATCCGCCTACGTTTGAAGTTGGTCAAGGAAGTGGATAAAGAAAAGTTTATTATCCAAAACTCATTACATTTTTCACTTATGGTGTTTGATGACATATATCCAAGCAATGTCCCTTGGATTTGAGTTAAGGTGGTAGTTAAATGCTTATTAAGCCAATTTGAGTGACAGCGACTCGAACTCGGAAGAAAACTCTCAAGAAAGTGAATATACAACTTTTATATCAAAAGAGAAATTTAATGAGTTAAATGATTTATAGGATTTTGATTCTCCTCACCCAGTTTAAGGAGAAATGATAACTTCCAACATCTATTTGGGGACTATTGAGGAAGAGGAAGATTATCTTCAAGTCGAGTATGTGAAGCTTTACCAGGAGTCCATTAAACCCCAAAAGTAAAATATTAAACTCTCCACCGTGATTGACAATGATAAAAATAAAAGGTCTATAGTTAGTGAGTGTAGTTTGAGCAATGTGGATGGTCAACATGTGGTGGTTAGTGTACCATGTTTTAAAGGTCATACGAACGACTTTATTCGTCTTGATAATGAATTCCTAAGGAAATCCTTATATGAGAGTGAAATCTTTAGGATATAACTCAGAATAAACTATATTTACTCGAGCTTGAGTTATCATTCGCATCCACTTTGAAGTTAGATTTAAATTATAGGTCTCGTAAGGTGGTTATGATATTTTTTGGACCCAAACCATCTTCCAAGATAAACGTGGTCAAGGTTTTGTAGATGGTAAAAGTTCTTCTTCTAGCCAAAATGTCCTTGCATCCAATTCCTTTTTACCATCTATCCTTGGAAAATATTCTTCTAATGACATATCTGAAAAGTATCAAAGGAATGTGAAGTTCTTATTTTCCCATTATAATAAGAAAGGACACTTCAAAGAGTTTTGCTTTAAATTGAAAAGGCAATTACTCAAGCTCCTAATCGATACTGTAGATCCAAAACCCTATAAATGTATGCATTGCCATAATTCAGGTCATCTTAGAAAGTTTTGCATTTTTCTTCAACCCTTTTTACCATTGGGAAGTTCTTAGAGCAGTAGTGGTGTTGATAAAAAGGGAAAAAGAAAAAAGACGCCCTTTAAAAGGTTTTTAAGGGGAATACAACTAAGGTTGGTCCTACTAAAAAGGTATATAAATTTGTATCTTTAAATATTAATCCAAGTTAGATTAAGAGACATGTCATTAATAGAGTTGAGTTAGAATCCTTAAGAGATCGTGCTAGAATGAACTCTTCATATTGTACTATGTAGAGTTAGGATTATCTTTCTAGGGTATTTAAAGTGTTTGGTTTACTCCTTTTCATATGCATTTTGCTTTCGATTATATCTTTTCATTCTTTAGGTGTTTTTTGTGTTATTCATACCAAAAGATTTCTTTTTTTATCGTGTACAATATTAGCCTTCTATGTTTGTAGGTATATTTTTATCACATGTGCTTCATTCAAACCTACATGCTTAGTTATTGCACAAATGATTTTATTTAATATATACTCCATGATAATAATTTTATAAGCTGAAACTCCTTGGTAAATTAAGCTTGCTATTTTAAAGTATTTGTTATAACTCTTGCACTTTACACCGCTCAATAACTTGAGCAATTTCTATGCAAAATATGATAAAGGAAAACTTTTTTTTACTTCTATCAAAAATTAGAAATTTCATGTGATTTTTTGAAAAGGATTTTCATTTTAAATCCTTTATGTATAAGATATTTTATCATCATGGTTATAGTTGAAAAGAAAAAATATATTTCAAAATCATACGAGATGTTATGGTTAATGCTTTAACTTTGGGATTAAGAGAACTACCTTTTATTAGCAAGGGTTCCCCACCCTTTGTAATGTATGAGCGAAAACCGTCACATGCAAAATTTCTTTAAAAAGTGATGTCTCAAAGATTTAAATCTATCCAAAATTGAATAATGTCAAGAATATGAGACTGAAAAAGGTTTTAATCATAAATCAATATATGATGGAGAAAAAAGTGGTGGTTCAAATTTTTATATTTTTTTAAGAAAATAAAGGTCTTGTTTTCGTGGCATAAAGCCAAAATTTTCAAAACTTAATTCAAACAATAATCTTCGTTCTTGATTTTATCGTTAATGCTTTTGTTATTCATTTTTCTATCATGGAGTTATGTCTTTGAATCATTTATCTTTTATGACTTTAATTTAACCTTCGACATTTGAATGCCAAACCATTCTTTGTGTAGAGTATTTAAAATAACCAATAACCTTAATATGATCTTTTGAAAGATTGTTTGATAATAATAATGGTAATATTTTCTAGGAATAAAATGAATGCTTTTGTAACACTGAAATATCATTGAGTACATTTAAATTTATATTTGTTCCTTCACATATTTCCCTAGTTAGTGTTGCAACCTGACATTGCTGGTACTTCGCTGTAGCGACGGCCGTGACCAGTGAAGTTCTTTATCACAACATCGAAAGTTCTGGGTCTTTTAAAAGTTTCCCAATTTGTTTTCTTCAAAAAATTTCCCCTTTTACCTCTAAAAACCCTTTATTCTGAACCTCTATACCTTCCTCTAAATTAGTACCTTGGAAGTTGTTTTAGGAGTTCTCATCCTCTGTCTAGTGGTCAATTATCATCTTGGTAAGTTCATTCTTCCTAGATTTATTAATTTGTTCTCTTTCTATATTAGGGATTGGTGTCATATGTTTTTATTAGGTTTTTGATATTTTTTGTCTTTTATTGATGATTTTACTTATCTTGAGATGAAAATCATTTTCTTAGATTGAATTTTTTATGTGTATAAATTTGCTTTACTCTTTCGGGTGCCTATTTACTCTTGCGTCTTGTATGTATTAGAGTTAATGAGTGTTTGGTCTCTTGCCATTTATTAGACTTTTTCTCATATTTTTAGTATAGGATATGTGGTTTATATTTTTATATTCCCTTTTCATAGGATTTATGTGCTCAGTTGTCTTGGTGTGCGTGATTTTTCTGTCTATTTCCATGGCTCTAAAGTTTCGTACATGTGCCTCGATTTCCTTCATTACTCATTTCAGATTCAATTAATTAAACTTTTATCCAAGCACTCTGTGCATTGGGAAGGTCTATAGATTTAGATTCCTTTTGTAAGACACGGGTTCCTTAGCCTTTGGAATCTATAAAGTGGAAAGAGTTTATTCTCAAATCGGACCATGTTACCCCAATTTGGTTAGAGTGGAAAGTGAATATGTTTTTGGTAAGAGAGTTATTTCGTCCAAAGTTAGGGTAATTTATATGAAAATATCTACATAACGTATAAGAAACCATTATCATGTCCCAAAAGATGTAAACTCCAATTATCTATATAGGCAGAATTATGGAATACCATCTAATCAATCGGTGATTAGATTTTTAAGTGACGATCATTGTCAGCCTTAGGCTTGTAAGAATTTTACTCAGGCATTTACTAAGGATTTTTATGGTTATATCTTCATGCCTTTTACAAACCAGTCACCCTTACAGTGTCTCTTTTCACCACGCACACTTTTTGTATGTTACTGGTAAGGGTTATGGTATATCTTTGAATGAAATGATTTTGGACTCGATATTTTCTCACTCTTTGGACGATAAAAAGTCTCGCATTTTTTCCCTAGATCATTTGATTGTGTACTTGTTTTTAGAGTTTGAGGTTCCTATTCTTCTAGATGAAGTACTAGAAAAGCCTGAGCCTAAGTTGACTATTAATCTTATCATCGTTTTATCACTTAGCCCGTTGACTATAGTGGACATCCCGTGCAACCTTATATTGTCCCTCAACCCACTCCTCGTATTTCCCGTACATTAAAGGCTCCTAATTTGCTCTCCTTGACTAGAGAATACTTTGATGATACTATTGGTTATCTATCTACTCATACGTGTCTAAGCTCGTTGCTCATTTTTAAGGACTTAAGGAATTTACATTCCACCATGATTTCGGCGAGTTCTTATTTTTGCAAAGACTTTTGTCACACTGTCAACACCGATATGAAGGATGATGGGAACGCCTTGCAGGATGCTCACGCAAGTTTTATGGATATGTGTACTATGAAGTTAAATAATAAGAATAAGTGATGTATTGTATTTTGTTGCTCTTATGCTTTGGTTGTTATAGATTTTATCTCTTGTAATCCTTATAACTCTTAATTTTTATGAAATTATTATTATATTTTAACATACTTCTTTATCATATCTTTTGCATGATATATTTTATCTCTTTATGTATTGTTAAATTGATTTCTCTTAGGCCTACTATTCTCATGTTAAACTTTGACCATACTTCTTTTTAATTTTTCACTCATTATATAATCCATTCTCTATATTTCTATCAATTAACATGTTTAATTCTATTAAAATGCTTAGTTTACTTTATCACATTATATGCTTAGTTATTTCTTTTGTCACTTTCCATGATAAATAATGGGAGAAGTTTGTACATAGGGGAGTATAGTTTTACATAGGGGAGTATAGTTTTCATAGCAGGTTAGGCTGCTTAAAGTGTTTGTTGTTATATAATGTTTATTGAGAAGAATTGCATAATTGAGGAGGATGTATTTTTAGATGAATATGATGATCACGTGTTCTTAATGTTGTATTCACATATTCATATTTATCATGTTTCCTTGTTTATTTTTATTATATTGATATTTTGATGAATTTGCTAGCATATGATAAGAAAATATTTTTTAGCAAGAAACTCTTTGATATTTGAATATAGTTGAATGTCTTCTTAAGTTTATTACTTGCAACAAATGTAATTTTTCATTTGCCTTTGTCTAGGTGAGTCATAAAATGGTAGATTTCCTTCATTTTTGTCTTATGTTTTGTCTCGAAATTCGATAAAAGGGGATATTATATATATATATATATATATATATATAATAAAATTGCCTAATAGGATTAGATTGTTAAAATTCTTTGCCAAAATATTATTTTGAGTCTTTGTTCAAGGGTCCGTGAAAAGCTTCATCAACTTCAACCCGAATTATTCGTACAAAACCTCAAGTACACCACTTAAAAGAGGTATATTTGCCTTAGTGGAATTAGATCATCCCCTTGATTAAAGTTTTGCTTTTGGATAATTGTCAAATACACGTGACACATATATACTCTTCATATAGAAAATATATTTTCTTATAATTGCATCTTTTTTGCGTATTTTAAGTATGGGTATTCTAGGTTGGGAACAAACATACTTAAAGTTTTTGCCAATATAATTCTCAAACTTTGGAAGCCATGAATTACACAAAATCCCTAGTCATCAGCGTCACCTGTTCGCACGCAACCTTGCTGTAGCATAAGTATTCTTCACTACAGCAAACAGGTTTTCGTTGGCACCAAGTCCCTTGTGAAAAAACTAACACTTTACGTGACTTGAATTCGCCTCTGGTTCGTAATAATGATTCTCTCTTCGCCGCAACAAATCTTCCAGCGAAGTTTTTGTAAAGTGCATAAAAAGCACTTTTTGAGAATTTTTCTCGCTCAAAGCAAAGCAAAAATAAAAAGATTGAGGAGAAAAAGGTATTGCTTACCAGTGATAGTGATTAAGCATCATAGGATGTTAGTTGCTTATAGGTGATTCGCTTGAACTGCTCGCTTTTAGTAGCGAGTATAACCCCACTCAAGAGACCATGGGCCAGGGAAGGATTCCTGGCCACAGACATCACCTATTAAGATCCCACGGGTGGGGGGAGATCACCATTGTTAGAGGATTGAGGGGACATAGCATACTTATTTTTCGAGTTCTTCTCTCGGATGGCCAAATCCGAGTTTGTGGACATAGGACCTTCTTTCGCTGTCCTCTTTAAGGACTTGGTCTTGAGGGAAGAGGCCGCAACCTCAACATCATCATCATCAATCGGCAGGATCCTCTTTCTTAAAGGCATAGAGTCCTCTTTGTCAACAAGGATAGACCTAACTTCAAGAGATTCAAAGGAAGAGGAGACAAAAACCTCCTCATTTGGCAAAGAAAGGTCAGGGATGTTGTCTATTGGGCAATTAGTAACGCTTCCAGTAGAGTTTTTGTACTCAAAGAGGAAGGAGGCCGAGCGAGGATGATCACCACCTGCTAGGAGCTCCCTTAACTTCCAAACCTTTAATAGCTCAGCCCTATTGATATTCATAAGGACGGTCTCCTTCTTCTTTGATCGATATTTTCAAATAAAAAAGAGAAATTTAGCAGTCAATACAATTCAGAAATGGAACTCATAAAAATGCATATAAGAATTAAGTGTCAATCTATATCACTCTCCCAAGCTAGTAATAGGAATCCAGTGTGTTGTTCACCCTCGAGGAGAGGAGGATGTTGTTAGTTACGAGCAATGAACCCATGATCTCAATACCCCTTATTGGAATCAGGAATGTTCACCGCAAAAACCCCGTCGGCCTTCCTTACCTTCAGGTATTGAACACCATTAGTGGTGTGAGACCAAACGTAGAAATATCTAATTTTTAGGATCCTATGATGGGTCTCCTATAATTCGTTGATCCTATGCACCCCATTAACAATACGCAGGTATTTGGGGCACATTGGGCAGGAGATACATCAAAATACTCACAAAACTCCAATAAAAACTTATTTGGGGGGAATGTTAACCCCTTTGAACCACACCCAGTGTGTGGATCTAACAACCCCCATCAACTGCTATAGGGTTTTTGGGCATAGGGTCACACTTAATAGTAACCCAAGAGGAAATAGAGTATGTCTTCCTAAAGTCATTTATGTTCTTTTTATGAAGAATGTTCACCATTTTTAACAGAGATGGAGGAGTAACAAAAGTATGCAACAGAGGAGAGCTATGAATATAAAAAAAATAAGAAAAGAAAGAGGAAACTAGAAAACTTACATAGTAAATGAAAGCAAGAACTTCGAAAGCCTTTTTAAGCAGAAGTAAGAAGCAAAACGATGGATATAGAGTTCGGATATGAATGCCATTCGAATTGTGTGCAGGAAATCTTATGTATCAAAGCTCAATATTGATTTTTGCCGATTCAAATTTTTAAAAAAGACTAGCCTACCCCTACCAGTTTTGTTTAATCACAAGCGTGTCCAACCAAGAAATTTTAATACTATTTGGTTCAACTTTTGGGCTTACAAAGGTTTTAAAATTCTTTATCCCAACTTTGGACCAATTTTGGCAAAGAATTTTAGGGGTAGCTGTGGAGACCAAACTATAAAGGCCTAATTTCTAGCGATCCGAGCAGGCCCAACAGCTACCCCAAGTCAAGTTTAATATCACATGGATAAATACAAATGATTATCATGTGGATAAATACAAATGATTATTGGATGGATATTTACAAACTGTATTGGTTACTTACAATCTCAGATGAGAAAAACAGGAGTCACCACACGAGTCAATAGAGAGCTACGGGAGTTCTTTATATAAGTAAACTACTTTTCATTGCTATAAATATAACCCTCCCCCAAGGTAAAAAGGGATATAACTTATAACTTTCTGAGAAATTAATAAGAACTCGGAACCCTCTTCATTGACGTTGGAAATTGTCGAACTACGTAAATTTTTGTGTTGTGTTATATTCTTTTTACTCCTTGCTTTCTGAAAATATCTTATTGTGATGTCTTGCATTCACATAACCTTATCCACAGAAAATCATTAATAGTAACTATTGATACAAAAATTATTCAGATGACATGGACTAAGTATATGACAACACGTGTCGTCTTGCGTGGCAAAAACATATCTTCACCGAACAACTTATGATGTCGAGGTACTCAGCACCCCGAGCTACTCAGCGTACTAAGCTACTCAACGTGCAGAGCATTGAGTCAAGAAGATCAAGTGACGATAACAGATTCAATGAACACCGGATTCAAAGAACATTCTCATTATGTACAAATATATATGTCTATTAACGGCGTATTGTCTATTCATATTAATAGCCCAAACGTTATAAATGCATTGTAATCCCCTCCATAAAGGGGCGATTGATACTTGATCATTTCTACGATCATCTACAAGATTAAGGAAAAGACCCAGCAATACAAAATAGTGGACATAGGCCATTTCCATAAGGTTGAAACACTTTAAAAACCCGTTTGTCCTATTTCTTATTTTATATTTATCTGTGATTAATTAATTAAATCAAGTCTAGTTTTTTACATCAACAGATTGGCGTCGTCTGTGGGAAATCGACTATACGTAGCATTTTTCACTAAAACATTCATTAAACATGGCTGAGCTCCCAGAATCTAGCAATAAGAATAATGTCAGAATCCCTCATAAATCGTCCGTTCCTCCAACTGTCAATGAACTCACTGGAATAGTGGCAAGTTTAGCTA
This sequence comes from Sambucus nigra, assembly GCA_949130495.1. Lineage (NCBI taxonomy): Eukaryota > Viridiplantae > Streptophyta > Magnoliopsida > Dipsacales > Adoxaceae > Sambucus > Sambucus nigra. The sequence goes on along the minus strand of OX422210.1, from coordinate 459,344,116 downwards.
GGGGACAAACAGCTATGCAGGATACCATGCAGAAACTCATTCAAACTATTCAAAATGTAAAGCCTGCCCAGTCGGACCAGCGAAGTGTTCATAGAAACACTCATCTGCCGTCTTCGAGATCCAGACGTACTTTGTTCCCTCAGGTGTCCTTGTCCAGGCACACCGATTCGCACCACACTGAGAGGTCCAGCGACCCGTCTTATCAACTTGGGTTGACATCTCCTATAAGAGTCATAGACTCTCAAGAAAATGTCACTCTAACCCCAGAGCGAACCAGTGCCCTAGAGAGATTGAGCAGAGTCTCCCCCTTTGATCGTTTAGGCCCCAGGAGGAATAGGAACCCTCCTCGAATTACATCGAGAAATTATCAATGACCAAATGATTTAAGGGAAGGTTTGCCCAATCACGCTCCGTGGCTCGAACAGAGAGATCCCAAGAGGAGCATTCTGCGCGATCGGTTGCTCGATCAAATAGATCAGAGGATGGAAATGACGCTTGGAAAGGCTCCATCCAAAGGTTGGAGAATAGGTTAGGGGAAATGGCTAAGGCCAGGAACCCTCTCCAAAGAACTTATGTCAAGGGATCACCCTTTGTACAGATAATTATGGATTTTCCCACACCATCAAAGTTTAAAGCTCCTGTAGTTACGTCGAAGTATGACAGAATAACTGATCATGTCCTCCACATAGAGAAGTACCAAGCTGCTGCCGATATCTATGCAGTTCCTGATGAGATGAGATACAGGGCATTCTCAGGAACCATTACTGGATCAGCTCAAATATGGTACACCAATCTTCCTCGGGGGAAGATTGCTACTTTCCATCAACTGGCAGAGCTCTATATAGGAAATTTCTATTTTGGTGCGAAAACAGTCAAGAGAGTAGCACATTTGTTGAGTGTAAGGCAGAAAGCAGGAGAGAGCACCAGGGATTACATCACTCATTTTAATAATGAGAAACTTGAGGACATTGACTACGAAGAGAAGACAGCAATCACAGCTCTGATGAGTGGTCTTTTACCAAACAAGTTGTATTATACTCTGGTTAAAGATCCCCCCAAATCCATGGCGGAATTAATGGCTAAGGCAGCCAAAATTATGAACATCGAAGAAGCTATGACTGCAAAGAAGAATGGTGAGACCAAAGTGGACACTAAATCTGAGGGTAGGTCGGAGAAGAAAGATCAAAATCATAACGGGAGTAATAAGAACTCGAAAGGAAAAGAGACGACAGAGCACTTGAGGAAGTATGGGAATTATACTCCCTTAAAGGTGGATATAAACCATATTCTGGAGGCGATAAAGAATAGTGAAGAATTAAATTGGCCGAAGAAGTTTAGGACAGTCCCTGAAAGGAGGGATAAGTCCAAGTATTTCAAAATCCATAAAGACCATGGACACACAACCAAGCGGTGCATAGCTCTCCAGAATAAAATCGAGGCACTCATTCAACGGAGGAAATTGAGCAGGTTTGTTGATCGCCAGAATGATGGGAAGACCAACGATGGAGCAAGGCAAAGGTCTAAATCTCCTCACCAAATAAGATATCACAAGAAGAGGGACCATGAAGATGATCCGGAGGGTGACCCCGACCTCCCCAAAAATCCTAGGCAACCAGAGCGCGAGGTATTTTCAATCTATTTTGGCTCATTCGAATGTAATGTGATTACAGGTGGAGATGTAGGAGGTGGGGATCATACTGCTGAACGAAAAGCTTACCTCAATGAGGCCCAAGCTTGCTCCTATATACAACGAATAAATCTGGCGAAAGAGGATCGCCCAAGGAAGGTTAAAAAGGATAAACTGGTCATTGGTTTTTCCAAGAATGATCTGGAAAGCGTCTTGTATCCTCACGACGACCCCTTGGTGATCAAGATGAGGATGAAGGATGTGATCATCTCAAGAGTATTGGTAGATAATGGTAGTTCGACAGGGATTATGTTCTACCCTTGTTTTGACAGTTTAAACTTAAAATTAACCCAGTTGGAACCGTATCACCAAGCCCTCCTCGGTTTCACCGGTGAAAAAGTATTTCCACTTGGGACGATCAAGTTGGAAATGCTTATTAGTACCTAGCCCGCTTGTCGAATCGAAAAAGTACGCTTTTTTATAATTGACAAAAACGTCCAATCAGCCTACAACATAATTATGGGAAGGGTAGGCCTGAAAAAGTTCGAAGTAATGCCATCAACCGTACATCAATGCCTGAATTTTTTGACCAATTTTGGAGTCAAAATTGTGAAGGGCGACCAGAAAGTGGCTCGGGAATGCTATTATTCATCTGCCAAACAGGAAGAGATGAAGGAAGCCAGGAAGAAGACCACCACCTACCAAGTGGATAAGTCTGAAGATGCAGATATTGAGACATTGGACCTAAGAGATGACTCAGAGCTCGTGAAGAGTCAGGTCATGGAAGCCACGGAGAACGTTATTTTGGACGATGAATGTCCAGAACGAATAACTCAAATTGGCGCTTCACTGGATCCGTCAATAAATCAAGAGCTAGTGATACTTATTAGGCACAGAAAGCAAACTTTTGCATGGAGTTACGAAGATATGCAGGGAATAGACCCAGCCTTCCTCTGCTACGAGCTCAGTGTTAATAAGGAGATCAAACTGATAAAATAACGGTGAAGGGTCTTCAGCCCAGAGAAGAACCAAGTTATTCAAGAGGAAGTCGAGAAGCTGCAAAAGGCCTCTTTTATTGAGGATGTCAAATATCCTGATTGATTAGATAATGTGGTGATGGTAAAAAAGAAGAAGAATAAATGAAGAATGTGCGTGGATTTCACAGATCTCAATAAAGCCTGCCCAAAAGATCATTTCCCACTGCCCCGAATAGACCAGCTGGTAGATGTGACCTCGAGGCATGAGTTATTAAGCTTCATGGATGCTTATTCCGTCTACAACCAGATTAAGATGAAACCAGAAGACCGGGAAAGTACTTTTTTTATCACCCCAAGGGGACATACTGCTACAATGTTATGCCGTTTGGTCTTAAAAATGCAGGTGCAATGTACCAGCGGTTGATGAACAAGGTGTTCGCAAAACAAATCGGTAATAGCATGGAGGTTTTTATCGACGATATACTGACGAAGATCAAGAAAGATGCAGACCATATAGCTGATCTAAGCCAAACTTTTGATCAGCTGGAGAAATATCAGATGAAGTTTAACCCGATTAAGTGCGTATTTAGCGTATGAGAAGGCATGCTCCTTGGGTATATTGTGAATCAGTGAGGCATTGAGGCAAATCCTGAGAAGATTAAAGCTTTGCTGGAACTACGATCTCCAGCTACAAAGAAGGAGGTACAAAGCCTCACGGGGCATGTCGCAACTCTCAACAGGTTTATCTTACGAGCAACGGACAGATGTCTTCCATTCTTCAAAATACTCAGAAAAACTTTTGAATGGAATGATGAATGTGAAAACGCATTCCAAAAATTAAAACGATATTTGGGGACACCCCCATTGCTGTCCAGGACAGTGATGGGAGAAAAGTTATATTTGTACTTGGTTATTTCAGAAAGTGCAATCAGTTCAGCATTGATAAGAGTAGAGGATGGAGTGCAAAAATCGGTGTATTATACGAGCAAAGCATTCCGAGGTGTAGAGATTAGGTATCCAAGATTGGAAAAGCTGGCACTAGCATTGATCGAGGCAAGCAGGAGGATGAAACCGTATTTACAGGCCCATACTATAGTGGTATACATCGATATGCCACTCAGACAGGCTTTGCACAAACTAGAGAAATCCGGTAGATTGATGTATTAGGCGGTGGAACTAGGAGAGTATGATATTATTTACGAGCCAAGGTCTTCGTTCAAAGGGCAGGCAGTGGCAGATTTCATTGCGGAGTTCACTTATCCAGATACCTCCGACCAACAGGGGTCTAATGAAGGGCAACCCATGGATATTAACAGAACTTCAAAGACTGTCCCTGATCAACGTCTACCAGTAGATTTACCGGAGGGGATAGTGACTGGGCACCAAGAATCCCTCGATCAAAACCCATCGTGGGAAGAAAATAAAAGAAAGTCCCAAATATTCCATCAAGGAACTTTGTCAGACCAAGAGTTTGATAATTGTATACCTATATGGAATTTGTATATTGATGGCTCTTCGTGCGCCATAGGTAGCGGAACCGGAATAATTCTTGACAGCCCAGATGGGTAGGATATAGAATATGAAATAGCGTTGCCAAAGCCGTTTACGAAAATAAACTATTTAAGCAACTCCGAAAGTTTGTTGAAGAAACTCTTTACTTAAAATCAAAACTATTTTGAACACAAAAAGTGTTAACAAAATTATGTACGAGATATGGACAAGATTTGATAACAGGTTTTAGTAAACAGTTTAAAATGTTTTAAACTCAGCACACTATTAGAAAGGGATGAGAAGATGTAGAAATATTGATACTCAGATTTTTAACGTGGTAAAACCTCACCAACTGAGGAAACATCCACGACTCCCTCTACGGAGTAAAAGAAAAAAAATCCACTAAAACAAATATACAAGTTACAATCTATTTAACTAACATGCACACAAACAAATCTATACAAGTTTAGGAATATACCCTCTGGCGTCCTCAAACTTCTCTGCAGATCTTGTTTGTTGATGTAGTCCTCTCAGGTTGTACACTCCTCCTTTGTTTCAGCACTTTACGTCGACTTTAGTTCACCAGATCTTACAGCCAACACTTTAAGTGTTTGTAGTGTGAAGATGTATTGTGAAAAGGTGTTCTAAACCACATGCATGAACACACACACCCTTAATAGTTACAAACAGTCCTAGTAAATTACAGTTTACTATATGCTGTGAACTATCTTTTTCTTTCTTTCTCACAAAACATAAAACCTTTTTGACCTTTCAATAAATCCCAGAATCCACGGATATCTTTCTTCAAAATCGGTAAAGATCTTAATCAATCTCAGTTTTGAAAAGATTTTTGAGATTGAAAACCTCCAAGTGCGATTCTAATACTAGGTCAAGGTTTAGTTTTGCAAGCAGTAAGAAATAGAAAGCATGTATTGTTGATTTGAAGTATGAAAACGTTTTTATCAAAAGAAATCAACAATATACTTCTCTGGATGAGAAATAATGTGTATCTACGTGTTTTGTAACTTTAAACACTTCAGATCTGTGATTTCTATTGAAACAGAAACCAGATCTGAAATAAAAAGTTTAAGTTGAACAGTAAGATTCGATGAACACAAGGAACAGCAAAACAAACACAACTCATACACTCAAAACCCTCAAGAACACTGGAAAGGTGTTTTTGGTTTAGGTGTTTGATTTTGGCTGGAGAAGAAGTAACGAAGTTAGGGTTTCTAGGGTTTCAATCTAGGGTTTCAAACTCCATCTCTCTTCTCTCTTTTTTCTCTCACTTCTCTCTCTTCTCTCTCTACTCTCTCTTCTCTCAGAGGAAAACAAAATGACCAAAAAATCTTCGAAGTCTGAGAAGATGAGGGTTTATATAGGGGGCTGAGAAGGTTCCAGACGTTCGAGTGAAAACAACGGCTGTGATCAAGTCAATTCTTCTTGACTTTGATCCAAGGGTTAACAGCAAGCGGTGGTTAAACAAGCTGTGATAGGTGGAGATGTTTACACAGGGATTACCAAAGATCGCATGCAGACCCTAGATAAGAATTGATCCAAGGGCTCAGGTGTGGCGCGAAGTTTGTGTCTACAAAGAAACACAAATGTAGACAATCAGAAGGCTGCACGTGTTGGCCAGCAATTGGAAACAAACGCGCGTCCCAAACTTAATTACATGCACACCCTGTAGTCTCTAGCGCTTTCGGTTTCTACCCAGGTAAACAATCAGCCCAAAAACAGCACAAAATAAAATAGCAGTTTGACCCCAAAACTTTTAAAACCAAATTTTATTTGTAAAATTAAATTTGAAAAATGTTTTAAAAAATCCCAAAAAATTATTAAAAACCAAATTAAGGGATTTAAACTCACTCAACCCAAGAACACATATAAAAGTGCAATATGCAATGTAGTGTGGGTGTTCTAAGTGTGTGAGTGATGGCTATAAGTTCAGGATCATTACAACTTTTAAATATGGAGACCAATCCAACTTCTGAAGCTCTTTGGTTTCTAGGATTGACATAATTTTGTCACTATTTCCAAACTAGATGAGCTCTTATACAGTATAGACTCAAGTGAGTCAAGGGTATAAGGGCTTCAATCTCCCCCTTTGGAAATATGAGACAAAATCTCCTTTGAGTCAACTCAACTCGTAGGGCGACAACAAAAAAACTTATACCTATAAAGGTTCTATCTACCCAAATCCTAGAAAGCAAAAATTACATAACTCAACTATATACAGTTTAACATCCTATTATTATAATGAAGAATGACTGTACAAGAAGAATACCTGCAAAAAATTACTAAGATCAAGCTTTTTAGTATATGCAGTAGACTCAAATTTCTCCCCCATTTTGTCTCAAATGGACAAAGGGAAGGAACTTGGCAAACATAACAGGTATTTACTCAGCACAAATCATACCAATAGATTTACGTAAAGAAATGAATCTATTATAATCAAGAGGTTTGGTAAATAAATCTGCAAGTTGTAGATCAGTAGAAAGATAATTGATTTCTAATTCCTTGGTTTCAACTAATTCACGAATAAAATGATGTCTTATTTTAATGTGCTTAGTTCGCGAGTGTTGAACTGGGTTCTTAGAAATGTTAATCGCACTTTGATTATCACAATAGAGATGAAGTGTGGGTTCTAGAATACCATAATCACTTAGCATTTGTTTAAGCCATAACAATTGGGCACAACAGCTACCGGCGGCTATGTATTCAGATTCAGCAGTCGAGAGAGATGTGCAGTTCTGTTTTTTACTACTCCATCCTACCAAGTTATTACCAATATAACAACATGCGCCTGAAGTGCTTTTACTATCATCAGTACACCCAGCCCAGTCAGCATCGGTGTACCCAATAATAGTGCTAGGTGTGTCATTCGTGTACCAAATTCCTAAATTGAGAGTGCCTTTAACATATTTAATTATGCGTTTAACAGCGTTTAAATGACTCTCCTTGGGGTTGTTTTGATAACGCGCACAAACACAAACAGCATACATGATATCAGGACGTGAGGCAGTTAGATAGAGTAATGTGCCAATCATACTACGATATAAGGTAGAGTCTACAGATTTTCCATTTTCATCTTTAGATAATTTCTCTGTAGTACTCATAGGCGTTTTAGCACTCTTAGCACTCTCGAGGCCAAATTTCTTAACTATCTCTAATGCGTACTTAGTCTGCGAAAGAAACAAGCCATCTGGTTGTTGTTTGACTTGGAGACCTAGGAAGAACTGTAACTCCCCCATAAGGGACATCTGAAATTCCTTACTCATAATTTCAGCAAAAGATTTTACTTCTGAGGTAGAAGTGGATCCAAATACGATATCGTCTACATAGACTTGAGCAATAGTAATGTGTTTGCCAAACTGTTTGACAAATAAGGTTTGGTCATTTCCACCTCTTTTGAAACCTTTGTCCAGCAGAAAACTGGACAGTCGCTCATACCAAGCTCTAGGAGCTTGCTTAAGACCATATAAAGCCTTTTTCAACCGAAACACATGAGTAGGATAATTAGGGTCAATGAACCCTTTAGGTTGTTCTACATAGGTTTCCTCGGCAAGTATTCCATTAAGGAACGCAGATTTAACATCCATTTGATATAATGTAAAATGCTTGTGACAAGCTATAGCAAGAAGCAGACGAACTGATTCTAAACGAGTAACAGGAGCAAACGTCTCATTAAAATCAAGTCCTTCTATTTGGGAGTAACCTTGAGCAACTAGTCTAGCTTTATTTCTAATTATCATCCCATTTTCATCAGTTTTATTTTTGAAAATCCAACGAGTACCAATAACCTTTTTGTGATCAGGACGTGGAACAAGAAACCAAACATCATGAATGACAAATTGTAAAAGTTCATCCTGCATAGCAGAAATCCAGTGAGAGTCATTCAATGCCTCATTTACATTCTTTGGTTCCAAGAGAGAAACAAAGCAAGCATAGAGAGCATAATTTCTAAGTTGGGATCTTGTACGTACTGGTTCACCAGGGTTACCAACTATGTTGTTTATGGGATGATCTTTAGAAACCCAGTTAGGTACTTCAGGTGACTCAATAGGTAATGAATTATCTATTTCAGAAGAGTCATTTTCTAAAATATTTGACGATTCTTCTTCTATAGGTAATTCACTAGTCTTGCTTTCTACAGTAGTGTCACTAACAATTACATTAATGGATTCCATTAAGGTCTTAGTGCGAAGATTATACACTCGATAAGCTCTACTGTTAGGTGAATAACCTAAGAATATGGCTTTATCTCCTCTACTCTCAAATTTGGATAAGTGTTCCCTATCTTTGCAAACATAGCAGGTACTACCAAAGGTTCTAAGGTACTTAAGATTAGGCTTTTTATTGTACCAAAGTTCATAAGAGGTTTGTTTCGAATTCTTTCTAAGATAGACCCTATTAATAAGATGGCAGGCTGTACGAATAGATTCTACCCAAAAATACTTAGGTAAGTTCTTAGCATGGAGCATGACACGTGCCATCTCTTGAAGAGTTCGATTCTTTCTCTCAGCTATACCATTTTGTTGAGGGGTCTTAGGAGCACTGAACTCATGCTTGTAACCATTATAGTCACAATATTCTACAATACCAGTGTCTTTGAATTCACCACCTCTATCACTTCGGATTCTATTCACTTGAGTGTCTTTTTCATTCTCAATCCGTAAGAGAATCTTTAAAAAGGTTTGAAAGGTATCGGATTTTTGTTTTAAGAAAGCTACCCAAGTGAATCTAGTGAAGTCATCAACCATAACTAGAATATAACTGTGTCCACAAAGACTAACAGTTTGAGAAGGACCCATTAGGTCCATATGGATGAGTTCTAAGGGATTAGAGGTAAGGATATCTTTAACCCTTTTATGGGGTGCTTTAACAATCTTTCCTTCTTGACAGGGACCACAGACAATGTTATGAATAGGTTTAATTTTTGGTATTCCTCTAACTATTTGTTGAGAAGACAATTTACTCAAATTTTCGTAATTAATGTGACCCATTCTGTTATGCCATATTTCATTGTCATCCATTCTGGCAACATTACAGATTTCAGAACTACTCATGACAGTGTAACAATTGTCAGGAGTCCTGAGTCCTGTAATTATGCATTCTCCCTTTTCATTTAAAATCTTGCAATTGTTCTTTGAAAAGGTAACAGTATGGTTTAAGTCACAAAATTGCGAAATGCTGAGTAAGTTAGCCTTGAGACCTTTAACTAAGATAACATTTTCAAGAAGGGGAAGTCCCTTTTCTTTAAGAGTTCCTTTGCCTATAATCTGGGATGATACTCCATCACCAAAAACAACTTTTCCACCATCAAAATGGGTTTTATTTAAAAGTTTTGTATCATCTCCTGTCATATGCTTGGAACATCCAGAATCCAAGTACCAACCAGAAGATGTAAGTTCAGCTTTTAAGGCTGAAATAACAACATTACACTTCATCTGGGGTACTAGATCATCTTTTCTAACCCAAATTGCTCTGGTTTTCTGTTTGCGCTTATTTGCTCTCATTTGATAAAATTTGCGAGCAGTAGATTTTTGTTGAAAAACATTTTGCGCATGATTTTGGGTAAATTTAAACACCTGAGCATTTGATTTAGAAAATTTTCTGGGAATCCTTCTAGTAAATGTCCTTTTAGGTTTAGTCTTTCTATTCCTATAGTTAGAGTTTTTGTCTGGTGGTCTGGGAAGAACATAATTGTTACGACTCCTCCTAGAATAGTTAAAGTTATGATACATAGGAGTGTTGTAGATAGGTTTAATCAGTCTCCTAGCATAGCAATTATCGAAAGAGTGACCATATATATCACAATAGGAGCAATAAAGATTGCTCAGAATAGGGTTTTCCTTAGGAAAGTCTCTAAACAAAGGTTTTGAGAAATTTTGAGACTGAATTTTATTCCTAGGTAGCACAGATTTGAAAGCAGGTTCACTTTTCCTAATAGGGGGGCAAACATATTTTCCCTTTGGTAAACTTTCATGCTTAGAGCAACTTGCATCTTCAGTGTTAGTGTTTTGATGGTCAAACTTAGTTTTTAGAGAATGAAAGTCTGGACATGTTTCAATAGGTCTTTTGCCTCCTGACACAAACTTGATAGGTTCAACATGTTTAGTTTGTGTCTTCAAATTGGGACAAAACCCTATTCCAGTTCTATCATCAGAATTGGTTTTAGATTCAGCAACGAATTCCTCAAAACATTTAGAATTGTTTTCAAATTTGGTAAATTTTTTGAAAACAGTTGCTGTCTTTTCTTTTGTTTGTTCCAATTCTAATAATGTCCCTTTGTATTTTTTCTCCAAAATTTCATTAGCTTCAGTCAAAGTTTTCAGTTTTTCATCAAACACTTTAACTTCACTGTCATGAGACATGCATTGTGTAGTATACTCTTCAGCATTCAGTTTTACCATTTGGCTTAGATCCTCTAGCTTTTTGGTAAGATCTTTAACAATCTTTTCTAGTCTAATGCTTTTCTTTAGAGTTTTAGTATATAGAGTGTGGATGTCTGGGAGATCATCATTATCCGAGTCACTAAGTGAAGTGTGTGAAGTGACCCCTAAGGTTTCATTTCTTAAACTCACGCACCCATTGACATCGGCAGTATCGATTTCCCTTTGACTCACACACCCCGAGGAGGAGGTATTAATGTTCTCAGTAAGTAAAGCATCTAAACCAGTTAAAGTATGATTCAGAGCAACAGAACTAGAATTACTAAACTCATCCTCACTATCAAGCATAGGCATATCATCATTGTATATGATTTTGGCAAAGAAGGCTAAACAAGGATCAAAACCATCAGATGTTTCAAGTTCCTCATTTTCAGAATCACTTGAGTCATCCCAGGTTTTGCAGATATTGGCTCTAGAGTGTTTGTTTTGGGCATTTAAATTAACTCTACAGTCTTGAGCAATGTGTCCTAGTTTACCACATCTATAGCATTCAGTCTTCTTGAGGTCTCTGTGAGGTCTTGTGTTGTCCTTGTTCTGTTTGTCATGAGGTTTCTCATGAGGTTTGTGATTTGAAGGAGTGGTATAATTAGACTTGCCCTGTCTATTTGCAACACTGTTTCTAAGTTTAACAATTTTCTTAAATTGTTTTGTCATTAGGGCAATCTGATTATCTAGACTTTCTAAGTCACAGTCCTCATCAGAATCATTACTAGAGGTGTTTAACTCAGGCTTAATCATCTTAGAGGTAAAGCTAAGATTGGAATTGGTATGTTTCCTATTAGTGTGGGTCAATTGTTTCTTAAACTCCAATTCCATTTCCACAGTTCTTAATTTACTACTGAGTAATTCAGGAGTGAGATTTACATCACACATCTCCTCAATAGCATATCTTTTATTGTCAAATTTCTGTGGCAATGATCTCAGAATTTTAGAGACAATTTCCTGTCTATCATAAGTTATACCATTGGCATGAAGTTTAGTGACAATATCAGTAAGGTTCATATAGAAATCATCGAAAGACTCAGATTCAGACATGATTAAGGTATTATACTGTTGGATTAACATCTGAGTCTTAGCAGCTTTTACCCTAGAGTCTCCTTCATGTGCAGTAATCAAGGTATCCCATGCTTCCTTGGAAGTGGTACAAGATGAGATTCTCTTGAACTCATGTTCGTTAATAGACATAAATATAGCGTTCTTGCCTTTGTTATTATTTCGAGAAACCTGTTTCTCTTCTTGAGTAAACTCACTCAATATTTTCTTAATCCTTTCATTGCTTCCGTCAGTGGCTGGTTTAGTTGGATAAGAGTATCCGTTTTCAATGATATCCCAGACATCATCTCCCAGTGTTCCTTGAATAAAAGCAATCATTCTTACTTTCCAGTAAGAGAAATTGGTTCCATCAAAGACTGGAGGTCTGGTCAAGTTACCATATCTTTCGTTTTTCTCGTCCATAATGATTTTGAGAAAACAGTTTCAGAAACTCAGGATCTTTTTGAAAAATGTTCACCAAATGCTCTGATACCAATTGAAATAGCGTTGCCAAAGCCGTTTACGAAAATAAACTATTTAAGCAACTCCGAAAGTTTGTTGAAGAAACTCTTTACTTAAAATCAAAACTATTTTGAACACAAAAAGTGTTAACAAAATTATGTACGAGATATGGACAAGATTTGATAACAGGTTTTAGTAAACAGTTTAAAATGTTTTAAACTCAGCACACTATTAGAAAGGGATGAGAAGATGTAGAAATATTGATACTCAGATTTTTAACGTGGTAAAACCTCACCAACTGAGGAAACATCCACGACTCCCTCTACGGAGTAAAAGAAAAAAAATCCACTAAAACAAATATACAAGTTACAATCTATTTAACTAACATGCACACAAACAAATCTATACAAGTTTAGGAATATACCCTCTGGCGTCCTCAAACTTCTCTGCAGATCTTGTTTGTTGATGTAGTCCTCTCAGGTTGTACACTCCTCCTTTGTTTCAGCACTTTACGTCGACTTTAGTTCACCAGATCTTACAGCCAACACTTTAAGTGTTTGTAGTGTGAAGATGTATTGTGAAAAGGTGTTCTAAACCACATGCATGAACACACACACCCTTAATAGTTACAAACAGTCCTAGTAAATTACAGTTTACTATATGCTGTGAACTATCTTTTTCTTTCTTTCTCACAAAACATAAAACCTTTTTGACCTTTCAATAAATCCCAGAATCCACGGATATCTTTCTTCAAAATCGGTAAAGATCTTAATCAATCTCAGTTTTGAAAAGATTTTCGAGATTGAAAACCTCCAAGTGCGATTCTAATACTAGGTCAAGGTTTAGTTTTGCAAGCAGTAAGAAATAGAAAGCATGTATTGTTGATTTGAAGTATGAAAACGTTTTTATCAAAAGAAATCAACAATATACTTCTCTGGATGAGAAATAATGTGTATCTACGTGTTTTGTAACTTTAAACACTTCAGATCTGTGATTTCTATTGAAACAGAAACCAGATCTGAAATAAAAAGTTTAAGTTGAACAGTAAGATTCGATGAACACAAGGAACAGCAAAACAAACACAACTCATACACTCAAAACCCTCAAGAACACTGGAAAGGTGTTTTTGGTTTAGGTGTTTGATTTTGGCTGGAGAAGAAGTAACGAAGTTAGGGTTTCTAGGGTTTCAATCTAGGGTTTCAAACTCCATCTCTCTTCTCTCTTTTTTCTCTCACTTCTCTCTCTTCTCTCTCTACTCTCTCTTCTCTCAGAGGAAAACAAAATGACCAAAAAATCTTCGAAGTCTGAGAAGATGAGGGTTTATATAGGGGGCTGAGAAGGTTCCAGACGTTCGAGTGAAAACAACGGCTGTGATCAAGTCAATTCTTCTTGACTTTGATCCAAGGGTTAACAGCAAGCGGTGGTTAAACAAGCTGTGATAGGTGGAGATGTTTACACAGGGATTACCAAAGATCGCATGCAGACCCTAGATAAGAATTGATCCAAGGGCTCAGGTGTGGCGCGAAGTTTGTGTCTACAAAGAAACACAAATGTAGACAATCAGAAGGCTGCACGTGTTGGCCAGCAATTGGAAACAAACGCGCGTCCCAAACTTAATTACATGCACACCCTGTAGTCTCTAGCGCTTTCGGTTTCTACCCAGGTAAACAATCAGCCCAAAAACAGCACAAAATAAAATAGCAGTTTGACCCCAAAACTTTTAAAACCAAATTTTATTTGTAAAATTAAATTTGAAAAATGTTTTAAAAAATCCCAAAAAATTATTAAAAACCAAATTAAGGGATTTAAACTCACTCAACCCAAGAACACATATAAAAGTGCAATATGCAATGTAGTGTGGGTGTTCTAAGTGTGTGAGTGATGGCTATAAGTTCAGGATCATTACAACTTTTAAATATGGAGACCAATCCAACTTCTGAAGCTCTTTGGTTTCTAGGATTGACATAATTTTGTCACTATTTCCAAACTAGATGAGCTCTTATACAGTATAGACTCAAGTGAGTCAAGGGTATAAGGGCTTCAGAATATGCTCTGGGTTTTCGGTTCAAAGCTTCCAATAATTAAGTTGAATATGAAGCTATGATTATGGGTCTCAATTTAGCCAAATCACTGAATGCCGAGCAAATTACGGTGTTTAGTGATTCACAACTAATTGTAAATAAGATGCTTGGGTTATATGCAGCGAAGGGAGACTTTATGTCTAGGTATCATGCCAAATCTATGGAGATTGTATCAAGTTTTGAAGTGGTCCAAGTGATCCAAATACCAAGATTAGAGAATACGAAGGCTGAAGCACTAGCTCGGTTAGCCTCAGCTACTCGCACCGAGCTACGACGAACGATTCCTATTGAGATATTAGTAGACCGGAGCATTGATGAAGATTTAATAGTGAGATTCATCATTTTGGATATGGGACCTTCCTGGATGGATCCCATCAGGGCATATATCGAAGAAAGAATTCTACCACCCAACCAAATTGTAGCCAAGAGGCTGAAGTTTAAAGCTGCTCGGTACGTATTAAATAATGGAGTTTTATACATAATGGGTATAATAGCGGGTCTACAGAGATGTGTTCATCCATCGAAAGTTAAAGATCTGTTAGAAGAAATTCACGAAGGGTCTTGTGGTGCTCATGTATCAGGTCGAACTCTCTTACACAGGATAACGATGCAGGGATATTATTAGCCAATGATACGCGCTGATTGTACAGATTACGCCAAGAAATGCGATAAATGTCAATGATTTTCTATCATACGAAGAACTCCACAGGCATTATTAAATCCTCTCACTTCCCCTTGGCCATTTGCCATATGTGGTTGGGCCTCTACCAACTACCAAAAGACGATTCAAGTACTTAGTGGTCACTGTTGATTATTTCACCAAATGGGTGGAAGCTGAACCTCTTATTGACATGGCCTATGAAAGGTTCTACCAATTTATTTGGAAGAAAATTATTTGCAGATATGGTCTGCCACATGATTTTATCACTGACCATGGTACCCAATTCGATAATGAGGAGTTCGCTGCATATTGTCACCAGTTCGACATCCAGAAGATCCATTTCGCACCAGGCCATCCCCAGAGCAATGGGCAAACTGAAGTGACGAACAGGACTCTACTCAACGGGTTGAAGAAACGGTTGGATGATGCGAAAGGAAATTGAATTAATGAGCTACATTATGTATTATGGGCTTACCGAAAAACTCCCCGAACAGCAATTGGGGAATCTCCTAACATGCTAGCCTTTGGAAGTGAAGTAGTCATACCAGCTGAACTGGGCCTACCCACTCACAGGGTGCTTAATTTTAAATCTCCCATAAGCGATTTGATGAGACGTTTAGACTTGGACATGCTAGAGAAAGTGAGAAAAGATACAGCAATCAGGAACGCATCTTACCAGCAAAGAACTGCCATGTTCTACAACAAAAGAGTCAAGAAATATGATCTTAAGAAAGGAGACTATGTGCTCAAGAAAGTGATTCAGAAGCACAATAAGCTGGAGGCCAACTAGCATGGACCTTATCGTGTTACAGCGGTTGTTCGACTTGGGACCTACAGAATAGAAACCTTAGAGGGAGAAGAATTCAAAAATGCATGGAATCTGGAGCACCTGCGCAAATATTATCAGTAATACAGATTCACATGTACCCCATTTCTTTCAATATGAATAAAAATAATATTTTCCCAATATTCTTTTTTGTTAATTTTTTTCGAAGTACTCATGCTACACACTACACCACCAACTACGGTCGATCGACATATCAACAACCACCAACTACGGTTGGTCGGCATATCAACAAACACCAACTAAGGTTGGTCGGCATCAATAAACTGAACTAATAATGCTGGCATCACAATCAAACAAGGCAAGGCCTGTTTGATTATGGGTGACCTCAAGGGTCATCCAAAACTAGGCAACAAGATGGGTGACCTCACGGGGCATCCACTATCTAGGCACCAAGGTAATCTAGATAAGATTGATACAACTAAGCAGGACCATGGGATGAAAATCATTCCATTGCTTAGGCACTTATGGGTGACAAGTCACTACAACTAGGCAGCAAATGGGGCAAAGTTCCATTGTCTAGGCAATTAAAACATAACAGGATAATTTATCCCTTGATACACACTCATCAAAAACTCATATGATATGCCAAACATCTTATAAATTATTTCTAAAGAAAGAACATTGCACAAAGATGAAATTTCTCTTCATTCAATACAATTATTTCTAAGGAAAGAAAATTACAAAAGATGAAGTTTTCTTCGTTCAATACAAATTTCCTATTCTATTGGCCTTTTTCCCTCAGATTTTGGTACAGGTTCCATTCCAGCTGGAGGATCATCTAAAGCATAGGGAGAATTGATGAAATTCATATCTCGTATCATTCTAATGTTGCTGGAACTCGGTCGATCAAGTAGATATTGAGGTCGGGATATCTCAAATTCTTTATAAAGCTGGTAATCAATAAGATACCTAGAAATCAAGCACCTAGGAATGCCACGGGCTGGAATCTAGCTGACATCCAACTTAAAGGGAGGATTAGGCAGATCAAGTACTCCAGGCTCATACCAATCCCATAAGAAATTACCTTCTTCAAGCTTCATCACAGTCAAAGCGTTCAGCCATCCCTGTTTGTATCCTTCATTGTTTGTTTATTTCAGCCGAGCATCGAGATGGCATAGAGCTTCGTTGTATCCCCCCATCCAAAACTCTCTAGGCTGCTTATGAAATTGATAAGTCAATCTCTCAAGCTTCTCATACATTTTCTTCACCAAGTTTTCTTTACTTCCCAGTACGAAATTCTGGTCAGAGAGTTGCTCGGTAAGAGTTTAAATTTTCTGGGACATTTCAGCCAAGGCATGATTTTTTGCTTTCATCTTAGCAGCCTCATTTACTGAGGCTTGATGAGTCCTAGTTTCTTTAACACTTCTTCAACTAGCTCTACCCCGCGAGGAGGACGTAGGTCTGGTTTATTTCAAAGTTTCCAGTTCCTCTCTCAAAGCAGCATTTTCAGTTTCCAAAAATGAAAAGCCCTCGTCATTGACTGGGACCAGACCTCCCGCAGAGGAAGAGGCATCAGCTTTAATTTGTTTCACTTTTTCTCGGAGGGCAATATTCTCTTCCTCTAATAACTTGGCAATAATCCTATGTTCCTCGATTTCAAGTTTGAGAACACTCTCTCTCTCTTTTTATGGGCTGAAAGAAACTTATCATAACCCTGATCAGCATTCAACTGTTGATACTTCTTCTCATACCCTTCATGAATAAGTGCAGTAGTTTTTTTGTGTTGAAGCTGAAGCTCCTCGATTGTCCCTTGAAGATCTTCAATCATCTCATAGTAAGCAGTATTATTGGCTACAGCCCGATCAAGCAAGCATTTTAAATATTGATAGGCCTCACTTGCTCGATCAGAGGTCTCAGGACCAAGGATATTAACGATTTCAACTTTAGTAAAATCTATATGACCAGCTTTGAAGTAATCGTTATATTTCTTCATCGACTCCGTATCATGAGCTGACAAGAGTTCCATCCTGGCAACAAACTAGCAAGGCAAATAGGAATCAATCAACAACAGTACCACTATATGTCGAGCAAATAAAGTAAAACAAAACTCAGAATAAAAAATAAAGTCCATTTTATTAATCATAGGAGGAGAAAGTACAACCGAGGTTACAATGAAAGGGAAAAACTGAAGAATAACATAATTAAAGAACCGAACGACTCTACACCTTCTCCTTATTTCCTACAATATCTTCAGTTTATTTGGATAAAGGAGCTAGTTGTTTGGATGGCAATAGAGGTTACTCGGTAGAAGTCGTCGCCTGCTCAATTTGATCGGAAGATTGAGGAAGGGTAGCAGCAGTTGCTAGTTCTATTGATACCATAGAAGATTCATCAGATGCAATTTTATCTTCTTCTTCTTCTTCAACAGGAGGAGGAGGGCCATGGGTATATTCCTAAAATAGTTCAGAATCCTCGGCAACGTTCAACCTCTTCAAAGCTGCTACCCATCCATCCTTGAAGTATTTTACACTTGCATACTCCATCTGGGAAATGATAGAAGTTAAGGCCTTATTCCATCCTTTGTCCCAGCAAGAGCTAAAGGACTCCTTCACAGTAGTTTTCCTCTTCATTCTCTCCAAGGAGGTTTTCTCCCTGAAAAGCTCTTCGACAAACTTCACCTTCTCTTCAAGATATGTCTTACGTCGTTCAACCTCTTCAAGCTTAGTGTTAGCTTCTTTGGAGGCATTCACAGTCTACTTCCGAGCTATATCAGCAAGTTGAAGAGCTGACTCAACCGATTTAATTTTCTTCTCCCAAGCAGCTTTATCCTCTTCATACTTCTGTCGGGATTCTCGTAAAGACTTTGACAACCTAGCAAGGGCTTCCTCAACACCACTGGATGAGGTTGAAGCTTTGATGGCTTCATCCTTCTCCATGATATTATCGAAGCACACCAACAAATATAAGAAGAAGAAAGCCGCAAATCAGAGCATGAACACAGCAATGAAAAATTAGAAGGATAAGTATAATGACCACTTACTGATGCAAGAAGTTAGGCTGCCACATCGACCACCTTATCCCGAGGAGTTGAAGTTTCAGCAGCTTGATAGTCGGGCAAAGTCCCTGACTTGGTCAATTTCTTGGCCAAGTCAGGGGTAAGGGCAGTTGGAAAACTAACCCTCAGAGAAGAAATCCTAACTCTAGAAGGTTGGGCAATAGTATCTACAGGCCTCTCAGCACGACCCCTCTTCAACCTCCTTAAAGGAGCATCTTCAATCAAAGGTGCTGTCTCTTTTGGGACAACAGCTTCAATCAAAGGTGCTGCCTCTTTAGGGGCAACAGAGAGCTCCTTGCTAATATTTTTAGTAGGAGGAATATCATCCTTCTTCTTAGTTTCATCAGTTGGAACGTCACTTTTTCTTTTCTTCGCTCCTTCAACATCAGGAGCGGGCTTGGTAAAGAACTCGGGCAACCTCCTCTTCTTCGTCATCAAATCAGTAATAGATGTACCCAAATCAGAAGAAGATTATCCTACAATTATTGGAGAAGCCGGTGCTTGATCAA
The DNA here is from genome assembly GCA_949130495.1 of Sambucus nigra. NCBI lineage: Eukaryota > Viridiplantae > Streptophyta > Magnoliopsida > Dipsacales > Adoxaceae > Sambucus > Sambucus nigra. The sequence continues at coordinate 459,324,979 of OX422210.1, read as the reverse complement.
GATTAATCACCACTGGAGGAATGAGAGGTCAGGCAATGAAAGATGAAGTGGTATTCTTATATCTCAGCAAATAAGAAGCGGACCTCGTGTGCTCCCCGTTGATGGACTGGTGCAAACCCCAGATAAGTGAATAATTTTTTAAGTTTATGTCACTCTCTTTTGGAGGTTTCCTTTTGCTATCAACTGCAACAAAAAAATGAGTGTCAGTGACACATTTCATCAAACATAAACAGGGCTAAATTGAAGAAATTCAAAACAACCTATCCCATTGTCATAAAGTGGACATCTGGGACCTTGGTAAACATCATTTCCTTTTAATGGGGGGTGTTGCTAATTTTTCATCACAAATCCATGATCAAAATAGTCCCTATTAGGATCGAAAAGATTGACCACTAAAGCTCTATTGGAAAACCTAGTTTTTAAATAACATGTGGTGTCACTGGTAACCCATTTATAACAATACATAATTTCAGGAATCCCTAAGCGGGTTCCATGTAATTGATTTAACCTATATACACCATTAACTACCTTTCATGTATTTGGAGCTACTCTTGCAGGAACAATATCAAAATATTGGCAAAACTCCAAACATAGGGGATTCGACGGAAAAGAAAAACAACACTCCGCAACAAAAAGGGAGGGAAACCAGTGTCCCTCAGTTAAAGAAAATAAATCAGAAGGGCAAGGAGGATCCTCTAGAATAACCCAAGAGGGAATTGCAAAATCAATTCGAAACTTATCTAATGACTCAACAAGATAAACCATGGTGGATAAAGCAAAGAAAGAAGAAGGAAGAATTTCTTATAGAAAAACTGGGAAATCTGCTAAGGCGGATGATAGAAAGAACGACAGTACAAGGATAGAGTGAGAAGACAAAGAGTTCAGAAATCTGAAAGTAAAAAGTAGAAGACGATCTGATTCTATCGCTTTTAAATGTCCTGCATCGGGAAACAAGAAAAGAAATGATTACTAGAAAAGACGATTGCGTTTTCAGCGGCTAAATGAGGAAAAAGACGCAAATATCCAAGCGTTTATTGAAGATTCAAAATATTTACAAGTTTGCCATTTCGCACTCAAATGACTAGACTAAAGATTGGAGATTTATAATCTAACCAGACTGAGTAAAACACGTCCAAGCAACTTCTGGGTATAATGTTACACACTCTCATATTCAACCTCAACTGTGAAACATTGGGGGCTTTTATTGATACAAAAATTAGTCAGATGACATGGACCAAGTATATGACAACACGTGTCATCTTACGTGGAAAAAACATATATTCACCGAACAACTTATGATGCCGAGCTACTCAGCATCCCGAGCTACTCAACGTGCAGAGCATCTAGTCAAGAAGATCAAGCGACGATAACAGATTCAATGAACACCGGATTCAATGAACATTCTCATTATGTACATATGTATATGTCTATTAACGGTGTATTATCTATTTATATTAATAGCCCAAAGGCTATAAATGCATTGTAATCCCCTCCATAAAGGGGCGATTAATACTTGATCATTTCTACGATCATCATCAAGATTAAGGAAAAGACCCATCAATACAAAATAGTGGACGTACGCCATTTCCATAAGGCTGAACCACTTTAAAAACCCGTTTGTCCTATTTCTTATTTTATATTTATCTGTGATTAATTAATTAGATCAAGCCTAGTTTTTACATCAACAGTGACAATGAGACACTTCCATCATAATAAAACGCTATTCCATATTCTATTATCAATAGACATGAAATATGCTGCCATACGGGTTTTCAATATGAATAGTTGTTATCATCAAATGGAGGATGTCGAAGACTTGAACTTCCATACATTACACACAAAAGGATATACTATTGGTTTTAACACCTAAAATGAGGGATCCCCGCTTTCAAACCAGTCAAGAGTGTTCTTTTTGGCGATAACTACCCAAATAAAAATTAATTAGCCTTATTCGAGAAAAATGAAGATTAATTTATTATTGCAAAATGGTAAAACAATCCCAAAGTCTATGGGACAAAAATATTTTACTAAATTTATGGTCCAAAATTTATCATCTTTAATACAAGACAATGATTCTAAAAATGAGGAAAAAAGTAAAACAATATCACAAGACCGAAGGTACGAGGGAAAAACTCATTAACGATAAAAACCTCAATCCGAAATATGACAAATGTACAATAGTAGAGTTTTACAAAAGGAAACTGTGAGACAGTTTCATACCTTTTACTAAACACTCTTTTACACCATTTTTTTGTGAAGAAAGTGTCGACAATGGCTCCATAACCATCACTATTTTGGTCCATGACAAATGTCTTCAAATTCTCTTGGCTAAAAAAGTCTTCTTTAAAGTTAAAGCAACTTTTTGTTCCAAGGTTGGAACCTTCAATCAACCACAAAATCTAAACCTAAGATGTGGGGGGAATCTTATTGGTTGATCTAGTGTATAAAAGTATAATGGTACTTTAAATCTCACAAAATACTTTTCAAGCCTCAATATAGAATATATACTTATGGTAATGCCCTTTATTTTTTGTGCATTATTTAATTATGAAAATTAATTATGTGTGCTTGATATGACATTTGACGTCACTATTTATAATATATATGTATTATATAATTCATTTTTGAAATTAAAATTAATACATAGAATTTACTAATTTAATATTTGAAAGTGACTTGTTATTATGGGGGATTATGAAATAGTCAGGGGCTAAGTGTCGAGGTTTCCTTATTTGGATTATCCACTCGATATTGGGTCCGGCCAATTGTGAAGTAATTTCATATAATGCCGAGTCTCATTGAATTAATTAATAATTAGATTTGAATTAATTGGACCCACACCGACTTGTAACTTAATTTAATGAGTTAATTAATTTATTAGAATTTTTCATATTTCAAGTTCACATTTAGGACACATAGGAAGTTTTGACTTAAAATAATGGGTTCTAAGTCTATATTAGGTTAGTATATGGCTTGAGTAGAGTTTTGAGCCATTTGGACTGTTATTTAGACTCATTCGGTTGAAGCTTACATTGGCCCTAAGGATAATTTTGTAACACCCCGTGTTTTAATCAATTTATTTTAATTAATTTGGAGAAAATAAAATTTTGGAGTTAATGGCCTTTAAGAATTTAACTTGGTTTTATTAGTAAATTTTTCAATCGGGAATTAATTCGGGTCTTTTATAAAAAGTTATAAGGTTTTATTTCAATATTTAACTAGCAGGTGCGTATTTGTTCAGCTAATATATTTTTAGCAGATAATTAAATCTAATTTTTGAAAGATTTGATTTGGGGTTGTGGCTGTCGTTCGAACGACGGCGCATATCGTTCGAACGACAGGTGTGCTCGTTCAAACGACGCTGAGGCGGTGGCTTTTTAAGAGTCCTAATATGCTTTTAATTCTTAAACCCTTTATATACTAAAGTGATACGGGGCTGGGACTTCAAAAATCACTTTTCTCTAAAATGTTCCCCATCAAGCTTTTTCAAAACATATTTCTCTCATCTTCAACCCCTAGCCCCTACTTTTCACAAGTTTGAAGATTCAAGTGGTGTTTTCTCAAGAGGAGTTCAACCTTCTATTCATATTTTGATTCAACATAATTTCAGGCATGAAAACTCTATTCATTTCCTTTAGTATTATGCATTTTAAGTGTTGCCTAAATCTTAATCTCATGTTTTTATTCAAACCAACTAGTAATCTAATTAAAGAAAGTGGACACATAAAACTTGGGGTTATCTTTATGAAATCTCTTAATATGAATAATATTCATAACCCTTGGGTACGTAGGATTCATGAGAGAATTTTGGATTTTGTTGGTGTAGGTGGCATGTAGAAAAATCCTAGTTTTGAATTAAATGAATTTGAGGGCGTATAACTCATGTAAGTTTCGTTGAGATAATGAAATTTGAATTATATCTTATTAATAATGAAATTCAGTGCTTATATTAAAATGATTAATTGAGATCAATATTGGTGAAATTAAGATTTAATGGAAATGGTCTATCATGCGTAGTTTGGTACTTTGATTAATTGTGTTTCTTTATGTTACTTCTTGTTTTTATTAATTGCCTTTGTGACGACGGGTTGTTGGGTATTTTGCTCTCCCTATATTTTAGGATGCCTCCTAGGCATGGGACTAGTGGGTAGGTCTTTTTATGATTTACGCCTGCTAGGTATGGGGCTATAGAGGGTAGATTATTACGACTTGATTATTTTGGGGGTGGGCTGATTTTTGTCACTTTAGCGTCGTTACCCTAGCCTAGGCATGAGACTAGGTTGAGGTTTATGTTAGAAATTCATCCTATACATAGGGTATGACGTATTGATAACTTAGGGACCCTTAGGTATGGGACTAAGGGGTATTTTGAGGATCTCGCATCGATAAAAGGGTGGAGTAATGTATAATTTGTGAATTGAGAAATTGAGAATTAATTCCTAAGATAAAATCGGGTATTAAAATTGGTGGCGACATAATGTGTCAGGGACTGACAGTTTAAACGGGTCAGCTTGGGCGATTTATGTCGTGTCGTGTGTTGGAACCTTGTCATATTGTGGGGGAATCGACAGTTTAAACGGATTTCGGTCGGCTATTGACAAGGGGAAGTGTGACATTTTGGTGAATTATCACCCGTGGGGGGAGGACCGCTATAATGAATTTTAGTGAATTATCACCCGAGGCGAGAGGACCGCCATACCTAATTATTATTGAAGTAAGAACATAAATATTTGAGAATTTTGGTAATATGGTTAATTTAATTAAATTAACATCATGGGACTTGGAAATTTAAAATCATATTGGTGTGCCTTTTTAAACAAGGATCTCTACGAATAGTTAGTGATTATCGCGTTTCATTATCTCGTTTAATTTAAAATACTATATTGTGATATTTATTGGGTATAATGCTACTGTCTGGATTCAAGGATCCTATTTGAGGGGAGTAGTGTGTATTCATGCTCGGGGCTCTGACCTCGTGCGTTGACTAAATTTTCAGGAATTAGTAATTGGAGAAGGTGCATAGAGTTATTTGAGGATATGCTTGGAGGCACAGTTGGAGTTGCTCTACCTTATGCGTATTGATTTAGTTTAGTTCTTTATTCCTTCGCACTTGTATTGAGACTCAGTTCTGGTTGTGATTGGGCCATTCGGTTCCAAAGTTGTATGCAATTTATTCAGTTATTTCATTAGATTCAGTTGGAGAATATTCAGTTTCATATTATTAAAGATTAGATTTATTTTGAGTTTGGCATGGAGATTAATCTTTATCGCTTAGTTTGATGGTTTATCTTTTGGGATTAATTATCATTTATCTTGTGGTTCAATTTTATATGTTTCATATATGTCTCATGCTAAGAATGGTATTTTATTTACTCACGCCCGGCTTAGTTTTGGTGGCGGACGACGCTAGAATTAAGCGGGGTGTGACAAATTTCATGGGAAGATTATTTATTAGGTTCTTAGACTAAACCTTAAACATTTATTTTTTATTTGGAAACCCTAGAAGTCTAAGGAGGGAGGAGGCACTCAGGGCTCAAAAGGATGGATTTTTAGGGTTTTAATTGTTCAATCAGCCCATGGCAAGTTTATATCGATTAAGAATTTAATTAGGTCTATGATATAGTATTAATAGTCATTGGAATCTAGATTAAAATGCGTATAATATGTTTTTTAATCACTCAAACTTAATTTTCAAAATTGGATTAATGGTTAAATTAATTTTAAAGCTCATGTTAGTGATTTATTATTAGTTGATGTTAAATCTCAAGAATCTGATCCGATAATCTTACTTTCATTGTTAGAAATTAATACATGTTAATAGATTAAGTAAAAGCCCCTAGTTTTAATTCAAAATTTTCTCTTAATCTGAGTTGTTTAAGATAGAACCTGAACCTAGGGTTTACGTTATAAAAATTAAAATTTGTCCTTAGATATTGTTTCATTCACCTAGAGTTTGTTGGTTTAGGTTAGTATTATTGTTATACACCTTGCACTTGAAGCAGGATGGGATTTAGGTTATTTAGAGGCTTTAAATGTAAGTTTTGGGTTGATAATGGTCGTTTTCTCACTTGGCGAAGATTAACTTTGTGCCAAACTAGATAGAAGAGATTAAACTTTTGTTCAAATGAGATTAGGTATCTAATTTGAAGACATTTTTAAATGGTTAGAACGATATTGGGGTTCTCGTTCGATTGAGAAGAAGGATCATTCGAACGACATTTGGATAATTGCGTGTGCATGGTTAGAAAATGACCCCGTACGAACGGTTAGGCTGGATGTGTGGTAGTTTTTTTATTAAAGGTTTAGGCGATGGTTTTTGGATGGTCTTTGGAGTTGGTTCATAACTAATGAGAGATATTTGGGTTACACCATTAGATACTTTAGGAACCTATGAGTAAATGGAATGTTTATATAATTAAGGACCAAGAATATATGACAAAGAATTGTAGTATATCATAAGTGTGTTAGATGCTTATTAGTTGTAGAGATCAAGCGTTCATTTAGGATGTTTTATGACCAATTGAGTAGGGTAGTTACTATTTTAAGATAACTCTTATTGAAATTATGTCTTAGACTATACTTAGTTTTGAAAAGCCTTGGGAGTTGGAACTAGGGTTGGAAATAACCAGTTATAGTTTTTTTTATTTGAGTTTTATTCTCAATTGTAAGAAGACCTTGCCTCTTCTAAATGGATGACAGTAGTGGAAAATTCAAAGAAAGAGAAGAGCAAGAAACATAAATGAGTTTTTTTATAAAACATAACCCTTACAAGATCAAGAACTAAAGAGCAAATTAAAGAGAGATTAATACAATCAAAGGAAATAATAAGACATCAATGACCATTAGACATGTCTGAGAGAAGGAAGACCCCATTATCAAATTTGAGAAGACCTTTGAGATGCTTTGGGAAGTCATTTAAGGAAAGAGAAAAGTAATCCTTATACTCTGAAGCACCTAAATTGGCAAGAAAATCAGCCACTTAATTTGCCTCTCTATAAGAATAAACTATTTCGACCTTCATCATTTTCATTAAGCTTCTGATTTTGAACACAACCCGGCTGATTTCCATGGAGGCTTACTTTAGTTGAGAATTACATCGACTAGAACCTTGGAATCACTCGCCATCAAAAGATTATAGTCAATTAAGTCCATAAAGAACTCTAGGCCTTTAGGCAAAGCTAGAGCTTCAGCTTTCATATTAGACACCATTCCAAAGTGATAATGAAAAGCCTAAATCATTTCTCATGAGTGAATTCTAAGCATTCCTCCACCTCCTCCCTTTCTAGGATTCCTTATTGAACTATCATTAACATTAAGCTTTAAAGAGCCTACTGGATGAGGATTCCACCTGATATACATTATCTTTATTGGCTCAGGACCTATAGAGGGGACTTTGTTAAGAAAAATCTTATGCTTTATATGAATTATAACTAAAAAGACACTTGGAGAGCTATCATCAAATGTACATTTGTTCATATAGCACTATAAACACCAACATACTATTACTGGAATAACTATGCTAACTAGGTGGTTTACTTTTGCCCCATGAATCCACCATTGGAAAAGTTGATTTCTCAAACCTCCTCCTATTGATCTTTTAATCCCACACTCTATGGTCATGTTATCCTAAATTTTAGAGTGAACATCTCCACCCTTAAAGATGTGGCCTAAATTTTCTTCTTTAGGCTTCAAGGAGTAGCATTTTGAAGGACCTCTGAATCCAAAAGACTTTATCCTATCATCTGTATGGAAAAGGTTATTCATCAACTTCCACATAAACATTGACAATTTAATGGGAAGATTCTTGTGCCAAATAAATTTAGCACTGAATCTGGTAGGCCTTGACTATCTGCATAGATTCCAAGCAGAGTTAATAGTGAAATTTCCTCTACTTATAGGCTTTCAAATAAGAGTATCAGGAGTATTGGTCATAATTTCATTGAAGTTCATCACTTTTTTTTATCACAGTTGGACTAAACACTTGTTCTAACTTCTCTTTATTCCACCTTGGGTCTTGAAACCAATAATCCTTTACCTGATCGGCTGCTATCTAAGTGGCTGACTTACAATCGAGAATACCCCAGTTATCTTTGACAATGTTGATATTTCCTTCTCTAACAATCCACATCATATTGTCTTCAGTTTTGTCCCTTACAAAGCACATACAATTCCAAGTCTGAGTTGAACCTCTAATAGGAGCAGAAGAAGGGTGATGCTTTCTACAATAAGTTGCCATCATGAATTGAGCCCAAATTAAAGTCTGTTGTCTAAAATTCCACCACAATTTCATACTAAGAGAATAATGAGCGTCATTTATATGTCTTAGCCTCAAACCAACTTCATTTATGGGCTTAGCAATTTTCTCCCAACCACACCAAAGATATCTTTGATCTCGAAAACTATTACACCAAGAGAAATTTACTAGAAGAGCATATATTCTATTGAGGATAGCTTTATGGGGACTTAAGGCAGACAATAAGTACAAATACATAGATGAAAGCACTTATTTAATAAGGAAAATCTTACCTCCTAAACTCAAAACACTTTGCCTTCCACCTTTGAATTCTATGCTTAATTTTATGCACAATATCTTTAAAATATATAATCTTCTTCCTTCCACTATATATAGGGAAGCCTAAGTACTTAAATGGATCAGACTTCATCTGCATTCTTATATCTTCCTTAATTTTATTGATAGTTCTAAGGCATATTTTCTTCGAGGCCATAAAATTACTCTTTGCTCTTATTGATTAACTGCCCTGACACCTGTTCATAAAGACTTAGAACCTTTTTAATCTTCTTCACTTCCTTCATTGAGCCTGAGCTGAAAATGATAATATCATCAACAAAAGATAAATGGTTAAATCTACGACTGTCAATAGGCATTTTATATCCCACATAACTAGGATTAGACATGGGATGTTCCAGGTTTTTAGAGAGGGCATCTGACATAATGATGAAAAAGCTAGGGGAAAGAGGGTCCCCTCGCCTTAAAGATCTAGAGGATTTGAAGAAACCTGCATTTTCTCCATTGAGCATAACATTGAACCAAAAATTAGAAATGATCCTCTATATTAAATCCAGATATATTTCTCAGAATCCCATTCATCTCATGACCTTTATAAGTAACAATCAATAGACCCTATTATAGGCCTTTATCACATCCAACTTTAAGATGATATTACCTCCAAATTTTTTGTGATGGATTCTAGATAAACATTCTTGGGCCAAAAGGACATTTTCTGTAATGGACCTGCCTTTTATAAAGCCTGACTGAACCGGGGAGAAAATTTCATTTAAAATTTTAGCAACTCTGTCATTTAGGATTTTAGTAAAGATTTAGTTAGCAAAATTTTGCACACTAATTAGTCTAAAATCATTAAATGATTAAGGGTTCTCAATCTTATGAATAAAAGCAATTGTTGTAGTTGTGGTGATCTTTGGAAGGATAGAGCCTGCAAATAAGCTATGTACTGCCTTCAACACATCAGGTTTAATATCTTCCCAAAAAAAGTTAAAGACAAAACCAGTGAATCCATCCACACCTGGACCACTTGAAGCATTTAAACCCTTGATAACTTGTTCTACCTCTTCCATTTCTGGCCAAATTATCATCTTTTAATTCATTTCTTCAGTCATGGACTTGGGAATATGGCTAAGCACTTCATGATCCCCTTCAGGTCTACTAACCTCTTCTAATTGAAATACTATAGAAAAAAATGATTTATTGCTTCTACTTTATCTCCTCTATAGAATCTAACCAAGATCCATCGGCCTTCTTGATCTTAGTAATAGCTAACCTTCTCTGTTTGACACTTCTATCAAAATAATTAGTATTCCTATCTCTATCTCGAACCCTCCTTTCATTGGCTTTTTGAGTCCATAAATCACATTCTGTCTTGAGATGTTGATTGTGGGAAGTTGTGGCCTCAGATAGAGCCTCTCTATTAAGCTCATAGTGGTCTTGTTCATAGTTTAATTCTACTTGCAACATCTGATCTTCATCATTCCTAGCAGCATGAAAGAGGTCCACATAGTAAGATTTTCTCCATCTACTAAGGTTGCCTGTGATAGCTTTAAGCTTCAAAGATATGGCTACTATAGGGTTATGGCACTCCACTTCTTTCCAAATATCTTGAACAATTTTGATGCATTCTTCTTTCTCAGTCCAAAATTTTAGGAAAATAATTTTTTTTGGAACCAACTGATTAACTAATTTACCTGTTAACAAGAAGGGATTATGGTCTAACATACATCAATTAAGGTGATTAACTTCCCATTTTAGACCAATTTCTAAGTAAGCTTGATTCATGAGGACCCTATCCAGCCTACACTATATGTTGTTCTTTGTGCCTCTTTTGTTATTCCATGTGTATTTAGAGCCTCTAAAGCCCGTGTCAACTAGACTATTCTCTTTAATGCACTCAATGAACTCATACATAGCACCTAAATTAATTGCATTTCCTCCTGCCTTTTATGATTGATCAGTGATTATGTTGAAATCCCCACATATCATCCATGTTGATTCAGAAGCAATCTCTGGTAAATGCTCCCATATAAGTCTTCTTTCATTTTTAATACAGCTACCATAAACAAAGACACACTGAACATGTTTATTACCTCCATTTATCTTCACTTTCATATAAATACACTGAGGCATATATGAGATTAGATCTCATTCCACCTTCTTTGAAAAAACACCAAAATTTGCTATTCATATTAGAGTTGCTAGAAGCAAAACCTAATTTGATCATAAATCTCCTTATTTTATCTATCTCATGATTAGGCTCCAGAACTACCAGCACTTGCACCCTATGAATTTTATTAAGTCTTCTAATTCTTCTCATTGCACCTTTTCTTTAGATATTTAACATTCCATATAAGAGCATCAATCATCTAGAATTATGGGAATTTTTTTAGTTTTAGCTAGACCTTAGAATCCTAATAGGTTTATGACCCCTCAAATTTGGAGATTTTTTTTCCTTGTTATTGTGGTAAAACCATCCATTTGATCTTTAGATATTGGTGGAGTAATATCCCCAATTTGATCTTGAATAATTTCTTCTTGGGCTGGTGGAGTGATGGCTATAGAGTTGCAACTATTATTATACTTTTCAATAAGAGATTCTTGTAGGATATTGGTTCCTTCCTATTTTTTCTTAAGTTCAGCTATATGAAGACGTTTACTTGAATTTTCTCCTATATTTAAATCACCAGTTCCTCCTGAAATACTTTGAGAGACCTCCTTAATTGGTAGAGGGTATTTTCTTTGTACTTCTAAGCAAGGATCGCATTTCAAAGCCTGGGGATCTTTCTACAAAATAAAAGATTTCTTGAAAACATTGGATATCAGTGGTTGTCTTATTTTCTTGGACCGTTATTACTTATGTCAATAAGTTCTCCTTCTTCTTCCTTCGATTCTTCTAAACTTTCTATTATTTCTTCAACTGGTTTCTTCCCAAAAGATCTTATGCCCATTATTTTGCTTATTCTCTGATTAATTTGACTATTTTTTTACTTTGCATACTCTTCTTTAATTCCAACTCCTTCTTAGCATGGCATTTGGCATGCGCATGACCTTTCTTTCCATAAAAAAAAATGAAGGGCTGGAAGATCTTTGTATATTATAGATTGCCAAAATCCACTATCTTTATCTTTATTACCAATCCAAACCCTAAAGGGAAAGGTTTTTTTTAGATCAACTTCCACACACAACCTAACAACACTTGGTCTAGCTATTGAATCAGTTGCACTATCAAGCTTTAGAGGCCTCCCTACTACCTTCCCAATAGATAACAAAGTGTTCTTATTATACAAATGGATAAGGATAAGAGGTAAAAGAATCCAAGCTGGAACAATGAATGATTCTTTATTTCGATGGAAATCTGTATCCCATTTAAAAGTTCTCATGGGAAAGCTGTGAATGAACCAAGTTTCTTTAAGACATAATCGATGGAAACCTTCTTCATGATCAAGACGAATCAAAATGTGTTTATGCTCGATTAAGCTTATATGAGTTGATGCTTTAAGATTAAGAGTGCAGAAAAAATTTCGAATGTCATCCACTGATGGTCTACCATGTGAAAACTTACCTACAAGAGAGTATTTGAAAGGTGAATCCATTTATTTAATGGTAGAATCCTTATACATGATCGTTGGTTCACCTTTAAAATAAGTAATGGGTTGTAATGATTTTAAGGGAGATATTTGGGAACACACAGCATCAGCATACGACTTTAATTTTGGAGCAAGTTAAACGCGGGGTTGAATGTGAGAGGAAGCTTTGAGTAAGGAAGAAGAAGAAGAAGAAGAAGAAGAAGAAGAAGAAGAAGAAGAAGAAGAAGAAGAAGAAGAAGAAGAAGAAGAAGAAGAAGAAGAAGAAGAAGAAGAAGAAGAAGAAGAAGAAGAAGAAGAAGAAGAAGGAGGAGGAGGAGGGTGTATATAAGGTTTCATGCCTTATCCTATGACAAGAGAAAGAGAGGAGGCCATACAACCCCTAATTAGGGTTAGGGTTTGTTAGAGAGAGAAAATGACGGCTAGAGAGAGAGGGAGATTTCTTCATTATATCTCACTTCACATCTAACTAGTTATAGTTAACATGCATAATATTAAGAGAGTTATAGTTGAATAGAATTTGTGCCTAATTTATTCATCATAGTGGTATAAGGTCATACTTTTTCATTATTGTATGTGTAATCAGATGATAGTGGCATGTGTGCCCGTGGGTGACGGACTAGGAGGGATTTAATGGGGCATGTACGACATTAAGCGTGCATGGAGTTACTCGGTGATGTGACGTTCTCTACCCTGGTCCTTTTTACTCCGATCCTACTATTAAAAGTGCTCATCTCCTAAGTCCAACTAATGGGAGGATCCTCTAATACAACCTGTGGTATGTGTCCCGTACGTTTGGAGTAAAGGCATAGTGTTTTACCCTATGTTGATGCTACGAGGTTATGACTATACTTAGTACGAACAAGTGATCCCCAAAAATTATATCGATATTTCTTCATTTATGTTCGAGCTCATGAGTAGCCCAATTACTTGTACATGTTGGGGACCGTACTTATGTGGATCATATGCATATAGATTGTCTTTCCTCAGGTCTATATGCTTCTGTGTTATGGTACTTTAGTTGGTCGTGCCGATTTATAACTTATACTAGAGATGTGTATGATTTATACTAAAATATGTATAATTATAGACTTATGACTTGGGATTTAGGTAAAAAAATATACTAGAGACGTATATACTGCATGAGTAACATGAGATTGCTCTGGACTTATAAACTTGAGATACATGTTTAGTATCGTACCTAGAGATTGTTAGCAATACTTTGGTTAGTTAGAAATATGTGATTAAGATAAAATACTTTCATAAAATAAATGATTCTTAATATAAGGGTTAATTTAAGAATGAAAAAGTAAATAATATTGAACCAAGAGACGAACTTTATTCACATGGGTCACATATGGGTTTGAGAGTAGAACTTCATGCTTTGAGGAGTATCTCTAGCCACATTTTATTCATCATTCCTAGGATGTGGAAGTCGATTAGTGTAGCTCATGTACTTCCTCACAATTATTTTATATTTCAATACAAGTAGTTGTATTTTACTGTTTATCTCGAGTCAGTGATTGTACGTGTGACATTTGTAGTCATGGGTGGTAATTAAATTTTGATATACATTTTATATTCCAGATTTGGTTTTACTTTGTATCGTTAGTTGGATCATATCATATATGGTTTCATCTTATTCAGTGTTTTATTATCTCTCATTATATTACTTGTTCAATTATATTTTCTTTGTTGTGTTGATAATGTTACCAAATGTTTTGAATATCGTGATTTTTATATTAGACTTAATCATTTATTTATAAATTTTACGGTGTGACACTCATGAAAAAAAATTTCAAGTAAAAAACATTTGAACATAAAGATGAGTATATAAATTTTCTCTAAAGTTTTTGTAAAAAGAAATCTCAAAACTATGGCTTGAAGAATAAAGAAGAAGAGGGACAAATATACGCTCCAATTTAGATTGGGTTTGATTTGCAAAAATAATTTTCTCCTCTCTCCCTCTCTGTATCTTAATTTTGAAAAGTTTTTGACACATAATTATATTAGCATGGGTGAGGGATCATTTAGATGCCTTGTATATTAGGTGTCACGCACTCATGGTCTCAAGTAGTCAAGTCTAGGTATGTCTTAGCCGAAATTCTACCCTTAAAGGGCTCCCCAATGATGTCTTTGAGAAAAGATATTCAAAATGTTCTTTATGCTCACTTTACAACAACTTCACTGGAAGCTTCGTTGCAGTGAAGAAAAGCATCGAACCTGAGGCGAAGTTAAGTCACGTAAAGTGTCAGGTTTTTTGCACAAAGGACTTGGCACCAATGAAAACTTATTAGCTACTGCGAAGTATACTTTTGTCGCGATAAGAATGTCGCACTGATGACCGAAATTTTTTCCCGATTCTTACCATCCAAAGTAAAACAATTATTTTGTAAAAGACTCTAAGTATGTTTGTTCCCAAAATAGAATACATATACTTAAAATACATTAAAAATATGGAATTTAAAAAAAAATTATTTTCTACTTGAAGAGTATGTTTGACAATTTGTCCAAGAGGCAAAATGTTTAATTTTAACTAGTGGGGTTAATCTAAGTCCACTAAGTCAAATATACATTTCCTAAGTGATGTACTTGAGGTTTAGCATAAATAACCGATGTTGAAGTTGATGAATATTTTTTAGAACCTCTTGGACAAAGACTTAAAAAAAATTGGCAAGGAATTTAGACAATCTATAATAATGGGACACTTTGAGTATATATATAGTCTTACAAAAACTATCTTTATTAATTATAATCATATTAGTAGCAAATCTAATTAGTTGTAATGATTGATATAAGATTTAACACAAATTACTAAATTATATTCAAGCAGTCATTCATATATCCAATGTACAGCATGTTAAAGCACCAAATTAAAGCCTACAAGTGTCTAATCCCCAAAATAGATGATTAAAATAATAAAACATATATAAATTACATAAACACCACAGTAAATCAAGTTATGTTTTTCCTAAATGAAAAATATTAAATCTTTTGAATGCTTATTCTAAGTGATCCTCAAGTTATCCCTAAAAGTCCCTTCTTTGGTTTTCTTCATAAGCTCTTTAGTGCCTAGGGTATGGGTTTGTATCTAATATAAATGATTAATATGGTGTAAATCTCATTACAAATCCTTAATCCCGCATGTCTCCCATAAGCCTAAGTTTAAACCTCTAAATGAGCCCAAAACACAACCCAAGCACTCCCTAAACTTAGCCTAAAGGGGTACCTAACCTTGGAGACCAAAATGCGACATCAAATACACCTATTTGGGTTTCCATATCTACAAAGAGTCGAGTCCAAAGATACCAAGTCGCAATATAAATACAAATCACAACATTATTATTTACTTACGAGTGATATACATATAATTTAATTTCATTGTATTAAATTACCTATATCATATGAATTGAATGTCACAATAATTCACATAAGTATTATGAACACATAACTACCTTGCAAACAAGTATTAATTATCCAAATTTAACAGTTTAAAGTAATAATACTAATAATATACGGGGTATTACATTCATCCCCTAATAACAGAATTCCGTCCTCAAAATTCAATACGTACTTGACTAGAAGAGTTGTAAATATTTCTCTAGCATTTCACTATCCTTCTCCTGTGTCAGCTTTGCATTATTGTTGTGCTCCCATTGAACGTGCACCAACGAAATAACCTTCGAATGAATAATCTGCTACCTACAATTAAGAATAAAGAAAAGGTCTCTCCTTGTAACTCACATTGGGTTGAAGCTATATCTCGCCCAAATTAATGTTTTGATGCACCATGTCATCTCTAAGGAATCTCCGCATCATACAAATGTGGAACACGCCATGCATCCTCTTAAGGTGATCGGGTAAATCTAATGATAAGCAACCGTTCCCACCTAGTCGATAATAGTGAATGACCAACATATCAAGGAGCCTAAGTAATTTTCCTCCTAAATCACAACACTCCCTCCATGGGAGATACTTTGTGCAATACCTGATACCTAACTAAAAACCCTAGGCATTTCTTCCCCCTATGCGCATAACTCTTTTACCTACTCTGGGCGATCCTCAACCTATCCCTGATAAGATCCACATTCACAGAGGTGTTCTCAATAACTTATTATTTTCCAATTCTATCCAACAAATAGGATAATGACAAGGCCTCATACGGTGTCATGCTAATAGTTTGTTGGTGACTGTTGTCATAAGTAAAATCTACCAACAATAAGTATTGTTCCCAAATTCCATTGAAACCCAACACATATTCCTGAGCCATATCTTTCAAAACCTTGTTCACTCGCTTTGTTTAACTGTTAGTCTATAGGTGATACGAGGTACTCAATCGCAGATCAGAACCCATCAGCTGCTGAAAACTTTACTAGAAGTGGGACACCAAAGTCTTATACCCATCGAACACGATTTCAAGTGGTATGCCACGTGGACTCAAAATATTTGTATAAGAGAAAAAATTATAATTTCTTTCATCATTTTTATTTAGCTTATCCCGTTATACCCCACTGAACCTTCATGACCGTTCTTAAATCATCAAAGATAAGAATTATTGGTGACATTTGCAAGTTCATCATAATTTTACCCGAGAAGAGTTATGAAGTGGTTTGGTAAAGCTTAAAATATTCACGGGTCTATTTTAAATATAGTTTATTTTTTAAAATGTTTTTTTGAAAAACACATTGGCTCGTTAGAACGAACTAACATGTCGTTCGAATGAGATTCAGTTGGTCATTAGAACGAGGTTTCCACGTTTGAATGAGATCTGAACCGTCGCCTTTTTTATCAGTTCTGGAACGTCGTTAGTGAAAGCCATTCGAATAAGATAGGGTACATCGTTCAAATGATCATTCAAACGAGGTAAAAGTTCGTTCGAATGAGTATGCTTATTTTTATTTTCGAATAAAAAATTTAATCCCTATCTCTTTGCAATAACTTTTCCTATAAATAGAAATACAGGATTAAACTTTTTGAGAAGTCTTTTTAGAGTTCATGTTGTGATCAAATTCTACAAGTTTTCCATCCACACCCCTTGGATAATTTAGGATCACTTTTCCAAATTAAGAAGAACGCAATCTAAGTTCTAAACCCTTGTAGAGATTTTCAATACTGCTGATTTGTGGAGTCGACGCTCTATGGCTGAAGAAAAAGGGAATTGCACATTCCAAATACTGATTGGTTGATACCGAGGGAAGATCTTATTTTGCGGATCTTATTGGACTGCATCACTTTTTGTTAAATAATTGAAGAAGCTTGTGCATCATACTCAATGGATCTATAAGTCGTTAAGTGCATGTCTTATCTTAAACGGTGTTGAATTAAAAGCTTTTCTCGAGAGGGGTTTCTTCTCTATCTTCTTCCCATTTCTGTTTGATTTGGAATTTGGCTTCACATTTTATCTTGCATGTTCACTTTAAATAAAATCAAGATAAAAATTTGTAAAAAGTGAATTTGTGTGTGTGACCTAATATACAAGTAAATCTACATGCCCCCTGCTTTATCAAATTGGTATCAGAGTAGGTTATTGTGTGATCGTTAAAATGGAATCGTATGGATAATTTGTATAATAGGCTACCTATTTTTTATGGGTCAACTTATGCATATTAAAAAGCTCGAATGAGGTTGGCGCTGAAGTCCATTGACGAGATAATCTGGCTTGTTTGTGAAAGAGGGTCAACACCATCCGCTATCACTAACGATGATATCGTAAGTCTTGAACCTGTCACTGCTGGGATAGATGATGATTTTAAATGGAGTAACTTTAACTCCCATGGCTAGAGTGCGATTTCTAGTGCTGTCACTCCCGATTAGTTTCATCGCATTATGACATTTACCACATCTAAGGAAGCGTGGGATATCCTTCAACTCACTTACAAGGGTAGTAACGTTGTGAACCTTCTAAGGTTTAGTTACTCACCATATAATTTGAGACCATGTATATGAATGAGTTTGACACTTTTGATGAATTCTTCTCACGTTTATATAATATAGTGAATTCATGTTTTAATTTGGGTAAGAGAATTCCAGAGACGAGGGTTGTTAAAAATATTTTGAGATCACTCCCATCTCGTTTTAATGTTAAGGTTATTATCTTTAATTATTTGGGAATATTGGATACCCTTAGGTTAGAAGAACTTGTAGGGGACTTTCAAACTTATGAATCAGATATATTCCCAAAAACTAAAAAGAAAAAGGAAGGATTAACTTTAAAAGCTAAAACACAAAAAAGGAAAAGGTTTTAGACTCTGACTCCAAGTATGATTTTGATCTTGATGGTCTTGCTTTTTTTCAAAAAAAACAAGTTATAAAAAATTCTTAAATTCAATAACAATTTTTTTTCCAAAAAAATAAGGGTTTTGAGAAAAAAAAAAGGAAAATAAGGGAAAAAACATTTTGGAGAAATATCAAGTGAGGTGTTTTGAATGTAAGGGAAAATGACACAAGGTCCATGAGTGTCCTACTAGACTAAAAAGACTGGCAAAGAAAAAACTTCATACAAAGCCACTCTTAATGATAGGGACATTGAGTCGATGCATTCCGTGGATGAATCACCATATAAACCATGCATTTCATTCATGGCCAATCACGTTAGTACTTCGATTTTATCCCGCATCGGTGAGGACATTTCTAAATGTAATATCCTCGACAATTTATCGACTCATTCTGGAGAGAGTGGGAGTGAGGAGGAGAATTTGAGTTAGGGAAAAGGTGGACTTCGACGCGCCTATGCCGAAATTTACAAAGAATCTTTAGGAACAAAAAAGAAAAATGGAAGTTTGACTCTTAGGGTGTTTTATATAGAGAAGGAGGTAAAAGTTTTAAGAGAATTTGAAACATCGATGAGTCAACTCGAGAATTTAAAAGTTTCTATATGTGATCAAGTGATTGTGATTTGTAAGGAAAAAATAAATTAGACCAATATTGTGACTAGTCTTACGAGTGATCTTCAAGCTTCATTGGAGAATAATGAGAAACTTAAAGCCCATATTTTCCAACTCGAGAAAGATCTTGAATGTGTCTGGGAGGTCAAAGTCACTGTAGAGGACTGCGACAACCCTGCTTTTTATATCTAATTCGGTTAGCTACGCCCAATTAAATTAAAGCGGAGCGTCAATATGTTGGTATTAGAAACAAAATTTAAATAAATGCAGTAAAGTAAACATGTACACTCTCATATGTGTAACCAAATCATATAATAACAACTATAACAAGTGAAACCGACTCATAACTATTAACTGCAATAATCCATCAGTAATCTCAAACTGAAAATATAAAATGCCAATACATGCGGTCCAACACAAAACGGGAAAGAATAATACAACAATTCTCCCAAATACCAAGTATAAACAACGTGATATTAATCTCTGATACCACCCTCAAGAAAAGGGAAATAAGCGACATAAATTTAAAATAGAATAACTCCACAGCTACAGGAATCCTAAGATTGATATTATCTCATCAAGCTCCATGGTCTATTGTCCATCGAGACGAGGACCTGTCATATATTATATATATAGGAGAGGAGCAAGAAGAAAGATAGACGAACGTCAAAGCAAGAAAACAAGCTATAAGATTATAAGATGTACTTATAATGAAAGCACACTAGTCATTACTCGTCTCCAGTAATTAAGTTGTTCAATTACCCAACCAATGTTCCTATGTCGTGACTACCCAACCCAAACTCGAGTAACGTGTAGTCTCATATCGTATCATGATTAATCATTATTAATCTCATTTCAGTATTTAACGTATCAAAATATTTCCTTCAAGTATAATATCAAATGCATCGATTTGGGATATTAATTTAAGACACAAGCATAATATCTCACACAACAAGTCATATCGGGTCACTATCGTTACCCGGGGGAACAAGTCGTAACACTAGGCCTACACACGAATACTCCCCAATATTACGTGGCAAGGGCAATCGTACTAAGTCCTAAATCACATGGTATTTCAAGGTCTTTCTATCCGACCTGCATTACAACCATGTGTCCGGTTCCGGTGGTTTATCTCCAACACGGCACTCGAGCGGAACCTAACCAGATCAATCACAAAAAATTGCATTCAACATGTGCCTACGTTGACCGGAGGACTAGTCTAGTGTATACTCGACAATATACATGTAAAACAATTTCACGCTTATGTATATATACAATCGTGTCAAGTCTCTTACTCGAGTTATACAATAGTCATTATTTATAATATAACATAATTTACATCATTAATTTACTAATTCAACATCAAATCATTTCAAGGTTATATATCCCTACTAACCTTAAGTATGTGATCAAGTTAGGATATTAGGCACAACACCACAATTATCTTACTAACAACATGAAAAATATTATCACTCTTATTTCAACAACATGCTGCCCATAATTTAAAATGAAGATTCGAGGCTCTTCCGATCCGTTTTTGGAAAAATTTAAAACTAAAAAGTTGTTCGGAACGTGATTTTCTATAAGGACGCGTGGGCACGTTTCCATAGCCTGCATAAAACAGACGCGAAACTAATATATAATATTCGCCCCTGTTTTCGACAACTTTCTGCCCAGAATTTTAAAACGCCGATTTGAGGATTTTCCGATCCGTTTTTGGAAAAACTTAAAATTACAAAGTTGTTCGGAACGTGATTTTCTACAATGTCACACGAGCACGCTACCATAGCCTTCTTAAAACAGACCCGAAACTAACATATACAGTTCAGACCTGTTCACGATAACTTTCTGCGCAGAATTTTAAAACGCCGATTTGAGACTTTTTCGATCCGTTTTCGGAAAAACTTAAAACTACAAAGTTGTTCAAAATATGATTTTCTACCGACCATCGCGGACGAAACATCCATTTTCGGAACCAAAACAGCTCAAAACAGTTTTAATATGACGATTTACTTAATTTCATAGATTTCTAAAATTCAAGAGGTTGTTCTACATCTCAATCCCTATAATGATGTTATTGCATTTGAATCTACATGGATGATGATCCTAATACATTGCATATCATTTTTAACATCAATTTCATATTAATTTAGGGATCCAAATACATGTTCATGTGAAATGTCATTATAGATACATAATATACACATATAGGTTATTAACTTGCCTTGGATTGTATGGAGAAGTTGAATCTTCTTGAAATCCTCTTAGCTTTCTTCTCTTCTTACTCTCTCTCTCTACCAAACCCTAGCCCCCATTGTGAAATGATAAAATGAAGACTTCTTCTCTTCTTTTCTATTTATACCTAGGGTTAGTTTATTTACAAAAATGCCATTGCCCCAAATTTAACTCCCTCGATTCTTTTACGCGTTAATTCGCTTCTAATATTTAAGTCACACATTCGTATCTCAATGAATTCATTTTAACTTTTCATTTCCAATCATTTTGAATATATATACTGACATAGTTTCATTTCCAAACATTTCGAATATATACACTGGAATAGTTTTTTTTTTTTTTTTTCAATTTCAATTCAATCAAAAATGCGGGGTATTACAAGGACATATTGAATAAGGTTGGAAAGATGTTCCTTAGTCCCGCATTAGGTTTTAATGAGAGGTAAGGAATAGGTTACGATTGTGCATCCATTTTTAATAATGCACCCGAACTAGTTCCCAAGTTTGTGATGGATCCTTATGGGCCTCGACCTAACCCACTAAAGAGAGTACGTCTTGGACGTTTTGACCAAGGTAGACCCAAGCCTATTTATATTTGTTACCATTTCAAAAAACGAGGTCACCAATTTTGTTTTAATCCAGGGAAAGTTTCACACATATGTGTTCCCTGATATGCTTCCACACGAGTTCACACACATGTTCCTGTATGCACTCCCACACATGGTCCCACACATGGTCCCACACATCACCATAGACACTACACCAAATCTGTCGGCTTATCAGGGTCATTGACCATGACAAGTCCAACTTGTCAAGGTCAATGACCATGACAAGTCTGGGGGTGGCAACGTTTGTTATCACGGATTTGTCACCGTCAATGACCGTGACAAGTTCATTAGACTTGTCACGATCATGTCACGGTCAATGACCGTGATAATATTAGTCATGGTTATTAATCGTGACAATATTAGTCACGGTTATTGATCGTGACAAATCCATGACATTTAATAAAAAGTTATCACGGTCAATGACCGTGATAATTTTGGGTAGAATTGAAAAAAAATGTGCTGGACAGTATGGCCATTGCCACTGTCCATCAGTATATTTGTACCTGTTATAGCAACGCAGTACCTGTTCAAACATCATATATCCAAATAAAATAGAGATAATGCAAATATACATTCAAAACAATATGCATCACGATATAATCCAAATATAATTCAAATGTAACAACTTAAAACAATTTAATTCAAATAATGTCACTACATGTCTCGGGTAGGTCTGAGGAGGTGAGTAGGCCACACGATATACGAATTAATACACCCAGCAATATGCATCGTGTCGCATTGTTCGCGCAACCACAATGGGGAGTTCTCCTTCCTGGGTATCACATGGGTGGCGAGCACCTTGGCCTCGATGTCTTGAAGCAAACGTCCATGAATTGGTATACCCTGGACGGTATTCAGGTCCCTCAACCCCCGCCCTATCCGCTGGCCATCAAATATGTCTTGTATAAACACACTCGGCTAACCAAGTGTCGACATCGATCGGTCGAAGGGAGCCAAATAAGGGACTGAATCATCAGAGTCCGTACGTGTCGGCGATGAAGCAGCGAGGTCCACATCCTCGTCCTCCTGCACCTCCTCCTCCTCCACCACCTTCTCCTTCTTTTTTCCCTTACGGTTTCCACCCAACAAATGCTTCATAAATGAGAACATATCTTGGACCGTCGCCTCCAAACGGGACAACTTCACGTCATGCGAGTCCACCGTTCGAGCCAACCCAGTGTTGCTCGTCTCCAATCCGATGATCCTAGATTTGGCCACCTGTGAGCTCACTCCCCTTGCGATCAGCTCTAAGCACTTGGCTGAGTGCGTCTATGGACAAAGATACCTTGTCGGCATAAGACTGTGACTCATGCACTTCCTTTAGCTTTTCCTGAAACGATAAAAGCACATGATTAGTTAAATAAGTAAATAAAAAAATTATAACATAATGAACAAAAAGTAAACTGTCGGATTACTTACAATCATGGTCGCGATGCTCGGGGACACCTCCTTATCCTTCCCCTTCTTCGTCCGAATAGCCACATAAGTATCGAGCCTATGTGGCCTACCCCCAGGGCCACTCCCCCTCCCCTGAAATAAAATAATGCAAAATTAGTGTCGGCCCCGCAAAGTAAAATAATGCGGAATAATATATTTCTGTAATTATAGAAAAATTAAATATTAGCATCATCCTATGCTCCACCTCGGTGTAAGACGTCCGGCCAGAGTAGTACACGTCTGTCTTTTCGCCCAATTTTTCCTCCCCGATTGGCGAGATGCCAATTGTCGCTCCTCGACCTCATTGTCAATGAACTTTTGTTATTGTGCCCATGAGATCGGCTCCTTCGATAAGAAGAAGTCACGCATTCGAATAACGGAATTTCGGGTCTTCCCAAAGTACTCCCTCAACTGCTCCAAGACGGAATCGCGTAGTTTTAGATCCAGGCTTAATGAAATTGAAATATTCATATAAATATAAATATAAATACATTACCTATAGTGCCGCCCAAATAGCTAACTTGAGCTCATTTAACACCTCCCTCCAACTAGTGTACCTCGGTTCAATGATCGTCTTTACCAGCTCAAGGGATCTCGCTAATAGCCCCGTCTTGTTCTCGATGGCCGTCCCTAATTTGCCATATTTGGGGAGCCGAGGGTCCGAGGAGCCCTCGTCGCCTTCGCTACCACCGAGCCCAGATGACATCATCATAATCAACATCATCATCCTCCCCTTAATACCTGAAGGAGACATTTTCTGTAAAAAAAATGTTGTTATTAGTACAAATCAAAACGAATTAGAAGAAGACATGCAAATATGTACAATTACTACAAATTCAAAGGAATTATTATTGTTTAACACCTCAATTCTGAATTCCAAAACAACAGCATCTAACTCATAATATGTACAATTACTAAAAACTCGAAACATCCCCACCCCCACCCGAAGCATATAACTCATAAAATGGATTGATAAAGTACAAATTATAATATTTATTACAAATTAAAAAATTATTTCAAATTCGGGTTATCATAAAAAATGGATTGATATTCGGTAGGAGCAGCCAAGTCATCCACACTACTATTTAGACGCTTTGGCGCATGTAGGACAATTGACCACAGCTCGTTGTTGATATACTCCGAGTAAAACACTCGGTTGACCTTTTGAAATGTACAAAAAAGCGGCTATTCGCTCACGTGGTCATTGCTTTTCAACTTGGACAAGTCAACCATGATCAAATTGGTGTCAGGATCAACTTTATAAGCATTTTTATCCTCAACTCTTACCCAGTCACAGTAAAATACAACCTCTTTGAAGCTTATATAATCCAATTCAAATATATTTCGAATTACACCATAGTAAGTCATTTCAGCTTCAATGAGGTTTTTATCTTTTGCGCTCGCTCGAAAGAAAGTAAGAGCCTTGTATGAAATGCCCGAGTTATGTACATTTGTACTTTTCTCGTACACTTTTACGCCAAATATATAACCGCTCAATCGATACTTTTTGTACTCTTGTGCCATGAACAAAGGTCCAGTGGATAGACAAGCAAGCCTTGATGTCGCATCACCCATCTTTAAGAGCTGAGAATATAGATAAATTTATTAGATTAGTTCTAAAGCCTGAGTGTAATATAACATTATATAACGACCATTTTCATTATGATTACCTCTTGTGACAACCAGAGTCTAAATTCACTGTCTGATTGTACCATTGTTTTTCGTATTTTATTGTTCTCACATGCTTCATATTTTTTGCATATTACAAAATTAATCATATATAAAATAATCTAAAATATTCTA
The DNA here is from genome assembly GCA_949130495.1 of Sambucus nigra. Classification (NCBI taxonomy): domain Eukaryota; kingdom Viridiplantae; phylum Streptophyta; class Magnoliopsida; order Dipsacales; family Adoxaceae; genus Sambucus; species Sambucus nigra. Next base: position 459,299,899 of record OX422210.1, on the reverse strand, counting down.
AAATATTTTCTGCGTCTTCAAACTGTGCAAACCAACCATGGTGCGTAAAGTTGTTTGATCTTTCTCACAGCCGGAGCTTTTAAATTTTAAACTTTGGCAGTCATCGTCAAGGTTTATCGCGATAGCTTCACGAGATCTATATCAAAGGACACAAAAGAGCACAACAATCCTAAAATATAGGGCTTTATATCAAAGGACGCTACGCGAAAACATAACAAGACGTACAGATCCTAAGGACGCTAGAACCTGAAGCTCTGATACCACCTGTGACACCCCGACTAATTAAATACCGGGTAGCTACTCCTTTATTCAAATTAATACAAAATGCCAAGTTGGTTCAGTTCATAGCATCACTGTCGAAAACATTTTTTTTAAACAATTACTAGCCACCAAATAATTAAAAAGTGAGTTGCCAAATTTTTATTAAATTAAATTAACATGCAACCAATTAAATTATAAGCTAACTATACCACATCCACATCACAATCATAATAGAATAATAATGGAATAAATAAAATGAGTCTCGAGTAACACTCCCCTGAATAAACCAAATACTGAATAAATCCCAATACAAAGTCTGAATAAAATAAATAAATCCAAAACTGAAATGAAACTGAAAGTATCAGAAAGCTGTCTCTAAATGGAAAGGGACGACATGCCCTAACTGAGGAATGACCCAGAATAGAATCAAATGCAGAATGTGAAGGCGTCTAATATCGAGATCCTATAACTTCAACAACAGCTACAACACGTCAATATACTGGAACTCCTATGCTTGGCATCCCTGTGGCTGGGCACCTAAAAGGTTTTACAAGAAAAAATAGATTTGAAAGCAAACGGGTCAGAGCCCGAGGTGAAAACAGTTTAAAAATATAGGGAGTGTTTAATTGCATTAAACAGTGAATATTATATACATGTTAGTTACGTGCTCTCACATGAGTTCCTCACCCATCAACTAATGTGCATGCCTAACGTATATCCTTAACGCGTCCTAGTTATGCCGTTAACTAACTAGTATGTACCACTTCCCGTCCTCACATTATAATATAGGGGTCTATTCATATCATTCTAAAATATCCTGCGTGTAACTCACCTTATCATTGATCAGATTAATTTGTAACAATTACGATAGGAAATTCCCATTTTTAATCCCATTTAAAATATCTCAATTATTCATATTCACACTATAGCAAAGAGTCTGTTATAATCACAAGTATATTATTCTCAGTATAAATATACAAATAGTGCACCCCTAGGCTAAGCTGAGGTGCACACATACTCTGCTATTGAATCCCGGTACATCACGTTCATAAGGACTACGTGTTCCGAATCTCTTAGTAACCGTTTCAATAAACAAAATCACACATATTGGAGGCGAACATAGTTCACATACCCATGGGTCACGCACATACATACGCTCCCATGGTCAGCTAACTTATCAACTCACAAATAAGGAATTCACAACCCTATGTCCTTAAGGTACCAATCTAAATCCCTCTGTAGGCAAACAAAGATTAGATGGTCCTAATTCGAAAGCCGACCTCCCGTGATAGCAAGTATGGTAGGTATGTCATAGACATAATAATCCATATACTAAGCATCCACACAACTTAGATAACCGTTATTTTATTTAAGGTATATTCTTAGCCCTATACCATTAGTCTAATTCGTACCTATTATTATTATTCCCGACTATACATAATATATTTCGCCGATAAGCCTCACGTCGTATAGTTTTGAGTATTTAAAATCCTAACCGAAGGATTACTAAGTCTCCCGTTTTTCCCACAATCAATTCAGTACTCAAAAGTCCTTATTTGTGTCCCAAATCCAAACTTATCACTCCTAAGAAATTAAAGCATGTTCTCACATCATCAAATAGGAAATTACTCATCGTACACTCATAAATTCAACACTACATTCCAACCAAATTCTAAAATGTTTCAGGCTTCAAATATATCCCTACTGGTCTCCCTCAAGTTCTAATGTATTCACATAATTCCCCAACTACAACGTTTGATGTCCGACAACACTTAAATTCAAAAAGGGGAAAAAGTTCACAGTTTCTGAGGAGATCGATCGATCGATCTATAGGTGTCGATCGATCGAGCCCAGTCGATCGATCGATCGACCTATGAATGTCGATTGATCGATCAAGCAGGTGCGGGCAACGAGTTTCCTTCGTTTTCAGTCCCATTTTTATCCCAAATCTTAATTACAAGATGTTAAATCCTAAAGTAAACGTATTGGATCATTATAGAACCTAATTACATGATTCTTAACGTTCCATAACTCTTAAATCATCATCAATTGGACTTTTCTCCGATCAAATCATCTTATTTTCATGAAAAAACCTATTTTTTCTATTTTCTTCAAGAATCATCATACTTCTCTTCCTAAATTCGTTTGTAATTAATCAAGGGTTATGATTTTGTTAAGGTAATACTTCGAGAATCCAACTATATGCAAATCCTATCCAAAATTAAGGTTCCATTTCCAAATTTCATGAGTTTCAATCATTGTTCATGGCTATCATCAAATCCTACACTATCATGGATAAATTATTCGCTAAAACTTAATGAATCAAATCACTTGCCTGGAAATTGGATGTCCTGGTCTGTTGATGACGTTAAGGGTTGGTTCTCTTCTTCTCTCCGATCACAATTCCGGCGAATAGTGGTGGTGTGTGGTGGTTATGGCCTTGCAACCTTCTTGTAACTTCTCCTCATTCTCACGTTGCCCACTCCCTGCTTTTTGACAGATAATGGCCCTAATGGCCCTCATATTGGCTGATAAATAAAGCGTAAAATTCGTGGGTCAAAATCTCTAAAAATTAAAATGACTAAAATACCCTTCTGGGTTTGCAGGTTTGGCCTAAAAATGCCCCGGGACCCAAACTAAACCCCCGGCTAGTCTTTTCTGACTATTTTGACCCTTCCGGACACGCTGGCGCACTCAAAATGACCATACGAATGATAAAAATTATAATTTACTTTTAAATTTATTTAAAACAATCCCTGACGTGACTGACATGCGTGTCCCAACTTAATTTCTCGAATTATCGTATTTATGACTCGCGATAAATTTAATAAATTCCATAATCATATATTACCATATTTACCCAATTATATTCAACATTATTATCATAATCAAATACCTATTCACATCTCGCTAGTATTTAAATCCGAATTAATTTCCAATTAATATCCCATTTAATTTGATTAATCCCCTTAAATAAAATCAATAAAATTACGGGGTATTACATACTTCCCCTCTAATAACAGAATTTCGTCCCAAAATTCAGAAATAAAATATACCTGGCAAAAATAACTCTAGATAACGCTCGTGTATATCATCATCGCGCTCCCAGGTAGACTCCTCGGCATTATGATGCCGCCATTGAACACCTACTAACGGTACTATCTTCGACCTCAATTTCCTCTCGCTATGATCTAGAATAACAATCGAGCCTTCCTCATAGGAACCATTAGGCTGTAGATCGTTATCCTCTAAAGTAATATGAGTATGGACGAGATCATCCCGAAGATATCTCCTCAGTGAGAAAATATGGAACACGTCATGGACCCTATGCAAGTGTTCCGGTAAACCAAGTCTATACGCAACTGGCCTAATTCGCTCGATTATAGGGAATGGTCCCACGTATCTAGGTGCCAACTTCCCCTTCTTCTCGAAACGCATAATCCCCTTCATAGGAGACACTCTGAGCAACATCTGGTCCCCCACATTGAACTCTCGAAAGGGCCTCTTGGTATCGGCATAACTCTTCTGTCAGTCTTGAGCTATCCAAATACGGCTCCGTATCATCTCTATCCTCGTCAAAGTATCCTGAATCACCTCCGGCTCAAGGAGTTTGTTATCCCCCACCTCTAGCCAACATGATGGGGAACGACAAGGTCTACCGTACAATGCCTCGAATGGAGCCGTACCAATAGTGAACTGGTAGAAGTTATTATATGCAATCTCCACCAGTGGAAGATAGTATTGCTCCCAACCACCTCCAAAGTCTAGCATGCACATACGCAACATGTCTTCCAATATCTGATTCGTCCGCTCGGTCTACCCATCTGTCTGCGGGTGATATGATGTACTCAGTTGCAACTCCGTACCCATGGCTTCCTGGAAACTCTCCCAAAATCGTGACATAAATATCTTATCTCTATCGGACACGATATTGAGAGGCCCCCCATGGAGTCTCACTATCTCAGCTATGAAGATCTGGGCATATTGTCCCGTAGTGTAGTCTGTCTAGGCTGGCAGAAAGTGAGTAACCTTTATCAATCGATCCACAATCACCCATATGGAGTCGTGACCTCTCGGTGATGTAGATAACCCCGTGATGAAGTCCCTGAAAATGCTCCCCCACTTCCACATAGGAATCTCTAATGGCTGTAAAAGTCCTGTCGGTCTCTGATGGTCCACCTTTACTAGCTGACATGTGGAACATTTCGAAACGAACTCGGCAATATCTCTCTTCATCCTGCTCCACCAGTATTGTCGCCTCATATTAGGGTACATTTTATCCGCACCAGGATGTACCGCGAATCGTGAATCGTGCGACTCTGTCATTACCTCGTGTCGCAAGTCCCCCCCCCCCCCCAGGAACAACTAACCTTCCATTGAAGCGTAAGCCCCCATCTGAATTAAATGTATAAGGCTCGTCCCCGTCTGCTAACAATACTACTTTCTGCTCTTGACAGAACAGGTCTGTTGTCTAGCCTGTATCACCTACGTAACAATCTGGGATGTAACTGTCATCACAGACATAAATGATCGGGCCATTGCGTCCTTGTGTCCCAAATCTTTCCACTTTGCTTTCCATACCTCAACCACCTCACCTACTAGCCTATGGCTCAACGCGTCTGCTACCACGTTAACCTTCCCTGGGTGGTATTGGATATCGAACTTATAATCCTTCACAAACTCGAGCCATCGGTGTTGACGCGTATTCAGCTCCTTCTGGGTGAAGAGGTACAGTAGGGACTTGTGGTCTGTGAATAAACGAAATTTCTCCCCCGGGAGATAATGTCACCAAATCCATAGTGCAAATACGATTGCCGCTAAATCCAAGTCATGGGTAGGGTAATTCTTCTCATGAGGCTTAAGCTTACGGGAAGTATAAGCTATAGCGTGACTCTCCTGCTGCAGTACACCCCCAAGTCCTAGTAAGGACGTATCAGTGTAGACTAGATACTCCACTCCCGACCCGGGCAATGCTAACACTGGTGCTGAGGTCAACTTGTCTTTCAAATCGTCGAAGGCCAACAAGCAGCCATCACTCCCGATAAATGGCATTCCCTTATGAGTCAGATGTGTCAAAGGACCCGCTATCTTCGAGAACCCCCGAATAAACCTCCTGTAGTATCCTGCTAATCCCAAGAAACTACATATTTCTGTCAGTTTCTTGGGCTGTCCCCACTCCCTCACCGCTAACACCTTCCCCAGATCAACAGATATTCCCGTATCGAAAATGATATGCCCCAAAAACTGAACCTCTTTCAGCCAAAACCCACACTTCTCGTATTTTGCATACAACTCATGCTGACGTAGTGTCTGCAAAACCTGCCTCAAGTGCTCGGCATGCTCCTCATTTATCTGGGAGTAAACCAGAATGTTATCAATGAAGACAATGACGAACTGGTCTAGGAACTGTCTGATCACCTTATTCATCAAGTCCATAAACATGGTTGGGCGTTGGTTAGGCCAAAGGGCATAACCCTAAACTCGTACAAACCATATCTCATCAAGAAGTTAGTCTTCAAGACATCCTGCTCCCTAATACGTAACTAATGGTATCCCGATCTCAAATCAATCTTTGAGAAGAAGGCAGCTCCTCTCAACTGGTCGAATAAGTCATCGATTCGGGGAAACGGATACTTGTTCGATATCGTGACTTTATTTAACTCCCGGTAATCTACACACAACCTCAAAGATCCATCCCTCTTCTTAACGAACAACATAGGATCACCCCACGGCGAAGTACTCCTATGGATAAATCCCTGACCCAACAGCTGCTCTATCTCATCCCGTAGCTCCCTCATCTCTGCTGGAGCCATACGGTAAGGTGCGTGGCCTATCGGCCGAGTGCCCGGTATCAAATCTATAACGAAGTCTATCTCCCTACTAGGAGGTAATCCCGAAATATTCTAAAATACGTCAGTGAACTCCCTAACAACTGGAATCGAATCAAGTGGTATCACCACCTTGTGACACCCCGCCTAATTAAATACCGGGCGATCACTCCTTTATTAAATTAAAATCAAGGTGAACAGTTGGTTCATTCTTAGCATCACTGTCGTAAAAATACTTTTCCAATTTAAGCACCCTAAATAATTAAGCTAAGTGTCAAAACCATTTAAAACCTTATTCTCATTTTATTAAATCCGGTTATAAAACCTTAAACCATTAACATCTAAAGAGTCACACATTAAGAATAAAAATATAATTGAACATACACGAATTTAATCATCAATAATAAATCCCAACATTTACAACACTAAAGGAAAACATCCTGACAGTAAAAAATCCCGAAATAAAGGTACTGAAAGTAAAAATTTCAATCTCTGACAATACCAACTAAATAATAGAAAGAGGGCGACACATGCCCCTGCTGGATAAAACTGAACTAGGAGTAGAATCAAATGGATGAAGTCGTCTAAACAACAGGCCTGCAACTCCCACCTAAGCTGCAGCATGTTCCTTCCAATGGATCCTAAGTAAGACGCCCCTGTGGCTGGGCACCTGTACTACATACATATATATACAAGAGAGAAAAGGAAATAGAAACGGGTCAGAGCCCGATAGTGTATATGATTTAAAAAATCGTTTAGCAAGTATTTAAATTGATTACAGGCTAATGCAACAACATATTAGTGCGACACTCTCTTGAGAAATTCTCACATCTCTTCTAATGTGAACACCTATCGCACTAACCTTCCCAATGGTCTATCTCGTCATATACCACACTATATTTCCCCAATGATTTAACTTATCTTAGGTTATTCGCAGGATTTACAACTGAACAACACAAGTATTTAAAACGTAAGATTTCAATTTGTAACCAAGGTTCTCCTTTTAATTTTATTAATCAATAAAGTTTTCCAGTGTCATATTATACTTTCTCAAAACAATTATTTATAATTTGAGTCATCAACCATGTCCTACATATAAAATCACAGTAGGCAGTTCCAGATTTCAGAATTTCATATATATATTAACTACTCGTATAATATATATATCATAACAACACCCCACATAAAAACTATGGTGCGGGCATACTCTGCTATCCAATTCCCGTATCAATCGTACTAAAGGGAATACAAGTTCAGAATCACTCTCGAACTGTATAAATACATACACAAACAATATTGAGGCGAAGCATAGTTTCCAAGTCCAAGAGGTCAGTACATACCCTCACGTCTCTTAGGACCGTGACTACCGATTCGATAGCCTGTACCTAGGATTCCTATCTTCTAGGGTACGAGTCAATATTCCCCATAAGGCACATGAGATAAGATCGTCCCAGTGCGGTAACCTCAGGGATATCAAGTAGCGCGGGCATGATTTTCACAAGTATATAATATATGCATACACAACCATATAAATATACCACTTTTATTATATCAATTTAGGTTTATCCAATAACCCACATTCACAACATTTATCCTTATTTTCCCATTATTTATCAAGTATAATGGTTCGTTTCTAACTTTAATTCGAAGGGTTTTTCCAACTTACTACGTAACCCTCATGAACTCTATTCTTCCAAATGTACAATTCAGTAGATATCTATTTATGTTCCAACGTAACTCTCTCTTACGTGTCTCTCCCCTTTAATATATACTTACATTATCCCTTATGCAAAATATCCCAAAAATATAGATATCGCCTTACATTAAAGGATTTTGAATTTTATTTTCAAAGATGAGAATTTCAAACGGTTTCGAAATCGGAATTAAAATGGAGTTTTAATTGAATTTTTATTATCCCTAAGAGTCCTCAAAACATAAAACTGTCTAGCAAAAAAAAATATTAAAAAATATTGAACGGTCCGATCGAGCTGAATTTTTTTTCTGTAGCTTCCTCTCGTCTTCAGCTAATTCTCTGTAAAATTTCATCCAATTCCAACGGTCCGATCGTTCGAAATAATTTTTTTTTTGTGTTTGTATCTGATTAGAACTCTTTTCTTAATCAAACTCTTAATCCTTTACATGACAAAGGGTTTCCAGAATATCATATAAATCATCACTACATGAAAATTTCCCATCTCAAATTGGGTTTTTCTTCCATAAATCTCATCCTAATAACTCCTAAACTAATATGGATGATGCATCAACGAAATAAGCAAGATAAACACTTGCCTGGGATTTTCAGGCAATCTGGTTTGGTGTTGAATTTGGTGTGGTTGCGTTCCCCGCCTCGCGATCTACGCGTTGGCGGTGGCGGCGGTGTAAACGGATGAGTTTTGAGCCTTGGAATGCCTTGAGAGCTCTCTCCTCTCCTCTCCAATGGCCGTTCTAGTGTTTTGAGTTGTCTAACCCTAGGAGATAACCTAAACATATGATATAACCCCTTTAATTTTCGTGGGTTTAATTACCCAAAAATACAAAATGACTAAAATGTCCTCCCGGTGTACTAATTAGGCCTAAAAATGCCCCGAGACCCAAATCAAATCCCCGGGTATACTTTTCTGACTATCTCGACCCTTCCGGATGCGTTGGCGCACTCAAAACGACCATACGAACAACCTATAAAATATTCACTTTTATTAATCCACATTTAGTCCCGACACGACACAGGCGCGTCCCGACTTAAATTTCCACAATTGTCATTTTATTCACACGTGACAATATTATAAAAATAAATCTCATATATTACTATACTCATCCAGTAATATGCAACAAATAATATATTCCCAATAATTACTAACTCTTGTCACGCTAGTAAATATTTAAAACAACATTTCGGATTAAAATTAAATTAATTTATCTCAATTAAATTTAATAAATCCTTAAATTTAAAAGCCATGAAAATACGGGGTATTACACACCTCCCTAGAGGTCTCCTCATCTATATAATACAAGTGAGTGGATGATCCTCCCTCAGGACAAGGCATCGCCACTAGGAACATCTCCTGTCCGGGTATGGCAAATATAATACTCATACTATAGCAATCAATCATGGCTCGATACGTCACCAGCCAATCCATACCAATAATCGCATCGTACCCAGTCATATCTAGTACTAACATATCAGCATGTAAGGTAAACCTCCCAATCTCTATACCCATGCCTCTACAGATAAAGGAAATCACAGAACCCTTACTCAACGGTGAATCTACACAAGTAACAGTGCTCTTCGCAGTATTTAATAATCCCATAGCGCGTGTAAATCTCGTGGTAATAAAATAGTGTGTGGCTCCCGTGTCAAATAAAATACGCCCCATAGTCCCCTGAATAGAAATCATACCCTCAACTGCGGGTGGATCCTATGGGATTGCGGCCTGCTGGAGCTGGTAAACTCGCCCGTACTAAAGTTGTCCCTGCTGAATTGGGACTGCTGGGATAGGTGGCAATGCTGGCATCTGCGGTGGCGCTGGGAGGGCGGTGGGAAAGATCGGTCTCTGAGGCTCATATCGAGCGCCCTGTTGCTGCTGCGGGGCCCTTCCCCTTTCAGGACACTCCTGGCATTTGGGGCCAATCTTTCCACATATGAAATATTTCCCTACGAAGTTCTCCCCTCTCTAACCTTGCTGCCCACGGTCGTGATGGCCGTTTCCACCCCTACCCTGGCCATGCTGGCCCTGCTGAAATTGTTGTTGGCCCTGATGTCCGTGCTGACCCTACTGGCCATGCCATAAACCTCCATGGCCATGCCGAAAATCTCCTGATCTAAATCTCTTAGAATCCCCCTGCTGGGAACTCTTATCACCCTGCCTGTGCTGACCCTGAGCTGATTATTCCCCGCTGGCACCATTACCCCCCGTCTTGCCCTGCTAGGTGGAATATCCTACTCGCTTACCTTCTGACAAATGGAAGCGGTGGTCCTGGAAGTGAAATAATGTTGCGTTAACCACATCTAAATAGGTGGCCAACGAGAGATTACCTAGCAAGTGCTGACCAATCCTCCACGTCAACTCATCCATGAACTTTTGGACTTTCTTCTCTTCACTAGGAATCTCATAGGGAACGATGTTCTGAAGATTGGTGAACTCGATCTCATACTCTGCCACTATCCTTCCTTCTTGCTTAAGGTTCACTAATTTCTGCCTCATCTCGATGTGAATTGCTGAGGGGAAATATTTGCAGTCGAACTGCACCCAAAACTCCTGAACAGAAAGAATATCTCTCTCCTCTGCGGTGGTAATGGACCCCCGCTACTGCAATGCTACTCCTACCAGCTTAAATGTAGCCAGTGTCTGCCTCTGCACATCTGTACACTCGTACATCCTCAAGTGTCTTTGTATGTCCTTCTTCCACTGGCTTAATACAATAACGTTAGAGCTCCCAGCAAAGTCCGGAGGGTGCGCCTTCTGAAAGGAATCACGGACACGTTCCCAAGCAGATAGGAATGCATGAGCTTGGACTGGGGCTACCACCGGTGCCTGAGGTGGTGTCTGCTGCACAAATGCGAACGCAACATTTACCGCTTGGGCTACAATGGCGACAACTTCAGTAGCATTCATAGAACCTTGAACTGGTGCAGGTTGAGGGTCGGGCTGGGCACCCTTGGGAACTCGCTGTGCACGTCGAGGAGGCATCTGAAATGAGAGACAGGTTTTATAAGTACACAGTTAATATCTCAAAATAGTTGAAGAACGTAAGATACACAAAAGAGTACAACAATCCTAAAATATATGACTCTATATCAAAGGACGCTACATGGAAACATTACAAGCCGTACAGATCCTAATAACGCTAAAACCTGAAGCCCTGATACCACCTGTGACACCCCAACTAATTAAATACCGGGTAGCTATTCCTTTATTCAAATTAATACAAAATGTCAAGTTGGTTCAGTTCATAGCATCACCATCAAAAATATTTTTTTTTAAACAATTACTAGTCACCTAATATTTAAAAAGTGAGTTGCCAAAATTTTATTAAATTAAATTAACATGCAACCAATTAAATTATAAGCTAACTATACCACATCTACATCACAATCACAATAGAATTATAATGGAATAAATAAAATGAGTCTCGAGTAAAACTCCCCTGAATAAATCAAATACTAAATAAATCCCAATACAAAGTCTGAATAAAATAAATAAATCCAAAACTTAAATGAAACTGAAAGTCTGAGAAAGTTGTCTCTAAATGGAAAGGGGCGACATGCCCTAACTGAGGAATGACCCAGAATAGAATCAAATGCAGAATGTGGAGGCGTCTAACATCGAGATCCTGTAACTTCCACAACAGCTACAGCACGTCAATATAATGGAACTCCGATGCTTGGCGTCCCTGTGGCTGGGCACCTAAAAGGTTTTACAAGAAAAAATAGATTTGAAAGCAAACGGCTCAGAGCCCGAGGTGAAAACAGTTTAAAAATATAGCAAGTGTTTAATTGCATTAAACAGTAAATATTATCTACATGTTCGTTACGTGCTCTCACATGAGTTCCTCACCCCTCAACTAATGTGCACGCCTAACGTATATCCTTAACCCGTCCTAGTTATGCCATTAACTAACTAGTTTGTACCACTTCCTGTCCTCACATTAAAATATAGGGGTCTATTCATATCAATCTAAAATATCCTACGTGTAACTCACCCTATCATTGATCAGATTAATTTGTAACAATTATGATAGGAAATTCTCAATTTTAATCCCATTCAATATGTCTCAATTATTCATATTCACACTATGGCAAAGAGTCCGTTATAATCACAAGTATATTATTCCTAACATAAATATACAAATAGGGCACCCCTAGGCTAAGCTGCGGTGCACACATACTCTGCTATCGAATCCCGGTACATCACGTACATAAGGACTACGTGTTTCGAATATTTCAGGAACTGTTTCAATAAACAAAATCACACATATTGGAGGCGAACATAGTTCACATACCCATGGGTCATGCACATACCTACGCTCCCGTGGTGAGCAGACTTATCAACTCACAAATAAGTCATTCACAACCCTATGTCCTTAAGGTACCAATCTAAATCCCCCCGTAGGCAAACAAAGATTAGACGGTCCTAATCCGAAAGCTGACCTCCCGTGATAGCAATTATGGTAGGTATGTCATACACATAATAATCCATATGCTAAGCATTCACACAACTTAGATAACCGTTATTTTATTTAAAGTATATTCTCAGCCCTATACCATTGGTCTAATTCGTACACTATTATTATTCCTGACTATACATAATATATTTCGGCGATAAGTCTCACATCGTATAGTTTCGAGTACTTAAAATCCTAACCGAAGAGGTTACTAAGTCTCCCATTTTTCCCACATATCAATTCAGTACTCCGAAGTCCTTATTTGTGTCCCAAATCCTAACTTATCACTCCTAATAAATTAAATCATGTTCTCACATCATTAAATAGGAAATTACTCATCGGACACTCGTAAATTCAACACTACATTCCAACCAAATTCTAATATGTTTCGGGCTTCAAATATATCCCTACTGGTCTCCCTCAAGTCCTAATGTATTCACATAATTCCACAACTACAACGTTTGATGGCCGACAACACTTAAATTCAAAAAGGGGGAAAAGTTCCCAGTTTCTGGGTCGATCGATCGATCGATCTATGGATGTCGATCGATCGAGCCCAGTCGATCGATCGACCTATGAATGTCTATTGATCGATCAAGCAGGTGCAGGCTACAGGTTTCCTTCGTTTTCAGCCCCATTTTTGTCCCAAATCTTCATTACAAGATGTTAAATCCTAAAGTAAACATATTAGGTCACTATACAACCTAATTACATGATTCTTAACGTTCCATAACTCTTAAATCATCATTAATTAGACTTTTCTCGGATCAAATCATCATATTTTCATGAAAAACCCTATTTTTCAATTTTCTTCATGAATCATCATACTTCTCTTCCTAAATCCGTTTGTAATTGATCAAGGGTTATGATTTTGTTAAGGGAATACTTCCAGAATCCAACTACATGCAAATCCTATCCAAAATTAAGGTTCCATTTCCAAATTTCATGAGTTTCAATTATTGTTCATGGCTATCATCAAATCCTACACTATCATGGATAAATTATTCATTGAAACTTAATGAATCAAATCACTTGCCTGGAAATTGGATGTTCTGATCCATTGATGACGTTAAGGGTTGGTTCTCTTCCTCTCTCCGATCACAATTCCGACGAATAGTGGTGGTGTGTGGTGGTTATGGCCTTGCAACCTTCTTGTAACTTCTCCTCTTTCTCACATTGCCCACTCCTTGATTTTTGACAGATAATGACCCTAATGGACCTAATATTGACTGATAAATAAAGCCTAAAATTCGTGAGTCAAAATTCCTTAAAAATTAAAATGACTAAAATACCCTCCCGGGTTCCCGGTTTGACCTAAAAATGCCCTGGGACCCAAACTAAATCCCCGGCTAGTCTTTTCTGATTATTTCGACCCTTCCGGACACGCTGGTGCACTCGAAATGACCATACGGATGATAAAAATTATAATTTACTTTTAAATTCATTTAAAACAATCATTGACGCCACTGACACGTGCGTCCCAACTTAATTTCCTGAATTGTCGTATTTTTGACTCGCGGTAATTTTAATAAATTCGATAATCATATACTACCATATTCACCCAGTTATATGCAACATTATTATCATAATCAAATACCAACTCACGTCTCGCTAGTATTTAAATCTGGATTAATTTCCAATTAATTATCCCATTTAATTTGATTAATCCCTTTAAGTAAAATCAATAGAATTACGGGGTATTACATACTTCCCCCCTAATAACAGAATTTCGTCCCGAAATTTGGAAATAAAATATACCTGATAAAAATAACTCTGGATAACGCTCGCGCATCTCATCCTCGCGCTCCCAGGTAGACTCCTCGGCATTATGATGCCTCCACTGAACACCTACTAACGATACTATCTTCGACCTCAATTTCCTCTCGCTATGGTCTAGAATAGCAATCGGCCCTTCCTCATAGGAACGATCATGCTGTATATCGTTATCCTCTAAAGCAATGTGAGTATAGGCCAGATCATCCCGAAGATATCTCCTCAGTGAGAAAATATGGAACACGTCATGGACCTTATGCAAGTGTTACGGTAACCCAAGTCTATACGCAACTGGACCAATTCTATCGATTATAGGGAATGGTCCCATATATCTAGGTGTCAACTTCCCCTTCTTCCTGAAACGCATAATCCCCTTCGTAGGAGACACTCTGAGTAGCACTTGGTCCCCCACATTGAACTCTCGAAAGGGCCTCTTAGCATCAGCATAACTCTTCTGTCAATCCTGAGCTACCCGAATACGGCTCCGTATCATCTTTATTCTCGTCGAAGTATCCTGAATCACCTCTGGACCAAGGAGTGTGTTATCCCCCACCTCTAGCCAACATGCTGGGGAACGACAAGGTCTACCGTACAATGCCTCGAATGGAGCCATACCAATAGTGAATTGGTAGGAGTTATTATATGCAAACTCCACCAGTGGAAGATAGTACTGCTCCCAACCACCTCCAAAGCCTAGGATGCATATACGCAACATGTCTTCCAACATCTGATTCGTTAACTCGGTTTGCCCATCTGTCTGCGTGTGATATATTGTACTCATCCGCAACTCCATACCCATGGCTTCCTGGCAACTCTCCCAAAATCGTGACACGAATATCTTATCTCTATCGGACACGATATTGAGAGGCATCCCGTGGAGTCTACTATCTCAGCTATGAAGATCTGGGCATACTGTCCCGTATTGTAGTCTGTCCGAGCTGACAGAAAGTGAGCAACCTTTATCAACCAATCCATGATCACCCATATGGAGTCGTGACCTCTCGGTAATGTAGTTAACCCCGTGATGACGTCCATGGAAATGCTCTCCAATTTCCACATAGGAATCTCTAATGGTTGTAAAAGTCATGTCGGTCTTTGATGGTCCACCTTTACTAGCTGACAAGTGGCACATTTCGAAATGAACTCGATAATATCTCTCTTCATCCCACTCCACCAGTATTGTTGCCTCATATCAGGATACATTTTATCCGCACCAGGAAGTACCGCGAATCGTGAACCATGCGACGCTGTCATTACCTCGTGTCGTAAGTCCTCCCCCTCAGGAACAACTAACCTTCCATTGAAGCATAAGCCCCCGTCTGAACTAAATGTATAAGACTCGACCCCCTCTGCTAACAATCCTACTATCCGCTCTTGACAGAACGGGTCTACTGTCTGGGCTTGTATCACCTTCGTAACAATCTAGGGTGTAACTATCATCACAGACATAGATGATCGGGCCATTGCATCCTGGTGTCCCAACTCCTTCCACGTTGCTTTCCATACCTTTACCACCTCACCTACTGGCATATGGCTCAACACGTCTGCTACAACGTTAGCCTTCCCTGGGTGGTATCGGATATCGAACTGATAATCCTTCAAGAACTCGAGCCACCGGCGTTGATGTGTATTCATCTCTTTCTGGATGAAGAGGTACTGTAGGTACTTGTGGTAAGTGAATAAACGGAATTTCTCCCCCAGGAGATAATGTCTCCAAATCGGTAGTGCAAATACGATTACCGCTAACTCCAAGTCATGGTAGGGTAATTCTTCTCGTGAGGCTTAAGCTTATGGGAAGTATAAGTTATAGCACGACTCTCCTACTGCAGTATACCCCCAAATCCTAGTAAGGACGCATCAGTGTAGACTAGATACTCCACTCCCGGCCCGGGCAATGCTAACACTGGTGCTGAGGTCAACTTGTCTTTCAACTCGTCGAAGGCCAACTGGCAGGCATCACTCCAGATAAATGGCACTCCCTTGCAACTCAGATGTGTCAAAGGACCCGCTATCTTCGAGAACCCCCGAATAAGCCTCCTGTAGTATTCTCCTAAGCCCAAGAAACTATGTATTTCTGTCAGTTTCGTGGGCTATCCCCACTCCCTCACCGCTAACACCTTCCTCGGATCAACAGATATTCCCCTGTCAAAAATGATATGCCCCCAAAACTGAACCTCTTTAGCCAAAACCCACACTTCTCATATCTTGCATACAACTCGTGCTGACGTAGTGTTTGCAAAACCTGCCTCAAGTGCTCGGCATGCTCCTCCTCTGTCTGGGAATAAACTAGAATGTCATCAATGAAGACAATGACGAACTGGTCTAGGAACTGTCTGAACACCCTATTCATCAAGTCCATAAACATGGATGGGCGTTGGTTAGGCCAAAAGGCATAACCTAAACTCGTAGGAACCATATCTCGTCAAGAAGGTAGTCTTCGAGACATCCTGCTCCCTAATACGTAATTGATGGTATCCCGATCTCAAGTCAATCTTTGAGAAGAAGGCATCTCCTCTTAACTGGTCGAATAAGTCATCAATTCGGGGCAACAGATACTTGTTCCATATCGTGACTTTATTCAACTCCCGGTAATCTACACACAGCCTCAAAGATCCATACCTCTTCTTAACGAACAGTACAGGAGCACCCCACGGCGAAGTACTCCTATGGATAAACCCCTGACCCAACAGCTGCTCTATCTGATCCTGTAGCTCCCTCATCTCTGCTGGAGCCATATGGTAAGGTGTGAGAGCTATCGACCGAGTGCCCGATATCAAATCTATAATGAAGTTTATCTCCCTACTAGGAGGTAATCCCGGAATATCCTCAAATACGTCAGCGAACTCCCTAACAATTGGAATCGAATAAAGTGGCATCACCACCTCCCTAGAGGTCTCCTCATCTATATAACACAATTGAGTGGGCGATCCTCCCTCAGGACGAGGCATCGCCACTAGGAACATATCCTGTCCGGGTATGGAAAATATAATACTCTTATTATAGCAATCAATCATGGCTCGATACATCACCAGCCAATCCATACCAATAATCACATCGTACTTAGTCATATCTAGTACTAACATATCGGCATGTAAGGCAAACCTCCCAATCTCTATACCCTTGCCTCTACAGATAAAGGAAATCACAAACCCCCTACTCAAAGGTGAATCTACACAAGTAATAGTGCTCTTTGCAATATTTAATAATCCTATAGCACGTGAAAATCTCGTGGCAATAAAACAGTGTGTGGCTCCCGTCTCAAATAAAATACGCCCCATAGTCCCCTGAATAGAAAACATGCCCTCAACTGCGGGTGAATCCTATGGGACTGCGGACTGCTGGAGCTGGTAAACTCGACCGTACTGAAGTTGTCCCTACTGAACTAGGACTGTTGGGATAGGTGGCAATGCTGACATCTGCGGTAGCATTGGGAGGGCGGCGGAAAACATCGGTCTCTGGGGCTCATGTCGAGCGCCCTGCTGCTGCGGCGACGGGGCCCTGCCCCTTTCAGGACACTCCTGGCGTTTGTGGCTAATCTTTCCACATATGAAACATTTCCCTACATAGTTCCGCCCTCTCTGACCTTGCTGTCCAAGACCCTGATGGTCGCTTCCTCCCCTACCCTGGCCCTACTGAAACTGTTGCTCGCCCTGATGGCCGTGCTAACCCTAATGGCCATGCCGAAAACCTCCCTGGCCATGCTTAAAACCTCTTGATCTAAATATCTCAGAATCCCCCTGCTGGGAACTCTTATCACCCTGCCTGTGCTGACCCTGAGCTGATTGTGCCCCGCTGGCACCATTACCCCCTATCCTGCCTTGCTGGCTGGACTCTTCTACTCGCTTACCCTCTGACAAATGGAAGCGGTGGTCCTGAAAGTGAAGTAATGCTGTGTTAACCACATCTGAATAGGTGGCCAACAAGAGATTACCTAGCAAGTGTTAATGAATCCTCCACGTCAACCCATCCATGAACTTCTGGATTTTCTTCTCTTCAGTAGGGATCTTATAGGGAACGATGTTCAGAAGATTGGTGAACTCGGCCTCATACTCTGCCATTATCCTTCCTTATAGCTTAAGATTCATTAATTTCTGCCTCATCTCAGTGTAAACTGCTGAGGGGAAATATTTGCAGTCGAACTGCACCCAAAACTCCTGAATAGAAATAATATCTCTCTCCTCTGCGGTGGTAATGGACTCTCACCACTGCAATGCTGCTCCTACCAGCACAAATGTAGAAAGTATCTGCCTCTGCACATCTGTACACTCGTACATCCTCAAGTGTCTTTGGATATCCTTCTTCTACTGGCTCGACACAACAACTTCAGAGCTACCTGCAAACTCCGGAGGGTGCGCCCTCTGAAAGGAATCACGGACACGTTCCCAAGTAGATGGGAATGCATGAGCCTGGACTGGGGCTACCACCGGTGCCTAAGGTGGTGCCTGCTGCACAAATGCGAACGTGACATCTACCGCCTGGGCTACAATGGAGACAACTTCAGCAGCGTCCATTAAACCTTGAATTGGTGCAGGCTGAAGCTCGGGCTAGGCACCCTTGGGAAGTCGCTGTGCACATCTAGGAGGCATCTGAAATGAGAGAGAAGTTTTATAAGTCCACAATTAATATCTCAAATAGCTTAAGAATGTAAGATACACAAAAGAGTACAATAATCCTAAAATATATTGCTCTATATCAAAGGACGCTACGCAGAAACAAAACAAGTCGTACAGATCCTAAGGATGCTAGAACCTGAAGCTCTGATACCACCTGTGACACCCCGACTAATTAAATACCGGGTAGCTACTCCTTTATTCAAATTAATACAAAATGTCAAGTTGGTTCAGTTCATAGCATCACTGTCGAAAATATTTTTTTTAAACAATTACTAGCCACCTAATATTTAAAAAGTGAGTTGCCAAATTTTTATTAAATTAAATTAACATGCGACCAATTAAATTATAAGCTAACTATACCAAATCCACATCACAGTCACAATAGAATAATAATGGAATAAATAAAATGAGTCTGGAATAACACTCCCCTTGATAAACCAAATACTGAATAAATCCCAATACAAAGTCCGAATAAAATAAAAAAATCCAAAACTGAAATGAAACTGAAAGTCTGAGAAAGATGTCTCTAAATTTAAAGGGGCGACATGCCTTAACTGAGGAATGACCCAGAATAGAATCAAATGCAGAATTTGGAGGCGTCTAATATCGAGATCCTATAACTTCCACAACAGCTACATCACGTCAATATAATGGAACTCCTATGCTTGGCGTCCCTGTAGCTGGGCACCTAAAAGGTTTTACAAGAAAAAATAGATTTTAAAGCAAACGGGTCAGAGCCCGAGGTGAAAATAGTTTAAAAATATTACAAGTGTTTAATTGCATTAAAAAGTAAATATTATATACATGTTTGTTACGTGCTCTCACATGAGTTCCTCACCTCTCAACTAATGTGCACGCCTAACGTATATCCTTAACCCGTCCTAGCTATGCCGTTAACTAACTAGTCTGTACCACTACATGTCCTCACATTAAAATATAGGGGTCTATTAATATCATTCTAAAATATCCTGCGTGTAACTCACCTTATCATTGATTAGATTAATTTGTAACAATTACGATAGGAAATTCTCATTTTTAATCCCATTCAAAATGTCTCAATTATTCATATTCACACTATAGCAAAGAGTCCGTTATAATCACAAGTATATTATTCTCAGCATAAATATACAAATAGGGCACCCCTAGGCTAAGCTGCGGTGCACACATACTCTGTTATCGAATTCCGGTACATCACGTACATAAGGACTACGTGTTCCGAATCTCTCAGGAACCGTTTCAATAAGCAAAATCACACATATTGGAGGCGAACATAGTTCACATACCCATGGGTCATGCACATACCTACGCTCCCGTGGTGAGCAGACTTATCAACTCATAAATAAGTCATTCACAACCCTATGTCCTTAAGGTACCAATCTAAATCCCCCCGTAGGCAAACAAAGATTAGATGGTCCTAATCCGAAAGCCGACCTCCCATGATTGCAAGTATGGTAGCTATGTCATACACATAATAATATATATGCTAAGCATTCACACAACTTAAATAACCGTTATTTTATTTAAGGTATATTCTCAGCCCTATACCATTAGTCTAATTCGTACACTATTATTATTCCCGACTATATATAATATATTTCACCGATAAGTCTCACATCGTATAGTTTCAAGTACTTAAAATCCTAACCGAAGAGGTTACTAAGTCTCCCATTTTTCCTACATATCAATTCAGTACTCCGAAGTCCTTATTTGTGTCCCAAATCCTAACTTATCACTCCTAAGAAATTAAATCATGTTCTCACATCATAAAATAGGAAATTACTCATTGGACACTTGTAAATTCAAAACTACATTCCAACCAAATTCTAATATGTTTCGGGCTTCAAATATATCCCTACTGGTCTCCCTCAAGTCCTAATGTATTCACATAATTCCCCAACTACAACGTTTGATGGCCGACAACACAAATTCAAAAAGGGGGAAAAGTTCACAGTTTCTGGGGAGATCGATCGATCTATGGGTGTCGATCGATCGAGCCCAGTCGATCGATCGACCTATGAATGTCGATTGATCGATCAAGGAGGTGCAGGCTACGGGTTTCCTTCATTTTCAGTCCCATTTTTGTCCAAAATCTTCATTACAAGATGTTAAATCCTAAAGTAAACATATTAGGTCATTATACAACCTAATTACATGATTCTTAACGTTCCGTAACTCTCAAATCATCATCAATTAGACTTTTCTCGGATCAAATCATCTTATTTTCATTAAAAATCCTATTTTTCTATTTTCTTCAAGAACCATCATACTTCTCTTCCTAAATCCATTTGTAATTAATCAAGGGTTATGATTTTGTTAAGGGAATACTTCCAGAATCCAACTACATGCAAATCCTATCCAAAATTAAGGTTCCATTTCCAAATTTCATGAGTTTCAATCATTGTTCATGGCTATCATCAAATCCTGCACTATCATGGATAAGTTATTCGCTAAAACTTAATGAATCAAATCACTTGCCTGGAAATTGGATGTTTTGGTCCGTTGATGACGTTAAGGGTTGGTTCTCTTCATCTTTTCGATCACAATTCCGACGAATAGTGGTGGTGTGTGGTGGTTATGGCCTTGCAACCTTCTTGTAACTTCTCCTCTTTCTCACTTTGCCCACTCCTTGATTTTTGACAGATAATGGCCCTAATATTGGCTAATAAATAAAGCCTAAAATTCGTGGGTCAAAATCCCTTAAAAATTAAATTGACTAAAATACCCTCCCGGGTTGCCGGTTTGGCCTAAAAATGCCCCGGGACCCAAACTAAACTCTCGGCTAGTATTTTCTGACTATTTCGACCCTTCTAGACCCGCTGGCGCACTCAAAATGACCATACCGATTGTTGATACCAAAATTAATATGCTGATGTGGACGAATAATACGAAGACACGTGTCAATCTACGTGGCACAATAGCAGTGAGGAAGTTCATTTCCCGACCAACCATGATTCTTTCCGAGCAACGAGGATACACCGAGGAACTCTAGCGCACCGAGGAACTCTAGCGCTCCGAGGTACTCTAGTGCTCCGAGGAACTCCTGATCAACGAGCAACTAAGGCGGTCCGAGCTGCATCTCGGCCGTATCATTAATTACCAGACGGACAACTGTTCAACTATTTATTGAATGTTTATATTCTTGACGCGCACGCTGCATTAAATGTATTACCCTTTCACATGTATATCATTTAATGTATCGAACCTTTCATGTACAGCCTCAAGGCTATAAATACCTTGTATCAACCCCATTCAAAGGGACGGGAATTTCTTGAGAGAACTTGTAATCAAGAATTCTGCAAACAATCAGCAATAACATAACAGTGGACGTAGGCTTTATTCCTAGCCGAACCACTTTAAAAATCTTTATCTTATTTATTTATCTGTGATTGAATAATTAGAGCAATCTAGTTTTTTACATCAACAGATTGGCGCCGTCTGTGGGAAACGACTGTTACTATCGTTTTTCGCAAAAATCATTTATCAATGGCAGATAATCCAGAATCCAGTAATCGAAATGCTGGAAATACTGGAAATCTCCCAAATCCATCTGCACCTCCAGATCTGGCTGGAATTATGACAAATCTGGCTCACGGACAAACCTCCATGCAAGAATCTGTGAGGCAACTCATTCAAACTCTTCAAGGCGGTGCACCTACCTATTCAGGACAAAGGAGTGATCGTGGGCAATCACGATCCAGACGTACTGGGTCATATCGTAATGGAGAGTCTACCGATTCTACGTATCAACCTGGGCGAACCTCATCGATACGGGCTACAGATACAGATCAACGTATCACTCTCTCTCCGGAGAGAACTAGCGTTTTAGAAAGATTAAGCCGGGTGTCTCCTTTCAGCCGATTAGGACCAAGGAGGAATATGAGCCCACCTAAAGCTCCATCGAGAAGTTTTCGGCCACCATCAGGTTTGAGAGAAGGATCAGCACAATCACGACCAGCTACTCGTCGAGATAAATCTCAGGAAGCTACGTCAGAACAATCAATTGCTCGGACTAAGCGGCCTGAGGAAGGAAATGAAGCATGGAAAGGTTCCATTCAGCGGTTGGAGGATAGACTGGGAGAAATGGCTAAGGCAAGAAACCCCTTACAGAGAACTTTTGTTCAAGGGACACCTTTTGTACAAGCCATTGTGGATTTTCCTACACCATCGAAATTCAAAGCACCTGTAGTGACCCCCAAGTATGATCCTGTTCTTCATATAGAACAATACCAAGCTGCTGCCGACATCTATTCCGTCCCCGACGAGATGAGGTGTAGAGCATTCTCGGGAACTCTTACCGGATCTGCACAGATATGGTATAATAATCTTCCTCGGGGTAAGATTTCAACTTTTATTCAATTAGCCGAGTTGTTCATTGGCAATTTCTGTTTTGGGGTGAAGCCAGTAAAGCGAGTAGCACACTTGCTAAGTGTTAGACAAAAATCAGGTGAAAGTACTAGAGATTACATAACTCGTTTTAATAACGAGAAGTTGGAAGTCATAGATTACGAGGAAAAGACAGCAATCACTGCTTTGATGAGTGGTTTGTTGCCTAATAAGTTATACTACACTTTGGCCAAAGACCCACCTAAAACTATGTCGGAGTTGATGGCAAAAGCGGCCAAAATCATGAATGCCGAGGAGGCTATGGCTGCAAAGAAGAATATGGATAAAGAAACCAAGGTGGAGGTCGACAAGTCTAAGAAGAAAGACCAGAAAGGTAATGGTGGTGACAAGCATTCCAGAAATAATAGGACGACGTGGGAAGTCCTAAAGAAGTACGATAATTATACTCCATTGAAAATGGGTATTAATCATGTTTTGGAAGAAATCAAGAATAGCGAGGAAATCAAGTGGCCAGAGAAATTGAGGACAAATACCGATCTGAGGAATAAGGCCAAATATTGCGAGTTTCACAAAGATCATGGCCATATGACCAAAAATTGCATAGCCCTTCAGAACGAGATTGAAACGCTCATCCGAAGAGGAAAATTGTCAAAATATGTAGACCGCAGGGGTGAGAGGAAGAATAATGATAGAACTAGAGAAAGATCTAGATCTCCTCGTCGTGCCGAGGAGAAAAAGAAGAGGGACCATGAAGATGATCCAGATGATGACCCCGATCTTCCCAAGAAGCCAAGGCAGCCTGAACGAGAGGTATTTTCCATACGTTTTGGGTCATTTGATTGTAATGTTATTACAGGAGGAGATGCAGGAGGAGGAGACCTTACTGCAGAAAGAAAAGCTTACCTCGGAGAGGCTCAAGCTTGTTCATATATTCAGCGAATAAATCTGGCCGAGGATGACCGTCCGAGGAAGGTAAACAAAGAGAAGTTAGTGATTGGTTTTTCAAAAAACGACCTGGCAGGTGTTCTTTACCCTCATGATGATCCTTTGGTGATCAAAATGAGGATGAAGGACGTGGTCATTTCAAGGGTGTTAGTAGACAACGGTAGTTCGGCAGACATCATGTATTACTCAAGCTTTGATAGCTTGAATTTGAAATTATCTCAATTGGAACCTTATCATAGACCCCTTCTGGGTTTTGCTGGCGAAAAAGTTTTTCCACTTGGGACGATCAAGTTGGATATACTCATTGGAACTTGGCCTGCTTGTCGAACAGAAAGAATACGCTTCTTTGTGATGGATAAGAATGTGCAGTCAGCCTACAACATCATCATGGGAAGAGTTGGATTGAAGAAGTTCGAGGCAGTTCCATCTACAGTACATCAGTGTTTGAAATTCCCAACGAATTTTGGAGTCGGAATTATGAAAGGTGATCAAAAAGTAGCTCGGGAATGCTATTATTCGTCTGCCGAGCAAGAGGAACTTGAAGAGTCAAGGAAAAATACTACTACTTACCAAGTGGAGGAAGGTACAGAAATTGAAACTCTTGACCCGAGGGATGAATCTCAACTCGTAAAAGGGCAGGTGGTGGAATCTACAGAAAATGTTATTCTGGACGACGAGTAACCCAGATAGGATCGTCGTTGGATGTTTCAATAAAACAGGAGTTGATAACTTTCTTGAGAAACAGGAAGAATACTTTTGCTTGGAGTCATGAAGACATGCCAGGAATAGATCCAAACTTCTTATGTCATGAACTCAATGTGAATAAGGAGATCAAGCCTGTGAAGCAGAGAAGAAGAGTGTTTAGTCCCGAGAAGAACCAGGCCATACAAGAGGAGGTCGAGAAACTCCAGAAAGCCCAATTCATTGAAGATGTGAAATATCCAGATTGGTTGGCAAATGTGGTGATGGTAAAGAAGAAGAACAACAAATGGAGAATGTGTGTTGATTTCACTGGTCTTAACAAGGCATGCCCAAAAGATCATTTTCCATTGCCCACAATTGATCAACTAGTGGATGCTACCTCGGGACATGAGCTACTCAGCTTTATGGATGCATATTCTGGCTACAATCAGATCAAAATGAAGCCTGAAGACAGGGAAAGTACTTCTTTTATTACCCCAAGGGGAACTTATTGTTATAATGTTATGCCTTTTGGTTTAAAAAATGCAGGTGCAACATATCAGCGGCTGATGAACAAGGTTTTTGCCGAACAAATCAGTTGCAATATGGAAGTCTATGTCGACGACATGCTCACCAAAAGCAAGAGAGCTACTGATCATCTAGTTGACTTAGGCCAGACCTTTGATCAGCTGGATAAATACCAAATGAAACTCAACCCGACGAAGTGTACCTTTGGAGTACGAGAAGGAATGTTCCTCGGATACATCGTCAATCAACGAGGTATTGAGGCAAATCCAGAAAAGATCAAAGCTCTTTTAGGGCTGCGATCCCCAACGACGAGGAAAGAAGTACAGAGTCTGACCGGACGAGTTGCAGCGCTCAACAGATTTGTATCTCGAGCAACTGATAAATGCCTCCCATTCTTCAAAACACTGCGAAAAAGTTTTGAGTGGACTGATGAATGTGAGAAGGCCTTTCAAGATTTGAAGAAGTATTTGGGAGCCCCACCATTGCTGTCTAGGCCAATAACAGGAGAAAAGTTGTACTTGTATCTGGCAGTATCAGAGAATGCAGTCAGCTCGGCGTTGATCAGATTGGAGAATGGAGTCCAGAAGCCAATTTATTACACAAGTAAGGCTTTCCGAGGTGCAGAAATCAGGTACCCAAAGCTAGAAAAATTGGCACTGGCATTAATTGAAGCAAGTAGAAGAATGAGGCCATACTTCCAGGCCCATACAATCATTGTATATACTGACATGCCATTAAGACAAGCCCTTCACAAGCCAGAAAAATCAGGAAGATTGATGTATTGGGCAATAGAACTCGGTGAATATGATATTGTGTACGAACCCAGATCATCATTAAAGGGGCAAGCTGTAGCAGATTTTATAACAGAATTCACATACCCTGATACCCCCGAGGAACAAAAGGTACTTGCTGACCTACCTGTGGACGATACAGGATCAACAGACACAGATCCAGACCAACCAAGGTTGGTAAAAGGACTTGTGGATGTAGAAAAATCATCATATTCAAACCCAGACCAACTCCGGTTGGTAAAAGGGCGTGAACAGATGACCGACGAGGAACGAAGGATACCCGGGGATGATGAAAGAAAACAGATGATTTTTTACCGAGGAACTCTAACAGATAAGAAATTTGAAGACGAGTTACCTACATGGAGATTATATGTAGATGGATCATCTTGCACAGCTGGTTGTGGAGCAGGGATTGTTTTAAACACCCCTGATGATGTTGACATGGAGTATGCCTTGCGATTCCAATTCAAGGCTTCCAATAATGAAGCTGAACATGAGGCCATGATAGCAGGTTTTCACTTGGCGAAAGTTATGGAAGCACGGCAAGTAATTGCTTTCAGTGATTCTCAATTAATTGTGAATCAAATGATGGGAGTATATGCAGTTAAGGGAGAATTAATGGTGAAGTACCATGCAAAGGTGATGGAGTTATTGGCAGAATTTGATGCTATTCAATTGGTGAGAATACCGAGGATGGATAATGCTAGAGCAAACGCATTGGCCCGATTAGCGTCAGCTACGCGCACCGAGCTGCGAAGAACGATACCAATTGAAGTATTAGAAAGTCGGAGCATAGAAGAAGACCTGATGGTGAATATAATATCCCTTGATTTAGGACCATCTTGGATGGATCCTATCAGGGCATACATTGAAGAAGGAGAATTACCAGAGGACAAGCTAACTGCAAAGAAATTGAAGTATAAAGTTGCTCGGTATGTGTTAACTAATGGTGTTTTGTATAGACGAGGAATTATGGCAGGTTTGAAGAGATGTGTGCATCCATCAGAAGTCAAGGAATTGGTTGAAGAAATCCATGAAGGATCTTGTGGAGCTCATGTAGCAGGTCGGACACTTTTGCAAAGGGTAATGACACAGGGATATTACTGGCCGACGATGAGGGCTGATTGTATAGCCTATGCCAAGAAGTGTGACAAGTGCCAACGTTTTTCCTCCATCCGAAGAACTCCACAAGCATTGTTGACACCCATAACTTCACCTTGGCCATTTGCCATGTGGGGGATTGATTTGGTTGGACCATTGCCGACGACCCGAGGAAGATTCAAGTACCTCGTCGTGGCAGTGGATTATTTTACTAAGTGGGTGGAAGCTGAACCACTGATTGATATGACGTACGAGAAGGTATATCAGTTCATTTGGAAGAACATCATTTGTCGATATGGTCTCCCCCATGCTTTCATCACAGACCATGGAACACAATTCGATAATGAAGAATTTGCTGCCTATTGTCATCAGTCGAACATTTTGAAGTATCATTCAGCACCAGGCCATCCCCAAAGCAATGGACAGACTGAGGTGACAAACAGAACATTACTAAATGGTTTGAAGAAGAGGTTAAGTGAAGCTAAAGCAAATTGGATCAATGAGCTCCAATCAGTACTATGGGCTTACCGAACAACTCCCCGAGCAGCAACTGGAGAATCACCATATATGCTAGCATTTGGAAGTGAGGCTGTGATACCTGCCGAGTTGGGTCTCCCAACGCATAGAGTACTGAATTTTAATTCCCCAGTCAGCGATTTGATGAGAAGACTGGATTTGAATATGCTCGAGGAGGTTAGAGAAGAGGCAGCCATTAGGAATGCTGCTTACCAACAACGTACAGCTCTGTTCTACAACAAAAGAGTGAAGAAATGTGATTTAAAAGAAGGGGATTATGTGCTAAAGAGAGTCATTCAGAAGCAAAATAAGTTGGAAGCAAACTGGCATGGACCTTACCGAGTTACAGAGGTTGTTCGTCCAGGAACTTACAGAATAGCAACTCTAGAGGGAGAAGAATTTAAGAATGCATGGAATGCTGAACACCTGCGCAAGTATTATCAGTAATGTAAAATGTAAAGCATTTCCTTCATTATGAATAAAACGAGGATGTTTCACCATTTTCTTTCTGTTGAAAGTTTTTCGGGGAATACTGGTGTTGTGCAGGCTGCTTGATAATAAGAAGAAGACTATAGTTCAGCTCGTATGAGCCAAAAAATACTCCTTTGGTTAGGAGGCGACACTAGTGTGACCAACTACGGTTGGTAAGATATCTAGTGGACAGCTCGTATGAGCCAAAAACTACTCCTTTGGTTAGGAGGCGACACTAGTGTGACCAACTATGGTTGGTAAGATATCTAGTGGACAGCTCGTATGAGCCAAAAAAATACTCCTTTGGTTAGGAGGTGACACTAGTGTACGGTTGGTAAGATATCTAGTGGACAGCTCGAAAGAGACAAAAAGCTCGTATGAGCCAAAAAACTACTCCTTTGGTTAGGAGGCGACACTAGTGTGACCAACTACGGTTGGTAAGATATCTAGTGGACAGCTCAATGAGCCAAAAAGTTCGAAAGAACCACTACTACTACCACTACTACTCCTTTGGTTAGGAGGTGTACACCAGCATGATCAATTACGGTGTTGGTAAGATACAAATATACTCTCAAAATTACAACTTATGTTGGTCGGGAGGTAAGATTATTACAAAAAGTTCTTTGAAGAACAAAGTATTCCAAAATATACCAAGTATAGCTGGTCGGGAATAAAAACCCACTAACTGTAGTTGGTCGACGAGGATAAATTATTGGCCTTGGTTGGTCGGACACATTTTATGAAAATATTTGAAATTGAACCAAGTATGGCTGGTCGGGGATAAAGACCCATCAACTGTAGTTGGTCGACAAACATTATTCATCCATCATGGTTGGTTGGAAACAGTTGGAACAATTTATACTCATTACTTTATTATTAAGTGATTGAACAACCTTGATACTTGTAACTTTTTATTAAGTTGCTCAATGAACAATATTATTGTTATCTTTTTAACAGATACATATGCATAAGTGTAAAGTGTTTGATAAACACGAGATAATACTAATACAGATTTACAAACAAAAATGAAGTCTTTCATTAAAAATTCAAAATAAGTTACATGTATGTGATAACTATTACATTAAGATTCCTATTCTATTGGTTTCTTGCCCTTTGCTTTTGAGACAGGCTCTTCGCCAGCAGGAGGATCTTCTAAGCAAAGAGGAGAATTAATAAAGTTCAAGTCCTTCAGCATTCTGACATTCATTATTGAAGGTGTATCCATTAGATGCTCTGGACGAGATACTTCGATTTGGGAGTGAAGGCTATAATCACCGAGGTATTTTGAAATTAGGCTACGAGGAATGGAACGAGCTGGGATCCAAGCCATATCCAATTTGAAAGGTGGCACAGGCAAGTCTAGTAATCCTGGAGCATGATAATCCCATAAATAATGCCCTCGCTCCAATTTTAATACACCCAGGGCGTTCAACCATCCCTGTTTATAACCTTCATTGTTGGCATGTTCAATACGAGCATCCAAATGAACAAGAGCTTCATTATATCCTGCCATCCAGAATTCCCTGGGCTGCTTGTGAAATTGAAAGGTTAATCTATCCAATTGTTCGAGAAGATTTTTGGCAAAAAGATCCTTGGTATGAAGAGCAGATTTCGTTGCAGTAAGTTGATCTTCCAATGATAGGTTTTTCTTGGATAGTTCTGATAGAGCACGATCCTTAGCATTTAATTGAAACGCTTGAGTTTCCAAAGTGGACTGAGTACGAGCCTCTTCAACATTGCGACTAAGAACTCTTGATCGGCTCCGAGAAGCAACTGGAGAACTTTGCTCCTCGACAATTCTTCCTCTTCCCCGAGAACCTCTTCCTCGTCCCCGAGCAGTCACAGGAATAACAGATTTTCTCAAGTTATCCAGTTCTTGCCTTAGTTTGGCATTTTCAACCTCTAAGAACGAGAAACCTTCATCAGTAACGGGCACTAGAGCAGTGGAAGATGACGCTGCAGATTCATATTGAGCCAACTTTTTCTGTAAATTATTATTTTCTTGTTCCAGGATCTCGGCAATCTGCCTGCAAGCTTCAACTTCACCTTTTAGGGTCCTTTCCCTAACATCATATCCAGCAATGATCTTTTTATGGCCTATTTCAGAAGAAAGTTGTTGGTATCTATTTTCATAATCTTTGTGCAACAAAACCATTGATTCATTGTGCTGACCTTGGAGATCTTCTAAGGAACAATGAAGTTCCTCGATCAATTCGTAGTATGCCACATTATTGGCCACAGATCTGTCAAGTAAATCCTTCAAGTATCGGTAAGCCTCAACTGCTTGTTCCGAAGCATCGTGGCCAAGGATGTCGGCAATCTCTGATGCAGTCAGGTCTGTATGACCAGCTTTATAATATCCATTGCATTGTCGCATCAACTCAGTATCAGGAGCAGATATCAATTCCATTCTGGCCAAAAACTAATAACGAAGAGAAAGCAGTAGTTAAATAAAAGCAGACAGAGGATCAACAATGAAGAGGAGCGAAGATGTATTTTATTAAATCATAAAAAGATTACATTGTTCGATTACAAGTAATGAAAGAAAGAAATGATACCGAACAACTTCACACCTTTTCCTTGTCCCCCAAGACTTTCTCGGGAGGCTGGGACGAGGAGCTCGGTTGCTCGGTGGTAACAACAGCTTGATCGACAGGAGTCTTCTCGGGAGGAGGAGGCGTGGAAGAAATGTCCTCGGTGGCAGAGGGTTGAGAGGCAGAGACCTGATCACCTGTGGCCATAGAAGACTCATCAGAGACAGGCTCATCTTCTTCTTCTTCCACAATTGGTGGAGGAGGACCAGGGAGGTGCATCTGGAACAGATCAGAATCATCCTTGATCTTCAACTCTTGCAGAGCAGCTACCCAGCCATCATGGAAGTATTTAAACTTCCCATATTGGACTTGGGATGTCATAGCAACAATCCCCTTATCCCATCCTTTCTCCCAGCCAGCGCTGAAAGATTTTTTGACCGCGGCTTTTCTTCTTAATTTCTCCGAGGAGAGTTTTACATCCAATTTTTCTTTTTGGACCTTGATATCTCGCAGGGTAGATAACTCTTCCTCTGCCTTTTTCAGCTGGCCATCATATTCCTGATGTTTAACTTCTAAACCTTTTACTTTATCCTCCAAATTCTTGGAGGTTTCAACCATTTTCACCTTCTCAGCTTCAGCCACAGCCAACTTTTTCTCCCAAACAGCTTTTTCTTCAACATACTGTTGACGAGATTCCTTTAAAGATTGGGTCAAACCCAACAGAGCATCCTCTACACCTGACGAGGAGCTTGAAGCTTTAATCGCCTCATCCTTCTTCACAATATTATTGAAACAGTTCACCAGCTGAAAAATGAGAGAAATAGTAGAGTCAATACAAAATGCAAGCATTCAGAGAAAGACAGAAAAACCAGAAGTATGAGAAATTTACTGAAGCAAGGTGACGAGCAGCTAAGGATGTTAGCATATCCCTAGGAATTTTTTCATCAATACCATGGACCTCGGGTACGACCGAGCTCATTGCAGAACTTGGAAGAATGATGTTTGGAACATCAGTACCACCAGCAGGTAGAGAGGCGGCAGTTTCAGCCGGAATAACTGAGGATGATTTCCTCAATCTCCTCAACGGGAGTTCAGAACCTTCAACCAAAGAAGTCTTGGTCGGAGAGATTGTAATTACATCTACAGGAGCATTTTTCTTGCTCGAACCACTGGGGGCTTCTCGGTAGCTTTAGAAGACCCAGCATCCACTTTTTTAGTCCCCTCTGGGACATCAGCTTTGCTTTTCTTGGCCCCAACAACAGAAGTAACATCATCAAAGAGAGCAGGAGGAGCTCTTTTCTTACCCATCCTTTGACTTAAAGGAAGATGAGAATCTGAAGATGAACCTTCTGGAGTTGAAGCTGGTTCAACAGGGCGAGCAGTATAAGAGGTTGTGTAACTCTTATACTGTAGCAGATATGAGGCAGACCTGATGTGTTCGTCTGCAATGTTCTTGTGCAAACCCCAGATAAGTTTCAGATGCTTGATATTAACCTCTGATTCTTTTGGAGTTCTTCTTTTGCTATCAACTGCAAATAAATACATAACGAGATATCAATCATACATTTTGTCAAACATGATGAAAGCATAATTTCATAAGAAAATAAAATGAAAAATAAACCTATCCCGTTGCCATATGGGGGGCATCTGGGACCATTGTATACTCCATCACCAACTAAAGGGGCATATTGCCAATTTTTTATAACCAACCCATGTTCAAAATAATCTCTATTTGAGTCAGGGAGGTTAACTACAAGAGCCCTATTCAGAAACCTAGTTTTTAAGTAATAAATATTATCTAGAGTGGCCCACTTATAGCAGTACATAATCTCAGGGATCCCAATACGAGTCCCATGAGTTAGATTTAATTTGTGCACCCCATTAATTATTCTCCATGAATTGGGGGCTATTTTTGCAGGGATAAGATCAAAATATTGACAAAACTCAAGACACAATGGATTTGGTGGAAAGGAAAAACCACATTCAGCAATAAAAAGACTGGGGAACCAATGTCCCTCAGCCAGACGAAAATAATTTTGAGGATCAGAAAGTTCCTCCAAGATTACCCAAGATGGGATGGAAAAGTCAGAACGGAACTTTTCAAGAGATTCAATAATGTAAACCATGATGAATAAAAGAAGAAGGAAGAAAATCTTACAGGAAGGAAGGAGGTCTGCTGACAACTAACGAAGGAAAAGATGAACGCACAAGAGAGAAGGAGAGAATAGAAAGCTTGAAGGCAGAAAATTGGAAAACGTAGAAGACGGTATGGTTACCTAAGAAGTTTAAATACTTTGCATTGGGAAACGGCGAAAGAAATGATTACCAAAAAGAAACTACTGAACTTCCGGCGACTAAAAGGACAAAAACCGCACGGAGATCGAAGCGCTTATAAAAAATTCAAAAAAAAGGCGGAAGCTGCGAAATGAGAAGGAAATTTGAACACAATGTTCCTGAAACCCAGGAAAGTCATTTAATATTGCCATATACCGAGAAAGAATGTTCCATACTCCTCAAAGTTCGAAATATGAAACATTGGGGGCTTCTGTTGATACCAAAATTAATATGCTGATGTGGACGAATAATACGAAGACACGTGTCAATCTACGTGGCACAATAGCAGCGAGGAAGTTCATTTCCCGACCAACCATGATTCTTTCCGAGCAACGAGGATACACCGAGGAACTCTAGCGCACCGAGGAACTCTAGCGCACCGAGGAACTCTAGCGCTCCGAGGTACTCTAGTGCTCCGAGGAACTCCTGATCAACGAGCAACTAAGGCGGTCCGAGCTGCATCTCGGCCGTATCATTAATTACCAGACGGACAACTGTTCAACTATTCATTGAATGTTTATATTCTTGACGCGCACGCTGCATTAAATGTATTACCCTTTCACATGTATATCATTTAATGTATCGAACCTTTCATGTACAGCCTCAAGGCTATAAATACCTTGTATCAACCCCATTCAAAGGGACGGGAATTTCTTGAGAGAACTTGTAATCAAGAATTCTGCAAACAATCAGCAATAACATAACAGTGGACGTAGGCTTTATTCCTAGCCGAACCACTTTAAAAATCTTTGTCTTATTTATTTATCTGTGATTGAATAATTAGAGCAATCTAGTTTTTTACATCAACACCGATGATAAAAATTATAATTTACTTTTAAATTCATTTAAAACAATCCCTGACACGACTGACACGCGCGTCCAAACTTAATTTCCCGAATTATCGTATTTATGACTCGAGATAATTTTAATAAATTTCATAATCATATATTACCATATTCACCGAGTAATATTCAACATTATTATCATAATCAAATACCAACTCACGTCTCGCTAGTATTTAAATCCGGATTAATTCCAATCAATTATCCCATTTAATTTGATTAATCCCCTTAAATAAAATTACGGGGTATTACACATGACCTAAGTGTTCCTTATGGGATGATCCCTATTATGTGGCCCCTTAGTCTATTGATGCTCCTATGTACGCAAATCCTACTACCTCCTCTCTTGCCTGCCTGGCAAGATGTGTCCTTGTTAGACCTCTTTTCCCCCTTCGTCTTCTGAAACTCGTAGTGATCCTAACAATGCATCAATGCGATATTAACCACCTACGTGTAAGGGTTCCCCATCAGCACATGTTTGATCTTCCAAGTCAGTCCCCTTATGAAATAATCCATTCCATTAGCCTTGGTGTCCATCTCCACGGGTGAAAACAAAGAGAGACTAGTGATCTCCCTCTCGTACTCAACAATTGTAGGATTACCCAAATCTAGCTTAAGAAATTTTCATTTTTACAAAAAAGATTTGTCTAAGCCACTTTATTTCTTTTTGTGGAAGTCACTTCTTTTTTTGTTCAAAATGCTTTTCCCCTCACACCAATTAAGGGAAGTTTTTCATCTAGAGCTTAGTCCAAAACTCTAAAATAGTCATATTACTCCTCTGCTCAACTGCGGTGGTAAACTCCCACCACTGCAATTTATCTCCCACCAGCTTAATGCTGGATAACATATGTTTTTTACTGTCGGTGCACTCAATTATCCTCTCCTTCATGTCCTTCATACACTAATGCACCACGAGAATGTTGGTATCTACTTCAAACTCTAGCAAGTCACCTTTTGAAATGATCCCACATGCTCTCTCCCATGCAGAAGTTTGTGGTGGACTAGGTACAACCACCTGCGATTGTGGTTGTGCCTGTAGGTTCGGCTTAGTCTCCCAAATGGCAGCCCTGGCTACAATTGTCCGAACTTACCTACCTTGGGGGTTTTCCATATAAAAACAAATAAGGAAATTCATATGAGATAAAGATCACAAATAAAGAATACAACTTAGCCCAAAGGGGTATCTAACCCTGGGGCCCAAATCGGTACACTAAAACACCTCTTTGGGTTTTTGTTTCCACAAAGAGCCCAATCCAAAGATACTAACTCGCAATGTAAATATAAATCACAACATTATTATTTACTTATGAGTCATATACATATAATTTAATTTCACTGTATTAAATTACTTATGTCGAACAAATTAAATGTCATAATAATTCACGTAAGTACTACACACAAAACTACCATCCATGCAACTGACAATAATCGACGTTAAATAATTTCAAATAATAATACTAATAAAATACGAGGTATTAGAGTACATTTCGCATTTATCACTATCCATACAGGTCGGAAGCTAGACACGTGCTTGATCTTTATTGGACTTTGCTAATAAAACATTATATATTTTTTGTAGTGTTTCGTAACTAATAAACAATTTTAAAATTAAAATTTTGGTAATGATAAGGCAATAATTTATTATATACAATCAAAATAGGAGTCTCAATAGATACAACTATGTAGTGAAATTTATTTTTATTGTACAATACAAATTACACCAAAATAAAAATTCGGATTGTGAAAAAATAAGATTAAATAGTGTTTTTTATTCGAAAAAAGTCCACAAATTTGTTTTAAACTCCATCTTCCCATTGAAACAAAGCCCCAATGGATGTTTATTTCAAATTATTCATCAATTACTGTAAGAGCTGAAATACAACTTATTTTTTATTTTCATCATTTTATACCGAAGGACATATAACCCATTTGACTAACAATTACATCTAAAATAAAGAAAATAAGAGTTCACCCAATTTAACTGTTAAGGAAGTAAAAATCCCAGCTTGAAACAAGATCTAATGAACTCAGCTTATAGTTTATACAAAGGGTAAGTCTTATACCAATATTGGGAAAATTAGATTTTAAAGTAAATCTCGACAACAATCAAGAGGTAAATGAAGATAATTACAATAAAATGAAGACTTCTTGTTACATTGCCACATACACACACACAAACGTAACACATACAACTACATATATATAAACATGATTGCACATACACAACGCATTTATTAAATTAATCACATCAAATATTTATTTAAATTGAAACAAATTGATTTGTAATGGTTAAGGTCCTAAAACTATTAAACTCAACTTAATTATAAAGAGATAATCCACACCTATTTGAATTTTTCTTAGGAAAAATCCATTTGAAACAATTAGGGTTCTAAAAAGACATGATGGGTAAAGAGGAGACAGGGTTTTGATAAAGAGCGATGTAATGAGAGCAGTGGTTTGAGAGAGAGAGAGACGATTGTGGATTAGATAAATTAAAATGAATAAAACGATGTTTTTAAGGGTAAATTACTCACTTGCCCCCAAACTATTACGATTATTCCCAAGTGGCCCCTATCAAAAGTGTCAAGTAAGCCATTAAATTAATCAAACAAATTTAACAAGATCCCTTTATCACTTGCGGCCATTAAGCTGGATAAAAATGAGTCATGTGCTACACACATGATTCATTATGATGGGAAATATAGGCAACATGTTTTTATTATAGTGATTAAATATAATTTACTACACAACAATAATTAAATTAAATAATAAATAATTAATCCCACCTCCCCCCCCCCCCCCCCCCCCCCCGGGAACGAAAACCCTCCACCTCCCTTTTGTTTTTCTAATTCACGACCTACTTTCGGTTAACCCCCCTCCCCCATGCTCCTCGATTTATTTAGACAAAGCCCTCCCCTCTACCCATAACTTTTATTTTATAAGTAAAATCGGGAGATATATACAATTTTTTCAGGAATAAAAAACCCTCCCCTCTCCTCCTAACTCTCTCATGCCAGCAAAAGCACCCATCTTACTCAGCCCACCCCCAACTTTTATTTTGTTGTTTTAATGAAAAAACCATATCTCTATTTCCAGAAAAACCACCACACTCTTCACTACACCAAATTCTGCAAATGGTCACACCCAGCTGGTCACGGCCCAAGTTCGCGGCCAGCTGGCCGCGGACTTGGGCCATGACCAACTCAATTTTTGCGTGACCATATTCATTACCACACAAAATAATGGATGCTCTGAAAGTGGTCACGGCCCAAGTTCGTGACCCACAGTGATAAAAAACTTGGGCCGTGACGAGGTCGTGACCATCTTGGCGCCAAATTCGCACCAAAATTCCCTCCAAACTTGGTCGCAGATGGGTCACGGACTTGGACCGTGACCATAGGCATGACGAAGCACAAAACACACACACTGAGGGTCACGATTGGTGGCCGTGACCATTTCTTGGCGTGGGTCACGGCTATGGGCCGTGACCATACCCAAATTGGTGGGCTAGTTGATTTCATTAAATGGTTTCACTGGTGGGTCACGGCTCTGGCGGTGACCATGTTCAATCTGAAAAAAATAAATCTTGCTACCTTATTTCTCCCATACGCTTCATTTCATTCATTTCCCTCCCCTCCCTCTCTCTTTCATTCAATCGACCAAGTGGTGTTCGATCGTAGCTACTGGCGATTTCGGTTAGGGTTTCAGTCACACCAAGTGGTGTTCGAGTTGTTGTGATGGTGGTGGTCGGGTTTATGGTGTTAGTTCTTTTTGTATTAGTTCAGGTCTAAGTTTGGCGGAATAAGAGTGAATTTATGGTGGTCGGGTCAGGTGGTTTCAGGGGATATAAGGTTGGATTGGACATTGGAGCTAGGTGTGGAGGTGGTCAGCGATGTGTTAGAGGGCTTTTTGGTTTGCCGACGGGTAGAGGTCTGCCAAGGTTGGATTCAGGTGATAGTTCGCGGTTGCAGTTAGGCGATGGTCGGAGTTTGGGTAAGTATGGTGGGTCAAGTGCAGGTAGGAGTAGGTCGTGGTTATGGATGTTTAGGGTTGGGTCTTGAAATGGAGGAAGATGATTCGATGGTGGAGATGGGTACGGTATCTCCATCTTATCTAACACTAATTGTTTTTTATTCTGTGGCTATGTTGATTTAGATCTAATTTTTCATTTCTAATTATTTGATGATACATATGTAGATGGATCGGTATCAGAGGATTGAGAAGTCGAGGGCATATACGCTTATTAATGAGAATGAGATTCGTATAACCACTCAGGGCTGGATGAGGAACTACATTACTTATGCCACCACTCTTCTCCGAGTTTTTTTATTAATCTCGATGCTTATACATCCACATAATTAAAAAAATACACATTTGCATTATAGACGCTTTAACTAGTTGTGTTATGTATTTTGTCCCTGTTGTGTTTCATTGAATGAATTCAATAACAAATCAATGCTGGGAAAAAAACATGTTTTTTTATAGTTAATGTTGTTATGCTACGAGTGTTACTTTGCCACATGAGATTCTGATTGTCTTATTAAAATAAACACGTGTTATGTTGTGTATACTCTCATATGTCAAATCTGTTATGAAGCCTTTTGGTTAATTGACTGTAATCGTTATTCCGTTCTTGTTCAAGCACCTAGAAAATGTATTTTGGATCAAACATGTTTTTATGCTACAAATGTCATTTTTTATATGATTTAAATGACTATTTTGTACTCCTTTACGTTTCTCTATT
The DNA here is from genome assembly GCA_949130495.1 of Sambucus nigra. Taxonomy (NCBI): domain Eukaryota; kingdom Viridiplantae; phylum Streptophyta; class Magnoliopsida; order Dipsacales; family Adoxaceae; genus Sambucus; species Sambucus nigra. The sequence goes on along the minus strand of OX422210.1, from coordinate 459,261,431 downwards.
TTGAAGCTTATGCAGTTGGATAATGTTATCACATTGCTCTTAAGGCAATGGGCAGAGCTATTAACAAAACTGTGATTATTGTTGAACTCACCGATCAGTGTGTCTTTACCTACCTTATTAAATGTCTCTCTTTATTTTTTCCTTGTTTCAGTTAGCAATGGAGATAAATTTGGGGAAACTTCCATTTGATTTTGATTTTCATCCTTCAAATCAATTCGTAGCTACTGTTGATGTTGGGGAGGGTCAGGAAAATGGAAAGAACAAGGTGGACATCAGTGTGAAGGTAATTGTCTGAACTCAACATTTTGCGATGTTACCATTTATTCGGGTAATTGTATGAACTCAACATTTTGTTATTATTATTGAAATTTAGTGGGCTGAATGTTTATGTTTAATGGATATTGTAGCAATCTGACCGAGTCTCCGGATTGTGGGATTTTGGCAACGGATGTTAAGACGGGATTTTGCGGTTATTACTTATTTGATCTATGCCCTGTTATATTGAATATGTTTTTCACTGTTTTCACTTTCGAATTTGCTGTTATCTTGAATATGTCGTACATTGATTTTAGGAAGAAGATGAAGTTAAAGGGTATGAGCAAATATGATTATTAGTAAGTTTTTCATAATAATTATTATTGTTTTACAAATATAGCAAATTTGACTATTAATAAATTTTTCTAATGATCTTAATCTTTTGCAGGAGCTCTTTCTGCGATTTGGAGCGATTTTTCATTTTTGTAGATTCTTTTTCGACAAAACAGAATAATTGACCTCACTACTAGAGCAACTTTGGTATAATTTTTTTGGTAGTAGGTAAACAGTAATGCAATATCTGAAATAATTTTGGCACTCTTATTTCCATTTTTTATTTGTTGAAACTAAAGTAGATTATGTGCGAAAGTTGATTGATTTTTAAGGTTACTAATAACTCTTCTTTCATTTGTATACAAATGAGCAAAAGTTTAGACCATGCCCAGTTGTCTTTGCATCCTTTTCTAGCGGCCCAAAAACGTGTATGTAGAAGGTTCTTTAGGTAATTGTCTTGGATAACTTGTATGAGAATGTGTTTAATGGTGAATTTAACTTTCCTTCCGCTTCTATTACGAGTTTAAATATGCTTTATTCATCTTATATGTATGTGTGTTTCGATAACATTTTCAGTTTTCACCATACCTACCCCATAGACACAGTCTCCCAAAGGTTGTGTAGAAATTAATAAACGTGTTCCTAATTAACATACCAAAGTTCTGGGTAGGGGAAGGGGGGTGAATAACATACTAACGGTAAAAAAAATTGTGTTGTCATTTTATGTGAGATATATGAGACGATTGTTCATGGTGATTCTGTAAATCAATGGTAAAAGAACTATAATAATGTTGTCGCCTTTTGTTTGCGTGGCAATTAAGACTCACGCCAATCGTCTTATCGTGCCTTGTCATCGTGTTATTCATGTTTTATTTGTATTTTCGTGTTATTTATGTCTTTACTTCTCTACTTCAAATATGAACCCCAAACGACCCCGTATGAGGCACCGACACCTCGCACGGGACAAGTGTAACTCGTAGGAACTGATCGCGTTGTCACGGGACTCCCAATTTGAGAATACGATGATAATTTGAAAATATCCAGACTTAGGATTAAAAACATTGCTTTAAAGAGGAAACCCCGAAACAGCCCTCAAACGATCCCGTGAGAGGCACCAAAACTTCGTACGGGATCAATGTCACCCGTAGGAACTGACCGTGTGGTCAAGGGACTCCCGATTTGAGAATGCGATGATAATTTAAAAATATCTAGACTCCGGGCTTAAAAACATGCCGTTAGAGGGCGAATTCCCCAAACGGCCCAATGAAAGACACCAACACCTCGCACGGGACCAATGCAACTCGTAGGTACTGGCCGTGGTATGAATGCGAGGTGTATAAATTAAAATTGATATTATAAATTAAAATTGGTATTTGTATATTGAAATTGGTATTTGTATATTGAAAATGGTAATTGGTATAAATTGGTATTTGTATATTGAAAATGGTAATTGGTTTCTCTTTCTAATTACAATAGCGACGATCCCTTTTCCTCTTCCCTACATATTCTGGCGACCATCTCTCTTTCTCTTTACACACATTCCGGTACATCTCTCTCTCTCTCTCTCTCTCTCTCTATATATATATATATATATATATATATATGTATAATCTGTATCTCTATCTCTCTCTATATATACATATATAACAAGTAACGAGGGTGAAAAGGTAATAAGTAATAAGTAATCGTATAGAAGTTGATTTAGACGGTTCTCGTTACTATAATCTAGGCAGATGTAAATTTACACTAAATCAACTTGTATACGATTACTTATTACTTATTACCTTTTCACCCTTATTACGTGTTATATAACACTTGCTTTGGGATTCTTGAATTGTTGTTAACTAGTGATTTTGAACATTTAGATGGCCATTGAGCTGGTTGGCCCTAGGAATTTTTAATTTATCGCATTATTATTTGAATTGTTTCTTGGGATTATTGAATTGTTGTTGACTGGTGGATTTGAAAATTTAGATGGCCATTGAGTTGGTTGGCCCTAGAAATTTCAAATATATAGCATTGTTATTTGAATTGTTGTTTGGGATTCTTGAATTCTTGTTGACTGGTGGATTTGAACATTTAAATAGCCATCGAGTTGGTGGACCATATGCATTTATAACATTTACATTTAGGTAACATACGAATCCGTAGAAACAACAAACATGTACACTTAGAAACAAAACTATAAATTTACTTCCAGTGAAAATAACAAATCCAGGTTATCTAGACTCAAGCTTAAAAACATGGCGATAGAAGGTGAAACCCCAAAATAACCATTGAACGGTCCTGTGAGAGGCACAAATACCTCACACATAACCAATATAACTCGTAGGAACTGACCGCGCTGTCACGGAACTCCCGGTTTGAGAATATGACGATAATTTGAAAATATATCGACTTAGGCTTAAAAAATGGCATTAGAGGGCTTAAGCTTGAAAAATAAGGCGTTAGAGTGTGAAAACATAAAGCAGACCCCGTACGGTCCCGTGAGAGGCACTAACACCTCTCACGGGACCAATGTAACACGTAGGAACTGACCGCGCGATCACGGGACTCCTGGTTTGAGAATACGAAGATAATTTGAAAATATGAGGACTTAAGCTTGAAAACAAGGCGTTAGAGGGGAAAAACTCGAAACAGCTCCCGTACCGTCCCGTGAGAGGCACGAACACCTCTCATGGAACTAATGTAACTCGAAGGAACTGACCGCGCGATCACAGTTCTCCTGGTTCGAGAGTACGATGATAATTTCAAAATATGAGGACTTAAGCTTGAAAACAAGGTGTTAGAGGGTAAAAGCACGAAACAACCCTCGTACGGTCCCGTAAGAGGCACCAACACATCTCACGGGACCAATGTAACACGTAGAAACTGATCGCGCGATCACGGTTCTCTCGGTTCGAGAATACGACGATAATTTGAAAATATGAGGACTTAAGCTTGAAAATAAGGCGTTAGAGTGTGAAAACATGAAACAGACCCCGTACGGTCCCGTGAGAGGCACTAACACCTCTCACGGGACCAATGTAACACATAAGAACTGATCACGCGATCACCGGACTCCCGATTTGAGAATACGACGATAATTTGAAAATATGAGGACTTGCATGAAAACAAGGCGTTAGAGTGTGAAAACACGAAACAGTCCCCGTACGGTCCCGTGAGAGGTACTAACACCTCTTATGGGACCAATTTAATACGTAGGAATTGACCGTACGATCATGAGACTCCCCGTTTGAGAATACGACGATAATTTGAAAATATGAGGACTTGGGCTTGAAAACAAGGCGTTAGAGGTTGAAAACACAAAAAAAAAAAATCGTACGGTCCTGTGAGAGGCACCAACACCTCTCACGGGACCAATGTAACATGTAAGAACTGACCACGTGATCACGGAACTCCCAATTTGAGAATACGACGATAATTTAAAAATATGAGGACTTAAGCTTGAAAACAAGGCGTTAGAGGGTGAAACACGAAACAACCCCCATACAGCCCTGTGAGAGGCACTAACACCTCTTGTGGGACCAATGTAACACGTAAAAATTATTCTCACGATCACGGTACTTCCGATTTGAGAATACGATGATAATTTGAAAAATATGAGGACTTAGTCTTGAAAACAAGGCGATAGAGGGTGAAAACACGAAAAAGCCCCCGTACAGTGAGAGGAATCAACACCTCTCCTGGGACCAATGTAACATGTAGGAACTGACCGCACGATCACGGGACTCCCGGTTTGAGAATACGACGATAATCGGAAAATATGAGGACTTGAGCTTGAAAACAAGGCGTTAGAGGGTAAAAACACGAAACAGCCTCCGTACGGTCCCGTGAGAGGCACCAACACCTCTCACGGGACTAATGTAACTCATAGGAATCGATCGCGCGATCAAGGAACTCTCGGTTTGAGAATACGACGATAATTTGAATATTTCTAAACTTAGGTTTAAAAACATGGCGTTAGAAGGCAAAAACTCGAAATAACCCCGAACGACCCCGTGGAAAGCACTAATACCTCACATGGGACCAATGTAACTCGTAGGAACTCATCGCGCAGTTACGAGACTCCTGGTTTGAGAATACGATGATAATTTGAATATTTTTAGACTTAGACTTAAAAACATGACGTTAGAAGGCAAAAACCTGAAACAGCCCCGAACGGTCCCGTGGGAGGCACCAACACCTCACACGAGACCAATGCAACTCCTAAGAACTGACTGCGTAGTCATGGGACTCCCGATTTGAGAATATGACGATAATTTAAATATTTCTAAACTTAGGCTTAAAAATATGGCATTAGAAGGTAAAACTAGAAACAACCTCGAAAACGGCCCCGTGAGAGGCACCAACACCTCGCATGGGACCAATGTAACTCGTAGGAACTGACCGCGTACTCACGGGAATCTCGGTTTGAGAATATGACGATAATTTGAATGTTTTTAGACTTAGGCTTAAAAACATGGCGTTAGAAGGTAAAAACTCGAAACAGCTCCCGAACGGCCCAGTGGGAGGCACCAACACCTCACACGGGACCAATGTAACTCATAGGAACTGATCGCGCAGTCACGGGACTCCTGGTTTGAGAATACGACGATAATTTGAATGTTTCTAGACTTATGCTTAAAAATATGGCCTTAGAAGGCAAAAACCCAAAACAACCCCCGAACGGTCCCGTGAGAGGCACCAACACCTCACACGGGACCAATGTAACTCGTAGGAACTGACCGCGCGGTCACAGGACATTCGGTTTAAGAATACGATGATAATTTGAATATTTTTAGACCTAGGCTTAAAAATATGGCGTTAGAAGGTAAAAACCCCGAACATCCCCCGAACGACCCTGTGAGAGGCACCAACACCTCGCACGGGACTAATGTAACTCATAGGAACTGACAGCGAACTCACGGGATTCTCAGTTTGAGAATACGATGATAATTTGAATGTTTCTAGACTTAGGCTTAAAAATATGGCGTTAGAAGGCAAAAACTCAAAACAACCCCCGAACGACCCCGTGGGAGGCACCAACACCTCACACGGGATCAATGTAACTCGTAGGAACTGATCGCGCAGTCACGGGACTCCTGATTTGAGAATACGACGATAATTTAAATGTTTCTAGACTTATGCTTAAAAACATGGGAAGCACCAACATCTCGCACGGGATCAATGTAACTCGTAAGAACTGACCACACAGTCATGGGATACTCGGTTTGAGAATACGATGATAATTTAAACATTTGTAGACTTAGGCTTAAAAACATGGCGTTATAAGGGAAAAACCCGAAACATCCCCCGAACGGCCCCGTGAGAGGCACCAACACCTCGCACGGGACCAATGTAACTAGTAGAAATTGTTCGCGCAGCTACGGGACTCCCAGTTTGAAAATACGACAATAATTTGCATATTTCTAGACTTAGGCTTAAAAACATGGCGTTTAAAGGCAAAAACCCAAAACAACCCCCAAACGGCTCTGTGAGAGGCACCAACACCTCGCACGGGACTAATGTAACTTATAGGAATTGACCGCACAGTTACAGGACACCTGGTTTGAGAATACGATGATAATGTGAATATTTATAGACTTAGGTTTAAAAATATGGCGTTAGAAGGTAAAAACCTGAAACAACTCCTGAACGACCCTATGAGAGGCACCAACACCTCGCACGGGACCAATATAACTCGTAGGAATTGACCGCCCTATCACGGGACGCCCGATTTGAGAATACGACGATAATTGACAAATTTCTAGACTTAGGCTTAAAAACATGGCGTTAGAAGGTAAAAACTCGAAACAGCCCCCGAGCGTCCCCGTGAGAGGCACCAACACCTCACACGGGACCAATGTAACTTGTAGGAACTGATCACGTAGTCACGGGACACCCGATTTGAGAATACGATGATAATTTTAACTTGTATATGCAATTTTTTACAGCTTGAATACGATTTTTTAAAAACTACTTGATTACTGATATCATTTCGTTTTTGTATCCTATTTTTTGGCCGGATGACATTGTATCGTTTGATTTTATGCAAGCGGAACACATTAAGAAGCCAATGGTTTACAACAGGAAGATTTTTTATATAATGTTGTTTACATTCGGGATTATATTTTTATGTGTTACGGCTGTTCGGGCTTTAATAGTTTTCTTATTTAGTTTTATGGTCGTGCGGGCTTTTATAATTTGATTGTTAAATTTTATGAGCATGCGGGCTTTATAACAAGCAGGTTTTATATTAATAGAGTTTGGAATGTCCAAAAAATAGAGAAAATGCTGCCCAATTTTTTTTTGTTCGTGAACTATTAAGACTTATAATATTTTTAAGTTTTTATGTATATTAGTTTAATGATAACGTTCCCAATTTTTAATTTGTAATTTTTTTAATTGTTTTGCCAATAATAAATATTTGTAACACATATGCGTGTCCAACGTAACACGAAGCAACCGACCACGCGCAGTCACGGGACACGCAATTATAGGATTGGAAAAAAAATATTTTTTTATTATAGCTAAATATGGTCATGGACAAAGTCCATGGCCATTTTTATTTTTTCCGTCGCGCATAAAAATGGTCGCGGCCAAAGTCCAAGACCCCTAACCGTGACGAAAAATGATCGCGATCAAAGTCCGTGACCCATACCTGGACGAAAAAAATGGTCGCAGTGTGGGTCATGGACTTTGGCCGCAACCATTTTTAGTCATGGTTCGGGGTGATGAATTTTGGTCGTGACCATTTTTTTCCTTTTTTTTCGTCGCGGTGTGGGTCACGGACTTTGACCGCGACCATTTTTAGTCACGGTTGGGGGTCACGGACTTTGGTAGCGACCATTTTTTTTCTCGTCGCGGCATGGGTCACGGACCAAGTCTGCGACCATCTGTCATGACCTTTTAGGACCGTGACCCCATATTGGTCACAGACTTAGGCCGCGACCCATGAAATTGGTCACGCTCGAAATGGTCACGACCCAAGTCTGCGACCCACAGTCTTGGTCAGGGATTTTGGCCATGACCATTCGCCAATTTGGGTGTAGTGCTTATTTTCTATTTCTTTGTTGGCTAAAAAACACATTTCTTTTTAGAAAAACCAACCGACCACGCCCCTCCATCCCAACCTCCTCTAGCTTTTATTTATCTTTTTTGACGAAAAACCCCACTCACCTACTTTTGATTTTTTCGGCAACCAAAGGGGATTTCTTATTTTCTTTAAACTTTAATGCGCGCGCACACACACACACACACATGTATATTGCTTAAGCTATCCAGTTTCCCCTCACAATGAGTCATGTGTCCCACATGACTCAGTTTCAACCAACTTAACAACCTCAAGCGACAAAAGGGTATTAAATCGATTTTATTAGTTTAAGGGCTTACGTGACACTTTTGGTAATTCGGGGGCTATTTTGGAACAATCTTAATAGTTAAGGACCAAATGAGTTATACACTTTTTTTTAAATACACGTCACTGCTATCGACAAAATTTTAAACAAAATTTTGTCAATGCTAATAGTAGTGATAAAAGAAAATAACTATCTTTGTCATTTTTCCTAACAACGACAAACTCGGAAGAAATATTATCACTTCTTAAGGCACTGATATATTCATTTATAACTCATAAAGAATCGGTAACAAAATCACGATTTGGTATATTGTTGGATAATAATTCTCCAATGTGTATTGTTTGATAACTACCATTAAAATCACATCTAGTTTTTATATGTTTTTGTAGCAAAAAAAGTATTATTAGTAGGTCAATTAATGTTTAGTCCCTAGGAATTAAGTACATTTTGCACTTAGTCCACCTTTTTTATTATGTTCCAAAAAGTTCCTTGTTTAATCGATCGATTGGTAGGGAAGACTTCTCTACCGCTTGGACAAAATATCACTTATTCGTTTGTCTGTCTTTCATAAGCCTTCAAATATAACCCCTTCTCTCAACCAAGATGCCATAAATCCACCCTCTTCCTTCCCCCTCCTATTATTTTCATATTCGTAATAGTGCGAAAAGAATGTTCGACTCCAAGTTGTTCAAGAATAGTGGCGTTGAGTTTCTCGACCATTTGCCTTAGAATTAGTCATTTTTATTTCCCGGCGGGGGCAGGGACCCCACTAAAACTACAAATTACACGAATAATCCTTCTCCCCCTTTCACCCTCCACGGTCAACCCTCCTCCCTCTCCCACCTCCACTTTTGTGCACCCTTCACTCGGACCACAAATACAAGAAAAGCTAGACCACAACTGTAAAGTTAATTTCTAAATCTTAGGGCTTTTAAATAGGTTCTCAGGGGTTTTAAATAGATTCATTAATGATTAACATGTGATTATTTGATTAACCATAAGATTTTATCCTCACATTTGATTTCGTCACATGGGAATTTTAGGGTTTTTAAATCAATTCATTTTAAGTGATTGAGAGGAGATTATTTAAATTACTTAAAATAACACTACTAGGGTTACTCAAATAAAAAATTACTTTGTTCTGTATTTTTTATTATTATTATTGAATTTAGTTTTTTCTACATGTGAAGGTATTTGACTTTTTATATTGTGTTTGTTCATTTGATAATTATTGCTCTTATTTTTTGATTTGTTATTTTAGCATATATATGTTCACCTGGGACCACAACTCAAGATGACTAAGTATATCACATGTTGTTGTAACTTTATTTTTTCTTTTAATCACTTAAATGTATTCTCATTATTAGTATTAGTTTTGTTTTACCTTAGTTTTGTTTGATTTTAAATTAATAGTTTTGCCTTGGGTTATTCCCTTATTCTATATTATTACCTATTAGTTCTTTTAAGTTTGTGCTAGTTCATTTAGTTCTTTTAGTTAATGTTTTGTAACTTTCCCCATTTTGATTTATTTTATTGTTTTTTTTTTATATACATGCCATTTGCGTATGGAGTTTCAATTTTGGCAAAATTCAATTATATTTGAGTACATAAAGTAGTAGAATTTTTATCGATCATGGGTGTCATTTGAGACATATATTTGAATGATAGGTGTGGAGTGCAAACCATAATGACCCAAATTACCGCGACCTAAGTGGGCCCAACCCAGAAACAAGAAGCGTATCACTCAAGTCAAGATTAACGTCATAAGGGATAAGCATGGAAATGTCAATATTGTCATCATAACTCAACCACCTTTATCGTTATAAATTGAACCCTCACCCCAGGGCAAATGGGTATGTAATTCATTGTTTATGTATTATAAAGAAGTAATAAAGGAAAGAAAATACCTCGTGGACGTAGGTAGTTATCGAACCACGTAAAATTCATGTGTTGTGAGATTGATTGCTTCCTTGATTGACTTTCTTTTTTTAATTGTGACTAGTTTCACTCATAGTAGGCATGGGTATTATATTAGAATTTGAAGAATGAAAGCAGTCTCTGCAGTCTATCAAGGCACGAAAATGCCTAATAACTGCTTTTTAGGTAAAAAAAATGATTTTTTTTATAGGTTGGCCTTAAGGTGTTTGGAAGGAAAATGCCTCTAAAGAACTCTATAAATGTGACGTAGAATTTTTTAGTAATTGTTGCTAGCGTTACTTGATATACTTTTAACAAATGTCTTTAACTATTAACATTTATGCTTTAGACTAAAATGTCTATGGTGATTGAATATTAACGATTTTATATTACTGTTATTCCACATTGGTATTTTAACATGGACTATGGGCTCTGTACATATATTTTTTGTTTGAAAAATTTTATGAAACCATTTTTTGGCAATAAATAATTAATATATGCTTTTGGTTCCTTGAAAATTATTTAATCTCGATGCTTTATGATATTTTACCTCATATCCATGTTCTCCCACTCATTTTGGTTTGAACTATTATTTTCTAAAATACTTATTTACCTTTTCAAATAATTTATTTCATCATTGAAGTTCTATATATTTTGTGGATACGTATTCATACACCTTTAGTCAAATTATTCCATTGTTGTTATTCAAATACGTGTGATAAGGTATCCATATTTTGCCTATTTATTCATATTGTGAATGCTTAGAGTGTGATGATTTAATTTATTGTATCGGCTTTATTCAAATTAATATATATAGAAATAAAAGAATAATAGAATGTTTAATGCTTACATTATTACCCATCATCCTTCGTAGTCAACCATTTTTTTTTATAGAAATTCAGTGTAAGGCATCATTTTTGCAAATTTGATTAAAGAATTATTCATTCATTTTCTCGATTAGTTGTATACTTTTATTTCACTTTAAAACCACTATTTTATCCCATTTACTCATGGATCATGAGTAATTTGTTGTAGAGTTTAGGGGAGTATTTAACTTTCAATCCTTTATCTTTGTAAGCGTCCTTTTCATTTAATTACTTGATCTAGCGGGAAAACTTGACAAAAGTTTCTTAAATTTTAGAAGAAGTGAAAAAAAGTATGAGCGTATGAATGAATTTTTTGAAATAAAACAAATTTTTTTATATTAGGCGTTAATTAAAAAAATGTTAAAATGATTTTTCATTAAATGACCTATTATTATTATTTTAATATAAATTTTTATTGAAGTTGGTAAAATCCGACGAACATGATTTGAAGCGTAGATGGCGGTGTTAGACAGGAGCACACTCGATAAAACCCTCTCTTTATAATCATCATCGAATTCTAGGGCTCTAGATCTCAGAGGTTGAGGATTTCGCAAACTCTTTCTGTTGCTCGCCTTTGCAAACCAAATTATCAGTGAACAAAGGAACTCCTCTCCAATGACGCCGCCTCCAGGACCTTATTCCGGAACCAGCACCCTCGCTTTGGTTATTCTTTCATTTCCTTCATTATTCATTCCCACACACACACACACGTGAAGTGTTTATTGATCGGTTGAGTATTTATGGATGGCAGGTGGCTCGTGTATCCGCTTTCTCCTTTGGACTCGTTTATGGAAGCATGAAGCTCAAGTATCTTAAGGTACTCTCTAAACCCTAATTTGTCATCCTATATTTCTATTCATTTCGTAATTTAATCGTACCTGCCTCCTCAACATCTGGATGTGTTTTAGTCCTTATATTATTAATTTCAATGCTAGAGGAACACGCTCAATATCTACGGATCTGGTGTTATTATGGTCATTATATTATCTCCTCAACATTCTCGCTCTGGTTATTTTAGTCATTAGGTTGGGCTACATGAAGCATATTTGATATCAGTAGCTATTCATGACTGGTTTGATTGAAATTGAGAGTAATAATTTGGTTCCTTTTATTTGGCCGGAATTGATGACATGTACTTGTTCCTATGAAGACCGGTAAGTAAAGAATTGTCTAGGGTGTTGATTGGTGCCTACTCTTCTAATGGATTTTGAGGTTCCATGACTGATCAATCTAGTTAAATTCTCAAAGTTTAGAGGTTTTTGTGGTGGCAATTGGGCATGGAAATCACTTGTATCCCTTGATACAGGGGCCTTCTCATTGAAGGCGCAATGTTTTTTTTTCGTAAAGCATTAGATATTTTATCAAGCATTATATTTCCTAGTTCCAATTTTTATATCCTTGAAAAAATTATTGTTTAGAATATCAAGCCTTCCATAGCCTTCATTTCTATATCAACTTTAGTTAATTTCATATCCAAGTTTTAAGTTCATTAATTTTCCTCGCTTTTAGCATTCTAGTGTCTATAAGTTTCCATCTTGCTATGAATGACGGGATTGATTGAAATTGAGGGTAATAAGAAGAGATGTACTTGTTCCTATAAAGACCTGTAAGTAAAAAACTAAAAAACTGTTTAGGGTCTTGTTTGGTGCCTACTCTTCTAAGAGAGTTTGAGGTTTCAGGACTGATCAATCTAGTCAAATTCTTGAATTTTAGAGGGTTTTAATGTTGCAATGGGGCATGGAGGCCAATTGCATCCCTTGATACATGGGAGTTCTCATTGACTCTGCAAATTTTTTGCTTCTTTAAAGTGTTAGATATTTTATCAAGCATTATATCTAATGTGTTCCAATTTTTATATCCTTGAAAAAATTATTGTTTAGAATACCAAGCCTTCCACAGTCTTCAATTCTCTATTAACTAATTTTGCATCCAAGTTTTAAATTTGGCAATTTTCCTTGCTTTTAGCTTGCCAGTGACAATAAGTTTTCATCTTGTGGGGTGTTTTCATACCTTCCCCTTGATCGAATAAAATAGATAGTTTTCAATTTTAATTTAAACTGCCACTATGGCAATTAAATTTTCAAAATATTAAATAAATATTTCTGCACTTATCCATATCTACCATATCAGAAGTTCCACTAAAGAAGAATTCCTTTGCCAATTGTTTTATGATGCTCGAAAAACCAAGTTAAATAAAGTTGGTTTAGTGTAACTATCCACTGATGGTGAATGGTGAAGTGATTTTGATGAAAAATGCAACAAAATATTTACATACACTAAATGAGAAAATATTCAAAGGAATTCTCACTCATTCTTATATAATCATAATAATTACTTGTCACAAATGAGAGGTTACATGGGTATTTATAAGCCTCCAATACTTGGCGGGCAAGCCAGGTATGATGTCATGGACCTAGTGGTCCAGGTACGACATCATTAGCCAAATCTAATCTATTTAAGAATATTTCTAAAGGAATACTCATTTATTATAATAAAAAGACAATAAAAAGAACAATAATTAAATACATCGAGAATATTTTTTTTGTTCTTTTTTGAGGAACCAAAACAATATCTTATGAGTTTTTGTGGCCCAATTAAAACATTTATGAAATTGTGATAGTTGGAGGTTGCTCAATTATCTCGAATCAATCGACCAAAGGAAAACCCATCATTTGACTCCTCCCCGTTAGATATTGAGCGCTGAACCCTACGGAAAACCCTACAAACCCATCATGTGACTCCTCTCCGTTTGAAATTGAGTGGAAACAGTCTCGGGGTTCTTTGTTAGAGTTGTTTGTGCCTATAATAAGACGCTGAACCCTAGTTGTGACCACTCGCCAAAAAGATTTGCGTTCATCGTTTACGTTGCTTTTATCGAGGGTTTTCGCTAGATTTTCATCGATAATCATTTATTCTAATATAAAGACAATACAAAACAATAATTAAAATAAACGTCATTATCGACCACATATGTAGAACGCACCCATATATCACACTCACTTGAGACTGCCCATTATTTAGAAAATATCATGTGGGATATGATTACAAAATCACAGTGACGAAATCGTTTAGCGTGAAAGGATAAGCACTCCAAGTAGAGAGCAAGAGAGAGAGAGAGAGATTTTAGTTTGTCCGAGGATTCGGAGGGTAGCATAAACTGCTCTTGACCAACAAACAAAGACCAACCATTTCTGCAAACAAAGACCCGTATTAATGGAAGTCACCCATCATGTACAAGAGGTGTCATTTTTATCCCAGTGATGGTCAGTCTAGCTTTCTTTGGTGTATTTAGCCATCATTACCCGTAGAGTGTTTGTCCCACATATGACTAATCGACCTATACCATTATTTGCCTTTGAGCTATGGTTCAAAATCTTAGTCGCGTTCGGACGACCATTTTTCAACTTGGTCGTGGTCGAACTCTTTTTTTCAACTCGGTTGCGGTATCGTGCGATATGAATGATACGCTATTTAGAGAGCTCAAAAAATTCTGAAAAAATTCTAGAAAATACGAGAACCAATAATGATGTAAGTCTTCAAATGCGGAAGCGTTATTATTACACTACTCAACTATTATCTACACAACAACAACAACAACAACAACAATAAATAAACTAAACTAATGAAATGGGTTTCTTTCTTTCTCTCTTTATTCTCAATTCTCAATTCTCAATATTCAAGGTTGATTACAAATGAGGGCCAAAGGCCTATTTATAGGAGATGTTAGCTTGCTAATCAAGTTATTACTCAAAAAGACAAAAAAAGACTCATTAGCCCCAAACATGTTTGGAGACTAATTAAAAAACTAAAAATAAAGAAAAATGACAATAAGTCCTAACCTAAAAAATGGAAAATAAAAGATAGCCTTCTCTAGGAGGCATAACAACGCGCCACGTGTCGCTAGAAATCCCATACACGTCATTCTTCCCTTCTTCGAAAAAACTCGTCATCGAGCTTGGAGGGTGACTCATCAATGCCAAATGTACACGAGTCGCAACAAGTGTTAGCTTCCAAAGTAAAACCAAAATAAATCCAACACGCAAATGGACCGGCCGAACTTCCGTTAAACCCATATGGACCTTCAACAAAAGGGGATTAATATACCCGAATCTCAACGATGCCCCCTACGGAATCCGAGCAACCAAAAACTGACGACCATATCCGCCTTCTCAACACCACGGGTACATGGTTGCAACTTGGCCTGGTGGATCCTTGAATTTGACCGGACGGTAATTCCGACCACCACACCTTTGCAAGTACGATGGCGAAACAAGTGGACTGAAGACCGCAACATCTCGGAAAGCCGGGCCTCAAAAAGGCAAATAGTTGGAAAATGAATCCCAAGTGGGTACATTTCTCATGGAAGTCATGTGTTGCGTCTTTGATTGATCGAGTTAGAGGTCAATAGGGAGAGTGAGATCGGCTCAAAGTAGGGCAGATCCGTTTTGGGTCGGATTTGATTTGGTTGGGCATTAGTGGGGAAAGGGAAAAATAGGTTTAATTTTGGGGGTGGGGCAGATTTGGTTTCTTTTTGGAGTTGATGACGAAGGTTTCTCGGGTATTGGGGCCAGGTATATGGGTGGAAACAGGGCAATAAGGTAGGGAGGGGGTCGAGTGGTGGTTGGTTGAGGTTGATAAGGGCAGCTAGCAACCATTATGGTTGGCCAACCTCGAGTACCAATCAGATTTGAGGAGGGGGTGGATCGGAGGTTGGATGTAGGGGTCAAAGGGTTAGGGTTAGGTCGGAGGGGGTTTATTTGGCAAGAGGGGTGGTCAACGGGGGTTTACAAGGGTGGGTAGGCCGGTCGGAGGAAAAACAGGTTGGCCAGCCCCTGTTTGACTGCGACAGGTGGTTCCGATTAGATTTAGGGTATTTTCGGACAGTGGGGTTGGTCAGTTAGGGTGGGGAAGCTAAGGTTTGAGGTTGTAGGCTGGTCGGGTAGTTTTATTTTTTTGGGGTCGGAGGTAGATCGAAACAGGGTAGGTTTGGGATGTGGGGTTAATTAGGGTTAGGGTTTTAATTTTTTTTTTTGTTTGGTGGGTTTCTTGGGTTAGGGTTTGGGTAAAAAAAAAAAAATTGAAGACAGAGATTTATATAAAACGGGGTGGTGGTTGTGTGGCGGTAGGAGGTGGAGGTGGAGGTGGAGGTGGAGGAGTGTGGCTGTGGATATGGAGGTGGAGGTGGTTAAAAGAGTTGGTATCCCCCCATTTAGTAGTGATGGAATTTAGGGTTTTCATCCACCCGATTCTCATTTGGACATTTATCAATCTTTTGATTGAAGGATTGCCGGAGTTAGAATCACAACTTGTGACCCGCTTCACGCACTCCGACGAACACCAAGAACAAACCTCGCTCTGATACCAATTTGATGTAAATCTTGAAATGCAGAAGTATTATTATTACACTACACAACAACTATTATCTACACAACAACAACAAAAAATAAACTAAACTAATGAAATGGGTTTATTTCTTTCTCTCTCTATTCTCAATTCTCAATATTCAAGGTTAATTACAAATGAGGGCCAAAGGTCTATTTATAGGAGAAGCTAGCTTGCTAATCAAGATATTACCCAGAAAGACCAAAAAGGATAACTAACAACTAAAAATGACTCATTAGCCCCAAACATGCTTGGAGACTAATTAAAATACTAAAAATAAAGGAAAATGACAATAAACCCAAAACTAAAAATTGGAAAATAAAAAGAATGTCTTCTCTCGGAGGCACAACCATGCGCCACATGTCGCTAAAAATCCCATACACATCAAATAATGTGGACCAATTAGATATCTTCAAAACCATCATTTAATACGCATAACATTGTCTAATTATTATATTGATGCGTGTCGAACTTGTCAGCTTTCATATTCCACAATAAATTAATAAAAAAATAGCAAAATAATTGAATCGCATATAAAATTTCATAAAAATTGTTACATAGAAATGGTTACATTGTTTGCATGATTCTCAACTCCCTATCTAGTGGTGATCGTGGTAAGAATGTGAATGAGGGTAAATTCCCCTTGTAGGGTAAGGATAAAAATATGAACCATATAGTTGGGATGACAGGCTAGATGACCAATCTGGAAAATATGGTCAACAAAAGAAAGAGCCATTTTTAAGAAATATTATAATTTTTTAAGATATACTACTAATTCTTTAAGAAATAGTAAAGGTTAGTGAATAATTCTACGACTTTTTAGGAAATAGGACTAAATTAAAGATGTCGTACAAATTTTGAACAAAGTAATATTAGTAATTTTAAAAATGCTCAACAAATATTTTTTATTCCTATTAAAATGCACAAATTCATAAAAAAATTCATAAAATTATTATTGTTATGTAAAACACAAATGTAAAAAGATGTTTCTTTTAATTATTTTTTTACAAAGCAATATATTTATTTTGGAGGCATATACCAAATAATCCCTCGAACATTTTTTAATGCGCGTTTAATCCAAGCCTTTTTATTTGTTCCAAAAAGTCCCTCAATATGACGCTAGCACGGACTATTAAAAATAAGAGAATATTTATTAAATGGGTGTTTGAGGGAATTTTTGGAACAAAATAAAAAGGCGTGGACTAAATGTGTATTAAAAAATGCTTGAGGGACTTTTTGATAATTGATCCTTTGTTTTGTACTCTAAAACGAACTTTTTACATAGGTTAAAGCATTTAACTCTTTTTTTACAAATCAATTTGTTAACAATTGAAAAATGAAAAAAAAAACAGTAACTTCCTTAAAAGCTTAAATAAAAATGGGGAAAAAAAACCCTGTAAAGTTAAAAAACCGTTCGGCTATAAAGTTGTCAATATTGCTGTGAAACTAATAAGCCCACCGACTTGATCTTTCTCCAAAACCGAAATCCACACACCTCTTTACAAAACAATACAAAGTTGAGATTGAATCCCATATTGTTGCCTGCGACTTCCATGAACACAAAGTCGACCAAAAGATTGTTAGGGAAGAGGTGACAAAGTGAAATTCTTACTTTGTTTTAGGTTCTGGTCTTGATTTGCCTTTTTTTTTCTCAATTGTTTAACTCTGCCTATATCTTATTAAATCGATAGATTTTGCAGTTATATCGCTGATATATGGCGAGTTGCCCGAGATGTCGTCGCTATTAACCGATTCAACCCCAAATGGTAAAAACTCATATTAGACGAGACCTACGATATTGAGTCAACTCCGCCGATACCTAGTTGACTAGGTCGAGATTTTGAACCATGCTTCTAGTACATAAGGGTTGCTTGATGAAGGCGTTAGTAGGCCTGTAAACAGATCGGATTCGGACGGGATCAGGTAAATTCAAATCCATATCCGTTTATGTTATACGGATTCGGATCCGATCCGATTATTCGTCGGATTTTCTGTTAGGGTTCCAAATCCATATCCGTTTATGTTAAACGGATTCAGATTCAATCCGATTATCCGACATATTATTTTTTACTTATTTTTATAATAATTTTCATTAAAAAAATAAATAATGATATGTCAAAACATATACTTTTGACCACTTGATTTGCAACATTTTAATTTTCAAATCTTAGGAACCGTGTGTCTTTTTCCTTTTATATGAGGGAGATTTTTTTTATATAATATTATAACTATTATAATATATATTATAATATTATTAAATACAATATATATTAGTTAAAAATATATTATATATAATTTATATATATTAAATACAATATATATATATATATATATATATATATATATATATATATATATATATATATATATATATATATATATATATATATATATATATTAAAAATAGTAATCGGATCGGATTATTAACGGATTGGAGTATATGAATCCAAATCTGCTCCATTTAATAAACGGGTAATCGGATTTTAGGCATGATCCATATCCGTTTAAATGGATCGGATTCGAATTCGGATAAAATCCGATCCATTGACAGTCCTAGGCGGTAGGGTTTTTTCCCTTGGGGTTGTTAGTCTTTCTCCTATACTTGAAATAGTTGGGCGTTCCCCAACATTACTAGGTGGAGCACTTTAGGCTTTCTTGAGCACTGTATGGCACCCCAACCATAATTCTGGATTAGAGTGGACTATAAAAGGTCTAAGGATACTAAAAGATGTACAAATTACAATCGTAAGCCCCACATTAGAGGCCTGACAGCCATTGGTGCATGACACCCAAAATATGTATCAATATAATGAACTTTTCATTTTAGAAAAATATCGGCAGAGTTCCCTTTATTTATTCATGAAAATTCCCTCATAATTTTTTCCGAAAAGTCTTTAACATACTTGAAAGTATTTCTCTGGTAATATACAATAATCTTAAAATTCTCAACCACAGAGATCTCAAAACAATTCCTCAATAATATGTTCACCGGACATGACCCAAATGAATTATTACAACAATTTATTATTAAACATAATTAGGTCTTCAACACCAACATAACAATATAACAAAGAACAACATAACAATTGCTAGGATAATGAGTCCAAATACTAATTATTAGGCCCAAAATGAGAATCAATCCCACAAAGTCAGGATTACTGTAGCCAAACCCTCAAGCCATGAATCATAGCATCTAATCCGCTTTTTTCTTACCCTTGTCCTTGGATGTACCCGAGGGGGGAAAAGGACGAGAACATGAGCCAAATGCTCATCAGGAATAAACAAATGCAATCGAACATAAATGTGAAATGAAACAATATACCGGATGATGCCTGATGGGACTATAGGTCTATAATGTTATGATTGGCATCTCACCAAGACAAATCAAAATTGTGCTTTAGGTCAAAGATTAAGAATTTAAATATAAAAGACACGCCTTTTAAAAACACGAATTGAAGGGTATAAAAGCATAAGGGTTGAAATGATTTGAGTCATAAGAATGTTTGAAGTATGGTGGTGGACGGCATTAAATAAAATGGATAAATAAGAGTAAATTATGTGTGAAATACACTAATCAGTTTGAATTATAAAATTGTTTTAGGTGTAATAATTTCTCAAACTGTTTCAATTTGTTTACTATTATTACCTCTACTTTATTGTACTAACAAATTGGGGGGTGTGTTTCGGATCTTCTACGGGATTCTCACCATGTAACGTTCGATTATCCACACCGACCGCCAGTGACAATCATATAACCAAGAATTCCATCGCATATATTCAAGTTAAATATGTTCAGAAAACATCTCTATTTGTTACATTTAGCAATTCAATTTTCAAAAATTAACAACTTTTGGATCGTCTCAACCCTCTTAAATTTATTAGAAAGTCACCAGTTTAAAGTCCCATTTAAAATAAGAAAAATGTTGAGTTTAACTAGCATCATTTCTGGAAAGCCTTCCCAAAGTAAAAATCAGAAGTGAAAAAAATATCCAAATAATAAAAAGGGTTTATTTTACAAGTCCTTTAAAGAGAATATTCAAATGCCTTGTGTGGTGACAATTATTATGCAACACAAATAGATAAGAGACAAGCAATCACCAAGCAAGAATAAGGAAGATAAAACGGCAGTCACACAACGAAGGACGTACGTGGTTCAGCAAAGATGTGCCTATGTCCACGGTGGTGTAGTCAGTGTTATTTCTATATACTCCGGAGAGCGGTTACAGAGAATACAACTTGTCCTTTGCCCTGGACCTAGGGT
The DNA here is from genome assembly GCA_949130495.1 of Sambucus nigra. Lineage (NCBI taxonomy): Eukaryota > Viridiplantae > Streptophyta > Magnoliopsida > Dipsacales > Adoxaceae > Sambucus > Sambucus nigra. The sequence goes on along the minus strand of OX422210.1, from coordinate 459,241,077 downwards.
TTGTTATATACATGTTCGTTCTGGTGAGTGGGGGTGTGGGATTCCTCCATGTTTCCCATCTCCTCTTAGGGTGCCCCTTAATGGGAACGTGGGAAGAGATTAGATCATGATCGGTTTAAGGCATAAGGGGCCTGAACTTTGGGCCGCTACAAGTGGGCTACTCGTCCAGGCCCATCATTCTAGTTTCATGTACCCACACCTTGTTTAAAGCTTTTCCCAAACATAGGTTTTTTATGGCAACGGGTTGGGTTTGGGGGGGGGGGGGGGGGGAGGGGGGGTTGTCATAACCCGCCCCGCCCCGCCCCGCCCAGCGACGGTTTTTTTAATCCACCCCAAACCCGTATAAGTGTACCCCCCCTCCCAAACCCGCCGGCCTCGCCCCGTTTAGATTAAGCGGGTCAAAAACCCGCTCGGGGCGGGTTAAAACCCGCATGTTAAACCCACATACCGCATATATAACTTGTTTATATATAAATTTTTAGTGTAAATAATATATTAAATACGAGTATTTTAGTAATTATAAGAAATAAAAAGGGCGGGGCGGGTTATGCTTATATATAGTAAACCCGAACCCGTCCCATTTAATAAACGGGTTAAAAAAAAATCCATACTCGCCCCGTTTATTTTGAAGGGGATTTTAACCCGCCCCATTAGGGGCGGGGCGGGAACCCGGTGGGGCGGATTAAACTGTCATCCTTTTTCACCAAAGATTTAGGTCACAAACATAGTATTACCACAAGGAAGATGAACTCATCCAAAGAGTGAACATATCAAGGCTGTACAACAGCTACACGAAGGAAAAGGCTATGAATATTTTAAAAAATTCTTAATAAAGAGCATGTACTGAAGGGAATCAATATGCAACAACATATCCAATAAGAATCAAGAAATAAATCAAAGAAGTTGAAAGAGGAGAAATTTTGGCGTTGATTGGTTAGAGATTGATGTGTGTGTGTGTGAGAGAGAGAGAGAGAGAGAGAGAGAGAGAGAGAGAGAGAGAGAGCTTTGGTTCGAGTTTATGGGTTTTTGAGTTGTTTTCCCCGAATAAAAACTCTTAAATGCTGTCAATTTGTCAAAAACGAGGTTTGACTGTGACAACTCACTGCAGCGATTCATCAATGACGGAGCTTGCAAAAACGAGGATCCAAATCTTTAATTGCATGTTTGATAGACCTTTGGTTGATTCTTCAAAACTAGAGAGAAGTTGAAGGGTTTAAGATTCTCTCTCTCTCTCTCTCTCTCTCTCTCTCTATATATATATATATATATATAGAGAGAGAGAGAGAGAGAGAGAGAGAGAGAGAGAGCATTGGTTAGAGTTACGTGTTTTTGGGGTGTTTACCCCGAATAAAAGACTTCTAAATACTAAGTTTATCAAAAATGAGGTTCGACTGGGACAACTTGCTGCTTGAGCAAAGCACCAGTGACGTTGCAAAGACGAGGGAGAAAATTGGGTTTCTCTTCGCAGACTTTTTGCAGGTAGTGAACAACGAAGAATCCTCCACTGCAGTGAAACCACAAGGGGGAATGTGCATCAAATTAAAATACACAACACAGTTGAGGTTTAAAAATAAGAGTTGTGTTTATTCTTTTATGTCAGTGTTATATCTACCATATGATATAATATTTTTGAGCAAACAACAGTAAACCAACATGAAACATTTAGTTCTATGTAAACGTAATGAATGCAGTAGGGGGCTAAATTGTTACAGAATTTATGTAAGAGCAAATTACGGGGCTCTACCTTTCCCTTCTCTAATTGGTTGGGTGGGACTATTGCCAGTTTGTATATTCATTTTTTTTAAAGTTCTTGCCTATTTATTATCATTTTGTTTTTCTCTATTCCAGGCAAAGGCCAAGTCCCATCAGAAAGCTGAAGCCAAGGCACACCACTGAAGGAGTGTAGGACTGTTTTTTGCTGTCCAATCCAAAATAATTCATGACAATAGAACATTATATCAGTGTTGGCCATGACTTGCCTCTAGTAATTGTTCAGTTTTGTTGAGAAGTTTTTACATGATTATTGGTTTAAAACCATCATGATTTTATGGACATCGTGAGGAAGTTGAATTGTTTTTACGCTTTTAGGAAAATAAAATTTCAGTAGTGCTGGGTGTTGAAATCCAACCGCATGCTTTTATTATATACATATTGCAAAACAAGCGTTTTTTTTGGGGAAAGCCTCTCCGCTGTGGTTTACGATCATCCAACAACGAACCAAAAAATAGTGTTGTCTTGAGAAGCTGCCAAATCCAGCACACAATCAGAGACGAATCAAAACTAGTTGGGTTTCTGGAACTTTGCATGTTGGTTGATATTTTGATCAATGTTCATCTTTTTGGATAAAAAAAGTAAGGGCTAATACAATACATCTACATGTTTTTATTAAAAAAAATTGTCTGTTACGGAAAATCTTGCCCTTTCTCCTTAAAAGTGCCTCGAGCGAGGACCACTTGAAGGGAGTAAGATTTTCCAAATCGGTCCTAGTTCGTGGAACAATTTAGAAAATCTTGTGATATGGTTGATTGATTTGGGAAATTTTAGAGGAGGTGAGATTTTTTATATTTGACATAGTAAAAAAAAAGTGATACTTTTGGTTTCAACTATACTTTTGTTGGAAACTGTGTTGAGCATACCGCATTTTCTGGTGATGTTCATGTAGGGTGAATTAATTTTCTCAATTGACCTGTATGATTTGTTGAGTAAACACAATCTATGAATCTGTGACGAGATTTAATTCCTTTTCATGTGGTCATGTCGATTTCCCATGCACCACATAAAAATTGATGTTATTGATTTTTTTTACATTTAACCTTCATTTTTTAATGTGATATATGACTCTTTGCTGATTTTTTCGATATAATTTCTGCATGAGGGGATTATCTTAAAATATTGCATAAAAATAGGAAGTTGGGTTTGAGGATTTATTTGAAGTTGCTCTTATTCATATTGTCAAATTAGACTTAATTCCCTATTTTGGGGACCAACCAAGTAAGAAATATAAAAATGATAGGGTAGATCAAATTAGACATTAAAATTTGGAGGGTAAGTTAAAATGACCCAATTTGTTTTGGTTTGCTCCATATAGTATGGGCCAGGTTTGCTCCGTATAGTATGGGCCAAGTGTAAACATTCCCTTTTGAACCCCCGCCTTTGATTTTAGGAAATTTTCCTATTCAATCCTCTGGTCAATTTTTTTTTTGTTCTTGTGCATTTATATATTTTTTGGGCAGTAAGGTGAGACCCTTTAGTGTATTTTATAAGTTAGGGTGTACATAATTTTAACACATTAGTATTAGAAATATTCATGTATATATTATAAGAATTTATCTACAAATTATATATCTTTTTTTAAAAAAACCATGTATATTTTACAAAATTTATTGTACACATAATTGAAAATCAAATATATATTAAGGGAGAGGGATTTTAGTATCCAACGATATGCCAAGTATAGCATCATCCAAGATCACACTTCATCCGCCAAGGCCGACCATCACCAATCCGTCCAAAAGTGGGGAATTACCACTCGGCCAGGACTGACTCGGCCGACGGATCAACGTAGGGGGTCTCTGCTTTTGAAGACTAGTCAATGTGTCTTGAAGCAGTAATTATAGGGATTGTAGACCCTCGTCCTCGGCCTCCCATAGGCCGATGAAGACATGCCAAGACTACTCAGAATGATAGGCGTCAATTCCTCAGTGGTCCATATATCAACAATCCGACCTCGGCCATAATGGTCAGCCGATGCCTGACAGCTGGCAGGGCACTTGCATTGGGAGACGCGTGGGAGTGTGCACGTGGGTTGCAGATCCCATGTGGATCAAAACCGTTATAATAACATCTGCCTCACACGTGAGGGAATATTTGATCATCATGACCTACATGTGACAGAGGCAGCTGACTCCTCCTCATTGGCTAGGAACATTCCACACATGCTTGGGGGGTACACTACATCCCCTAAGCACTATAGATACTTATATTCTACCTGATTTTGTAAATGATCGTAAATTGTAAACCCTAGTTGAAACTTTCTAAAAAACACAGTAGAGAGAGAAAGCTTGTGACACACCCCAACCTAGTTACTTATAATTAAGTCTGAAAGTCAAAGTGAGTCAAACCATAATTCATCTAACCAAACCATAAACACGAGTTTAATTTCAGAATCATCATTTTAAATCCATATAACTGAAAACCTTTTTACAACATCAGAGTAGTCATACTTATACAAACTTGCTTGAAGGATAATTTAACTTAATTACATCATTTACATTTAAACAAAATCTTTGTCTCTCCCATTCCTCGCTAACCCAACCCGACTTCCCAGATTTGGCAGTGACATCGCGTTACCTGAAAAATGTGAACATAGGAACCGTGAGAAAAATAGCCCAGTGAATGCATCACTACTATACTACTGCATGAATTTAAATGCAATAAATCATGTCCATATAATTATGTATTAACTTATCCGGCTCATTCATAATGAATGACCAACTTTTTCGAATCATGATTCACATATCCCGTCTAAATAGACAATTCTCCCCCATTCCTGGTCGAGGAGTAACCTCCCATTTCGGTAAACCGAAATGAACAATTTTATATTCATAACATTATGATCATATTCGTAACAGTATACAAACACATCATTCCAGTGAGTACGCTCACCTTGGTTGACAACTATGTATTCACATTTCCTTCGGGTGGAGCTGAATTGGTTTGATTTGACCTTACACCGGTCAATCCAACTAAATCAGTACTGAATCTCAATAATAAGTATTATCCTAACATAATTATATAACTTTCATGATTGTACAACAACAATATAATTCAGCATAAGTTACGTTCCATAAAACATAAGTAAAGACGAAACAATGGTATACATGTTGATAAAGTTATGAACATTTAACCGTAGGAAATACCTCATAAGGAATTTATAACTAAAACAAAGTAAACATGAAAGTACGCTTCTCAATGTATATTCACATGAAACATGTACTCAAAATACCCTTTGGAAAGAGGAGATAACAATGTTCTTTCATCGGGTATTCAGTATGGCCTCAAATTGTTGTCTTCTATACTCAACCATCCTATATTCCCAAATTGTATACATACAGGTGTCCAAACTTATCAATATGAAGACATATATGAATATACTTTCCAGTACAAGTGACGGTGTAATTTTTCAAGCTTCCTAGAGCAAGTTATGACCATTTCTTTACAACACAAGAAATCTGCCCTACAAGCTCCTCTATTGTTCCTTCGAATTTCCAGAATTTTCATAATTTTTCTACAGCATAACTTTCCATGATTTTCAACCCATTTTCAGTACACATACTTAATAGTACATAATTAAATTTTCATAAATTTTTGACTTCATTTGCTATGTCAAAATCTTGACAAAACTCAAGGCATACCGAAATGAAATATACAAACAACAACTATATACCAACTTTCAACCATCACTACGGCCTAACCACAAGGAGTTAAATCCTAATTATCGGTTATGATATGAATATATGAGTTTACTTTCATATCCAATTGGAATTTCTCAATTCCAGTAATCACACAAAAATATATTCAAGTTTGAATGCAAGGGGTTTCAATACAAAGCAATTTTAAGGGTTTATGCATTCAACTTAACTTAAACTTGCATATATCCATACATATGCACCCAAGCATGAAAGGTCAATAAACAAATCAAGGATTTATATCATATAAATCGTAAATATATGAAAAATAACAAGATTTGCAATTAGGATTACCTTCGGGACTTTTACGTAATTTCTACGGATTTTTCTACACTTTTTCTCCTCACTTTTCTTCCAAAAATTCTACCTTCTCTTTCCTCAAGCTAACAACACTTGGAACTGAACCTAGGGATTAATTTGATGAAGAAATAAGTTAGAGGGAGAGTTTAAGTCGGCCAAGGCTGCCTCCCAATCCAACCAATCAAATTAAACCATTTGGTTTAATAAAAGACAATTTACCACTTAAAGAGAATTGACAGATTTGCCCCTTGTTCGTAAATTTGGCCTAACTTCTTACTCGTACATCCGTTTGATGTACCGTTTGTTGTGTTACAACCCTAATTCATATGTATACAATTATATAGTTTTCACCTCAAGTCAATTGTTATGTTATAAAGGTCAAAACTAGTCTTAAACAGGGACATTTCTATCGAAAACAACAAAATTTTGTGTTTGTAAATAATTCGACATTTCATGATTTATGATAATAGGATTAGACTAAACATAATCAATTAACATTAGATATACTAATAACATATTATCCATATCACATAAGCTAATCATGATTTAAACATAATTTATCATAATTATATTCGGGTTGTCACAACTTCCCCCCTTAGAAAATTTCGTCCCCGAAATTTAATATGAAGTTCACTTACCAAAAAAATGGGGATACTGTTTCTTCATGCTATCCTCTGTTTCCCAAGTTGATTATTTAATCACATGGCTCATCCACATAACTTTAACTAGGGGAATAACTTTATTTCTCAATACTTGCTCCTTACGATCAATAATTTCCATTGGTTCCTCAATGTACGACAAGTCTTCCTTCAGTTCAATTGGTTGAGTTTTCAACTGATGAGATGGATCCGCCAAATGCTTACGAAGCATCAATATGTGAAACACATCATGTAAATGGGACAAGTCCGTAGGTAAAGCTAATCTATATGCCAGGGTCCTAATTCTTTCCAGTACTTCATATGGTTCAATGTATCTTGGACTTAGTTTCCCCTTTTTCCCAAATCTCATGACGCCTTTCCATGGTGAAACACGCAGGAATACAATATGTCCCTTCTAAAATTTCAATGGATACTTCCTCTTATCTGCATAAAATTTCTGCCTGCTTTTCGCTATCTTTATCCGTTCCTGAATAATTTTGATCTTTTCAGTCGTCACATCTATTAATTCAAGACCCAATATTTTCCTTTCACCCACTTCATCCCAACACAAAGGCGTTCTACTTATCCTCCTATATAAAGCTTCATAAGGAACCACACCAATAGTCAACTAATAACTATTATTATACGAAAATTTCATCAATGGCAAATGATCATCCCAACTACCTTTGAAGTCAAATACACAAGCTCGTAACATGTCTTCTAATATTTGAATCGTCCTTTCTGATTGCCCATCAGTTTGTGGATAAAATGCAATGCTGAACTTCAAACTTATTGATTCGTATTGAATATTGCATATTTCCTCCCGTTATCTTTTTGCATTCTAGCACTCTTACGGTCATAAATGCCTATAATTATGCTCATTAACTAGACAACGTTGGATTTGGATATATACATACTTTGTAGGGGTTATTTGTGCTTTTGTAGGTATTGGAACGCTAAAAGTGAGGTTCGGTTGCATTTCAGAGAAGTTCCATCGCTGGACGCTACTTCAAGGGCATTTTAGTCAATTCACATTTCTTATTCGACTCATGGAAATTCCACGGATGCGTAGTTCATTGAGTTAGCATCGCATGGCCGCAAACGGTGCGTCGTTTGGAGTTCGGACGAAGAAGCTAGGCTCGTTTTCGTAATGGACCTTTTCCCCCTCATCATGGACCAAATGCAGCCTGAAAACAGAGTACCGGTCGACCGCGTCCCTGGGACCGGTCGACCGCGGTTTCAACTTTTGCTGTGGGAAGGAGATAGTATGCTTTTGCCTAAGGGGCCGGTCGACCGCGCCCCTGCGACTGGTCGACCGGTAGTGCCAGATATTTTGGGCTCTTTCCTCTTTCTTTCCTTTTTCCCTTACTTTTCTCCACTTACTATATAAACCCATTTTTGGTTTTAATTCAGATATACTTAGTTAGAATAGATTGTAGAGAGTGGTAGTTAGGGTTTGGGTGATTGTGCATGGTTCTTCTTCATTTATACTTGGTTTGACATCCCATTTGTTGTGTAAGTTGACTATTCATCATCCTCTCCATTTAATTTAAGTTGTATTTCCTTTGTTTCCATTGTTGTAGTATAATTTACAAGCTTTCTAATTTAGGTTTTCTTTCTTTATTTACATGCTTTGATTTACTTGCTTTGTGGTGTAATTTTATCCCGTTTATTTACCGCTTTCCATTTATCGCGTTTTTAACATGCTTTCTAGGTAACTTAAATTAGGTTGTGTTTGAATTGAACTCACTCGAGTTGATGCGTTGCTTTGCTTTGGTGATGGAGTTTACGGATCTATTTTGAGTGCGTTGTCCTAGTTATTACGCCTAGGAGATTTGATGGGGCATATCATGTATGTCCCGTGCTTATGACCTTTCGCGCGTAATTTTCGGGATATTTGTTGACGCCAAAATCTTATTAGGCTTTTATGATGATTTAGGGCGTAACAACCCTTGATTTAATTAACTGTCGAAACGAGACGCATTTGTAATAACTCGTCGACCCATGTAACCATTTTATACTACTTAACTCGGGTGAGGGATATTCAACGCAACCGATAGTTTTACTCGCTTTGTTAACCTAGTTTCATTTCCCTCGCCTAGATTAATCATTTCCATTTTATGCATCTTTTCCTTTTTAGTTTCTAATCATCTTTTACACTTTTATTTCGGAGTATTAAATCACTTAAATTCTAGCAACTTGTCTCTGTGGATTTTCGATACCCGACTTACCGCTATACTCACCCGTTGAGTGTAGTCGTAGTTTAGGTTTTTGTATAGTTCAAGTGAGCCGAACATTAAACGACCGGCGCTTAGGTGACTCTCGCGTCGCGGCGAAACCCTGCCTATTACTTTGTGGAATTCGCCATTCGAGCCTTTTTTGGGGTAAGCATGTCTTATTCCAATTCTTTCGGTAATCCTTGTTATAATTCTCAAAATTCTAGGCCTATGACTTTCGGTGAATACTTAGAATCCCAAAAATTTTCAAATTCACATATTACTTTGGGCGAGTATAACGAAAGTCAAAACTTAGGTTATTGGAATTTTGATGATGATGATAATGATTTTGGGCCTGTACCTCCATATAATAGGAATTTTGAAACGAATTGCAATAGTTTTCAAAATTCCTATAATAGTGAGTTTTCATTTAAGTCCGATGGTAATTTTCAAAGTTCCCATTCTAATTCATCCGCACCTCGACCTATGACATTCAGTGAGGGTTTGCGTATGTATGAAAATGAGAAAATTGAAACTCGTTATCGGGAAGAAAATCGTTCGTGGGAACATGAGTTGGATTTATTATTTGAGTCCGACGACGATTTTGCTTCCGAGACTTTTGAGGTTGACGAATGTTTTGAACCAAATGAGGTACTTGTGCCTACTTTGGAACAAGCCATTCTAGACTTTGCCCATTGCGTAATAGATATTGAAAGTGAAGATGATAATGACGTAATATCTATTTGCAATGAGATGATTTCTTCTTTGGCTCCCAAAGAAGAACATTTCATTGAAAATGATATTATTTCCTTTGAAATTCCAACTTCATGCGATGATGATTCATCTCATGAGTTTGAATTTATTTCATCCCCATTTTAATTCTCTATTACCCCACCGGAACAAGTACCCGATGATTCGGTTTCAAACTTTAATGTTTTAAATCCTATCGCCGATGAGGAGTACTTGCTCGAGTCGCCCTCCACGATCGCATCTTTGCCTTTGTGTGCACCGCCTCCCATTCCAACTTCAAAATCATTGGGAGGATTTTCAGCTTTTCTCGGCCCCCACTTGTTTTTGTCACACGTGCAATCCAAACCCCCCATCGTCCCTCCAAAACTTTTAATTGGCGATGGTTCATTTCTTCCGCCTTACACATGCCTTCCGTTGTTCAAACGGAATTCATATTTTTCGGAGGGCATGCTTGTATGTGAGGGTACACCGGTTATCCTCCAAAGTCAAATCGTTCTTATGGTGGACCCTCAGCTATTTAGACTTCTAGTGCACAGTTAGTGTGAAGTCTAAATAGTAGGTTGTATATAGTTAACTTTTTATTTTTTCTTTCCTTTTTAATTTAGTCTAGTGTAATTAGTTAACTTTTTGTTATTTGTTTTTGCTATGCTCGGTACTAACTTGTTTTGTAGATTCTTTGGACTTGTTCTTATGGGGATCGCTCCACGTTTGGGTAATATCGCTCTTTTCCTCTCTTTGACTTGGTTCTTAATTAACATTGAGGACAATGTCAAGTTTTAAGTTAGGGGGTGTGGGATATTCTATCCATTTCTTCATTTAGTCCATGTTTTTGCTCACATGTTAGTTACTTAGTATGCTTTTCTTAGAAAAATTAAAAATTTCAAAAAGATTTTCTTTATTTTTTCTCCTTTTTTGGGCATTTTGCCTTTGTTTCCGATGATAAATTTCAATAATTTCCCGATCCAATAGACAACCCAATGATGCATGTTCTCGATTTTAGAAGTTATTAAACTTTAGTCTCAATTATTGATATGATGAATAACTTCATGAATTAAACTTTAATCCCATGAGCACATGCATTTTTATTGTTATATTGATTTGGTTTAAGATTTTTATAACTCGGTAATCTTTTGTAGCATTATATATACTTACACCGAGTAAGCTTTGTACCTTTCGTCATTTGTGAGTGTTATACACTATTCTTTCCTCTTTGAAAACGTTGAATTCGTCGGTAATCTCACTATTCTTTCATTTGACCGTTCATTAATTGAGTTCATACTTGAAATGTGTTACTTGAGCATGATTTTCATATATTGTTTTGATTCGAGAATTGCGTAAACTTTAGGAAATGATCATAGGCCATCTTTGTTATATCACCCATATTGACCTTGACCTCACCCTTATATGTTTACCCTTGTTAACCCCTTTGAGCCTAAATATAACCTTTCGTTTCATAACCCCAAATCCCATAACCAACTCCAAATTGGAGTTTGAACCCATACATACACTTTCCATACCTTTGTTTGGAATGTTACTTGGGATTGAATGTTGTTGTTATGATGTCGGTTGCAATTTGGGCATATGATAGTTTGAAAAGTAAATAAAAGAGAAGTGAAGAAAAAGAGTGAAAAAGAGAAAGCAAAAATCAAAAGAAAACAAAAGAGAAACATGAGAAAAAGAAGAAAAAAAAAGAAAAAGAAAGTTGTAAATATGTTGTATATAGTTCAATAAGCTTTGATTACTCTCCCCGATGATATATCTAATGCCTTTTTGGAACTTGTTTTCCAATTTTGACATTGCCCGCATTTTTCCATTATCCCAAGTTTTCATTCCGAACACTTTGAATCCGTACATACATTCTTTCGTTTCGCACCTTAGCCATACCTACATTATAACCCTATACAAGTCCTATGTGATCTTAGGTTGATGTAATTTAAAAGTTTAAATAGTTTTGATAATCTGTGAAAATGCATTTCACCTCTTTTAGTGTGCAATATCTTTCATTGAGATTACAGTTTTTCAGTTTATAGATAGCGTTCTTCATCTGTGACATGTGTGCGGCCCAGTTTCCATTTATATTTACTCTTTAGCCCGCATGTCCCGTGTGTTACCTCCCTGTTTCGAGTGAATTCGCTTGATGAGCGTAATGCCCGTGAGGATTGAATATATGCTTGCTTTAATGTTTATCCGGTTTATTTAAGTTTTTGCCAAATCACACTTTGCATGTGCTCACTCCCCTCCCACATTTTAAGGTTTCAATTCTATGAGGTGCATTCTATAATGTTAATGATTTGGACTTCTGTTTGAATTCATTCACTTTGCTAATAGTGCGTATGAAATCTTTTTCGCCATTGTTGGGCTTATCGCATGTTGGGTTGGGCATATTTTGAGGAAACCATATGATGTTTATGGGTATCATCCCTGAAAACCCTCACGAGACGACACTCGTCCACTAGGGTAACCTAGGGGTTTAACGGCTTATTGCATATGCTAAATGCTATCGTGTTCCCTACGAAAGTGGCAATTATATTTCGATGCATTTATGCATTTTGTATTTCCTTCTGTGGACTAGTTTTGTTTGTTTCATCACTAGGGCAATGTTTAAGTTAGGGGGTATGATTCGTATTGAATATTGCATATTTTCTCCCGTTATCTTTTTGCATTCTAGCACTCTTACGGTCCTAAATGCCTATAATTATGCTCATTAACCAGACAACCTTGGATTTGGATATATACATGCTTTGTAGGGGTTACTTGTGCTTTTGTAGGTATTGGAACGCTAAAAGTGAGGTTCGGTTGCATTTCAGAGAAGTTCCATCGCTGGACGCTACTTCAAGGGAATTGTAATCAATTCACATTTCTTATTCGGCTCATGGAAATTCCACGGATGCATAGTTCATTGAGTTAGCATCGCGTGGCCGCAAACGGTGCGTTGTTTGGAGTTCGGACGAAGAAGCTAGGCTCGTTTTCGTAATGGACCTTTTCCCCCTCATCATGGACCAAATGCAGCCTGAAAACAGAGTACCGATCGACCGCGTCCCTAGGACCGGTCGATCGCGGTTTCAACTTTTGCTGTGGGAAGGAGACAATATGCTTTTGCCTAAGGGGCCGGTCGACCGCGCCTTTGCGACCGGTCGACCGTTAGTGCCAGATATTTTGGGCTCTTTCCTCTTTCTTTCCTTTTTCCCTTACTTTTCTCCACTTACTATATAAACCCATTTTTGGTTTTAATTCAGATATACTTAGTTAGAATAGATTGTAGAGAGTGGTAGTTAGGGTTTGGGTGGTTTTGGATGGTTCTTCTTCATTTATACTTGGTTTGACACCCCATTTGTTGTGTAAGTTGACTATTCATCATCCTCTCCATTTAATTTAAGTTGTATTTCCTTTGTTTCCATTGTTTTAGTATAATTTACAATCTTTCTAATTTAGGTTTTCTTGCTTTATTTATATGCTTTAATTTACTTGCTTTGTGGTGTAATTTTACCGCATTTATTTACCGCTTTCCATTTATCGCGTTTTTAACATGCTTTCTAGGTAACTTAAATTAGGTTGTGTTTGAATTGAACTCACTCGAGTTGACGCATTGCTTTGCTTTGGTGATGGAGTTTACGGGTCTATTTCGAGTGCGTTGTCCTAGTTATTACGCCTAGGAGATTTGATGGGGCATATCATGTATGTCCCGTGCTTACGACCTTTCGCGCGTAATTTTCGGGATATTTATTGACGCAAAAATCTTATTAGGCTTTTATGATGATTTAGGGCGTAACAACCCTTGATTTAATTAACTGTCGAAACGAGACGCATTTGTAATAACTCGTCGACCCATGTAACTATTTATACTACTTAACTCGGGTGAGGGATATTCGACGCAACCTATAGTTTTACTCGCTTTGTTAACCTAGTTTCATTTCCCTCGCCTAGATTAATCATTTCCCATTTATGCATCTTTTTTTTAGTTTCTAATCATCTTTTACACTTTTATTTCGGAGTATTAAATCACTTAAATTCTAGCAACTTGTCTCTGTGGATTTTCAATAGCCGACTTACCGCTATACTCACCCGTTGAGTGTAGTCGTAGTTTAGGTTTTTGTATAGTTCAGGTGAGCCGAATATTAAACGACCGGCGCGTAGGTGACTCTCGCGTCGCGGCGAAACCCTGCCTATCACTTATGCCCATGGCATTCTGGAGACGAGGCCAAATTTTAGAAGTGAACGTTGGATCTCTATCAGATACAATTGACAGTGGTGCCCCATGTAAACGGATAATCTCATCAACGTAAATACGTGCATATTTGTCCACAGTGTAGGTGGTCTTAACTGGAAGAAAATGGTCTGACTTCGTCAACCGGTCTACAATAACCCAAATAGAATCATGCCCCTTTGGTTACCGTGGTAATCCCGTAACAAAATCCATCGTTATATGCTCCTACTTCCATTCCGGAATAGGCAACGATTGCAATAATCCTATCGGCTTCTGATGCTCTGCCTTTACTTGCTGGCATACTAAATATTTAGCTACGAACTCTGCAATCTCACGTTTCATATTGTTCCACCAGTAATACTCTTTCAAATCTCTGTACATTTTGGTACCTCCCGGATGCATAGAGTAAATAGAACTACGTGCCTCTTCTAATATATCCTTCTTTAGGGGTGGGTCATTCGGTACACAAATCATGTTTTTATAACACAACAATTCACCATTCTTAATCTCAAAGTCACTCTCTTTACCGTCCTGCACTTCTTGTTTCTTCTTCTCAAGTAATGGATCACTGATCTGCAAATTTCGTATGCGTTCTACCAATAAAGGTCTCATTGTGACATGTGCTAATAATCCTCCGCTTTTTGAAAACTTCAATTCAATCCCCATCGATGCCAAGTCAAGAATATTTCCAATACGGGCACACCGTATACAACCGAGAATCCCTGATGATTTTTGACTCAAAGCATCTGCTACTACATTGGCCTTCCCAGGATGATGATGGATGGTATATTCATAGTCTTTAATCTGCTCTATCCAACGCCTATGTCTCAAATTTAGTTCTTTATGTGTAAATAAGTATTTCAAACTTATGATCTGTAAATATCTCACAAGTTTCTCCATACAAGTAATGTCTCCACAACTTTAAAGCAAAAATAATGGTTGCTAGATCCAAATCATGTGTAGGGTAGTTTCGTTCATGCGTTTTTAATTGTCTGGAAGCATATGCTATTACCTTCCCATTCTGCATAAGAACACATCTTAACCCCTGAAATGAAGCGTCTGTATAGATCACAAAAGACTCATTCCCACATGGAATAGTAAGTATAGGGGCTGAAACTAGCCGATTCTTTAATTCTTTAAAACTCCTCTCGCATTCTTCATTCCATACAAACTTCACTTCTTTACGAGTCAACTTGGTCAATGGTAATGCTATTGCTGAAAATCCCTTAATGAAACTGCGATAGTAACCTGCCAATCCTAGGAAACTCCTAATTTCTGTCACATTCTTAGGACTCTCCCATTCAACGATTGCTTCCACCTTCTTTGGATCAACATATATCCTATTTCCCGAGACAACGTGCCCTAAAAACACAATTTCATTCAACCAAAACTCACACTTGCTGAATTTAGCAAACAATTTCTTCTCTCTCAAAATCTGCAATACAAGTCTAAAATATTTCTCATGTTCCTCCATGCTACGTGAGTAAATCAACACATCGTCTATGAATACAATCACAAATGAATCAATGAAAGGGTGGAATACCCGGTTCATTAAATCCATAAAAACTGCTGGAGCATTAGTTAATCCAAATGGCATTATCGAAAACTCATAATGCCCATATCGAGTTCGAAAAGCTGTTTTAGAAATATCACTATCCTTTACTTTCAATTGGTGGTAACCCAATCTCAAATCAATCTTCGAAAATACTGTGGCCCCCTGTAATTGGTCAAACAAATCATCGATACGAGGTAGAGGGTACTTGTTTCTAATGGTCACCTTATTCAATTGCCGATAATCAATACATAATCGCATTGTCACATCTTTCTTTTTCACAAATAACACTGGGGGTCCCCATGGAAAAAACACTAGGCCGAATGAAACCTCTGCTTATCAGATTTTGTAATTGCACTTTTAATTCTTTCAACTCTCTTGGTGCCATTCTATATGGAGCAAGGGAAATTGGACCAGTAGCTGGAATTAATTCAATGGAAAACTCTACTTCCCTATCGGGTGGCAATCCTGGCAATTCCTCTGGGAAGACATCAAAAAATTCTCTAACCACTGGTATATCTTCAACTTTAAGTGCTTCCTTACTAACATCAACCACATACGCTAAATACCCTGTACAACCCTTACTCAATAACTTTCTGCTCTTAATTGCTGAGATAAGACAATTAGGGATAACATTCCTTTCCCCTGTAAACGGGAACTCGGGTTCACCAGGAAGATGAAATGTAACTTCTTTTCGAAAACAATCAATGGAAGCATGATACGATAATCACCAATCCATCCCCAATATAATATCAAAATCCCGAATGGCCAACGATATCAAGTCAACATAGAAATCTCGCTCACCCATTCGTAAGACACAATCTCTATAAACGTGCTCAACCAAAATCACACTTTCCATTAGGGTAGAAATATATAAGGCACAATTGAGAAATGAACATGGTCTACCCAAATATGAAACAATATGTAATGCCATAAATGAATGCGTAGATCCAGGATCAATGAGTGCATATAAATCTTTGTTTGCAATATAAAGTTTACCTGTAACCACTTCCGGTGTAGCATGGGCATCTTGCAGTGTCATTGCAAACACTCTTCCTCCTTCCCTCGATCCAGCTGCTTGTTCTGTACCTCTTCCCCTGGTGGCACTGCATGGAGAGGATCCTTTATGAGGCCCCACACTACTGACTGAAACCGCTCTTGATAACATAGGACAATTCTTTCTCAGATGGCCCTTCTGATGAAAGTTAAAACATTCTATATTCAGTAGCTTTAAGTAATTTCTCTTTGCATGACCCGATATCCCACAAAAGAAACAAACATTCGGATCTCCTTGTGCTGAAACTCTTGAATCTCTTCCACCACTTGCTTCACCCCTTTGCGAACTACCTCCCATGCCTCTACCATGCTGGAATTTCTTCCCTCCAAGTCTTGAATATTCTGTATCACTACCCTTTTGATAACTTGGATCGAATCTGCTTCTCTTTACGCCTCATTCTCGATTCCCTCTCGCTTCATTCACGTTCTTTTCTACTAGCATGGCTTTGTTCACCAAGGATGAATAGTTACAGTATCTAAAGCCGATAGCCTTGATTTAATAACTAACTCTAGTCCATCGAGAAATCGGCTGCACATATCTTCCTCATTCCGTATAAACCTCGAAGCAAACCGAGATAAGGCTGTAAGCTTAGCTTCGTATTCTCTAAAAGTCATGCTTCCCTGATTCAACATGAAATATTCTTTCTCCTTTTATTTTCGATACATTGGGGGAAAATACTTATCATACAAAGCTTTGATAAAAGCATCCCATGAGATCACATTCCCACCTTCTGGAGTAATCAACAAATGTTTTGTGGCATCCCACCAGTACTTAGCTTCTCCTTTCAGCATATACGCCGCCAAGGTCACTTGTTGATTTTCAGGCATTCTCATTACCCCAAAGATAAGTTCAATCTCTTTAACCCAGACTTCTGCCTCTGCTGGATCAACTGCTCTTTCGAACGATGGTGGGCCCTAGCCAATGCATGTGCCTCCAGTTTCCTGGCCTGTTGTTCTTCCATCTGAGACATAAATCTAGCTTGCTTCTCTGCCATTAGAGTCATAGCATGTGCCATTTTTTGCATATCTATCAATTATTTCGGCTCGGGTTTTACATTTCCATGAACAGGTTGCTCAACCTCCGCTTCTGCTGCCATATTTGAAGCTTCATCTTCTATTATCACATTAACATTTCCTCCTTCCATACTTTTATATCTGAAATAAATCAAAGATATAACAACATACATATAGACATATCTTTCCTAACATAATCGTTAGTATTAAATAATATATATTTCTAACATTCACTGCCAAATCTAGACTCTTCTCACTCCAGAACCTCTAAAACCTAGGCTCTGATACCAAAAGCTGACACACCCCAACCCAGTTACTTATAATTAAGTCTGAAAGTCAAAGTGAGTCAAATCATAATTAATCTAACCAAACCATAAACACGAGTTTTAATTTCAGAATCATCATTATAAATCCATATAACTGAAAACCTTTTTACAACATCAGAGTAGTCATACTTATACAAACTTGATTGAAGGATAATTTAACTTAATTACATCATTTACATTTAAAAAAATCTTTGTCTCTCCCATTCCTGGCTAACCCAACCCGACTTCCTAGATTTGGCAGTGACATCGCGTTACCTGAAAAATGTGAACATAGGAACCGTGAGCAAAATAGCCCAGTGAATGCATCACTACCATACTACTGCATGAATTTAAATGCAATAAATCATGTCCATATAATTATGTATTAACTTATTCGGCTCATTCATAATGAATGACCAACTTTTTCGAATCATGATTCATATATCCCGTCTAAATAAACAATTCTTCCCCATTCCTGGTCGAGCAGTAACCCCTTGTCATTAATAGAAAAATCTCCCCCATTTCGGTTCGAGGAGTAACCTCCCATTTCAGTAAACCAAAATGAACAATTTTATATACATAACATTATGATCATATTCGTAACAGTATACAAATACATCATTCCAGTGAGTACACTCACCTTGGTTGACAACTATGTATTCACGTTTCCTTCGGGTGGAGCTGAATTGGGTTGATTTGACCTTACACCTGTCAATCCAACTAAACTAGTACTGAATATCAATAATAAGTATTATCCTAACATAATTATGTAACTTTCATGATTATACAACAACAATATAATTCCACATAAGTTGCGTTCCATAAAACATAAATAAAGATGAAACAATGGTATACATGTTGATAAAGTTATGAACATTCAACCGTAGAAAATACCTCATAAGGAATTTATAACTAAAACAAAGTAAACATTAAAGTATGATTCTCAATGTATATACACATGAAACAGGTACTCAAAATACCCTTTGGAAAGAGGAGATAACAATATTCTTTCATCGGGTATTCAGTATGGCCTCAAATTGTTGTCTTCTATACTCAACCATCCTATATTCCCAAATTGTATAAATACAGGTGTCCAAACTTATCAATATTAAGACCTATATGAATATGATTTCCAGTACAAGTGACGGTGTAATTTTTCAAGCTTCCTAGAGCAAGTTATGACCATTTCTTTACAACACAAGAAATCTGCCCTACAAGCTCCTCTATTGTTCCTTCGAATTCCCAGAATTTTTATAATTTTTCTACAGCATAACTTTCCATGATTTTTAACCCATTTTCATTACACATACTGAATAGTACAGAATTAAATTTTCATAAATTTTTGACTTCATTTGCTATGTCAAAATCTTAACAAAACTAAAGGCATACCGAAATGAAATATACAAATAACAACTATATACCAACTTTCAACCATCACTACGGTCTAACCACTGGGAGTTAAATCCTAATTATCGGATATGATATGAATATATGAGTCTAATTTCATATACAATTGGAATTTCTCAATTCTAGTAATCACACAAATATATATTCAAGTTTGAATGGAAGGGGTTTCAATACAAAGCAATTTTAAGGGTTTATGCATTCAACTTAACTTAAACTTGCATATATCCATACATATGCACCCAAGCATGAAAGTTAAATAAAAAAATAAAGGATTTATATCATATAAATCATAAATATATGAAAATAACAAGATTTGCAATTAGGATTACCTTCGGGACTTTTACGTAATTTCTACGGATTTTTCTACACTTTTTCTCCTCACTTTTCTTCCTAAACTTCTACCTTCTCTTTCCTCAAGCTAACAACACTTGGAACTGATCCTAGGAATTTATTTGATGAAGAAATAAGTTAGAGGGAGAGTTTAAGTTGTCCAAGGCTGCCTCCCAAGCCAACCAATCAAATTAAACCATTTGGTTTAATAAAAGACAATTTACCACTTAAAGGGAATTGACAGATTTGCCCCTTGTTCATAAATTTGGCCTAACTTCTTACTCATACATTCGTTTGATATACCGTTTGTTGTGTTACAACCCTAACTCATATGTCTACAATTATATAGTTTTCACCTCAAGTCAATTGTTATGTTATAAAGGTCAAAACTAGTCTTAAACAGGGACATTTCTATCGAAAATAACAAAATTTTGTGTTTGTAAATAATTCGACATTTCATGATTTATGAAAATAGGATTAAAGTAAACATAATCACTTAACATTAGATATACTAATAATATATTATCCATATCACATAATCTAATCATGATTTAAACATAATTTATCATAATTATATCCGGGTTGTCACAGCTTGAGTGCTTGTATCCCAAGGCCATTAGAGCCCATATTTAGTGGATTTCACACACTCACGCAGTGTTTATAGGCCCTTCAAAGGCCGAGCCACTTATATATGGTGTTATCATCTTCTTTGCCTCATCTCTTTCTATGTTTTATACATGTCTATACTCCATTGTTGTGTTGGATTGAGCTTACAAATACACTGACTTGGTGATACCAAATCTGGTATCATCAGTCTGGCGTCGTTCGTAGGAACGATATAGTCATCTTCTTCACTTTATCTATATCTACTCCACGAGATTCTCTGGTGGTGGTTCAACCTCACGCTTGGTTGAGCTTGAACCACCATTGAAAGAGCTCTGGTTTGAGTTCAAGCTCATTTTCAGTTCATCTAGCTCACTTCCAGTACATCACTTGATTTTTTCGATCACCGAAACTCTTCAATGGTATCAGATACTCCTACTATAGATGGACCCAGTACTATCTAAGCCCCACCTCAATCAGAAATGGATGAGGTTGTGGAGACCCTGTGCTCCTTGATGTCCATCTAACGATAGTGCATGCGACTCGCATTCAGCCAAAACATGGTGGTTAGACCTGCTATTGTCGGAAAGGGAATTATAACTTTGGTCACCATGGAAGGTGTTCCAGATCCAGTGGCCAGGGGACCACCCCAGGACCCACTCAAAGATCTTCCTCCTCAGTATAGGCGCAGAGACGTGGCCGACCCTAGGCGTTTACGTCTGGGGAGGCGGGGTCAGGAGTGCTCTGATGATTACGATGAACATTATAATGATGAGGACGACAGAGAGTGTTGGGAGCCCTATCAAATTTCTAGAGGCACTATACGGCCAATTCAACCCAGTCGATGATGCAGTGGCCAGACTAAGTAAAGGGTCGACCTTTGATAGGCTCGTCCGAGTAACAGATGATTTAAGAAATCACCTCTTCAGATCTCAAAGTATCACTATTCTAGAAGGAATGATAGCTGCGATGACCGTCAACCTCCTCAAGGCAGAGACAAGGAACAACGAGAGGTGAATAACCGACAGAGGATAGTTGCCAAAGAGCCTTCAGTTCGTCTAACCGACAGAGAAGGGGATGGAGATAATGTATCCCTGGCCGAGGTTGTAGCAGCGGTCGAGAGGCGTTGGAATGATTCCATTCAGTGACTGAAGGATAAGATTGGGGATATACGGAAGAGCCGAGACCCCTTGCAGAGGGGTTATATTGAAGGCTCCCCTTTTGTGGTAAAGATCATGAGTTACCCAAACCCGGTTAAGTTCAAGCCGTTAGTGCTCACGCCCAAGTATGATGGGAGCACTAATGTCATCCACCATATGGAGATGTACCAATCAACTGCTGATATCTACTCTGTCTCGAACGAGATGAGGTGTCGAGACTTCTCTAGCACACCGATCGGTGCTGTTTATGTGTGGTTTACCTCTCTTCCTAACAACTCAATAGAGAATTTCAAACACTTAGCAGAGCAGTTTATACATAATTTTTTCTTCGGAGTGAGACCCCAAAAGAAGACGACACACCTGTTGTACATCAAGCAGGGAAAGAACGAAAGTCTGAGAGAGTACATAGCTAAATTCAACAAGGATAAATTAAAGGTTGAAGATTATGAAGAGATCATTTCTCTGACCGCCCTGATGGGACAGTTGCAGAAAGGAAATCTCTTTTGGAAGCTTGCCGAAGATCCTCCAAAGTCTATGGCCGAACTCCTGGCTACGGTCGGGAAGGTCATGAATGCGGAGGAGGTGATGACTGTCAAGGGCGAAGATGAGAAATGAACAAGCAGCGGAGGTAAGTTCTCAAAAAATAACAAGGATGGCAAGAAGAGGTCGGTGGAGGATAAGTTCGCTGACTATACCCCTATGAAAGTCAATTGTGAACACATCCTGAATGAGAGAAAGAATGATCGATCTATGAGATGGCTTGAGAAGTTAAGAGCTCCTCTTCACAAGAGGAACACGAATATATGATATGACCGACAAATGCTTTGCTAACAAGGACGAGATTGAGAAAATGTTAAAAGTTGGCAAGTTAAGAAAGTATGTTGACAAGAACAGTTCGAAGGGTGGACGAGATGACACCCAAAAGAGGAGGAATGACAAGTGCAAGCCTGATGCTCTAGCCCACTGAGACGATGATGACTTAAACGGCGATGATGTCACCTCCAATCACCGATCCTTAGGGTCGGATGAACATGATTTCCCTTGGAGTAAAAATAATTTATGGAGGACTTGCTGGAGGGGTAAAAGAGATTGCTGACAGAAAGGCTCACGTGACAGAGGGCAAAGCTCTTCCCCCAAAACCCAAAGAAGTGCACTCGACGACAATTGAGCCGAAGAAGGTAAAAAGAACAAAAGTTATATGAATACTTTGATTGTTGGTTTCTTCAGGCTTGATTTTAAGGGTGTCTTATCCCCTCATGATGACCTACTGGTGATTACCACCCTTGTACGTGGGTATGAGGTTCCAAGGATATTGGTCGATGGTGGCAGCTAGGCCGATGTGATGTTTTAGGACTGCTACAAGGGTCTGGGGTTAAGCAAGAAGAGGCTGGTCCTGTATCATCAACCTCTCATCTGGTTCAGTGGAGATAAACTGGAACCTCAAGGAATCTATGAGATAGAAGTTAGGATGGGGAATACTTGGCCAAAATGCCTCACAAACAAAATCAACTTCTTTGTGATGGATGAGAATGTCCACTCAACCTACAATATAATTCTGGGATGGATAGCCCTCAAGGAGTTTGAGGCCATGCCCTCAACAGTTAACCAAATGATTAAGTTCTCGACTCCGTATGGGGTAGGGGAAGTTTAGGGTGACCAAGTTGAGGCACGTGAATGCTACTTAAACTTGGCTGAGGAGAGGGAGGTATACAAAAGGGCCACTATAATTTATGACATTGATACTCTTAACCCCAGAGATGAGACCAAGCTAAAGAAGGGCGAATGCTCTGAGGAGGTAGAATCCATCGTCCTCAATGAGGAAGAATCGAAAAAACATGTCCAAATCGACAAAGCCCTGAAGAAGGAGATCAAAGAGGAGCTGATCAAGATGTTGAAGAAGAAGCACAATATTTTTTCTTAGATCCGTGAGGATATGCCTGACATCGATCCAAAGGTCCTCTACCATAAGATCCATGTGGCCGAGGATGAAAAGCCGATCAGACAGAGAAGGAGAGTGTACTCCCGAGAGAAATATGATATCATCAAAGAAAAAATGAAGAAGTTGGAAAATGCTGACTTCATCAGGGAAGTCATCTACCCTGAGTGGTTAACAAATGTTGTTATCGTCCCAAAGACTAATGGCAAATGGATGATGTGTGATGATTTCACAAATTTGAACACAAGGACAACTTTTCCCTATCGAGGATAGACCAAATGGTTGACGGCACTCCCGGACATGATTTAATGAGTTTTATGGATGCCTACTCAGGCTATAATTAGATATTCATGGACCCGGTCGCTGCTGAGAAGACATCTTTCATAACTGACAAGGGGACCTATTATTACAAGGTCATGCTCTTCGGTCTGAAGAATATCACATCAATATATCAAAGATTGGTAAACAAGATGTTCAAAGAATAGATCGAAAAGATGATAGAGGTGTACGTCAATGACATGTTGACAAAGAACCTCAAGGTCGACACTCATGTTGCCGACCTTGAGCAAAATTTTGATACTATGAACGAGTATATGATGAAACTCAACCCCTCCAAGTGTGTATTCGACGTAGGGACAGGCAATTTTTTAGCTTTATTGTGAACCAAAGTGGGATTGAGTCCAACCTCGAAAAGATCAAAGCTTTGATGGAAATGAAGACTCCCACGATAATAAAATATGTGCAAAGATTAACTGGACGAATGGCAGCATTTAATAGGTTTGTATATAGAGCTACCGATAAATGCCTTCCCTTTTTCAAGGTGCTCAGAAAAGATTTTGAGTGGAATAAGGAATATAATAAGGCATTTCAAGAGTTGAAGACCTATCTCAGTTCTCCACTCTTGCTGTCAAGACCAGTTCAGGGAGAAAAGTTATATCTATATTTAGCAGTGTCAGAATCGACCATTAGTGCTGCCATCATCAGAGATGAGGATGGTTTACAAAAGCCAGTGTACTTCAACCGCAAGGCCTTCCAGGGGGCCGAGCAGAGATATCCCAAAATGGAAAATCTGGCATATGCCTTAATCCGTGCCTCAAGAAAGATGAAGCCGTACTTCCAGGCATATTCAATGGTCATCCTCACCGACTCTCTTCTCAGACAAGTCATCCATAAACCTGAGAAATTAGGTAGGTTGATAGCCTAGGCAGTAGAGTTGGAGGAGTTTGATATCATCAACCAACCAAGAATGGCCATCAAGGGGCAGGACCTAGCTGATTTAATAGCTGAGTTTACATGGGATGAGGCCGATGCGGAAGAGATTAAAACCCCAGCTTGTGAGCCAAAAAGAAGAGTATGTCTCCCCCCGACTGAGGCCGAGATGAGTAGAGTAAGAAGTAAAGTGTCTGAGAATGAGGAAGAGAGATACCTCTTCAAGAATGGAACCCTGGAAGAGGGTAATGTTTCAAAAGACGGTACTGTGTGGAACTTATTTGTTGATGGCTCTTCGTGTGAGGCTGGAAGTGGGGCAAGTCTGATTGTGTCGGCCCCAGATGGGACTGACATTAAATATGATCTTACGTTCAATTTCAAAGCCTCCAACAACGAGTCAGAGTACAAGGCCCTTCTGGTAGGACTCTCCCTTGCCAGAGCATTGAATGTTGGCCAACTCTTGGTTCATAACGACTCCAGGTTAGTTATGAATCAAATTTTGGGAGTATATGAGGCCAAGGATGACAGAATGGCAAAATACTTTGGAAGAGTAAAAGAAGCACTGAAGCACTTTAGAGAAGTGAAGCTGAAGAGGATATCTTGGCTAAACAACAGCTGAGTCGATGCTTTGGCAAGATTAGCTTTCGCCATAAGAATAAAAATTAGAAGGTCGGTGCCGGTAGAGATCTTACATTGGTCGACCATCGAAGAGGAAGATAGCGACGTAGAATTTTGCTTGAACTTGAATATAGGAGATTATTGGATGGACCCTATCATTCGATACATCAGGGATGAGGAACTACCTGATTCAAAAGATGAGAAGAAGAAAATGAGGTACAAAGCGGTAAAATTCTCCATCATACGAGACATCCTGTACAAGAAAGGATTCCTACTCCCTTTACTCAGATGTGTCCATCCGTACGAGGTAGAGTACATATTGAAGGACGTGCATTAGGTATATTTCTCCAGTCACATATGAGAAAAGTCACTAACAAAGAGAATCATCACTCAGGGACATTGGTGTCCGACACTGGCCAAGGATGCAGCTGCATATGTGAAGAAGTGTGACAAGTGTTAGAGGTTTGCCACCATTACCCATCAACCTCTGACTTCTATCACTTACCCCTTACCATTTGCAGTCTTGGGGATTGACTTGGTAGGGACATTACCGAGGGTTGTGAATAATTATCGATATTTGATTGTGGCTACTGATTATTTTTCGAAGTGGGTGGAGGTCGAGGCGATGATCACGATAACAGAGAAGAAAGCCTTCCAATATATTTAAAAAAACATTATCTGCAGATACGACCTACTAAACACTCTGATTTCTGATAACGGGAAGCAGTTTTAGAACATCTCCCTCGAGAGGTACTGTGAGAGGGTCGGCATCAAACAGTTCTTTTCAACTTCAGGCCGACCCCAGGCCATTGGGAAGACAAAGGTAACGAATAGAACAATTCTTAAATGGAATAAAGAAAAACTTGGAAGACGCCAAGGGAGGATGGATTGGAGAGGTGCACACCGTCCTATGGGCTTATAAGATGATGGAGAGGACACCAACGGGGGAAACCTCGTTCATGACAGCCTACGGCTTAGAGGCCGTTGTTCGAAAATATAATGGTCTCCTAACCCACATGGTCCAGACATATGACCCGGAAGAGAATATTGCAGAATGCAGACTGGATCCGGACCTAGTGGAAGAGAGAAGGGATGACGCTCAGGTTTGGCAAATCGCCTATCAGTAAAGGACATTTAAGTTCTATAATAAGAGAGTGAGGGCCCGATCGTTAGCATTAGTAGACCTAGTTCTAAAGAAGACTTGGTATAAGCCCAAAAATCTTTATCTTAACTGGCATGGTCCTTATCGGGTGGTTGAAGAAGTGGTTCGAGGTACGTATCGGCTGGAGAACTTAGATGGAGGGCCATTCTCTAATCCATGGAATGCTGATCATCTAAAAAAATACTATCAGTAGGAGTTTTGTATTTATTTCATCTGTCTATGTATATGAGAAGAAGATTATGAATGAAATATTACCAAGTGTTCTCTCCTATTCCGTTGTTTGAATAATTTGACATTATATATATCAACTCACCTTAAGCTATATAACATTATTCGTGGTGAAATAACTTTAACTTACTCTCGGTGACATGACATTCGAGATGGGGTCGACCTCGTCCATGGATTCCCAATAACACCGAGAGGGGGGGGGGCTTAGTTACGGTTTATGATTAAACATTATTAATTTGGTGGAAAAACTCTCTCGATCGAGATAACAGTGCATGGACGAGATGACTCTTATCTATAAACTCTCAAAATGATGAGAGGGGAGTTGTGATGAAAATAACATATTTGGTGAAAAACACTCTCGGTCGAGACGACAGACTCCCAAGACCCAGAAATGAAAAAGAACCTCGACTTCCAGTAGTGGTTGGAGGTTTGGGTAACTTGAATTATTTTCTTGCTGGGCTTACTAGCCCCTAAGTGTAGTAGGCCAACTGGTTTTTGAAGACGACATATTGTAACAAGCTTTCAAAACCTCAACTGAGGGGTCATCCATATATTTGTTCATCCACAAGGTAACATAGATGAGGATGATTCGCCACGAGTTTGGTGCCAGCTGAGTCGGAGCAAGCTTTAGACTAGACATGATGGCTCATACAGAGGGGTGGAAAAGCAATCTAATGCCGAGTTTCAACATTTGCTCGTACACTGCAATTTCACCCTCTCGGCCACCATATGCTCTCTCATCGTTAGCTGGGATACACATGACGACATCAGATTTGATGCCATAAGGGTGTCTCCAAAGGTGAAGATCAGACTTTTTCACAGAAGATTGAAATTTTTCAACGAAAGTATAATCAACTGACTCTTCGACCTCAGAGTCATTCCCATCATCGTCCTCGTCCTCGGCCTCATTCTCATTCATTTCCTCGGCCTCATTCTCAGAAGTCAAAAATCCCCCTGGAAATCTCTCTTGAAACTCATTTTTGGTCATGGAACTAAGTGGGATAACAATTGGGGGTGTGACAACGTTTACAACCGGCTCATCAAGTTCAGAGACGAGTCAGACTGAGGAATCGCTAGAATCCTCCTCGTCTAAAATTTAGAGTGAAGAATATTCTCGGCCTAAGAACTCGGCCTGTCTAGATGATGAGGTATGGGCTAAGGTCTCGACTGCCTCAGGGTCCATAGTATGTGAGGGAGGCATCCTCATTTCTTCCTCAAACGAATCTTCCTGTCGACTGGAGCAGAGGATGATCCAGTCAGCTCGTCCTCGCGGATCTCAGAGGAAGATGAGAAGATGGTCTTTAAAGGGATGAGGAAAATGGGTCGTACCCAGTGGGGGTCGGCTCTACGCTTAGCCTCGTACTCTTCCTCTACCCTACATATCTTTTGGAAACACCTCTCCCCCAGTGTGGGAAACTTCTCTGCTAACTCGTACAACTACTTTAGCATCAAAGAAGCTGAGTCTACGCTTATGCAATGGAGGAGTCAAAATACACAAACGACTTGAGAGTTGACTGGGTTTGACTAAATGATTGAAAATGGAAGTTATATGGTTTTACTAAGAACAACCAAGAACACACTTAAATCTTTCCAGAGAAGACAACCAGAGTCCCTACCGGAGTTAATTGGAAAAACGTAAAAGGGGGTGGCAAAGCTAGAAATAGGTGGCCAGAAACCCCAAACAACTAGCAAACTCAAACACTCGCAAAATCAACCATCTAACAACCTAAGAACTACCTAGAATCACCATCGGGAAACTCAATCGAGTCGCCGAAAAAACCAAAGAAATGAAATGGTGGAAATGGAAAGGGGTGTTCGTGGTCCGATTCGGTCTCGTTTTGAGGTATTTTTGGGACCGGACCGCATTAATCGGTCCTAGAAAATCATGGACCGATATCGGACCGAAATAATCGGTCTCAATCCTATTCGATTTTTAAGAGGTCCGTGTTTGGTCTCATTCCTATTCGGTCCATACCCATAAAAAACAACACATTTTGTTTAAAAAAACACAACACTTTTTTTTAATTAAAAACAACACGTTTTTTATAAAACAACATTTAAAAAAAAAACAACACATTAAAAAAAACCCAACACATTATTAAAAAATAACACTTTTTTTTTATTTCATTAAAAACAACTCTTTTCTTATAAAAAAACATTTCTTTACAAAACAACACTTCTTTAAAAAAAAAACACTTCAAATCTAAAAAAATAACACTTCAATTGTTCTTAGTGAAATAATCCCATATCGTAAATTCGTTTTCCCTCTTTTTCTGTGGTGATGTAGGTGGCTCAAAATCAAGGTCAATTGGTCCATGCACGGTAGCATTGATGGATTTTGGATCATCAACCCACAATCATAAAAAAATAATAAAAAACAAAAATATAATTAAAAAACAAAAATATAATTAAAACGAATCAAAACAAACAATAATATAATGTTTTGAGTGTAGTTCGTCCATAAAAATAATAATATAATTAAAAAAAGATATCTCCATAAAAAAAAGATACCCATACCTGTGATTTTGAGTGTGGTTCCTCCAGAAAAAAAGATATTTGTGCGGTCGAGATTCAACCTACAATCAAAACAAACAAATAATTACTACTGCAGAAAATAATTTTATTTCAAACAATGTAAACTAACTATGTAAAATCAGATTGTATACAAACAATATTTTTAGAAGTAAGTTAGTTCAACTAACTGTAAACACTGTAAACAACATTGCACAAGTTATAGGATTATTAACACTGAAGTGAAACATGGGCTGATCTTACTTTATACAAAATCAATGTCATCATTTTTCTTGGTCTAATGGTAAGACTAAAGACTGTGAAGCATGCGAATGTGGGTTCAATTATAAAAAAATTCACTCTATGAGATAAAAGCGAAACCCATACATGTACCAATGATTAACATAGACTAACACGGGGTTGAAATAAGCATGGCTTAAATGGGTAGAACTTATAACAAAAAGGATTCAAATTTCAACTCAAGCATTGAACAAGAAAATATAAATGATGCGTTTTAAAATGAGATGTAAACTAAACACTGTAAACATTGTAAAATGAGATGGTATGCAAACAAAATAACTTAAGGTCGTAAGAGTTAGGCAACTCAACAAAACATGAATAATTATTAGTTTGACATGATTTGGCTCTGTTAGGATATACAAGTTTTGATCGTAACTTACGAATTCCAGATATTAGAAGCATCAAACAACTTAGATCTAACAAAATCTAACAAAAACATGGATAATGTATACTTTGTCAAAATTAGATGCAAAAAGTACAAAAAATGTACACTAAATTCAAAAACTCTACAAAACTTCATTTGAATCCGAACATCATTTCAACATTTCAACACTTCAAACTTTAAACCAAATATATATAAACTCTAAAAAATAATATACCGTAGAGAGAGGTCCAACTAAGTTGGGGGTTTAGATCGTTGCGGTGAGAGAGGGAGGAGATGAAGAGGGGCAGTGCTGTGCAGAGTAGAGAGAGACGATGTTTTGTGTTAGGGCTGTTGGGTAAAGTCTCTACCGTAGAAGAGAGAGGTCGAGTGAGCGTGTGTGATGATATGAGTGTGCGTGTGTTTGTGTCGGTGAAAAACAATTGTAGATAGTAAATTAAATACATACATACATACATATATATATATATATATATATATATATTTATTTATTTATTTAATAAAAGTGGGCCGGTCTGGTCCAAACCCACTTTTTAAGACCCAAGATTAAGATCGACCCGAATAATGCGGTCTCTCACATTTTAAGACCGAATTAAAACAGAATTTAAAAAATCCCGCAAAAGTGGGTTCAGTTCGTTTTTTCGGTCCATTCCAGTTTGTGCACACTCCTAAGTGTGCATGTGTTTGTGTGGGTGAAAAACATATATATATATATATATATATATATATATATATATATATATATATATATATATATATATATATATATATATATATATATAAACCCTCTTTTTAAGACCCAAGACCAAGATCGAACCCAATAATGTAGTCCTCCACATTTTAAGACCTAATTAAAATCGAATTTAAAAAACCCGCGAAAGTGGGTTCGGTTCGGTTCAATTTTTTCGATCAGTTTGGTCGATGCGGGTTCGTGCACACCCCTAAATGCAATGGAAAAGTAATGAAGAGATGGGAAATTGGAATACCTGGAAGAGTTTGAAGACCGACCACCTCAAGAAACGCGATTACACGCTGGAAATTGCTTGAACAGATAGAGAGGTTGGTTCTAGAGAGAGAGAAGGCTGGCGCGCGAAGAAAGAGAAATGGGAAGAATAAACTTTTTTCAAATGCATTTAAATACTAGTAATCATTGGGCATGATTTACAAAGAAGTTATAATTTGGGCACAAAGCCCTAAACATCACTTACAATCGTCATTCTTGGGCCATACGCCATTCCATAGAATAACTGCTAAGTGTCCACCTAGCCATCATCAAACTCTGCAGATCTGGCACCTGAAAGGACACTTATTCATTTCGTACTCGAAGGACACTTTAGCCCTCAACCTTCCCTTCTCTTTGAAGACTAAGGGCTAGGGGGTTATTGATATGCCAAGTATAGCCCCATATAAGATCACTCTTCCTAGGCCAAGGCCGACCATCACCAATTCGTCCAGAAGTGGGGAATTACGACTCGGCCAGGACTGACTCGACCGACGGATCAGCGCAGGAGGTCTCGGACTTTGAAGACTAATCAATGTGTCTTGAAGCAGTAATTCTAGGGATTGTAGACCTTCATCCTCGGCCTCCCTTAGCCCGATGAAGACAGGTCGAGATTGCTCAACATGACAAGTGTCAATTCCTCAGTGGTCTATATATCAACAATCCGACCTTGGCCATGATGATCGACCGAGGTCTGACAGTTGGCAGGGCATGTACATTAGGAGACGCGTGGGAGTGTGCGCGTGGACTGCAGATCCCATGTGGACCAAAATCGTTATAACAACATCTCCGTCACACACGAGGGAATATTTAATCATCATGACCTATATGTGACAGAGACAACTGGCTCCTCGTCGTTGGTTAGGAATATTCCACACATGTTTGGGGGGTACACTACACCCCCTAATAACTATAAATACTTATCTTGTACCTCATTATAAAGGATAACAAATTGTAAACCCTAGGTGAAACTTTATCAAAAACACAGTAGAGAGAGAAAGCTTGAGTGCTTGTATCCCAAGGCCATTAAAACTCATATTTAGTAGATTTCACACACTCACATAGTGGACGTAGGCCCTTCAAAGGCTGAACCACTTATATCTGGTGTTGTCATCTTCTTTGCCTCATCTCTTTCTATATTTTATACCTGTCTATACTCCATTGTTGTGCTGGTCTGAGCTTATACATACATTGACTTGGTGATACCAAATCTGATATCATCATCCAAATAATATATTAGTGAGTTAACGTCAAAAAAATTATCCTCTAAGAAGCCAAACAAAAAAATCCTATTGATTTTGTATAATTTTCATGAAAAATCTATTATAATCGACAAGCACCCCTATTTCTTATCAAACCACCTAAATGGGATAACTTGTATAGTATAATGAAGCATGAATTTGTTAAAACTGTCCGTCAAGGCTTGAGAGAAAATATTGTATTGAAAAATTTAAAGTTTGACATAACTTCAAAATAAGGATAAACAAAATCTTGCCTGATTTTATATCAGTAGATGGTCACGGATGCTGCATCACTCCCTAATTGGATTTTGATTATCCTTCATTTGTATTCAATTTTTGAATTAAATCTAGGCTCCATTATCAAAAAGTTCCTCAAATATTTTTTAATACACATTTATTCTAAGCCTTTTTATTTTGTTCCAAAAAGTCTCTTAAATACCCATTTAACCAATATTCTCTTATTTTTAAAGGTCCGCGCTAGTGGCACCCCCGCCCCTCCTCCCCCCCCCCATCGGAGCTCCGACCATCCTCACCAGAGCAATTTTTTTTCGTATTTTTATGTGATGAAGAACAAAACAAAGAAGTTTGGATAAACGTGTATTAAAAAATATTCGAGGAATTATTTGATATATCTCCCTTAAATCTAATTACGTATTCTTGAAAGTTCTTTTTAACTTTTCTAAAAAATCCTAAAATTAGTTATAAGTGGTGATAAAATTTGTATTAATGTACAACTCTCTAACCAAGGCAAAGTCATGAGAAAAAGAGATATTGCTCTTTTGTTTGAAGTTGTTGACTATATAATTAAATAATTGCACTGTTTCTCTTTTACTAAATTGTTCTAAACTAGGGGTGTGCAAAAAAACCGACAAAATCGAGCCGAATCGAAAATTTTCAGGCCGGGTTTTTTTAAGGGTCGGTTCGGTTCGGTTTGATCAGGTATAAAACCGACAGGGTCGGTTCGGTTTTGGCATAAAAAAATCGATTTTGAACCGAACCGAACCGAATTAATTTTTATACTTTTTAATTTAATATTTTATATTATATTTATATTAGTGTTGGCATATTATATTATATTTTTTAATTTTATATTTATATTAGGTATTAAAAAATATATTTTTTATTAAAATAAATGAAAAAATCGAATCGGCCCTGTCAAAAACCAACCCTGTTCGGTTCGATTCTTCAACAGATTTGGTTCGGTTCGATTTTTCTCCTCCAAAAACCGACATGGTCTATTCGACTAAAAAAATCCGGCCAAAACCGAACCGACCGACCCATGAACACCCATATTCTAAACAAATGCACATAATGTTTATGTATAAAATAAAGTGTAAATTATACCAAACCCCTTTTAACTATTTCGAGTTCACGAATCACCTCTCTAAAAAAAACTTAACAAACTCACCCCTTAATTATCAACTCAATGCAATTAAGCTTAGAAATGGGTTCCTCCATTTTTAGGTGTAAATGAATAAATATATCCCTCACCCATTTTTAAAACCCCCAAAAAATCAATAACGCAAAACTAACCCGGTCTCTCTCTCTCCCTCCGCTACCAGTAGCAAACCAAACACCTCACATTTTGTCACAAACCAAACATACACCACATCCAACTGAGAACTCCATCTGAGCCACTGTGAAAACGAGTAAGGAAAAGGAAAAACCTTTGTGTGCAAAGGAAGTACGCGTTAGTTATAGGGGCCTCTTGAGCATTGTCTGATTTGCCAAACTTTGGCTTAGTCGTATTTTCATTTTCTTTGTTCAAACCCTTATTTCTCAGAGTCTCAAAGAAAAGGGGATTTTGTTAGATTGTAGGTTGATGGTGTGTGTGAACATGTCTACGGGAGGGGATATGAAGTTGGTGGGGAGAAGGTTGTGATTTGGTTGGATGAGAGTGGTTTGAGTTTGGTGGAGAGGGAAAAGGAAACACCAACACCACCATTTTCTTTTCTGCTGCTCAAGAGAAAGGTGAAGGGTTGTGGGCGGAAAAAGGGATGAGGTGCGGTGGAGAGAGAGAGAAAAGTTGAAGAGGCGGTCATGGTGCTTGATTTTCAATTTAGGATTGATTTGTTTAGGGTTAATTTTCCAATATAAAATTTAGGTTTTTAAATTATTGTTTTTTTCGTTTTGGATTTTAAAATTAGTTGAGGAGTATGTTTGTCCATTTGCCCTTAAAAATTGGAGGGAGGGAGCCTACTTTTTGAACTTAATTGCAACAGGTTGATAATTAAGGGGGTGAATTTGTCAATTATTAATTTAAGGGGTGACTCGTAAACTCGAGATAGTTGAGAAGATTTGGTGTAGTTGAGAATACTTTTAGCCCAAGGCCTACATCATGCATCAGGTAGGTCCTTTCCTCCTCAAAAGGTTGAGAACTTCCTTATACTTATCTTTTTGTATATATATACTTTAACAATTTAGGATAGACTTCATATGTGGGATGAGCTATTTTCTCCTCACTTTCACAACTTAAGCGGGTGATTTTGGGAGCTAATTTTTATCATTCATTTGTTTATCATTTTAATTAAGTGAATATACTATATTAATCTCCTTAGAGAATAGAACATGGGATGCAGACCCTCCTCAAATAGTGACTGGGCCCCATTTACATTTTACCTCAAAGTTGACCCATTTAAGTGTGATCAAACTCAAAATTCAAACAATAATGTATACAAATGACACAATATAATTAAAAGGTTATTGCTTTGAGATAGGTAATTTTTGGACTTAAACATTTCTTAGTGAATATTTATTGGATTTATGGATTAAAATTGACAATTTTTTTAATACCAGTTCATCCGACGGGTTATGGAGGGCAACTGGCTCCTTCATTTTGGTGTAACACCCCGCCCGCCCAGGGAGAGCGAACGGAGCGCTAATGCGATAAAATAAATCCAAATCCACAAGTGACAAGGTATAGAGCATCTAAATAAACCCACAATAATATAAATCCACTAATCTCAATCTCTTCAATTACAACAAGTCTCTCGAATTAAAATTACAACTATCTAATTAGAAAATAAAATACAAATCTCCAAAGCTCTATACATCAAAATAATACAAATCTTTCCCAAACAATCCTCGCTAAAATCAATCTCCATAGCGCCCCAAAATCCGCGCTAACCTGCCACTAAAAGAAAATATGGGGAAGTACACAATACGACAGGAAAGATGCTCAACAAATATATATTAGCGATGAATAAAGCGTAACAACACGAGTACGGATATTCAAATCAAAATGCAAATCTCAAAGCATTTATCAATATAATTTCTCAACAACACATCAATGGGTCACCAGGCCTCACCACATCCGTATAAGATTTATCAAATCATAGACCGGGAAACAGGAATTTTGGCAGGTGCCCAACATCCGTGCCATATTAAAATCTCATGACAACGTGCTCATCAACAATATAATGATACCACATGAATCAAAATAATTTCAACAATTATTTTCCAGATTTCGATGAATTTATCAATTCAAATATGAGTTCAATTAAGTAACAATTCAAAGAGAATGACACTCGCGAGATTTAAGGAGCATATTGTGTAAAACCCCATACCTCAAACCATGATGAGAAACCGATGATCACATCCTCAAGATCAACACAAAAAATCTACAAAATCTCCTTCAAGAACATCCTCAAAAATAGCCCTAAGAACACCTCTAATCTAAGGTTAGAACTCACAAATCTCAAGGGCCAAAGTATAATTAAAAAGAAGAGGAATATAAAATACATTTGCTGCCAAAATTTGTGCCAAAAGTATGTTAAAAAGCTTGCCCACGACTTCCTTTTATAATGCAAAGAAATGAAGAGTTGGAATCCAAAAGACTCCTTTAAATAAGGCAAATAAATGAAGAGTTGGAAGTCAAAACAACTCTTGAAAATTACTTAATGTTCGTCGACTTAGAATTCCAAGAGTTAAAAACATTTAAAAATCATTTTAAAATCCGTTTTAACTCCGATTTCAAAACCGTTTGAAATTCTCGCATTTAAAAATAATAACCAACAAATTTGAGCAATAAAATTTTTTTATCAAAAACTTTATTTTCCTCCATTGTCCAAAAATTAATTAAAATAGCCCAAAATTACGCGGGTTGTTACACTTCCCCACTAACAATGGAATTTCGCCCTTGAAATTCGCCGAATGCTTAACTCTAAAAAATCAGGCTAAAAATCTCCAAAAATAATTTCGTCTCCAAAAATAAATTCTTCACCTCAAATCTCGAAACCCAACATGAATATCACCTAAAATTTTCTATCTCCAAAAATTGCTAACCATGCAATGAACCCAAAACTCAAGCCCCGAGGGTTGCCGTATACCTAAGCTCTTATACCATTTGTAACACCCCGCCCGCCCGGGGAGAGCGAACGGAGCGCTAATGCGATAAAATAAATCCAAATCCACAAGTGACAAGGTATAGAGCATCTAAATAAACCCACAATAATATATATCCACTAATCTCAATCTCTTCAATTACAACAAGTCTCTCGAATTAAAATTACAACTATCTAATTAGAAAATAAAATACAAATCTCCAAAGCTCTATACATCAAAATAATACAAATCTTTCCCAAACAATCCTCGCTAAAATCAATCTCCATAGCGCCCCAAAATCCGCGCTAACCTGCCACTAAAAGAAAATATGGGGAAGTACACAATACGACAGAAAAGATGCTCAACAAATATATATTAGCGATGAATAAAGCGTAACAACACGAGTACGAATATTCAAATCAAAATGCAAATCTCAAAGCATTTATCAATATAATTTCTCAACAACACATCAATGGGTCACCAGGCCTCACCACATCCGTATAAGATTTATCAAACCATAGACCGGGAAACAGGAATTTTGGCAGGTGCCCAACATCCGTGCCATATTAAAATCTCATGACAACGTGCTCATCAACAATATAATGATACCACATGAATCAAAATAATTTCAACAATTATTTTCCAGATTTCGATGAATTTATCAATTCAAATATGAGTTCAATTAAGTAACAATTCAAAGAGAATGACACTCGCGAGATTTAAGGAGCATATTGTGTAAAACCCCATACCTCAAACCATGATGAGAAACCGATGATCACATCCTCAAGATCAACACAAAAGATCTACAAAATCTCCTTCAAGAACATCCTCAAAAATAGCCCCAAGAACACCTCTAATCTAAGGTTAAAACTCACAAATCTCAAGGGCCAAAGTATAATTAAAAAGAAGAGGAATATAAAATACATTTGCTGCCAAAATTTGTGCCAAAACTATGTTAAAAAGCTTGCCCATGACTTCCTTTTATAATGCAAAGAAATGAAGAGTTGGAATCCAAAAGACTCCTTTAAATAAGGCAAATAAATGAAGAGTTGGAAGTCAAAACAACTCTTGAAAATTACTTAATGTTCGTCGACTTAGAATTCCAAGAGTTAAAAACATTTAAAAATCATTTTAAAATCCGTTTTAACTCCGATTTCAAAACCGTTTGAAATTCTCGCATTTAAAAATAATAACCAACAAATTTGAGCAATAAAAAAAATTTATCAAAAACTTTATTTTCCTTCATTGTCCAAAAATTAATTAAAATAGCCCAAAATTACGCGGGTTGTTACATTTGGTCGATGATTTTACTTAATAATAACCAATAACCAATAACAAACCGACTCGACTCGACTCCTTATATGCATTCAAAAAATTATAAGTAATCCCACCCTTTGATTTTCTTAATGGTAAAGAAAAGAAAAATAAAACTTGAAGTATTATAATAATGGTATGTATTTGTAACAATCCATCCTTTTGGAGACAATTAAATTCCATACTTGGATATAAATTGACCATTTGGAGAATTTCTCGAAATAGTGATTTTTGGGATTTTCGAGGATTTGATGATTTTCGATGGATGTTGTGGTTATTTTTGGGACTAAATAGGTCGCAATATTTTAATTATATGTCGCCGTGGAGAAAATTGACAAAAAAGTCAGATTTTAAATTGGAAAACCCGTATTTAATTTTATGGGTTAGAATAGTGATTTGTAGTCAAGTACCTCGGATGGGAATTTTGACTGCGCCGTGAGTCTCAGAATGTCCGAGATAGTCGGAAAAGAGTGTCCGATTGTCGAAATTGAGTTTCGGGGAATTTTGGAGTTAAACCGGCTCGTAATTGAGTAAACGAGTCGTTTTGGGGTTTTTAAGGGGTATAACCCTTTTCTTCTTATTTAAAGAGGGAGAAAGGGAAAGAAAAGAGAAGAGCAGGAAAGAAAGAGGGAGAAGAGAGAGAGGAAGAAGAAAGAGGAGGAGAAAAAGAGATCTCAGGCCAAACTCCGTCAGATTCGACTCGAGGTCGTCGGATTTTATCCACGAGGCAAGTGTTTACTTGCTTTATTTCATTTTGTGCAATTATCTCATATCATAGTTGGTAAAATATGATTTTTGGGTTAGAATCCCTTAAAATAAATTTGGTAAAATTTGGATATGAGTTTACATATTGATGTAATGTAAACTCTTAATGATTTCTAGTGTTAAAACCATGTTAATGGAGTGTAAGATTGAATTGAAATGGGAGAAATGCCAAAACTAGGTTTTTATGGTTTTAGGGTTCAAATCTAAGAGAAATAGTTTAATACCCAAAATAAATTGATGTGTTAGTTGTAAAACATAGATTAGATGTTTATTGAGTTGTTGGATGAGCTTAGAACAAAAAAAAATGGAGAATAATGGAGGTTTGGAATTTTTTTGAAGATGATGAATAGTGACCTGCGACTTAACCGAATCGATTCGGTCAGGGCGAATCGATTCGGCTCTTGGTCAAAAAATGAAAGTTGTAGATCTCTTCGACGCGGTCGCGTGGGCGCCGACTGCGTATTTTTCTGATTTTTTTTGGATTTATAGTGATTTTTCTACAAAAAGCTGTCCGAGATCGAAATAGTTATCATAAACTAACACTAGGATTATTTGGAGATAAATATTAGGGGTTCCCAAAAAGAGTGTTAGGACCTCTAAAGGACTTAAGGAGATATGAAAACTTTAGGTTCGTTGAAATGAATCCGAGTGATGATTTAAATGGAGATTGAATTGATTTGGAGATTTTGGGATATATATAAAACCTAGGCAGATTTGGGATTTTCGGACAAGCCAAATCGATTCGGACCAGCCGAATCGATTCGGTAAGAGACAGTTTGAAAGTAGAACCATTTCGAATCGATTCGGACAGGGCAAATCGATTCGGTGGCCAGCGAATCGATTCGGACAGTCCGAATCGATTCGATCATGGCAGATTTTTGAGGTTTTCTTCTTTTAAGTTTAGGGAGACTTAATGTATGGTTTTGGAGACTATTATTAGGAGTTTCTAAATGGAATATTAAGACTCCTAGATGATGATTTGAGGAGGATAAGAAAACCTCGGATTAATTTAGAATGTGATCCGGGGTATGGAGTTAATTAATGCTTTGGGGATTATTGGTCATCACTAGATGTAATTGGCAAATATGGCCATTTATATATATTCAGGAAGGAATATATGATATATGTATACCATGTGATTAAAGTATATATATGAATTGAGATAAATGACTTTTGAAAATGTAAATATAAATGTTTTCAAAAAGGAAAGACAAATGATTTTCATAAATAATAAAAGATGGATACA
Organism: Sambucus nigra; assembly: GCA_949130495.1. Classification (NCBI taxonomy): domain Eukaryota; kingdom Viridiplantae; phylum Streptophyta; class Magnoliopsida; order Dipsacales; family Adoxaceae; genus Sambucus; species Sambucus nigra. The sequence goes on along the minus strand of OX422210.1, from coordinate 459,201,839 downwards.
CACCTCTCTAAATCGCTATCATAAGGGAAGTTGCGTACGTATGGTGAATCCCCCTGGCTAATGAATGCAGGGTGGATATAGTCCTATAGGCCATATGAGCGTTTATTGTATATTTTCTGCGCTGGTTAGGAGATTTCGGGTGTGGTCTTGACTATCTCCCAGGCATATGGCCGCTTCCCGACGTCTTGCGTTGTAGGATCCCAGGTTGTCTTGATGATAGGCCCTGGAAGATGATAGCCATTTAGGAGCGCGCACAGTGAGAAAATCCGGACGGGCGGTCTTAGAACGCGTTATATTATATATTAAAGCAATTTATGATAATAAATTGGCTTTAATTACATTTCCTGGATGGAAGAAGGGAAATGGGATAAATGGTTTGGCTTCGGTAACACTTCCCGGATGGAAGAAGGGAAGTGGAAGCATATGATATGGTAAAAGCATTTTTATGATAATAAAAATGGCTTTTAAATACACTTCCTGAATATAAGAAGGAAAATGGGATATTTTGAAACGAAAAAGTATTTTTATGATAGTAAAACTGGCTTTTGAAAAGATATATGATTTGTTAAAGCAATTCATGATAATGAATTGGGCTTTAAATACATTTCCTGGATATGAGAAGGAAAATGAAAAGTTTTGAGATAAAAATGAAAAGTATTGATAAATACTTTGTATATGAATCCTCAGTCTGGGAGATAGATCCGGATGTATATTGTAACATGAATATGTATATATGGATGAATCGAGTACCGAGGGTTTAATGGATCCCGATGATCGACCTTGCCGCATAGTAGTGTATCGGGGGGTTCCTTGTTTGGATTTCGCTTTGCGAGACACCCCACGCACGAATATGACATTGTGTTGAGACTGGGGGGAAGTTTAATCCTTAGTGCTCTAATATTGATATTTATTATATGTGTATATATATAGATATATATTCTGTACCGAGGGACTGGCGGATCTCTACGATCGACCTTGCTGCGTAGTAGTGTATTGGGGGGGTTTCTTGTTTGGATTTCGCTTTGCGGGACACCCCACGCACGAACATGGCTTAGTGTTGAGACTGGGGAGAAGTTTAGCCCTTAGTACATTACTTGGACTATCTAGGGTTGATAGTAGTTGGATGATAGACTAGTTTAGCACGGTAGCTTGACTAGGATGTTTAGAGGGATGCGCTAGGAGTGCACTGTTAGTGGAGAGGTGAGGGGTATCTCATGGGAGCGCGATACCAATTTAAATATGAGATAAAAAAATCTATTTTTCTAAAAATAAAATATTTATGCACTTGCTAAATATTTTCAAAACTCGGGCTCTGACCCGTTTATCTACTTTTCCTTTCTTGCTATATTATATATATATATATATATATATATATATAGATGTCTAGACACAGGGACGCCTGGATGGCACTTCTTTTGAGTCAGACGTCAGCTGCAGCAGCTGCGGATGCGTGTAGGATTCTCGATAGACGCTTCTATCCTTGTATTCTAGATAGGAGGTAATGTATAAATACTCGGGCTAATGGTCCAATTGCATTTATTTATTATTTGAGTTCAACATTCGATATGGTTGTATATTTTGACCGAGCGTTCGGTTATTTTATTTCATTTCAGTTTCATTTTCGCAAAACTATGTGGATGTTTTAATTTAGTAATTGTTAAAAAGAGTAGTAAAGTTAAAATTTTGACACCGGCCTAATAGGTTATTAGTAATTAAATGGATTTTCGACAGTGATGCTAAGAATGATCCATATGAGACTCCTGTTTTAATTTAATATTGGAGTGATCGCCCGGTATCTTATTAGGCGGGGTGTCACAGTATTTGGGTAAATAAAACAGACATGCTCCAATGTATAAATTTAGTTTAAGGATTTAGTTTGTATATTATACAATTTTCTTCTCGCGAGACACTTTTTTTGAAGAGTAATACACAAATCACCAATTCGAACCAAATTGAAATCAAATGTGTATTTAGCTATCTCAAGTTGATTTTGATCTTATAAAAAGCGAAGAAACAATGAGATTTTAAACATAGTGTAACTGACACATACATATTTACTTTGTAATTTGTTCAAAATGATGGGCTGAATTAAATGTTTTGCTGTTAAATTACTTTGGACAACGTCAACTAAAATAGATTTGTGAATTGAAAAACTCGACAGGTAGGTCAACATAGTCATTTTGGTTTAAATTTTGCCAATTTGGCTAAAACATATCTTTTTCAAAATCGAATTGACTGAGGAAGAATGTGAATAGATAAAATTCATACACAATGAGAGTAAAGAAAAATTTTCAAAGTAAGCCTCTACAATTAATGTGAATGTGAATGTGAATGCGAATGTGATGTGACAATAATGACTATCTATAATGTGAAAAACTCTCTCTAAATATAGCGAGTCTCTTTCGTCTTTTGAATGCTTGTCATATAAGATTCACATCCATTAAAGCCAAAATTCTTTCTCCAATGCAACTATAAATATGATTATTTTCTTCCAATTTCGATGCAAGTTAAATTTGAAACATTTACATTATTTTTTTTTTCTGAACAATATATAGACTAAACTTTTATCCATATAATATTCATATTATTTTATTTCACCACCTTCACGTAAGCAAAAGAAGAGGTTGGGCCGGGGGCTCGAGCGTGGACCATATATGTTTCCCAATTTGCATGAAAATGGACACAGTTGTGGGGCATCGGTCACGTGCTTATAGGTCCACAAAAATCCCAACCGTAAACTATATGACACTCATCAGAGGAAGTTTCCTTCATCGCTGTCCTTAATTTGAGCTGTTTTGTCAAAACAGCTGGTGGATATATACATAATACATACTGTATTATTATGAATATGTAAGGATGAAAGGCATCAACCAGTACAAATTCGTACCTTTTCCTTTTAGACTATGACATTTTTCTCCTACCCTTCATCGCTCTTTAAAGTATTGCCAAAATGACTTCTACTATATGCCAGGGCAACTTGTATTAGAAATATTGCAAGGCTAAATGACAAATATATGAATCATGAAGCTGTAAAATCATTGAAAAAGGATAATGGAGGTTATGGGTTACATTTAGGAGCGTGGAGCACTTATAGGTGCATGACCATTTTCAGCTTATGCTTGTACATTGTGTGCATCTCATCTATTTTAATTTACAAATAAATTATAAAATTAAGTTAAAAATTTAGAGTCATTTTCAATTGTGTACACAATGTTTTAATCAATGCCAATCCAATTATTTAAAAAATAGTTGGATTGTGTAAAAATATGACACATCACACAATTTTTTAATTTTATCCCTTGTGTAACCATTAAAAATGAATAATATACCATTTGACAACTCATGCATAAAAACAATTCATCAAATTTTTAAAAGCCGATAACTGCAAATCTAAAAATCCAAGATTTATATATTTGAAATGTATTCGTTGAGTTTTATCCAACAACACCATTATTCGATATTTTTTGACAAAAAAGCGAAATAGATAAATTTACTATTTCACTAAACCCTCCATTTTTCCTAGCAAAAACTCCATTTTTTCCGGCAAAAAATATTATTCTCAAGCGCTGGCAATGGTGTTGCTGGCGCGGACCAAAAAAATAAAAGAAATAGATGAAGAGAGAGAGAAACGAGGAGAGAAAAACGAAGAGAGAGAAACAATCCGACGAGGATTTCAACGGCCTCCGATGAGGATTCCGACATTCCGACGAGAATTCCGATGGGCGGGGTGGAGGTGGGGTTATGTGTTTATTTTTAGAATGAATTTTAAATGGGTATGAGTAAGGGTATAAAAATAAATACCTCTTTACGTAAAACAAATAAAATTACTTGTTTTTTGTACTCCTAACTCTAAAGGGACCATACAAATAAATATTATTTTATCACAGGATTATATTTATAAACCTGAAAAGCAGTGTACTATAAATTCAAATATAGAATGGAACATGACCTTGAGTTTAATTCTTTATTAAAAAATGCGATGTTGATATTCTATCTCACCTTTCGGAAAATTCTAATTACCCCTCAGTTAGAGCACTTGATAAACAACAATGGCAATTGTTATGGGTAATGTAAATGGGCAAAAATGGTTCTCGAAAGGTCAAACTTTACTAAATATATCGACAAATCTTCCCGTTGTGGACCCAGAGGTGAAGCGGAACAAGATGTTCCATTGAGACTCCTTAGAAAAAAGGGCATCGTTTAATGGTTTGCTAGTATTTGTTTGGCATGGAAGATGATGTCGTCTAATGGTTATTGAGGGTATAATTTCCTTACCCACTGAAGCAACCGTTGAAAGGTTAGGTCATATATGTTTAATAATGCCTAAAAACAATACACATAAAAGTTGCTCTTAGCATCCAACATGGAAATCTATGAGGCAAGAACTTGCATAACTAGCCAATTATGTGATGCTTATTGGAGAGATTGTAATATTATGAATAAAATAAATAATATGTGAAAAAGTGTGTCAATTCATGAGACATGTGTCAATTCATAAATAAACATAATCCTTAAAATATGTCTATTAATGAATCAACATGACTATTAGTATAATGCATATTCATGAAAAGACACAAACGAGCCAATGAAAAGGATAAGATCCCACCATTTTTCGTTAATCCCTTTTGTGAGAACATTTTTCATTTTCTCTTTTATTTATCAATTTATTCAATTAGCTTCACCGAGTTTTAGAGGAAATTATTTAGGATTGTTAACTAAAGATTCCATTTGGATTATTGTATCTTAGAGGTAATTTGTCTGAAAATTCAATAGCAAACTCTTGTAGAGGGTGCAAATAAAATCTTAAGGAAAGTGATTCTTTACGCCTCAATCCAATATTAATTCATGATTCAATGTAAAGTAGTTGAACAAGTTATAGGTTATAGCTAACAATTATCAATCCATCTGAAAACCCTCAATCTCAACTTCAACCATAGATTAAAATGGTCTAACAATGTAAATAGAGATAACAATCGTAGACACATAAGAAACACGGGTTAAGGCCAACGAACCCAACCAAAATACTCCCTAATATTTAGAAATGTTTAAAATGTAATTTCTAATGAATTAAAAATGTTTATAAATTCAATTAAAAAATACCAGAAAATAATTTTTAATTAAAGAAAAACCATCAAAAATATTTACACACATTATTATTTAAAAATATCATTTCCCCATAATTTTAGCATTAATAAACATTTGATAAAAATATCTGATTAATTCCTAGGTTAAATTCAATTAAATCAATTTTAATCCTTAAAAAATTGTTAAATGATTATGAAAAAATTTATATGAATGCAAGTGTGTGAATGGGTGTGTAGTGTATTGTGTTCCTCCATCTTCTGTTGTGTCTTCTTCACCAACACGAATCCTGTTGCAGATAGGATTTTCTTTAGGGTCTTCAATATTGAATGAATCTTAAGAGTGATCTCAACTAAAATTGTTTTGCACAATTATCCAAACTAGTTGAATACTTGATAGTCTAGATTCAGAAAAATCCTAAGAGAGCCTTCTATCAAAGGGTGTTTTAATGTTTCTCTTTGGATATTTGTGGCAAAACTCCATCGAGTACATATATATTCTGTGGAATACTTTTTAAGCATTTGAAAAATTTCCTAATCATATCAAAGAGCTAACTACCCCATATGCAATCGAAAATAAGAATAAGGGTGTAAAATATAACTCAACTAACAACATTAAATCTTACATCCAAAGATCTTTTTTTGACAAAATATGCACAAAAATATATACCTTCAAATCATGTGGGTAATGTTCAGAAAAGCATAATGAAAGAGCGCAGAGTTGGATCCCCGGTGATTAATAATGTCAAATTAAAATATATAATTTCCTTTTTAAACAAATGCGGAAGCGTTGAAAGATGATGGTTCAACAAAACAAAACAAGGCCGGGTTTTAATATTATAAGAAACAATTTAAACAACATAATTCAAGTCCTAGAATTTGCCTAAGTCATAATTAACAATTATTCAAAGTTAGGCGAAACCAAATTTTAGCAAGTGACTTGAATAAACCAATTTTACCCAATATTTAATTGTAGTCCCAAATTAAATGAGTGTGATTGTAAAACCAAATTTTATCTTCCTAAAGCATGCGTTCTAAGTGATATAGAGCAAGATAAAATCAACAGTCACACAACACCGCGATGTACGAGGAAAAACCCACTAACGGGAAAAAACCTCGGGACGGCCCTAGCCTCAAATCCACTAAAAACGGAATTACAAAATACAAGACAAAAGACTTACTTCCTAAACTCGAACCCTCTCAAGCCGTGATGCTCCTTCTTGTATCAACCTACAATTAGCGGATAACCAACGGAGCTCCACCGTGGTCTCGGAATACACCGATAGGACTTTGTATGGTCACCGTCACCCAAACATGGAGCCTTTCTCCTTGTGGGTAGAATCTCAACAAAGGTCTTCTTTGTGATGGGGTGTAGAAGCAAACCCGAAACGTCTCTTGAATTCGGTAGAGAAAACCGGTGCCAAATAACTCCAAGTAAAGATATGTATATATAAAGCTTGGATAAACAACAATGGGTGTAAACTAGAGTGTGTATGAATTTTCCATTAAAAATTAACACTCAAAACATGGACATTTTCCCTAATTAAATTTGCTCTCAAACTCTCTCTAAGAGTTGGATATGGAATGGAAAAGTTATCTTGGAAAATGTGTTTCCCGCACATAATAATGCATGAAAAAGTTGGTTGAAAACCAAGTGGAGAAGTGGGGAAAAAACTGCCAAAAACTGCTCAAAACCGTTCCCGCCTGACGTCTCGTTCGAACGATCTTGAATCTCGTTCGAACGAGACTTCTAACGAGCGACCAGCCTGGGCTCGTTAGAATCTCGTTAGATATCTCGTTAGAACGAAAACTCGTTCGAATGACATATCGAACGACTGACCAGATTAGGGTCGTTGGCAAACTCGTTCGAACGAACCTGGTTCGAACGACAAAACTCGTTCGAACGAAATCTGGTTCGAACGAAAAAACTCGTTCGAAAGACATTTCTAACGAACGTCCAGAAAGTTTGTAAAATTCGATTTTGGCCCAGAAACTTTTATAAACTTTTATATACTTATTTTTAAGTTTCTAATTGATTCTTTCTGAAAAATAAAATGCAGTTTTTATTAACCTAACACCCAATACATATTGTTCCAAGCTCCTATATACATATAATTACATTCATTAACCGGCATTTAGATGAAGCTTTAAGTTCTTTGCCGCTACGTCTTCAACATACACTTCATAGGCTTGAGAATATTACAATAAATACTATCCTATGAATAAATGTTTTTGTCCGGAATTGAGCCAAAACATATATGGACTCAATTGGAAATTTGTGTCCTTACAAATCTCCCCCTTTGGCTATTCCGGGACAAAAACCAAACAAAAATCCTAAAGGGCCGTCAAGCTCTACTAGACTCAAAACATAACCCGCCCAATCTTGACTCAACCCAAGGATTAAACTCTTTGCCATAGAAAGATGCCACTTTTGTAGAATACCTGCACACTTAAGCAAACTCCTCAAATGCATAGGGAATATCAAAGTATTAAATGCAATTAATTAATTACTCCCCCTAAATTAATTCTCTCTTTTAAACACATGACCTACTTAGAAAGACGTCTCCCCCTAAGATAAATCTCCCCCAAACGAAGATACGATAATAATAGGATTAGATACCATTTCTCCCCCTATCATCATTCTCCCCCTTTTTGTTCGGGAATAGGCAAAGGATAAAGAACTAAGAAACAGCAAGTGAAAGCTTAAAGTGATAAGACATGAAAGCATATGGGCAATTAAAAATAAGGCAAAGACAAACAAATATCATATATATATATACTAGAAATATATCAATGAACCACTTGCATATATATATAGATATAAACACACATATGACACAAAATACAATAAGTTTGCACACTCGTATGGCAAAAATGTGTCATATGGAAACGGAAGTGTAGGGGTGTGAACTAGCAACAATTAAATTTAGACCCAAACACTTTAAGAAACGTTCACGGAGTTCTCATTTGATTGCAAACTTCATCACAGTTAAATATAACCTCATGTGACAATATAAAGATTGAACTCAATGAACAAACATACACAATGCATACAAGCCTAGCATGATGATGATTCTACAAACCAAATAGAGTCATGACATTAAAGACAACTAGGATAAACGGACATTGTGCAAACCGTTGATATACCATCCAATTCTCCCTCAATGAGCATATATATTCTTTTGTTTGTGAATGAATATATCAAACAAACATAGGCCTTGGCAATTGCTTTTTGTTTAATGCCAAATATTCTGTTTTTAGGCCTTTGGATCACGTATTTCTTTTAGATCCAATCAACGGTGGCTTACTATCGCAAAGGACTTAATTCATCCTTTCGGAGCCCTTCCCCGTGCATATATTAATATATCATGTTTTCATTTTTCGCACAAATCTCACATGCAACGGATTTTGACATGCACTAGTCCTCCTAGGTCATAGATATGTAGATGACTAGATTGATAGGAGAACACCTCAAAAAGCTCAAATATAACATGTGACATTAAGATTTCAAAAGAGCTCGTGCATGTGTGAATAGAGGCATATAGAAATAGAATCCATTTAAACAATACAAAATCCAACTGCTCCATATAAAACATGGTAAAGAACATTTTAAGGATTGAAAATCTAAACCAAAAGTTATAGCCACATGGAAGCGTAAACGATAGGATTCAAACACAAATATATGCTACATAAAGTGTGTCAAACAAAAATACACACAAAACAAAATCTTTTTGAGTTTTTAACATTTTTAATCAAAAATAAATATTTACTCAAAAGGACAAACAAAAATCATTTGTATTTTTCATTAAGCTTAAATGAAATAAATAAAACACAAATGATAAACAAAAATCTTTTTATATTATGCAGTCGATTCAAACACAAAATATAATACAAAAAGATAAACAAGTCATAATTTCTAGCATGTGATATGAAATAAGGCAATGAATAGAGAATGACTAAACAAGCATACATTTAGCATGTGAATATAGCATGAAGTACAAACGCTAAAGTATGCAAACACTAACACATTCATCCATTAGATTTAGCAAGGGAGGAAGGATGTGTAAGTAAATGAGAATCAAAATCCCTATTTTGTAAGGCAACCAAGTCGGATTTCCTAACCCAAATTAATGAAGAATTACTATCTTGGGGTGTAGGAACGTTAGCTAACGTGGTTACTTTACTATGGGATTTTCTAGGAATTCGTTTAAGATCTAAACAAAATTTCCTAAGATGACCTTGTCGACCACAATGTGTACAAGTAAGAATATGTCGAAAAGATTTATCTAAGGAGTGATCATTAAATGCATTCCTAGAAGATTCTCCTAAAACATTGGTTTTGACTTTAGGGTTAAAATCATTACAAGAATTGAAGCCTAAACCAAAAGTGTCATTTTTAATTTGGACCGTTCCTAACATTTTATCTAGTTTTTCCGAACGACACTCCAAATCAAATTTGACATTACTAGAATCTTTTAATTTATTTTCCAAATCCAAAATTTTAGATTCTAGTAAAACATTTCGCTCTTCAAAAGCAAGAAGCTCCTTTTTCAAGGATTCCATTAAACCCCCAAGGCTATCTCTCTCGCCTTCTACATAGTTAAGCTTCTCTTGAAGAGTCCTCTCATGAGTCCTAAGGTCTTCTATTAAGACACTTTCATCAATGACCTTGACACTCTCTCTTAAACTCGCTTCTAACTTCAAATTAGCTCTTTTCAATTTAATAGATTCTTTATATAATTCATGAAAAGCATTTTGAAGTTCACTCATATCAACCTCTTCTTCATTTTCACTTTCTTCTTCTTCTTCACTCTCACTATCATCAAAAATAAGAGAATCATGTACAATGACCTTGGAAGTGGCATGTGCTATAATTTCATCATCCGATGAGTTCTCATTATCACTCACATGTGCCATAAAAGCCACAAATTTTTTCTTAGTGGGGGATTCGGGCTTCTCTTCCTTATCACTATCACTAAGGGTCGCATTATATGAAATGGGTCGTTTACCCTCTTTTCTTAGTTTAGTGGGGCACTCAAAAGCCCTATGGCCATAACCTTCACAACCAAAACATTTATTAGACTCGTCCCTATCAACATTTTCATTACTAGGTTTAGGGATCTTCTCGGCTTTAGAAAACTTCTCGCTTTTATCATGTTTATAAGATTCAAATTTCTTAAAATCATTTTTAACTTTATCTTTGTTAAATTTAAGAAATTTTCTAAATTTACGAGCAAACAAAGCCATATCTTCCGAGTCACTATCACTATCGCTCTCTACTACTTGTTTAACCTCTTTGCGGGCTTTTAAAGCAACGCCCTTTTCAATTTTCTTTTCATTTTTAGAGAGAAACATATCTAGTTCATAGGTTTGTAAATCACCTACAAGCTCTTCTAATTTCGTAGAGGCTAAAGTGGGTAAAGAATTTAAAACGGTCACTTTAGGAATAAATCTATCGGGTAGTGACCTCAAAATTTTCTTTACTACACGGTCGTCAGGTATTTTCTCTCCCAAGTTAAAGGATGAATTAACAATATCTGAAAGTCTAGCATAAAATTTATCAAAAGTTTCTTTTTCATCCATTTTGTTAGTTTCAAATTGAGTGGTGAGGTTTCGGAGTTTTGAAGCTTTAACGACACTAGTTCCTTCATGAGTTAAATGTAAAATATCCCAAGCTTCTTTAGCAGTTTCACACGTCATAATACGTCGGAATTCATCCGGTGCGACAGCGCTAAATAATGCATTTAAACCACGGGAATTAAAGTTAGCAAGTTTAAACTCATTTTCAGTCCATCTATCGGCGGGTTTGATAACTCGTTCATTTTCAACTAAATAAGTTGGTGGGGAGTATCCGGTAACAACAGACATCCAAACTCTCTCGTCGATAGATTTTAGTGCCGATCTCATTCGCGCTTTCCAATACGCGTAGTTAGAACCATCAAAAATAGGAAATTTTGAAAATGGGGAAAAATCCATATTTAGCCAAAAATTAAAGGATATTTAACGAAATAATTTATCGCTTTTGGCTCTGATACCAATTTGAAAGAGCGCGGAGTTGGATCCCCGGTGATTAATAATGTCAAATTAAAATATATAATTTCCTTTTTAAACAAATGCGGAAGCGTTGAAAGATGATGGTTCAACAAAACAAAACAAGGCCGGATTTTAATATTATAAGAAACAATTTAAACAACATAATTCAAGTCCTAGAATTTGCCTAAGTCATAATTAACAATTATTCAAAGTTAGGCGAAACCAAATTTTAGCAAGTGACTTGAATAAACCAATTTTACCCAATATTTAATTGTAGTCCCAAATTAAATGAGTGTGATTGTAAAACCAAATTTTATCTTCCTAAAGCATGCGTTCTAAGTGATATAGAGCAAGATAAAATCAACAGTCACACAACACCGCGATGTACGAGGAAAAACCCACTAACGGGAAAAAACCTCGGGACGGCCCTAGCCTCAAATCCACTAAAAACGGAATTACAAAATACAAGACAAAAGACTTACTTCCTAAACTCGAACCCTCTCAAGCCGTGATGCTCCTTCTTGTATCAACCTACAATTAGCGGATAACCAACGGAGCTCCACCGTGGTCTCGGAATACACCGATAGGACTTTGTATGGTCACCATCACCCAAACATGGAGCCTTTCTCCTTGTGGGTAGAATCTCAACAAAGGTCTTCTTTGTGATGGGGTGTAGAAGCAAACCCAAAACGTCTCTTGAATTCGGTAGAGAAAACCGGTGCCAAATAACTCCAAGTAAAGATATGTATATATAAAGCTTGGATAAACAACAATGGGTGTAAACTAGAGTGTGTATGAATTTTCCATTAAAAATTAACACTCAAAACATGGACATTTTTCCTAATTAAATTTGCTCTCAAACTCTCTCTAAGAGTTGGATATGGAATGGAAAAGTTATCTTGGAAAATGTGTTTCCCGCACATAATAATGCATGAAAAAGTTGGTTGAAAACCAAGTGGAGAAGTGGGGAAAAAACTGCCAAAAACTGCTCAAAACCGTTCCCGCCTGACGTCTCGTTCGAACGAACTTGACTCTCGTTCGAACGAGACTTCTAACGAGCGACCAGCCTGGGCTCGTTAGAATCTCGTTAGATATATCGTTAGAACGAAAACTCGTTCGAATGACATATCGAACGACTGACCAGATTAGGGTCGTTGGCAAACTCGTTCGAACGAACCTGGTTCGAACGACAAAACTCGTTCGAACGAAATCTGGTTCGAACGAAAAAACTCGTTCGAACGACATTTCTAACGAACGTCCAGAAAGTTTGTAAAATTCGATTTTGGCCCAGAAACTTTTATAAACTTTTATATACTTATTTTTAAGTTTCTAATTGATTCTTTCTGAAAAATAAAATGCAGTTTTTATTAACCTAACACCCAATACATATTGTTCCAAGCTCCTATATACATATAATTACATTCATTAACCGGTATTTAGATGAAGCTTTAAGTTCTTTGCCGCTACGTCTTCAACATACACTTCATAGGCTTGAGAATATTACAATAAATACTATCCTATGAATAAATGTTTTTGTCCGGAATTGAGCCAAAACATATATGGACTCAATTGGAAATTTGTGTCCTTACAAATAATGAAGATAACATGCAACATATGGATTTACTCTACTCCACCATTTTGGCTCGAATAGAAAAAGGTGTAAAGTAATGAACAAATAAACGAATCTTGACACATGCTGATCCTACATTAACAAGATATGAGAGGGTCCTTTTATTATCCACAAGCATCCATTCCCCATAATCTCTGATGGAAAATTATAAAGACGACAAAGGTTGGAATGTAGGTTCATGTAAAAAAGATATATCAATTAAGAATAACCATCCCTATTGCTTTTCATAAACTTTCAAAATGAATATTAGCTAGAGGCTTAGTTAAAAAATTAACGAATTGCTTTTCTATGTTAATAGATTCGATTAAGAGTTCTTTAGACTCTACTAAATCTCTGATAAAATGATGATTTTTTATGTGTTTGGCTTGAGAGTGCTGAATATGATTCTTAGTCATATATATAGCGCTCGCATTACCACATAATAAAGTCACTTAAGTTTTTATAATACCATAGTCACTTAGCATATGTTTGATCCACATTAATTAGGCACAACAACAACTAGCTGATATATATTCTGCCTCAGTAGTATATAAGGAAATATAGTTTTGTTTCTTGCAGCCCTAACCATCCACGCTACTTCCAACATAATAACAAGCACCAGCGGTACTCTTACTGTCATTTAAACACCCGTCCTAATCGACATCATAGTATCATATAATAGTACTGGTTATGTATTTTGTGTACCATAATATTATGTCTACAACCCCTTTAACATATTTCAGAATATGTTTAACGCCATTAAGGTGACTTTCTTTAGGAGAAGATTGATAACGGGCACACACACATAGAAAACATGATATCGGGTTTAGCAACTGTAAGGACAAATTTTCAATTCAGTCAATTTGTAAGTGTTGGCCTAATTTTGGACAAAACTATTTGAGTAGTAGGATAGAAGTTTGCGTCTTTCAAGCCCATGACATTTGAGTTGAAGATGTAGTTGCTAAGAGATTGAAGTTCACATAATTGCCGTGTTTCGTGCCTTGTTTAGCATCATCAACTTTTCAAGGTATGAATATACATGTTATATTGAGCCTTGATATATTTTTTTTGGGGGTCATTTTTTTTTTCTAAACAAAGTTTAAAATGATTTTTTATTTTTTGAAGAAAAATAAATTTTTTATGAAAAGTCGTTCGAACGACATTTCAATCTCGTTCCAACGAAATCCCAGGTCGTTCGAATGAGATATAAAACGTTTGGTTTTTCTACAATCTCGTTTGTATTGTCATTCGTAGTATCGTTTGAACGGACTTTCATTTTTGAAATCTCGTTCGAACGACATAACAGAGTCGTTCGAACGACCGTGTTAGTTTTTAAAAAAATTAACAGCTTTGAAAAGTTTTTGAGCATTTTTTCCACTATTTTTCCCACCTATTTTAGTAGTGCGAGATAACCTTTTTTTCTAAGAATTTTTCCATCTTTCACAAAGAGAGAATCACTTTGAAAATATTCCCCTTGGTGTTTGTTAATCAAAATTAATTAATTTCAAGAACAAAACCAAGGTTTTACACCCAATTATTTCATGATCCGAGTTTTTTTGATAACACTATTTTGAGATCATTGATTTGGCACCGGGTATCATTCTCTACCCAAAAGAGATAGTTTCCTACGCAAAATTCCATTTTGTTGTTCGTGGTGTGCATACGGAGGAGGACTTCGTGTGTTTGGCGGTAGCTGTGCCCCATCGGTGAACTCCAAGATGAAGGTATATTTTTGAGTTGTCGACTAGGTAGAGGTGGAGGGACGAAGAGCGTCAAGCCTTGCGAGTGCTTCGAGTCTTATGTAAGTATTCTGTCATGTCCTTTGTAATTTTGTACTTAGTGGACTTGTCGTCAGACCATCCGAGGTTTTTCCCGTTGTGGATTTTTCTCGTACATCGTGGCATCGTGGTATGTTTATTTTTATCTTACAAATTATCACATAGATTCATGCTTAGGGGTAACAAGGTAAAAATCGGTTTAATCACAACATTTGTTTAAACTGGTGCTGATTTAATTTTGGGTAAAGTTTAATTTAATTTAATTCAAGTCGGACTTAATTAATTTGGAAAAATTAATGTTTGGTTTGTTTGGCCTATTTTAGAACTTGAATTAATTTTGTTTAAAAAAGAAAATTTACATATTTGGCTGATTTCATTTAATTTAAAATTTGGAATATTGTGTGAACCGTCCCTTTTGAATTTAAAAATTGGCATTAACAAGTGGTATAAAACTATTTTAGCCTTTACAAAGTGGTAACATAGCGGGTTGCACCAAGATATTGTGTGATTCTGATTTTTAAGGAATTTTAGGCTTTAATATCGAAAATATATCATTTTCAAAGTTTTTTGTTTTTGATGGTTCCCACATGCTTGCACATAACTCTTCTCTTGCTATATCTTATGAGTAATTGCTTGCATGTATTACATACACTAGCTTTTGTGCTTCATGATATATTCTTGCTAGTTATACACTTGTTTGTCATTTTCTAGTCTATGCTTCATTATATATGTTTTGCTAGAATTATGACATGTTTATCTTTTGTATTTTAGTTTTTTTTTCATTTATTGGGTCTTATTGAAAAAATACAATTTTTTTTTTTGTGTATTTTAGTTTTACACATTTTATGTGGCATATCCTTGTGTTTAAATCTTATATCTTTCCCCCGCTTCCATGTGACTAGAACTTTTGGGTATGAATTTCAATTCTTAAAATGTTCTTTATCATTCTTGTATGGAGAAATTTGTTTTTGATTTTCTTAAGGGATTCTTCTTTATATGTCTCTTACACACATGCACGAGCTCTTTTGAACTTTAACTTCATATGTATATTTGAGCTAAGTGAGATGTTCTCCTATCAAATTTGTCATCTACATATTTTTGTGACAATGGAGGATTTGTGCATGTAAGAACCGTTGCCCGTGAGATTTATTTAAATTGTATAAAATATACGAGGGTGGACAAAAAGGGCTACGGAAGGAGCAAATATCCTTTGCGTGAAAGCCATCGTTGGCAAGGGTCTAAAAAGTGTGACATTATACAAAGTAGCCAATGCCAACATAGTTTAGTTTGATATGTTCATTGAAAAGAAAAGAAAAGAATGTTATTTATGAGTGAGTTTAAATGGAAATATCTAATAAATTGTAGTTACACTATTTTGTGATGACTATATTGATTTGTAGAATCATTAAAATTCTAGGCTTGTGTGCATTATGCTTGTTTGTTCTTTGAGTTAACTTTATCTTGTCATATGAGACTAAATTAATGTTTTGATAAAGTTTTTTTGCAATCAAATAGAACTCCTTGAACAGATTTAAGTGATTGGGTCATAATTCTTTAGTCTCTAGTTCACACCCCTTTACTCCATTTATCACATGCTTATTTAGACACATTTATTCCATATGAGTGTGAAAAACTTATTGTCTTTAGTGTATTATGTGGTATTTATACCTATATATATGTTCTCGTGCGTCATTGGCATCTTTTGAGTATTTATATATGTGGTATGATGTGTTTTCGAGTCTTTGCCTTGCTATCCAGTACATGTATGCATTTTGTTGATATAGGTATCTATCTTATTGTAACTTTCGTTGATATCATATGCTTATCTTAGTACATTATAGTTGGTATCGTTTTGCTATCGCATCGTAGTTGGTATCTATTAGTCCTTGTGTGGATTAGTTTCTCTTTTATTACCATATTGCTTTATCATTCTTGTAACTCAATACACCATTGCATTATGCACTTGTTTTTTCTTTATGCTAATCCTTGTTTCATTTAGGGGAGAATTGATTTAATTAAGGAGAAATGGGTTATTTTATGCATGTTTTCCTTTGTCTAGTCTTGAACAAAAAGGGGGAGAAATGGTATCTAACTCTTTTAATTTAGGGAGATCTAACTTAGGGTGAGACGTATTACTTAGGTAGATCATGTTAGACAAAGGGGGAGGATTTTTTAATTATGCAATTTATATTTTTATATGCTCTACGCGTTTGATGGTGTGTTTAAGTGTGCAGGTTTTCACCTTAATCGATAAAATTTTAAAGGAAGCAAAGCTTCTCAACTATTTGTTAGTCAAACGTCTGTATTTTTATTTTTGGGTGGGATTGTATCTTTTAAATGAGCTTGACGGCCCATAGGATTTTTATTTTGATTTTATCCCAGAATAGCCAAAGGGGGAGATTTTTAAGTATAAATTTCTAATTGAGTCAATTTGTAAGTGTTGGCTTAATTCCAGACAAAACTTTTTGAGTTGTAGGATAGAAGTTTGCGAACTTCAAGCCTATGACATTTGAGTTGACGACGTAGCGTTCAAGAGATTGAAGTTCACGTCATTGCCGTGTTTCGTGCCTTGTTTAGCATCATCAACTTTTCAACTTTCTAAGGTCTCTAAGGTATAAATGCACATGTTATATTGAGACTTGGATATATTTTTATTAGGGGCCATTTTTTTCGAAACAAAGTTCAAAATGATTTTTTATTTTTTGAAGAAAAATAAATTTTCTTAAAAAATCATTCGAATGACATTTCAATCTCATTGGAACGAACTCCCAGGTTGTTCGAACGAGATATCAAACATTTGGTTTTTCTTTAATCTCGTTTGTATTATCGTTCGTAGTATCATTCGAACGAACTTTCATTTCTTCAATCTCGTTCGAACGATATAATTGAGTCGTTTGAATGACCGTGTCAGTTTTTTCTAAAATTGGCAGTTTTGACTAGTTTTTGAGCGATTTTCCCACTATCTTTTCTCACCTATTTTAGTAGAGTGAGATAACCATTTTTGCTAAGACTTTTTCCATCTTCCAAAAAGAGAGAAACATTTTGAAAAAGTCCCCTTGGTGTTTGTTAATCAAAACAAATTAATTTCAAGAATAAAACCAAGATTTTACACCCAATTATTTCGTGATCCGAGTTTCTCTATAACATCTGTTTTGAGATCATTGTTTTGGCACCAGGTATCATTCTCTACCCAAAAGAGACTATTTTCTACAGAGGATTTCATTTTTTTGTTTGTGGTGTGCATACGTAGGAGGACTTCATGTGTTTGGCAGTAGCTGTGCCCTATTGTCGGACTTCGAGCCGAAGGTGGATTCATGAGTTGTCGACTAGACAGAGGTGGAGGAACGAAAAGCGTCAATACTTGCGAGGGCATCGGTTCTTTTGTAAGTATTCTTTCATGTCCTTTGTAATTCCGTACTCAATGAACTTGTGGCTGGGCCGTCCGAGTTTTTTCCCGTTGTGGATTTTTCTCGTACATCGCGACATTGTGTTGTGTTTATTTTTATCTTGCAAATTATCACATAAATGCATGCTTAGGGGTAACAAGATAAAAATTGTTTTAATCACAACATTGGTTTAAATTAGTCCTAATTTAATTTTGGGTAAAGTTTAGTTTAATTTAATTCAAGTCGGACATACTTAATTTGGGAAAAATCATGTTTGGTTTGTTTGGCCTATTTTGGAACTTGAATTAATTTAGTTTAAAAGAAAATTTCAATATTTGAATAATTTCATTTTAATTTAAAATTTGGAATATTATATGAACCATCCCTTTTGAATTTAAAAATTGGCATTAACAAGTAGTATCAAAGCATTTTTACCCTTTACAACAAGAGTCAAGTACAATAAACTGCTTATTATACTTTTATATAACGTAGGATCAATGCATTTACCACTTTCATCTTTAGTTAATTTTGTGGTTGTGCTCATAGGTGTACGAGCTATCTTTGCATCGCTTAATTCAAACTTCTTTATTAAGTCTTTAGCATATTTGGGCTGACATATGAATAAGTCATCACCAAATTACTTCCCTTGAAGTCCGAGGAAATATTTCAAATCCCCTATAAGCGATATTTGGAACTCCCCGCTCATATAATTTGAAAATATTTTGACTTCTTGAGGGAAGTTGATCCAAATATACTGTCATCTACATATACTTGGGATATTAAAACTTTATTTTTGATTTTTCGAACGAATAATGTCTGGTCATTACCACAATGCTCAGACCCTTTATGGAGTAAAAAAGTTGAAAGGTACTCGTACCAAGTTCGGGGGCTTGCTTTAAACCATATAATGTTTTTTTTAGTCTAAAGATATGCCCAAATTATTTAGGGTTAACAAAATCTTTTGGCTGATCTACATAAACTTCTTCAAATAAAATAACATTTAGAATTGCAGATTTGACATCAATTTGAAAATTGTTTAATTATAAATGTCAGGTAATAGCCAAGAGAAGACGAGTAGGCTCCATTTGTGCAATCAGAGTGATTGTTTAATCTACATCTATCCTTTCTATCTGATTGTAACATTGAGCTACTAGCTTAACTTTATTTCTAATTATCATAACTATTTCATCATTATTATTTTTAAAAATCCATTTAGTACCAATTACTTTAGTATTAGAAGGTCTGGGGGATGAGATACGAAACATTGTGTGTTTTAAATTTTCCTAGCTCATATTGCATAACATCTATCCAAAAAGAACCTTGCAAAGCTTCATTAACATTTTCAGGTTCCACAAGGGATATGAAATAGGCAAAATTTACAAAATTTCAAAGTTGTTGATCTCGTTTGAACTGGATCTAATGCTTCACCAACAACGTTAGAGATGGGATGATCTTTAAAAACCCAGTTAGGCATAATAGGGTTTCAATCGGTAAAGTATCAATTTTGATAGGTGAGTCTTTTTTTGTCTTCAGAAGTTATTTTATTTTATTAATATCTGGTAGAAGAAAAACCTCTTCTAGATGGTTTAGAATCAAGGAAATATAAATGAGGATCTTTATAAACTATATCCCTTACAATATTTATAGATAGAAAAGAAGATATAAGAGCTAGTTGGAAACCACGTAAAGAGAAAATTAAAGCCTAAGAGCACCTAGTCATTCTTGAAATTTGGCAGCCTCCATTTTCAATTGCTATCTTGTCTTTAAGGACCTTTGGGATGCCTTCAATGTTGATAGAAAACATGTCTTTCCTGTCTATACTCCTTTTTTTTGCTAAGAAGTCTGCTATTTGATTACCCTCTCTCTATATATGACTTAGGGAGTAATTGAGATTCTTTAGCATTTAAAGAATTTGATGAACAATCCACCTTATTCTCTATGGAATTGAAGCTCTACCTTGAAGGATATCTATTAAATATTTTGAATCACTTTCAATAATAATCTCATAGTCCTTCAATTTCATGACGAATTCCAAACCATTTTTAAGAGCTTTTGCCTCTGCCTCCATATTAGTTACACCTTCTTAAGAAGATATAAAAGCCCATATCATCTCCTCTTTTTTATTCATGAGAATACCCTCTCCACCCCCTTTCCAATATAACCAATGGCATTTCCATCTGTATTGAGTTTTAATTTTCCTGATGGAGGATACTTCCACTTGACCTTAAATCTAAGAGAATGCTGTTGATTAGTCTTGTTAATGCTCAACAGATTCCTCAAGTGATGTACCTGATACAAAATAGGCAAATTATTAGTAGAAATTTCTTCATATCTGCATTTGTTTATGTGAATCCATAATCACCAACACACAACTTCTGGGAGGAGATTATTAATGGCAGGATCAATTTTTTGACTATAAATCCACCATTGACACAGTTGTCTACTTATTCCACCTTTAGCTCTCCTTACACGATGCTCTTGACCTATCGAATTCCACACTTGATTTGCAACTTCACCTTCTCCAAAAACATGATCTATAGATTCCTCTTGAGGGGTAGCACAACAGTAGCACTTTGAAGGACCACGAATTCCAATAGATCTAATGTTCTCATTAGTTGACAAAAATTTATTCGGAATCTTCCGCATAAAAATTAATATTTTTGTTGGGATAGATGGATGCCAAATGAATTTGGAGCTTAATAGATGGCAGTGTTTGGATCTTGCTAACTCCCATGTTGAAGTCATAGAAAATGTACCAGTACCAGTTGAGAGCCAAATCACTTTATCAGGATGATCCTCGAATATCTCATTAAACTGTAAGATATTTGATGACACGTCTGAAGAGAAGTTTTCCTCTATGATCCCCTTGTCCCAATTATTCCTCGAATCCCCAAAGAAATTAATTTATTTACCTTCCAATTTGGCAATGTTTTTACAGTCTTTCACTCCCCAATTATCCTTAAAAATACTTATTAAATCATTAATAGTTAAAGCACTATATTGTGGAGCTTTCTAGTTAAAGCTTCTGCCATAATGAAAAAGAGGCTAGGGGATAAGGGATCCCCTTGCCTTAATCCTCTAGTTGAATGAAAAAGTCCCATATTTTCTCCATTTACCACAGAAGTTATCCAGGTATTTGATATGACTCTCCACACTAAATCCAACCACTGTTCACAAAAGCCCATTCTTTTCTTAACATTGATTAAAAACCCCCAAGATACTCGATCATAAGCCTTGGACATATCCAATTTCATTATTACATTACCTCCCCTGTTCTTTTGATTTATTCGAGACATGCACTCTTGGTCAAGTAACACATTTTCAGAGATGGATCTCCCTCTAATAAATCCTGATTGCATTGGGGAAATAATGAGAGGAAGAACTTGAGACACTCAATCATTTAAAATTCTAGAGAAGATCTTATTGAAAAAATTCTACATACGGATAGGTCTGAAGTCATTGAAGGATTGTAGATTATCTATCTTAGGAATAAGAGCTATCCTTGTAGAAGTACATATCTTTGGAAGGCAGTGACCTGCAAAAAATAAGTGGAGTGCTTTCAAAATGTCATCTTTTATATCCTCCCAAAAGAAGGTAAAAAAATAACCATTGAAACCATCCACACCAGGGCTGTTGCTAGCATTTAAGCCTTTAACCGCTCTCTCAACTTCATCCATCTTAGGCCATTGAGTTATAGAGACATTCATTTCCTCTAATATCATCTTAGGAATACCATCTAACACCTTTTCTTGACCACAAGGATCCAACTCTACTGGAAATTGAAACTGATTTGTATAATAATGAACTGCATCTTGTTTATTTCTTCTTAGCCATCCAATCATTCACCCTCCATATTTTTAACCTTTATAATGTCCATTCTTTTTCGCCTACATTTAACCATCCTATGGAAGTAGCCAGTATTCTTATCCCCTTCATTATACCACCTGCCATTTGCTTTTTGGCTCCAGAATTCTTCTTCAATTTTCATCTTTGCATTATAGAAAGATGTTGCTTTGCTCAATTCCTCTCTATGCTGTTCTGTGGGATCTTGTTCATAAAGCATTTCAGCTTGTAGAATGGCATCTTCTGCATTTCTCTCTTCATGGACTATGTCCCCATATTTTCTTTTACTCCACGTACTTAGGTTTCTCCTATTGTCTTTGAGCTTATGAGATTATACATACTACCTCCTTCCAATACTTCTGCACTATCTCACCACACTCATTTTCCTTTGTCCAGAAATTTAAGAAACGAAATGACTTGGGAAATTGATTAACAGTAGATTCTCCTTTGAAAAGGAGAGGAGAATGATCAAACATACTCCTATTCAAATGAGACACACTCAATTTAAGATTAGAGTCCAAACATGCTTGATTAACTAGGACTCTATCTAATCTACGCCATATGCTATGATCAGGAGCCTTTTGTTATGCCATGTAAACTTTGATTCTATACAACCCACATCAGCGAATCCATTCTCTTCAATACATTCGTGAAATTCGTACATAGCTCCCAAATTTACTTCATTTCCTTTAGCTTTCTCATTCATGTCTGCAATAATGTTAAAGTCACCACCTATCAACCAATAATCTGAGGTTCTGCAGCTATTCAAATAGTCCCACAACAATTGTCTCTCCATTCTATTACAACTTGCATAAATCAAGCTGCATTGCATCTTATCAGTTATAGTAATACTAAAGGTGATACATTGGCTCATTTCAGAGATGATCTCCCAAGTAATTTCCTGCTAAAAAAACACTAAATTTTTCTATTAAGGTTTGACACACATATGTCATACCCTAGCTTGCGACAATATAATTTAATCTTCTGCATATTTTGTTTTGGCTCCATGATTATCATCATTAATAGATTATGCAGTCTCTTAAGCCTTCTGATAACTCCCTTCTTAGCTATATCTCTAACATTCCAAAGAATTTCCCTTATCATTAAAATGTTTTGGAAGAGGATTTAGAGTGGGACCTGAGAATTCTAACAGTTCCATATATAGCATTCAATTTTTTTCTCTTTTAGAGTCTTCTTCTTCTTCCTTTTAACCACCGTGAATCCCTCCTCATGATCACTGCTGAAAGCAGGTGACTTACTAATGCCATTTTGACTCAGAATATCTTCATAGTCTTGATTTCCACCTCCTTTATTAATTTCTTCACGGGTATCATTCTCACTAAGCATAGCAAGAGGATGTTGGATCTCTATTTTTTGAACAGTGGTTTGCACACTATCTGGATTGTTATTATCTACTTCCTCTAATTACTTTTGAGATTTATCTTCTACTTCAACTGGGTCCATCTTCAATTCTTTCCTCTCATTCCCTATCTGAGATTTTATTAGCACTAGAGCAACTGGAGTAACTGGAGGTTTCTTTTATGGACTATCTTTATTCCCCTCAGATAGAAATGAGGTTATAAGGCTTTGTTTGGGAGGTTTTTCTGACACTTTATGCTTAACTAAGAATTCTCCTTCTTCTATTTCAAGATTAGTATCTTTTTCTTGATGATTACCAAAATTTCTTATAACCCATTCTTTTGTATTTTCAGGTTTCTTCTTCTTGCCCCATTAATTTATTTGGTCCCAATGATTCTTCTCCTTATTGCCTACTTGATTCTTGACTTCTGTCTCTTTACTCTTTATATAGTAGCTTTCCTCTTTATGGACTTTCTTCTCACAATAATAACAAAATGGGGGAACATATTCAACACAATAGATTGCCAAAATCCAGATCCTTTCACCCTGTTCCCTATCCATACTCTCGATGGAAGAGTCTTCTTTAAGTATACTTCAATACAAACCCTAGCTTGGCTAGGTCTTGATATATTATCTGTCGCATGATCAACCTTGAGAGGATTCCCCACCACCTGTGCAATAGAGAATAGAGTATCCCTATTGTATAGATGGATAGGGAGAAGCAGCGAAGAGAAGAACTTATGAATATCATCGATTGATGGACGTCCATGAGAGAATTTCTCCACAACTGTATATTTGAAAGGAGCTGCCATCTCCTGTAGGGTTGATTATTCGTAAAGAATTGCTGGTTCTCCCTTGTACTGTGAGATCTTTTGAAATGTTACGGGTTTCTTGACTTTAGAAGCCGTCACTGAGGCAACAGTTTTTGGCTTAGCAAGCTGTGATATTTGTTTGGAGTGATCTTCTTGGTTCGGTGCATGGTGGCTAGCAGGTAATGGGAGTTTGTTTAGCTGTAGAAGGGGAAAGGATAGTGGTCCTGCATCCAGGAGGTGTGCATGAGGTGGATCCATGAAAACCCTAATTAGGGTCTAAAAAGGGACGAGAGAGAGAGAGAGCTATAATATATATATATATTTATTGGATCTTTTTTTTTTGATAAGCAAATGATACCATAAAAACAACCCGCCTAAGGGGGCGGAATCCCGTATACAGGAAGTATACCAAGCACAAAAACAAAGGGCCGAAGCCCAGAACACCCAAGCCTCCCACCTAAAATTCCTCCAAAAAGTCTAGAAAATGAGCTAGCGACGAGTCATGCCTTTTCCTAAACCAGGTAAGAAGAAGGCTCAAAAAGTTGTACCGAACTCGAGAGGGATCAGTTTCGACCCCCTCGAAGCATCTCCTGTTTCTCTCCTGCCAGACAGACCAAAGAATACAATGAGGAACCATCCTAAACAGGATCCTCGGGCCAGTCCAACCTCTAGGGCTCCTCCAAGACGCCAACATATCGCAAACCGAATGAGGCATGACCCAATGAATCTGACAAAGTGTGAAGAACAGATCCCAAAGGCCCCTAGTCACATGACAGTGGAGAAGGAGGTGATTGGACGTTTCCTCCTCCTTCTTACACAACCAGCACCTGCTGGCCAACCTCCTCCCTCTCTTCTGAAGCCCCTCAATAGTCAAGATAGCCTGTCTGGAAGCGGTCCACACAAAGAAGCAAACCTTCGAAGGCGCATGACTCTTCCAAATGGCCTTCCAGGGGAAAGAGGCACCCCCATCGCCCCTCAGCCCAAGATAATAGCTTTTAACAGAAAAAAGGCCATCATGAGACCTCGACCACCTCAACCCATCAGCCCTAGAGGACGGGTTAGACGCCAAATTCAGCCACTCAAAGAACTCCTCCGCCTCCTCCAGCTCCTAATCTCGAAGCCTCCTCCTAAACTTAGGATCCCACACAGCCCGATCCCCAATCCTCCGCCGATGACCCTCTACTGACCCCTCACTGTCTCTCCCAATCCGGAACATCCCCGGGAAAAGAACATCCAAGGATCCCCCCTCTCCCCAATTATCCTTCCAAAACCTAATACGATCCCCACTCCCAAGCTGGTAAGAGGTGAACCCAAACCATTTCTCCCATCCCATCGCAATGTGTCTCCACCATCCCACGCCATGAGCACCGCTTCCCACAGAAGGGCCCCACCCAAAAGTGCCAGTCCCATACCTAGCAACCACCACTTTCCTCCAAAGTCTGTCGTCTTCTTTACTAAACCGCCACAACCACTTGCCCAGTAAAGCCGAATTGAAATGAGTTAAACTCCTCACCCCCGCCCCACCCGCCTGCAGCGGCTTACACACCTCATCCCAGCTAACCAAACAATACTTAAACTGCTCATCATGCCCTTTCCACAGAAAGTTCCTCATCAACTTCTCGAGCCTCTTACCCACGGAAGCAGGAAGAGGGAGCACAGACATAAAATAAGTCGGAAGACTGGATAACACACTTTTGATTAACGTCAATCGACCCCCTTTGGAAAGGTAACTATGCTTCCAACCAGCTAATCTTCTATGGACCTTCTCAAGAACCGGAGCCCACAACGAAGTAGACTTAAACTTAGCTCCTAAAGGAAGGCCAAGATAAGTAGAAGGGAGCGAACCCACCCTACAACCCAGAACACTGGCCAAGAAACCCACGTTCCCCACTCCTCCAACGGTAATCATCTCGCTCTTCCTAACGTTGATACGCAAGCCCGACACAGCCTCGAAGCACACCAGTAATATCCTCACTGACCTCACCTCCTCCACCGACGCCCCACAAAAAATGATAGTGTCGTCTGCGAACAAAAGGTGAGAGATCTCAACCTGATGGGGGACCGCACTGCCAATCAGAAAACCAGAGACCAGGCCACCCTCCACCGTACGGCTCATCATCCGAGAGAACGCCTCCATAACCAAAATAAAGAGGAAAGGTGACAGTGAGTCACCCTGTCGAAGACCACGAGAACTCGAGAAGAATCCTTCCGGCACCCCATTCACAAGAACAGAGAATTTGACAGAGGAGATACACCTATACATCCACCTGCACCACCTCGCCCCAAACCCCATCCTCCTCAACAGATACAAAAGGAAGTCCCAACTCACATGATCGTACGCCTTCTCAATATCCAACTTGCAAATAATCCCCGGAACACCACCTCTCAATCTGGATTCGATGCATTCATTTGCCACCAATGCTGCATCGAGGATCTGCCGACCACCCACAAACGCACTCTGTGCATCCGAAATAAGAGGATCAATCACCTTTTTAAGTCTAACCGATAACACCTTAGACACGAGCTTATACACACTACCTACCAGACTAATGGGCCTGAAATCTCTCACATCAGTCGCCCCACCTTTCTTAGGAACCAAAGTAATGAACGTGGAGTTCAGACTCCTCAAGAAGTACCCCCTATCATGGAACTCACTGAACACTGCCATCACATCTGCCCTGAGAATCGCCCAACAATGCTTAAAAAAGGCTATAGTAAACCCGTCCGGCCCAGGCGCCTTATCACCGCACATCGACCCTAAAACCTGAACAACCTCCTCCTCTGTGAACCCCCTTTCTAACTGGTCCGCATCATCCCCCGAAATGCTAGCCAAAGGAAGCCCATCAATCTTGGGTCGCCAGGCCTCCTCCTCCGTATAAAGTCTCTCATAATACTGACTGATCTCCTTGCGAATCTCACTCTCCTCGGAAAACTCCTGCTCCCCAATTACCACCTTCTCTATATGGTTAAATCGGCGATGCGAGTTAGCCGCTTTATGAACGAATTTAGTATTGCTATCCCCTTCCTTAAGCCAAAGAGCCCTAGACTTTTGCCGCCAACAAATTTCCTCCTGAATCAATCTCTTCCCTACTTCCCTTTTTTTCTCTACCCTCACCACTTTCTCTGCCCCCGAAAGACCGCCCAACCCTTCTTTCACGTCAGGGGCCCGAATATCCTCCATGAGATTCGCAATAACACCCCCCACATAGCCAAACACATCTCTATTCCACCGAATGATATCCCTCTTGAGATGAAATAATTTAACCGCCAGTCTGAAGCTCGCATTGCCCTCCACCTCGTATCCCTGCCACCAATCATGAACCCTCCCCACAAAGTCCTCCTCTTTCAACCACATATTCTCAAATCTAAACGGGGTCCTCCCCCCCCTCCCCCCCCCCCACCGCACTCCAGTAAAATAGGGGTGTGGTCCGAAGTCACTCGCGAAGGCATGATTGAGATAACCTCGAACAATTCTCTTCCCACATATTAGAAACAAGAAACCGGTCAAGTCGAGAGAGCGAGGGCTCATCCCTAAAACTCGACCAAGTAAAAGC
Organism: Sambucus nigra; assembly: GCA_949130495.1. Lineage (NCBI taxonomy): Eukaryota > Viridiplantae > Streptophyta > Magnoliopsida > Dipsacales > Adoxaceae > Sambucus > Sambucus nigra. The sequence goes on along the minus strand of OX422210.1, from coordinate 459,174,384 downwards.
CCCTCCCACCAATGGAAGGTCAACCAGCTCCAACTCGTCAATAAATTCCGAGAAGTCCTGCATAAAAGAATTCGAGCCCCCCTCACCGTACCTCTCAGAAGGGAAACGAACGACATTAAAATCGCCCCCAATGCACCATGGAACTCCCCAAATACTCCCTGCCCCAGCCAATTCTTCCCATAGCTCCCGCCGAACCGCGTCCTCCACAGGCCCATAAACCCCCGAGAAACTCCAAGAACATCCATCCACCACGTTCCTGAATAAGCACGAAAGAGACCAACGCCCCACCAAAACATCAATTTTCTCTAACACCCTATTATCCCACATAATGATAATCCCCCCAGAAGCTCATACCGAGTCAAGACAGCACCATTCAATATTACGACCTCCCCAAATAGACCGAGCTAACCCCCCCTCCATAGACCCCAACTTAGTCTCTTGTAGACTAACAATATCCGGCCTCCACCGCGAAAGTGCCCCACTCACCACACCTCTTTTCCCGAGGTCATTCAGACCCCGCACATTCCAAGAAATGAGGCGTAACTTCATAGGAACCCATAGGATCCACCATCCACCCCCCTCCCTACTCCCTCTACTCCCCCCTTCTGCCTTTCCTCTATGGCCTGGAACAACCTAAAAGCCTCTCTCTCATTCCCTACTAGATCAATCCCTAAAAATTTACTGAAGCCTTCTATCACACTAGAAACCCATCTCCCCGTCTCGTCCTCATCAACCCTCTCACCAATCCTAACTTCGGACCCCACCCCTTCCACCTCCGACCCTCCGAGCTCCACCCACAACTTAGGGGACAGGTCGCGCATGTGACTCATACGCTCCTGCCCGCACAACACCTCCCCCGAGGAACCAAACGGAGACAAATCATCACCCCCCCCTCCAAGTCACCCTCGCCCTCTTCCACGATCGTGCAAAGAGACCCGCCTTTACCCGATGACCGACTGGGTGAATTAACTGAAGTCTGCTCCTTAGACAAGCCTGAGCTTGAGGGCAGGTCCGCAAAAAAAGACAAGCCATTAGACACGCCTTTTTTCCCAATAACGACTGCATCTTTCGTCTTGAGTCTAACAACACTCGAGACCCCTCCATGCCTAAATTTTTTACTCAACACACCATTTTTTAAAACTTTACCCGAGTTAAGACACGGTCCCATTTTATGAATATTCGTCCACTGCTTACCAGATCTAACTCCGTGCTTATTTGGTGGGTCCAAAAGTGTATAGGTGAGTCTTTGTTTTCAACAGTTTCAGACTCATTTTAAAAAAATAGTTTATTACTGAAAAAAGTGGTCATAGTGTTGTCTACAATTATGTTGATTGACTCCATAATAAACATAGTTCTTAAATTATAGACCATATAGGCTCGACTGTTTTGAGAATAGCCAAGAAAAATGCCTTTATCACCTTGGGGTTCAAATTTTGAAAGATTTTCTCTATCACATCATATGTAGAAAATGCTCCCAAAGGCTCTAAAGTATTTAACATTATTCCTTTTATTATACCAAAGTTCATATAGAGTCTGTTTGGTATATTTTCGGAGGCAAAATTTTATTTATAGTATGGCAAGCCATTTAGACAAATTTAACCCAAAATTATTTTTGAAGGTCCTTAGTATGAATTAATACCCTATCCATTTCTTGTAGCATTCTATTGTTACGTTTAACTATTCCATTAGATTAAAGAGTCTTAGGAACTCATGAAAATACCCATTTTCTGAACATATTCAACAATGCCAGTGTCCATAAATTTACGTCCCCTATCACTTTTCATACGTAGTACCTAGGTATCTTTTACATTTTCAATTTTCAATAACTCTTCAAAAGTATTTGATTTATATCTCATAAGATCTACCCATGTAAAATGTGAGAAGTCATCAACAATAATTAAAATATGACTATTACCACAAAGGCTAACAATACGAGATATCCATTAAGTCCACGTGGATAAGGTCATGGGGTTTTAAAGTTAAAACATCAGGAACTTTCCTGTGAGGGGCCTTAGTTATCTTTGCCACTTGACAAGGTCCACAAACTACATTTGGACTATTTATAATTTTAGGCAAACCCTTAACAATCTCCTTGGTGCTCAATCTGCGTAGGTTTTCAAAATTAGTCTGATCGAGTCTATTATGATAAAGGTCGATATAATCAAGTCTATTCAAAAGATAAGAAGAAAAGACATGAGGAACTATATAACAATTCTCCTTATTCCTATTTCCAACTATAATGTAATTACCAGTTTTGTCAATCACTTTGCACTAATTTTTTGAGAAGTTAATAGAGTAATTTTCATCACATAATTGACTTATACTCAACAGATTAGCGTTTATCACTTTAACCAAGATAACATCATAAATCAAAGATAACCCTTCCTTAGAGAGTGTTCCTCTTATGATTTCAAACAAAACTTCGTCTCCAAACATGGCATTACCACTAAGGTAGGCAGTTAGGTTTTTCAACTTTGTTTCTTCACCTCTCATACGCCTAGAACACCCTAAATCTAAATACCATCCTGTTGGGTTGCTCTCAGCTTTGAGTGAAGAAATCATGTTGTTCCATTTTAATTATGACAATGACTCATCTTTTCTCACCCAAACATACCTAGTGTTGATACCAAATTTAGTCTGCTGACATGGACCAATCACCTGAAGACACGTGTCAACCATGTGGAAAATACACGTACATTCCGAGCAACTTAATCATACCGAGCAACTCATAGCTCCAAGCAACTCATAGCTCCGAGCAACTCAAGCGTACTGAGCAACTCAAGCGTACCGAGTAACTTAAGAGGTCCGAGATACTAGCGTGTAGAGCATCCAAATCAAGAGAATCAAAAAGATAACTGCGCATTAAATACTCATTATTATCGTACAGATGTATATGTCTACTAGAGAACAGCGCATTGTCCTTTCACATGAACAACCTCAGGGCTATAAATACATTGTAACCTCCTCATTAGAGGGGGACTCTTGATCTCTTGGTAAACCTATTATCGAGAATTCCAAGCAAACAGTCAGCAATACAAAAATAGTGGACGTAGGCCATTCTCCTAAGGCTGAACCACTTTAAAAATCCATTGTCTTATATTTATTTATTCATTTTTATCTGTGATTAAAATAATTAGATCGAATCTAGTTTTTTACATCAACAGATTGGCTCCGTATGTGGAAAACGACAGTACTTAGCGTTTGCGACACCCCGACTAATTAAATACCGGGTAGCTACTCCTTTATTAAATTAATTCAAAATGCCAAGTTGGCTCAGTTAATAGCATCACTGTCGAAAACATTTTTATTATTACTAACCACCTAGTATTTAAAAAGTAAGTGCCAAATTTTAATTAAAGTCTGATTAACATGCAACAAGTGTAATAAAGAATAATAACACCATTCACCATAATGAAGTAAATAGAATAACCATCACATAATGTAAATAAAGTCTGGAGGAAAAACTCCTCACTACAATCCCACAACTTAAATAAGTCACGAAATACTGAATTAATACATGCCAAAGTCTGAAAACTATAATGGAAAAGTAACTCTAATGGAACTGGGCAACATGCCCTAAAATTGAAGAATACTGAATACGAAATCCAAATGATAGAAGCGTCTACAAGCAAATCCCTGTAGCTTCCACAAACAGCTACAACTCGTCACCTGAATGAGTATCCTATGCATGGTGTCCTTGTGGCTGGGCACCTAAAATGGTTTTACAAAAAAATAGATTTGAAAGCAAACGGGTCAGAGCCCGAATGTGGAGATATTTTAAAAACCTGCAAGTGCTTTAAAAACATTTAAAACATTAAATGCAAAGTACATGTTAGGACGTGCACTCACATGAAATCCTCACCTCTCGTCTAACTGTGCACTCCTAACGTAAGTACTCATCTAACCACTAGCTAAGTGACATTATATCTAGCTAGACGGTCATAGGTTCTACCCTTATTACTCGGTTCCCATTAACATAATAACGATCTCAATTAAATAGGGGTGTAACGTAAATTCCGGTTCTCATATAAAAGTAATACAACTCATTAACGATCAACCCTTTTGTTATTCCATAGTTATACACACAACACCATAAGAAAGTTCCCAATTTATTAAGTGTATATTACTCGCATCATAAATATACAATATAAGCACCCCGAGACTAAGCTGCGGTGCACACATACTCTGCTATCCATCCCGGTACATCACGTACATAAGGATCACATATTCCGAATCTCTCAGGAATAGTTCATAGATAACAACATCACAAATAGTGGAGGCGAACACAGTCACATCACATGGGTCACGCACATACCTACGCTCCCACGATCAGCGGACTTATTAACATCCCAATAAGTCTTTCTCTGACCTATGTTCATCGAGGTAACCAGTCTAAATCCGGGCAACACAAGGATTAGAGGGCCCTAAGCGAACGCAAACCTCCCGTGATAGCAAGTATGGTAGGTATGTCATACACAAAATTCACATACCAATACTAAGTAAACACACATCTTAGTAATCTCGTAGTTTAATTGTAGTACTATTCTCATTCTAGTACGAAAATATAATTTACACACTTTATACGATTCCGGTTTATAATCATACGCGCCATAATTTATTCTCACGTCGTAGTAGACACTCACGCCTCAACCCAAACAGTCCATTGATTTAAATCACTTGTATATAATTTACTCCTCGTAATAACCCAAAAGTCCCAAATCTATCAATACATCATCAAAGGAATGTTATCTCTACCCTCGAACAAGTTTACAGGACTCCCAAAATCAAAACAGGCCAAAAAGGCCTAAACTGCCAGCTCGTTAGAAGTCTCGTTCGAACGAGGCTGTCCGAACGAGATTTCCAGTTCGTTCGAACGAACTGTGCCTTCTAACGAGATCTCGTTCGAACGAAGTATCGAACGAAATTCCCTTTCATTAGAAGCGACTGGTCAACTCGTTAGAAGCTCGTTCGAACGAGCTCGTTCAAACGACCTGGGAAGGTCTTCTAACGAGGGACCAGTTTCGGCCCAGATTTTTCCCAATCTCGTTTTTCACCATTTTTACTCCTCAAATCTCCTCTAAAATTAGTCCCAACGATTGTTTTAAGGTCTCTAATCAATCCTAAATATACCATAGTCACATCCTAACACGTTTTAAAGGATTAATTCATCCTAACATCAATCAATTTACAAATCTCTACACTTTTCCTCCAATTATTCAAGAACATGAACCCTAAACTTTTAAGTCCTCAATTAGTCCATTCTAAATCCGTTTTTCTTACATCCAACATATATTAATACCAGAATAATCATCTCTATATGATTCTACATGCAATTTGTCCTCAATATTCAAGTTCTAAGTCCAAACAACATGGGTTTTCATTTATCTTCCAAGAACAATTGTAAATCTTCAAATTATCTAACATGGAGGAAACATTCTCTGAAATAAAAGAAATTAAATCACTTGCCTCGATTGTCTCTGAATTTGGTGTTGATTTCCTCTCTCTTTCTGCAGAATTTCCTCTCTCTCTCTCTTTCTCCAAGCTTCTTCTCCAATGGCTATGGTGGCTAGGGTTTGTTTTGGGGAAACTTAGAAAACCTAATCTAACAACCCCCGTAGCTTGTTGGGTTAATAAGGGTTGGTTAGTGGCTTAGTGGGTCAAACCCACATCAGATTTACTTCTCTAATTTTCGTCATTTTTAAATTCCTAAAAATACGAAATTACTAAAATACCCTTTATATTGCCGGTATGGCCTAAAAATACCCCGGGACCCAAACTACACCCCCGGCTAGTGTTTTCTGACTATCTCGACCCTTTCGGACGCGTTGGCGCACTCAAAATGACCATACGGTTAATAGAATTTAAATTCACTTTTATAATTAAAATAATTATATCCTGACGCGACTGTCACACGCGTCCCAATAAAATGACCAAATTTTCGTATATCAATCTTACGACAAATTTCATAGTTCAACATTCAATATAACATCATATATACTCAATATAGTCAAATACCAACTCACATCTCGCTAGTATTTTATCCGGATTAATTCCCAATTAATTCTCATTTAATAATTAATCCCAAAAATAAATATAGCCAAAAATACGGGGTATTACATACTCCCCCCCTAATAACTGAATTTCGTCCCAAAATTCGAAACTAGAAAGTACCTGCTAAAAACAACTCTGGATAACGTTCACGCATCTCATCTTCGCGCTCCCATGTGGACTCCTCGACATTGTGATGTCGCCACTGAACACGCACTAACGGAACTATCTTTGACCGCAGCTTCCTCTCACTTCGGTCCAAAATAGCAATCGGCCCCTCCTCGTAGGAGCTATCCGGCTAGAGATTGATGTCCTCCACAGCAATGTGAGAATGAGCCAAATTATCTCTAAGGTATTTCCTTAGCGAGGAAATATGGAACACATCGTGAATCCGATGCAAATGCTCCGGTAATCCAAGTCTATACGCAACCTGTCCGATCCGCTCAATAATAGGAAACGGCCCCACATACCTCGATGCCAATTTCCCCTTCTTCCCGAAATGCATAATCCCCTTCATAGGAGATACTCTGAGCAAAACCTGGTCCCCCACTTGGAACTCCCTGAAAAATCTCTTCGCATCAGCATAACTCTTCTGCCTGTCTTGAGCTACCCGAATGCGACTCCGAATCAATTCAATCCTTGCCGAAGTATCCTGAATCACTTCCGGCCCAAGTAGTTTGTTGTCCCCCACCTCTAACCAACATGCCGGGGAACGACAAGGCCTACCGTACAATGCTTCAAACAGAGCCATGCCAATAGTGAACTGATAAGAGTTGTTGTAAGCAAACTCTACCAGTGGAAGGTACTGCTCCCATCCACCCCCAAAGTCAATAATGCACATGCGTAGCATGTCCTCCAACATCTGATTTGTGCGCTCGGTCTGCCCATCGGTCTGCGGATGAAAAGCCGTACTCAACCGTAATTCCGTGCCCATGGCCTCCTGGAAACTCTCCCAAAACCTCGAAATAAATATCTTGTCTCTGTCAGACACGATATTTAGGGGTACACCGTGAAGTCTCACAACCTCTGAAATGAAGAGCTGAGCATACTGTCCCGTAGTGTAATCAGTCCTTACGGGTAAAAAGTGAGCGACTTTGGACAACCTGTCCACAATTACCCAAACGGAGTCGTGACCGCTCTGCGACGTAGGCAACCCCGTGATAAAGTCCATGGATATGCTCTCCCACATCCACACCGGGACTTCCAATGGCTGTAGCAGTCCCGCCGGTCTCTGATGATCCACTTTTACAAGCTGACAAGTGGCCCATTTCGAAACAAACTCAGCGATATCTCTCTTCATACCGCTCCACCAATACTGGCGTCTCATGTCTTGGTACATTTTGTCCCCTTCGGGATGTACCGCGAACCGTGAGCCGTGCGACTCTGCCATCACCTCGTGTCATAATTTCTCCCCTTTCGGAACTACCAATCTCCCATTGAAGCGTAATCCCCCGTCTGAGCTGACGGTATAGGAATCCGCTCCCTCTGATAGTAATCGAACTATTTGCTCCTGACAGAACGAGTCGTTAGCCTGTGCCCGTACTACCTTCGTGACAATCTGCGGTGTAACGGTCATCACAGACATGAAAGATCGGGCCACTGCATCCTGGTGTCCCAACTCCTTCCACTTAGCCTTCCACACCTCTACCACCTCATCTGCTGGCCTATGGCTCAACGCGTCTGCTACCATGTTAGCCTTTCCCGGGTGATACTGGATGTCGAACTGGTAGTCTTTCACAAACTCAAGCCACCTCCTTTGCCGCATGTTCAACTCCTTCTGAGTGAACAGGTACTGTAGGGACTTGTGGTCCGTGAACAATTGGAACTTCTCCCCCAAAAGATAGTGCCTCCAAATCCGTAGGGCAAATACCACTGCCGCCAACTCCAAATCATGGGTGGGGTAATTCTTATCATGAGTCTTAAGCTTACGGGAAGCATAAGCTATGGCCTGTCTCTCCTGCTGCAATACACCTCCAAGCCCTTGCAAAGACGCATCGGTGTATACCAAATACTTAACTCCCGGTCTCGGCAATGCGAACACAGGTGCTGAGGTCAATTTGTCCTTTAACTCATCAAATGCCAACTGACAGGCATCACTCCAGATGAATGGCACACCCTTACGAGTCAGATGTGTCAAAGGACCCGCTATCTTCGAAAATCCCCGAATGAACCTCCTGTAGTATCCTGATAGACCCAAGAAACTACGAATCTCCGTTGGTGTCGTGGGCTGTCCCCACTCCCTCACCGCGGATACCTTCCCCGGATCAACAGATATCCCCCGGTCGGAAATAATGTGTCCCAAAAACTGGACCTCCTTCAGCCAAAACCCGCATTTCTCATATTTTGCATACAACTCGTTCTGACGAAGTGTCTGCAAAACCCGCCTCAAATGCTCGGCGTGCTCCTCCTCTGTCTGGGAGTAAACCAGAATGTCATCAATGAAGACAATGACAAACTGATCTAGGAAATCCCTGAACACTCTGTTTATCAAGTCCATAAACACTGCTGGAGCGTTGGTCAAACCAAAAGGCATAACCCGAAACTCGTAAGAACCATATCTCGACAAGAACGCAGTCTTCGAGACATCTTCCTCCCTGATATGCAACTGATGGTATCCCGATCTCAAATCAATCTTCGAGAAGAAAGAAGCTCCTCTCAACTGATCAAATAGGTCATCGATTCGGGGCAACGGGTACTTATTCTGTATCGTGACCTTGTTCAACTTCCGGTAGTCCACACACAATCTCAATGAACCGTCCCTCTTCTTCACAAACAAAACTGGAGCGCCCCAGGGTGAGGTACTCCTGCGAATAAAGCCCTGACCTAACAGCTGCTCTATCTGATCTCGTAGCTCTCGCATTTCTGCCGGAGCCATACGATACGGTGCGCGTGCTATAGGCCTCGTATCTGGCAATAGGTCTATAACAAAGTCTATCTCTCGACTGGGGGGTAGGCCTGGTATCTCCTGAAACACATCCGAATACTCCCTGACAACCGGGATCGAATCTAAAGGAATCACAACCTCCTTAGAGGTATCCTCCTTTATGTAATAAAGATGAGCGGTCGATCCTCCCTCTGGGTGAGGCATCGCCACTACGAATATCTCTTGCCCCGGAATGGCAAAAACAATGCTCCCGCTGAAGCAATCAATCATGGACCTATAAGCTACGAGCCAATCCATACCGATAATCACATCGTGAACATGCATATCTAATACCAACATGTCTGCAGGTAATACCAAACCACCAATCTCGACCCCCACTCCCCGGCATATAAAGAATATAAGTGACCCACTCCCCAATGGTGAGTCGACACACGTTACTGTGCTCTCTGCCATAGCTAACAATCCTAAGGCTTTCGCGAAGTGTGTAGCTATAAAATAATGTGTGGCCCCCGTATCAAATAATACCCGACCCATAGTGCCATGGATAGGAAACGTACCCTCAATCGCAGGCGGTGCCTGTGGAACTGCTGCCTGGTGGACGTTGTAGACACGTCCATACTGTAGCTGCCCCTGCTGAACTGGGACTGCTGGAATGGGTGGTAATGCTGCCATCTGTGGTGGTGCGGGGAGAGCGGCGGGAAACATAGGCCTCTGCGGCTCCTGGCGAGCACCCTGCTGCTGCTGCTGTGGGGCCCTGCCCCTATCAGGACAATCATGTCGTTTATGGCCAGTCTTGCCACAAACAAAACACTTCCCTGGGAAGTTCCCTCCTCTCTGCCCCTGTGGTCCCCGGCCTTGGTGGCCGTTACCGTTCCTCCCTTGGCCCTGCTGAAACTGCTGCCCATTCTGCCCCTGTTGGCCCGGATGGCCGTTTGGACCCTGATGGCCCTGACGGAAACTTCCCTGTCCCTGTCTGTAGTTCCCTGATTGGAACCTCTTCTGATCCCCCTGTTAGAAACCTTGCTCACCCTATCTCTGCCCCTGAACAGATTGTGCCCCACCGGCACCATGTCCTCCAGTCCTGCCCTGATGGCTAGACTCTCCCGACCTCTTTCCCTCAGCCATATGAAAGCGCTGATCCTGGCAATGTAACAAAGCAGCGTTAACCACATCAGAATACGTGGCCAACGAAAGGTTCCCTAACAGATGCTGACGGATCCTCTATGTCAACCCGTCGGTGAATTTCCTTCTTCTTCTCTGTTGGTATCTCATCTGGAACGATATTCAACAGATTCGTGAACTCGGCCACAGTCTTACCCTCCTGCCTCAGACTCATCAATTTCCTCCTTATTTCCGTGTGAACAGCCGACGAAAAGTACTTGCGGTCGAACCGCACCCAAAAGTCCTGAATAGTGAGAGTATCCCTCTCCTCTACGGTGGTAATAGACTCCCACCACTGCAGTGCAGATCCAACTAGCTTGAAAGTAGCTAGCACCTGCTTCTGAACGTCCGTGCACTCATACATTCTCAAGTGCCTCTGCATATCCTTCCTCCACTGGCTCGAGACTACCACATCAGAGCTACCTGCAAACTCTGGCGGATGCGCTTTCTGAAAAGCGTCACGTACACGTTCCCAAGCAGACGGGAATGCATTTGCCTGTACTGGGGGGGCAACCGGCGCCTGAGGTGGTGCCTGCTGAACTACGACAATCGCGGCATTTACCGCTTGGGCTACTATAGCTGCAACCTCAGCGGCGTTCATCATGCCCTGAACTGGAGCAGGCTGGGGTTCGAGCGTTGAATCCCTGGGAACTCGTCGTGCACGTCGTGGAGGCATCTGAAATAAGAATGAAGTTTATAAGTTCGCAGTTATAAACTTAAAATAGCTGAAGAACGAATCATACACAAAAAGAGTACAACAGTCCTAATATATAGGGCTCTATATCAAAGAAACTTAGCGGAAACATAATAGCCGTACAGATCCTAAAGGACACTAGAACCTGATGCTCTGATACCACCTGTGACACCCCGACTAATTAAATACCGGGTAGCTACTCCTTTATTAAATTAATTCAAAATGCCAAGTTGGCTCAGTTAATAGCATCACTGTCGAAAACATTTTTATTATTACTAACCACCTAGTATTTAAAAAGTAAGTGCCAAATTTTAATTAAAGTCTGATTAACATGCAACAAGTGTAATAAAGAATAATAACACCATTCACCATAATGAAGTAAATAGAATAACCATCATATAATGTAAATAAAGTATGGAGGAAAAACTCCTCACTACAATCCCACAACTTAAATAAGTCACGAAATACTGAATTAATACATGCCAAAGTCTGAAAACTATAATGGAAAAGTAACTCTAATGGAACTGGGCAACATGCCCTAAAACTGAAGAATACTGAATACGGAATCCAAATGATAGAAGCGTCTACAAGCAAATCCCTGTAGCTTCCACAAACAACTACAGCTCGTCACCTGAATGAGTATCCTATGCATGGTGTCCTTGTGGCTGGGCACCTAAAATGGTTTTACAAAAAAATAGATTTGAAAGCAAACGGGTCAGAGCCCGAATGTGGAGATATTTTAAAAACCTGCAAGTGCTTTAAAAACATTTAAAACATTAAATGCAAAGTACATGTTAGGACGTGCACTCACATGAAATCCTCACCTCTCGTCTAACTGTGCACTCCTAACGTAAGTACTCATCTAACCACTAGCTAAGTGACATTATATCTAGCTAGACGGTCATAGGTTCTACCCTTATTACTCGGTTCCCATTAACATAATAACGATCTCAATTAAATAGGGGTGTAACGTAAATTTCGATTCTCATATAAAAGTAATACAACTCATTAACGATCAACCCTTTTGTTATTCCATAGTTATACACACAACACCATAAGAAAGTTCCCAATTTATTAAGTGTATATTACTCGCATCATAAATATACAATATAAGCACCCCGAGACTAAGCTGCGGTGCACACATACTCTGCTATCCATCCCGGTACATCACGTACATAAGGATCACATATTCCGAATCTCTCAGGAATAGTTCATAGATAACAACATCACAAATAGTGGAGGCGAACACAGTCACATCACATGGGTCACGCACATACCTACGCTCCCACGATCAGCGGACTTATTAACATCCCAATAAGTCTTTCTCTGACCTATGTTCATCGAGGTAACCAGTCTAAATCCGGGCAACACAAGGATTAGAGGGCCCTAAGAGAACGCAAACCTCCCGTGATAGCAAGTATGGTAGGTATGTCATACACAAAATTCATATACCAATACTAAGTAAACACACATCTTAGTAATCTCGTAGTTTAATTGTAGTACTATTATCATTCTAGTACCAAAATATAATTTACACACTTTATACGATTCCGGTTTATAATCATACGCGCCATAATTTATTCTCACGTCGTAGTAGACACTCACGTCTCAACCCAAACAGTCCATTGATTTAAATCACTTGTATATAATTTACTCCTCGTAATAACCCAAAAGTCCCAAATCTATCAATACATCATCAAAGGAATGTTATCGCTACCCTCGAACTAGTTTACAGGACTCCCAAAATCAAAACAGGCCAAAAAGGCCTAAACTGCCAGCTCGTTAGAAGTCTCGTTCGAACGAGGCTGTTCGAACGAGATTTCCAGTTTGTTCGAATGAACTGTGCCTTCTAACGAGATCTCGCTCGAACGAAGTATCAAACGAAATTCCCTTTCGTTAGAAGCGACTGGTCAACTCGTTAAAAGCTCGTTCGAACGAGCTCGTTCGAACGACCTGGGAAGGTCTTCTAACGAGGGACCAGTTTCGGCCCAGATTTTTCCCAATCTCGTTTTTTACCATATTTACTCCTCAAATATCCTCTAAAATTAGTCCCAACGATTGTTTTAAGGTCTCTAATCAATCCTAAATATACCATAGTCACATCCTAACACGTTTTAAAGGATTAATTCATCCTAACATCAATCAATTTACAAATCTCTACACTTTTCCTCCAATTATTCAAGAACATGAACCCTAAACTTTTAAGTCCTCAATTAGTCCATTCTAAATCCGTTTTTCTTACATCCAACATATATTAATACCAGAATAATCATCTCTATATGATTCTACATGCAATTTGTCCTCAATATTCAAGTTCTAAGTCCAAACAACATGGGTTTTCATTTATCTTCCAAGAACAATTGTAAATCTTCAAATTATCTAACATGGAGGAAACATTCTCTGAAATAAAAGAAATTAAATTACTTGCCTCGATTGTCTCTGAATTTGGTGTTGATTTCCTCTCTCTTTCTGCAGAATTTCCTCTCTCTCTCTCTCTCTTTCTCCAAGCTTCTTCTCCAATGGCTATGGTGGCTAGGGTTTGTTTTGGGGAAACTTAGAAAACCTAATCTAACAACCCCCGTAGCTTGTTGGGTTAATAAGGGTTGGTTAGTGGCTTAGTGGGTCAAACCCACATCAGATTTACTTCTCTAATTTTCGTCATTTTTAAATTCCTAAAAATACGAAATTACTAAAATACCCTTTATATTGCCGGTATGGCCTAAAAATACCCCGGGACCCAAACTACACTCCCGGCTAGTGTTTTCTGACTATCTCGACCCTTCCGGACGCGTTGGCGCACTCAAAATGACCATACGGTTAATAGAATTTAAATTCACTTTTATAATTAAAATAATTATATCCTGACGCGACTGTCACACGCGTCCCAATAAAATGACCAAATTGCCGTATATCAATCTTACGACAAATTTCATAGTTCAACATTCAATATAACATCATATATACTCAATATAGTCAAATACCAACTCACATCTCGCTAGTTTTTTATCCGGATTAATTCCTAATTAATTCTCATTTAATAATTAATCCCAAAAATAAATATAGCCAAAAATACGGGGTATTACAGCGTTGTTCACCAAAATAATTCATCATCAATGGCCGATAATCCAGAATCCAGTAATCGAAATGCTGGGATCCCTCCAAATCCATCTATTCCCCTAAATATTCCAGATCTGGCTGGTATAATGGCTAATTTAGCCCAAGGCCAAACGGCCATGCAAGAAACCATGCGTCAACTTATACAAACTGTTCAAGGTGGAGTGCCGGCCCAATCAGGACAACGAACTGTTTAGAGAAATACCCGTTTACCCTCTTCGCGAACTAGGCAAACACTATTCCTAGAGGAATCTCAATCTAGACGTACCGAATCATATCGTACTGAGAGATCTAATGATCCTTCTTATCAACCTGGTCAGACTTCCTCAGTACGAGCTACAGATTCTCAACGAAACATTACTCTATCTCCAGAAAGGACTAGTGCTCTAGAAAGGTTGATTAGAGTCTCTCCTTTTGATCGTTTGGGCCCTAGGAGGAATAAAAGTCCTCCTAAGATTGCGTCGAGGAACTCTCAACGACCATCTGATTTAGGAGAAGGCTCTGCCCAATCACGACCAACAACCCGTAATGAAAGATCCCAAAAGGAAAACTCAGCTCGATCAGCCGCTTAAACAAATAGGTCCGAGGCATGGAAAGGTTATATTGAAAGGTTGGAGGAGAGATTAGGGGAAATGGTTAAGGCTAAGAATCCTCTACAAAGAACTTTTGTCCAAGTGACACCATTCGTACAGGCAATTGTGGATTTTCCCACCCCATCAAAATTTAAAGCTCATGTGGTGATGCCTAAGTATGATGGAAAAATTAACCCTGTCCTTCATATAGAACAATACCAAGATGCTGCCGGCATCTATGCAGTTCCAGACGAGATGAGATGCAGGGCATTTTCAGGAACTCTTATTGTATCAACTCAGATATGGTACAACAACCTTCCTCGGGGGAAGATTGTTACTTTCCTTCAACTAGCAGAGCTCTTTATAGGGAACTTCTGTTTTGGAGAGAAACCAGTCAAATGAGTAGCGCACTTGCTGAGTGTTAGACAGAAGGCAGGTGAAAGCACCAGGGACTATATTACTCGTTTCAATAAGGAGAAACTTGAAGTTATTGATTACGAGGGGAAAACAAAAATTACTGCCCTGATGAGTGGACAGTTACCAGACAAGTTGTACTATACTCTAGCCAAAGATCCACCTAGGACCATGGCAGAACTAATGGCAAAAGAAGCCAATATTATGAACGCCGAGGAAGCTATAGCTGCGAAGAAGAATACAGACACTAAGGAAACCAAGGTCGAGGCTGACAAGACTGAGAAGAAGGATCAGAAGAATAATGGGGGCAAAAGACAGTCGAAAGTAAAGCAAGCACTGGAACAGTTGAAGAAATTTAGAAATTATACTCCTTTGAAGGTAGATATAAACCACATTCTGGAAGAGATCAAGAACAACGAGGAGCTATACTGGCCAGAAAAAATGAAGGCAAGTCCTGGCAAGAGGAATAAATCCAAATATTACGAGTTCCATAAAGACCATGGTCACACGACCAAAAGTTGCATAGATCTTTAGAATGAAATTGAAGCACTCATCAGACGAGGAAAATTGGCTAGGTATGTTGATCGCCAAAATGGTGGAAAGACCAGTGATCGAGGAAGGCAAAGGTCTAGGTCTCTTCGTCGAGCAAAAGAAGACAAAAAGGGAAGTCATGAAGAAGATCCAGAAGATGACCAAGATGACCCCGATCTCCCCAAAAGACCAAGGCAGCCAGAACGTGATGTATTTTCAATCCATTTCGGATAATTTGAATGTAATGTTATTACAGGTGTAGATGCAGGAGGTGGAGATCTGACTGCGGAGAGAAAAGCTTACTTCAATGAGGCTCAAGCTTGCTCGTATATTCAGCGAATAAATCTGGCTGAAGATGATCGCCCAAGGAAGGTGAATAAAGACAAACTGGTCATTGGTTTCTCTAAGAACGACCTGACAGGTGTACTATATCCTCATGATGACCCATTGGTGATTAAGATGAGAATGAATGAAGTGGTGATTTCACAAGTACTAGTGGATAATGGTAGCTCGGCAGATATCATGTTTTATCCATGCTTTGACAATTTGAATCTAAAGCTAGCCCAGTTGGAGCCATATCATAGGCCCCTCCTTGGCTTCACTGGCGAGAAGGTTTTTCCACTTGGGACGATCAAGTTGGATATTCTTATCGGTATATGGCCTGCTTGTCGAATAGAAAGAGTACGCTTTTTTATAATGGATAAAAATGTCCAATCAGCTTACAATATCATCATGGGAAGGGTAGGTCTGAAGAAGTTCGAAGCAATACCATCTACTGTACATCAATGTTTAAAATTCCCAACCAACTTTGGAGTAGGAGTAGTGAAAGGCGACTAGAAAGTAGCTCGAGAATGCTATTATTCATCCGCCGAACAGGAGGAACATGAAGAATCCAGAAAGAAGACTACTACTTATCAAGTGGATGAAATAGAAGATGCAGAGATTGAAACGTTAGACCCTAGAGACGAGTCTCAGCTCGTAAATGGCCAGGTCATGGAGGGTAAAGAAAATATCATTTTGGACGACGAGCATCCAGAATGAACAACTCAAATTGGTGCATCCTGGATGTATCGATAAAACAGGAATTGATAGCATTTCTAAGGCGCAGAAAGCAGACTTTTGCCTGGAGTCATGAAGACATGCCAGGGATAGACCCGAATTTCCTGTGTCACGAGTTCAACGTGAACAAGGAAATTAAGCCAACGATGCAGCGAAGAAGAGTGTTCAGTCCTGAGAAGAACCAAGCCATACAGGAAGAAGTAGAGAAGCTAAAAAAAGCCTTTTTTATTGAGGATGTCAAATATCCTGATTGGCTAGCAAATGTGGTGATGGTAAAGAAGAAAAATAAGAAGTGGAGGATGTGTGTAGAATTCACTGATCTTAATAAGGCATGCCCAAAGGATCATTTTCCTTTACCCTGAATCGATCAACTAGTGGATGCTACCTCGGGACATGAATTGTTGAGTTTCATAGATGCTTATTCAGGTTACAACTAGATTAAAATGAAGCCCGAGGACAGGGAGAGTACCTCTTTCATCACCCCAAGGGGAACTTAGAGATATAATGTTATGCCTTTTGGACTTAAAAATGCAGGTGCGACATATCAGCGGCTGATGAATAAGGTGTTTGCAGAGCAAATCAGTCATAATATGGAGGTTTATGTTGATGATATGTTGACGAAGAGCAAGAAATATGAGGATCATCTAGTTGACCTAGGCCAGACCTTTGATCAACTAGAGAAATATCAAATGAAGCTGAATCCCACCAAATGCATATTCGGAGTATGAGAAGGCATGTTTCTCGAATATATTGTTAACCAACGAGGAATTGAGGCGAACCCTGAAAAGATCAAGGCTCTATTGGAGCTACGATCTCCAACCACGAAGAAGGAAGTGCAAAGTCTCACAGGGCGAGTTGCAGCACTTAATAGGTTTGTGTCACGAGTAACTGACAGATGCCTCCCATTCTTCAAAACACTCCGAAAAACTTTTGAATGGAATGATGAATGCGAGGAGGCTTTTCAACAATTGAAAAAATATCTTTGGATACCTCCATTGTTATCTAGACCAGTGATGGGAGAAAAACTATACTTGTACCTGGAAGTTTCAGAAAATGCAGTAATCTTGGCATTGATAAGAGTGGAGGATGGAGTACAAAAACCAGTCTATTAAACAAGCAAGGCTTTTCGAGGAGCAGAAATCAGATATCCAAGGTTGGAGAAGTTGGCACTAGCACTGATCAAAGCAAGCAGAAGGATGAGGCCATACTTCCAATCCCATACTATAGTGGTGTACACCGATATGCCATTAAGACAAGCTCTGCATAAATCGGAGAAATCAGGAAGATTGATGTACTGGGCATTAGAACTTGGTGAATATGATATAATTTATGAGCCTAGATCGTCGCTCAAGGGGCAGGCAGTAGCGGATTTTATCGCAGAGTTTACTCAGAAAAGTGCCTACGAAGAACAGGAGTTTAATACAGACCACCCTGTGGATGTTACAGGATCATCAAATTTAAACCCTGACCAACTTACATCGGTAGACGAGCAAGAGAAGATGATCAACGAGCAGCGAGAAGTGCCAGAGGAGGACAAAAGGAAGCATCAAATTATTCCAGCGAGGAACTGTGTCTGATCAAGAGTTTGATAATGAAGTACCTATATGGAATTTGTATGTGGATGGCTCTTCATGCACTACAGGCAGTGGAGCAGGAATTACTTTAAACAGTCCAGATGAGATTGATATGGAGTATACTCTGCACTTTAAATTTAAAGTTTCTAATAATGAGGCCGAATATGAAGCTTTGATCTTGGGCTTAAATATGGCTAAAACCATGAAGGCAGAACAAGTCGTTGTATTCAGTGATTCTCAATTAATCGTAAATTAAATTCTGGGGGTGTATGTAGCAAAAGGAGAATTAATGGTCAAGTATCATGCAAAAGCAATGGAGGTGGTATCGAGTTTTACTGTAGTTCAGTTGTTTAGAATACCCAGATTAGAGAATGCAAGAGCAGACGCCCTAGCTCGATTAGCATCAGCCCCCCGAGCTACGAAGAATAATCCCAATAGAAATCCTGGCTGATCAGAGCATAGACGAAGATCTGATGATGAACTTCATTGCCCTTGACTTGGGACCATCTTGGATGGATCCCATCAGGGCCTATATTGAAGACGGGGCTTTACCAATTGATAAACTCGCAGCCAAGAAACTGAAGTTTAAAGCTGCTCATTATGTATTGACCAGTGGCATTTTATATAGACGAGGAGTTATAGCAGGGCTACAAAGATGTGTCCATCCCTTCGAAGTAAAAGATTTGATCGAAGAGGTTCATGAAGGGTCTTGTAGAGCCCATGTAGCAGGTCGAACGCTTTTGCAGAGAATAACAACGCAGGGGTATTACTGGCCAACGATGAGAGCTGATTGCGTAGCTTATGCTAAGAAGTGCGATAAATGTCAACGCTTCTCTTCCATCCGAAGAACTCCCCAAGCATTGTTAACACCTAAAACGTCCCCTTGGCCATTCGCCATGTGGGGGATAGACTTGGTAGTACCACTCCCAACGACCAAGGGAAGATTCAAATACCTCGTAGTTGCTGTGGATTACTTTACCAAATGGGTGGAAGCTGAGCCTCTCATTGATATGACATACAACGAAGTCTATCAATTTATTTGGAAGAATATTATCTGTAGATATGGTCTCCCACATGCATTCATTACTGACCATGGAACCCAGTTTATAATGAGGAGTTTGCTGCATATTGTCATCAATCCAATGTACTGAAGATCCACTCTGCACCAGGCCATCCCCAGAGCAATAGGCAAACTGAGGTGAAAAACATAATGCTACTGAATGGTTTGAAAAAGTGACTGGATGATGCAAAGGGAAATTGGATTAACGAGCTACATTCTGTGCTGTGGGCTAATCGTACCACACCACGAACAGCGACAGGAGATTATCCATATATGCTGGCATTTGGGAGTGAGGCTGTCATACCTGCTGAATTAGGTCTACCCACGCATAGGGTGCTTAATTTCAATTCTCTTGTTAGTGACTTGATGAGAATATTAGACCTGGATATGCTTGAAAAAGTTAGGGAAGAAGCAGCAATCAGGAATGCGGCATATCAACAACGAACAACTTTGTTCTATAACAAAAGAGTGAAGAAGTGTGATTTGAAGGAAGGGGATTATGTGTTGAGGAAAGTGATCCAAAAGCATAAAAAACCGAAAGCCAACTGGCATGGACCCTACAGAGTAACATAAGTTGTTCGTCCAGGGACATATAGGATTGAAACATTGTAAGGAGAAGAATTCAAGAATGCAGAGCATCTGCGCAAGTATTATCAGTAGTTAAAATTCATATGTAACGCAGTTTTTTTCAAAATGAATAAAGTGATGTTTCACCCCCATTTCTTTTTGTTGAAGTTTTTTTTTGAGTATTAGTGCAACACATTACACAAACCACAAACCCAAATTCAAAGCAACACAAAAAATCAATTACCACCAACTTCGGTTGGTTGGGATTCAATTACCACCAACTTTGGTTGGTCGGGAATCAATTACCACCAACTCCGGTTGGTCGGGAATCAATTACCACAAACTCCGGTTGGTCGGGAACTAATTACCACCAACTCCGATTGGTCGAAAATCAATTACCACCAACTCCGATTGATCGGGAACTAATTACCACCAACTCCGGTTGGTTGGGAATCAATTACCACCAACTCCGATTGGTCGGTAAACCAATTACAATCAACTCCGGTTGGTTAGTACCAAACTAGGCAAGAAGCTGGACGACCTCCCGGGGCATCCACTATCTAGGCAATAAGGTAATCCATACGAGATTACTACAACTAAGCAGGAACATGGGATGCAAATCATTCCATTGCTTGGGCCCAAAGAGTGACAAGTCACTATAATCAAACAACAAATGGGATAAGTATAGTATATATATTTACCAACCAACAAGCAAAGACATTTTACAAATTATTTAGAAGAAAATGAAATGGCAAAAGACTAAAAATTTCTTCATTCAAATCAAGTAAAATTACATATGATGTGAAAAGTCTGATTCATTACATAAGAACATCCTACTCTATAGCTTTCTTCCCCTCTGCTTTTGAAACTGGTTCTACGACGGCTGGAGGATCATCTAATTCATAAGGAGAATTTATAAAGTTTACATCTCAAGGCATTCTAACATTCATTACGGAGGACGATCAAGCAAATGCTCTGGGCTAGATATCTCAAAGTTTGCATGAAGACTGTAATCGCCGAGATACTTGGAAATCAAGCATTGAGGAATTGAACGAGCAGGAATCCAATTGATATCAAGCTTAAAAGGTGGAACGGGAAAATCGAGCACTCCAGGATCATAATAATCCCATAAGTAGTGGCCCTGCTCCAATTTTAGCACACACAAGGCATTCAACCACCCTTGCTTATATCCCTCATTATTTGACTGCTGCAACCGAGCATCGAGATGGTACAGAGCTTTGTTATACCCATCCATTCAAAATTCCCTGGGATGCTTGTGGAACTGATAAGTTAACCTCTCAATTTGCTCTTGGAGTTTCTTCACTAGAGTTTCTTTACTTTCCAGAGCAGATCTTTGATTAGAGAGTTGTTCGGTGAAGTGCAAAATCTTCTTAGACATTTCTGCCAAGGCTTGGTTCTTCGCCATTAACTGAACGGATTGATTCTCTAAAGCCGACTGCATTCTAGCTTCTTTAATGGTGACCCGACCATCCCTTGCTCGTCCACGAGAAGATCTTGCTCGTCCACGAGTAGATGTGGAGGGTCCAACTCGTTTCAAGGTTTTTAACTCATCCCTTAAGTTGGTTTCTTCTACTTCCAGGAATAAAAAACCATCATCATTTATTGGGACCAAGGCTCCCGAAGAAGAAGCAGCAGATTTAAGTTACTTTATTTCCTCTTGCAAAGCAATGTTCTCCTGTTCCAATAACTTGGCGATATTCCTGTGCTCTTCAACTTCAAGCTTCAGAACACTCTCCTTCTTCTCATGAGCAGAGATAAATTTGTCATACCCTTTGTCAGCACTCAATTGTTGATATTTTTTCTCGTATCCCTGATGCAAAAGGGTAGTGGATTATTTATATTGTTGTTGAAGTTCCTCGATCGTTCCTTGAAGGTCTTCAATCATTTCGTAGTAGGCCACATTGTTGGTCACATCACGATCAAGTAAGCACTTCAAGTATTGGTAAGCTTCAACTGCTTGTTTAGAAGCATATAAACCAAGGATATCAATGATTTGTGCCTCATTGAGATCTGCATGACCAATTTTAAAATAATCATTGCATTTCTTCATCAATTCTGTATCATGAGCTGATAAGATCTCCATCCTATCCATAAACTAGCAAAGAGAAGAAATAAAAAGAATCAATAATAATGCAGATAGAGAAAGTAAAAGAGAAATTCAAGACGAACAACCAAAGTTCAAATTTTTATTCATCATAAGAGGAGATACATAATTCCAAGTTACATTCAAGAAAACAACAAAATAGAAAATCGGAATAACTTTACACCTTCTCCTTGTTTCCTACGACTTCCTCTGAAGTTTTGGATGAAGGGGTTGGTTGCTCGGAAGACAATGGTAGCTGCTCGGCAGAAGTACTGGTTGGTTGGAGTTGCTCAGAAGGAAGAACAACAGGAATATTAGGGGCCTGATCTTCGATCATCATGGAAGATTCATCTTAAGCAACTTCATCCTCTTCTTCTTTTCCAGGAGAGGGAGGAAGGCCATGAGTGTGCTACTGGAATAACTCAGAATTCTCAGCAACCTTCAGCTCCTTCAAGGCTGCTACCCATCCATCCCTAAAATATTTAACACCTGCATACTGCATTTGAGAAGACATGACAGCCAGACCTTTGTTCCAGCCTTTATCCCAACCAGTACTGAATGATTTTTTAACTGCAGCTTTCCTTTTTGCCTTCTCCGAGGAGGTCCTTTCCCTAAGGAGCTCCTCGACAGACTTCAATTTTTCTTCCACCTCCGTTTTCTATCGTTCAACATCTTGAAGTTTAACAACTTTATCTTCAGCAGACTTAAGCTTAACCTCAAGCTCATTATTTCTCTGTTCAAACTCCTTGTTTCTGTGTTCAAACTCCTTCAATTTCTTCCCCAATTCCTTGGAGGCATTCACAGCTTAATCTCTGTCTAGCTCAACGGACTTAAATTGCTTATCCCAAGCACCTTTATCTTCCTCGTACTTTTGATGAGAATCTTTCAAAGATTGGGTCAGCCCAACAAAAGCTTCCTCTACTCCACTCGAGGAGCTTGAAGCCCTGATAACTTCATCCTTCTTCAAAATGCTGTTGAAACACGTCAACAGCTGGAAAAAGAAAGAGATTTAAGTCAATGTATGAACATAATATTAGAAAGTAAAAGACTCAGGCTAATAATACTTTATGAGGTAATGTATTGAGCAGCCAGAGTAGTAATTCTCTCACGAGAAAGAGTATCTTCAAGGCCTTGGACTTCCGGGACAGTCCAGGATCTTACCAAGCCCACAGCAGAGCTCGGGGGAACAAGAATTGGAACACTACCTTCAATGTTTAAAGGTTTAGGTTCAACAGGTCTCTCAGAAGAGCTTTTCTTTAATCTCTTCAGAGGAGCTAGTGCAGTTTCAATTAAAAATGTTGTCTTTATTGGAGATATGATATGACAACAACATCACTCGAAGGAGAGATGGCAACAGTCTTACTTGGAGCCACAGGGGGCTTCTTGCCAGCTTCCTTGGCAGCAGTGGGAGGGGGTACATTTATAATCTTTGTCCCTTCTTCTGGGACATGTTGTTTACTTTTCTTTGCTTCCACAGTGGCAGAGGCAGACTTGTCAAAAAAGGTAGGATCTCTTTTCTTCTTCATCAGATCAGTGATAGGAATATTCGATTCAGAAGAAGAACCTTCCACACTAGTCTCAGAGGCTGGTACTTGATCAAGATCGACCACCACTGGACGAGGAAGAGCAGTGAAAGATGAAGTGTAGCTTTTGTATTGCAACATGTAAGAAGCAGATCTAATATGATCCTCAGCAATAGATTGGTGCAAACTCCAAATAAGTTTAAAATGCTTTATATTAGCATCAGTTTCCTTTGGAGGTTTTCTTTTACTGTCAACTGTAATAAACAAAAATCAAATGTCAGTGATGCATTTGATCAAATACAAAGAAAACAAGATTTAAAAAATAAAAACAACCTATCTCATTGCCATAAAGTGGACACCTGGGACCTTGATATACATCATCTCCATTTAATGGAGGGTGTTGCCAATTTTTCATCACAACCCCATGATTAAAATAATCCCTATTGGCATCAGAAAGATTGATAATTAACGCTCTATTCAAAAACCTAGTTTTTAAATAGAAAGTACTATCACTGGTAACCCATCTGTAGCTTTACATAATCTCTGGAATCCCTAAATGGGTTCCATGAAGTTGATTCAACCTATGTACGCCATTAACTATCCTCCATGTGTTTGGGGCTACTCTTACAGGTACAACATCAAAATATTGGCAAAACTCCAAACACAGGGGATTTGGTGGGAAAGAAATGCCACATTCGGCTACAAAAAGACTTGGGAACCAATGTCCCTCAGCCAAAGAAAAATAATCAGAAGGACCTGAAATTTCTTCCAAGATAACCCACGAAGGGATTGAGAAATCAGACCAAAATTTGTCTAACGATTCAACCTGATAAACCATGGTGAATAAAGGAAATAAAGAGGAAGGAAGAAAATCTTACAGAGAAAATAGAGATCAATTGTCAATGAGCGATGGAAAGAACGAAGGCACAAGATAGAGAGAAGATGAAAAGTTCAGAGATACAGATTTGAAAAGTGAAAAATTATAGGATTTCTGTCACACTTAAATGCTTTACCTCGGGAATAGAGAAAAATAATGATTACAAGGAAATACATTTGCGTTTCCGGCGGCTAAAAGAAGAAAAAGGGCACAAATATCGATGCGATCGTGAAAATTCAAAATATTTATGAAGCTTGATATTGTGCGTTCAAAAAGGAATTTTGTACAAGGAAAATTTTCCTAAAATCTATGAAGACCAGCAATCCAAGCAGTTTTCAAACAAAATGTTCCACACTCTCATTCAACCTCAACTGTGAAACATTGAGGGCTTCTGTTGATACCAAATTTAGTCTGCTGACATGGACCAATCACCTGAAGACACATGTCAACCACGTGGCAAATACACGTACATTCTGAGTAACTTAATCATACCTAGCAACTCATAGCTCCGAGCAACTCAAGCGTACCGAGCAACTCTAGCGGTCCGAGCTACTTAGCGTGTAGATCATCCAAATTAAGAGAATAAAAAAGACAACTGTGCATTAAATACTCATTATTATCGTACAAATATATATGTCTACTAGATAATAACGCATTGTCCTTTCACATGAACAACCTCAGGGCTATAAATACATTGTAACCTCCTCATTAGAGGGGGACTCTTGATCTCTTGGTAAACCTATTATCGAGAATTCCAGGCAAACAGTCAGCAATACAAAAACAGTGGACGTAGGCCATTCTCCTAAGGCTGAATCACTTTAAAAATTCATTGTCTTATATTTATTTATTCATTTTTATCTGTGATTAAAATAATTAGATCGAATCTAGTTTTTTACATCAACACCTAGTTTCAAAAGTATTTTTGACTTTTAAGGGTTCAGAAGGTTGAGGTTATTTACGAGGTAATTTTTTCTTAGTCCAATATTTATTTTCATTTTTTTCCCAAAATGATTTTGAGTTTGTGTAAGGAGTACATACCTACTGTAGTTCATGCAAGAGTTGTTAAAATTTTGATAGACATGCGAGTAAATTATTTTTTAAAAACAGTTATCTAAATAATGTCCATAGGCATTATAGTAGGCCCCAAATCTAGCTGACACTAATTTAACCCTAGTATTTATTCCTTGAAAATATGTTTGGAATTAGTTTGATTTATTAGTTTGAAAGGAATAAAACCAATATTTTCCTTACTTTTAAGCGAAGGACAAACATACTTAGGTTTAGGTTCAACCTTTTGGTAGGGATTACATGAGTTTTCTAGCACTTGTGAGACTAAAATACTTTTAGCAGAACTTTCCTTGACAAAAGCAGTTTCCTTTATTTTTAAGGATTTTTTTATTTTCAATAAAACCCATTCCACTTTTGTCATTATCTTGTGTTATTTCATTCAATATAAGTTCTTTTTTTGTTGAGGTTTCAAACTACTTTCTAAATTTTTTAAAACATTTTGCCCTAAATTACTATTATTCAACTATAGTGACCTTGTATTTTTATTTAAAAATAAAAGTGTTTTCAGAAAGTTGAGATATTCAGATTTGAATTCTTCAATCTCAGTCTCATTAGTTAAACATTGACTCGTGTAGTCTTCAACATTTTGCTTAACAATACTAGTCAGACTTTCAATTTGATCGGGCAACCCTTTCACTAATTTTTCGGACTTAGCAAATTTCTTTAACGTTATAGCATATAGGTCTTAAAGATTTATCAACACGACACCGTCATCTCTATCACCGAGTTAAATGTGTGTTATGACTTCTAAAGATTCATTTCTATTAATGGAACTCACATAGATTCACTTCATCAGTATTAGTGTTACTTTGACTCAGGCACCCACGAGTATCAGACTTAGCAACATCATTAACATGAGTAATACAAGCAAGAGTGATACTAGAAGAACTATCAATAACATTATTATTTGCACTATTACTAGCAGGTGTAGTAACATTATCACAAACATATATATAATCATCACCAGAGAGGCAAGCATCACTATCATATTCAAAATTTTTGGCATAAAAGGCCATGCAATATTCATCTATATTTGATGGACTTGACTCATTATCATCAAAATCACTTGAGTCATCCCAAGTTTTGGTAATGTGAGTTGTTTCTAGTTTACAATAGCACCTATTAGCATAATGTCCCATTTTACCACATTTATGACATTGTACATGGGTCCGATTAGGTCTATTATTGTGTG
The DNA here is from genome assembly GCA_949130495.1 of Sambucus nigra. Taxonomy (NCBI): domain Eukaryota; kingdom Viridiplantae; phylum Streptophyta; class Magnoliopsida; order Dipsacales; family Adoxaceae; genus Sambucus; species Sambucus nigra. Next base: position 459,147,942 of record OX422210.1, on the reverse strand, counting down.
AGTGTGTTAGTCTGTTATAATTTTACTCTGTGGGTCTTTAAAACCCTGTATCATGTGGTTTGGAAAGTTGAAGTCCCTGATGTCCAGGTTATATTTTACGAGCAAAAATAATATTTTTATATTTCAAAATTTTCTTGGACTGTTTTCTCTTTAGGGAAATTTGGGTATCAAGTGTTTCAAGGTCTGGTTCTTGGTATGAGTCACTATTTAAGTCAGGCATAAATATCTTAAGTTTTCTCATCTTCGAAGTGAAGCCTATGTTTGACTCACTGTGCCTTCTAGTAATTGAGGACATAATTTTTTGTAATTAATTTTCATTTTAATAGTCCTCAATTTTCTACTCATTTCCATTTCCATTCCAATGACATACCTTTTATAGTCAAACTGAGGAGGGAGAGATCTCAAAATTTTCATCACCATGTCCCTATTATGATAATCAATACCATTAATATGAAAATTTGTAATTATGTCTTATAGTTTATGATTGAATTTATTAAAAGGGTTTTGTACCAGACATCATAATAGAGTTATACCATTAGACTAACATTTGGGCCTTAGCAGCTTTAACACGATGATATGCATTGTAATTCGTGCTCACTAATAGCTATGAAAATAATTTTACATCGTTTGTTATTAAACTGAGATAAGAGTTTTTCATCTTTAGTATATTCACTAAGTGTTTTGCTTATTCTCATAGTACTTCCCTTAGCTGCTGATCTAGTAGGAGTTTTATAACTAGTTTGAATGATATACCAAACTTCATCACCCAATTGTCCTTGAATAAAGGCTATTATCTTAACTTTCTAGTATTAAAAATTTCCTCTATCAAAGATTGGGGGTCTTGAAAGATTTCCTAGTTTTTTACAAGACATTTTTGTCATCCATTTTATGAAAAGATTTCAGGAACTTTTGGATCTTGAAATTTTTTAGTACGAAGCTTTGGTACCAATTGGAAAAAATATTTAAGCAAAAAATGATTAACAACGTTAACCAACTGTGTTTTTTATCAACCGTAAGTTTTTTGAAGAAGCTCTTAAACACGAAAATGGATTGAAAATATAACACAAGATGTGTAACCTAATGTCTAAACAAATATTATTTGGAAAATTTATTTAAACATATTTTAATAAAATCTATTAAACCAATCATAAGAGTAAGAACTATGCAAATAAGTGAAGTAAGAATCGTCCACAACACAAAGATTTTAACATGCTAAAACCTCCCTAGAGGAAACATCCACGAGGGACTCTATGCATCAAAATAAAAATAATTCACTAATAATCAGGAAAATTTTACAAATACAACATATATTAGAAATAGTTGAAAAATTATACCTAATCAGGACTCCCTTCTCAAATGCAGGTATAAGCCTTTAAATACTGATGCAAACAACTCCAATTTGAATGAAAAATCCATTCCTCTAAATATCAACAAATTTCATTGGTATTTGTGTAATGTGTAGTGAAGTGTATGAAATGCATTTAAGAGTCACACACATATTTAAGTGTTACAAACACATCTTATCACAATTTATAAGGAGATATATATGCAGATACGCTATTATACATTTTTTAAATCAGATTTAAGATTTTTAAGAACAAATTTCAGATCTAAGTTTTAATAAACTGGATCTTAACAAAAACAAACTCGTTTTCAAAACTCTTTCAACAAACAAAATATTTTCCTCAAAATAGTTATAAACACTCTATATATGAGTTTAGAACTAAAATCCTTTTTGAAAATAAAAAGTGTGATATTAAAGAGACGAAGCAAAATAAAATGTTTTAAGAGTTTCAAAAAAAGGTTTTCAAGAAACTAAGGTTTAAAAATAGAAAAAGTTTTAGATCAAATCACCAAAATAAATCTAGATATGAATTTAATGTGAAATCTAGTATATGTTTAATTCTCTAATTCAATGGATTTGGAAAAAGATTATGAAAACTTAAATGAAACTCTTTCTCTCTAAAACATCTCTCTTCTTTATAAACAACTCTCTTCTCTCTCTAAGAGAAACCCTAATTTTTGACCAAGAGGCTAAAATAACTTCAAGGTTAGGGTTTCAATACTGGAGCATTAGAGCAGGTTACCACCGGTAGATATTAACGGTTAGAATTGAAATTATACCATCGAGAGACAATCCAAAGGTTGATATGAAAGCGTCTAATGAAAGTGAAACTGGTTGAAAAAGTTACAGCTTATAGCCATTGATTCTCATTCCACATGAAAACCTTCAATCTCAACCTCAACCTCAACCTCAACCATAGATTAAAATGATTTAATGGGTGTAAATATAGACGACAATCACGGATACATAAGAAATACAAGTTATGGCCGAAAAACACAACCCAAACTCTCCCTAAGATTTAGAAAGGATTAAAATGTAATTTTTAAAGAGTTAAAAATGTGTATATATTCAATTAAAAATACCCCCAAATAATTTTCAGTTACGAAAAAAATCATAAAACAAATTTTCACACATTATTATCTCAAAATATCATTTTTCATAATTTTAGCATTAGTAAACATAGGATAAAAATATATGATTAATTCCTAGGTTAAATTAAATTAAATTAATTTTAGTGCTTAAATATTATTAAATGGTTTTGAATTTTTTATATAAATTTAAGTGTGGGAATGGGTGTGTAGTGTAGTGGATTCCACCATATTCTGTTATGTCTTCTTTACTAACTAGAATCTTGTTGCAGATAGGATTCCCTTTAGGGTCTTATGTCTTGAATTAATCTGAAGTTGGATCTCAACTAATATTGTTTGGTACAACTCTCCAAACTAGTTGAACACTTGATAGTATAGACAAAAAAAATACTAAGAGAGCCGTCTATCAAAAGGGGTTTAAGCATCATCAGGAAGGACCACACTTCGGTTAGGCTCCCTTCTTTGCCATGACATTCTAGGTCCATGGGGAAATCTCCCGATAGATCAAGGATCAATTTTCAATACCGCACACCACCGATTGAGTGACTAGAAGGAAGATCTACTTCCCATCAGCCAGAATTTATAAAAAAAGATTGAATGATCGTGACTAGGTTATCGCTAATTTGAGGAGACAATTAATTCAGCAATCGAAAGATCACAGATCTGATTCCTGTACCCAGGAGCGTCGGAGGAGAAGACCTCTCTCTCTGAGAAATCACGATTCACATCAAACTGGTAGGGCCTCTAATTCATGGAGCCCTCGCATGACTCATCGCAACTAATGACGTGATAACTGTTCCCCTGGGAGAAATTCTATCAACCTCAATCAACATCAGTTCTAGCCCACCGAGTCATGCTACACCAAATCAACATCAGTTCTAGAGGTGCCTCTAGGCGGGTAGATTTGCTACTATAGAGACGCATCCTAATGATAGTCATGTTCCCCTAAGATAAGGCCTACTTTAAGACGCATCCTAAGATGGAGAATGATCCTAATGATAGGTACGCCAACCTTAGGTGTGATAAGCACCCAAAAGTGTTATAAAACAATAAATAAACGCTTTTTACTTGCTAATTCTCGATAAAATGGGTCTTATGCGTATATATCTTTATTTTGTAGGTCAAATACTTATTGCGGAGTTTAAAGCATAAAATAAAGGCAAAATGTGGCAAAGATGCAGTTAAACAAATCTAACCTGTCCCCTGACCTATACCTTGTCCTGTACCAATGACCTAAACCTCAATCAAACTCAATCTATCCCTACCCTATTTTATAATTGTTCAGTGTGTTTGTGGTATTATTGTTTTCATTATTTTTAATATAGATATATATTTTATTCAGGTTGTGTCAATTTTATTATGTTATTATTATATTTTAAGGTCAGCATTGTTAGCATTTTATTATTTTTTTGTAAAAATTATATCGTGCGTGTTGTCATGGCAGTGTGTGTTTAATACTTTCTTTATAATATCGTTTTTATGTTTTTTGTTTTATATTTTGTATATATTTTTTATTATGAGTCTTTTTATATTTTATATGTGCGTGTTTGTGTTTTTATATCTTTATTATGTGTGTGTTGTAAATATATATATATATACACATATTTTGTATTTTATATAATAAAGTACCTACGCACACACTGTATCCCCATACACCTCACCTACACCAAATAAACTCTCCTAAACTAACTCAAACAACCAAATCAAATTTTACCTTTTCTCTCTCCTCACTATTCATCATCTTCATCCTCTCTTTAACCTTCCTCCATAACCAATAAGACATCCATTAAAATAAAAATCCAACCAACACCCTTAAAACTGCTCCATTTAAAACCCATACCCGAGCTCCAGTGTAACTCCGACAGTCAGCCTCACCAAAAGACAACCCCATTTAAAACCCACATGCAGTCCCATACTTCCTATTACCTCTGGCTAGAAGATAAAAAAAACTTCTGACTTACCTAACCTATTAACCCGATCGACTTTCCCCCACCGGAGGTCGTCCACTTCGGTTCGCTGCCTACCATACTCGACCCATTCCTAATTCAGCTAGAGTTTTGAACCTCTCTCTGCCCCGAACTTAAAACCACCTACCATTTCCCAATTCCATGGCCTCCATGCCCGATTCCACGGCCCACTGACCCATGATCCTTCTTCCAACACAATTGTGCCAAATCCCAAACCAAAGACCAAAAGTAAAAAACTCACATGTTTTAAAGTGTCTCATCTTTCCAAAATTTACCCTCCTGAAAGCCCTTTCCTAAAATACCTCCAATAACCCCCACACTCTCATTACCTCACTTCTCACATGCAATTGTGTACATTGTCAAAATTATCCTCACTCAATACCAAACACCCATTTTAACCTCTTTACATGTCAATCCAATTCCAATTGTACCCCTAGCCTCATTTCACCTATAAATTGAAGACTTGGTGACATTTGAGAAAAATGTCCATTTGGATTTTAACCTTGGGATGAATTATTTCCCACACCTGTATAGAGATTATTTATAATTTTTAGCAAATATCTCAATATACAGTGATGTGTTTGAATTTATATCTTTTGGAAGAAAATTCTTCTCCATCCCTTTTTGGAGAGGATTTATAATTTTTAGCAAATTTCTCAACATAAAGTGATGGTGTAGAATTTATTTATTTGGATGAATTCTAATGTACAATTTTATAATGAGAGGATTTGTAATTTTTAGCAAATCTCTCTCAATATTTAAGAGTCCATTATGAATTTATCCATTGTATATAATGTAAATAGTTTTTTTCATTTTTTTTTATTTTAGTAAAATAAAATATATATTAATGAGTGATAGTAATTGGGAGAATTTTGGATTATAATTGAAGAGTTCGCTCCGATTCAAGGCTAAAATGAGTTTGATCTATTCCTCTTTAATTAATCTTGATTTAATCCTTGCATGCTTTCAAGTATTTATTCTATGTATTGGATGATGATTAATGATGGTTAATCTCCCATTCAAGGGATGAACTAAAGCCCTCATGAGTCTAATTTAGTTAGTTTGCTTGTTAGCACAATTTTGTTTATCTCATTTTCTCTAATTAGCTTTTACTTCTTAGTTAATATTTTAAAAATTAGCATAATTAGTTAATTAATAATCCCTTGAAAAATCATAAAAAAATAATAATATGAAAATGATTCTACACTTGTATTCACATATTTTGTTCTTCACACTTGAAAGTTGGTTTGACATCCTTACTTACCATTATACAAGTTCATATGTGTAGGTTGAGGGATTTTGATTGGAAAGGATTTGCAACAAAGATAAAAATATTCTACACTTAGAACAATTTTTTTCCCATTAAATGGCGCTGTTTCCCCTTTCTTGAAGTTGGAAGCTCGTGTGAAGACTTGTATATTTCATTTTTATTTTTCAATTGTATTTGTTATTTTTTGTATTCATAGAAGTGGGTGTATTAGGTATTATTGAGGCATTGTATTCATTTGGGTGCATTTTTTACACCATTTGCTTATAATAATTAATTAAAACAAAAAGCAAAAAGGGAAACATGACAAGGTAGAGAGAGAGCGCTCTTGGAGTAAAATTTTGAATCCTCTCTACTTTGGGTCAGTAGGACTCCCGAGGACGACTGAAGTTAGGCGAACTTTCCCCTGATTGACTTAACTCGGTCTTCATCCCACGTGTGTAAAAGCCATGGGAGGTACATTCTTCATCATTATGAATCTCCTACAAGTGAGTTCATTTTTTGTGTGATTATTTGATCATATGTGCTTTTATTTATCGAATCACACTTAATTTCAATGGTTTGATTAATTAATGAACCTAAGATCTAGACCCGATATTTGAAATGAGTTGGGATTTCATGACCCAATCAAACACTTAGTCTCACTTGCGTGTTACCCATGACATCACTTAATTAAAATCAATCAACTAGAAAGACAAGTAGGATTCGGTGTTCATCAGGAAACTTTTGGAATGAGACACTTATATGATACTATGGTGAGTCATTTCCACCCCTGACAATCTTCGATCGACCTTCTTAAGACAATGTATCGGGAAACTGGATTTTAAGTGAGGACGCCCAGTAAAACGAGTTTGTGCTTATGCGAGCATGGTACCGGACGGTTGATCGTAGTAATAGCTAGTGTGGGGAGACTTAACTAGTATGCCTCTTGTTATCTCAGGAAGAAAGTAGGAGCACATTTGTTCAAAGGCGACTTATATCACTTTGTGTTTTTCTTGCCCGTGGATTAATTAAAATTTGACTACCCCATCACCTAATTGAAGATAAAAAATTGGCTACGTGCTAGTTAGAACTTTTACCTTGCTCGTACGTATCTAATTTAGTCCTTAGGTAGTCAATTTTATGCTCCGCCCTTTTGAGTTTCAATGAGAGTCCCTTATATCCATTTTTTTCAAAAATAAAAAAATTAAAAATTAAAAATTCAAAAATATTTTTCATTTATTTTTAAAAATTCCAAAACTCCAAATATATTTTTCAAGTTTTGTCACGCCTAAATATTTCCACATTTTTCGAAAATCCAAAAATATTTTTCATTTTCTCACTTTTTACAAAAAATCCAAAAATAATTTTCTTTTTCAAAATATTTTTTAGAAAATGACAACAATATTTCGTTTCCTTTTCAAAATATTCTAAAACCACAAAAAAATATTTTCTTTTATCTTGAAAAATAAAAATAAAATATAAGGCCGTGATTGGTGCTTCTTTACCCTCACCCTTGTCACTTAACCCCACCCACCCTTGGTCCATCGATGCTTTGCATTGCGTGAAGCACTTTGCTATACAAGTGCATTGAACTTGTAGTATTTATCCAACAAGATTGATGCTTTAGTCTTGTTTGGGGGTGACTCTCATCACCCAAATTTTTCATCACCCTGTGCTTTCTTAATTCTTATCTTTAGGGTAAGAATTATTCGGTCTGGCTAAAGACATTAAACTTAGCGCTACCAGGAGGCAGTCTGCTATTTCTGCGTATGAGTCTTATCCTATTTGGGGGTGGTGTTTCATGCCACCCAATATTTTACCATGTTTATAGACTTGTACACATTTTTATCTCACCACTTATTCAGGTTTCATCTTGAATATTTGTGGTCCACCGAATTAACGATTGATTATGGTAATTCCTTTCCTCCCTGATGCTCTCAATTGTAAAAATACTTTTATTTAACATCGAGGATGATGCTACTTCTTGTTTGGGGGTGGAGAATTTTATCAAAATCTTACTTCTTTTGAAAAAAAATTCAAGACTTTATTTTTTAAATTTTTGTGGAGTTTTTTTCATCTCGCTCATTGACATGAATATTCTATCATCCATCTTTTAAGTCTAGGAATAAAGATAGAGGATATTTTTTCCTAAATAGCTTGTCTAATACGTACCAAGGCTTTTTGCACCATGAATTTCTAGACTCAACAAAATTTGCGCACTTATCATGTCACTACGATTTAAAGTTGAAGAGTAGTATAATTCTTAAGAAAACCTTAAGGATCACTAGTGGAGAGTTTAGCTTGTGTGACTTTCACCTTTTAGAGAGTTTTACGCAATCTCCGAGTCAGAAGTTTATTCAACTTTCTTTGGTTTTGTACTTAATTCCTTGTATGATCTCATTATTCTTCACTAAATTGTTGGCTTGATCATTGAGAAAGACATCACTTTCGAGTTGTAAGAAATATGTATCTTGAAGCTTGTCCCGATCACCAGACTTTCACCCATACACTAACCAAATTCCATTTTATCATGTCATCAACATATCCATACCTATACACTTACCATTTACCACATCCATACACCTTTAAATTTCCTTATACCACCTCCACTTTCATTCATATACCATCTATTTTCCATTTTGAATAAGGGAAAAGTGTTGAAAGTATAAAAGAAAAAATAACCATCATATTTTTAGCAAATATCTTTGTCAGAGTTCATTTAGATAGAGAAAAACTTAAATACAAATCTATGTTGGGGTTATTTATAATTGGTAGCAGATTTATCTCAGACATTGATAAGTATTTGAAAAAAAAAGAAAAAAATGAAAAAGAAAAAAAAGGAAAAGAAAAGAACAAAAAGAAAAAGAAAATTAAAAAAAATCAAAAGTTTGCAGTCAAATTCTTGTGAAATAAAGACATTTGTTCCTCAAGCGTAATACACTCTTCTCAAACATCCATCAAAACATCCGTGCATCACCATCCGACCTCATCTCATCATATCCTTCTCATTTCATTTTTCCCTCACCTATAAGCATTCATGTTTTTCCTTAGGTGTTCGGGCAAATGAAGGTCAACGTGATGAATAACTCGACATTCTCAATATAGTGATTAGCATTCTTTCATGAGATCAATTTTCTTTTTAAAATGTTTATTCCTTCTTATATGTGTATGAGACGTTTAGCCTTGCTTACATTTACTCACCTCCTCACACACATGAGCGATACAGTTACCCTAATCTCGTGAGTTCATTCGAGAGAGCTATATTCGTGAGATTTTGAAGTTAAAGCATTGATTCCAAAAAGGCGATCTAGGAATTACTCTTATGATATTAAACCATTTTGACTGATTCACACCACACACTTTGAGTCCTAGGAATGATGTGCCTTGGGTATTCACTTAGCTAAACTTTTTATACAGTTCTAGCTTGTATTTCGCAAAAATATTTATCTCATGATGGATTGTGCAATTTTTCTACATCTAAAAGAGATTTATTGCTATTTGCAAATAAAGAATTTTGTAGGTATATTCCCTACAAACTCTCACGAGACAAAACTCGTCCTATAGGGCAACCAATAGGTTTAAAGAATTGTTGCACATGCTAAGTGCAATCGCAAGTGCCCGTGAAAGTGGTAAACTTTTATTGATACCAAAATTAATCTGCTGACATGGACCAATCATATGAAGACACGTGGCTATCTACATGGCAACAACACTTCCGAGGAACCCACTCGCTCCGAGGAACAAGAGTACAACGAGGAAGACTAGTTCCCCGAGGAACTCACAAGCTCCAAGGAACAATGCCTCTCCGAGGAACTCTTAAATACCGAGAAGCTTAGGCGGTCCGAGCAACTCATGACGGTCCGAGCTGCACCTCGAAGTAGGATACCAACAGTTTAACTGCTCATTAAATGCTTATCATTTGGACGCGCACGCAAAGAGGGCATTAAATGTATTACCCTTTCATATGTATATCATTTAATGTATTACCCTTTCACATTACAGCCTCAGGGCTATAAATACATTGTACAATCCTCATTGTAAGGGGGGCCTCCAATCGGAATTTCTTGAGATAACTTGTAATCGAGAATTCCCATACAAATAGCAATACCAAAACAGTGGACGTAGGCCATTCTTATAAGGCTGAACCACTTTAAAATTCTTTATCTCATTTATTTATCTGTGATTGAATTATTAGAGTGATCTAACTAATTATTAGAGTGATCTAATTTTTTACATCAAGAGATTGGCGCCGTCTGTGGGAAGCGACTGATAATATCGTTTTTCATAAAAAACAATCCATTACCAATGGCGGATATTCCTGAATCCAGCAATTGAAACACTGGAACCCCTCCAAATCCATCTGCTCCACCAATTATTCCAGATCTGACTGGAATAATGGCAAATCTGGCTCAGGGCCAGACCGTCATGCAAGAAACAATGCGACAACTCATCCAAACCCTCCATGGCGGTGCGTCAGCCCATTACAGACCATGAAGCATTCAAATAAATACCCGTGCGACTTCTTCGCGTACTAGGCATACTAACTCACATCGCAATGAGGAATCTGATGATTTCTCTTATCAACCTGGGCGAACTTCGTCGGTGCGAGCCATGAATACTGAACAACGTGTCAACCTCTCCCCAGAAAGGACCAGGGCATTGGAAAGATTAAGCAGGGTTTCTCCTTTCGACCGATTAGGCCCTAGGAGGAACAAAAGTCCTCTTAATGCAGCGTCGAGGAGCTTTCGACGACCATCAGATTTAAGGGAAGGATCTGCCCAGTCGTGACCAGATGCTCGTCAAGATAGATCCTATGACCGACCAGTTGATCGTCAAGAAAAATCCCAGGAAGCTACTTCAACGCGATCAGTTGCTCGAACCAATAGGCCCGAGGAAGGAAATTATGCATGGAAAGGATCTATTCAAAGGCTGGAGGATAGATTAGGGGAAATGGCTAAGGCCAAGAATCCTCTACAACGAACCTTTGTTCGAGGAACACCTTTTGTCCAGGACATTGTTGATTTTCTAACACCATCAAAGTTCAAAGCACCTGTTGTGACTCCCAAGTATGATGGAAAGACTGACCCTGTCCTACATATAGAACAATACCAAGCTGCAGCCGACATCTATGCTGTCCCAGATGAGATGAAATGCAGAGCATTCTCGGGAACACTTACCGAATCTGCTCAAATATGGTATAATAGCCTTCCTCGGGGTAAGATTTCAACTTTTCTTCAACTGGCCGAGCTATTTATTGGGAATTTCTGCTTTGGGGCAAAGCCAGTTAAACGAGTAGCACATTTGTTAAGTGTTAGACAAAAAGCTGGTGAGAGTACCAGAGATTATATAACTCGTTTTAATAACGAGAAACTCGAAGTCATTGATTACGAAGAGAAGATAGCGATTACTGCTTTGATGAGTGGACTACTGCCAAACAAGTTGTACTACACTTTGGCCAAAGATCCACCTCGAACCATGGCAGACCTGATGGGAAAAGCGTCTAAGATTATGAATGCCGAGGAGGCTATGTCTGCGAAGAAGAATATGGACGCCAAAGAAACCAAGGTGGAAGGTGATAAAGCTAAGAGGAAAGAACATAAGAACAATGGTGGTCACAAACAATCCAAAAATAGGTCGTCATGGGAGGTCTTGAGGAAATTTGATAATTACACACCTTTGAAGGTATATATCAACCACGTCCTAGAAGAAATTAAGAACAGCGAGGAGTTAAGCTGGTCAAAGAAAATGAAGGCAGACCCTAACACGAGGAATAGGGAAAAATATTACGAGTTCCACAAGGATCATGGCCATATGACCAAAAATTGCATAGCTCTTCAAAATGAGATTGAAACACTCATCCGACGAGGAAAGCTAGAAAAATATGTTGATCGGGGAGGGGAAAGAAGAAACAACGACCGAAATAAAGAGAGGTCTAGATCTCCTCGTCGAGCAGAGGAGAACAAGAAGAGAAATCATGAAGTTGATCCAGAAGATGACCCCGATCTTCCCAAGAAACCAAGGCAGCCAGAACGAGAGGTATTTTCAATATGCTTTGGGTCATTTGATTGTAATGTTATTACAGGAGGAGATGCAGGAGGAGGAGACCTTACTGCAGAGAGAAAAGCTTACCTCAATGAGGCTTAAGCTTGCTCGTACATTCAGCGAATAAATCTAGCTGAGGAAGATCGTCCGAGAAAGGTGAACAAGGAGAAATTGGTTATCGGTTTTTCAAAAAATGACCTTGCAGGTGTTTTATATCCTCATGATGACCCACTGGTGATCAAAATGAGAATGAAGGAAGTCATGATTTCAAGAGTGCTGGTCGACAATGGTAGCTCGACAGACATCATGTTCTACTCGTGTTTCGATAGTTTAAATCTAAAGCTATCTCAACTGGAGCCTTACCACAGACCCCTCATCGGTTTTGCTGGCGAGAAAGTATTTCCACTTGGGACGATCAAGTTGGATATATTCATTGGTACATGGCCTGCTTGTCGGACAGAAAGAATACGTTTCTTCGTGATGGATAAGAATGTCCAATCATCATACAATATCATCATGGGAAGAGTAGGATTGAAGAAGTTTGAAGCCGTACCATCTACAGTGCATCAGTGCCTAAAATTTCCAACAAACTTTGGAGTAGGAGTTGTGAAAGGTGATCAAAAGTAGCTCGGGAATGCTATTATTCATCCGCCGAGCAAGAAGAATTGGAGGAATCAAAGAAAAAAAATACTACCTATCAAGTGGATGAAGGTGCAGAAATTGAAACATTGGATCCTCGAGATGAGTCACAACTCGTGAAGGGTCAAGTGGTGGAAGCTACTGAAAACATCATTCTGGACGACGAGCACCCTGAGCGAACTACTCAAATAGGTTCGTCGTTGGAAGCCTCATTAAAATAAGAATTTATAATTTTCCTTAGAAGCAGAAGACAAACTTTTGCGTGGAGTCATGAAGATATGCCTGGGATAGACCCAAACTTCTTATGTCACGAGCTCAATGTGAATAAGGAGATCAAGCCTGTGAAGAAGAGAAGAAGAGTATTCAGTCTCGAGAAGAATCAGGCTATACAGGAGGAAGTCGAGAAGCTCCAGAAAGCTTGTTTCATTGAAGATGTTAAATATCCAGATTGGTTAGCCAATGTGGTAATGGTAAAGAAGAAGAACAACAAGTGGAGGATGTGTGTGGACTTCACCGACCTCAACAAAGCATGCCCAAAGGATCATTTTCCATTACCCCGAATTGATCAATTGGTGGATGCTACCTCGAGACACGAGTTGCTGAGCTTCGTGGATGCTTATTCTGGCTACAATCAAATTAAAATAAAACCTGAAGACAGGGAGAGTACTTCTTTCATTACCCCTAGGGGAACTTATTGTTATAATGTTATGACTTTTGGTTTGAAAAATGCAGGTGCAACATATCAGAGGCTGATGAACAGGGTCTTTGCTGAACAAATCAGTGACAATATAGAAGTCTATGTTGACGATATGCTGACGAAAAGCAAGAAAGCCGCCGATCATCTAGTTGACTTAAGCCAAACTTTTGATCAACTAGATAAATATAAAATGAAGCTGAACCCGACGAAGTGCATCTTTGGAGTACGAGAAGGCATGTTTCTCGGGTACATTGTCAATCAACGAGGCATTGAAGCAAATCCTGAAAAGATCAAAGCTCTATTAGGTCTGCGATCTCCAATGACGAAGAAGGAAGTACAGAGTCTCACAGGACGAGTAGCAGTACTCAACAGATTTGTGTCACGAGCAACTGATAGATGTCTCCCATTCTTCAAGACACTCAGAAAGACTTTTGAGTGGAATGATGAATGCGAGAAGGCTTTTCAAGACTTGAAGAGATACTTGGGAGCACCTCCACTGTTGTCCAGGCCAGTGATGGGAGAAAAATTATACTTGTACCTTGCAGTGTCCGAGAATGCAGTTAGCTCGGCGTTGACCAGAGTGGAGAATGGAGTAGAAAAGCCAATTTACTACACAAGTAAGGCCTTCCGAGGAGCAGAGATCAGATATCCAAGGCTGGAGAAATTGGCACTGGCGCTAATTGAGGCGAGTAGGAGAATGAGGCCATATTTCTAGGCTCACACCATAGTAGTAAATACTGATATACCATTGAGGCAAGCCCTGTATAAGCCAAAAAAATCAGGAAGATTGATGTACTGGGCAATAGAGCTCGATGAATATGATATAATCAATGAACCCAGATCATCGCTTAAAGGGCAGGATGTTTCAGATTTTATAGCGGAGTTCACCTATCCTGATAGCTCCGAGGAACAAAAGTTGCTCGCTGATCAACCTTTGGATGTTACAGGATCAACAAACACAGGCTTAGACCAATTCCGATTGGTAAAAGGGCGTGTGGATATTACAGGATGTGACGCAGAGATAGTTGTGAGGACTCCGGACGAGAAACAAGAGTTGCTCGTTGATCAACCTGTGGATGTTACAGGATCAACAAACACTAGCTCAGACCAACTCCGATTGGTAAAAGGGCAAGTGGATGTTACAAGATCATTGACTTCGGGCTCAGACCAACTCCGGTTGGTTAAAGGGCAAGAAGAAATGATCGACGAGAGCAAGAAAAATCCGAGGAGGAAAGGAAGGAACAAATATTTCACCAAGGAACTCTAACTGATCAGAAATTTGAAAATAAGTTATCTATATGGAGACTATATGTAGATGGCTCATCTTCACTGCAGGATGCGGCACGGGGATAATTTTGAGCACTTCGGATGAGGTCGATATGGAATACGCCTTGCGTTTCCAATTCAAAGTTCCAACAATGAGGCTGAGTATGAGGCTATGATTGCAGGACTTGGTTTAGCAAAAATTATGGAGGCGCAACAGGTCATTGTTTTCAGTGATTCTCAATTGATCATAAACCAAATGATGGGATTATATGCAGTTAGAGGAGAATTAATGATCAGATATCTTGCAAAGGCAAAAGAGCTGGTGTCAGAATTTTCCGCTATTCAGCTGGTCAGAATACCAAGGATGGAGAATGCAAGAGCAGACGCCCTAGCTCGACTAGCGTCAGCCACTCGCACCGAGCTACGACGAACGATCCCAATTGAAGTGTTAGCTGGTCGGAGCATAGATGAAGATCTGACGATGAACTTTATCACCCATGATTTAGGACCATCTTGGATGGATTCCACCAGGGCGTATATCAAGGAGGGAGAATTGCCAATTGACAAGCTCGCTGCAAAAAAATTAAAGTTTAAAGCTGCTCGGTATGTATTAACTAATGTTGTTTTATATAGACGAGGAATTATGGCAGGTTTGCAGAGATGTGTACACCCCTACGAAGTGAAAGAATTAATTGAAGAAATCCACGAAGGGTCTTGTGGAGCACATGTAGCAGGTGGAACGCTTTTACAAAGGGTGATGACGTAAGGATACTACTGGCCGACGATGAGGGCTGATTTCATAGCCTACGCCAAGAAGTGTGACAAGTGCCAGCGCTTTTCCTCCATCCGAAGAACTCCACAAGCATTGTTGACACCCATAACTTCCCCTTGGCCATTTGCCATATGGGGAATTGATTTGGTTGGGCCACTCCCAATAACCCGAGGAAGGTTCAAGTATCTCGTCGTCGCAGTTGATTATTTTACTAAGTGGGTAGAAGCTGAGCCACTCATTGACATGACATACGAGAAGGTGTACCAATTTATTTGGAAGAACATCATTTGTCGATATGGTCTACCTCATGCCTTCATCACAGACCATGGAACACAATTTGATAACGAGGAGTTTGCCGCCTATTGTCATCAATCAAATATTTTGAAGGTCCACTCAGCACCAGGCCATCCTCAAAGCAATGGACAAACTGAAGTGACAAACAGAACGCTACTAAATAGCTTGAAGAAAAGACTGGATGATGCAAAATCGAATTGGATCAACGAGCTATAATCAGTATTTTGGGCCTACTGAACTACTCCCCGAGTAGCAACTAGAGAATCACCATACATGCTGGCGTTTGGAAGTGAAGCTATCATACCTGCCGAGTTGGGCCTTCCAACACACAGGGTACTGAATTTCAATTCTCCTATCATCGACTTAATGAGAAGACTGGATTTAGACATGCTCGAGGAAGTTAGAGAAGAAGCAGCCATTAGAAATGCTGCTTACCAGCAGCGAACAACTTTGTTCTACAACAGAAGGGTGAAGAAATGCGACCTGAAAGAAGGAGACTATGTGCTGAAGAAAGTAATTCAAAAGCACAATAAACTGGAAGCAAACTAGCATGGACCATACCGAGTTACAGAAGTTGTTCGACCAGGAACTTATCGAATAGCAACTCTAGAGGGGGAGGAGTTAAAGAATGCATGGAACGCAGAGCACCTACGCAAGTACTATCAGTGATGTATATGTAACATAGTTCCATCAGTATGAATAAAATGAAGATGTTCTGCTAAAGTCTCTCCTTTTATTGAGAATTTTTCGGGGAATACTAGTGCTACACACTACTCGGCAAAACTCGGCAAAGCTCAGACTGCTCAGCAGTAAAATATTCCTAAAAATGCCAACCTCGGTTGGTTAGGAAACAAAATTTTCCTAGAAATGCCAACTTCGATTGGTTAGGAAACAAAATATTCCTAAAAATGCCAACCTGTTTGGCTAGGAAACGAAATATTCCTAAAAATGCCAACTTCGGTTGGTTAGGAAACAAAATATTCCTAAAAATGCCAACCTATTTGGCTAGGAAACGAAATATTCCTAAAAATGCCAACTTCGGTTGGTTAGGAAACGAAATATTCCTAAAAATGCCAACCTGTTTGGCTAGGAAACGAAATATTCCTAAAAATGCCAACCTGTTTGGCTAGGAAACAAAATATTCTCGTAAATGCCAACTTATGTTGGTCGGGAGGTAAGATTATTCCAGAAAGTGGAAAAGTTGCTAACTATGGCTGGTCGGGGATAAAAACCCACCATGTAGTTAGTCGACAAGCAAAATTTACCGATCTTGGTTGGTCGGAAACATTTTATAGGTAAAATTATTTCAAAAAGACTAACTATAGCTGGTCGGGGATAAAAACCCACTAACTGTAGTTGGTCGACATGGAGAATCTAACAACCTTGGTTGATTGGAAACATTTTAAACAACATTTTTATACTCATTACTTTATTATTAAGTGATCGAGCAACAGTATTAATACTTGTAACTTTTTAATTGTTACTAAGTTGGTCGACAGACAACACAATATTGTTATTTTTTTATAGACATGCATAAATGTAAAGTGTTTGATAAATACAAGACAATAGCAATCAAGATTTGCAAACAAAAATGAAAGTCTTTCATTGAATTCAAAGTAAATTACATTGATAATGAAATTACAGTTACATTGACATGTATAATAGCTATTACATGTCTCTTCCCCTCTGCTTTTGACATATGTTCCTCGCCAGCAGGCGGATCATTTAAAGACAGAGGAGAATTGATGAAGTTGAGGTCCTTCAATATCCTGACATTCATCACGAATGGTCGGTCTAAGAGATGCTCGGGACGAGATACCTCGATTTGATAATGTAAATTGTAGTCGCCGAGATACTTTGAAATTAAGCTCCGAGGAATGGCCCGAGCAGGGATCCAATCCATCTCCAAATTGTATGGTGGCACAGGCAAGTCGAGCAACCCGGGATCATGGTAATCCCACAGATAATGACCTTGTTTGAGCTTCAGCACACCTAAGGCATTCAGCCAGCCTTGCTTGTAGCCCTCATTGCTGGCATTCTGGATACGATCGTCCAAGTGGAATAGTGCTTCATTGTATCCAGCCATCCAGAACTCCCTGGGATGTTCGTGGAATTAATATGTTAGCCTTTCTAGCTGCTCGTGGAGATTCTTGATGAAAATCTCCTTATTATCCAAGATTGACTTTTGTGCAGAGAGTTGTTTTTCTAGGTCCCTAATCTTCTTTGACATATCAGACAAAGCCTGGTTCTCTAACGCAGATTGAGTTCTCTGTTCGTCGATAAGAACTCGAGCTGCTCTTGCACGTCCCCGAGGAGCTCTTGCTCGACCATGAGAAGATGTAGAGGTTCCTGAACTCCTCAAAGTCTCCAAATCTTCCCTCAACTTAGTGTTCTCAACCTCTAAGAACGAAAATTCCTCATTGGTCACTAGGATCAAGGCACTAGAAGTGGAAGCTGCAGACTTTAATTGTGACAGTTCCTTCTGCAGCTTGTTATTTTCCTTTTCCAGCAACTCAGCAATCTGTCTGCATTCTTCGACTTCACCTCTCAAGGTTCTCTCCGTTACATCATACCCAGTGAAGAGCTTCTCTTAGCCCTTGTCGGCGATGATCTGCTGGTACTTCTTCTCGTACCCCTCATGCAACAAAGCAGTGGATTCTTTATATTGGATTTGAAGGTCCTCGAGGGTGCTTTGAAGATCCTCGATCATTTCATAATAGGCAACGTTATTGGCTACAACCCTATCAAAAAGACACTTCAGATATTGATATGCTTCCACTGCCTGTTCTGAAGCATCAAGACCAAGTATGTCGACAACTTGTGCAGCACTCAGGTCTATGTGACCAGCCTTGAAGTACTCATTACATTGTCGCAGCAACTTTGTATCATGGGCAGAGAGCAGTTCCATCCTGGCCAGAAACTAACAGAGAAAGAAGAGCAATCATCAATACGAAGAATAAGCAGAGAATGAATGAAAGATAGATAACAATATGCAAAAAAAATTAAATTTTATTAGATCATAATTCAGAGTTACATCTTCTGAGTTACATTTGAAAAAGATAAACAAAATAAAGAGAAACCCGGTCAACACTAAACCTTTTCCTTATCTCCCAAAACCTTCTCGGAAGGCTGGGATGAAGAGGTAGGTTGCTCGGAGGGAAGAGATAGCTGCTCGAGGAGAATAAGCCGTTGCTCGAAGGAAGAGATAATTTGTTGATTTTCCTCATCAGCAGGCTGGATGGCTAGGGCATGATCTCCCATCACCATCGAAGATTCTTCAGAGGTAGCTTTGTCCTCTTCTAATTCTTCTGGAGTTGGAGGGGGACCAGGGATATGTCTCTGGAAGAGCTCGGAAGACTCGTCGACCTTGATCTCCTGAAGGGCGGCAACCCATCCATCCCTAAAATATTTAAGACCACCATAGTCCACTTACGACACCATGGCGGCTAACCCCTTGTTCCAACCCTTATCCCAGCCAGAGCTGAAGGACTTCTTCACAGCAACTTTCCTCTTCAGCTTCTCCGAGGAAAGTTTCTCAGACAACAGATTCTCAGCAGCCTTCAATTTATTTTCTGCTTCCTCCCTCTGTCGACCTACTTCTTGAAGCTGGCCCAACCTTTCCTCAGCAACTTTGAGCTTATCTTCAAGCTCTCCAGCAGCTTTGAGCTTCTCTTCAAGCTCTTCATTTTCCTTCTCCAGGGCATTCTTTTTCTTCTCCAACTCCCTGGAGGCATCAACAACCCGAGCTTTTTCTTGCTCAGAGGAGGCAAGTTTCTTCTCCTAGACAGCTCTGTCATCAGCATATTTCTGGCGAGAATCTGCCAGAGACTTGGTAGCTTCTTCCAGAGCTCCCTCCACACTGGACGAGGAGCAAGAAGCCTTAATCGCTTCATCCTTCTTCAGGATTATATTGAAACAGCTCGTCAACTGTGAACAGAAAAAGAAAGCAAGTTAGAAACATAAATGACAAAGGAAATATGAAAAATTGAAAGTAAGAAGACTTACAGAAGCAAGGTGACGAGCAGCTAGTGAGGTGACCATGTCCCGAGTAAGGTTTTCTTCAGTACCTTGTACCTCGAGAATGATCGAGGACTTTACCGAGCTCATTGCAGAGCTCGGGGAAACAAAAGTTGGAGCCCTAGTTCCAGCAACTGGGGGCTGAACAATGGTATCAGCCAAATTGATCGAGGAGCTCTTCTTCAGCCTCCTCGGGGGAACAGGTACTGATTCAACCAAGGAAGAACCCTTGGTCGGGGATATCACAATCACCTCTCCAGGAGCAGCAGACCTGCTCGGAGCCACTGCGGGCTTCTCGACAACTTTAACAGGAGTAGCTGAAGGTGCTGTATCAGTCTTCTTCGTCCCCTCCCTTGGGACATCAATCCTACTCCTTTTTACCTCCCCAGAACCGGAGGCAGTCTTCTCAAACAGGGCAGGAGGTCTTCTCTTCTTCATCCTTTCACTTAAAGGAATATGGGATTCAGGTGATGAGCTTGTGGAAGCAGGAATTGGCTCTGATTCACTTATCACTGGACGAGCAGTGAAGGAAGTGGTGTAGCTCTTGTACTGGAGAAGATACGAAGATGATTTAATGTGCTCGTCGGCAACACTTTGATGCAGACTCCAGATAAGTTTCAAATGCCTTATATTGATATCTGCTTCTTTTGGGCACCTTCTCTTGCTATCGACTGCAAATAAATAAACATTGTTATCAGTGGCACATTTTATCAAACACAAAAGAAACATGATTTCAAAATAAATAAAATAAAATGAAAATAACCTATCCCATTGCCATAAGGATGGCATCCGGGACCTTGGTAAAACTCATATCCAGCTAATGGAAGGTGTTTCCAATTTTTTATGACAACCCCATGCTCAAAATAATCCCTATTGGCATCAGGGAGATTGACCACTAAGGCTCTATTTAAAAATATAGTTTTTAAATAAAAAATATTGTCATTAACTGCCCATCTATAGCAGAACATGATTTCTGGGATTCCTATACGAGTTCCATGCACTTGATTTAATCTATGCACCCCATTAACTATTCTCCATGTGTTGGGGGCTATTCGTGCGGGAACAACGTCAAAATAATGACAGAACTCCAGACACAAGGGATTTGGTGGAAAAGAAAATCCACACTCAGCAATAAAAAGGCTGGGGAACCAATGTCCCTCAGCCAAATTAAAATAATCAGAAGGCTCAGAAAGCTCTTCCAAGACAACCCAAGAGAGAATGGAAAAATCAGAGCAAAACTTTTCAAGAGACTCAATAGAGTAAACCATGATGATGAATAAAAGAAATGAAGAAGAAAGAAGAAGATCTTACAGAAAAAGAGTAGAGCTATTGACAATGAACGACGGAAAAGATGAACGCACAAGAGAGTAGGAAGAGGCGACGTAAAACTCGAAGATAAAAATTTGAAAGGTAGAAGACGATGGGAGCGTCTGTGAAGTTTAAATACCTTGCCTTGGGAAATGGTGAAGTAATGATTATAAAAAAGGGTGAGTACGTTACCGGCGGCTAAAAAGATGAAAAGTAGCGCGGGAATCAAAGCGTACAACAACGGCTAAAAAGAGGAAAGGTGGCACGGGAATCGAAGCGGAGAACAGCGGCTAAGAAGATGAAAAGTAACGTGGGAATCGAAGCACGCAAAAAAGTCCAAAAAAGCATGATTCTACGAATTAGGGAAGGAGAAATAAATACAAGGGAAACGCTCCTAAAAATCAGGAAGACTATTTAAAGCTACCATATTCCGAGAAAGAATGTTCCATACTCCTCAAATTTTGAACTATAAAACATTGGGGGCTTCTGTTGATACCAAAATTAATCTGCTGACATGGACCAATCATATGAAGACACGTGGCTATCTACATGGCAACAACAAACACTTTCGAGGAACCCACTCGCTCCGAGGAACAAGAGTACAACGAGGAAGACTAGTTCCCCGAGGAACTCACAAGCTCCGAGGAACAATGCCTCTCCGAGGAACTCTTAAATACCGAGAAGCTTAGGCGGTCCGAGCAACTCATGGCGGTCCGAGTTGCACCTCGAAGCAGGATACCAACAGTTTAACTGCTCATTAAATGCTTATCATTTGGACGCGCACGCAAAGAGGGCATTAAATGTATTACCCTTTCATATGTATATCATTTAATGTATCACCCTTTCACATTACAACCTCAGGGCTATAAATACATTGTACAATCCTCATTGTAAGGGGGGCCTCAGACCGAAATTTCTTGAGATAACTTGTAATCGAGAATTCCCATACAAACAGCAATACCAAAACAGTGGACATAGGCCATTCTTATAAGGCTGAACCACTTTAAAATTCTTTGTCTCATTTATTTATCTGTGATTGAATTATTACAGTGATCTAATTAATTATTAGAGTGATCTAATTTTTTACATCAACAACTTTCTTATCTTTCTTTCTCTCTATTTTTGCTTGAAGACTAGCAATGTTCAATATGGGGGTGGTGTGATAAGCACCCAACAGTGTTTAAATAAAATCCCAAATAGACGTTTTTAATTTCTAATTCTTTCAGTACGTCCATGTCTGGATTAGTTACTAGTTCTAATTTGATACAAATTTTTATTTTTTGGGAATGAGTTGGAATGTGTTCCTATCTATTAATAAGGTTTTGGTTTACATGACATGTTGCGGCAAATGTTTGTCAAAAAGTGTTTGTTTTTGTAGGTCAAATGCCTGTTGCGGATTTTAATGCATAAATTAAGACAAAATGTGGTAAAGATGCAATTAAACCACTCTAACCTATCCTCTGACCTATACCTTGGCCCTTACCAATTACTCAAACCTTAACCAAGCTCAATCCATCCTTAGCTTGTCCTATAATTGCTCGATGTGTGTGTGTGGTATTATTGTTTTCATTATTTTTAATATGGATATATATTTTATTTAGGTTGTGTCATTTTATTATTTTTTGATTTTTAATTATATTTTAAGGTCTTTATTTTTAGTATTTTATTATTTTTTTTATAAATATTATATCATGCGTGTTGTCATGTCAGTGTCTGTATATTTAGGTGTGTGTTTAATATTTTCTTTATAATATATTTTTATGTTCTGTAATTGATATTTTATATTTTTTTATTATGAGACATTTTATATTTTATATGTGCGTGTTTGTGTTTTTATATTTTTGTTGTGTGTGTGTTGTGAATATATATATATATATATATATATATATATATATATATATATATATATATATATATATATATACACACACACACACACACACACACATATTTTCTATTTGATATAATAAAGTACCCCCCCACACACTCTATCCCCATACACCTCACCTACACAAAATAAACTCTCCCATCTCAATCAAACAACCAAATTAGATTTGTACCTTTTATCTCTTTCATCATCTTCATCCTCAATCTCACCTTCCTCCATAACCAATAAGACATCCATTAAAATATAAATTCAACAAACACCCTTAAACCTGCTCCATATAAAACCTATACCTGAGCTCCAGTGGAACACCAACAGTCATCCTCACTGGAAGAGAACCCCATTTCGAACCCACATGGCGCTCCCATATTTTCTATCACCTATGATGAAAATATTTTTGTGTTGTCGTTGTTGTAAAAGCTCTTCAATCAAAACCTTTATCACCTACATAAACATATAACAAACTAGAATAGAGGCAAGTAAGGATGTCAATCCTAATCTAAGGTGTGAATATGTTAAAATTCACTTGATTATTTTCTTTTTAGACTTTTTGGGTTTTTTAATTTTTTTTATATTTATCAAATATTAAAATAATATTTATGATGGTGAAAATTAAGTAGCTACACTAAGTGAGAGATATAAAACAATAATAAAAAGAGTGTGCTAAAACAAGACTAAGTAATTAAAATGAGATATAACTAATTTGAGACAAGATTGAGCGAGAAAAAATCAAGGAATGAATATTAACCTCCAATTCATGAATTAAATGTATTAGATTATTCAAGTTTACTAAGTTCCCAAAGATTAATTTATTTCATCAATTGATTCTCATCATTTGACAAAATAAACTAATATAAATTTAGTTAATTCATTTTCCATCCCTACTACTCAAGTTAAGATATGATTTAGAGAAATTATATAAACCACTCGCTAGAGCAAATTCATATAATTATCTTTTAATACCAAAAATTAATGTATGAGCATAACAAAATATAATATACTCTAATTAGTGGATCATCCTATCTCTAGTTTCAATCCAAAAATTAAAAGTATATTAGATTTCAATCCTTTCTCAAGGATGGTTTACCATCTCTCGATGCATAAACACATGTAGGAATGACAAATGATTAACTAAATCAAACAAAGTAAACAAGAATAGTTAATTCATTTAATTGAATTTATAGGTCTTCATTTCACTCTTTGAATGGAGTGATTAGCCAAGCATGATCATCATTCAATTAATAACAATATAATAAAAATTAAAAATATGAGAAAGAAAAATTAGAGAAAGGGAAATCAAACCAAATTTGAGGAGAATGGTAATTGATCTTCAATTTAATTCAACAATTCTTCTCAGTTGTTTACAATCACTCTAAAAAAAACTAGAATGGATTCCTAAAATTGAAATTCTACTCTCTACAATTTTTTCTCTCTAAAAGCTCTCTAGAATTTTCTACTTCTAGCCTCCCTCCAAAATTGATCTTCTTCTTCCTTTTATATTGGGCATGGAGCAAGGGGGTAATTTAGGTAATGGGATAGGGGTGTGCATGTGGTTATGGTGTAAGAGCGTATTTTAGGTGACACACAAAAGTGCATCTGTGTTGTGAGGTGTGAGGGTGTTTTGGGTGTTTTGGGTGAGGGAATAAAAATCTGATTTGTTAAAAGGGATTGGTTTTTTTGGGTAAAATGGTTGAAAAATGGTTAAATGGGATATATGGCATGTGGGATTTTATTTTATTTGTTAGGTTTATGTTTTGGTTGGTGGTAGGTGGAATCGTGTTTGGCCTTTGGAGAAATGGGTTGGGTCTTTTTTTGGCTTTTATTTTTGGTTTCGATTTTGGGTATGGGTTTCGTGGGAAGTCAGATTGGTGCTGGTGGGGTTGGATCGGATTGGGGAGGTGAGGATCGACGGCTGGAGGTGGACAGGAGCGCGGGTATGGCCGAGTAGTGGGTCGAGTATATGGATATAGGAGATGGTGAAGTGGGTTTCGGGTTTGGGCGCGATGTCACCGACAAAAGGGTGGCGACAAGGAAGGGTTTCGCCGGCGGGTAAGGTGTGAGGAGTTGAGGTCGGCGCCGAGCTGGAAATGGGTTCAAGGTTGGTAGCAAGTTGGTCCGGAGACAGGGGTTCTCGAGTTTATGGCTGGACGATGATGGGTTGGGGGTTTACAGGACATCGGGTTCGGGTATTGGGGATGTTGGGTTAGGGGGTTTGAACAGGTGGTTGAAGTGGTTGAGTTGGTTGTTAATGGGTGTTGTTTGTGTTAATTGAGTAGGAGAGAGAGCGAGATGGTGAGGGAAAGATGATGATGAATAGTGGTGGTGGGTTGATTTGGTGTGGGAGAGTGTACGGTGTTAGGGTGTGGGTGAGATGAGTGTGTGGTGTAGGATAAGTGTGGGTGAGTGTTAATTTAGGTGTCTGAGGGTATAGGTTATGTGTGTGTATTTTTAATTTGGACACCTAAAAATAATACTGACTAACTAAAAAAATGAAATTAATAAAAATGAAAAATCTAAAAATTAAATTCCTACTCTAAAAATAAAATAAAGACTCAATAAAAAATGAAACTAAAAAGAAATAAAAAATAAAAATCTATTACATTAAAAACTAAAATCCTAAAAAAAAGTAAAATATAATAAAACCAAAAAGAATAAATGAAATCCTAAAAAAATTAATCCTAATAAAAAACTAAAAACTAATCAAAATCAAAGTAAATTAAAATTATACTAATAAAAATAAAATATAAAAATAGAAAATAAAACCTAGAAATCATAAATAAATCTAAAATAAATACTCAAAATAAAACGAATCAAACTCAAAATCTAAGAAAAATAAAAAGGCGCAAACTAAACACACACGGGCTTCGGGGAAGGTTTAGGGACAGGTTTAGGCTCGGGTGAGGTTACGAAAAAGGGTAATTAGCTCCTGAAATGGCACAGTTGACTTGAAATTACGCGTTTGAACACCGCAACGTGCATTTAACCCTGCAAAATATACAATAAAGTACATAAGACCATTTTTATTAAAAACGAGCGACTAAAATGCATCTATTCGGGGTATAAAAAGAACACTTTTGGGTTCTTATCACACCACCTCCAAACAGAACATTGCTAGTCCTCGAGCAAAAAGATAGAGAGAAAGATAAAGATAAGAAACCAAAAGTGTACCATTTTCGCAGGCACTTGTGATTGCACTTAGCATGTGCAACAAGCCTTTAAACCTACAGGTTGCCCTACAGGACGAGTTGTGTCTCGTGAGGGTTTGTAGGGAATATACCCACAAAATTCTTATTTGCATAGATATATTGAAAGGAAGTCAATCTCTTATTAGACATAGAATGATCGCATAATCCATCATGAGAGAAATCATTTGAGAAATACAATCTAGAATGTGTAAAAAGTTTAGCTAAGTAAATACACAAGGCACATCCTTACTAGAACTCAATGTGTATAGTGTGAATCAGTCAAAACGGGGCGAGTATCATAAGAGTAATTCCTAGATAGCCTCTTCAGAATCAACGCTCCAACTTCAAATCTCACAGATATCTCTCT
The DNA here is from genome assembly GCA_949130495.1 of Sambucus nigra. Lineage (NCBI taxonomy): Eukaryota > Viridiplantae > Streptophyta > Magnoliopsida > Dipsacales > Adoxaceae > Sambucus > Sambucus nigra. Next base: position 459,121,821 of record OX422210.1, on the reverse strand, counting down.
CTCAAACGAACTCCCGAGATTAAGGTTTGTGTATCGCTCTTGTGTGTGAGGAGGTGAGTAAATGTAAGCAAGTTCAAACCTCTCACACACACATAAGTAAGAACGTACATTAAGAAAGAAATTGATCTTTTGAAAGAAATGTTAATCAATATAGTGAGAACGTCGAGTTATTCACCACGTTAAATATCATTTACCCGAACACCTAGGGGAAAACATGGATGTTTAAGGGTGAGGGGGAAAATGAAATGGGATATGTGGGATGAGGTGTGGTAGGATAGGATGGGATGGTGATATGATGGATAGATGATGAATATATGATGGATGAATGAAAAGAGTGTATACTTTTAGGCACAAATGTCTTTATTTCATCAAAACTAACTACAAACTTTCTTTTTCTTTTCTTTTCTCTCTTTTCCCTTTTCTTCTCGAATTTTTTTTAATACTCTCAACACTGAAGACATTTACATTTGAAATCACACTCTTTTTCTAAAAAATGAAGGATGAAATGTGAATGGAGATGGGGTATGCATATGGATGGTGTGGGGAATATGGAAAAGTAATGGTTGAGTGAATGGAAATGTGATATGTAAAAGTGGTAGGTGTATGGATGGAAACCTAGTGATCAGGACAAACTTAAAGACACATGTTTCTTACAACTCGAAAGTGATGTCGTTCTCAATGATCAAGCCAAAAATTTAGTGAAGAATAATGAGATCAGACAACGATTTAAGTGCGGCCCCAAAGGAATTTGAATCAACTTGTGACTCGGAGATTGCGTAAAACACTTTGAAAGGGTGAAAGTCACAAATCTCACAAGCTAAAGTCTCTACTAGTGATCCTTAAGGTTCTCTTAGGAATTATAGTACTCGTAAACTCTAAACCGTAGTGACGTAATAAGTGCGCAAATTTTGTTGAGTCTAGGAATTCATGGTGCAACATGCCTTGTTATGTATTACATATGATATTTAGAAAAATATTCTCTAGCTTGATTCCTAGACTTTGAAAGATGGATGATAGAAAATTCACGTCACTGAATGAGATGAAAGAAACTGCATGAAATTTTAAAAATTCAGGATCATAAATCAAAATTTTTCAAAAGAGGTACGATTTTGATAAAATTCCCCACCCCCAAACAAAAAGGAACATCGTCCTCGATGTTAAGTAGAATTATTTTTTAAAATTGAGAGCAGAAGGGAGGAAAGAGATTACCAGAATCAACCGCTAATGAAGGGGACATGTGGAGTTAAGATGAAACCTGAATAAATGAGTGAGATAGAAAAATATGTACGAGCCTATAATCATGATTGAACATTGGGTGGTGTGAAACACCACCCCCAAACATGATGAAACTAGTACAAGAAACGTGGGCTGCCTCTCGGTAGGGCTAAGTTTAATGTCTTTAGCCAGATCGATCGGAACTCACCCAAAAATAAATGATAAGAGAGGAGAGAACGGGGTGGTAGAAAAATCGGGTGATGAGAATCACCCCCAAACATGACTGAACGGTCAGTCTTCATAAATGGGGTCAACAAGGTCAATCTGTTCTATTTGAGTGGAGCCTAGCTCCAAGAAAGGCTTCAAGCATTGACCATTGACCTGAAAGAGGTTACCATCCTTGGGATTTTGCACGGTGATGGCGCCATAAGGACTAACTGGCTCAATAATGAAGGGTCTAGACTACTTGGTTTTCAATTTTCTATTAAAAAGATGCAACCGAGAATTGTACAACAAAACTTTTTGACCAGGGTAGAATTATTTGTGCATGATGCTTTGGTCATGGATCCACTTCATCTTGTCCTTATACTTCTTGTACAAATCATAGGCATCATTTCTGATTTCCTCCAATTCATTAAGTTGCAGCTTCCCATGGACACTGACCTCATAAATATATTAAAATTAAGGGCTTTGACGGCCCAATATGCATGATGTTCAAGCTCTAAAGGAAGGTGGCACGGCTTGTCGAAGACCAAGCGATAAGGAGACATGCTAATTGGAGTCTTGTAAGCAGTACGATATGCCCACAATGCGTCGTTCAAGCTTAAGGACCAATCTTTCCTATTATGATGGACTTTTTTTTCAAGAATTTGCTTAATCTCGTGGTAGGAGACCTCAACTTAACCACACGTCTGTGGGTGGTAAGAGAGACAAACCATGTGGGTAACACCATACTTTTTGACAAAGTGTTCAAAGACTCGATTATAAAAATGTTTACCCCCATCACTAATGATAGCTTTGGGGATTCCAAAATGCGTGAAGACATGGTCTTTGAGAAATTGGACCATAACTCGATGGTCATTGGTGCGGCAAGAAACTGCTTCGATCTATTTGGAAACATAGTCAATAACAACTAGAATATACTAAAAACCATGAGAGGGGGAAAATGGTCCCATGAAATCGATATCCCACACATCAAAAATTTCAACAATGAGGATGGGTGTGAGAGGCATCATATGGAGACAAGATAGATGCCCAGAGTGTTGGCAATTGGAACAAGCCTGACAATATTCATGGGCATCGCGAAAAATAGAAGGCCAATAGAAATAACTTTGCGAAATCTTGGTGGCAGTTTTCTTTGAGCCAAAGTGTCCTCCACAAGCACTATTGTGGCAAAAGGACAAAATATTGAGTTGTTCACACTCAGGAACACATCGACGAATGACTTGATCAATGCAATACTTGAAAAGGAACGGGTCATCCTAAGAGTAATATTTCATATTCGCCATGAATTTGGATCGATCCTGTTTCGACCAATGATTGGGAAGTTGATCGGTAACATGAACGTTGATAATATCAGCATACCAAGGCGATATGGAGATGGTAAAAAGTTATTCATCGAGAAATGACTCAGAAATGGGAACAAGATCACAGTCAGGCATGACGGTAATGCGAGAGAGATGGTCAACAATAACATTTTCACAACCTTTCTTATCACGAATTTCAAGGTTAAACTCTTAGAGTAAGAGAATCCACTATATTAATCATGGTTTGTAATCCTTCTTATGATGAAGGTGCTTAAGGGTAGCATGGTCAGTATACACGATGAGAGGGGAACCTATGAAATATGAATGAAATTTATCAAGAGCAAACACAACCGCTAACAACTCCTTTTCAATAGTCATGTAATGAAGTTGAGCATCATGCAGGGTTTTGCTATCATAATAGATGACATGTGAGCACTTGTCAACTCGCTGGCCAAGCATGACACCAAGTGAAAAATCAAAGGCATCACACATGAGCTCAAATGGGAGACACCAATTGGGAGGTTACATGATAGGAGAGGAACTGAGCATAACTTTTAGGCGCTCAAAGGCGGCAACACATGCTTCATCAAAGATAAAAAGGGACATCTTTGGATAAAAGGGTTATTAAAGGTCGAGCGATTTTATAAAAATCCTTAATGAAGCGCCGGTAGAAGCCTGCATGTCCTAAGAAGGAATGAATGTCCTTAACGGACTTAGGAATGGGGAGTGAGAAAATCAAGTCGATTTTTGCTTTATCGACCTCAAGACCGGAGCTTGAGATAACATAACCTAAAACAATGCCCTTTTTTACCCTGAAATGGCATTTTTCCCAATTTAGGACCAACTTCTTTTCTTAACAATGCCGAAGGACCATAGTGAGGTGAGACATGCATTGCTCAAAGGATGAACCAAACACAAAAAAATCGTCCATAAAGACTTCAAGAAAATGATCCACTATGTCACTAAAAATACTAGTCATATACCTTTGAAAAGTCTCAGTGGCATTGCAAAGGCCAAAGGGTATACGAGAGTACGCAAATGTGCCAAATGGACACGTAAAGGTAGTTTTTTCTTGTTCTTTCAGGGCAATGGGTATTTGGTTGTACCCTGAATATCCATCAAGAAAGCAATAGTAAGCATGACCGGCTAAGCTTTCAAGCATCTGATCAATGTATGGGAGAGGGAAGTGGTCTTTGCAAGTGAAAACATTGAGCTTTCTATAATCAATACAAACACGCCAGCCGGTTTGTATGCAGGTAGACACAAACTCATCATCACCATGTTTGACGACGGTGACGCCAGACTTTTTTAGCACCACATGAATGGGACTGACCCATTGACTATCCGAGATGGGATAAATGATATTGACATCAAGCAATTTTAAAATTTCAGCTCGAACGACCTCTTTTATTGCCGAATTGAGTCGGTGTTGTGGCTCATGAGAGGTCTTGGCATTCTCCTTTAAATGAATGCAATGGCTACAGACATTGGGGCTGACACCTTGAATGTCAGAAATGGTCCACCCTAAAATAGTGCTATGTTGAGTGAGAGTGTGGACCAATTTCTCTTTTAGATCCGGTGTCAAGTCAGAAGCAATAATGAAGGGGTGATGTTAGTTTGGTCCTAAGAAAGTATATTTTAACTCAGCAGGTAACGGTTTAAGATACAAACTAGGTGGTGGCTCAGGAGAGGCATTGGTCTCAGACGTAAAAACAGAGTTCGGGAGAATATCGGGACAGGGGTTGACTGGGTCATCCATAGAAAGAAGAGTATCGATAAGGAGAGGCTGAAATGGAGTAGCCCAAGTGGAAGTGTCCAACATAGGTGTAGAATCAAACAAGGCATTTACTTCAGATATGGAGGAATCAATATCAAAATCGAACCCAAAGTGAGCCAAACATTGGTGGATAGGATCTTCTGGGTAGGTGTGATCCAACATCGCTTGGACTAAGGAGTGAATCATGCATACCTCATCAATAGAATCAACATCGACCTTTTGTTGCATATTGACTTCGACGGTCATGCTACCAAAAGAAAGATTCATGGACCCATCTCGACAATTGATGATGGAATTGGTAGTTGCCAAAAAGGGGTGACCCAAAATGATAGGAATATTGGTCATATTGGTTGGGTCAGGAGAAGGAATGTCTAAGATGATGAAATCCACTGGGTAATAAAAGTCAGACACTTTCACCAAAACATCTTCAATTATTCCTTTGGGCACTTTCACAGAACGGACTGCAAGTTGAAGAGTAACTCGTGTAGGTTTCATATTTTGTAAACCTAACTCAAGGTAGAGGGAGTAAGGTAGAAAATTAACACTAGCTCCAAGTTCAAGCAAAGCCCGAGTAGTGAACTTATCTCCTAACATGCAAGAGACAGTAGGATGACTAGGGTCTTTATACTTCACAATACCATTCTCATGGATGAGGGACGTGGCTTGCTCAGTGACAAAGGCATCACGAGGCACATTCGTCCGTCACTTGACAGTGCACAAGTCCTTCAAGAATTTTGCATAGGAGAGAACTTGTTGAATCACGGTGAGAAATGGAATGTTTATGTGAACATTCTAAAAAACTTTCTTAATTTCATCAAATTGTTGGGCTTTCTTTATTGGGGCCAACCTATGAGGGAAGGGTGCTTTAGGGACAAAGGCAGTGGTGGCCTTAGTAGGGTTAAAGGCATTCTTGTCGGTGGATTTATGGGGTGATGGGACCATAAGGAGTGGTTCTAATGGTCAATTCTAGGTGGGTGGGATTGGAACATCATGGGGATCGACATCACCATTGTCAACCTGTTTACTTGATCGTAGAGTACTCACCGCTTTCATGTCCACTTGGTATGTGGGTGGAGTGGAAGGGTATCCAACCTCATAAGCCGACTCCTTGCCATTCCCTTTAGGGTTAGAAATGGGTTGACTCAGAAAATAACCTTTCTCTCGATCAGACTCAAACTAATTAAGACGTTGCTCAAGCTTTTGGATGACTTGAGTCTGTGCTTGCGTGGTTTGTTGTTGACTCGTGATAAATTGAGTGAGAAGATTCTCGATAGAGGAGGTGGATGATTAGGGTGGAGGGGCATAAGGGGTTTTGGGGACCAACTCTTGGTTAGAACTAAGCGGATGTGAATACTCATAGGACAGAGGTGGGACAAGGACAATTTGATGAGTGGGGTTGGACGGTCCTCCTTGGGGGACAAAGGACGATGGATGGTGTTGTTGGTGGTGTGGAGCATGGTGGTGTTGGATAGGAGGGCAATGTTGCCTTTGTGGGTTTTGGTGAAACCCTGGTGGACCACCAACATGTTATTGTGGGTGTGATGGAGTAAGGTGATTGTCATACTTATAATAAAAATAGTGATGGTTCCTATTATTGGGATTGTAAGTAAACGACGGCGGTGCGGGTTTCCTAGTGGTATCAAAGGCACATGCTTGGGCTAGATTGGGTTCAGGATCATCTTGAATAAGGGGGCACAAATGAGATAAATGATCTTGACTTAAACAGACATGACAAGAAGGACTAGACTCATTGACATTCATCACTTGTTTAGAAAGAGAAACATTTTGTTGCATAGAACAACTGAGAGCATCAACTGTCTTAGTCAAAGTGTTTAAGCCATGAAGCAAGGTTTTAAAATCGGGATCATTTTTTACCTCATAAGTTCTACCTACTCATGGTGGCTCGGATCTCAAAAATTCATTTGTGCCCTCCCAATCTTGGGAGTCATCGCCTAATTCAAGGAGAAAATTATAGGCGGCAGTGGAAGTTAAGTGCATGAATTTGCCTTTGTGCATGGACGAGGTGACGCTTCTCGAGACCATGATGTGGACAACTATTGATATAATCTTGAAAATGATCCCATGCTTCACAAAATTGCTCGGTTGGCTTTTGGAGAAAATCGTGAATGGCTTGGTGCATCTCATTGGTTTTACTTAAGGGATAAAACTTAGACATGAACTTCTTCACAAGTTGTTCCCATGTATGGATAGAATCTGGTGACAAGGAATGGAGCCACATGGTTTCTTTATCACGGAGAGAGAATGAAAACAAGTGAAGACAAACATTTTCTTCATCTAAGTTTTGATTTTTGAAAGTAGCGCAAACCATGTGAAATTTTCCCAAGTGAGTGTAGGGAGACTCACGTTCAAGGCCATGGAAATTAGGCAACATGGAAATGGTCGCCGGGCGAATTTCGAATTGAACCGCTGGGGTGGGTGGAAGAACTATGCAAGATGGTGGGGTAGCCGTTATCGGGGCAAAATAGTCCCTTAAGACACGCTGTTCAGCCATGGTGGGTGGATTAATGGTGGGAGTAGAGATGTCAACTCGGGGACAACTCAAAGTGATAGGTGGAATGGAAGAAGCAAGGGGAACACTTGGTTCTCATAATGTGAAAGAGACAGGAGAAAGGCTACGGGAACGAATTAAGCGATGATTAAATTGTTGCCACGTGGGCATGCAAAGAGGGAATTTTTTTTTTAATTTTTGGAAAATAAAATATTTTTGGAGTTTTGCTAAAAAAATGAGAAGAAAAGATTTTCTTGGAAAAATAGAGGAAAATAATTTTTTGGTTTTTGGAACAAAATAAAGGAAGAAAATATTTTTGGATTTTTGCTTTTGTTTTGAAAAAAAATGAGAAAAAGAAAATGTTTTTGGATTTTTGTAAAAAATAAATAAAGAAAATATTTTTGAATTTTTTATAAAAATAATAGAAGAAAATATTTTTGGATTTTTTTGGGAAGAAAATAATGGGGGGAAAATTTGGACTCTAAGAATTTGGACAAATTCACTAAAACGGACTACCGAAAAAGGAATTGGACACACACAAGTTAAGGGAAAAAAATCCTAACTAGGACATAGCCAATTTTTTATCTTGAAAATTAATGAAAGGGGTAGTCAAATTTTAATGAAATCCGCGGGCGATAAAAATCACGGAGTTTATATGAGTGATTGCCTTTTGCAAAATGTGTGTTCCTACTTTAATCACACTACGACAAGAGGCTTGCCACAGAGATTCACCACAAAGCTACTACGACGAAACGATCGGCCGGTACAGTGCTGGGGACAACACAAACCCGTTTTACTGGGCAACCGCACTTAAAACCCAGTTTTCCTGAACACTTTCGTGCCGCAAAGAGAACGGTTTGAGGGTTTGCCCGGTGGGGAGGACTCTACGGGTTATCCTACAAGTCAAAATGATAAAAAAGAGGCCCACGAACACCGTATCCTATGGGGCTATCTAGTGGATTGATTTTAAATTGGTGATGGCTAGGGTAGCAATCAAAGGATAAGTGATTGAATCGGGTAATGAAATCCCTTCTCGCAAGTGATCGGGCGCAGGTCTTAGTCAATTTAATTCATCATTCCATTCAAAATCACATGCAAGAACTAAATCCCACAAGAGCGTGTAGGAGCACAGAAGGTATTACCTCGCTAACAAGAGGGCGCGAGGGTTTAAGAGATGTACCTCCCATGATTTTTACGCCGTGGGATGCCAAAATTATTGAGTCGACCGGGGGGAGATTATGCCAATCTCAGTAGGCCCCGGGAGTTCGATCGACCCAGGGTAGAGAGGCTTCTTTAACTATCTGTGGATGCCCTCTGTCTACCGTGTTCGGTTTCCCTATCGCGCTTTCTTCAATTATTAAAAATTTAAAATGAAAACGAAATGGTGTCTCTATGCACCGCAATACAAGCAAGGTAATAAAATCCTAAATACAACCCTTCTAAAATAAAAAAAATGGTACTGAAAATGAAAAATGCAATACAAGTGAATCACAAAATTCGGAAATCCTCTCAAGCACAACGAGCTCCAATGATTGGCAACCACGCCATTTGATGAAAAGCTTTTTGTGTTGTCTTTGTTGTAAAAGCTCTTCAATCAAAACCTTTATCACCTATATAAAAATATAACAAACTAGAATAGAGGTAAGTAAGGATGTCAGTTCTAATCTAAGGTGGGACATGTTAAAATGAGAAGATAATGAATATAATTCACTCGATTATTTTCTTTTTAGACTTTTTATTTATTTTATTTTTTTCAAATATTAAAACAATATTCATGATGGTGAAAATTAAGTAGCTACACTAAGTGATAGATATAAAACAATACTAAATAGAGTGTGCTAAAACAAGACTAAGTAATTAAAATGAGATATAACTAATTTGAGATAAGATTGAGTGTGAAAAATTCAAGGAATGAAAATTCACCTCCAATTTCTGAAATAAATGTATTAGATTATTCAAGTTTACTAAGTTCCCAAATATTAATTTATTTCATCAATTGATTCTCATCATTTGATGAAATAAACTAATATAAATTTAGTTATTTCATTTTCCATCCCTACTACTCAAGTTAAGAAATGATTTAGAGAAATTATATAAATCACTCGCTAGAGCAAATTCATATAATTTTCTTTAAATACCAAAAATTAATGTATGATCATAACAAAATATAATATACTATAGTTAGTGGATAATCCTATCTCTAGTTTCAATCCAAAAATTAAAAGTATATTAGATTTCAATCCTTTCTCCAGGATGGTTTACCATCTCTCGATGCATAAACACATATAGGGATGACAAATAATTAACTAAATGAAACAAAGTAAACAAGAATAATTAATTCATTTAGTTGAATTCATGGGGCTTCATTTCACTCCTTGAATGGAGTGATTAACTAAGCATGATCATCATTCAATTAATAACAATATAATAAAAATTAAAAATATGAGAATGAAAAATTGGAGAAAGGGAAATAACCAAATTTGAGGAGAATGATAACTGATCTTTAATTTAATTCAACAATTATTCTCAATTGTTTACAATCACTCTAAAAAAAACTAAATTGATTCCTAAAATTGAAATTCCACTCTCTACAAATTTCTCTCTCTAAAAGCTCTCTAGAATTCTCTACTTCTAGTCTCCCTCCAAACTTGGTCTTCTTCTTCCTTTTATATTGGGCATGGATCAAGGGGGTAATTTAGGTAATGGGCTAGGGGTGTGCATGTGGTTATGGTGTAGGAGGGTATTTTAGGTGACACAAAAAAGTGCATGTGTGTTGTGAGGGCATTTTGGGTGAGAAAATAAAAATCTGATTTGTTAAAAGGGATTTGGGGTATTTTGGGTAAAATGGTTTAAAAAGGGTTAAATGGGATATATGGCATGTGGGATTTTATTTTATTTGTTAGATTTGTGTTTTGGTTGTTGGAAGGTGGAATCGTGTTTGGCCTCTGGGGAAATGGGTTGGGTCTTTGGTTGGCTTTTATTTTTGGCTTCGGTTTTGGACACCGGTTTCGAGGGAAGTCGAATTGGTGCTGGTGGGGTTTGATCGGGTTGGGGAGGTGAGGATCAACAACTAGAGGTGGACAGGAGCACGGGTATGGCCGAGCAGTGGGTCGAGTATATGGGGATCGGAGATGGTTAAGTGGGTTCCGGGTTTGGGCGCTATGTTGCCGGCAAAAGGGTGGCGACAGGGAAGGGTTTCGCGGCGGGTAAGGTGTGAGGAGTTGGGGTCTGCGCCGGGCTGGAAATGGGTTCAGGGTGGGTAGCGGGTTGGTCCGAAGACATGGGTTCTCGAGTTTATGTCTGGCCAACAATGGGTCGGGGGGTTACAAGACGCATGGTTCGGGTATTGGGGATGTTGGGTTAGGGGGTTTGAACAGGTGGTGGAAGTGGTTGAGTTGGTTGTTAATGGGTGTTGTTTGTGTTAATGGATGGTGAAGGAAAGATGATGATGAATAGTGGTGGGGGGTGTATTTGGTGTGGGGGAGTGTATGGTGTTAGGGTGTGGGTGAGATGAGTGTGTGGTGTAGGATAAGTGTCTGTGAGTGTTAGTTTAGGTGTATGAGGGTATAGGTTATGTGTGTGTGTGTTTGTTTAATTTGGACACCTAAAAATAATATTGATTAACTAAAAAAAATAAAATTAATAAAGCTAAAAAATCTAAAAGGTGCCAAACCTTCCCGTCGCTGTGAGCTCTTGGGGAAGATCAGCCTGTTATCCCTAGAGTAACTTTTATCCGTTGAGCGACGGCCCTTCCACTCGGCACCGTCGGATCACTAAGGCCGACCTTCGTCCCTATGGACAAATTGATTGGGCCGAATCGTTGCAAAAATGAATTTGAACCTGATATGCTTGGTCTTTGTGAGAACCATGTGAATCACTACACTACTTGATTCACATGGTTCTTGCATTTTTTTTTTCTTCATCTTGAAGATAAGAAACTTTAGAAACTTGGCTCCTTTTCTTTAGGCCGGGAAGGCTTTTTTTGAATTTGCATTCTTCTCTCGCTTTGATGCTAAAAGGGTGGTGGAAGAAGTAGCAGAATATCAATCCGCCGGGAAGACACTACGACTACGACTAAGACAGGACAGGGAGATATTCTTTATATGGGGCTTGGCCAATCAACCGGACCGGCCCAATCAATGTATTAGCCACTGGCACCCACTCTGATATGGATTGCTTTTATGGCTTAGTAGCTCCCCTGTCCAGGGTTGAGCCCTGGGATTTGACGGCGGACTTAAAAAGCCACCTACAGACGCTTTACGCCCAATCATTCCTACTCTAAAAATAAAATAAAGACTCAGTAAAAATTGAAACTAAAAAGAAGTAACAAATAAAAATCTATTAAACTAAAAACTAAAATCCTAAAAAAAGTAAAATCTAATAAAACTAAAAAAATAAATGAAATCCTAATAAAAAAACTAAAAACTTATCAAAATCCAAATAGATTAAAATTATACTAATAAATTTAAAATATAAAAATAGAAAATAAAATCTAGAAATTCTAAATAAATTTAAAATAAATACTAAAAGTAAAATGACTCAAACTAGAAATCTAAAAAAAATAAAAAGGCACAAAATAAACACACACGGACTTCGGGGAAGGTTTAGGGACAGGTTTAGGCTCGGGTGAGGTTAAGGAAAATGGTAATTAGCTCTTGAAATGGAAGAGTTACCTCGAAATTATGCGTTTGAACACCGCAACGTGCATTCAAGCCTGCACAATATACAATAAAGCACATAAGACCATTTTTATTATAAACGAGCGACTAAAATGTATCTATTCGGGGTATAAAATGAACACTTTTGGGTGCTCATCAACCTACGCCCAGAAGATCAAAACAAAAAAACCCGTCGACCTGCCTAAGCCATAAACCCAACCGGCCTGTCGGAGATCACCCACTTCCGGCCGCTGCCTACCACTCTCGACCCTTTCCTGATCCGGCCCTGATTTTGACCATCTCTGTTACCTAAACTCAAACCCACATGCCATTGCCAAATTCCATGGCTTCCATACATGATTCCATGACCCACTGACTCGCGATCATTCTTCCAACCCAATTCTGCCATTTCCTAAACCAAAGACCAAAAGTAAAAAACTCACATGTTTTAAGCTGTCTTATCTTTCCAAAATTTACCCTCCTAAAACCTTTTCTTAAAATACTCCAAACAATCCCCACACTCTCTTTACCTCACTTCCAGCATGCACTTGTGTACATTCCCAAAATTATCCTCACTCAATACCAAACACCGATTTTAGCCTCTTTACATGTCCATCTAATTACAATTATACCCATAGCCTCCTTTCACCTATAAATTGAAGACTTGTTGGCATTTGAAAAAAATATCCATTTTGGTTTTAACCTTGGGATAATTCTTCTCCATTCCTCTATAGAGCGTGTTTGTAAATTTTAGCAAATATCTCAATATAGAGTGATGTGGTTGAATTTATCTCTTCTGGAAGTAAATTCTTCTCCATCCCTTTATGGAGAGGATTTGTAATTTTTAGCAAATTTGTCAACATAAAGTGACGGCGTAGAATTTATTTCTTTGGGTGAATTCTAATGTAAAATTTTATAATGAGAGGATATGTAATTTTTAGCAAATCTCTCTCATTATTTAAGAGTCCATTATGAATTCATCCATTGTATATATTGTAAATGTTTTTTTAATTATTTTTTATGCTTGCCGGTGCTTTATATACTAGTCCGTGTCCTATAATTTTTTGACTTTGGGTTTATGGGTTGGCATTTAGGCATCATACGACTTGACGGCCTGGCTTAGGCATTTCACTGGTTTAGTTTTGTCCTGGAATAGTCAAAGGGGGAGATTTGTAAGGACATAAAATTCCAAATGAGTCCCTGTATTGTTTTGACTTAATTCCATGAACAAAACTGTGTTTGTAATATGTCATAGGGAGATTTTATTTTGTTACGATCCCACTTGGTCTATGGCGTATTGAAGAAATTAAATACGTTGCGGCAAAGATTTAAAGAATTAATCATGCCAAAGTTTAATTGGTGCAATTTTATTCGTCTTCAAAGTTAATTGCATTTCGAGATCACACAGGTATGAATGCGTATAAGTAATGGTGCTCGGATTTTTTTTATAAAAGATAAGGATGTAATTTTATAAAGAAAAATGTTTTAAAATGTTTTAAAAGTGTTTTCGATGTTTTAAACTACGTTTTATTCCGATAAGCTCGAAATAGAGTTTGACTTATTTGGATCTCTTTTGGAAGAGACGTTTTATGAAAAATTTAAAAAGTCAAACTGACACGCGGCGTCGTTCAAACGACAAGCTATCTCGTTCAAACAAGATGTCTATATCGCGCGAATGACAGGCCATTCTCGTTCGAGCGACACGTTTATCGAGCCGATGATTTTTTCGTATATAAAGCCTGTTTTCATCATAATTTAAAAGTGTGCATTCTGGAAAAACTGTTTACGATCTAGAAACGGGTTTGCACATGTTTTTCTAAGGTTTCAAAGCTTAAACGCATCCTTAGAGTTTGCAAAGATCCGAGTTATCATTATTATATGTTTATGTGATCTTGCTGCACCAAGAAGGTTTGTTCTATACTTGAACATCAGGGTTTTGCGGTGAAGAAAAGAGAAGGAATTCTTGTTCGACATCGTAGACGTATCAAAGCCATTCGGTGGACACTGAGACATATGTGGATGCGTGTGTTATGGACAGGTATCGTGGAAGTCGGGATTTCTATGTGGGAACTATTGAAGAACGTTAGAAGATCAGAAGGAGCGTCAAGACCCATGAGGATCGAGTCATTGAGTAAGGCTAATCTTTCTTTATAAAACCTTTGTTCATAGTGATTGTCTGGCTTGGGACGTCCGAGGTTATTTTCCCGTCTTGGGTTTTTTCCTCATACATCCGACGTCGTGAGTGTAGAGGGGGCTTGAAGGTAATCCTGAAATTAGGGATAATTCCTTAATTGGCAAAAGTATTTGAGATTAAGTAACCGAAGCAACTCAGTGAGGCAGCTTGACGTGGCCACTCATACTTTAGCTTGTTGTATTAATCATATTGTATTTCTATTTATGTTGACTGTAAGCTTGACACGACTAAGAATTTGTCTCAGAAATGCGTTCACTCTAGGCTCAAGTGCAAGCCTGTCGCTCAAGTAGTAACCCGGTAAATCGGGATCGTATCCACAGGGATCGAGATTGCCAAATAATAATCAGAAAAATTATTAAATCTTGAAATGATTTCTCAAAAGAAACAAAAAGGTGATTAAAGATTGGGAAAATTTCTAATGAACTAAAAACTTTACTTAAGAGAAACAGACTGAAATTTGCAAATAGATTTAGATCTGACAAATGGAAGAAAATAGGGTAGGGTACAATCCCTCAATCCTTAACAAATTACCTTATAGAATACTAGAATTGTAAATTAAAATTATTGACTAGATCCGGTCTTTATAAATTCTAAGCATTACATATATGAGGGATCTATCCCGCATCATATGAAATCAAAGATAGATATAAAGCGGTGAATGATAAATCATACTCGAAAAGCGTTCTTAAACATCTCAAGTACCTAGGGCAAGAGAGATTAAAAGATTGACAATGTTTGTATGATTTTCTTTCACGATTCAATCAATATTTTAATTTAACATCTATTTTCTACATAAATAATTTGCCTTGGATTGAGTTCATGTACCCCAACCCTTGGGAATTTAGCTACTCATGATTTGATTAACGAACAAATTCATATGTAAAAATATGGATCCACAAGGCATTGTAAGTAAATTGCAAATAATAAAACTAGAGAATGGAAAGATTTTACTTGAATTCAGCAATAGGGAAAAGAGATGAACTTGAATCAAGAAAAATTCTTCTTCTTCAAACTTACAAAAAGACTCTCTAAAATCTAATTCTCTCTCTAGAATTCTATTCTACTCTCTAGAATTTGACTCCCTCTCTCTAGAATTCCACTCCCCTTGAAAATGAGGTAGGGCTTGGTCTTTTATAGCACCAAGTTTGGCATCAAATTTCGCTTGTGGAATAAGTTTTCCAAGAGTTGCACTGCATTAAATGCATAATTAATTACAGAAATCCGCACATCCAGACTCTTCATTATCGCGCAATTTCAAAATATCGTAACTTCTTCACCGTAGCTCAGATTGAGGTGCCGTTTTTCCAGTATTCTTGTAATTTAGTGCTCTTCAACTTTCTAGTTGGCCCCACCTTAGGACTAAGGCTGAAAAATTACGAAAATGCCCTTCAACTCTCCATTTCTTGGTTTCTTTAACTGTTTTGAGTTCTCCTTCGCACTAACTTGCATGAAATACCTGTAAAACACATGAGAAATACACAAAACACGAAATACTTGCCAAAAAAGGTTAGTGGCATAAATAAGAGACAAATCCAAGCTAAATACACTGCACGGGATCATAAAAATACCGAAATTAAGGGGATAATTGTGAAGAATATGTGCCTAATCACACCCCCTAACTTAGAACTTTGCGCGTCCCGAGCAATGTAAATGAAATTAGCCAAAATTCTACTCTTGAAAATTCTTTTATTAAAATAAAATTCCACTTTCGCAGGCAAGTGATTGCATTTAGCGTATGCAACAAGCCTTTAAACCCCTAGGTTACCCTAGTAGGACGAGTTTTGTCTCGTGAGGGTTTGCAGTGAATACACCCACAAAATTCTTTATTGACTCAAATAAATATCAAAATATTTAAAAATTGTACAATTTAAAATTTTCGAAAAATAATCACCATAAATTCATATTCAACTGTCTCAAACCAAAGTGTGTGTGTGCGAAGCCAAAAATTAAACCTCAAATTTCCACTGATTGAGCATTACGTTACTTTCCGAAAATTCGTTTTGATTCAAATTCTTATGGATGCACTCACAAACGAATCACTCGGATTGTGGTTATTTTCTCTCGGTATGCATGATATAAAGAGTAAATATAATGGACACAAATTCATGCATACAAAATTGAAAAGAAGGAAATTTATGGTGAAAAGATCTCATCATCGGATTACAGTTATTAGGAAACGGGAACATCACCTCTAATTCACACCATTTAATCTCTCATATTATCTTTTTGTATCTTAGCTCTCCACGCAGTAATTAATTTCGCCATTTGGACTCAGTTAGGACTTTTTTTTTGCGTTAAAAGGTGTAAAGGGTAAAAATGGGAATGGATGGAATGTTCGGAATTGGAAAATGTCTTTATGATGTCCATTAGTGCTTTTTCGGGCATTTGCTCATTTTTCTCTCTTTTTTTTTTCTATTTTCATTTTTTTCCTTTTTTATTTATTTATTATTATTTTTTTTTTGCTAATTTTTTTTTTCATTTTTTTGTTCTGTTTTTCTCTTGCCCCTTTTATGCACACTTTGGACTTACTTGATGAATTTTCTCTATTTTCCCAATTCCGGGCTATTTGGGTTTTTCGGGTTATCAAACGAAAGGGAATATTTTATTAGGCTCAAATTGGGTTGCAAAGGGATAATTTTGTTTTTCACAACTTTTTATGGCTAATATTTTTGGGTAACAAACGAGGGCCTACTTCATTGTCCAAACTGCTAATCACATTACCATATGCATCTCGAGATTAATTAAGTTTAGAGATATATTTAGCACGAATTTCGATACAACATTTCACACATTTCCCATAACCGATCAAAACAAAGGATTGAGATCATCAACGACTTATTAAAACACTGAAAAGAACTTTGAGTTAATCATAAACTCGGATTGATTTAAAAACTCATAAAAAATTGAAAGGCTCGAAATCTCACCAGGTTGGACTAATCTCCACACTTATTCGTAAAGTCGTCAATTTTCTTTCAATTTCCATCTTCGGTCAATTTTGGCTTAGTGCATTTTGATTGTTAACAATTTGAGACTTTAAATAGAATAAAGGTGATATTTTTGAAAAATTTAAATTCCAATTCTTATTTATTTTGAACAAAAATATTTTTGGCTTTTTCTAAAATTTTAAATTATTTTTTTATTTTCTAAAAAAAAACACACTTGGAAAGAACATGTGATCGAATCAATGAATCTAAACAATAAATGGGAAGAATATCCCACACCCCCTAACTTAAATGTTGAATTGTCCTCAATGCAAATCAAGAACACAACATAAAGAGAGGAAAATAAAGATATTACCCAAATGGAGCGATCCCCGATGAGTGCGAGTCCATTGAATCTACAAAACATGTTAGAACCAAGCATAACAAAAATAATAACAAAAACTCTAACTCTCAAAACTAGACTATAATAAAAGAGAAAAAGAAAAAGAAAAAAAAACTAACTATTTACAACCTAACATTTGAACAGCTAATAAATCATACACTAAAAGTCGAAAAATTTGAGGGTCCACCCAAAATACAATTTGACTTTGAGGGATTAATGGTGTACCCTCATTAGGATGCATGCCTCCCGAAAAGTAAGAATTCCGTTTGAAAAACGGAAGGCATGTGAAAAGTTTAAAAAATGAACCATCACCAATTACAAAATTTAGGGGGATAATGAAGGATTTTGGTGCATAAGAGGACAAGTCCCATTGGGATCCAAGAAATATAGAATCACGTTCCAAAGATTTTTCAAGTAGTATGGGGAGAGGGGCACACAAAAAGGAACAATCCATATTAGAAAACAATTTAAGCATAGAGTGCTTGTCCTCATAAACCGGAAAATGATCCTCTTGTTGCGTAGCACGTGTGTTGGTCTCTAAGTCGGACGATATTTGAGTCATATCTTCAAGTACCTCCGAAGACTCAAATGGTATGGGTGGAGGTTTAGGTAGGAGAAATTCATCAATTCTATTGTCCCACTCGCTTTCGTCTAAATGACGAAATGAGGCCCAGAAAGATTGGACTTCATCATTTAGGCTTGCATCTACCTGTCCAAACTCGCGCTCAAACTCTGCTAGGCTCAACTCCTCTAGCTCTCTCTCTTGCTTGGTGTCCTCAAAATTTTTTCCCTCAAAATTTTCAATTGGATCTGGTGGAGTGACACGTCTAAGTGTGTGGCCCGTAAGATGAAGCATCTCAAAATAACATTCCCATACAAGAAGCGGATCAACATCCTTAAGACATTCATCCAATTCTTGTGATGGATTTAATGGTTCGATAATAGTGGGGACACAAGGAGACAAATGATCCTCAACCTCAGTATATTTTGCAATATTTATAATAGGTTGAGATTCAAAAGAACTTGGATCAATTTCAATGATTTCATTCTCAAAAGTATTAAGTGAAGCGCAAGTCTCGACCTTTTCTAAGTTGTCCAAATAATCATTCAACTCCTTGCAAGTTGCTATAATTTTCGACTCGAGAACAGCACGGTCATCAGATTGCTTTTTTAGATCAAGTAAGAGTTCTTCCAAAGTAGGCTTTCTTGGTTCTAGCACCTCGAATTCCTCATTTGGTTGAAAACTTACTTCATCTTCAAAACTATCGGAAAAAAAATCCTCATTGGGTTCAAATAATGCATCTAACTCTTGCTCCCAATAACGATTTTTTTCGCGATATTCTTTTTCAAGTCTTTCTTCTTCAAGCAATTGATTTTGATAAATTTGGAGTTTCTCAGCACTAGGCTTGTATTTAATATAATCATCTTTAGTGATATTGATCCAATGGTCATAAGTCTTGAGTGCCTCCTCTTCCTCACTATTAGCATAACAATTAAAGCCACCAAAAGAGTTAAAATAAGACATTTCAAATTGGGCAATTCAAGAACGTGACACCCATTTTTTTTTCAATTTTTGTTATATTTTTTCTTTCGAAATCACTTGTAGATAAAAATAACTTTCTTAAAAATTTAACAATTTCAATCCCCGGCAACGGCGCCAAAAACTTGACGCGACTAAGAATTTGTCTCAGAAATGCGTTCACTCTAGGCTCAAGTGCAAGCCTGTCGCTCAAGTAGTAACCCGGTAAATCGGGATCGTATCCACAAGAATCGAGATTGCCAAATAATAATCAAAAAAATTATTAAATCTTGAAATGATTTCTCAAAAGAAACAAAAAGGTGATTAAAGATTGGGAAAATTTCTAATGAACTAAAAACTTTACTTAAGAGAAACAAACTGAAATTTGCAAATAGATTTAGATCTGACAAATGGAAGAAAATAGGGTAGGGTACAATCCCTCAATCCTTAACAAATTACCTTATAGAATACTAGAATTGTAAATTAAAATTATTGACTAGATCCGGTCTTTATAAATTCTAAGCATTACATATATGAGGGATCTAGCCCGCATCATATGAAATCAAAGATAGATATAAAGCGGTGAATGATAAATCATACTCGCAAAGCGTTCTTAAACATCTCAAGTACCTAGGGCAAGAGAGATTAAAAGATTGACAATGTTTGTATGATTTTCTTTCACGATTCAATCAATATTTTAATTTAACATCTATTTTCTACATAAATAATTTGCCTTGGATTGAGTTCATGTACCCCAACCCTTGGGAATTTAGCTACTCATGATTTGATTAACGAACAAATTCATATGTAAAAATATGGATCCACAAGGCATTGTAAGTAAATTGCAAATAATAAAACTAGAGAATGGAAAGATTTTACTTGAATTCAGTAATAGGGAAAAGAGATGAACTTGAATCAAGAAAAATTCTTCTTCTTCAAACTTACAAAAAGACTCTCTAAAATCTAATTCTCTCTCTAGAATTCTATTCTACTCTCTAGAATTTGACTCCCTCTCTCTAGAATTCCACTCCCCTTGAAAATGAGGTAGGGCTTGGTCTTTTATAGCACCAAGTTGCACGAATTTGGCATCAAATTTCGCTTGTGGAACAAGTTTTCCAAGAGTTGCACTGCATTAAATGCATAATTAATTACAGAAATCCACACATTCAGACTCTTCATTATCACGCAATTTCAAAATATCGTAACTTCTTCACCGTAGCTCAGATTGAGGTGCCATTTTTTCCAGTATTCTTGTAATTTAGTGCTCTTCAACTTTATAGTTGTCCCCACCTTCGGACTAAGGCTGAAAAATTACGAAAATGCCCTTCAACTCTCCATTTCTTGGTTTCTTTCACTGTTTTGAGTTCTCCTTCGCACTAACTTGCATGAAATACCTGTAAAACACATGAGAAATACACAAAACACGAAATACTTGCCAAAAAAGGTTAGTGGCATAAATAAGAGACAAATCCAAGCTAAATACACTGCACGGGATCATAAAAATACCGAAATTAAGGGGATAAATGTGAAGAATATGTTCCTAATCAAAGCTGTAACGGTTATAATGTTGTAACGAGTTTTAGTCTGAGGTCAAACGGTACTCGCGAGACACCAGGCTTGACAGGGCCTGGGAGAGCTTTCATGCTCTATCGAATAACCTCGTCGTGGGAACTTTAGAGGGACGTGGTTTGGAGGATTGAGAAGTGAGGCACCGTTGGGGCATGTCCTGACCATCTTAGATACACCTAGTAAAACACCGAAGGACCCTGGCCATGGAACCTCGGGCGGAGTAGCTTGGAGTTCCATCGGGCATTGAGTTGTTAGCAAAACAACCCTCTACTTAATGTCACATCTATTGCAGGTGATGTCACTAGCTAGCTAAATAATGTCAGACCTGAACTCGAGTAAACCACCATGGTACTTGGGGCTGTCAGGCAGTTGGTGAGCCACCTCTACGACAACAGCCCCTAACACATAGTGGTTGGGAAAAAGGAATGTCTTGGAATTTAATGTTTATGACGTGGAGACAACTAGTGCATCAGGCATTTAATGTTGTGACATAAAGTATGAGAGATGTCTTTCATAGTCTTTAATGACTATGTTGCCTCGGGGGGTGGTGTGGGGGGCTATTTAAGGACCCCAACCACCTTTGAGGAAAGGATGATCTTTTGAGAGTTTAAGGAGTTATTTCTAGAGAGAATACACATCAGAGAGATTTATTGCAAATCTGAGGCTCTACTCACTTACCATTGTTATTTATTACGAAGCTTGTAATACTTGAGAGAGATTCTTGGGGGTGTTTGGTGTGTTTTTACCTGCCTACCAAGGTGTATCTAGGGTGCTTACTTCTCTCTCCCTCTAGCTAAATTACTTCTAAGTCCATTAATACCTTGTAAGTTATACACGAGAGTTTTGTGAGTTTAAAATGAGTTTATCTTCATTAAGTTTGTGTTTGCATGCCCTATCATTAATCCAAAGCTTTGGCCAATTAGCTTATCATTACCATACTCGAACAGGGGTTACGCCCCCATCTATAATCTAAAGTACCCTCTTACATTTGGCGACCCTGTTGGGGAGGCATTCTTTTAAGTAAGGAGTATGTCACAGGATAATGCTACTCGAAGGCACAATTTTGATGACATCCAACATAATGAAGAACAGGCTGCGAGAGAACTAGAGGCCATAAGGGATGGGGATCCTCGAATAGAGGCACCTCCGATCCAGGTGATGACAGGTGTTCCGGGGGTGGCAAAAGCTCCCATGAGTGCGGGGTTGGGACCCACTCAGGTCGCGCTCCTCATGAGCAAGTTCTATGAGTTTTTACGAACCACAGTAGCTTCAACTATGCTGGGAGGGTTGGATTCTAATGCCTTCGTAGCACCAGGGGTAGCTCCAACGGCCCCACCAGGTGCAGGTGTAGCGGGAACAGTTCCAGCGAGCGTACCCTCTATTGTGAATCCAGCATGGGGAGCATCGGGAGAATCGACGACCCCAATCGTGGCGCCTGCTCCAACTGCAACGGGCACTCAGCCCGTGGTTTCGTTGTTTGTTGCCCCAGTGGCATCGCCCATGGAGGAAATGAGAAAAGAGATGCAAAAGGAGATGCTCAAGTTTATGCAGGCTTCCTCGCAATCTGCTGGTGAGGTAGCTTCGATTTATGATGATTTTAGAACTCCGTATCCTCAGGAGTACAACAACGAACCCTATCCGAAAGACTATATTCCTCCCATTTTTGAAAAATACACGGGAAAAGGTGGGAATCCGAAGGAGCACATCAAGCGCTTCATTGAACACTTGGGGGCACATTCCAATAATAAGAAGCTCTGGTTGAGGGAGTTTTCCAAATCCTTAACCGATAAGGCATATACCTGGTATTCCCATTTAGCTCCCATGGGTGTTTCTACGTGGGAGGAGATGCATGTATTATTTATCCAGAGGTTCGTTCTGGCAGAAGATGAGTTTACTTTGACCCATCTGGGTAGAGAGAAGAAACGACCTGGGGAAGAAGTGGTGGCTTATGTTCGAAGGTTCAGGAAAAGATTCCTTGATGTGAGGGAGGAAGCCAAAGAGTCTAAGTTATTACAGATCTGTACTGATGGGCTGCTTCTTGAGTATATCTGCCATCTCATCAATGAGACGCGTGAGGAGACTTTCTCGACGTTATTGAAAGCAGCGAGAAATATCTCTTTAGCGGTGTGGACCAATTAGGTGGCGGTGCCCATAATGTTTAGGCAACCGATGCAACCCGCGGGGGGAGGTCTCAGCCCCCATGGGTAGGGTACACAGAGGGAGGAGATGGGGGCAAGACATAGAAAAAAGATAATAAGAGGAAGTTCGGAAGGAACAGGGAGGACCCACCACCATTGCCTTGTACTGTAAAGGAGGCTGTCAACTGTTACAATGCAATGGTCCAAGGCAGAACGGTCTACGAACTAAAAGACATTCCCATTGGGGAACCCGATGCGACAACGAAAGAGGATCTTAGGTACTGTCAAGTTTATCGGAGGATCCAGCACCCAACAGAAAGTTACTTCACACTGAGAAGAATTATTGACAAGTATGTGAAGGAAGGAACATTGAAAATCCCTCCACATAACGTCAATAACAACCCCTTACCAGCACATGGGGCCAATCTTGTAGTGGCCTATGATGAAGAGGCTGAGAGAGGGGGAAGAGAGTCAACAACGAAGCGAGAAGAGTATGAGGAGGCTATGAAAGATTATATGAGGGGAATGACTAATGTGGTCTTGGCTTATGACGAAGCAAGTTCCAAGGACATGGAGGATGTGCACATCGTTGAAGGTAAGGAAGCAGATCCGGGCCTAGAGTACTGTGCAGTTTCAAAATCCCTAAAATTCACCTGGTTCTTCGAGCAGGTAGGGATACCAAAAGAAAGAAGGTTGGAAATAACCCAGGCGATACTAGATATTATGAGAAAAGACGTGGTCCCTTCGCTGAAATGGAAGGGACCCATTGCCAGGTTGGTAAGAAGGTTCTTATCAGAAGTGACATTCAGCGACGCCGATAGGGTTATGAGATTCCCTCATAACAGGCCATTGTATGTGACTGTTAGTGTCAACGGAGTTAGTTTTGCAAGGACTCTCATGGATGGGGGAGCTTACATTAATATCATGCCAATTAACTCCTTTCATGCAGCCAATATTTCAGAAGAAAGGTGGGTCAACATGCCATCGGTAATTTAGGGGTATGATAACCAATCTTCCAAATCCATTGGGTATGTTAATGTGGGGATTGTGATGGTAAATTTGAGTTCCCATATAAAGTTCCACGTGATAGAGAGTGCAAATTCCTATTATCTGCTAATAGGAAGGGTGTGGATGCACAACCAAGAGCTAGTTCCTTCTACGTACTACCAGTGTGCTAAGGCGAACATCAAGGGGACAAAGGTGACCATTAAGGATACAAAGAGGCATTTCGCTATCGAGAAAGCTCACCTGGTGGATGCAGCATTTTATAGGGAGTTGGAAGAGGATGTCTGAGTCCTAACAAGAAGGAGGAGGGAGCATGAGTTCCCTCGATCAGAGAAAAGATGGGGCCCTTAAACGAGCAGAGTAAAGAGGTTGAAAGCAACGTAGGAGTAATGATCGAAGAAGCTCACCAGGCGATCCCTCGGCCCCAAAGCATCTCGAAGAAACTCAAAGATAGGATGAGACCCCGAGTGGAGTCGATGGAGCACGATGTCCAACGACGAAGCGTGCTGAGTCGGTTCTCAGGATAAAGGGTGGCCGAAGCATCTAGAAAGAAGAAGAGGAAAGCAGTCACCGCTACTAGAAGACAATGCAAGAAAGTCATTACTGAAGAAGGAAAGGTGGTGTATCGATTGTAACGGTGTGAGCGGGAGGCCGATAAAGCTGATGATGAGGTTGACCCGATGTATGAATGCTTTCTGGTGGATCAATGGGGGCAGTGCATGGTGATAGACAATTCGAGCATACAGGAATATGTGGAGGAAGTCACCGAGGAACCAGATTACGTGGCAAGTCATCCGAAGTCCCAGGCACAAGAGTTGGAGCAATTAACTTGGGGAAGGAAGGAGAGGATCCGAGGCCCATCTTCATCTCGAAGGATCTCTGTAAGGAGAAATGAGGGGCCTTGGTCGAGTTGATTTGAGAGTTTATTGACGTCTTCGCATGGAAGTACACAGAGATGGAGGGGCCAGATGAGGAGGTGAGCTGCCACAAGTTGAACGTAATGCCTTCATCCATCCCAGTAAAACAAGCGACGAGAAAGTACAAGACCGAGCTAGATTTAAAGATCAAGGATGAAGTTCAACACTTACTAACGGCAGGGTTCATCACACTAATACAACACCCGATCTGGCTGTCCAGCATTGTCCTAGTGGGAAAGAAAGATAGAAATCAAATAAGAATTTGTGTGGATTTAAGAGACTTGAATAGAGCTTGTCCTAAAGATGAGTTCCCTCTGCCCTCCATCGATGGTCTGATAGATGCAAAGGCATGTCATGAGATGTATATCTTCATGGATGGGTATATAGGGTACAACCAGATCAATATGGACCCCTCCGATGTAGAGAAAACAACGTTCAGAACCCCGTTGGGCAAATTCATGTACAAGGTGATGCCGTTTGGACTCAAAAACACTGGGACGACATACCAAAGAACAATGATGGTTATTTTCCATGACTTCTTTCACAGATTTGTGGAATTCTGTGTGGATGATTTGGTCATCAAGTCAAGGAAGGAGGAGTCCCATCTGAGCGATTTGAGAAAGGAGTTTTCCCGTTGCAGGAAGTTTAAATTAAAGATGAATCCATTGAAGTGTGTTTTTGGAGTGACAAGTGGGAAATTCCTAGGCTTTTTGGTCGATCAACAAGGGGTGCAGATGGACCAGGACAAGAAGCGGGTGATCTTAGAAATGTCGTGTCCAAGAACGGCGAAGGAACTAAAGAGTTTCCTCAGCAAGGTCTCCTACCTTAGGAGATTTGTGCCTAGATTGGCCAAGATAACACACCTACTGATGCAACTGTTGCGAAAAGACACGAAGTTCAATTGGGAGGCAACTCACCATAAGTCTCTTGATGGGCTAAAGAAACTTCTCGTTTCACTACAGACTATGGTTCCCCCAAGGGCTGGAATATCGTTGTAGCTGTACCTCACATCCACCACGAGGTTCGTGGGAGCTTTGCTGGAACAAGAGATTGATGGGAAATAATGTCCGGTATACTACCTTAGCATGATCATCCATGGGCCAGAAGTTAGATATAGTAGCTTAGAAAGGCATTTTTTAGCCTTAGTATTTGTAGCGCAAAAACTTAGATATTATATGATGTCTTTTACAATTCATATTGTAACGAGATGTGATCCCATTAAGTATTTTCTTGCAAGAACTTTATTGATTGGTAGGGAAGCTAGATGGTTCCTTATCCTCTCTAAAGATGACTTAAAGTGCGTGGTTCCTCGCGTAATCAAAAGGCAGGCGTACGTTGATCTGTTGGCTATTTTCCCTTTAGGAACGTTTGAGCCTCCCAAATAAAGCATTCTAGGAGACGACTTGCAGGCCAATCACCTAGATGCAACAGATGAAGAATGGACAATGCAGTTCGATGGGTCATCGGCAGAAAAGAAAGGAGGTGCAGGGGTTATTCTTTCGAAAGGAATGGAGGAGATTTGCCTTTCTTACAAGTTAGATTTCCATTTCTCTAACAATGAGGCAGAATATGAAGCATTGGTGTTGGGATTGCTAGAGGCTTTTCAAAGAGGTATTCGTTCACTTTGTATCAAGGGGGATTCAAACTTGGTGGTTCAGCAAGTGAATAGAGAATATGTATTGAAATACATGAGTCTGGAACCATACAAAACGATCATTCAGAGGCTCCTTGACTAGTTCCATCGGACCAAGATCAAGAGGCAGCCCAAAATGATGAACCGTCACCCAGACGCCTATGCCACCAATGCCCAGAAGATGATCATGAGGAGCGATACAACTACTGTCGTGATTTAACAAAGAACAGCTCCTTCGATGGTACAGTCAATTTTACCGATGGAAGAGGACATGAACTTGAGGGGAGAGATTAAGAGGCAACTAGAGTCTGGTGAAGGAACGATGGGGCTCAGAGAATTGGCCCAGTACTTTACAAACCAGGAAAATCTTTACTTCAGAAATGCAGGAGGATGGATTCGAGATGCATCGGTCCAGAAGAAGCAGGACAGAGGTTGAAGAAAATGCACAAAGAGCACTGCGAATGACTGAGATTCCTCTTTATAGAAGAATTCAAAGGGAGGGATATTTTTGGCCTAGTATAAAGCATGATGCAGCCGAGTTACAACGGAAGTGTGACAAAAGACAGTTATTCTTCGAGGTAGCAGAATGTCATTTCGTGGAGACTCAGCCTGACTGAAGACAACCTTATATTGACTTAATTAAAGATAAATTGTCCCAATAGAGAAAATTGATGCGATGGGACTCAAGCGAAGGGCCTCGAGATTCTACGTTTAGGAGGGGTAGATTTATAGAAGGGGATACTTTAACAGGCCGTTGCGTTGCATCACAAAGAAAGAAGCAATCGAGTTTCTTAAATAGGTGCACGATCTAGCTCATATAGGAGGGGCCAAGCTATATGACTAGTTGATGACTCTGGGTAACTATTGGCCAACGATGGAGAAAGATTTTGCTGAGTTCGTTCGAAAATGCAAGGCTTGCCAGTTGCATGGAAATATGATCCATGCTCCATCGGTGGACCTACATTCCCTGGCAAAGCCCTATCCATTTCACACTTGGGCATTCGACCTGGTAGGGGCAATACACCCTTCTTCGAGGGGAAAGATATGGATCCTAGTTACAACGGAGTGTTTCACCAAGTGGGCCAAGGCGATACCACTGAGAAGGGAAACAACAGGAGTAATGAGAAACTTCATTAGGGAATACATCATTTATCATTTTGGGATCCCAAAGGTTATCCTTTTAGACAATGGAACCCCTTTCGTCAATTCAGAGGTAACGATGCTCACAGAAAAATATTCCATTATCCATCGCACTTTGACGGTGGCGTACCCAAAGGGAAATGGTCAAGCCAAAGCGACCAATAAGACTTTGGTCAATATCTTTGCCAAAACGATGGAGGATTTCCTAGGATTGTGGGATGACAAGATACCCGTTGTTTAATGGGACTATCAGACGACTAAGAGGAAGCCTACATGGTATACACCTTTCTCTCTTGTTTATGGGGCTGAGGCAATTCTCCTGGTGGAGTTAGAAGTTCCCTCGGCTCGATATGCTTTGCGAAGCAGCATGCTCCCTCAGAATATACATGTGCAGTTGGAAGCATTAGACGAACACAGAGATAATGTGATGCAACACTTTCAAATGTACACGAAGCAACTCTCCAGGGCATATGATAACTTGGTGAGACAACGAAAATTCGTGGGGGGAGATCTTGTATTGAAGGAAACAGTTAAACATATTAGTGGGCTTCCTCTACCTAAGTTTACAGCAAATTGGGAGGGATATTTCATCATAAAGGAGGATCATGACTCAGGTTATTGCTTAATTTCAAAAATTGAAGAAGATAAACCATTCAAGATTAATAATAAGTGGTTGAAGGTTTATAATGTATATGAAGTTATGTTTAACCACTGATGTACTTGGCTGTTGTTATGAATACAGAAGTTATTTCTTATGATGAGTATGCAAGTTCTCTTTATTTTAATTCAAGTAGAGACAAAAGAACTGCTGAACTTCATATTTCACAATCTATGTAAACAGCTGTAACACAAACAAATTGCATGGGAACAAGTATCTTTTTCCATTCATATACTTTGGGGCATTACAAATTGGGACCTAATTGCCCAAGAATTACATGATAAGACAAAAATATATATATATATACATAAGTTCATTCACCAAGGAGGAACCACAGATCATGAGAAGAGAAAAAATCTCCAGGGAGGCCCGAAGAAGCTGCTTGGCAAGACCGTTGAGCGTTGATAGAGACCTCTAACCTTGTCTGTGCCTGTGTGCGCTTAATCAGGGGTTTCTCTCGTTTTGACTTCGTCGCGTGCAGAGCTTCTTCGAGGTCCCCCCACATCTTTGTCACAGGTTTCAAAAAGAGGTGCTAGCTCGCCCAAATTAACTTCCTCGGCCCGCTGATCCTCCTGATGTTTTTATAGAAGCTCCCTCTGGATGTCCAACCGCTGGCTCTTCAAAGTCTTCAAATGCGCGATGAGCCAGTCAAAACAAAACCCGTCATGACCCAACTCCCTCAGATAACCCATGAATTGGTTGAGGAGGGGTTTGGTAACGTTTGCAGTTAGAGTATTCATGATTTCAGCAACGACGGTGGCCATGCCTTGAAGCCTGTAGCTCATGACTGAGATGTTTGAACGAAGGCAATCCACCGTGAAGGTTTCAGGATGATAGCTCATAAGTTTCTCAATTACCAAACGGTGGTTGACAGGCATTTGGGGAGAACGTTGGATTACCATCAGGCAAAAGGAGTGAGGAGCCAAGTCGGGCAGAGGAAGCTCACACCCAGATTTGTTCTCCGCGGCAGCACCTGTCGTGGAGCCTTGATCGTCTTGACTAGTTTCTTCAGAAGCGACAGGTTCACAATGGGGCAACGCAATGGGCAAAGGAACTGGTGGAGAATCCTCCCGAGAAACCTAAAAACAGTTAGAGGGAACAAGGAGTTTGTGAAAAAATCATAACAAGTGTTTTCGTTGTTAAGTCACCGATATAGGTGGAATTTATGAAAAATCTTAAGAAGTGTTTTCGTTGTTAAGTCACCGTTATAGGTCGAGTTTGTGAAAATATCTTAACAAGTGTTTGCGTTGTTAAGTCACCATTATAGGTGGAGTTTATGAAAAAATCTTAACAAGTGTTTTCGTTGTTAAGTCACCGTTATAGGTGGAGTTTGTGAAAAAAACTTAATAAGTGTTTTCGTTGTTAAGTCACCATTATAGGTGGAGTTTATGAAAAAATCTTAACAAGTGTTTGCGTTGTTAAGTCACCATTATAGGTGGAGTTTATGAAAAAATCTTAACATGTGTTTTCGTTGTTAAGTCACCGTTATAGGTGGAGTTTGTGAAAAAATCTTAACAAGTGTTTTCGTTGTTAAGTCACCATTATAGGTGGAGTTTATGAAAAAATCTTAACAAGTGTTTTCGTTGTTAAGTCACCATTATAGGTGGAGTTTATGGAAAAATCTTAACAAGTGTTTTCATTGTTAAGTCACCGTTATAGGTGGAGTTTGTGGAAAAATCTTAACAAGTGTTTTCGTTGTTAAGTCACCGTTATAGGTGGAGTTTGTGAAAAAATCTTAACAAGTGTTTTCGTTGTTAAGTCACCGTTAAAGGCGGAGTTTATAAAAAAATCTTAACAAGTGTTTTCGTTGTTAAGTCACCGTTATAGGCGGAGTTTATAAAAAAATCTTAACAAGTGTTTTCGTTGTTAAGTCACCGTTATAGGTGGAGTTTGTGGAAAAATCTTAACAAGTGTTTTCGTTGTTAAGTCACCATTATAGGTGGAATTTATGAAAAAAAAACTAACAAGTGTTTTCATTTTTAAGTCATAAACACAGTTGAAGTTTTAGAAACTGAGAAATACAGACAAAACTAGTGAAGTACCTCGGCAACAGTAGGAGCGAGATTGGGAGTCACCACGGGGGCCATAAGAATAGAAATCGTGGGAGGCGGGCTCAGTACCTCAGCAGCCTCAACGGGGCCCTTGGATGCAGAAGCCTCAACGGTAGGCACACTCCCCTCACCAACATATGGTATTAAGGCCAACATGGGCGCATCATCAAAAGGAGATGTTGGACCTTCAAGAGATGCCCCAATGATAGTAGTAGCACCAACCTGTGCCTGAAAAGGGAAAAGTCCACTTAGGGCAAACGGTGGAGAGAGACTTGGAGAAAGCTGCAAATGAAAAACCAAGTGTTAGACACAAGGAGTAAACACAAGAATATGAGCCAGAACTGCACCTAACTTACCCCCGTTATGGCACCGAAAAGAGGAACAACAGTAAGGGGACGTGTCAGTACAGGAGGAAGGATAATGTTAGCTATCAACGATGCCACCTCCACCTAAAGCAGCCCAACATGTTAGAAATGATAAACAAAGCAAGGGGATAAATAAATAAAAGATTGGATAATTGATAAGAAATTTACCTGAGGGACACCTTCCTCGACCACAACAAGGGGCTGGAACAGTTACCTAGGGTTGGTCAAACATCTCAGTAGCACCCGTGGCGGCATCTCTGTCCCGATGGGGGGATGAATGGCGAGAATAGGTAAGGCCTATTAAGAGAGAACGTGGAAAGGCGGCAGTGGATGGAGGGGCACTGCAACGTCCCCCCATGAAACGGCTCACTGGGGAACTGGGAGGACTGACCATTGCTTCTTTAACTCCCTGCACCAAAGTTATCAGGCAATAAGTAAGGGCTCTACCTTAAGAAAAGAGGAATGAGAACAAAACTAACACACATACCTCGGATCCAGATGGATAACGAGAGGGTATAACTACTAGCGAAGGTGGCGAGGAGGCAGCAACCGAAGGAGTTGGGGAAGAAGGCTTCTCTTGTGTCTGCCTCTTCTGGGATTTGGTACCAAGCGTTTTCTTCCTAGAGCTTGTTGCACCACCAGTTTCGAGTACCCTCGTCCTTCTTCTCCTTTTTGTCATTGGCTCCATGGGATCAACCACGATTATAGGGAACATACCTGGAGGAAGAGCGACGACTACGCGCCGTTGAAACTCAGCATGTATTCCGTCAACTTCTGCTTGCACCTGCCTCCTCAGCTCTTCAGCCATCTCTGGAGACATAGGAGGGGGAACGGAGGCAATAGGGAATGCCTCCAAGGGAGTTTTCGTCTGAACTTGGGCCTTAGACTTCTTGAACTTGGACTTCTTGGACTTATTGGTAGGTGGTTGAGAAGTCCCTTCTCCCGTGGTAGCTTTGGCCAAGGGGGCAGATGGTTTGGGGGTTGCAGTGGCCTTGAGTTTGGGCGTGGCAACAGGGATCATGGGGCAGTATGGAGGAAGTTTAGTAAGAGGTTCTTTGGGGGTCTGGCTTAGAGGGAACTCAACCCTAAGAATGGAATTTCCCTTCAAACCCAACTCCAGGGCAGAAAACAAAAGAACTGGAGGATACACAGGATCCCCCTCGATGATTCAGAAATTTGGGCCAGTTGCCTCGGCCAGTACTTGGTCACAAATAGAGGGGTCACGTCCCCTTTCCTGGTGATACTGAGGATGGTGACTCACCCAGCCAATGTGGAACTCACTCCCCGTACAGCAGTTGAAGAGAATAGAGAGCATGCCTCACCAAAGGACACCTTGGGGTTAGATAATTGAAACACCGAGCGAGGGGACCCTTGATCAAAGCCAAACTGACGATTGCATCGGTTAGGATTATAGTGCTCACTGGTGTATCCCCACTCGGTGTACGAGGGCAGGTATCCTGGTGAAAATAGGAGGACCACAGCCAGCAAGGGGTCTTCTACAATAAGGTCTATGGTGGTTGCCTGGAACATTCTTGCCCCATGTTTGAAAAAATCACAAGTATAGAGAAAAATATCCTCTTCGTAGGACCTCATTATAAAACTTAAAAAATCATTGATAAAGTAGGTTAGATCCTTTCGGCTTTGCCTCTTGTGGTAAACAAAGGAGCGAGGGGGCAGGATTATTTCCCCCGAAGGGGGAAGTTAGTCTTGGCTGCTACGTCCAGGAAGTGCACATAGAGGAAGCCCATTAAGAGGACGTAGTTAGCGAAATTGGTTAGGTTGTAATGCCCCAAAGATCTTTTCATGTCAAAAAAGGATCTACCAAGCCATGTGTAGAGGGATCCCAGGGCAATTGCAGATAGGGGAGCTTGATACCCCGGTCCAAACGGAGAGATATGTTGATGAGATCCCTTCGTGGCTAGTCGGTAGGCTTCCCCATTAAAAAGAAACGAGAAAGAATGACAAGAATATAGGCAGGAAGTTCTAGCGATGTACCTTGTCCAGGGGAAGCCTCAGAGGAACTACCTTCAGTAGGATTCTTGAAGAAGTAGTTGATAAGAGGAGTGAAGGTGGCTTTGTTTGAAGTACCGATGCACCTTCGGCATATACAGTCCAGCTCCAAATGGTCAGCAGTCTCTTGGGCATCCAGGGCTTCATAATAATAGGGCTCATGGCTTATTGCCTCAAGGCCTAGGATCTCGTACACGTCCTCCAACGTTATTATGAATTCAACCCATGCAGCGATGAACATATGAGTGGTAACATTCCAACGGGATAACAGAATGGGAAGGGAAGCATTATTTTTGGAGAGGGTGAACTCACCAAATCACTTGTCTCGATGAAGCCCAATCTTAGTGAGGGTATCAACGTGGGAAATCTGCATATGAGAGTTCCAAGCAACAAAGTGAGTAGGAGAGCCCCCAGGAATTTCAAAATCGATGTGGGACCATGGGAAGTCCCCACTTAAGACGAAATCAGAGAGTCCCCTCGGGAAGTAAAAAGCCCTAGTCATCCGAATTCTCATCTTCATCACCAAGCGTCATGGCATCATACTTAGCGTTAAAAATGCAACTCTTGCAAAACCCAACAAAGTCATCACCTTTGCCAAAATTGGGGGACCGGCGGCAGAAACACAATTGTTCTTGATGAGCAGCAGTCAATGAGGCGACAGAAGGGGCGGTGACAATGGGGGCAGCGAACGGAGCACTGGTGGCAAGAGTGGCAGGGTTGCTTAAAGAGGCCATCGCAGACAACAGAAGTACGAAAAGGGTTGGTAAAAGAAGAGTTAAAAATGAATAAGGAGATGCACAGCCGTAAGCAGTGGTGCAAAAGATGAGAAGAGGAGGAGACTGAGTAAAAAAGAAGGCAACAATGGAGTTCGCACAGAGTTTCTCTCTCTAAGGAATGCGGGAGCTTGAAGAATAAGGAAAGAGAAGGGTTGAATAAAAGAGATGTTTGAAGCTTTTAAACCTTGTGAAACCTATCGTTTAGGTTTCCCACCATGGCACGTGCAGGGCTGCCTATAATCATTTCAAATGAACACGTGGCACCTCGAGAAGGATCTCGACAGTTGAAAAGACAGCGCCACATCATTAATGAGGTGACGCTTGGGGAAAAGAAGGGGTTACCTTCTCGAGCAAGTTTGAGTTTTGGTGCCAGAAGTATTGTCAGACATAGAGAAGCATCACGGGGGAGAATTTCACTTACCACGAGCCCAAATGAGTATTTGGGAAGGTTATTAGGCCTTTCGGGAGAATTTTAAATAGTAAAGCAAGAACGATTGAGGATTAGCATAAGGAAAAAGTGGCAATGTCCCTTCGCCCAAGCCCCAATAAATTATGGCGCTTCAGCTCAAGTACATGGGGAGAATTTTACTTTTTTCAGAGGATTATAACGCCGCGGTTCTAACGAAGAGAGTAGCCCAGAATTTTTTGAGGCAGAGAGGGTTCATCAGATTGAGAAGTTTCGTGCAGACATTTCTTTTTCCAACAAATCTCTCCACAAAGGGGCTAATGTAGAGGGGGCTTGAAGGTAATCCTAAGATTAGGGATAATTCCTTAATTGGCAAAAGTTTTTGAGATTAAGTAACCGGAGCAACTTAGCGAGGCAGCTTGATGTGGCAACTCATACTTTGTCTTGTTGTATTAATCATATTGTATTTCTGTTTATGTTGACTGTAAGTTGTAACGCTTATAATGTTGTAATGAGATTAATAACGAGTTTTAGTGTGAGGTCAAACGGTACTCGCGAGAGACCAAGCTTGGTAGGGCCTGGGAGAGCTTTCATGCTCTATCGAATGACCTCGCCGTGGGAAATTTAGAGGGACTTGGTTTGGAGGATTGAGAAGTGAGGCACCGTTGGGGCTTGTCCTGACCATCTTAAATACACCTGGTAAAACACCGAAGGACCCTGGCCGTGGAACCTCAGGAGGAGTAGCTTGGAGTTCCATCGGGCGTTGAGTTATGAGCAAAACAACCCTTTACTTAATGTCAGATCTATTACAGGTGATGTCACTAGCCAGTTAAACAATGTCAGACCTATACTTGAGTAAACCACCATGGTATTTGGGTCTGTCAAGCAGTTGGTGAGCCACCTCTGCGGCAACTGCCCCTGACACACAGTGGTTGGGCAAAAGGCATGTCTTGGCATTTGATGTTTGTGATGTGTAGACAACTAGTGCATCAAGCATTTAATGTTGTGACATAAAGTATGAGGGATGTCTTTCATAGTCTTTAATGACTCAGTTGCCTCAGGGGTGGTGGTGGTGGTGGTGGGGGGGGGGGGGGGGGGGGGGCTATTTAAGGAACCCAACCACCTTTGAAGAAAGGATGATCTTTTGAGAGTTTAAGGAGTTATTGCTAGATAGAATACACATCAAAGAGAGTTATTGCAAATCTGTGGCTCTACTCACTCACCATTGTTATTTATTACGAAACTTTTAATACTTGACAGAGATTCTTGGGGGTGTTTGGTGTGTTTTTACCTGCCTACCAAGGTGTATCTAGGGTTCTTAATTATCTCTCCCTCTAGCTAAATTACTTCTAAGTTCATTACTACCTTCTGAGTTATGCACGAGAGTTTTATGAGTTTAAACCGAGTTTATCTTCATTAAGTTTGTGTTTGCATGCCCTATCATTAATCCAAATCTTTGGCCAATTAGCTTATCATTACCATACCGAACAGGGGTTACGCCTTCATCTATAATCTAAAGTACCCTCTTACATTTGGCGACTCTGTTGGGGAGGCATTCTTCTAAGTAAGGAGTATGGCACAGGATAATGCTACTCAAAGGCACAATTTTAATGACATCCAACATAATGAAGAACAGGCTGTGAGAGAACTAGAGGTCGTAAGGGATGGGGCTCCTCGAATAGAGGTACCTCCGGTCCAGGCAATGACAGGTGTTCCGGGGGTGGCACAAGCTCCCACGAGTGCGGGGTTGGGACCCACTAAGGTTGCAATCCTCATGAGCAAGTTCTATGAGTTTTTGCAAACTCCAGTGGCTTCAACTATGCTGGGAGGGTTGGAGGCTATTGCCTTCGTAACACCAGGGGTAGCTCTAATGGCCCCACCAGGTGCAGGTGTAGCGGGAACAGTCCCAGCGAGCGTACCCTCTATTGTGAATCCAGCATGGGGAGCATCAGGAGCATCGACGACCCCAACTGTGGCGATAACAACAAGAGCTCCAAAAATAAAGAGCCAAAAGATAAGAAGATGGACAAACTCAAGAGGTATGTAGAATATACCCCTGTCACTATTAGAGTACATCACATTCTGGAGGAATTCTAAGGAAGTAGGGACCTGAAATGGTCTAGGAAGTTAAAATCTCCCCCAAACTAGATGGATAAATCCAAGTATTACGAATTCAACAAAGACCACAAGCATAATATGGACAACTGCATAGCCCTGAAGAATGAGATAAAAATCCTAATCGAGATAGGAAAACTCGATGTTTGTTGGTACGTATGGTAATACAGATCCTTCGAACGATTGAGATAGTCAAAGACGATCGGAATCCCCCTACCTAAGAGGGGACAATAAAAAGGGGTAGGGACAATGATGACAAAAATGACCTAACTCTTCTGAGTAGGACTAAAAAGCCCGTGAATGAGGTGAAAATGATCTCTTTTGGTTGTCATTTTATTATAGGAGGCGATGATAGCGTCAATGATGATATAGCTGAGAGGAAGGCCTATTTCAATAAAGCCAAAGCATGCTCCTACATTAGAAAGATGGATTTTTCAAGCGATATTGATAACCGCATAGGGAAATTAAAAAATAACTAGATAATAATAGGGTTCCCCAAATACAACCTATCAAGAGTACTCTACCCCTAAGACGATCCTCTGGTCTTTACGATGCTAATATACGAAGGAAGAGTAGCTAGAGTGTTTGTATACAATGGTACCTCCATCAACATGATGTTCTATGACTACTTCAAGGGATTAGGGTTGTGAGATAGCAAACATGAGCCCTATCATAGGCACTTTATTAGTTTCTCAATGGAGAAGGTGTATCCCTTAGGGACTATCAACCTGGAAGTCATAATTGGTAATTGGCTGACCTATAAAACTGATAAGATCCGCTTCTTGTTTCTTGACAAGAACGTCAACTTATCCTATCATATTATTCTCAGTAAGGTTGGCCTAAATTCTTTTAAATTTGTTCTCTACATGGTACATCAATGCCTGAAGTTCCCTACACATTATGGGGTCGGCATCGTTAAAAGAAACCAAGTTAAAGATTGATAATGCTATTATACGTTAACCTACTCACAGGAACTGAAGAAACTCATGAACATCTATAAGATAGAAATCATAGACCATTGTGAGGAAGCTAAATTGGTCAAGGGGAAAGTAATGGAAGAAGTTTAGACTATAGTCCTGGATGACGAACACTTAGAAAATATAACGTAGATCAAATCATCTCTAGACTTGACCATAAAAAACGAATGAGTGGATTTCCTCAAATAGTGAAAGAACGTGTTTTCTTGGTGCCACGAGGATATGCCAGGGATTCACCCAAAATTCATGTTTCATGAACTCAACATAGTCAAAGAAACGAAGCCGATCAAACAAAAGTGATGTCTTTTTAGCCGCAAAAAGAATATGGATATACCAAAAGAAGTGGAAAAGTTACAAAAGGTAAGTTTTACTAAAGATGTCAGGTAC
Source organism: Sambucus nigra (assembly GCA_949130495.1). Lineage (NCBI taxonomy): Eukaryota > Viridiplantae > Streptophyta > Magnoliopsida > Dipsacales > Adoxaceae > Sambucus > Sambucus nigra. Next base: position 459,084,952 of record OX422210.1, on the reverse strand, counting down.
CCCGAGTGGGTTGCCAAGGTGGTTATGGTTAGAAATAAGAACAATAAATGGATAATGTGTCAATTTTACGAATATAAACAAATCTTGTTTGAAAGACCATTACCCATTGCCAATGATTGATCAATTTATTGATGCAACTACTGGGAATGAACTACTCAGATTTATGGAGGCATATACCGACAATAACCAAATTAAGATGAAGCCAAAAGAGAAGGAGAATACATATTTCATCACTAGTCAGGGTACTTATAGCTACAACGTTATGACTTTTGGGCTAAAAAATACTAGAGCAACATATCAAAGGTTAGTGGAAAAGGTCTTTGAAGAGAGGATCGATAGAAACATATAGGTATATATGGATGATATGATCACGAAGAGAAATATATCAGACGATAACATCAAATATTTGGTGTAGATGTTCGTCCGGCTGGAGAAACACAACATGAAGCTCAACCCCACCAAGTGAGAGTTCGGCATGAATAAAGGAATGTTCCTCAGCTTCATAGTGAATCAGATGGGCATTGAGGCTAACCTAGAAAAAATTCAAGCACCGATCAACACATAGTCTCCCATAAACACGAAGAATGTACAAAAGCTAATTGGTAGGGTGGATGCTCTCAATAGATTTATTTTGCGAGCTACTAACAAGTGTTTGCCTCTCTTCAAGGTACTAAAGGAAACTTTTGAATAAAATGAAGAATGCACAAATGCCTTCATAGATATGAATAAATACATGGGATCTCCACCCTAGCTCTTAAGACCAGTATTAAGGGAAAAGCTTTATTTGTATCTCACCATATATGAGTCGGTATTTAGCTCGACGTTAGTCCGACTAGAAAATGGTGTGAAGTGCCCAAATTTTCTACCCATGACTGGAGAAATTAGCTTTGGCCCTAGTTGAAGCCTCCCAAAATATAAAGTCATACTTTCAAGCATACACTATCGTGGTTTATACAGGTTTGCCCCTACACCGAGACATTCATAAAACTTAAAAGTTTGGAAGGTTAATGGCTTGGGTAGTGGTGCTCGGAGAGTATGATATATAGTATGAACCCAGAACGATGGTGAAGGTCCAGGCGGTAGATGACTTCAGAGAAAAATTCTCTTACGAATAAAAACCTACTGAGTAGACTTATATGAAAGAGAGCTTAGAAGTAAAATCGGCTAAGAAAACTTCTAAAAAAAATAGTTTCATAGTAAAACTGACCAAGAAGGCTTCTATAAAAGAGATATCAAGAGTTTAACTTACCGAGAAAACTTCACTAGAATATAGCTTAATAACTGGAATAATTAACCAGGTGGATGATATACTAGAGACATTGGCTGAGCGAGATACATCCGCCCACTATCTGGAATAAAATCAGAAGGTATTCAATTACGAGATTCTTGTTGAATGGGATTTCAAAGAAGAACCTCCCATTTGGAAGATGTATGTCGATGAATCGTCATATGCCTTTTCACAATAGGGTTGGGCTGATAATCAACACTCTGAATGACATAGACGTTAGATAGGATCTCATGTTCTAGTTTAAAGCCTCTAATATTGAAGCAAAGTATGAAGCACTAAGAGTCGAATTTTAATTAGCACTCCCTCTAGGTGCCGAGCAGATATAGGCTTACACTAATTCCCAACTAATTATAAACTAAGAGTTGGGTATCTATGGTGTCAAAGGAGAATTCATGAAAAAGTACTTGACCAAAGACCAAGATAGGATATCTAAATTTTTGACGATTAATATAATTAGAATTCCTAGTATTGATAATGTTCAAGCAGAGTCACTCGCTCGACTTGATTTTGCAACAAAAACTGAGTTGAGAAGAACTATTCTAGTAGAAATCCTCATGCATCAGAGTAAGAGAGACTCAATATGATTGCACTGTATTTTTTCCCATCACGGATTGATCCAATAAAGGAGTATATTAATAAGGGCATCCTTTTGATTGATGTAAAGGAGGCTAGGAAGCTAAGATACAGATTAGACGAATACATTATGGAATGAGGAATTCTATATAAAAGATGCTTCATCCTTTCGCTATTCAGGAGTGTTCATCCAGCTGAGGTACCAAACTTAATTAAAAAAAAACATGAAGGATCCCACGAAACTCATTAAGTACCCAGATCGCTAGTCAGGTGAGTGATCACACAGGGTTATTATTGGCCAACCATAAGAGCAGATCGTGCCACCTATACAAGGTATTGTAAAAAATGCCAAAGATATGATACAATTTATAGGACACCTAGAGCTACGCTCATGAAGATCACACCCCCACAACCCTTTGCCATATAGGGAATTGACTTGGTCGGCCCCCTGCCGAAGACAAGAGAAATGTTCAAATATTTGGCTGTTGAGATAGATTAGTTCACCAAGTGGGTGGAATAAAATTATCTAGTGGATAATCCTTATGAGAAGGTCTTCCAGTGTATATGGAAAAACATCATTTTGTTACTATGGGATGCCATTTCCCATCATCACTGACCATGGAACATAATTTGACAACCAGGAGTTTGAATATTAATGTGTTCAATCAGAAATCAACAAGTTACATTCCACCCTCGAATATCCATAATGAAATGGTTAGACATAAGTGACAATCAAAACTCATCTTGATGGAATGAAGAAAAGGCTATAGATAATGCCAAGGAAAATTGGATCAACGAATTACAAATCGTACTTTGGGCTTACAAGACCATATTAAGGGAATCCACCTGTGAAATAATCTACATATTAGAATTTGGGAGTGAAATAGTGGTCCCCATAGATATATGTCTACCCAGTCATAGAATGATAAAATTTAATTCTCTACAGAGTGATCTCATGAGAAGGTTAGATTTGGACTTAGTTAAGGGAGTCAGAGAACACGTTGCACTGTGCGTGGCAACATATTAGCAACGAACTTCTCAATTTTATAACCGGTTGAGAAACCTCAAGGAACGTACTAAAGAAGGTGCTCCAAAAAGGGAACAAACTAGAACCAAATTAGCAGGATCATTATCGTATTTCTATAATTGTCCAACTAGGCACTTATTGGATTGAAACCCTAGAAGGATATTAGTTCAAAAACCCTTGAAATGCTGAGCATCTGAGAAAATATTATCAGTCATATGTCAAATATAATTTCTTTTATTCCCTATAACTCGTCTATAATTCTTAATAAAAATCATTAGATTTCATCAAGTATTATTGCCCTTTTATATTTTGTTTCTTAGACAATGGGACACGTGATATGCCAAAGCAATCTGAAAATAACAAGGAAAAATAAAACATAAAAAAATTCAAGACTTCCCGCATGACTTCATCTTCGGATAAGCCACGAATGAGAAGTTTCAATCATAAAACTTCGTGTATGACCCCGCGAGGTCAAGAATAGGAAGTCCCAATTATAAAACTTCATGTCTGGTTTCCTAATGCAAGGATAAGAAGTTTTATCTGACCAAATTAAGTAATAGTCCTAACATATTTGGTCATCAATGGTAATTATTGATGTAAAAAACTAGACTATGTATAATTATTTAATCACAGATAAGTATATGTAAATAAAATAGAGGCAAAAGGTTTTTAAAGTGGTTTGGCTATAAGGGAAAGACTACATCCACTGTGTTTATTATTATCTTGTATTCTATCTTGCCTTTTATGTTTTGAAAGACTTGAACGTGCCCTTGATGAAGGGATTATAATGTATTTATAGCCAAGTAAGGAGATAGAGAGGTGGAATATTAATTGAAGGCATGACTTTATAAATTAGGCATTTACATCAGTATATAACATCCATAAGGCTCTTGGTTGTTGGCATTCTACTGATCAAGTTGGTCGGCCTTCCCACTGTTGATCGGCCTTCCTAGGGTTGGTCAGCATTTTGCATGTTAATTGGTGATGCTATGACTTATTGACTAGGATTCTTGCCCTATAGGACAACACGTGTTCGTCACTAATTAATCCACGTAAGTGGGTATTTTTTGGTATCAACAAAAGCCTCCAATGTTCCATTCTTGATGCTTGCTTGAAAGTATGGAACATTTAGTCTTGGTCGTAGCTCGGGCTACATTTATAATGTTTGGTCGGTTGCCGACTTCCCACACTTGTAAAATTTTATCGGTATTGCTGGTGGTGTATCTTGCTAATAGTATTTTTATAAATATCAGTGAACTGCCTCAGGGTAAATATGTCTTTTTTGTTGCCACCATAATTTAAATCGTTATTTCACTTTAATCATTACGTTCGCCAATTTTCAAGGCTATCTATAAAAGGCGATAAATTTCTCGAATGCCTCTTTACTCCAAACCTTCTAAGTATTGTTACTACCCTTGAGCTTTCATGTGATCGTTCTTCTTTTCTTTTAATTCTTACTGAATCCTTAATCTTCTATAATAATCCTTTCCTTTTCTTCTTTCTTCATATTGAATCATGGTTTACGTTGTTGTCTCTCTAAATTAGTTTAGAAAGGAATGTAATATACCATACTGGGCAGAATTAGAGTTCACTAGTCCTCCTGTAGATGTTTTCTCTTTTTTTCAAGGTCATTGTATTCCTTCCTTATTAATAGTTGAATGTGGCTTCACTTTTCCCCCAAATCATTTTTTCTTAGAGTTATGTCAATACTTTGATATTATACCTACTAGAGTAGCCCCTAATACCTGGAAAATAGTTAATGGTGTCCATAGGCTTAATCAAATTCATGGGACCCATATTGGTATCCCTGAGATTATGTTCTGTTACAAATGGGTTACCAGTGACAGTACATATTATTTGAAGACTAGGTCTGTTAATAGATCTCTAGTTGTCAATTTGTCTAACTCTAATAGGGACTACTTCGATCATGGTGTTATTGCCAAAAATTAGCAGTATGTACCTCATAAAGGGAGTGAAGTATACAATGGACCAATATGCCCTCAAGATGGTCATGGCTTAGGTTGTTATATATTTTATATATCCATTCTGATGAATTACCTGTTAATATGTTAATTAACATTTATTGCTTGTTTGATTGGAGTTGAGAAGAAGAGAAAGTGTACCAAGGAGGATAACATTAAACTTGACGATCTCAAGTTTCTCTAGGGAATCCATCAAAGAATTTGTGAGGACCATATTAGGTCAGCCTCCTACTTGTTAAAATATAAGAGCTCTGTCATTTCCTTTGTATCTCGTCTAACAGCTATTGTGCCATCCATTGTGATTGATTTGGATAAAGACCTTGCGTACACTTCATCTGCCACTACATCTGGTGGTGGTGAACCTGCTATTGGCCCCTCATCTTCTTTTGATTCAGACCTTCTTCTTTCAGTGAGCATGAGAAAAAGATAATTTCCCAATCTTCTTGGGGATGTTTCTACTGATGGAACCCACAAGCCTGTGGATGGTGGGGATACAAAGAAGGATGGTGCTTGGAAGAAGCCCTCAGCTAACAAAGGATAGTAGTCTCTTTTAAAATATTTTAGAAGAGGTCTTACTGCCAAGCAGGTTGAAGAATCAATTGATGTTGACTAATAGATCTTGGTCGGTGTTACTCCATCTGTTGTTGGCTCCTCTGTAGCGATAGGTCCTGGCTTGGTCGGGAAATTAATTAATTCTGATACTCTTTCAGACCACAGGGTTGTTGCTGCTTCTATGCCCCGACTAAAGATATCTGAGAGGGCTACTCAAAGCCTTGCTTTGGTGAGACCTCTTTCTTTATGCTTTCTTTGTGCATTATCTTCTAGTTCTTGTGCTAACTTTGTTTTTCTTCTTTACAGTTCCTGGTTGATTTTAACCAGATGTTGGAGAAGGATGATGCTCTTCGTTATTCTTCAGATGACGTGTAAGAGGCCTTTGATAGCCTTAAACAATCTTTATTGGAGTCTCAACAAGCCTTGGAGACAGAGAAGACAACTTGGGAGGAGAAGACCAAGCTTGCTAAAGAAGCTCGACAAAAAGATGATACGGCTGTCCTTGAAGCTAAGCGCAAGGAAAAGACTATAGAAGGATAAGTAACCAAGCTAGGGAAATAGTTCTCCTCTAAAAAGTCCAAGAGGAAGAAAATCAGGGAAGTATCCTTCAATAAAGGTTGGGACAAAGTTATTTTTACTGCCTCTAGTCAAATTGAGTATGCAACAAAGAAATTTTTCAAGGATGGTTGGTCGGCTGCACTAAAGGAGGTCGGCATAATAGAGGACCCTGAACTCTTACAAACACATGAGCCTGGCTCTCCCCCAACATAGATGATGAAGTTAAAGATGATGTTGGTCCTGGGGAGTCTTCCCTGGTGGTTGAGTCCTCAACTGAACAACGTACAAACGTTGTTAAGTCATCCATCACCCCAATTAAATAAGATAAGCCCCCAGTTGATCCAGCTGCCCCTTTTGCTGACCAGGGTGGAAACTCTGATATTGAGACTGATAAGAAGAAGGTGTAAACTTGTTCGATATTTGGTCTTTGTATTTTGCACTTTTCTTTTCTTTCTTCTTTACTTTACTTGTAACTTTCCTCTATATATCAATGAAATAACTTTTTCTTTATACTATTTTTCATTTCTTGGCCATTATATATTCTCCTTTTGTTGATCGACTATTACTTCATTTTTCTAGTTTATGGCCAAGATGGAACAGATTTCTTCCAATGATTTTGATCTACTCAAGCGCTGTAACAGTTAGTCATATGACTTTAACTAATGAAGAATTGTCAAACTTGCTCGGTGCAGATTCTACTGATCAAGCCAAGCACTACACCAAAATGGTTAAATTTACACCCTTCAACTGGCCAGCCTTGTCACGGTCATTGATCGTGACAAAAAAATACGCATTTTTTGTCACGTTCAATGACCGTGAAAAATCTTATAAACTTGTTGCGTTCAATGACCGTGACATGTACGTGACAATTCTGTCAGTAAAAAACCCTCCCTTCTTCTTTTTGCCCACTGATTTCTATTCCCTCCATTTCTCTCTCTCTTTCTAAGTGACTGCACTCTCTCTCTCTACGATTTTGGTACGTTTTCTCTCTATTTCTCTTCCATTTATGTATATATGTGTATATGTGCATGTGTGTATATATGTGTGTGTAAATATCTATGTGTGTGTGTGTGGTGTATATATGTGTGGGGGGAGGGGGGAGGGCTGGGGGTGTATATGTGCGTGTGTGTGTGTGTATGTATATGCGTGTGTGTGTGTATGCGTGTGTTCATGTGTGTGTGGTGGGGCAGGGGAAATGGGGCGGGAGTGGGGCTTGTTAATTTTTTTAATTAATTTTTTATTGGTTTATTAGATATTGCCGCTCATATGCAAGTAGTGCCCCTTGTAAAAGAATTGATTGATTAAATATTGATTGGTTGTTAATTTTTTTAGTAAATTAATAATTATTGTCCTTTAATATGCAAGTAGGATTGCCCCTCATTGTAAATTAGTAAATTAATAATTTTATACTTTAATTGTTAGTTCAATTGATGAAAAGAATTAATTGAGTAGATGAATTAGAAGGAGTATGGGATACACATTTTTTGTTGCTATTGCGGTTGGATTATAGTAGATCGATGTTTGGTTGGTTAATTTTAGAAGTGGCATGACCACTGGATTATTGTCCATATGGGGGTGGAATTTTTTAACTTTTTTTAAAAATTACTTTGTATCACTAACAATATATATATAGTATGATAATTAAATGAAACATACTTGAAATTACATATAGTGCACATAGATACTAGCCTTCTAGTTCTTTTGCGTACGCATTCAATAGCCCTTAGACCCGTTCGGGAGTCATTACCCCTGTAATGAGATCTCTCGAATTTTCATGTTTGGACAGTTTGGGACTTCATAATTTCTGTATAATAATATTCTTAATGGCTTAAAGTAGTTACTTTTGGAGGAAGTTCTGCACTCGTATCCTAATGTTTTCGGGGTACATACTAGATTGAAAAGTGTGACTGTTATTTCAATTGATCAATTGAAATAACACTCACACTTGCCAATCTATGTCGTGTACTTGGAGAACTACGGGGATATACTGCTGAATTTTTCTCAAATCGTAACAATGTGCATGAGTTGTTAAGTATATTACAGAATGTGGTCTTGAATGGGATAGGACCACTCACCCTTTAGCTGTCTTGAATGGTGAATTCAAAAATCGAATATAAATAAGACATAATTAACTGAAACATACTATAAATCTAAGTTTTGTTTATACTAATCCCTGAATATACACTTCTTACCTTTAATAGGTGATTAGTTGTCGTAACTATGATGGGATATCCTAAATAAAAAGAGTGGATGGATGAGACAAATATAATGGGGGATGTGTTTCGTAGAGGTGCTAATGAATTTGTGAAATAAGCAAAGATATGTCATAATGATGAAGAGTTTTTGTGTCCGTGTGCTAGGTGTAAGAATGGTAAGGTGTTTGAGTGGAAAACAATTGAACTACATTTGTTAAGATCGGGTATGCAAGATAATTATCGATTTTGGAGTTTTCAGGGTGAATTAAAAGTTCCTTTTGTCCCCGAAAAACCTTCACAACAACTTTTAACAAGTAAGATAGATGTAGAAGGGGACGATGTAGATCATAATATGTTAGAGGATTTAGTTGATGATGCGTACGGAGTTTATGAAGCAGAGGAGAATAAGGTCACTAATGATGTACAAGGTTCAAGTGTTCGTGAAGATATCATGATAAACCTTGATGATGACTGCTAAAGTTTAAAATTTAAGGCAACCCAACCGTTATACTCTGGTTGTGAGAAAGATCAAACAACTTTACATGCTATGGTTGGTTTGCACAGTTTGAAGATGTAGTACGGTTTGTCTAGCAATAGCGTGATAGGAATTCTAAATTGGATGAAGGGCTTAATACCCAAGGAGAATACGCTTCCAAATAGCCATCCTATTATGAAGAATAGTTTGAAAGGTTTGGGAATGAAGTATAAATCGATTCATGCTTGTGTGTATGATTGCGTACTATACCGAAAGGAGTATGAAAATCTCGATCGTTGTCCGGTATGAGATGAACCTAGATATGTCCAATCTACTGGCAAGGAAGGCACAAGCTCAAAAGTGCCTCAAAAAGTGACCGAAGCGATTTGTGCTTTGGAGAAGTACTTTCCCACATCATTCTTTGACATAAGTGTTCACTTATTGGTACACCTATACGACGAGGCACTTCTTTGTGGTCCAGTTAGATTTCAGTGGATATATCCGTTTGAAAGATTGATGAAAGTTTTTAAAGATTACATTAAGAATACACAATACATTGCAGGATCAATTGCAAAGGAATACATCACCGTGGAGTCATCATTATATACTCGAGCATATATATACCAAACCATTAGACAATCTACGATTTGAGTATTTGCAAACCGCTATAGGCATGATAACTCTCACTTAGTTTTCGTCATAATTTATCATAACCTCAGTAGTTTCTCACAAATTATTGGTTTTTGAGGTTTTAGGGCATGGTTATTTAATAAATGACAAAAGATACCTCCTAACACTAGTTTATATAGGAAACCCTTGATTCTGCCCTTGTTTATGATATATTTTATGATTGACTCTGCTTCTATATACCTATTTTTCTCCATTTTTTACCCCATTGTATATTTGAGAAAAATGGGGGGAGAAGATCTTGAGTATTTACTTGGCGATTTATATATCTATTCCTATTCTAACTCAACTAATATCCCAATCAGTGTTTACTTTTGTTACAGGCATCTCAGATACATTGTATAGCCTTTTATATATTTGTAGGGTATTGATTTGCATATAGTTGAGTGATGTATTTTTTTCATCTTATTTTCGATTCTAGGATGGGAATGGGTAAGTTAGAACTTTTGTATAGGACAACTAGGATTTTTCATTTTTCACCCACGAGTTCAGAATACTTAAGGGAATTTTATCTCTAATATCAAAAGGGGGAGATTGAGAACACACTATATATTGACTTAGTTGAGTTTATATATATAGAAGTTCCAACTAGTTTGGATATTGAGACAAAGTATGTTAGTTTTTATGAGTTGCTCTATCTTACAAAGGTTCAAGAAGAATGAAGAAATCCAGTCCAAGAAAACCTCAAGATCAACATAAAGGGAAGTTAATATTACATTTAACCACTTTAGGACACTTGCACACCATATTTTTTATTCCTATGTGCATATGTGGTTTTTAAACACTTCAATTAATTTTTAAATCAATTTAATTCATTAACAACACTTTAAAACATTTTAAATAATTTTTGGAATTATTAAAATTTTGTTTTTAAAAGTGTTGGGGTTAAAAATTGTATTTTTTAAAGTGTTTTAATTCAGTAGAAGTTAGCTTGGGTAGGATCTCAAAGCGCTAGAGACTTCAGAGGGAGTTTGTAATTATTTTGAAAACACGCGTTTTACAGCCATTTTCCACCGTACACATGTTGGCTCCTGAGTTTGTTATTTTGTGTTTTCTATAAGACACAATCCCCTCGCTTAATCTAAGCCCTTGGATGATCTTTATCAATGGCCTGCATATGTTTATTTGCAATCCCAATGTTACATTTTTAACCAATGAGATTAAGTTATTAGCACCGCTCATTGTAGACCATTAGATCTGTAGTCAATAAGTCAAACTCAATCTCAGTCGTAGGATTGCCCAAAACATTTGAGATCCTTCCAAAGCCAGTATAAAAACCCATTGAGTCTCAACCATTTGATACTTTTGGGTTTCGTACAAATAGGAGAAAGAAAGAGAGTAGAGAGAAGAAAAAGAAGGGAGAAGAGAGAGAGGAAAGAAAAGAGAGAACAGATCGAGAGAGAAAAAACCCTAATCTTCATATCCTTATACCTCTGAGCGATTTCCCTTCACCCAAACACCATAACCTTCAATGTTTCATACATCAGAAACCAAACCTTGAGAGGTAGATCCTTTTTAGGGTTTCTGTGATATTGGTGTTGGGTTTGTTCTATATTTGAAGACGTCTTCAAATCTAAGTTTCTCTCTGAACACATATCTAAGAAAATATTGAGTTTCACTGTTGAAACTTGAGATTTTCTAAAAGAGAATATCATACGCTTATCTTTTATTCTCTTTTGGGATATGTTATTTTAAATCCATTATGTTTCAAAAGATTTTAAAAAATGAACTTATGTTTCTTCAAGGTTAAATCAGATCCTTAAGACGTTTGTGTCTCTTGAATCATATTTCACATTTTGTGAAATAAAGTTGTACAAAAATAAACTGAGATACAAGGACCTTGGCTAGTTTTAAAAGCAAGATTGTGTTTTAGATCTGATCTTGATAAGAAGATTATTTGACAAAATAAGTTGATTCAGACATGGCATGTCATATAGATACTATTTATTCTGAGGAACTTGTCTGTATAAATAATTTGAGAGGGTGAGTTGCATATTCTGCATTTAGTACACCTCGCATACACATTCTCACACATGAACACTTAGTCACATTGGTTTTGTTTGAGAGCCTTGGAATTTATTAGAGTTGCTCGAATCAGAATTCAAAGAAAATTAGGTCAAGGAAAAGGTAAAAAAGCAGCCAGAAAAGATCAATTCCAGTCAGAAAATCTTTGGAGTGGAGTAGCTCATGTAGGTATAACTCTAAACTTGGATTTAGGATCTTTGTGTGTTTTCTTAAGTGTTGTAACTTGATTCTTTATTTTAGTGGATTTCTATTTTGTGCCATAGAGGGCACCGTGGATGTTTTCCTTTATTAAGGGTTTTGCCACGTTAAAATTCCTATGTTATTTACTTTGAATGTTCTTAATTTCTGTTGTGATTGGTACTGTATGTTGGACTTAGTAAATGGTTTTTAATTTCTAAAACCCGAGGTAATCAACTACTAAATCTAGACTACATATTCAGAAAACTATTTTGAACACATCTTGTGTTTTTATTTGAAAAGAGTTTTCTCCAAAAAGTTTATTCGGAGTTTACTCAACTTACAAAATTTTGTTATTAATCTAGTAAACAAGTTTTTCACATATGTGTGCTTGTTGTGTTATAGAATATACGTATATAAATGTTCAAAACATATATACAGGCTTAAGACATTAATTGTGGATAATAATGTAATGCCAAGTGGAAGTTTTGTAACACCTCGTATTTCTGAGCAATTTGAAATTAATAAATTCGGTTAATTTTAAATTACACGTGTGCTATGATTTGATGGAATTAAATATTTTTGGGAGATAATGATTATTGTTGATGTAATAATTAAGTGACTATTAATTATTAATTAGGAGAGAATAAGATTAATTTTATGATATAAATTTACTTAGGATGTAGTCAATAAAATATGGAAATTAATAGGCGTCGTAGCGAGTGATATTGACGTAATTCGATTGCACCTCAACCGTGTGTCGTGTGTGGACTAATTTGAGGTCAAGATAGGATACATATTTAGAGTGACTTGGATGATGATTTAGAGGTCACGTTTGCTTTCGAATGGGTCAAAATAGTCAGAATAGTATATCCAGTTGTATTATTTGGGTCTCGAGACAATTTTAGACCAACCTGGCACCGTTTAAGGGCGTTTCGATCATTTGGGAGATTAGGGTAGGAAAAAATAGATAATTAAAAGGTTATATCTGTCCCTTTGAGTTAGAGTCTATGGTTAACATAAATTTGAGAGTGGAGAGGCCATAGGAGAGGAAGAAGAGAAGAAAACCTAGGCATTCCACATAAATTCCCACCGCCGACGTGATGGAATTGAAATCAGAATAAGGAGAGAGAAAACTCATCACCTTAAAGCAAATTCAGACCTAAAAATATAAGGCAAGTGTTTATCTTTCATGTTTTTGAAGAATTTATAATACCCATGTAGTGTAGGGTTTTCAATTTCATCATTTCAATTATGTTCTTTGATTTTAGATGAATAGAACTCATGATTCAGTGTGTATTGCATATAGAATAAATCCATATGTGAAAATAAAATAAAATTAGAATATATGTGATGATTAATATGGAGTCTTGATGGGTTCTTGGTTGAAGAACATGAATCTTAAATGACTAAGGATTTAATTGGTGAACATAACATGTCAAACTGCTAGAATTTTTTACGTGATTTTAAACATATGTCATTTCAATTGTACTTAGAATTAGAGTGCGGGATGTATGTAAAGGTCTACATCTTATATTTACAACAAGGTTTCAATCAGGTCTTTTGGAGTTCTGAACAGGGAGTAATCGACATTTTACCATACGGTGTCTGATCTGCCGGCATAGTAATCTGCTAGAATTTTTATGTTATCTTAAACGTATGCCATTTTTATTGTGCTTTGAATTAGAGTGTGATCCGTAGATGTCTGTAAAGTTCTATGTCTTATATTTCCAATGAACTTTTAATGAGGTCATTTGGAGTTTTGTAAACGGAGCAATCGAACTTTTATTATAAGGTGTTTAATCTGGCAGAAAATTTACAACTCGATTCAGTTACCCATAATTGCCCAATTTTCCTTGTGTAATCCATGAATTTGTGAATAATTAACTGGGAGAACTTTTGGTACATCTCTAAACTATAATGAGGGAAATATGTAATTACATTAGGCCTAATGTGGGGTTGAAGCTTAGCCATAATGAGAGAATTAAGGCGAATACCTATTGGACATGAATTCTAAAATAACGAATTTGGGGGAATGAAAACGGATCACGTAGAGTATGAGTGAACCTATGATATAGACCAGTAGTGTATGAGTGAATTAACTACTAACATAAGTTAAGGGGTAAATAGGGCCCTTTGGGTAGATAATAATACTCGAAAGAATGCGATAAGATGTTATAATTGTCAATCGATAGTACATTAAGTATTCGAGAGAGAGATATTACGTTCAGATTATGTTTATAGGTTGTGTGTATACCTATACATTGTGTGTATGCCAATATGTGACATATGGATAGGTTTTGTGTATGCCTATTATGTGTTTCTTTTATGTGTGAACATACCTTTGCTGCCTGCTATCACGGGAGGTTCCGCGCAGAGGGCGATACCACCTTGACGATTCTAGTGAGGTATGGATTTGTGCCCCAAAACATAGAACCTAGGTACGATGACTATCTTGGTGTACGATAGTATTGACGGTCAATTGAGTACGTTAGGTATGTGCGTGAGTCATAGGCTTGGAACTATGTTCGCCTCACTTTTATGTTGTTTTATTTATGGTTAGAGGAGACATTCAGAACCGGTAATCCCTGATTTAGTATGAGAGGTACTTAAACTTGATAGCAGAGTACAGAAGTGTGCTTATATATATATATATATATATATATACTTGTGTGATTTATCCTACTTATGTGTAATAGTAGGGAGATGAAAAGCGTATATCTAAAGTGAAGTTTATTCTATTTATGTGTAATAATAGAAAGAGATAGAGCATATCTAAAGTATAAAATAAGTAGAGAAACTTTGTGAAATAATTTAGTGATAACATATGCGAAACGTTAACTAAATGGCTTAATAATAACATACGGATAATATTAATTATTAGTAAGTGGATAGCTGTGACACCCCGTCTAATTAAATACCGGGCGATCACTCCTTTATTAAATTAAATCAAGGTATACAGTTGGTTCATTCTCAGCATCACTGTTGAAAAAAAAAAAAAATTTTCCAATTTAACATCCTAAATAATTAAGCTAAGTGTCAAAACCATTTACATACATAACTTTCCAAATTTTTATCTTAAGAAAAAGATTTATTTAATTATTAACAATATTCCAACAATTAAGAATCACACCACATTTAATCAAATAATATAATACAATCGTCAATCGAATGTCAATACATAAAAACTAAAGTCACTAATCCAACTGAATAAATCCCATAGAACAATACTGGAAATAACTGAAATATAAATGTCCCAATAACAATGAGATAATGGAAAGGGCGACACATGCCCAATAAATGAGAATGCTAGAAGTGGAGTCAATAAAGGAAGCCGTCTACGCAAGTGACCTGCAACTCCCACCTAAGCTGCAGCACGTTCCTCTCAAGGGATCCTAAGCAAGACGCCCCTGTGGCTGGGCACCTGAAATATATACATATATATACAAGAGAGAGAGAGAAAAAGAAACGGGTCAGAGCCCGAAAGTGTGTTTGATTTTAAAATACGTTTAGCAAGTATTTAAATTGGTACAGGCCAATGCAAGAACATATTAATGCGTCACTCTCTTGAGAAATACTCACCTCTCTTCTAATGTGCACACCTATCGCACTAACCTTCCCAAGGGTTATTCTTAACAAATTTTATCATACTAACCTTTCCAATAATTTAGATTATCTTAACTTACTCATAAGATTTCAAAACCGAACAATGTTTTTATTTAAAAAGAATACTTCCAGATTAGCAGCACGACTCTCGTTTTAGCTTTTATTAATTTATAAAGTTTCTCAGTAACATATTATACTTTCACAAAACAAGTATTCACTATATGAGTCATCAACCATGTCCTACTTATCAAATCACAGTAGGCAGTTTCAAATTTCCAAATCTCATATATATATTAACTACTCGTATAATATATATAAAATAACAGCACCCCACATAAAACTATGGTGCGTGCATACTCTACTATCCAAAGCCCCATATCACTCATATTAAGGGGAATACATTTGGAATCACTCTCGAATTGTATTAACATAAATACACAAACAATATTGAGGCGAAGAATAGATTCCAAGTCTCTAAGAGGATGGCACATGCCTGCGTCTCTTAGGACCGTCTGAACTATCACATCGATAGCCTGTACCAAGGATATCTATCTTCTAGGGTACAAGTCAATATCCCCCGTAAAGGTCCCATCGAGATAAGACTTGTCCCAGCGCGGTAACCTCAGGGATAACAAGTAGCGTGGGCATGATTTTCACAAGTATATAATATATGTACACACAATCATTTAAATATACCACTTTATCATATTAATATAGGCTCTTCTTGTCACCCATAATTATACCATATATCCTTAATTTCACATTTATAGAATTACGTATAAGGTTTCATCTTTAACCTTAACTCGAAGGGTTTTCTCACTTAATACGTGACATTCGTTGACTCTATCCTTCCAAGTAGGAAAATTCAGTAGGTATACCTCTATCTACTATCGTAGCTATTCGCCGCATTCTCTCACTTGAAATACGTAGTTTCATTGTTCATTATATAATTATCCCAAAAATAAGATTCTCGTCTTATAATAAAGTTCTCAACACTAATTCATATGTCCTACTGGTCTTTCCTATCTCCCAAAACATTTCATTAAGGATACCCAAGAATTATTTCACGATAATTTAATTTAACTAAGTAAATAAGGGAAATAAGAGTCTTCCAGGAGGGGTCGATCGATCGAGGTCTGGGGCTGGATCGATCGAACCTTCGATCGATCGAAGCTCTAGGCTCGATCGATCGATCAAGCACGTCTGCGAAAATTCTGCAGAAATGCAGTTACGGGTTCTACCAAATTTCTTCATCCAAAACCATGTTTTTCCATTCCAATCGTCCCACAGATCCTACTACTATCATTATAACAATATACCAGATGTTTTCAACGTAAAGCATGTGTAAATCTAACATTAAACATGGATAATTAACCCAAAATTCATCTAATCATCAAGAACCCTAGAGTTTTTCTTAATCAAGGTTCTAATATGTTTTTACCAGAATTTCCTTCTAATATATCATCAAAATTTCGTGGGTTATATTCCTCTACATGGCAAGGATTCCAGAATTTCATTATAATCAATACTACATGCATTTTCCTAACACAAATTGGGTTTTCTTCCATAGTTTTCATCTCTAATCAATCCTAAACTAATATGAAGATTGCACTAACGAAAATACGCAAGTTAAATACTTGCCTGGGATTTTCAGAAGGCCGGTTTGCAGATGAATCCGGTGTGGTTACGTTCCCCTTCTCGCGATCTACGCGTTGGTGGCAGCGGCGGTGCAAACCGGTGACTTTTTGGCCTTGAATTGCCTTGGAGCTCTCTCCTCTCTTCTCTAATGGCCGTCACTTGATTTCCGAATATTCTAACCCTAAAAGACTAACCTAAATGGATGATATAGGTTGCTGAATTTCGTGGGTTTAATTACCCAAAAAGGTGAAATGACTAAATTGCCCTCCCGGGGTACCAATTAGGCCTAAAAACGTCCCGAGACCCAAACTAAACCCCCGCGTACACTTTTCTGACTATCTCGACCCTTCCGGACGTGTTGGCGCACTCAAAACGACCATCCGAACAACTTATAAAATATTCACTTTTATTAATTCACATTTAGTCCCGACACGACACAGGCGCGTCCCGACTTAAATTTCCAAAATTACCATTTTATTCACACGTGACAATATTATAAAAATAAATCTCATATATTACTATACTCATCCAGTAATATGCAACAAATAACAAATTTCCAATAATTACTAACTCTCGTCACGCTAGTAAATATTTAAAGCAACATTCCGGATTAAAATTAAATTAATTTATCTCAATTAAATTTAATAAATCTCATAATTTAAAAGCTATACAAATACGGGGTATTACATACTTCCCCCCTAATAACTGAATTTCGTCCCGAAATTCGGAAAGTAAGGCCTATCAGGTAGCACAATCCTAGATATCCTTTTCCGTACATAAACTAACTACACATTACGACGCTCAATCACTATAGCCCTTTCTTCACAACAACATTGTTTTACATTCTCATTGGAGACACTTCATCTTGTGCTCCCAACCGACCACATTCTCATAGGTCACGCCTATACGTTATAAATTTCATTATCTCACTAACATTAAGAGGCTGCATCTCACTACATGACAAATACTCGGATTTATTCATATACTAAACTCCCATTCTGAGAAAATATTACGAACATTTGATCACTCTTGCTCGCCTAAAACAGTCGTGGAATTCTACCACATTTATCGGAAGTTCTCTCGACCGATCCAAAAATTCTGATTACCTACTCTCCTCTAATCATACGGAAGGAGAATAGTCGATGTTCTTCCATAACAAAACCTTAATAAGTACCTTGTACGCGACAAACAAGTACGAGTGCTTCTACAGAGCATTCTTGAAATCATCGTATCAAGATTCCAAAATCTCCTTTACGTGGCTCCACAAATTTTTAATCACCGTGCGCCCATTCCCTGGCTAAGGGTGATACATCCTATTCGAAACGAAATCTTTTCTCCGATGGTTCCTGAAATCCCATATCAAAGGTGGGATTCACCAAATCTCATCCTGATTTAGAAATTTATACTGCGCCGGATCATGCACTGGTGCGATCCTTCCTTTCAACCGAAGTCTGGGGCATACTAGTTAATATTGTAAGCCAGCCCAAGGGAATATCAATCACTTCCTTCTCGATGACTTAATCCACATGTTCGGGATAAACCCTTGATCTTGTTTTGAGGATGGCAACTCATCCAAGAACTTTACCGACTTTACCAACCTCTTCCAATTTCAGGAATTTTCGATAAACACAAAATTCTTTGGTTGATTCTCCTTTTTCAACCAAACCTTAACTACGGGCAGTGCATGTAGAGACTACTCACTACGTCTCGCTAAACATCGATTCTTCCCTTGAAATGTCTCACATTAAGTGACACGTAATACTCCCCTTCCTTCCTTGTAGTATGCCGAAAGTTCCACCCGTGCTCTTCTCTCCACGAAGCGCACTTCTGGAACTCTTATACTATACTAACATCATTACTCTTTGTATGCGCAAGTCGTTCTCACACTTGACTAATAAAATTCCGCTCCGGGTGTGCTTCATAACAATTAAATTCTACTCTATTCAAGGAATACCAATTACTTGAATGGCTTCCCACAGCCTTCCAGTTAAGTTAGGGCGTGCTATTATAATTGCACACTTATGTATGGATTATCGCCCCTCATGTGACGTTTAATCCACTCTATCACTTCCACTTCGTTATACTAGTCCCACAAACATATATTTCACACGTTTATTACCACGTCCCTTCGACTCGGACTATTTTAACTGTAGTTAACTAAGATGCCCACATTTTTGCAACACTCCGACCACCCTGGAAGAGCGAACGACGTGCTACTCATTTGTAGGACCAACTAAATTCAACGGAATAGAAGGAATAGGGTATTCAAATTCTATGACAATAAAAGGGGAATAATAATCCTCAACCTTCCTCAGATAAGTACAACAATTTTTCCCAAATAGGTACAACAACCAAAATAAATCACTAACGCTCTATTCATCAGAATAATTACAGGTTATCTCTTTTGTATAGTATAAGGTTCTTCCCAGATAATCCATGCTAAAAATCATTTCAACCCTTTATTCACCTTGTGTTCTGTACGCGGTTATGACATTTGGGTACTCTCAATCATCCTAGAAATCAAAATTCTTAAATTCTTCTTATCATAGTTCCACCCCTCAACTTGTGGGGATAACTTTCGATGCTTTCCTACCACAAAAATCCGGCTCCAATGACCTTAAAACAAAATTCAACTCCCAACTTACATACATAATTACTTGATCCCATTTTGACCAGGGTACCGAACTTATGGAATAGTGACCAAACGTCTCCCTATTTCCAACCTTACGCTAAGTTTCATGCGTGGGATGTCTCGCAAAGCGAAATCCAAATAAGGAACCCCCCCGATACACTACTACCTAGCATTGTCGGTTATCGAAATTCGTTAGGCCCTCCGTCCATAGTATATACCCCTTTATTCCGTCCCTTGACAGAAAAGTTACAATTTCTCCCGTAATTATGCTTAACAAAGAACGTTTCACCAATTTCACTATTGTTCAGTATAGGTTGGTGGTAATAGCATTCCATAAACCTCGAATACATACAATCGGAATTCTCGAAATTCCTTTCCCTAATAATAGGGGTATAAATATTAACTCCCGCATCTCTAAAGGATAAATATAACAATGCACTTTCCTTATCACTAAATCCGGAGTACTAAACATAATACTGAGTCAAATCTTTTCGCTCAACGGTAAATCCCGATACATACGGAATTATACTGACAAAGTCTATACATACTTTGGCATCGAATATCTCGAGCCCACTATCTCCTCCGAAGTCTCTAGGATAGATAATATAAGTGAGAGTCCAACCTTCTCACAGGTAAAGCCTCGCCACAACAAACATAAAACATGTTGCGCTAATGCAACCACTCCGATAGCCTTGCAATAAATGCCCACCATCGTACTAACCATTTCTATAACATTTTAACAAAGATAATATCATACTCGTGTATCGCATCACTACAACGAGTAACCTCAATAAAGTACAAAACACTATTAATATACTCATTTATCCTCCGCGGATAGCACTAAAGAAAAAAAAATCCCGCTACACTAGGGAAAAATATTCACATAATGGTAACATTTATAATGATATGCATTAAACTCGTCTCACATGCTACTCTAGCAATGAACAAAATGTGGTGACTTGCTCGTGTCACATAAACATGCCGCATCCTCTAAGGATACAACCTATACTTCCATCCTGGCAATCGTCTTGACTGCACAAATGGTTTTCGAACGTAACACGTCTGCCCAAACCAAAACAAAATTATTTTAATCGTTGCCTTTTACTAGGCACCGTATTCTTGTCCCTTTTCTCATTTTGGAACATATTATCGTGAGCGATCTCACTCCGCACAAAATACCTCAGTACATAATCCACTTACCACCTGTCCTACTAACCAGGTTAGGATTTGTCCTCCTCTCGGACTTTAGTAAACTCAATTCTTGTAAACCATCCCGATTGTTCTCTTAACTTTTCAGGCCATAAAGATCGTGTTACTATCTATAATAGTACTTACTGAATTTACCATCACTTGGTAAGAAATTAACTTTCTAAAGCATTTAAATGGTTTTCCTGATGTGTATCCACATCCTTTTGTGGTGCTATACCACCATCGTTGCATTCAGTCTCATTCTCGACTAAATTCTTCGATTTCTTTAACTTCCCCCACAAAGAAGCGTTATCACCTATTCTGACAAAATATGACAATGTCAACCTCTGAATCGTTCGTCCATCAGAATTTCCTCCTCGAGTTTTATCAACTATTATTACGAGTTGGTCTTCCACTTGGAGTCGTTTCCCCCCACTTGTATCTACATCTTCAGATACAAAATTTGCTAACGGTTAAGATTCATATTCATGAATGGACCCCTCATGCCCTCTCTCAATGAGTTCAGAACCACATTTGCTTATAATCCTGAACAGTTAAGGAAGGAACATACAGTCAGCACTGTACCTAAGGTTCTCCTATAGGTATAGCATTCTACTTCTAAAATTTTTGGTTGACTCCAACCATTATAATTTCGTCCCGAAAGCCAAGAAAATTTTCTCTAAATTTTCACTTTCGGTTTGCCACACTCCGTCCTATATTTAAGCCTTTGGATACTTTACCGCCTTTGGTAAGGACACATATAATTTTCGCGTTTCTAAGATTTCCCATTGATAGTCTTTACACGTTTTTTTTTTTTTTTTTTTTTTTGTAATACGTTGGTTAAGTTTACCCTCGCACTTCATTTGACTATAACAGCATTTGAAAATCATTGTTGCACCTTAGTCGCCTTTCGAGTCTTGGCTTCTCGTGCCATAATGGAGGTGACCTCGACTACGGTCATCATCCTCGGATATCTTTCATCATCTCAACTGAGCCCTGCCTCCTGATGTACGCTTAACGGTCCTCTTATGACATCCGTCATCGCTAGGTATACGCACACATCCGAACGAAATTAGAATACACTAATATATACACATTATAGCAGGATAACGAAATCCCGTCAAAGGAATCGACAATCCTAAACATAGGGCTCTATAACAAACAAAGCAACGCTGAAAGCATAATAAGCCGTACAGATCCTAAGGACACTAGAACCTGATGCTCTGATACCACCTGTGACACCCCGCCTAATTAAATACCGGGCGATCACTCCTTTATTAAATTAAATCAAGGTATACAGTTGGTTCATTCTCAGCATCACTGTTGAAAAAAAAATAATTTTTCCAATTTAACACCCTAAATAATTAAGCTAAGTGTCAAAACCATTTTCATACATAACTTTCCAAATTTTTATTTTAAGAAAAAGATTTATTTAATTATTAACAACATTCCAACAATTAAGAATCACACCACATTAAATCAAATAATGTAATACATTCGTCAATCGAATGTCAATACATAAAAACTAAAGTCACTAATCCAACTGAATAAATCCCATAGAACAATACTGGAAATAACTGAAATATAAATGTCCCAATAATAATGAGATAATGGAAAGGGCGACACATGCCCAATAAATGAGAATGCTAGAAGTGGAGTCAATAAAGGAAGCCGTCTACGCAAGTGACCTGCAACTCCCACCTAAGCTGCAGCACGTTCCTCTCAAGGGATCCTAAGCAAGACGCCCCTGTGGCTGGGCACCTGAAATATATACATATATATACAAGAGAGAGAGAGAAAAAGAAACGGGTCAGAGCCCGAAAGTGTGTTTGATTTTAAAATACGTTTAGCAAGTATTTAAATTGATACAGGCCAATGCAACAACATATTAATGCGTCACTCTCTTGAGAAATACTCACCTCTCTTCTAATGTGCACACCTATCGCACTAACCTTCCCAAGGGTTATTCTTAACAAATTTTATCATACTAACCTTTCCAATAATTTAGATTATCTTAACTTACTCATAAGATTTCAAAACCGAACAATGTTTTTATTTAAAAAGAATACTTCCAGATTAGCAGCATGACTCTCGTTTTAGCTTTTATTAATTTATAAAGTTTCTCAGTAACATATTATACTTTCACAAAACAAGTATTCACTATCTGAGTCATCAACCATGTCCTACTTATCAAATCACAGTAGGCAGTTTCAAATTTCCAAATCTCATAAATATATTAACTACTCGTATAATATAATATAAAATAACAGCACCCCACATAAAACTATGGTGCGTGCATACTCTACTATCCAAAGCCCCATATCACTCATATTAAGGGGAATACATTCGGAATCACTCTCGAATTGTATTAACATAAATATACAAACAATATTGAGGCGAAGAATAAATTCCAGGTCTCTAAGAGGATGGCACATGCCTGCGTCTCTTAGGACCGTCTGAACTATCACATTAATAGCCTGTACCAAGGATATCAATCTTCTAGGGTACAAGTCAATATCCCCCATAAAGGTCCCATCGAGATAAGACTTGTCCCAACGCGATAACCTCAGGGATAACAAGTAGCGTGGGCATGATTTTCACAAGTATATAATATATGTACACACAATCATATAAATATACCACTTTATCATATTAATATAGGTTCTTCTCGTCACCCATAATTATACCACATATCCTTAATTTCACATTTATAGAATTACGTATAAGGTTTCATCTTTAACCTTAACTCGAAGGGTTTTCTCACTTAATACGTGACATTCATTGACTCTATCCTTCCAAGTAGGAAAATTCAGTAGGTATACCTCTATCTACTATCGTAGATATTCACCGCATTCTCTCACTTGAAATACGTAGTTTCATTGTTCATTATATAATTATCCCAAAAACAAGATTCTCGTCTTATAATAAAGTTCTCAACACTAATTCATATGTCCTACTGGTCTTTCCTATCTCCCAAAACATTTCATTAAGGATACCCAAGAATTATTTCACGATAATTTAATTTAACTAAGTAAATAAGGGAAATAAGAGTCTGCCAGGAGGGGTCGATCGATCGAGGTCTGGGGCTGGATCGATCGAACCTTCGATCGATCGAAGCTCTAGGCTCGATCGATCGATCAAGCACGTCTGCGAAAATTCTGCAGAAATGCAGTTACGGATTCTACCAAATTTCTTCATCCAAAACCATGTTTTTCCATTCCAATCGTCCCACAGATCCTACTACTATCATTATAACAATATACCAGATGTTTTCAACGTAAAGCATGTGTAAATCTAACATTAAACATGGATAATTAACCCAAAATTCATCTAATCATCAAGAACCCTAGAGTTTTTCTTAATCAAGGTTCTAATCTGTTTTTACCAGAATTTCCTTCTAATATATCATCAAAATTTCGTGGGTTATATTCCTCTACATGGCAAGGATTCCAGAATTTCGTTATAATCAATACTACATGCATTTTCCTAACACAAATTGGGTTTTCTTCCATAGTTTTCATCTCTAATCAATCCTAAACTAATATGAAGATTGCACTAACGAAAATACTCAAGTTAAATACTTGCCTGGGATTTTCAGAAGGCTGGTTTGCAGATGAATCCGGTGTGGTTGCGTTCCCCTTCTCGCGATCTACGCGTTGGTGGCGGCGGCGGTGCAAACTGGTGACTTTTTGGCCTTGAATTGCCTTGGAGCTCTCTCCTCTCTTCTCTAATGGCCGTCACTTGATTTCTGAATATTCTAACCCTAAAAGACTAACCTAAATGGCTGATATAGGTTGCTGAATTTCGTGGGTTTAATTACCCAAAAAGGTGAAATGACTAAATTGCCCTCCCGGGGTACCAATTAGGCCTAAAAACGTCCCGAGACCCAAACTAAACCCCCGCGTACACTTTTCTGACTATCTCAACCCTTCCGAACGCATTGGCGCACTCAAAACGACCATCCGAACAACTTATAAAATATTCACTTTTATTAATTCACATTTAGTCCCGACACGACACAGGCGCGTCCCGACTTAAATTTCCAAAATTGACATTTTATTCACATGTGACAATATTATAACAATAAATCTCATATATTACTATACTCATCCAGTAATATGCAACAAATAACAAATTTCCAATAATTACTAACTCTCGTCACGCTAGTAAATATTTAAAGCAACATTCCGGATTAAAATTAAATTAATTTATCTCAATTAAATTTAATAAATCTCATAATTCAATTAAATTTAATAAATCTCATAATTTAAAAGTTATAACAATACGGGGTATTACAATAGCGTGTTGTATGGGCGGTATGAGTGGAGTTAAAAAGAAACTCAACAAAGGACTTAATGATAATTAAAGGTATGGTGTAGCGTACTATATGGGTGATACGGGTGGGCTACACCTGATAGCGGATAGTTATATACTTATGAGGTCTAGTTAGGTCGGGTGGCATAACTAGGTGGGATAAGTAGGGGGCATTAGGTGTGCACATTAGATGAGAGGTGAGGAACTCAAGGGAGTGTGCACAAACTAACATGTGTAATCAATAACTGATTTTAAACAGTGATTTAAATGCTTGCTAAATATTTTTAAAAGGTTTTCTTGGGCTATGACCTGTGTCAAATCTATTTTGTCTATTTCTCCAAAATATTTTAGGTGTCTAGCCACAGGGACGCCAAGCTTGAGGATTCATTCCAGGGATATGTAGCTGCAGAACTTGTGGAGGCTTGCAAGATTTGTATTAGATACTTCAGTTACTTCATTCCTAGAGTAGGATTCAGTTTTAATTATTCATTTGGACATGTTTTCCCTTTATCTATTACTTTTATATTAATTCAGACTGTGTATTGAGGTTTATTATTTCAGTTGGATTTTTATTAGACTTGGGAACTGGTGGGTTATTCAGTATTATTTATTTTAGCTAATTTCCTTGTGATGGATTCAGATTATTACTGTGTGTATGGTCTGGTTATTTCAATTATTTTCGCATGTTGTTGTTTAATGAAAAATAAAATTTGGCACCATATTTTTGAATACTAGGTGGTTAGTAAACTTTAAAACATTTTTGACAGTGATTCTAAGAATGAACCAGATGAGATTCTTGTTTTATTTCTATAAAGTATTGATCACCCGGTATTTAAATAGGCGGGGTGTCACGTATGGTATCAGGGCATCAGGTTTTAGTGTCCTTAGGATCTGTGCGGCTTTTCAATATTTCAGCGTAGCGTTCTTTAATGTAGAGCCTTATGATAGGATTGTACTCACATTTACGTTCTTCTGCCAATTGCTTTGTATTTGATGGTGAATTCATACAATTCGATTTAATTTCAAATGTCACCAAAGAGTGGACAAGCATGTAGATCATCGATGAGGACTAGTGAAGAGAGTGAGGCTCAATAAGTACCACATCCACAACCATCGTAGGGAACGGTGACGGCTGCACAAGTGGCCGAGATAGTGGCACAGGTAATCAACGCATCCATGACTGCCATGGAAGTTCACTTTTCGCAGACAAAACCATAACAGCCGGTGGCATCAGTAGTTCAGGCTCACCCGGGGCTGTCAAAGTGGTAAAAGGTTAGGGAGGCTTTTCGGACGGGCCATCCACCATAGTTTCAGGGGAGCTCGAAATTGATTGTAGCATGCCAATGGAAGAAGGACCTACATCGCCAGCTTTGAATAATTGAGTGTGGTGACACTCAGAAGTAAATGTTGACTACGTTCAAGCTTGTGGGAGTACCGCTACAGTGGTGGGAGTCATTTACCACTACTCAGGAGAGAGATACGATTCCGATCATGGAGTTTTGGGAGCGGTTCCACCGTAAACTTTTCGTCAGTTATCCAGATAGAAATGAGGATGAAGTTCATTGATGTGGTATAGGGAGATCGCACGATGGTAGAGTACGAGAAATATTTCACTCGTTGGCTAACTTTGAACCAGACGAGGTAAACAACAAAGGGAAAGAAAGATGATTATCTAGGGTGACATGGTTGCATCACAATATATAATTATTAACACTAAAATTCGAGTGTGAGTCGGGTTTAGTGTGCGCTTTGGTGATATCAGCCTCATTATGAATGTATTTACCATTAGGTAGCGGGACTCTTCGGTGTCCCGTAGGAGAGCGGGCATGGGCACTAAGAAAATTTATTTTATGTTATGATTTGCTACTTTTGAGTGTTAAGAAATCAGGGTTTATTATGATCATTTATAGTGACTGGATACCGAGGGGTTGAGGGGTAGTAGATTGTCTGATAAGACTATCGTGCTTTTTATTCCGGGGTGAGATATATTTTTTGTGAGGCATCATCTGAAAGAGGGTTGGCCCAGCATATATATATATATATATATATATATATATATATATATATATATATATAGTATGGTATCGCAGACTTCAGTGAGTATGTCATCTTGTTATGTTTGATCCCAGTTGGAAGGGACTTTTTACTGATGTGATTTAGGGTGCATTGTGTTTATTATAGAGAGGAGAGAGATAGCTCCTTATTTATATGACACTGAGAACTTAGTGATAGTGAGAGCGTCATGTTCGATGTCCTCTGTAGTGACATGAGAGTGGATGATTAGACCTTCTATGTCAGGAGACAACAATTTGGGGGTATATATTATGGACTGAGGGCCTAACGGATCTCAATGATAGGAAATATTAGGTAGTATTGTATGAGGGGGTTCCTTGTTTGGATTTCTCTTTGCAAGACATCCCACGCATGAAACATAGTGAACGTTGGAAGTTGGGAGAGGTTTGGTCATTAGGACATGGGTTTAGTACCTTAGTTATTATACCTATATGTAGTTATAACTGGGAGTTAATATTTATATTATGATTTGTGGCTAGTGTAGTCGGGTAGTATCTGTGCGGATATGCACGGGTATAGGGCATATGGGCGCCCTGGGTCGTCGAATCATTTTTGAATTATCCGCGATAATGAGAAGCAGAAATGTGTGTAGTCATCTTAAGAGTTAGAGTATAAGGAGGTATATGAAGTTGTTAGTATGAGACTTATCCAATTTCGAGAACAAAATTCCATTGTTAGGGGGGAAGTACGTAACACCCCGTATTTCTGAGTAATTTGAAAATAATTAATTTGGTAAATTTTAAATTACACATGTGCCGTGATTTGATGTAATTAAATATTTTTGGGAGATAATGATTATTGTTGATGGAATAATTATGTGACTATTAAATATTAATTGGGAGAGAATAAGTGAAAGGATATATTTTATAAGTCATGGTTTACGTTTGTATATATCGTATACCACTACAACCATCGAAGGTTTATTCAAGATCAATCAGGCATTGAGACGGATCCGAATATTAACATTCATCAACAAAAAAAAGTCTCAGCGAGATTAATTTTGGTAAGTTTGTATTTTAGTTCCTTTACGGTTCATTTAAAGTATTGGGATACTTTTTTGAAGTGTTTGGAAAAAAATTCTAAACTGTTTTTAATCAGTTAGGGCTTGTTTTTAGTCAAATAGATTTTTTTTTAAATGTTGAGGTAAACAAAAATTGTCTCTCTGGTTGTTCGAGAACCATTGTCACGTCATTCAAATGACATTAAATCTCGTTCGAGCGATCTGCTGACTCAATCTTTTTATATATTGCGTTTTAAATGAGACGTTAATTTTTAAGAAGACCTGGCATTTTTCATTCTGCAAAAAGTGCAAAACACCAGAACACTTTGTCTTCTTCAAATTAGGGTTCAAACCTTTGTTTTTCAATTCAGAAAAATTCCAATAGTTTGGTGAATTATTTTGGAACCCAAGATACGGTCTTTTCTGGAGTTTCTTGTGACACCCCGCATATTTTAATCGTGGATGATTAGTCCATTATTAAATTAAACCGAAATCATTAATGGTTTCATTCTTAGCATCACTGTAGAAAACTTGTTATTTACTAATCACCTATGTCAAATTAAGCTGGTGCTAATTTTTTCTTTTATTATTAATACATTCAACAATAATTTAAATAAATTAAAGCGATCATACATGAATCTAATCTGAACAATCCCACGATAGATATAAATAATTAAATAAAGGAGACCGAATAAACCATCGGTTCGCTAAGTAAAATAATCCAACCACAATCTGAAATAAGTAAATAATATCATAATACTGTCTAATGCATAACTAAAATAAACAAATAGTCTGAAGGCAACACGCCCAGATGAACTATTAATGAAATCTCCTATCAAGAAAGAATGAGCTGAAGCGTCTAAGAAAATATCTTGCAAGCCTCCACTCTGCTGCAGCTATGTCTCACTGGATAAAATCTCTAAGTTGTGCGTCCCTATGGCTGGACACCTAAAATGTTTTGAAAATACTTTCACACGGGTCAGAGCTCAAGTAAATATTTTGAAAATATTAAATCGCAATTTAAATCATTTATTTATTACACTTGTATTATTCACGTACACTCACTTGAGATTCTCACCTCTCAACTAATGTGTGTGTCTAACGTATTCTACCTAACTAGTATCCCCTGCCCAACTAGCTAACGTATCTGACTACTCTAAATAAATCTAATCCTTGCATATATCCCCATACTATACGATAATACGATTTTAATAATAAATTATTTATTCTCATTTTATTATTGATCCACTTATTTAAATTTCACCATTTAATTTCCTTTTTAGATATTCATCATCTATCAATTATATTGTTTCATATAAGTAGGTATATTACCCAAATATATACATTCATCACACATACAATAAATACACACATATAGTATCCCCGGAATGGTTCCTCGTGATGTTGGAATACTCTGCTATCAAGTCCATGTACCTCTCGTACTCAATAAAGGAATATTAGTTCGGCATGTTTCCTCAAAACCAAAATGAATCAACATCATAGTGGAGGTCAACATGGTTTTAAGCCTTTGGGATACGCACATACCTAACGTACCCAAATGACCTGCCAATCCTATTAATACACGACACATTCGACCGCCCCAAGTGCCATGCTCTGGGGCACTAATCCAGACCTCACTAGAATCGTTGAGGTGGGATCGCCCTCAGCGAGTAAACCTCCTGATAGCAGGCAGCGTAGGTATGTTCGCACACATAAAAAATCATATCTATAGATATTCACACAACCTTTTTGTATATTATTCAGTAGGTATACACTCAACTTAATTTCATTAACTCGTACGTAGTATATATTTCACTCGTATATTTAACGTACCATAATTTTTAATTAAACTTCCAATTCAAACGACACACCAATCTCGTTCAAATAATTTTTAATTAAACTTCCAATTCAAACGACACATTAAAACTGAGGGTTGTTCAAATGACACACCAATCTCGTTCAAATAATTTTAAATAAACTTTTAATTCAAACGACACACTAAAACCTAAGGTCGTTCAAACGAGACACCAATCTTGTTCAAATAATTTACACCTTCTTGAGGTCCAAACCCTTTTAAAATAACCTCGTATTTCATCATTCAGGTATAGAACAACAATCACAATCAATAAATCGAGACAACCTCCAATGGAACTACAAACCAAAAATAACATTTCATAAAAAATTTCCCACGAATCTCCCCAGATTTTTAAAATGCAGTTTTGAGGCATTTTGGAGCCCTTTTTAGAGAAAACGTAACTGTGAAAAAAATGCTGAAAACATGATTTTCTATGAGGCTACAGGGAGGGAATAGCCATTTTCATAACCAAAATAGCGCAAAATAATTTTTAAGATGACGATTTAAGTTTTAAATGATTTATAATTTACCGAATTTTATAGACTTCTCAAATTTAAGAAGTTATTATACAATTGAATCCCTAGAATGATGTTATTGCATTTGTATCTAGATGGAGGGTCTCATGATCTAAATCTCATAACTTCTCATGATTCATTCTACATGAAATCCTATTCCCAATTACGAGGTATATTCATCAAATCACAAAATATCATTAATTTTACTAAATTCAATGGCCCTACGCTACATGGGCATTATAACTCATAAAAGTTTGAAAGATAAATACTTTCCTTATATTGGAGTGGTCTGATTTTGATCCTCTTTGATGAATCTTCTCTTCAAATCCTTTCTCCAAGAGTGGTTATGATGCTAAATTGTGCTTGAATTCTCCAAAACCGTTGCTTGAGCTCCAAACAAAAACTCTTTTTCTCCTTTCTACTAGCCTCCAATAGTTTTATAATCTCTTTAACCTAGCCTCACATCACCACAACTATATAGAATACACAAAATCCCGAAATTCGCTCAACCCTAGGTTATAAAATGACTGAAATGCGCTTTCGGGTTTTCAATTATGTCTAAAACTCTCCCGGGACCCAAACTATACACCCGAGTATACTATTTTGACTATTTCGACCCTTCTGGACTCAATCGTAAGCTCAAAATCATCATCCGAGTTACTCATAATCTGTTTTTTATCTCTACCTTATTTAGTCCGCTCACGACATCCGATTGAGATATCATATTGTCACGTTACTGTCATTCGTTGTGACATCAATTTTATAATTACTATTCACTTAGTAATTTTATTCAATAATCATTAATCGTTTCTCTCCAATTAATAATTTAGTCAATCCATCATATTTACATTCCATTAAATTAGGTCATACGTGTAATTTAAATTCATTTTTAATTCTTTAAAAATACGGGTTGTTACATTTCTCTTGTAGGGAAGATTTCCTATTGCTCATTAAGTACCCCTTGAGGGAGGTGCTAGGTTGACTATGTCTGAGGAATTTGGGAGTACTCATGGGTGATCCTTATTGTCTTGTGGAGTTGCTGCAGAATTCCACTGTTGATTCAGAACAGCGTGTTCTTATGGGTATTTGTGGATATTCATTGCAGATTTTTCTTGTAATATTGTGAGTATTATTAAGTGAAATAAAAAGGTTTTCACTTTTGGGTTTTTTTCCTAATATCTGCGTGTCAGCATTTATTTATGATGGTTTGATTTTTTTTCTGTAGTTGCATATTTTAGGGCTAAATTTAGTTTGGATAAAAATCGACTCTGATTAAATAAGTATTTAATTGGAATTTGCGAACCCATATTTAATCAATATCATATAGCTTTCACAAATTGGTATGATATTGGGTTTCCCTAACTTATCGAGTGATCCTATTTTTTGCAAACTTTTGTGATATTGATTTTTAAAAAAAAATCTGAATTAGAAAAATTGTAATGTTTCCGAATGAAAACTTATATAATCGGCTGCCAATTTTTTGCGGGTCTAATTTTGCTTACTGGAAAGCCTGTATGAAATCGCATTTAAAATCAATTGATGAGCGTGTTTGGGTTGTTTGTGAAATAGGTTGGACCCCTACCATTGTCACCACAAATAATGTTACTAATTTAAAACTCGTAGCAGAGTGGACTAAGGATGAGTTTAGATGGAGTACTTTAAATTCTCTTGGGCTAAGTACAATTTTTGGTGCCATCACTCCTGAAGAGTTTCGTTGAATCATGACGTCAACACGTTTAAAGAAGCATGTGATGTTTTACAACATACCCATGAAGGCAAATACGATCAAAGAGTCTAAAATTGAAAATTTAACTACTCAATTTGAAACAATAACCATGCTAGAATCTGAGTGTTCTGATGGTTGTTCTGCACATTTATGTGATATTGTCAACACTAGTTTCAATCTAGGTTAGCACATTCCTGATGCATGAGTGGTTAAAAATATTTTGAGATCGCTTCCTAAATGTTTTGTCCCAAAAATGACTGTTTCAAATTCCTTAGGTAATATGTGCAATCTAAAGTTAGAAGAGCTGGTAGGAGACCTCCTGACATATGAAATTGACATGTTTCTTGACACTGTCAATCTTAAGGATAGAGGGATAGAACTTAAAGCCCAGTCTAGAAGAGGAGTGTCCAAAAGATATAATAAAAAGAAAGGGAAAGTTTGTGAGTTTGAGTCTGAGGGCGAATTTGATTTTTATATGGCCTTGCGAGCAAAAAAGTTTAAAAAGTTTCTCAAATTTTCCAAACAAAATTCTTCCAATAAAATATTTTTTAAGAATAATAAAAAGAAGGATGAGGCCAAAGAGAGCGGTGAGAAATAGGGTGAAAAGGATAAAGAGGAGGAAGAGAGATATTTTGAATGTGAGGGTAAGGGACATAAGGCATTTGAGTGTCCCACTAGGCTAAGGGGAAATGGAAAAAGGATTGCCTTGCCAGTCACTATCAGCAATAGTGAGGAAGAGGTGAAAGATTCCATGGATGAATCTTCACATGGGATGTGTGTAGCCTTTTTAGCTAGTTACGTGAGCACGCCTAGTTTGTCCCACGACGATGAGGATACTTGTGCACGTGATACCCCCGAGGATAGTTTGAGTGTTTCTAACGAGTGTGAGAATGAATGCGCCAGTGAGGGTGAGAGTGATATCCAGATTGCGTTTAGAGATTTGTGCGCCGAGACCTTAAAGACTAAGAAATTGAATAAGGAGTTAGGTCTTATGGTGATTGATTTGGAGAGAGATATTGAGAGTTTGAGGGGATTTGAGGCGTCGGTGAGTCAACTCGAGAAGGTAAAGGCTTCTTTGAGTGAGCACTTGATCATTGCAAATCAGGAGAAGAGTGACCTTATAGCTCGTGTGTCACAATTAGAGAGAGATCTTGAACGTGCCCGGGAGGTAAAGGTCATTTTATAGGATACATCAAAGAAGGTAGGAAAGATGTTCCTCGATCTCGCTTTGGGTAATGTTGAGAGACTAGGAATAGGTCATGATGGTGCGTCCACTTCCCAAGTTGTACCCGAGCCGATTCCCAAATTTTTGATTGATCCATATGACTCTTAACTCAACCCACCTATGCGTCCCATTCAGGATAGTAGAGTGTATCTTAGAGGTTTTGAGAAAGGTGTTCCTAGGACCATGTATGTTAGCACCCATTGTAAGAAGAGAGGAAACCTTAGGGAATTTTTCTTTAAGTTTAGTGGTGTGTCGCATAGAGTTTTTCCACGTGCTCGCACACATGATGCTCCGAATGTCACAACATCTTTCAAAAATTGATATCAGAGTTTTTAAAGCGATCACCACTTTTACAAATTGGTATCAGAGTGGATTTCTCTAATTTATCGACTGATCATGTTTTCCACAAAATTTTGTGATATTGATTTTTTTAAAATCTGATTTTGAAAAATCGCAATGTTTCCGAATGAAAACTTATATAATTAGTTGCGAATTTTTGATGGGTCTAATTATGCTTACTGGAAATTCCGTATGAAATCGCATTTAAAGGCAATCGATGAGCGTGTTTGGGTTATTTGTGAAAGAGGTTGGACTCCTCCCACTGTCACCACAAACAATGTTACTAATTTAAAACCCGTGGTAGAGTGGATTGAGGATGATTTTAGGTGCAGTACTTTCAATTCTCGTAGGCTAAGTATAATTTTTGGTGGCTTCACTCCTAAGAGTTTTGTCAAATCATGACGTGCACCACGTCGAAGAGAATCATGGGATGTTTTACAACTTACCTATGAAGGCACAAATGCGTTCAAAGAGTCTAAAATTCAAAATTTAACTACTCAATTTGAAAGAATAACCATGCCAGAATTTGAGTGTTTTGATAATTTTTACGCACGTTTATCTGATATTGTCAACACTAGTTTCAATCTTGATGAGCACATTCCTGATGCAGGAGTGGTTAAAAAGATTTTAATATCACTGCCTAAACATTTTATCCCAAAAGTGACTATTTAAAATTACTTAGGAATTTGAGCAATCTAAAGTTAGAAGAGCTGGTAGGAGACCTCCAGACCTATGAAATTGATATGTTTCCCAATACTGACAATACTAAGAATAGAGGGATAGCAGTGTCTAAGAGAGATAAGAAAAATAAAGGGAAAGTCTGTGAGCCTTAATATGAGGGAAAATTTGATTTTGATATGACCTTTCTTGCAAACAAATTTAAAAAGTTTCTCAAAATTTCCAAAGAAAATTCTTCCAATAAAAGATTTATTGAGAAAAATAAAAAGAAGGATGAGGCCGAAGAGGGCGTTGAGAAAGAGGTTGAGAAAGAGAAAGAGGAATAAGAGAGATGTTTTGAGAGCGAGGGAAAGGGGCATAAGGCTTTTGAGTGTCCCACAAGGCTAATGAGAAAGGGCAATAAGATTGTCATGCCATCCACTCTTAGCGATAGTGAGGAAGAGGTGAAGGATTCTGGAGACGAATCTTCACGTGGGATATGTGTAGCCTTTTTAGCTAGTCACGTGATCACGCTTAATTTATCCCACGACGATGAGGATACTTGTTCACGTGAGACCCCCTAGGATGATAGTTTGAGTGTTTCTAGCGAGGGTGAGAGTGAGTGCGGCAGTGAGGGTGATAGTGAGCTCCAGATTGAGTTAATATATTTGTACGCCGAGACTCCAAAGACTAAAAATTTTAACAAACACCTAACTCTTAGGGTGATAGATTTGGAGAGAAATACTAAGAGTTTGAGGGGATTTGAGGCATCGGCGAGTCAACTCGAAAAGGTAAAGGTTAATTTGAGTGAGTAGTTGATCGTCGTAGGTCGGGAAAAAAGTAAACTTATAGCCCGTGTGTCACAATTAGAGAGAGATCTTAAAAGTATCCAGGAGGTAAAGGTCACTATAGAGGACACATCTAAGAAGTTAGGAAGGATGCCCCTCGGTCCCGCTTTGGGTAATGTTGAGAGACTAGGAATAGGTCATGACGGTGCGTCCACTTCCCACGTTGTACCCAAGCCGGCTCCCGTGTTTGTAATTAATCCATATGGATATCAACCCAACCCACCTAGGCATCCCTTACCGGATAGGAGAGTGCACCGTAGACGTTTTGAGAGAGGTGTTCCTAGGCCCGTTTACGTTTGCACCCATTGCAAGAAGAGACGACACCTTAGGTAATTTTTCTTTAAGTTGGGTAATGTGTCACACTTTACTACTACACTTATTTCTACGACACATGAACCCACACATGATACTTTGGATGCTATGAATTATTACATGAGAGAGTTTTCACATATTAGGGAGCAAGTTAAGTTCTTGGTTAAAACTTCACATAATTGATGGATGTTTTTCATAGAATGATACCACCTTTGGAAAACTCTACTGCACCTAACGGTTGATGTTTAGACTTATTTGCTAGCATAGGATGATTTTAATGATGATATTTTATGTTTGTTACTAGTATGTACCATTTTTGTATTTATGTTTTCCATTTTAAAGATATTTTTTGAAAAACGAAAAAGATTTTTATTTTTGAAAAATATAGGAAAAATACAAAAAGATTTACTATTGAGGCGAACGAAATTTTAACATTAACGCCATTAAAATGACATTAGTATGTCGTTCGAACGACATAAGGATGGCGTATGAAGTCGTTTGAGCGACACGTGTCCTTGTTCAAGCGACATTGCGACTTCGTTCGAGCGATCTGGCGAATCAATTTTTTTATATAAAGCGTGTTAAATGAGTCATTGTTTCTTAAAAAGACCTAGCGTTTTTCATTCTGCAAAAAACATAAAATAGCAAAACACTTTTATCTTCTTTAATTTAGGGTTCACTCCTTTGTTTTTCAATTCACAAAAATTCCAATAGTTTAGAGAATTATTTTGGAACCCAAGATACATCTTTGGTAAAGTTACTTGTGTAGAGAGGATAAATCTATGACTGACGACTGCGTGTTATTTGGGAGTGATATTGGGTATTCCTTGTTGATTCCGAGCTGCGTGTTCGTGTAGGATACTGTGGTTATTTGATTACTGATTCTAGTCTCCGTGTCTATGTGAGAATCTGCGTGATATTCATTGCATATTTCATTATATATGTAAGTTGAGATTTATTTTACATAGTGAAATAAAAGTTTTTCCCTTTTGGTTTCAAAGAGGCTGTATTTTACTATGACTAAGTAAGAGTTGAAGATAAAAATGCTTGTAAAGTTGATTCTCGCACCAATTTAATCATGATTGACTTGTCCAAGTTGAAGAGCAATGACCACGTGAGTGATGAGACGTTTGTTGGTGCATTTCAAAAGATCAACCAAGTGTTTTACTCAGAGTATATCAACAACGAGCCGTGGTCAATTGTCCTACATGAGCTAAAGCGTCTAAATAGTAGTGTGGATGGTTGTCTGCTCCTACCGAATATCAATCCATTTTTTATGATTACCTGAATTTGAAACAATTTTTCAATTTATAATAAATATTCCAATTCATACTTTATCAATCCATTTTTAATTCTTTTAATTGATTTGCACTTTATCATTTTCACTCTTTTTATCTTTCTCTCTTTCCTTTGTATATGTATGTGTGTGTTGGGGGGGGGGGGGGGGGCAATGTGTGTGTAGTGTGCGTGTGTGTGGGCAGTAGGGGTGCGGGTGGGGATGTTTCGGATTTTTAGTAATTGTACATATTATGAGTTAAATGTTGTTGTTTTGGAATTCAGAATTGAGGTGTTAAAAAGTAATAATACATTTGAATTTTTAGTAATTGTACATATTTGCATGTATTTTTCTAATTCATTTGGATTTGTACTAATAACAATATTTTTTTACAAAAAATGTCTCCTTTAGGTATTAAGGCGAGGATAATGACGATGATTATAATGATGTCGTTTGGGCTCAGTGGTAACGGAGGCGACAGGGGCTCCTCGACCCCTAGGCTCCATAAATGGGGAAAATTGGGGATGGTCGTCGAGAATAAGACGGGGCTATTAGCAAGATCCCTCAAGGTGGTAAAGATTATCATCAGTTCGGGGTACACTAATTGTGGGGAGGTAACAAATGAGCTCAAGTTAGCTATTTGGGTGGCACTACAGGTAATGTATTTATAATTATATTTATATTTATATGAATATCTCAATTTCAATTTCATTTTATATTTATATTTATATTTATATTTATATTTATATTTATATTTATATTTATATTTATTCGCAACTAACATTGTATTTGTTGGACAGGAACAATTCAATCTGGACCCAAAACTATGTGATTCCGTCTTGGAGCAATTGAGAGAGAAACACAAGATGTGGAAGAAAAATATGTGGACTCGGTACTTTGGGAAGACCTGAGACTCCGTTATCTAAATGCATGACTTCGTCCCGCCGAAGGAGCCGATCTCATTGGCACAATGGCAAAAGTTCATTGACAATGAGATCGGGGAGGGACAATTGGCATCTTGCCAATCGGGGAGGGAAAATCAGGCAAAAACGACGGAGTGCACTACTCCGGTCGGACGTCTTACGACGATGTGGAGCATAGGATGATGGTAAGATTTAATTTTTCTACAATTACAGAAATATGTTATTCTGCATTATTTTACTTTGCGAGGACGATACTAATTTTGTATTATTTTATTTCAGAGGACGGGGAGTGGCCCTCGGTGTATGCCACATAGTCTCGATACTTATGTGTCTATTTGAACGAAGAAGGGGGAGGACAAGGAAGTGTCCCCAATTATCGCGTTCACAATTGTAAGTAATCCGACAGTTTACTTTTTGTTAATTATGTTATAATTTTTTTTATTTACTTATTTAACTAATCATGTATTTTTTGTCATTTCAGGCAAAGCTTAAGGAAGTGCATGAGTCACAGTCTGATGCCGACAAGGCATCTTTGTCCACAGACGCACTCAGCCAAGTGCTTGGCTCATATTGCAAGGGGAGGACAAGGGGGTGAACTCGCGGGTGGCCAAATCTAGGATCATCGGATTGGAGACTGAAAGTGCGGAAGCCCCCAATTTTTAAATTCAAATATAATGAAATGGTTCAAATTTTAATTTTCCAAAAGTTATTTAAAAATTTCTTTTTTTAAAGAGAACAAACCAACTTATGAAAAAAAATAAAATTAAACTAAAAGTGAAATTAAAACTACACACACTATTTTCATTTCGACTTAAACACACATTAATCCAATTCAAGTTAAACTTGCATGTTATCAAGATAAAGTAATTTTGCACTTGAATTAAATTGAACACACCCAAACATTTAATTTGCACCAAATTAAATAGATTGTGATTTTGAACTAATTTTATCTTTTAGTCCTAAGCATGCATCTAGGTGATATAGAAAGATAAAATAAATCTCAATCGCACTACGCCGGATGTACGAGAAAAACCCAAATGGGAAAAACCTCGGACGTCCCTAGCCATAAGTCCACTAAGTATGGTTTTACAATTACAAGACAGATGACTTACTTCCTCGACTCGACTCCCTTCAAGCCTTGACGCATCTTCTTGTAAACAATTCCGCCTAGTCGACAACCCCGAAACTCCACGGAATCTTGGAATCCACCAATGAGACTTTTGGACAACCGTCAACCCTCAATGAAGCCTTTCTTCGAGTGGTAATGTCACATTAAACAAAGCTCTTCTCCCTTATGAGTTGAAAAGAAAACTCAAACTCTCTTCTTCAATGTTGTAGAGAAAACCGGTGCCAAACACTCCAAGAAATATATATATGTTGAAACTTGGATATAGACAAACATATGGGTGTATGTGTGTTTTGAAAGGAATTTACTCCATAAAACTTAACACAAAAAAATAAACTTTTTCTTCAAAGTATTTTGCTCTAATGACTCTTGGAAATGTGAAAAATTTGTCTTCAAAAAGTTAGTTCCCGCACTTAAGAAGTATGTCAAAAAGGAAGTGGATAAAAGTAGTGGAAAAATGGAAAAAACTCGCTTAAAACTGTTCCCGCTGTTTTTTTGTTAGAAATCTCGTTCGAACGAGACTTCTAACGAAGAGACGGAACGAAAAAAATTCTCATTTGAAAACTCATTCGAACGACTTCTCATTCGAACGAGGTCGTTCGAATGACCTATTTAACGAGATCTTAGGTCGTGGTTCTAGATAAGTTTGATACGAATGCATGGCCGCCAGTTACGTATTTTTCTGATTTTTTTTTGTATTTGATATGATTTTTCTACTGAAAGGTGTCCGAGAACAAAATATTTAGAACTATGAATTCAAAAAAAAGTTTAACAAAAAAATACTAACACCCAAAATAAATTTCTAAAATACACCCACTAAATAATGTTCCAAGCTCCTATACATATATATATATATATATATATTAAAATGCATTCATACCTTAGGAGCAATGGAACCATGTTGATGACGTAGAAACGAGGCACAACACACATGACATTTGATGAAGCTTTGATATCTTGGCCGCTAGGTCTTCAACAAACATGTCATAGGCTTGAATGGATAAACTTGAACTCTATCCTATGACTCAAATGTTTTTGTCCAGGAACTGAGCCAAAACTACAAAGGACTCAATTGGACATTTGTGTCCTTAGAAATCTCCTCCTTTGGCTATTTCAGGACAAAAACCAAACAAAAATCCTAAAGGGCCGTCAAGCTCTACTAAACTAAAAAATATCCCACCCAAAATAAAATTACAATGCTTGACTCAAACAACCCAAGGATCAATATGTTTGCCTGATGATGAACGTTGTCATTTAGAAGAATTCCTGCACACTTAAGCAAACTATCAAACGCATAGGGAATATCAATATATTAAATGCAAAAATAAATACTCCCCCTAAATGAATTCTCCCCTTTTATCAAACAAATGATCTACTTAGAAAGACGTCTCCCCCTAAGATAAATCTCCCTAAACTAAGATACGATAGGTTTAGATACCATTTCTCCCCCTATCATTCTCCCCCTTTTTGTTCAGGAATAGACAAAGGTTAAAGGATCAAAACTTAACTTATCTCCCCCTATTAAAGCATATACACCCCTTAAACTAAACAAGGGATAAATAAAATAAGATAACAAGCTAAACATGCATTAGTGCATAAAGTGATGAGAACATTTAAGCACATAGGCAACTAAAATTCAACTAATCTAACAAATAACATCGGATACCAACTAGGATGCAATAAAATGATACCAATTATGAATTAAATTATAGATGGGCTAGAAAATCAAGGCAAAGACCAAAAACAAACACACATATCATATATATGTATACACAATATATTCAAACTAAGCATAAGTACACACATATAGATATAAACACCAAAATGACACTAAACAAACTAAGTTTTTCACACTCGTATGGAAAAAATGTATCATATGAAAACATAAGTGTTGGGGTGTGAACTAGAAACAATTAAATTTAGACCCAATCACTTAAAACATGTTCACTGAGTTCTCAATTGATTTCAAACTTCATCACATTTGAATATAACCTCATGTGACAATATAGATTGAACTCAATGAACAAACATACATAATGTATACAAGCCTAGACTTTTGATGATTCGACAAACCAATAGAGTCATGACATTAAAAACGCAACTAAGATAAACGGACATTGTGCA
This sequence comes from Sambucus nigra, assembly GCA_949130495.1. NCBI lineage: Eukaryota > Viridiplantae > Streptophyta > Magnoliopsida > Dipsacales > Adoxaceae > Sambucus > Sambucus nigra. The sequence goes on along the minus strand of OX422210.1, from coordinate 459,044,036 downwards.
AACCGTTGATATATCATCCAAACTCCCTCAATAAGCATATATATTATTTTTTTGAATGAATAAATCAACTAAACATAGGCCTTGGCAATTATTTTTCTTTTTAATGCCATATTTTCTTTTAGGCCTTTGGACCACGTATTTCTTTTAGTTCCAAACAAACGGTGGCTTACTATTCGCAAAGGATAATAAAACTTTTCGGAGCCCTTCCCCGTGCACATTTATATATCACATTTTTTATATCTCACAAATCTCACGTGCAACGGATTTTTACATGCACTAGTCCTCCTAGGTCACATAACATGTAGATGACAAGATTGGTAGGAGAACACCTCACAAAGCTCAAATATACATATAAAGTTAAAATTTCAAATGAGCTCGTGCATGTGTGAATTGAGGCATATAAAAATATAATCCATTTAAATCAACACAAAATACAACTACTCCATGTAAGAAAGGTAAAGAATATAATAAGGATTGACAATCTAAACCAAAAGTTCTAGCCACATGGGAGCGTAAAAGATGGGATTCAAACACAAGTATATGCCCCATAAAGTGTGTCAAACTAAAATACATAAATAATAAAAATCTTTTTGAGTTTTTGAAATTTTTAATCAAATATGAAAAATATATACTCAAAAGACACACAAAAATTATTTGTATTTTTCATTAATCTTAAATTGCTAAAAAGATAAAATGCAAATGATAAACAAAAATCTTTTTGTATTTTTCATTTAATGCAAACAAAAATGAAAGAAGTATAATACAAAAGATAAACAAAAATCATTATTCTAGCATGTGTTTAAGCATGAAACATAGACTAGAAAATGACTAAAACAAGCATACAATTAGCATGGGTGATATAGCATGAAGCACAAAAGCTCAAGTATGCAAAATTTCCTAAGATGAACTTTTCGACCACAATGTGCACAAGTAAAAACATGTCGAAAATTGGTACCTAAGGATTGATATCTAAAGGCTTTCCTAGGTGATTCTCCTAAAACATGGGTTTTGGCTTTATGAGTAGATTCATTACAAGTATTGAAGCCTAAACCACAAGTGTCATTTTTAATTTGGACCGTTCCTAATATTTTATCTAATTTCTCCAAACGACACTCCAAATCAAATTTGACTTTACCAGAGTCTTTTATTTTATTTTGTAATTCTAAAATGTTAGACTCCAATAAAATATTACGCTCTTCAAATGCAAGAAGTTCCTTTTTCAAGGATTCCATTAAACCTTTAAGGCTATCTCTCTCACCTTCTAAATATTCAATCTTCTCACGAAGAGCTCTCTCACGTGCCCTAAGGTCTTCAAGTAACGCACTATCATCAACGACCTTGACACGCTCTTTTAAACTTTCTTCTAACGTCAAATTAGCTCTTTTTATTTTAATAGATTCTTCATAAAGTTCTTGAAAAGCATTTTGAAGTTCACTCACATCAACCTCATTCTCACTTTCACTCTCTCTTTCTTCTTCACTTTCACTACCATAAAAAACAAGGGAATCATAAACTTTGACCTTGAAAGTGTCATGTGTTAAAATTTCATCAATAGAAGATTGCTCACTATCACTCACATGACTAGCCATAAAATCCACAAAGTTGGGCTCGGTGGGGGAATCGCGTCTCTCTTCCTTATCATTACCACTAAGGGTTACGTTATATGAAATAGGTTGCTTACCCTCTCTCCTTAGTTTAGTGGGGCACTCAAAAGCCCTATGACCATAACCCTCACAACCAAAACACCTATTTGACTCGTCCCTATTTAAATTTTCTTTAGGATTTTTAGGGATCTTTTCGGCTTTGTCATGCTTAGAAGTTTCAAATTTCTTAAAATCATTTTTAAATTTATCTTTGTTAAATTTAAGAAGTTTTTGAAATTTCCTAGCAAACAAGGCCATATCTTCCGAGTCACTATCACTCTCGCTCTCTACTACTTGTTTTTCCTCTTTTCGGGCTTTTAAAGCAACGCCCTTTTCTATTTTCTTTTCAGTTTTAGAGGGAAACATGTCTAGTTCATAGGTTTGTAAATCACCTATGAGCTCTTCTAATTTCGTAAAGGCTAAATTTGGTAAAGAATTTAAAACGGTCACTTTTGGAATAAATCTATCGGGTAGGGGCCTAAAAAATTTCTTTACAACTCGTTTATCGGGTATTTTCTCTCCCAAATTAAATGATGAATTAACAATATCGGAAAGTCTAGCATAAAATTTATCAAATGTTTCTTTTTCGTTCATTTTGATGGTTTCAAATTGAGTGGTGAGGTTTTGGAGTTTCGAAGCTTTAACGACACTAGTACCTTCATGAGTGAGTTGTAAAATATCCCAAGCTTCTTTAGCGATTTCACACGTCATGATGCGTCGGAATTCATCCGGTGTGACTGCGCTAAACAAGGCATTTAAACCACGGGAATTAAAATTTGAAAGTTTAAATTCATTCTCACTCCATCTATCAGTGGGTTTGGGAACACGTTTATTGTCTACTAAATGTGTAGCTGGGGACAACCCGTTAGAGACATACAACCAAACTCTCTCGTCGATAGATTTTAGTGCCGATTTCATTCGCGTTTTCCAATACGCGTAGTTAGAACCATCGAAAATAGAAAAATAAGAAATTGGGAAAAATTCCATTTTAGCCAAAAATATTTAAAGGATCTTAACGAAGTAATTCATAGTTTTTGGCTCTGATACCAATTTGAAAGTGCGGAAGCCCCCGATTTTTAAATTCAAATATAATGAAATGGTTCAAATTTTAATTTTCCAAAAGTTATTTAAAAATTTCTTTTCTTAAATAGAACAAACCAACTTATGAAAAAAATAAAACTAAACTCAAAGTGAAATTAAAACTACATACACAATTTTCATTTCGACTTAAACACACATTAATCCAATACAAGTTAAACTTGCATGTTATCAAGATAAAGTAATTTTGCACTTGAATTAAATTGAATATACCTAAACATTAAATTTGCACCAAATTAAATAGATTGTGATTTTGAACTAATTTTATCTTTTAGTCCTAAGCATGCATCAAGGTGATATAGCAAGATAAAATAAATCTCAATCGCACTACGCCGGATGTACGAGGAAAACCCAAATGGGAAAAACCTCGGACGACCCTAGCCATAAGTCCACTAAGTACGGTTTTACAATTACAAGATAGATGATTTACTTCCTCGACTCGACTCTCTTCAAGCCTTGACGCGTCTTCTTGTAAACACCTTCGCCTAGTCGACAATCCCGAAACTCCACCGAAATCTTGGAATCCACCAATGAGACTTTTGGGCAACCGTCAACCCTCAATGAAGCCTTTCTTTGAGTGGGAATATCAAATCAAACAAAGATCTTATCCTTTATGAGTTGAAAAGAAAACTCAAACTCTCTCCTTCAATGGTGTAGAGAAAATCGGTGCCAAACACTCCAAGCAATATATATATGTTGAAACTTGGATATAGACAAACATATGGGTGTATATGTGTTTTGAAAGGAATTTACTCCATAAAACTTAACACAAAAAAGGAACTTTTTCTTCAAAGTATTTTGCTCTAATGACTCTTGGAAATGTGAAAAAGTTGTCTTCAAAAAGTTAGTTCCCTCACTTAAGAAGTATGTCAAAAAGTAAGTGGAGCAAAGTATTGAAAAAGTGGAAAAACTGTTCCCGCTATCTTTTCGTTAGAAATCTCGTTCGAATGAGACTTCTAACGAAGAGACAGAATGAAAAAAAATTCTCATTTGAAAACTCGTTCGAACGACTTCTCATTTGAACGAGGTCGTTCGAATGACCTATCTAACGAGATCTTAGGCCATGTTCTAGATAATTTTGATACGAACGCGTGGCCGCCAGTTTCGTATTTTTCTTATTTTTTTTGGATTTGATATGATATTTCTACTGAAAGGTGTCCGAGAACAAAATATTTAGAACTATGAATTCAAAAAAAGTTTAACAAAAAAATACTAACACCCAAAATAAATTTCTAAAATACACCCAATAAATAATGTTCCAAGCTCCTATATATATATATATATATATATATATATATATATATATATATATATTAAAATGCATTCATACCTTAGGAGCAATGGAACCATGTTGATGACGTAGAAACGAGGCACAACACACACAACATTTGATGAAGCTTTAATATCTTGGCCGCTAGGTCTTCAACAAACACGTCATAGGCTTGAATGGATAAACTCTATCCTATGACTCAAATGTTTTTGTCCAGGAATTGAGCCAAAACTACAAAGGACTCAATTGGAAATTTGTGTCCTTACAAATCTCCCCTTTTGGCTATTCCGGGAGAAAAACCAAACAAAAATCCTTAAGGGCCGTCAAGCTCTACCAAACTAAAGAATATCCCACCCAAAATAAAATTACAATGCTTGGCTCAAATAACCCAAGGATCAATATGTTTTCCCGATGATGAACGTTGCCATTTAGAAGAATTCCTGCACACTTAAGCAAACTATCAAACGCATAGGGAATATCAATATATTAAATGCAAAAATAAATACTCCCCCTAAATGAATTCTCCCCTTTTATCAAACAAATGACCTACTTAGAAAGACGTCTCCCCCTAAGATAAATCTACCTAAACTAAGATACGATAGGTTTAGATATCATTTCTCCCGCTATCAGAGACGAGAAACACCGGGTTGTCTCGAACGGTGGACTCGTATGATGCGAAGTTCTCCCGTTTGGAGGCGACGGTCCAATATATGTTCTCAATCATGAAGAGTTCGTTAGGAAGAAATCGTAAGGGGAAAGGAAAGGAGAAGGTGGTGGAGGAAGAGGTACAGGAGGACGAGGATGTGGACCTCGCTGCTTCATCGCCGACACGTGCGGACTCTGATGATCCAGTCCCCTATTTGTCACCTTTCGACCGACCGATGTCGACACTTGGTTGGCCGAGCATATTTATACACGACCTATTTTATGGCCAGAGGATAGAGAGGGGGTTGAGGGACCCGAATATCATCCAGTATATGCCAGTTCATGAACGTTTGCTTCAATACATCGAGGCCAAGGTACTCGTCATACATGTGATACCCGGGAAGTTGAACTCCCCATTGTGGTTATGCGAACAATACGACACGATGCATATTAAAGGGTTTATCAATCCATATATCGCGTGGCCTACTCACCTCCTTAGACCTACCCCTGACATGTAGTGACATTATTTGAATTAAATTATTTTAAGTTGTTATATTTAAATTAAATTTGGATTATATCGTAATGCATATTGTTTTGAATGCATATTTGCATTATATATATTTTATTTGGATATATGATGTTTGAACAGGTACAACGTTGCTATAACAGGTACAAATATACTGTTGGGCAGTGGAAGTGGCCATAATGCCCAGCAGATTTTTTTTAATTCTTCACAGAATTCCCACGGTCAATGACCGTGATAATTTTTTTTAAATGCCACGGATTTGTCACGATTATTGACCGTGACAAATATTGTCAAGGTCATTGACCGTGACAAGTCTAATGAACTTGTCACGGTCAATGACCATGACAAGTCCGTGACAAAAAACGTTGTCACCCCCAGACGTCACGGTCATTAACCTTGACAAGTTGGACTTGTCACCGTGACAATCCAAAAGATTTGGTGTAGTGAAGGATGCATTTATCTATCTCAAGTTTCTTCTTAATCGGGTTGTGTCTAATAACGTGTCTTACTTTGACATGATTGAATAACTTCAAAAGGAGTATAATGAAGCCAAGGCCTTGCTCCATGCCGACTATGAAGCTAAGTACAAGTCTTTAAGTGAAGCTTGGGGCTTTGAAGAGAAATTAGATAAACATGTTTCTTCTTTTAGGAAGAAGGAATTTATGTCGAAGTGTGAAGTAGATGAGGCTAGGGCTATTGACAAGCTTTTAGAAGAAAAAAATAACAAATTGAGGAGCGAACTTAGATCCTTGAAGAATCCTCTTGCCGGTACTGCCGACGAAGGTGCATCTTTCCTGAAGAGTGAGAGTGCCCAATTGAGAGAAGAGTTGGAAACTCTGAAGAAGTCTAAGCCTGCCTCCTCTTCTAGACAAAAGGTCATCTGACCAACTACTGATGAGGCTATAACATAGAAAACCCTAGCCGACCAAGTTGCCCAACTAAAAGCCAAGAAACGAGCAATTGCTGAGTTGTCCGAGAAGTTTAAGACTTAAGATAACACATTTTCCAACTAGTCCTATCAGTTGCAGGCTAAAGATGGAGTGTTAAAGAAACTTTAGCATCAGGTCGAGAAATTGACTTTCTAATTTCACAAGCAGCCTAGATAGGGTATGGATGGAAGGATAAGGATACAATGAGGCCCTTGGGCATTTTACGAACACTTCAGTCAAGCCCAGCGTGAAGGTTATAAGTGGGGTTGGACCAATTATTTTACTATTATGAAGGTTGATCAGAACAGTAGGGTGTCGTTCTAAGCTGATCCTGGGTTCTTAGATTGTGATAAATGTCCCTTCAATCTTGACGTCAGCTAGATCCATGTAGAAACCATTCCTCAATGCCTGATATCCAAATACATAGGGGATTATGGACTGCATGATGAGTTAGAGGTAGTTAGACCTTCATATTTTTTGGATAAGTCGAGCAGCAGTAATAGGAGAATGCTTCAGGATTTTAATTTCATCAACTCTCCTTATACCTTGGATGATCCTCCTGCAGGCATGGAAAAAGCATCGACTTCCTCCAAGTCTGAAGGAAAACGTCCAGTAGAGTAGTTGTGATGTTTTTCATTTGGGACACAATATTTCCTTGTAACAACATACATATAAATGAAATGCATTTTTTTCTTTATTAACTTATCTTATTAATTTCTGAATGTCTGAATGAACTTGTTCTGCCATTAGTTCTACTGATACACTTAGACATTTGCCTAAATTTATTACCAATTACCAATGATGTTATCATAGGTTCTACTGATGCACTTAGATTTCTAAGCTTAGCACCAGTTACCATTGATGCTTCCATAGGTTCTACTAGTTCACCTAGATTTAGATCCAAGTTTAGCTATAGTTACCAGTGGTATTGCCAGGGTTCTACTAATGCACCCCAATTTTTAGGTTTAGCATTAGTTGCCAATGGTGACCAAACGTATGTGGAATATGTGTTTATATTTCTATTTAGGAATTTTCATAACGTTCTTCCTCCATTTTACTCAGTTCGAATGAAACTTGTTGATTTTCATATAGAGTTTTATTCCAGATTTTGCTTGACCAAATACTGAGGACTAAAATCCTATTTTGACTTGGGCTTAATTGTTTTGATGATCAAGTATTTCCTTTGCCGACTTGGTATTTCCTTTGCCGACCAAGTACTGAAGATTAAAATCTTATATTGTGGGGATCCATATCACCATACTCCAACAAAAAATTAAAATAATAGAAGAAACCAACTCTTTATTAATATTGAAATAAAGGATTACAAAAAAAAAATCTTGTTATATCACCGGTAGTACTTTCTGAGATGCTCGGGATTCCAAATATTTTTAAATTATTCCCCCTCCTGAGTTTCAATCCTATATGTTTCTGGTCGTATGACTGCCGAGATACGATAAAGTCCATGCCAATTTGCTCTAAGCTTGTTGTTCTTCTGAATCACCCTTTTAAGGATATAATCCCCCTCTTTCAAGTTGGTTGGCTTCACCCTTTTGTTGTAAAAGTGTGAAGTCCTTTGTTGATAGGAAACATTCCTCAGAGCAGCATCTTCATGTACCTCTTCCAACATATCAAGGTCTATCCTCCACATTAAATCACTAACATGGGAGTTAAAATTCAACACTCTATGGCTTGGTAGGCCGATATTGATTGGTACCATTGCTTCTATCCCTAACGCCAGCATGTATGGTGTTTCTCTTATAACAGCTCTTGGAGTTGTTTGGTATGCCTATAGAACTGAGTGCAATTCATTGATCCAATTTACCTTGGCATCATCAAGTCTTTTCTTCAACCCATTGAGCAATGTTCTATTTGTTACCTCTGTCAGCCCATTTCTTTGAGGATGACCTAGAGCAGAATGAAGCTTTTGGATCTTAGAATGGGCACAATATGCTTCAAACTATTCATTATCTAACTGTGTTACATGGTCTGTGATAAAACCATATGATAAACCGTATCTGCAAATTATGTTCTTCCAGATAAACTGGTACACCTTCTTATAGGGCATGTCCACCAATGGTTCTGCCTCGACCCATTTGGTAAAATAATCCACATCGACGACCAAGTATTTGAACCTTCCTCTAGTGGTCGGCAATGGCTCGACCAAGTTTATCCCCCACATAGCAAATGGGCAAGGTGAAGTGATTGGAGTTAGAACAACATGTGGGTTTTTGTGAATATTAGAGAACCTCTAGAATTTATCAAACTTCTTTACAAAAGCTATACAATTTGTCCTCATGGTTGGTCAGTAGTATCCCTGGGTGTTGATTCGTTGTAGTAACGACCATCCTTCCACATTAGCTCAATATGACCCCTCATGAACTTTTTCGATCAGGTCTTAAACCTATGTTGGGTGAACACAGCGCTGCAAAGTTGATGTTAACCCTCTTCTATATAGAATTCCTTAATCTAATACGTACCTTGCTTCTTTATACTTGAGCTTCTTGGCCATTATAGGATCTATTGGTAGAGTTCTTTCCTCAATATATATTCTGATGGGATCCATTCAGGAGTGTCCCAAATCTATTGCAATGAAATTGAGCATTAAATCTTCATTAATGCTCTGATTGGCAAGAATTTCTAATGAAATGGTCCTTATGAGTGCAATCCTGGTGGTTGTGCTATCCGAGCAAGTGAATCATCTCAGGCATTCTTTATCCTTGGAATTCTGCTCATCCGAACAACTAAATATTTAGTTATGACCTCTACTGCTTTAGCAAGATACCTGGTCATCAATTATCATTTAGCTCTATAAAAATTCAATACCTAATTGACCACCAGTTGCGAATCACTATGTGCCACCACTTTCTCGACTCTTAAGGAATGAGCCAAACTTAATTCCACTATCAGGGCTTTGTACTCTTGTTTATTTTTAGAGGCCCAGAACTGGAATCTAAGAGAGTAGTCAATATCAATCCCATCAGGGGTGTTAAGTATGAAACCTGCTCCGCTACCTGTAGCATATGAAGATCCATCCATATATAGATTCCATACTGGGATGTTGCTATCAAAGCCTTAGTTTGTTAATGTCCCATAATGGAATACCTTCTTGCTTTCCTCCTCATATCTTTGGGCCATCTCTCGTATCCTTGACACTTCCGTTTGGTTGGCAGCGATTTTTGGCTGAGCTCTCCCCTGTTGGGGTCTGCTCTGCCTGAAAGCCTTATTATTCGGGAACCACTGGATAAGTAAATTCTGTAATAAAATCATCTACAACTTATACCTTTAATGATGACCTTAACTCATATACGATATTGTATTCTCCCAACTTTACTGCCCAGTACTTTAGTCTTTTCGACTTCTCAGGTTTGTGGAGGGCTTGCCGAAGTGATATGTCAATATACACCACAATGGTATATGTTTGAAAATAATGTTTCATATGTCTCGATGCCTCAATAAGTGCCAATGCTAATTTCTCCAAGCGTGGATATCTGATTTTAGCTCCTCGAAAGGCCTTACTGGTGTAGTAAACTTGCTTTTGAACTTCAATGTCTTGTCGTATTAAAGTCGAGCTCACTGCCGACTCAGAAACATCTAAGTACAAATATAATTTCTTCCCCAAAACTGGTCGGGAGAGCAATGGGGGTAATCCCAAATACTTCTTCAACTCCTGAAAATCTTTCTCGCATTCTTCATTCCATTCAAAGGTTTCCTAAGCAACTTGAATAATGGAAGGCATCTATCTGTTGCTCGAGACACAAATTTGTTCAAAGCAGGTACTCACAAAGTGAGCCTTTGAACTTCCTTTTTGCTTGTTGGGACTGCATTTTAATCAAAGCCTTTATTTTATCTGGATTAGCCTCAATTCCCCTCTGATTAACTATATAGCCGAGGAACATCCTTTCTTGAACGTGGACACACATTTCGTTGGATTTAGCTTCATCTAATGTTTCTTTAACTGGTCAAAAGTCTGACTGAGGTCGACAATATGATCAGATGCTTTCTTGCTCTTTGTTAGCATATCATCCATGTAAATTTCCATATTTTTACCTATTTGATCTTCAAAGACTTTGTTCACCAACCTCTGATATGTATCACCTGCATTTTTAAGACCAAAAGGCACCATATTATAACAATAAGTTCCTCAGGGAGTAATGAAAGTTGAACTTTTCCTGTCTTCAGGTTTCATTTTTATTTGATTATAACCAGAGTAGTCATCTATAAAGCTTAACAATCCATGCCCCGATGTACCCTCCACCAGCTGATTGGGATTGCATCCATAGGAATCCAAGAAGTATCCAACTTAAAATGAGGGGTAAGCTAATCCAAATAACTAGGGTCATGCCAATAACAGAGTTTATCTTCCTTCGACATTTTCATCATGGTAGGAGCATTTAACCACCCCCACTTATAACCTTTTCTCCAAGCTTGCTCAAGTTCCTCACCCAACTGTGGCAGAGCCTTATCATAACGATTCATCTATATTGTACTAGTTTTTTTTTTATGAAAATGATAAGTAAGGTAATCGAATTTTGCACTTAGAGACTTGTAGTAATCGACTGACTCTTTATGAGACTTACTTAATCGATCGAAGTTTTCATAGTTCTCTCCTCTTCCACTGATGGGCAAGCTACAGCCACCTGTCGAAAAGACTGACCTCCTCCCTTTGATTTGTTTAACTTTTCCAACTCTTTCATTAGCCGAGCATTTTTCTTCTCCAAGAATGAGACTCCTTCACTCTTACCAGTTGTGGTCTCCCTCTTAAATCCCATTAATTCATCCCTCAATAAATTATTTTCCTACTCAAGAAGACTAAATACCTTCCAAGCACTCTTTACGTTCATTTACGGCACAAACACTTTCTTGGAGTACGTCGAAGACAAGTCTAGTATTTTCTTATCAAATCCTCTATCACTCCGAAGAATGGCAAAAATATTTCTCATAATCGATAGATAAATTGTGAAACGCATTATTATGATTATGCTAGAGTTGAAGAATAATCTCATAGTAGGAGGCGTTGGTCGCCACTACCTGATGGAACAACCTACACGTATGGAGATAAGCATTCTTAGCTTGGTTGAAAGCATCCAAGCTAAGCAATTCCTTCATCTATTCTTTATCAATCTCTTCATGACCAGTACCAAATAACTGGTTACTCCTCTGGAAAAATCCATTTTGACAGGAACCAAACTAGGCTTTCAGGAGTCAAATTGAAATAAATATAATACTACATAAGTAAAGGAAATATATATGCGCTAAACTATTCGAAATCATGACCGAAAAAGGAGAAATTTTATTAAAATATAGATATATTAAAACTGGAGAAATGAAGCAACTACATCAGAAGTTCATAAAACAAAAGTACAAGAAGTCTAATTTATTACACCTTCTCCTTATCTTTGGTTACTTCTTCCTCTGTTAGGGTAGATGCCACCATCTTCCCTTGGGTCATCGAGGACTCAACCATCCCCTCTTCATCATCAATTTCCCCCTAAATTTATGGGGGAGTGTTTAGATTGTTCTGGAGAAATAGGTCAGAGCCAATAGTCGTGCCAACTTGGGCCAAAGTTGCGTCCTAACCTTCTTAAAAGGAGGATTTCTCTAGATATTTAACTTGAATGGTAGCAGTAGAAAATGCCTTATCCCATACTCGAGTATAATCATCATACTTGTCCTTTTTATCCATGGACATCATCCCTGCTACCTTGCCATTGGCATCTTCTTCCACCTTCTCAGCCACCCTCGCAACCTTCCCAGCCTGGGCAACTCTCTTCACAACATCTCTAATAGATTTCTCGGCTTGGGTCTTTCCATCCTCAAACTCCTTGATTGTATCTGCAAGATTTTTCTTATCATTCTCATGATCCCATTTAACAGCCTCGAGGGACTCATGCATGCCTTTGAAGGCTTCCTTCACGTCTGTAAAGGATTCCCTCGCCTTGTCATCTCTCCTCTATTGTTGGTTGTAGTTAGCCAAGAACTGTAAAAATTAACATTCAAAAGCATCAACAACAGGCAGTGGTGATATATGACAATAACTAAATATCAAGTTATACCTACCAGAGCCAAACTATGGTTACCCCGTTTGATCAACCTAACCCGAATAAGAGAAGATGTTGTAGTCTCATCGGCCGAAAGGACCCCCGATCTAATCAGATTGTAAGCAAACCCTGGGTTCACAGTAGCTGATTGGGCTCTACCTTAGCCCTTGTCGAGCTGATTTTTCACAACGAACTCCGTAGTGGGGGTGGGGGGGGGGGGGGGGGGGGCTCATTTTTAATCTTTTGAGTTTGGGTTCCTTATTTTTCATAGGAGAGGTTTCAACCACAATGGGTTGCTTATAACCCCCAGCGTCAGACTTCCTTCCAACAGGAGAGGGGGAATTAAAGCCAGCAAAGAGGTTAGGGATCTTCCTCTTAACCATTTTTGGTGAAAAGATGTTGGTCGGCACAAGAGAATGGTCCAGAGATTCAAAGGAAGAAGAGGTTCCCCAAGTATAAAAATCCCATTTTTCTTGTGGTAGAGACTCGGACTCAGCAGCAGAGGATGAAGAAGTTGGGCCTTCTAAATTGATAAGGGCTACTGGGATATCCTCTGTTAGGCGAGTAACAAAGGATGTAATAGAGTTGTGATAGCCTATAAAAATGAAAGCATAGCAAGGATGAGCCTCACCAATCCTCTGTTTGATGGACCATATCATTTTCAGCTCAGTGGAATTAACCTCTGAGACACGAGGGATGTCTTTTTTCTTCTTCTTTGCAAAACAGAAAGACAAAAAATGTAATTAATAACGGAATTAGAAGAAGACCAAAAAGCTAAAATTATACAAAAATGTGTGCATGTCGACTTATTCCCTGGTCTTCCTGAAGGAAACAAGGCCTAGTGTATTCCTCACCCTCTGAAAAAGGGACAAACTGTCGATCTTCCAATATCAAGCCATGATCCCAATAATCCTTATTGGAATCAGGTAAATTCACAACGAGGGCCCTATTGAAAAATCTTGTCTTCAAGTAATAAATGTTCATATTAGTGGTTCCCTAATTGTAGAAATACATTGATTTCTTTATTCTTATGTTATGCCCATATTGTTCATTAATGCAGCTTACTCCATTAACTACTCTCCAAGTGTTTGGAACCACCTGGGTTGGGACCACATCGAAATATTAACAAAACTCTAAAAATAAGCGATATAGAGGAAATGTCACCCCACACTCAACAACAAAAATGTTAGGGGTCCAATGACCCTCCTCCAACGCACAGAAGTCACACAGACCTATTAGCAACTCTGTTTTTACCCAAATAGGTATTTTGTGGGTAACCCTAAAAACCTCTAAGGAACTCTCATCAACACTATACACCATTTTTGAAATAAAGATGAAAGAAATACAAGAGGAGATGGATTCTTACAGTGAGAATGAAATGGCAAGGAGGAACATCTCTCACAAATAATAAAAGAAAAACTTAAGAAGAAATAAAAGTGTTTGAAATTCATGGTGAGAAGAACCATGGAGGGAACTATCGTTTTCTATAACTCGGTGACATCCCCTAAGTTACATGAAGTGAAATCATTAAGCATACCATCGCTTCATCCTTCAGCGGTGTGTCAGTTCCCAAGAAATAAACTGACTAGCCTACCCCAAATGTTTTGCTATTTTTTTATTATTTACGAAAGTGCCATTGAATCCAAGATCGTAGATAAAACATTTGCACATTCCTAGAGGTCGGCAGCTGATCAGACGTCTCCAGAGAGCTGAGAAAACCCTGATGGTTAATACTCCATCCTTTCATTTGCTGCTCACTCCAATCAATAATGAAGTATTAGGAGCTTTTGTTCTAACCTAAAATAATAATGCCACGGGAACTAATAACAATGTGGCATATGTCATTATATTTAGTGGGCCCAAGTTAGTATATTAATGTGGTCAGTTTTATTATCCCCTTTGGTCAGCATACTGGCCGAACACCTTCAGGAATGGAAACCATCAAGAAAGTGAACAGGCACACGTGAGAAATTCTACAGTTACACATGCACATGCACGTGAAGAAATACATAATTTTTATTCATAATGTAAAATTGTAAATACCTAATGCATAAAGGTATTTCGGCTCTTCTCTTTCTCATTGGTATAAATAGCTCCTTACATCCCTCAGCTAGGGGACAAATGATAAATAGTTTACATCTAACCCTAGAGAGATCCTGAGAGCTTGTACTCAAACCCTAATATTTAGTGTCATTACATCCGTGGATGTAGGTGACATATTGGGTTGAACCATGTAAAAACCTTTGTCTCTCTCTTTATCTCTCATTTTTCTCTTTGGTTCATATCATTTTCACAATATCTGTAGTTGATAATAATCGGTAAAACTAAGCAAACACTCATTCAAAAAACCAATTTTAGACACCAACAGGCACGACGGGAGTGTCTTGGTTTGATTATTTTGTATACTCTTTATTTATAGTGAAAAAAAAGTATTTTACTATTGAAATAATAATATAAATGTTGTAGTTACTCTTGAGTACCATCGATAAATTATGAATTGATTTTGTTTTTGGATCATTAACAAAACATGTTTTGGTTAAGGATGTAGAGTAACAACATTAAAAGTGTAAAATTTGTGCACGAGGTTTTCATCGCTACGGGACACTGAGACTAGATGTATGCAATTTTACTTACCTGTGTATATAGAGAAAAAACTGTTTTTGGTGACCCGATCCTATGCAATATTGAGACTTATTGATTTGAGAGCCTAAGGATATAATATTCAAACTCGAGCAGGTAGATATTATTTCTCTGAGGGGCAATGCAAGAAAAGCTTGAAGGCAGACAGTTATCTAGGAAGAGCTGTTACTGTCAGAAAACTTTGTGGCTGAAATAATAAGCTTTGCTTTTAATTGTAGGAGAGGAGGTCCCCCTCACACCTCGGGTGGTCCCTATCTTTGTAAAAAGCTGGTACGGTCTACCAAATAGCATTTATATATATATATAATTAGTTGCAAAGCTCCAACATGGCTATAGAAGTGTTGATTAGTTGTCTCTTCGCTAGAGCCTTTATATACCTGTGTGTGAATTTTTGCAAGGCCATTTCTTTCAGCCTTTCAGGTCTAGATTTAATTCAAGATTATATGTTGGTAATAAAAAGTATATATCATTATAGTATGATTATTATTTATATCTAGCATAATTATACATAATTAATTATATAGAATAGTCAATGGTAAAGGTATCACAAGTTATAGTGCATATAAGGGTCGGAAGTAAATCTTATAGAACCCTTAGTAGCCCCTCATCATAATAGAGGAATTATATTATTGTTATGATAACTTATGTATAGTGTAATTATACTATTGTTATATAACTTATGCACAATCATTCAATATAGACAGGGAACCAAAAACACAGCCACCTCTCATTTTGAACCGGTTGAATTGATCACAGACCTAAAACAGAATGTTAAATTTTGAGAGAGAGAGAGAGAGAGACGCAGGCACAAGTGGGTTTTTCCTTCAAATGCAGTAGATTATTGATTAGCTTTGAACTGTTCCTTTGAGGATGAATGAAAATGAAGGCTTATAGTTGATGTTGAGTGTATTCAGAAAACTCTGCTGACGGAAGACGGGTAAGATACTAAATGTCAAAGAGCATCATTGGAGATGCAAAATGTTAAAAAAAAAATTATCTTTACAAATTAGACTGTCTGTGGTGAAGTTTAACGAGCAATTTCCGTTTTTAAATTTGTAAGGGTTCCGTAAAGATACAAATTGATTGGAGAATTTGTAAAGCGTTCCTACGAACTTCTGAAGTTCGTAAGGGTTCCTACGAACTTATTTTTTTCGTAAGAATTTTTACGGACTTTAGAAGTTTGTAGGAAGTATTATTAGCACATTAAAAAATTAAATTTGAGTTTCTACGAACTATATTACTTCGTAAGAATTTTCTACTAACTAATATAGTCCGCAGAAAGTTACTTCCCCTTTAGGCTATATGTAAATCAAAGGCAACTGACCTTTTTAAGTTTGTATCTTACCTTTCGTTACTCTCCACATGTATAGATGCTCTAAAACGAAGTAAATAGTCAGAAAAGGCAAGAGTTTCTTAATAGATCCAACGGCTAAAACTGTCAAACCAGATGATTTATAATAGGACCAGAGATATGAGGTGATGGACCACATTTATCATAGTGTTGGGATAGGATGGGGTCAATTGAAGCGGTCATGTTAATTCGAAGGCCACACAGATCACAGCATGAAAATAACAACTCAGTGCTGACATGCAAGTGTATCTAAATCCTCCGATTTGCAGGCTCTCTAGTTGAACTTTTCCATGATCCACAATCCCAAGATTCATTCTATTTATTTATTGATGATCAACGGTTCAGAATGGTCCGATTTTAGTGCATTTTGGGGGTGAAGAGAAGTGAACATAGAGATTACCTCGAATCCAATTATTGATGTAATCATATGGTGACAATAATAGAATCCTCTTTAGATAACATACTTATGTTCAACTCATAGAAAAACTATTGTTAGTATGCATGATTGAGGGTGATAAGTTCAACTGTACGTGATGTGCATGCAGGCGGCTAATTGGTCATTACCCACTTCTTTTTGGATGTTGAGAGTATGATGACAAGGGATAAGAAAATTTTAAACTTGCGCCAATACATATATGATTTTGAATCCATTCCGCATAACATAAATTAGACTAAGATGTCTTTTTAGTGCGAGGGAGCTTAAAGAAACAAACCATAAAAGCTGCTTGATGGTCTATATATTTTTCTTTTCGAAATTAGAGAATGTCCAACTTTCATAGAGCAAAACGGTGAAGTATTGCTTGAAAACAAGAGATATGAGAATGTGGAACTTGTCTAATTACTTATAAGTATAGCTTGGTAAATTTTTAGGTAATCGTATAATTAAATTTTTAGCCTTAAATAATTAATTTATAAATGGTTCATTTGAATTTTTCAGAGAAGATTGTAGTTTATTTATTATTTAATGTTTGGCATAAACAATGCATTAGGAAAGTTTTACCTCGTTAAAATTTTACGTTCCCACGCTCCAAGCGCGCAATGTGCCCTAAGTCGTCCAATCGCCCCGTGTCGCGCTTACGCGTGTCGCGATTGGTGGTGCTTAAGCACCACCGCGATGCGTAGGATCATAACTTCTTATTTGACTTGTCAACTAAGAATCTTAGTTGTCCTTTAGTTGATATACCACTATTTTTTGTAGTATTCCTCCAATGTGGGACAATAAGGGATTTTGAGCACTCTCATATCTTTCACACCCATTTGCTCATGTTTCTACCTTCTAAAATAAAACCCAAACTATGTTTAAAATAAAACACCAATAATATAATAAAATATTAACAACTAAAAAATAAAATATCAATAAATATTGGAATTTATCCAACATTCCCCCACCAATTTCAATATACACAAGAGAGCAAAGCAAAAAGACAATAAATAACTTTTGGCATTATCGCTAAAATCTAGTACATAAATGAGAAGTGTCTTTCGGACTTGAACTTCCATATAGTGAAAATAATTCAAAGCTTCATCAAGGTGCTGTGGTGAACGTATCTTGAACCAATGACCTTTTGAGACTAGCCGAAACTATCACACATACCGATTTATGAGTTTATAAGTGTTCTTCTAGCATGCACTTTTATGGACTTGTGCTAATCCTGATTTCACGAGCGCTTTAGGATCGGTCTTGATTCCATAGAAAGCGGCCACACTTTCGACACTCGTATAGGTAAATCAACTTTAGTGATTCTGCGAGTCACACTTATATGATTTATTAAGAAGTAACCTTCATCCTCTAACATGCAGAAAACCAACACTAGGCACACAGGAATGGAACTTTTTATATAAAATTCCTAGTGTTCCATAATTATAATTTAACTTGTTTGTACAACATTGAACTCTATGTATATTTTCAAGATATGAGTTGGGTTCCCATTAAATATAGTTCTGTTATTTAATAGACCTTAGTCCCATTCCTTTTGAGGTGATATATATCATCTCCCTAACAAGACCTTTAGTCAGAGGATCTGCTAAATTCTTGTCCGTTTTAATATAGTCAACTGTAATTACTCCTTCCTTGAGTAATTTTCTTATAATTTGATGCCTTAGACTAATGTGTCTAGATTTTCTGTTGTAAGTTTTGTTCGAAAATTTATAAATTGTGGCTTGGTTATCACAACTTATCATAATAGAAGGTGATGACTTTTTCCATAAAGGAATATCATACAACACATTTCTAAGCCATTTTGCTTCTTTACATGCATCTGCTAGGGCTATAAATTCAGATTGCATTATTGAATCTGATACACATGTTTGTTTCTTGGATTCCCAAGAGATAGCTGCTCCTCCTAACGTAAAAATCCAACCAGTATTTGACTTGGATTTTGATTCAAGGTTATTCCGACTTGAATCACTATATCCTTTTAAAACAGATGGATATCCTACATAATGTAAGACATAATCCAAAGTCCTCTTCAGGTATCTAAGCACCCTAGAAATTGCATTTCAGTGATCTTGTCCTGGATTACTTGTAAATCTACACAATACACTCACTGCATAAGCAATGTCTGGTCTAGTGCAATGCATGGCATACATTAGACTCCCAATAATACTAGCATATTTAAGTTGGTCCATAGCACGCCCAATATTTTTCATTAATTTGATGTTAGGATCCACTGGTGTAGCAGCTGGCTTAAGTTCAAAATGATTATATCTTTTAAGAACTTTTTCTATATAATGAGATTGAGATAAAGCTTAAGAATTATTCTTTCTCACAATTTTGATTCCTAAAATCACATCATCTTCGCCAAGATCTTTCATATCAAATTTTGATGAAAGAAACCTTTTGGTTTCTTCAACATATTTAAGATTAGACCCAAATATTAACATGTCATCCACATATAAGCAAATAATAACACCAACACCATTTTCAAATTTACTATATATACATTTGTCGGCATCATTAACTTTATATCCATGGGATATAACAATATTATTAAACTTCTCATGCCATTGCATAGGAGCTTGTTTAAGGCTATAAAGAGATTTACCAATTTACACACTTTCTTTTCTTGGTCAGGCAAAACAAACCCTTCAGGTTGTTCCATGTAAATCTCTTCTTCTAAATCACCATTTAAAAATGCAGTTTTAACATCCATTTGATGAATAACTAAATTGTGAATAGAAGCACGAGATATCAATATCCTAATGGAAGTGATTCGAGCAACAGGAGCATATGTATCAAAGTAATCAATTCTATGTTTTTGCTTATAGCCTTTAGCAACTAGTATTGCCTTAAATTTATTTATAGAACCATCCGGATTTAATTTTCTTTTAAATATCCATTTGCACCCAATAGGTTTAGCCCCGGGGGGAAGATCGAAAATAACTCAAGTTTGATTTGACAAAATTGAGTTCATTTCATCATTTATTGCTTCTTTTCAAAAGACAGCATCCCTAGATGTTACCGCTTCATGAAATGTGATCGGTTCATCTTCTACATTAAGAACAAATTTAGTTTTGTTCTTAGTATTATTTAAATCCCCTTCAACTAAATAAATAACAAAGTCAGGCCCAAATGTTTTTTAAGTTCTTTGTCTTTTACTCCTTCGTGGTTCAGCATCATTCGTTGTTTCAGAAGAAGATATAGGTTGTGAATTTTCTTCTAAATTTGAGGAGTCAACAGTCGGATTATTATTTTCTAAACCTTGATTCAAAGTACTAAACTTTGTTAGATGTTCAAAGAATTGCATATCTACCGACACAATGATTTCTTGAGTTTCAAGGTTTAAAAATCTATAAGTCGTACTGTTACTAGAGTATCCAATAAAAATACATTTGTAAGTCCTATTTCCTAATTTAGGTCTTTTAGGTTCGGATTTTCTTACATAAGCAACACATCCCCAAACTTTAAGACGTATAAGATTAGGCTTACGATTAAACCATAATTCATATGGTGTAATATCCTCATTTTTCAATGGAACTCTATTTAAAATATAACATGCGGATAAAACCGCTTCTCCCCACATCGACAAAGGTAAACCAGAACTGATTAACATTGAATTCATCATTTCAACTAAATTCCTATTTTTCCTTTTTGCCGTTCCATTTTGTTGTGGCGTATATGGAGCCGTAACTTAATGGATTATCCCATGAGTATTACAAAATTGTATAAATTCACTCGGGTAATATTCACCACCCCTATCGGATCGTAGGACTTTAATTTTCCGATTTTGTTGAGTTTCAACTTATGCTTTAAAAATTAGGAATTTCTCGAAAACTTCATCTTTACTTTTAAGTAAATATGTATATGCATATTATCAATGAACGTTAAGAAATATTTATTTTCACCACGAGTCATATTACTCTTCATATCACATACATCACTATGAATAAGATCAAGCATTTCGGATTTCCTCTTAATAGATTTGAACGACTTTCTAGTTATCTTCGATTGAGCATAAATTTCACATTTAGAAAGGTTATCAAATTTACAATCCGAGATTAGTCACATTTTTTATACTTTTATAATTCACATGACCTAATCTACTATGCCATAAAGAAATGGACTCAACCATATAAGCAGAACTAATATCATTGATTACATTAATTTTGATCATGTCGTTACAAGAGTACCCTTTGCCAATAAATTGGCCATTCTTAGACAAAACAAACTTATCAGACTCATACACTAGTTTGAAACCTCTCTTATTGAGAAGGTCCCCAGACACAAGATTTTTACACATATCAGGTACATGAAGTACATCAATTAGAGTATGTGTCTTTTCAGAAGTTAGCTTCAATTCCACTGTGCCTTTTCCAACTACATTGGTGCGAAGATTATTTGCTATCTTCACTTCTTTTCCATCAATTTTTTTAATATGTTTTGAATGAAAAGCGGTCTTTGCATATGTGGACCGTTGCGCCGGTATCCAGCCACCATCCACTTTCATTATCAATTGAATTTGCTTCGCATACAGTAGCAATAAGATCTTCAACATTGTTGGTTTCCTTCGACCCTTGTTTTTCCTTAAATGCCTTATTTTTAAGACGAAATTCTCGAGAATAATGGCCCGATTTTTCACAGAAGAAACATTTTCCCTTCTTTTTCTTATTTGCACCTTGGTCCTTGAATTTTGAATCATTCTTTGCTTTAAATTTTGAGTCTTTGGTAATCTTGGATTTTTTATCCTCAACCATATTAGCTTTTGAATGACCCTCACCTTGTTCATCCTTCTTTTCTCGAATACGAGTATCATCTTCAATACGAAGGTGACGAAGAAGGGATTCCACTGTATAAGTCTTTTCATCATGATTAATTTTCTTCTCAAAGCTATTCCAAGAGGATGGAAGTTTTGAAACAATCACCCCTACTTGAAATTCATCTTGAAGATTAATACCAGCGGCTTTAAGGTCACTAACAATTTGTTGGAGTTCATGGGCTTGTGCAACGACAGATTTATCATTGCTCATTCTAAAATTCATATAGTTTGAAATTAGAAATTTACGGTTGCTCGCTTCCTCATTTTGATACTTTGTCTCCAAAGCCTTTCATAATTCCTTTGTCGTCGGAATCATTCGATGAGCGCTATAAACAGTTTGAGACAAACCATTGAGGATGTGTCATCGACACATAAATTCGTCTTCTTTCCTCTTCACGCGTTTTTGCTTTATTTCTTCGGTGTCTTCGGGTGTGGGCTCAGGAATTTGTTCAAGGTTATCATCTAGAATGTATGCAAGTTTTTGTGATGTGAGGAAGAACATAACTTTCTCTTGCCAACGAGTGGAATTTCTGCCATCAAAACGGTCGAGTCGGATTAAGTCTTGAGTCATGACTTGGATAGATTGTGCCACAGTTCCTTCCATTTGAGTGGAGTAATAAGAATAATATTTTTGCCTAAAACTGTTGGAGTTTTGTTATGGAAAGAATGAAATATATTAATTAATTTCTATAAGGCTATTGGACTCAGCAACCGTAGGATCGTGCCTGTTTGGAACAACTGCGATCTAACGGTTTAGATTAGGCGTCCCATTGTAAGCGAATGGATATCCCCTACACGAAACGCTACGAGTTTATCTAACGGTTTAGGTCAAGTCGTTTTGGATTTTAAACCCTTTGATCGGATCGTTTAATCACAACCGTTGATCTGTTTTAACTTGTCAAAACATTAGGCTCCCACGCTCCAAGCAACGACACGCACGTGCGAAGTGCGCGTCAAAGCGCGTAATGCGCCCTAAGTTGCCCAATCGCCATTTCGCGCGCCACGTGTCGCGCTTACGCGTGTCGCGATTGGTGGTGCTTAAGCACCACCGCGATGCATAGGATCATAGCCTCTTATTTGACTTGTCAACTAAGAATCTTAATTGTCATTTAGTTGATATACCACTACTTTTTGTAGTATTCTTCGAATGTGGGATAATATGGGATTTTGAGTACTCCCATATCTTTCACACCCATTTGCTTATGTTTCTACCTTCTAAAATAAAATCCAAACTATGTTTAAAATAAAACACCAATAATATAATAAAATATTAACAACTAAAAAATAAAATATCAATAAATATTGGAATTTATCCAACATTAAATTCAATACATTACATTGATTATTATTTATGTAAAGTTAATAATTAATCGTTATACTATTTGGGACAACCAAATATCTAAAACCTTAAGAATAATTTTATAAGCATCAAGTTTTATATCACATGTGTAGTAAATGGTTGAAGTTATACTTGGGGTACAAAACATGGTAATAAAACTTGTTACGCATAGAATTTTGTGAAAATTAAATGGTTTCTTTCCCACAAATTGTGAACATATTTAACCTATTTGTTCCCAAAATAATAAACTTTGAATGAGAGATTTAATATGGAGAAATTGTTAGGTGAGCATAAAGTACCACCTGATGTGATTGAGTGATTACGTGGAAAAGTAACTTACGTTGTCATTTACCCCTAATTTCGGAAGGCGAATTAGTTCAATTGTTTATTTAAAGTGGGTTGTGTTTATAATAAGGATCTTGATAACATGTGGCCTAAGGATATACACTTAGAAACCAAAAATAGAAGGAAAAGAGTTCTGACATACAATTAATAGGACATAGATATTCATGTAGAGCCTTCATACTTACTATTTTGATACTCAAAACATGTGTCCTAAAGACACATGTTATCATATTCCTTATAATAATACAAAAAGTTCTGCACTTTTTACAATTTTATTTTCTTAACATTACGAAACTTTATCAAAACACACATTTTACTTAATAGGTTAGGATTTAATATTATCTTTTTAATACAAAAGTTAACAAGAGGCCTAAATTTATTTGGATTTCAAAAGACAAATACACTAATAACTAATAGTTACTATATCTGTTCCAAATCAATAGTCAGTCGCTATGTTAAAATGGTAATTTTTAAGAATTCGTTGAATCAATAATCTAAATCAAAACTTGTTCACTGTCATCAAATATGATTCGTTGATTCCAAAAAAAACATAATTTGGAACAGCATAAAAAATAAAACACGACTATTAATGAGTAGTCTAGTTGTTTCCAAAACTATTATATTGTTGCTATTTCTAAGAAACAATGTATTTTTTTTTAGTATTGCTAATGTTATGTCTCAAACTCAAAAAAATCACCAATATTATCCTCAATTTAACCAACAATTGAGTCTAACCCATTGTGAATCTTTAACACAATAGCCTCAATGTTAATTAAAGAAAAGTTTACACATTCACTTAAATATTATATGTTGAACTCATATTACAAGTGTATGAATTATTATTTTATTTTTATTAAAAAAAAGTATTATTATACTGGTAGATTTTTTTCATTAAATATTATATAAAGTGTCCACATTTTGAAAACTCTTGACGGACCGTTTTTCGATACTGTATTTAACAATCCATAGACTAGGACACTTGCACCAAAATGAAAAAGGACTCGGGCACAGGTTACAGCATTTAAAAAGAATATTACACAACAGTTTCGTTTTGTTTAGTAGTGCAAAGGATTGTATAGACATACCCATTGTTACATCTCAAGAGTATCATTATTCATACTTGATGCTCAGATCTAGTTGGTTATTCTATTATTTTACACGAATATGTTAATACTGTCTGAAGATATATGACGCAGCCACACATACGCGGAGAACTTATCTTTCTTTAACATTAAGTCATCTCACAGGTAGTAGGGAAAAACCACCACTGCGAGAAAAAATTTAAACTTTTTACAACAATCTGGCCATGCCTCTGGGGTTAGAGTCATCAAACAGGAATAGAAAAAAAAATACCCAAATGGGGCTCCACCCAAAAAAATAAAAATAAAGATGAGACTGCTAGGAAAATAGATGTAAAAAAAAGAGAAGCAAACATGAATGCTGCTTCATCTTGAGCATCTTTCTCCAAACAGACCTTAACATGATTCACTCATCTGAGCATGGAAGTGAGAGATCGGAAAACTACTTCTTCGCAGGGAATGGTTAATCCCATGTCGTGATCGAAACCAAACTCTTCTTCGGCACGTTGAAGGAGGCATTGAAACTCGGGATGAGTTAAAAATGAGATGGGAACAATGTATCTACTTCTATTTTCTCCAACGTAAACGGCGAAGTGTCCCTTTGGAACGTCAAGTGGGAGGCCTTCGTTATCGTATGCTTGTTTCTTTCCTAAGCTTGAGCATCTTTTGAGGATTTGCTTAAGAACTGCGGTTTGTGACAGCTTGTTTGATTTTCTAATGGCCATTTTTAAGGGCTGTTCAAAAACAAAGAGAGAGTTGAGATAGGAGAAGGACTGAGAGACCACAAAAAAATAGTAGAGGTGGTGGTGAGAAAGGATGGGGAGGGTGAAGGGTATTTATGAACAAAGGGGGGGGGGGGGGGGGGGGAGGAGGGAAGAGAGAGAGGCATGTGCCGAAGTGATAGCAGAGAACAAACCACGGGTGTTTTGGGTTACGTGTATATGGTTGGAAGGACAAGGGGCCCTCATTTGTTGACGCTTCAAATGAGAATACCCTTTCTTTTTTCTTTTTCGTTTTTTATGTGAATTAATTTTCATTCGCGGTTAACAGTATCGGAGATCGAACTGAGGACCAAATCAATTCATTCTCAAAACTGTCCCGGTAATCACCTTATATCACTGGATCAAAAAGCTTGGTTAAATGAAAATACTCACACATATAGCTAATCTAATTTAATATCTAATATTAAAAATGACGTCTCCTCTAGAAAATATGCTACGTGGCAGAATATTAGGTTAACATTTATTTTCATTTTTTGCACACGAAGAGTTTTCATTCAAAGTGAAAGTCTCACAGGTCTTTACATTTATTGTAAACAACTTCAAAGAGCGTCTTCTTCATTTATCATTTACGATAGTTTCTTTTCACGTTCCTCTCTTTCGTACATAGGTTTCCATTTGTACCTGGTTTGGGTTTGCTGTTTTTGAAGGGACCGAATGTTAAGATATGAAGAGCAACAAATTTATTTTGCGATATGAGTTTTGTCTTTGAATGGTTTGAGTGTTCGGGGTCTGAAGAGAAAAAAATAATTGTGATTTTGTGAAGTTAGTTTTCACACATCAAATTCACGTGAACCTTTCTTTGTTTGTCGTAAGATATTTGTGCGTATATCTTGTGGTAGTGTCTTATAAATTCCTTTATTATGGTGTATATTATGATTATATGCTATTTGTATTTGAAATTTCCTTTCGAAAAGTTGTTTATAGCCCTTAATATCTCCAAGCCCTGGATTTGCAGAATGAATCTTGAACTGAAAAAACAGGTACGTTTAAACCTATATCTCCATATTAGTACATCAAAAAATATAATTTGTTTATCTCAGTCATGAAAAAAAAACAGGCGAGCCGTACTTTTCTTTTATTTTCATTTGGATTATATTAATTTTACAACTTTTTCATGTCAATTTATTGCCTACATATAAGATGTTTGTCTTTCTGTTTGCTAAGTTTTCTTCAGTATGATAACTTTTTATGAATAATCTCTCATACATTAAAAAGGTTCATGAAACTGATGGTTGTCATTTCTTAAACTATTGAGAAGTTCCATGAAAAGGTTCATGAAACTGATAACACAAATCACTTAAATCTTTTTGGTGACTTGTGCTACCAAAAGAGTTGGGGTTGCTTGCATATACGATGTTTGCTTTCCTTCTGTATACATTAAAAAGGTTAATAAAACTGATAGCACAAATCAAGGTTTGCTTTCTTTCTACTCTTTTGGTATTCATAAGTTTTTATACACTATTTTTTTTAGTAACCGCTTCTTATAAAATCAAGAAGTTTTATAAAATCAAAAGATTTTTTAAAAATCGTTTCCTTTTAACTGTTTTTTATAAAATCATTTTCTTTATAAAATGTTAAAAAAAACTGTTATATATATATATATATATATATATATTTTTAAAGTTTTTATACACAGTTTTTTACTTTTTTTAAAAGTTAGTTTTTTTACTTTTTTTTGCTATTCAATATTTCAAAATTTATGTGTGTCAAATTTTTATTATGTATAACCTTTTTTGATAAATAAAATTATTTTATATCTTTTTTATAAAATGTTGTATTAATATAAAATTATTTTTTAAAAGAAACATTTTAAAAAATGTTTTTTGTTAGAAACTGGTAAAAGTTTTTATTGTTGTTTAACGTTTCAAACAACGTGAAGACTAATTAATTAAAAAATAGGTAAAATCATCTATTACAACTGTGAAGATTTTTAACGTTTCAAATAACGTAATTGATAAGGTGATTTTTTTTCCCAAAAATTTTCGTTTATTAAAAAATGTGTCTTTAAAACTATTTAAAAAAATATTAATAACTTTTAAAAAAATTAAAAAAGAAATATTAAAAAAATATTTTTTAAAAACACTATTTTTTAAAATGTTTTTATACAAAACATTTTAAAAAAATATTTAAATTTTAAAAAAGTATTTTTAATAAATATTATGTGACATCCCCCCTACTAAAATACCCGGTGGTCAGTCTGTGATTAAAATAAAACGTTGGTCACATATGGTTTATTCTTAACATCACTGTCGAAACTTTTTAAAGTTACAAACCACCTAATAACTTAATTAGACTCGTGCCAAATTTTATCCTTGATTAATAACAACATGCGGAAGTAAATAATAATTAAACCATCCACACAAACTAATAACTGAATCCAACATAGATGAATAATATAAATAAAGAGGACAGAATTAACTATCGGTTCAACAATGAAATACAATAGTAAACTGAAAACATAACCTGGATACACAAGGTCGCATAAATAAACTGAATACTAAAACTGAGGGCAACATGCCCAAATAAATACTGAAGAAAAATCCCTACACTAAGAATGAATGAATGAATGAAGCGTCTATAGCAAAGTCCTGTAACTTCCACATGAGCTACAGCTGCGCATCCCTATATAAAATCTTCAAACTGGGTGTCCGTGTGGCTGGACACCTAAAATGTTTTGAAAAATATTTTGACACGGGTCAGCGCCTAAGAAAATATTTGGAAAATATTTAGCAAGTAGTTAAATTGCAATAATTAAATATGCATGCACGCGTTTCATATTTAAGCTAGTGTCGCACTCACTTTAGGTATAACTCACCCCTATTCTAATGTACACACCTAACGCTTGCCTTCTAACCTTCTTAGTTAAGCTACCCCACCTAACTAGCCATATCACACCTCTTTCTACCGCACTACTCTAACCCGATTGTTCTAACTCTGATTATTAAGTATCTTCTCATTAACTTACTAATCGATTCAACTAATTTAGATCATATCACTACACCAAAAACAGGAATTTTGGCACGGTTTAAAACTGTGCCAGATCAAATCTGGCACGATTTTGAACTGTGCTAGAATCAGGTGTTCCAAAATGATATTTCTGGCCAAACGGGAACACTTCTGGCACACTTTTAAACCATGCCAGAATTTGATATTTCTGGCACACTTTTGGCACCGTTTTTAACTGTGCCAGATTCAGCTAAACAGGAACACTTCTGACACTTTAAATCGTGCAAGAATTTCATATTTCTGGCACACTTTTGGCCAGATTCAGCATAGTTTAAAAAAAATTGGCACAGTTCAAAATCGTGCCAAAATATGATACACTTTTGCCACAGTTTTGAACTGTGCCAAATTTTTTATATAAAAAAAATTAATTATTTGAAAACACAAAATTCACAAATTAATAATATTGCGCGTTGTTAATAAACTAATGTACATACAAACTTCAAAATATTACAAGTCTTTAACAGCTCACAGGGCCAAAAAAAATTGGGCAGAGTTTCCTCCATTTTCTGGACATTCCAAAACCTGTAAATACAAAACCTGCCTAACATAAAGCCCGCACGACCAAAAAATAAAACAATTAACTTACAAAACCCGCACGGCCATAAAAAGTCAACAATAAAGCAACAAAGGACCGTACGACCATGACACAAAAAAATGGAATCATGAATAAACTCCTTGTGGTAAACCATTGAGTTTTTTGTGTGTTCCACGTCAATAAAAGCCAACGATAAACTGTTATCCTGCAAAAAAATAGGATGCAAAAAAGATACGATATTAGTAACCCAATAATTTACGAATTTTTTTTTACTAAAACTAAAAAATTACATATACGAGTGGAAATTATCCTCATACTCTCAAACCGGGAAACCCGAGACAACGCGGTCAGTTCCTACAAGTTACATTGGTCCTGTACGAGGTGTTCTTGCCTCCTACGGGATCGTTTGGGGGCTGGTTTGGGTTTTCACCCTTTAACGGCATGTTTTTAACTCTAAGTGTGATTTTTACAAATTATCGTCATATTCTCAAACTGGGAGACCCGAGACTAGGCGGTCAGTTCCTACAAGTTACATTGGTCTCGTACGAGGTGTTCGTACCCCCTAGAGGGTCGTTTGGGGGTTGGTTTGGTTTTTCACCCTTTAACGACATGTTTTTAACTCTAAGAGTGATTTTTGTAAATTATCGTCATACTCTCAAACCGGGAGACTCGGGACTACGCAGTCAGTTCTTACAAGTTACATTGGTCCCGTGCGAGGTGTTCGTGCCTCCTACGGGGTCGTTTGGGGGCTGGTTTGGGTTCTTACCCGTTGACGACTTGTTTTTAAGTTTAAGTGTTGATTTTTGTAAATTATCATCATACTCTCAAATCAGGAGACCCGAGACTACCCGGTCAGTTCCTACAAGTTACATTGGTCCCGTGCGAGGTGTTCGTGCCTCCTACGGGGTCGTTTGGGGGTTTGTTTGGGTTTTCACCCTTTAACGGCATGTTTTTAACTCTATGTGGTATTTTTGTAAATTATCGTCATACTCTCAAACCGAGAGACCCGGGACTACGCGATCGTTTCGAGAAGTTACATTGGTCCCGTCCGAGGTGTTCGTGCCTCTTACAGGGTCGTTTGGGGGCTGGTTTGGGTTTTCACCCTTTGACGGCTTGCTTTTAAGTCTGAGTGTGATTTTTGCAAATTATCGTCATACACTCAAACCGGGAGACCCGGGACTACGCGGTCAGTTCCTACAAGTTACATTGGTCCTGTTCGAGGTGTTCGTGCCCCCTACGGGATAGTTTGGGGGCTGGTTTGGATTTTCACCCTTTAACGACTTGTTTTTAAGTCTAAGTGCGATTTTTATAAATTATCATCATACTCTCAAACCGGTAGACCCGAGACTACGCGATCAGTTCCTACAAGTTACATCGGTCCCGTGCGAGGTGTTCGTGCCTCCTATGGGGTCGTTTGGGGGCGGGTTTGGGTTTTCACCCTTTTTAAGTCTAAGTGTGATTTTTAAGAATTATCGTCATATTCTCAAAATGGGAGACCCGGGACTACGCAGTCAGTTCCTACAAGTTACATTGGTTCCATGCGAGGTTTTCGTTCCTCTTACGAGGTCGTTTGGGGGCTGGTTTGGATTTTCACCCTTTAACGGCTTGTTTTTATTCAAAGTGTTATTTTTGCAAATTATCGTCATATTCTTAATTCGGGAGACCCGGGACTACGCAGTCAGTTCTAATAAGTTACATTGGTCCCGTGCGAGTTGTTCGTGCCTCCTATGGGGTCGTGTGGGGGTTGGTTTGGGTTTGCACCCTTTTTAAGTCAAAGTGTGATTTTTATAAATTATCGTCATACTCTCAAACCGAGAGACCCGGGACTACGCGGTCAGTTCCTACAAGTTACATTGGTCCCGTGCGAGGTTCTCTCGCCTTCTAAGGGGTCGTTTAGGGGCTGGTTTGGGTTTTCACCCTTTAGCGGCATGTTTTTAACTCTAAGTGTGATTTTTGCAAATTATCGTCATACTCTCAAACCGAGAGACCGGGACTATGCGGTCACTTCCTACAAGTTACATTCGTCTTGTGCGAGGTGTTCGTGCCTCCTACGGGGTCGTTTGGGGGATGGTTTGGGTTTTCACCCTTTAACGACATGTTTATAACTCTAAGTGTGATTTTTGCAAATTATCGTCATACTCTCAAATCGGGAGACCCGGGACAACGCGGTCAGTTCCTACAAGTTACCTTGGTCCCGTGTGAGGTGTTCGTACCTCCTACGGGGTCGTTTGGGGGCTGGTTTGGGTTTACCCGTTGACGGCTTATTTTTAAGTTTAAGTGTTGATTTTTTCAAATTATCGTCATACTCTTAAACCAGGATACCCGAGACTACCCGATCAGTTCCTATAAGTTACATTGGTCCCGTGCGAGGTTTCGTCCCTCCTACGAGGTCGTTTGGGGGTTGGTTTAGGTTTTCACCCTTTAACGGCATGTTTTTAACTGTAAGTGTTATTTTTACAAATTATCATCATACTCTCAAACCGTGAGACTCAGGACTATACGGTCAGTTCCTACAAGTTACATTGGTCCCGTGTGAGGTGTTCGTGCCTCCTACTGGGTAGTTTGGGTCTGGTTTGGGTATTCACCCTTTGACGACTTGTTTTTAAGTCTAAGTGCGATTTTTACAAATTATCATCATACTCTCAAACCGGGAGACCCTGGACTACGCGGTCAGTTCCTACAAGTTACATTGGTCCCGTGCGAGGTGTTCGTGCCTCCTACGGGGTCGTTTGGGGGCTGGTTTGGATTTTCACCCTTTAACGACTTGGTTTTAAATCTAAGTGTGATTTTTAAAAATTATCATCATACTCTCAAACCGGGAGACCCGGGACTACGCGGTCAGTTCCTACAAGTTATATTGGTCCAGTGCGAGGTGTTCGTGCCTCCTATGGGGTCGTTTGGGGGCTGGTTTGTGTTTTCACCATTTTTAAGTCTAAGTGTGATTTTTTGCAAATTATCGTCATATTCTCAAATCGGGAGACCCAGGACTACGCGGTCAGTTCCTACAAGTTACATTGGTTTCGTGCGAGGTGTTCGTGCCTCCAAGGGGTCGTTTGGGGGATGGTTTGGGTTTTCGCCCTTTAACGACATGTTTTTAACTCTAAGTGTGATTTTTTCAAATTATCTTCATACTCTCAAACCGGGAGACCCGAGAGTATGCGGTCTCTTCCAACAAGTTACATTGGTCCCGTACGAGGTGTTCGTGCCTCCTAGAGGGTCGTTTGGGGGTTGGTTTGGGTTTTCATCCTTTTTAAGTCAAAGTGTGATTTTTACAAAATATCATCATACACTCAAACCGAGAGACTCAGGACTACGCGGTCAATTCCTACAAGTTACATTGGTCTTGTGCGAGGTGTTCGTGCCTCCTACGGGGTCGTTTGGGGGCTGGTTTGGATTTTCACCCTTTAACGGCTTGTTTTTAAGTCTATGTGTTATTTTTGCAAATTATCATCGTATTCTCCAACCGGGAGACCCGGTACTACGCGGTCAGTTCCTACAAGTTACATTGGTCCCGTACGAGTTGTTCGTGCCTCCTAGAGGGTCGTTTGGGGGTTGGTTTGGGTTTTCATCCTTTTTAAGTCAAAGTGTGGTTTTTACAAATTATCATCATACACTCAAACCGAGAGACTCGAGACTACGCGGTCAATTCCTACAAGTTACATTGGTCTTGTACGAGGTGTTCGTGCCTCCTACGGGGTCGTTTGGGGGCTGGTTTGGATTTTCACCCTTTAACGACATGTTTTTAACTCTAAGTGTAATTTTTGCAAATTATCGTCATAATCTCAAACCGAGAGACCCGAGACTACGCGGTCAGTTCCTATAAGTAACATTGGTCCCGTACGAGGTGTTCGTGCCTCCTTGAGGGTCGTTTGGGGGTTGGGTTGGGTTTTCACCCTTTAAACGCATGTTTTTAACTCTAAGTATGATTTTTGCAAATTATCATCATACTCTCAAATCTAGAGACCCGAGACTACGCGGTCAGTTCCTACAAGTTACATTAGTCCCGTACGAGGTGTTCGTGCCTCCTACGGGGTCGTTTGGGGGCTGGTTTGGGTTTTTACCCGTTGACGGCTTGTTTTTAAGTTTAAGTATTGATTTTTGCAAATTATCATCGTACTCTCAAACGGGGAGACCCGAGACTACCCGATCAATTTCTACAAGTTATATTGGTCCCGTGCGTGGTGTTCGTGCCTCTTATGGGGTCGTTTGGGGTCTGGTTTCGGTTTTCACCCTATGATGGCTTATTTTTATGTCTGAGTGTGATTTTTGCAAATTATCGTCATACACTCAAACCGGGAGACCCGGGACTACACGGTCAGTTCTTACAAGTTACATTGGTACCGTGCGAGCTATTCATTCCCCTACGGGGTCGTTTAGGGGCTGGTTTGGATTTTCACGACTTGTTTTTAAGTCAAAGTGTGATTTTTATAAATTATCATCATACTATCAAACCGGGAGACCCAGGACTACGCGATCAGTTCCTACAAGTTACATTGGTCCCGTGTGAGGTGTTTGTGCCTCCTATGGCATCGTTTGGGGGTTGGTTTGGATTTTCACCTTTTTTAAGCGTAAGTGTGATTTTTGCAAATTATCATCTTATTCTCAAACCGGGAGACCCGGGACTACACGGTCATCTCCTACGAGTTACATTGGTTACGTGCGAGGTGTTCCTGCCTATTACTGAGTCGTTTGGGGGCTGGTTTGGATTTTCACCCTTTAACGGCTTGTTTTTAAGTCAAAGTGTGATTTTTTCAAATTATCATCCTACTCTCAAATCGAGAGACCCGGGACTACGCGGTCAGTTGCAACAAGTTACATTGGTCCCGTGCAATGTGTTCGTGCCTCCTGTGAGGTCGTGTGGGGGTTGATTTGGGTTTTCACCCTTTGACAGCTTATTTTTAAGTCTGAGTGTGATTTTTGCAAATTATCATCATACTCTTAAACCAAGAGTCCCGGGACTACGCGGTCAGTTATTACAAGTTACATTGGTCCCGTGCGAGGGGTTCGTGCCCCTTACGGGTTCGTTTGGTGGCTGGTTTGGATTTTCACGACTTGTTTTTAAGTCAAAGTGTGATTTTTACAAATTATCATCATACTCTCAAACCGGGAGATCCGGGACTACGCGGTCAGTTCCTACAAGTTACATTAGTCCCGTGCGAGGTGTTCGTGCCTCCTATGGGGTCGTTTGGGGGTGGTTTGGATTTTCACCCTTTTTAAGCCTAATTGTTATTTTTGCAAATTATCGTCATATTCTCAAATAGGGAGACCCGGGACTACGCGGTCAGTTCCTACAAGTTACATGGGTTCCGTGCGAGGTGTTCGTGCCTCTTACGGAGTCGTTTGGGGTCTGGTTTGGATTTTCACCCTTTAACGGCTTATTTTTAAGTCAAAGTGTGATTTTTTCAAATTATCGTCTTACTCTCAAACCGAGAGACCTGGGACTACGTGGTCAGTTCCAACAAGTTACATTGGTCCCGTGTGATGTGTTCGTGCCTCCTATGGGGTCGTGTGGGGGTTGATTTGGGTTTTCACCCTTTTTCAGTCAAAGTGTGATTTTTGTAAATTATCGACATACTCTCAAACTGAGAGACTCGGGACTACGCGGTCAGTTTTTACAAGTTACATTGGTCCCGTGCGAGGTGTTCGTGCCTCCTACGAGTTCGTTTGGCAGCTGGTTTGGGTTTTCACCCTTTAACGGCATGTTTTTAACTCTAAGTGTGATTTTTTTAAGTTATCGTCATTCTCTCAAATCGGGAGATCCAGGACTACACGGTCAGTTCCTATAAAGTTACATTGGTCATGTACGAGGTGTTCGTGCCTCATACGGGGTCATTTGGGGGATGGTTTGGGTTTTCACCCGTTAACGGCATGTTTAAGTGTGATTTTTACAAATTATCATCATACTCTCAAATCGAAGGACCCGGGACTACGCGGTCAGTTCCTATAACTACATTGATCCCGTGCGAGGTGTTTGTGCCTCGTACAGGGTCGTTCGGGGATTGGTTTGGGTTTTCACCCTTTAATGACTAGTTTTTAAGTTTAAGTGTGATTTTTACAAATTATCGTCATACTCTCAAACCGGGACTACGCGGTCATTTCCTACAAGTTACATTGGTCCTGGGCGAGGTATTCGTGCCTCTTACGGGGTCATTTGGGGGCAGGTTTGAATTTTCACCCTTTAATGACTTGTTTTTAAGTCAAAGTGTGATTTTTGCAAATTATCGTCATATTCTCAAACCCCGAGACTCAGGACTACGCGGTCGGATCCAACAAGTTACATTGGTCCCGTGCGAGGTGTTCGTGCCTCCTATGGGGTCGTGTGGGGGTTGGTTTGGCTTTTCACCCTTTTTAATTCAAAGTGTGATTTTTGCAAATTCTCGTCATACTCTCAAACTGAGAGACCCGGGACTACGCGGTCAATTCCTACAAGTTACATTGGTCCTGTGCGAGGTGTTCGTGCCTCCTACGGGGTCGTTTGAGGGTTGGTTTGGGTTTTCAGACTATAACGGCATATTTTTAAATCTAAGTGTGATTTTTGCAAATTATCATCATACTCTCAAACCGGGAGACCCGCGACTACATGGTCAGTTGCTACAAGTTATATTGGTCTCGTACGAGGTGTTCGTGCCTTCCAGAGGATCGTTTGGGGTAGGTTTGGGTTTTCACCCTTTAACGGCATGTTTTTAACTCTAAGTGTGATTTTTGCAAATTACCGTCATACTCTAAAACCGAGAGCCCCGGGACTACGCGGTCAGTTCCTACAAGTTACATTGATCCCGTGCGAGGTGTTCGTGCCTCCTACGGGGTCGTTTGGGGGCTAGTTTGGGTTTTCATCCTTTAACGACATGTTTTTAACTCTAAGTGTGGTTTTTGAAAATCATCGCCATACTCTCAAACCGGGAAACCCGAGACTACGCGGTCAGTTCCTGCAAGTTACATTGGTCCCGTGCGAGGTGTTCGTGCCCCCTACGGGGTCGTTTGGAGGCTGGTTTGGGTTTTCACCCTTTAACGACATGTTTTTAACTCTAAGTGTGATTTTTTCAAATTACCATCATACTCTCAAATCGAGAGACCGGGGACTACGCGGTCAGTTCCTACAAGTTACATTGATCCCGTGCGAGGTGTTCGTGCCTCCTACGGGGTCGTTTGGGGGCTAGTTTGGGTTTTCACCCTTTTAACGGCATGTTTTTAACTCTAAGTGTGATTTTTGAAAATCATCATCATACTCTCAAATCGGGAGACCCGAGACTACGCGGTCAGTTCCTACAAGTTACATTGGTCCCGTGCGAGGTGTTCGTTCCCCCTACGGGGTCGTTTATGGGCTGGTTTGGGTTTTCACCCTTTAACGACATTTTTTTAACTCTAAGTGTGATTTCTGCAAATAATCGTCATACTCTCAAACCGGGAGCCCCGGGACTATGCGGTCAGTTCCTACAAGTTACATTGGTCCCGTGCGAGGTGTTCGTGCCTCCTACGGAGTCGTTTTGGGGCTGGTTTGGGGTTTCACCCTTTAACGGCATGATTTTTACTCTGAGTGTGATTTTGGCAAATTATCGTCATACTTTCAAACTAGGAGACCCGAGACTACGCGGTCAGTTCTTACAAGTTACATTGGTCCCGTATGAGGTGTTCGTGCCTACTAGAAGGTCGTTTGGGGGTTGGTTTGGGTTTTCACCCTTTAACAGCATGTTTTTAACTCTAAATGTGATTTTTGAAAATTATCGTCATACTCTGAAATCGAGAGACCCGGGACTACACGGTCAGTTCCTACAAGTTACATTGGTCTCGTGCGAGGTGTTCGTGCCTCCTACGGAGTCGTTTGGTGGCTGGTTTGAATTTTCACCCATTGACGCTTTGTTTTTAAGTTTAAGTGTTAATTTTTGCAAATTATCTTCATACTCTTAAATCGGTAGGCCCGAGACCACCCGATCAGTTCCTACAAGTTACAATGGTCCCGTGCGAGGTGTTCGTGCCTCCTACGGGTTCATTTGGGGGTTGGTTTGGGTTTTCACCCTTTAACGGCATGTTTTTAACTCTAAGTGTGGTTTTTGGATATTATCGTCAGACTTTGTAATCGAGAGACCCGGGACTGCGCGACCGGTTCCTACCAGTTACATTGGTCCCGTGCGAGGTGTCCGTGCCTCCTACGGGGTCGTTTGGGTGCTGGTTTTGGTTTTCACCCTTTGACGGCTTATTTTTAAGTCTGATTGTGATTTTGGCCAATTATCTTTATACTCTTAAACCGGGAGACCCAGGACTACGCGGTTAGTTGCTACAAGTTACATTAGTCCCGTGCGAGGTGTTCGTTCCCCCTACGGGGTCGTTTGGGGCCTGGTTTGGATTTTCATCCTTTAACGACTTGTTTATAAGTCTTAGTGTGATTTTTAAAAATTATCATCATACTCTCAAATCGGGAGACTATTGAATACGCGGTCAGTTCCAACAAGTTAAATTGGTCCCGTGCGAGGTGTTCGTGCCTCTTACGGGGTCATTTGGGGGCTGGTTTGGGTTTTCACCCTTTAACGACATGTTTTAAACTCTAAGTGTGATTTTTGCAAATTATGGTCATACTCTCAAATCGGGAGACCCGGGACAACGCGGTCAGTTCCTACAAGTTACATTGGTCCCGTGTGAGGTGTTCGTACCTCCTACGGGGTCGTTTGGGGGCTGGTTTGGGTTTACTCGTTGACAGCTTATTTTTAAGTTTAAGTGTTAATTTTTGCAAATTATCGTCATACTCTCAAAGCAGGAGACCCGAGACTACCCGATGAGTTCCTATAAGTTACGTTGGTCCCATGCGAGGTTTCGTCCCTCCTACTGGGTCGTTTGGGGGTTGGTTTAGGTTTTCACCATTTAACGGCATGTTTTTAACTATAAGTGTTATTTTTGCAAATTATCGTTATACTCTCAAACCGTGAGACTCAGGACTATGCGGTCAGTTCCTACAAGTTACATTGGCCCCGTGTGAGGTGTTCGCTCCTCCTACGCGGTCGTTTGGATCTGGTTTGGGTATTCACCCTTTGACGACTTGTTTTTAAGTCTGAGTGTGATTTTTGCAAATTATCATCATACTCTCAAACCGGGAGACCCTGGACTACGCGGTCAGTTCCTACAAGTTACATTGGTCCCGTGCGAGGGGTTCGTGCCCCTTACGGGTTCGTTTGGTGGCTGGTTTGGATTTTCACGACTTGTTTTTAAGTCAAAGTGTGATTTTTACAAATTATCATCATACTCTCAAACCGGGAGATCCGAGACTACGCGGTCAGTTCCTACAAGTTACATTAGTCCCGTGCGAGGTGTTCGTGCCTCCTATGGGGTCGTTTGGGGGTGGTTTGGATTTTCACCCTTTTTAAGCCTAATTGTTATTTTTGCAAATTATCGTCATATTCTCAAATGGGGAGACCCGGGACTACGCGGTCAGTTCCTACAAGTTACATGGGTTCCGTGCGAGGTGTTCGTGCCTCTTACGGAGTCGTTTGGGGTCTGGTTTGGATTTTCACCCTTTAACGGCTTATTTTTAAGTCAAAGTGTGATTTTTTCAAATTATCGTCTTACTCTCAAACCGAGAGACCTGGGACTACGTGGTCAGTTCCAACAAGTTACATTGGTCCCGTGTGATGTGTTCGTGCCTCCTATGGGGTCGTGTGGGGGTTGATTTGGGTTTTCACCCTTTTTCAGTCAAAGTGTGATTTTTGTAAATTATCGACATACTCTCAAACTGAGAGACTCGGGACTACGCGGTCAGTTTTTACAAGTTACATTGGTCCCGTGCGAGGTGTTCGTGCCTCCTACGAGTTCGTTTGGCAGCTGGTTTGGGTTTTCACCCTTTAACGGCATGTTTTTAACTCTAAGTGTGATTTTTTTAAGTTATCGTCATTCTCTCAAATCGGGAGATCCAGGACTACACGGTCAGTTCCTATAAAGTTACATTGGTCATGTACGAGGTGTTCGTGCCTCATACGGGGTCATTTGGGGGATGGTTTGGGTTTTCACCCGTTAACGGCATGTTTAAGTGTGATTTTTACAAATTATCATCATACTCTCAAATCGAAGGACCCGGGACTACGCGGTCAGTTCCTATAACTACATTGATCCCGTGCGAGGTGTTCGTGCCTCGTACAGGGTCGTTCGGGGATTGGTTTGGGTTTTCACCCTTTAACGACTAGTTTTTAAGTTTAAGTGTGATTTTTACAAATTATCGTCATACTCTCAAACCGGGACTACGCGGTCATTTCCTACAAGTTACATTGGTCCTGGGCGAGGTATTCGTGCCTCTTACGGGGTCATTTGGGGGCAGGTTTGAATTTTCACCCTTTAATGACTTGTTTTTAAGTCAAAGTGTGATTTTTGCAAATTATCGTCATATTCTCAAACCCCGAGACTCGGGACTACGCGGTCGGATCCAACAAGTTACATTGGTCCCGTGCGAGGTGTTCGTGCCTCCTATGGGGTCGTGTGGGGGTTGGTTTGGCTTTTCACCCTTTTTAATTCAAAATGTGATTTTTGCAAATTCTCGTCATACTCTCAAACCGAGAGACCCGGGACTACGCGGTCAATTCCTACAAGTTACATTGGTCCCGTGCGAGGTGTTCGTGCCTCCTACGGGGTCGTTTGAGGGTTGGTTTGGGTTTTCAGACTATAACGGCATATTTTTAACTCTAAGTGTGATATTTGCAAATTATCATCATACTCTCAAACCGAGAGACCCGCGACTACATGGTCAGTTGCTACAAGTTATATTGGTCTCGTACGAGGTGTTCGTGCCTTCCAGAGGATCGTTTGGGGTAGGTTTGGGTTTTCACTCTTTAACGGCATGTTTTTAACTCTAAGTGTGATTTTTGCAAATTACCGTCATACTCTAAAACCGAGAGCCCCGGGACTACGCGGTCAGTTCCTACAAGTTACATTGATCCCGTGCGAGGTGTTCGTGCCTCCTACGGGGTCGTTTGGGGGCTAGTTTGGGTTTTCACCCTTTTAACGGCATGTTTTTAACTCTAAGTGTGATTTTTGAAAATCATCATCATACTCTCAAATCGGGAGACCCGAGACTACGCGGTCAGTTCCTACAAGTTACATTGGTCCCGTGCGAGGTGTTCGTTCCCCCTACGGGGTCGTTTGTGGGCTGGTTTGGGTTTTCACCCTTTAACGACATTTTTTAACTCTAAGTGTGATTTCTGCAAATAATCGTCATACTCTCAAACCGGGAGCCCCGGGACTATGCGGTCAGTTCCTACAAGTTACATTGGTCCCGTGCGAGGTGTTCGTGCCTCCTACGGAGTCGTTTTGGGGCTGGTTTGGGGTTTCACCCTTTAACGGCATGATTTTTACTCTGAGTGTGATTTTGGCAAATTATCGTCATACTTTCAAACTAGGAGACCCGAGACTACGCGGTCAGTTCTTACAAGTTACATTGGTCCCGTATGAGGTGTTCGTGCCTCCTAGAAGGTCGTTTGGGGGTTGGTTTGGGTTTTCACCCTTTAACAGCATGTTTTTAACTCTAAATGTGATTTTTGAAAATTATCGTCATACTCTGAAATCGAGAGACCCGGGACTACACGGTCAGTTCCTACAAGTTACATTGGTCCCGTGCGAGGTGTTCGTGCCTCCTACGGAGTCGTTTGGTGGCTGGTTTGAATTTTCACCCATTGACGCTTTGTTTTTAAGTTTAAGTGTTAATTTTTGCAAATTATCTTCATACTCTTAAATCGGTAGGCCCGAGACCACCCGATCAGTTCCTACAAGTTACAATGGTCCCGTGCGAGGTGTTCGTGCATCCTACGGGTTCATTTGGGGGTTGGTTTGGGTTTTCACACTTTAACGGCATGTTTTTAACTCTAAGTGTGGTTTTTGGATATTATCGTCAGACTTTGTAATCGAGAGACCCGGGACTGCGCGACCGGTTCCTACCAGTTACATTGGTCCCGTGCGAGGTGTCCGTGCCTCCTACGGGGTCGTTTGGGTGCTGGTTTTGGTTTTCACCCTTTGACGGCTTATTTTTAAGTCTGATTGTCATTTTGGCCAATTATCTTTATACTCTTAAACCGGGAGACCCAGGACTACGCGGTTAGTTGCTACAAGTTACATTAGTCCCGTGCGAGGTGTTCGTTCCCCCTACGGGGTCGTTTGGGGCCTGGTTTGGATTTTCATCCTTTAACGACTTGTTTATAAGTCTTAGTGTGATTTTTAAAAATTATCATCATACTCTCAAATCGGGAGACTATTGAATACGCGGTCAGTTCCAACAAGTTAAATTGGTCCCGTGCGAGGTGTTCGTGCCTCTTACGGGGTCATTTGGGGGCTGGTTTGGGTTTTCACCCTTTAACGACATGTTTTAAACTCTAAGTGTGATTTTTGCAAATTATGGTCATACTCTCAAATCGGGAGACCCGGGACAACGCGGTCAGTTCCTACAAGTTACATTGGTCCCGTGTGAGGTGTTCGTACCTCCTACGGGGTCGTTTGGGGACTGGTTTGGGTTTACTCGTTGACAGCTTATTTTTAAGTT
Organism: Sambucus nigra; assembly: GCA_949130495.1. Classification (NCBI taxonomy): domain Eukaryota; kingdom Viridiplantae; phylum Streptophyta; class Magnoliopsida; order Dipsacales; family Adoxaceae; genus Sambucus; species Sambucus nigra. The sequence goes on along the minus strand of OX422210.1, from coordinate 459,003,050 downwards.
TAAGTGTTAATTTTTGCAAATTATCGTCATACTCTCAAAGCAGGAGACCCGAGACTACCCGATGAGTTCCTATAAGTTACGTTGGTCCCATGCGAGGTTTCGTCCCTCTTACTGGGTCGTTTGGGGGTTGGTTTAGGTTTTCACCATTTAACGGCATGTTTTTAACTATAAGTGTTATTTTTGCAAATTATCGTTATACTCTCAAACCGTGAGACTCAGGACTATGCGGTCAGTTCCTACAAGTTACATTGGCCCCGTGTGAGGTGTTCGCGCCTCCTACGCGGTCGTTTGGATCTGGTTTGGGTATTCACCCTTTGACGGCTTGTTTTTAAGTCTGAGTGTGATTTTTGTAAATTATCATCATACTCTCAAACCGGGAGACCCTGGACTACGCGGCCAGTTCCTACAAGTTACATTGGTCCCGTGCGAGGTATTCGTGCCCCCTACGGGGTCGTTTGGGGGTTGGTTTGGATTTGTACCCTTTAACGACTTGTTTTTAAGTCTAAGTGTGATTTTTAAAAATTGTCATCATACTCTCAAATCGGGAGACCCGGGACTAAGCAGTCAGTTCCTACAAGTTACATTGGTCCCGTGTGAGGTGTTCGTGCCTCCTATGGGGTCGTTTGGGGGTTGGTTTGTGTTTTCACCCTTTTTAAGTCTAAGTGTGTTTTTGCAAATTATCGTAATATTCTCAAATCGGGAGACCCAGGACTACGCGGTCAGTTCCTACAAGTTACATTGGTTCCGTACGAGGTGTTCGTGCCTCCTCCGGGGTCGTTTGGGGGCTGGTTTGGGTTTTTGCCCTTTAACGACATGTTTTTAACTCTAAGTGTGATTTTTTCTAATTATCTTCATACTCTCAAACCAGGAGACCCGAGACTATGCGGTCTGTTCCTACAAAGTTACATTGGTTCTGTACGTGGTGTTCGTGCCTCATACGTGGTCATTTGGGGGATGGTTTGGGTTTTCACCCGTTAACGTAATATTTAAGTGTGATTTTTACAAATTATCGTCATAATCTCAAATCGAAGGACCCGGGACTATGCGGTCAGTTCCTATAACTACATTGGTCATGTGCGAGGTGTTCGTGCCTCGTACAGGGTCGTTTGGGGGTTGGTTTTGGTTTTCACCCTTTAACGATGAGTTTTTAAGTCTAAGTGTGATTTTTACAAATTATCGTCATACTCTCAAACCGGGACTACGCGGTCATTTGCTACAAGTTACATTGGTCCTGTGCGAGGTGTTTGTGCCTCTTACGGGGTCTTTTGGGGGCAGGTTTGAATTTTCACCCTTTAACGACTTGTTTTTAAGTCAAAGTGTGAATTTTACAAATTATCGCCATATTCTCAAACCCCGAGACTCGGGACTACGCGATCAGTTCCAACAAGTTACATTGGTCTAGTGCGAGGTGTTCGTGCCTCCTATGGGGTCGTGTGGGGGTTGGTTTGGGTTTTCACCCTTTTTAATTCAAAGTGTGATTTTTTGCAAATTATCATAATACTCTCAAATTGAGACACCCGGGACTACGCGGTCAATTCCTACAAGTTACATTGGTCCCGTGCGAGGTGTTCGTGCCTCCTACGGGGTCGTTTGGGGGTTGGTTTGGGTTTTCACCCTATAACGGCACATTTTTAACTCTAAGTGTGATTTTTGCCAATTATCATCATACTCTCAAACCGGGAGACCCGCGACTACGCGGTCAGTTGCTACAAGTTACATTGGTCCCATACGAGGTGTTCGTGCCTCCTAGAGGATCATTTGGGGTTGGTTTGGGTTTTCACCCTTTAACGGATTGTTTCTCACTCTAAGTGTGATTTTTGCAAATTATCGTCATACTCTTAAACCAGGAGACCCGGAACTACGCGATCAGTTCCTACAAGTTACATTGGTCCTGTGCGAGGTGTTCGTTCCTCTTACGGGGTCGTTAGGGGGCTGGTTTGGGTTTTTTCCCGTTGACGGCTTGTTTTTAAATTTAAGTGTTGATTTTTGTAAATTATCGACATACTCTCAAACCGGGAGACTCGAGATTACCCGGTCAATTCCTACAAGTTACATTGGTCCCGTGCGAGGTGTTCGTGCCTCCTACAGGGTCGTTTGGGGGTTGGTTTGGGTTTTCATCCTTTAACGGCATGTTTTTAACTCTAAGTATGATTTTTGCAAATTACCGTCATACTCTAAAACCGAGAGCCCCGGGACTACGCGGTCAGTTCCTACAAGTTACATTGGTCCCGTGCGAGGTGTTCGTGCCTCCTACCGGGTCGTTTGGGGGCTAGTTTGGATTTTCACCCTTTAACGGCATGTTTTTAACTCTAAGTGTAGTTTTTGAAAATCATCGCCATACTCTCAAACCGGGAGACCCGAGACTACGCGGTCAGTTCCTACAAGTTACATTGGTCCCGTGCGAGGTGTTCGTGCCCCCTTCGGGGTCGTTTGGAGGCTGGTTTGGGTTTTCACCCTTTAACGACATGTTTTTAAGTCTAAGTGTGATTTCTGCAAATTATCATCATACTCTCAAATCGGGAGACCCGGGACTACGCGGTCAGTTCCTACAAGTTACATTGGTCCCGTGCGAGGTGTTTTTGCCTCCTACGGAGTCGTTTTGGGGCTGGTTTGGGTTTTCACCCTTTAACGACATGATTTTTACTCTGAGTGTGATTTTGGAAAATTTTCGTCATACTTTCAAACTGGGAGACCCGAGACTACGCGGTGAGTTCCTACAAGTTACATTGGTCCCGTATGAGGTGTTCGTGCCTCCTAGAAGGTCGTTTGGGGGATGGTTTGGGTTTCACCCTTTAACAACATGTTTTTAACTCTAAATGTGATTTTTGCAAATTATCATGATACTCTGAAATCGAGAGACCCGGGACTACACGGTCAGTTCCTACAAGTTACATTGGTCCCGTGCGATGTGTTCGTGCCTCCTACGGGGTCGTTTGGTGGCTGGTTTGGGTTTTCACCCGTTGACGCCTTATTTTTAAGTTTAAGTGTTAATTTTTGCAAATTATCATCATACTCTCATACCAGGAGACCCGAGACCACCCGGTCAGTTCCTTCAAGTTACATTAGTTCCGTGCGAGGTGTTCGTGCCTCGTACGGGTTCGTTTGAGGGTTTGTTTGGGTTTTCACCCTTTAATGGCTTGTTTTTAACTCTAAGTGTGATTTTTGGAAATTATCGTCACACTCTGTAATCGAGAGACCCGGGACTGCGCGACCAGTTCCTACAAGTTACATTGGTCCCGTACGAGGTGTTCGTGCCTCCTACGGGGTCATTTACGTGCTGGTTTTGGTTTTCACCCTTTGACGGCTTATTTTTAAGCCTGATTGTGAATTTTTCCAATTATCGTCATACTCTCAAACCGGGAGACCCAGGACTACGCGGTCAGTTCCTACAAGTTACATTAGTCCCGTGCGAGGTGTTCGTTCCCCCTAAGGGGTCATTTGGGTCCTGGTTTGGATTTTTATCCTTTAACGACTTGTTTATAAGTCTCAGTGTGATTTTTAAAAATTATCATCATACTCTCAAACCGGGAGACACATGACTATGCGGCCAGTCCCTACAAGTTAAATTGGTCCCGTGCGAGGTGTTCGTGCCTCCTATGGGGTCGTTTGGGGGCTAGTTTGGGTTTTCACCCTTTTTAAGTTTAAGTGTGATTTTTACAAATTATCATCATATTCTCAAACCGGGAGACCCAAGACTACACGGTCAGTTCCTACAAGTTACATTAGATTCGTGCGAGGTGTTCGTGCCTCCTACGGGGTCGTTTGGGGGATGGTTTGGCTATTCACCCTTTGACGGCTTGTTTTAAGTCTGAGTGTGATTTTTGTAAATTATCATCATACTCTCTAACCGTGCGACCCAGGACTATGCGATCAGTTCCTACAAGTTACATTGGTCCCGTGTGAGGTGTTCGTGCCTCCTATGGGGTCGTTTGGGGGCTGGTTTGGGTATTCACCCTTTGACGACTTATTTTTAAGTTTGAGTGTGATTTTGGGAAATTATCGTAATACTCTCAAACCGGGAGACCCTGAACTACGCGGTTAGTTCCTACAAGTTACATTGGTCCCGTGCGAGGTGTTCGTGCCCCCTACGGGGTCGTTTGGGGGCTGGTTTGGGTTTTCACCCTTTAACGAGATGTTTTAAACTCTAAGTTTGATTTTTTCAAATTATCTTCATACTCTCAAACCGGGAGACCCGAGAGTATGCGGTCTCTTCCAACAAGTTACATTGGTCCCGTACGAGGTGTTCGTGCCTCCTAGAGGGTCGTTTGGGGGTTGGTTTATGTTTTCACCCTTTTTAAGTCTAAGTGTGATTTTTACAAATTATCATCATATTCGCAAATTGGGAGAACCTGGACTAAGCGGTCAGTTCTTACAAGTTACATTGGTTCCGTGCGAGGTGTTCGTGCCTCTTACGGGGTCGTTTGGGGGCTGGTTTGGGTTTTCGCCTTTTAACGACATGTTTTTAACTCTATGTGTGATTTTTAGCAAATTATCTTCATACTCTCAAACAGGGAGACCCGAGACTATGCGGTCAGTTCCTACAAGTTACATTGGTCCCGTACGAGGTGTTCCTACCTCCTAGAGGGTCGTTTGGGGGTTGGTTTGGGTTTTCATCCTTTTTAAGTCAAAGTGTGATTTTTGCAAATTATCATCATACACTCAAACCGAGAGACTCGGGACTACGCATTTAGTTCCTACTGGTTACATTGGTCTTGTGCGACGTGTTCGTGCATCCTACGGGGTCGTTTGGTGGCTGGTTTGGGTTTTCACCCTTTAACGACATGTTTTTAACTCTCAGTGTGATTTTTACAAATTATCGTCATACTGTCAAACCGATAGACCCGAGACTATGCAGTCAGTTCCTATAAGTAACATTGATCACGTACGAGTTGTTTGTGCCTCCTAGAGGGTCATTTGGGGGTTTGGTTTGGGTTTTAACCCTTTAACGGTGTGTTTTTAAATCTAAGTATGATTTTTGCAAATTATCGTCATACTCTCAAACTGGGAGACCCGGGACTACGCGGTCAGTTCCTACAAGTTACATTGGTCCCGTGCGAGGTGTTCGTGCCTCCTACGGGGTCGTTTGGGGGCTGGTTTGGGTTTTTACCCGTTGATGACTTGTTTTTAACTTTAAGTGTCGATTTTTGTAAATTATCGTCATACTCTCAAACCGGGAGACCTGAGACTACCCGATCAATTCCTACAAGTTACATTGGTCCCGACGAGGTGTTCGTGTCTCATATATGGTCGTTTGGGGGCTGGTTTCGGTTTTCACCCTATGACGGCTTATTTTTAAGTCTGAGTGTGATTTTTGCAAATTATCGTCATACTCTCAAATCGGGAGACCCGAGTCTACGCGGTCAGTTCCTATAAGTTATATTGTTTCCGTACGAGGTGTTCGTGCCCCCTACGGGGTCGTTTAGGGGCTGGTTTGGATTTTCACGACTTGTTTTTAAGTCAAAGTGTGATTTTTACAAATTATCATCATACTCTCAAACCGGGAGACCTAGGACTACACGATCAGTTCCTACAAGTTACATTGGTCCCGTGCGAGGTGTTCGTGCCTCCTCTGGCGTTGTTTGGTGGCTGGTTTGGATTTTCACCCTTTTTAAGCCTAAGTATGATTTTTGCAAATTATCATCATATTCTCAAATCGGGAGACCCGGGACTACGCGGTCAGTTCCTACGAGTTACATTGGTTCCGTGCGAGGTGTTTGTGCCTCTTACGGAGTCGTTTGGGGGCTGGTTTGGATTTTCACCCTTTAACGGCTTGCTTTTAAGTCAAAGTGTGCTTTTTTAAAATTAATGTCATACTCTCAAACTGAGAGACCCGAGATTACGCGGTCAGTTCCTACAAGTTACATTGGTCCCCTGCGAGGTGTTCGTGCTTCCTATGGGGTCGTTCGGGGGCTAGTTTGGGTTTTCACCCTTTGATGGCTTATTTTTAAGTCTGAGTGTTATTTTTGCAAATTATCGTCATACTCTCAAACCGGGAGAATCGGGACTACGCGGTCAGTTCTTACAAGTTACATTGGTCCCGTGCGAGGGGTTCGCGCCTTCTACTGGGATGTTTGGCGGCTGGTTTGGATTTTCATGACTTTTTTTTTATGTTAAAGTGTGATTTTTACAAATTATCATCATACTCTCAAACCGGGAGAACTCGGACTACGCGGTCAGTTCCTACAAGTTACATTGGTTTCGTACGAGGTGTTCGTGCCTTCTATGGGGTACTTTGGAGGCTGGTTTGGATTTTCACCCTTTTTAATCCTAAGTGTGAGTTTTGCAAATTTTCATCATATTCTCAAACAGGGAGACCCGAGACTACGCGGTCAGTTCCTACGAGTTACATTGGTTCCGTGCGAGGTGTTCATGCCTCTTACGGAGTCGTTTGGGGGCTGGTTTGGATTTTCACCCTTTAACGGCTTGTTTTTAAGTCAAAGTGTGATTTTTTCAAATTATCATCTTACTCTCAAACCTAGAGACCCGGGACTACGCGGTCAGGTCCAACAAGTTACATTGGTCCCGCACGATGTGTCCGTGCCTCCTATGGGGTCGTGTGGGGGTTGATTTGGGTTTTCACCCTTTTTAAGTCAAAGTGTGATTTTTGCAAATTATCTACATACTCTCAAACCGAGAGACCGAGACTACGTGGTCAGTTTTTACAAGTTACATTGGTCCCGTGCGAGGTGTTCGTGCCTCCTACGGGTTCGTTTGGGGGCTGGTTTGGGTTTTCACCCTTTAATGGCATGTTTTTAAGTCTAAGTGTGATTTTTATAAATTATCGTCATACTCTCAAACTGGGAGACCCGGGACTACACGATCAGTTCCTACAAAGTTACATTGGTCCTATATGAGGTGTTCGCGCCTTATACGGGGTCATTTGGGGGCTGGTTTGGGTTTTAACCATTAACGGCATGTTTAAGTTTGATTTTTACAAATTATCTTCATACTCTCAAGTCGAAAGACCCGGGACTACGCGGTCTGTTCTTATAACTTACATTGGTCCCGTGCGAGGTGTTCGTGCCTCGTACAGGGTCGTTTTGGGGTTGGTTTGGATTTTCACCCCTTAACGATTAGTTTTTAAGTCTAAGTGTGATTTTTAATAATTATCGTCATACTCTCAAACCGAGACTACACGGTCATTTTCTACAAGTTACATTGGTCCTGTGCAAGGTGTTCGTGCCTCTTACGGGGTCTTTCGGGGGCTGGTTTGAATTTTCACCCTTTAACGGCTTATTTTTAAGTCAAAGTGTGATTTTTGCAAATTATCGCCATATTCTCAAACCCGAGACTCGGGACTACGCGGCCAGTTCCAACAAGTTACATTGGTCCCGTGCGAGGTCTTCGTGCCTCCTATGGGGTCATGTGGGGGTTGGTTTGGGTTTTCACCCTTTTTAATTCAAAGTGTGATTTTTTGCAAATTATCGTCATACTCTCAAACCGAGAGACCCAGTTCTACGCGATCTGTTCCTATAAGTTACATTGGTCCCGTGCGAGGTGTTCGTGCCTCCTACGGGGTCGTTTGGGGGTTGGTTTGGGTTTTCACCCTATAACGGCATATTTTTAACTCTAAGTGTGATTTTTGCAAATTATCGTCATACTCTCAAACCGGGAGTCCCGCGACGACGCGGTCAGTTGCTACAAGTTACATTGGTTCCGTACGAGGTGTTCGTGCCTCCTAGAGGATCGTTTGGGATTGATTTGGGTTTTCACCCTTTAATGGCATGTTTCTAACTCTAAGTGTGATTTTTGCAAATTATCGTCATACTCTCAAATCGGGAGACCCGGGGACTACGCGATCTGTTCCTATAAGTTACATTGGTCCCGTGCGAGGTGTTCGCTCCTCCTACAAGGCCGTTTGGGGGCTGGTTTGGGTTTTTTCCCGTTGACGGCTCCTTTTTAAATTTAAGTGTTGATTTTTGTAAATTATCGTCATACTCTCAAACCGGGAGACCCGAGACTACCCGGTCAGTTCTTACAAGTTACATTGGTCCCGTGCGAGGTGTTCGTGCCTCCTACGGGGACGTTTGGGGGATGGTTAGTGTTTTCACCCTTTAACGGCATGTTTTTAACTCTAAGTGTGATTTTTGCAAATTACTATCATACTCTCAAACCGAGAGACCCGGGACTACGCGGTCAGTCCCTACAAGTTACATTGATCCTGTGCGAGGTGTTCGTGCCTCCTACGGGGTCGTTTGGGGGCTAGTTTGGGTTTTTACCCATTGACGGCTTGTTTTTAAATTCAAGTGTTTATTTTTGCAAATTACCATCATACTCTCAAACCGGGAGACCCGAGACTACCCGATCAGTTCCTACAAGTTATATTGATCCCGTGCGAGGTGTTCGTGCCTCCTACGGGGTCGTTTGGGGGTTGGTTTGGGTTTTCACCCTTTAACGGCATGTTTTAAATTTTAGTGTAATTTTTTGTAAATTATCCTCATACTCTTAAATCGAGAGACCCGGGACTACGCGGTCAGTTCTTACAAGTTACATTGGTTCCTTGCGAGGTGTTCGTGCCTCCTAAGGGGTCGTTTGGGGGCTACTTTGGGTTTTCACCCTTTAACGACATGTTTTTAAGTTTAAGTGTTGATTTTTGTAAATTATCGTCATACTATCAAACCGGGAGACCTGAGACTACCCGGTCAATTCCTACAAGTTACATTGGTCGCGTGCGAGGTGTTCGTGCCTCCTACGGGGTCGTTTGGGGGTTGGTTTTAGTTTTCACCCTTTAACGGCATGTTTTTAACTCTAAGTGTGATTTTTGCAAATTATTGTCATACTCTGAAACTAACAGACACGGGACTACACGGTCAGTTCCTACAAGTTACATTGGTCCCGTGCGAGGCATTTGTGCCTCCTACGGGGTCGTTTGGTGGCTGGTTTGGGGTTTCACCCGTTGACGCCTAGTTTTTAAGTTTAAGTGTTAATTTTTGCAAATTATCGTCATACTCTCAAACCGGGAGACCCGAGACCACCCGGTCAGTTCCTACAAGTTACATTGGTCCCGTCCGAGGTGTTCATGCCTCCTATGGGTTCGTTTGGGGGTTGGTTTGGGTTTTCACCCTTTAACGACATGTTTTTAACTCTAAGTGTGATTTTTGCAAATTATCATCAGACTCTGAAATCGAAGACCCGGGACTGTGCGGTCAGTTCCTACAAGTTACATTTGTCCCGTGCGAGGTGTTCGTGCCTCCTACGGGATCGTTTGGGTGCTAGTTTTGGTTTTCACCCTTTGAGGGCTTATATTTAAGTCTGATAGTGATTTTTGCCAATTATCGTCATACTCTCAAACCGGGAGACCCAGGAATATGCTGTCAGTTCCTACAAGTTACATTGGTCCCGTGCAAGGTGTTTGTGCCCCCTACGGGGTCCTTTGGGGTCTGGTTTGGATTTTCACCCTTTAACGACTTGTTTATAAGTCTAAGTGTGATTTTTGCAAATTATAATCATACTCTCAAATCGGGAGACCAAGGACTACGCGATCAGTTCCTACAAGTTAAATTAGTCCCGTGTAGGGTGTTCGTGCCTCCTATGGGGTCGTTTGGGGTCTGGTTTGGGTTTTCATCGCTTTTAAGTCTAAGTTTGATTTTGGAAAATTATCGTCATATTCTCAAACCGGGAGACCCAAGACTACGCGGTCAGTTACATTGTTTTCGTGCGAGGTGTTCGTGCCACTTACGGGGTCGTTTGGGGCTGGATTGGATTTTCATCCGTTAACGGTTTTATTTAGTGAAAGTGTGATTTTTATGAATTATCGTCTTATTCTCATACCGGGAGACCCGGGACTACGCAGTCAGTTCCAACAAGTTACATTGGTCCCGTGCAAGGTGTTCGTGCCTCCTACGGGGTCGTTTGGGGGCTAGTTTGGGTTTTCACCCTTTAACGGCATGTTTTTAATTCTAAGTGTGATTTTTATAAATTATCATCATGCTCTCAAACCGGGAGACCCGGGACCACGCGGTCAGTTCCTACATGTTACATTGGTCTTGTGCGAGGTGTTCGTGCCTCCTATGGGGTCGTTTGGGGGTTGGTTTGGGTTTTCACCCTTTAACGGCATGTTTTTAACTCTAAGTGTAATTTTTGCAAATTATCGTCATACTCTCAAACCGGGAGACCTAAGACTACGCGATCAGTTCCTACAAGTTACATTGGTCCCGTACTAGGTGTTCGTGCTTCCTAGAGGGTCGTTTGGGGGTTGGTTTGGGTTTTCACCCTTTAACGGCATGTTTTTAACTCTGAGGGTGATTTTTGTAAATTATCGTCATACTCTCAAATCGGGAGACCCGGGACTATGCGGTCAGTTACTACAAGTTACATTGGACCCGTGCGAGGTGTTCGTGCCTCCTACGGGGACGTTTTGGGGCTTGTTTGGGTTTTTACCCGTTGCCGGCTTGTTTTTAAGTTTAAGTGTTGATTTTTTCAAATTATCTCCATACGGTCAAATCGGGAGACCCGAGACTACCCGGTCAGTTCCTACAAGTTACATTGGTCCTGTGCGAGGTCTTCTTGCTTCCTACGGGGTCGTTTGGGGGTTGGTTTGGGTTTTCACCCTTTAACGACATGTTTTAAACTCTAAGTGTGATTTTTACAAATTATCGTCATACTTTCAACCCGAGAGACCCGGTATGCGATCAGTTCTTACAAGTTACATTGGTCCCGTGCGAGGTGTTCGTGCCTCCTACGGGGTTGTTTGGGGGCAGGTTTAGGTTTTCAACCTTTGACGGCTTATTTTTAAGTCTGAGCGTGATTTTTAAAAATTATCATCATAGTCCCAAACTGGGAGACTCGTGACTACGAGGTCAGTTCCTACAAGTTACATTGGTCCCATGCGAGGTGTTCGTGCCTCTTACGGGGTCGTTTAGGGGCTGGTTTGGGTTTTCACCCTTTAACGGCATGCTTTTAATTCTAAGTGTGATTTTAGTAGAATATCATCATACTCTCAAATCGGGAGACCCGGGACTACGCGGTCAGTTCCTACAAGTTACATCGGTCCCGTACAAGGTGTTCGTGCCCCCTACGGGATCGTTTGTTGGCTATTTTGGGTTTTCACCCTTTAACGGCATGTTTTTAACTCTAGGTGTGATTTCGGAAAAATATCGTCATACTCTCAATCCGGGATACCCCGGACAATGCACTCAGTTCTTACAAGTTACATTGGTCCCGTACGAGGTGTTCGTGCCTCCTATGGGGTCGTTTGTCGGCGGGTTTGTGTTTTCACCCTTTTTAAGTCTAAGTGTGATTTTTGTAAATTATCATCATATTCTCAAACCGGGAGACCCTGGACTACGCGATCAGTTCCTACAAGTTACATTTGGTCCCGTGCGAGGTGTTCGTGCACCCTACGGGATCGTTTGGTGGCTGTTTTGGGTTTTCACCCTTTAACGACATGTTTTTAACTCTAGGTGTGATTTCGACAAATTATCGTCATACTCTCAATCCGGGATACCCGGGACTACGCGGTCAGTTCTTACAAGTTACATTGGTTCCGTGCGAGGTGCTCTTGCCTCCTAAGGGGTCGTTTGGGGGCTGGTTTGGGTTTTCACCCTTTAGCGGCATGCTTTTAACTCTAAGCGTGATTTTTCTAAATTATCGTAATACTCTCAAACCGAGAGATCGGGACTATGCGATCACTTCCTACAAGTTACATTGGTCCCATGCGAAGTGTTCGTGCCTCATACGGGGTCGTTTGGGGGGTTTGTTTGAGTTTTCACCCTTTAACGACTTGTTTTTAAGTCTATGTGTGGTTTTTGTAAAATATCGTCATACTGTCAAACCAGGAGACCCGGGACTACGCGGTCAGTTTCTACAAGTTTCAATGGTCCCGTACGAGGTGCTCGTGCCTCCCATAGGGTTGTTTGGGGGCTGGTTTGGGTTCTTACTCGTTGATGGCTTGTTTTTAAGTTTAAGTGTTGAATTTTGCAAATTATCGTCATACTCTCAAACCGGGAGACCCAAGACTACATGGTCAGTTCCTACAAGTTACATTGGTCCCGTGCGAGGTGTTCGTGCCTCCTACGGGGTCTTATGGGGGTTGGTTTTGGTTTTCACCCTTTAGCGGCATGTTTTTAACTCTAAGTGTGATTTTTGCAAATTACCGTCATACTCTCAAATTGAGAGACCGGGGAGTACGCGGTCAGTTCCTACAAGTTACATTGATCCCGTGCGAGGTGTTCGTGCCTCCTACGGGGTCGTTTGGGGGCTAGTTTGGGTTTTCACCCTTTAACGACATGTTTTTAACTCTAAGTGTGATTTTTGAAAATCATCGTCATATTCTAAAACCGGGAGACCCGAGACTACGCGGTCAGTTCCTAAAAGTTACATTGGTCCCGTGCGAGGTGTTCGTGCCCCCTACGGGATCGTTTGGGGGCTGGTTTGGGTTTTCACCCTTTAACGACATGTTTTAAACTCTAAGAGTGATTTATGCAAATTATCGTCATACTTTCAAACCGGGAGACCCGGGACTACGCGGCCAGTTCCTACAAGTAACATTGGTCACGTGCGAGGTGTTCGTGCCTCCTACGGAGTCGTTTGGGGGCTGGTTTGGGTTTTCACCCTTTAACCACATGATTTTAACACTGAGTGTGATTTGGCAAATTATCGTCATACTTTCAAACCGGGAGACCCGAGACTACCCCGTCAGTTCTTACAAGTTTCATTGGTCCCGTATGAGGTGTTCGTACCTCTTACGGGCGCCTGGTTTGGATTTTCACCCTTTAACGGCTTATTTTTAAGTGAAAGTGTGATTTTTGCAAATTATCATCATATTCTCAAATCGGGAGACCCGGGACTACGCGATCAGCTCCAATAAGTTACTTTGGTCCCGTGCAAGGTGTTCGTGCCTCCTATGGGGTCGTGTGGGGGTTGGTTTCGGTTTTCACCCTTTTTAAGTCAAAGCGTGAGTTTTGCAAATTATCATCATAGTTTCAAACCGAGAGACTCAGGACTACGCGATCAGTTCCTACAAGTTACATTGGTCCCGTGCAAGGTGTTCGTGCCTCCAACGGGGTCGTTTGGGGGATGGTTTGGGTTTTCACCCTTTGACGGCTTGTTTTTAAGTCTGAGCGTGATTTTTGCAAATTATCATCGTAGTCCCTAACTGGGAGACTCGGGACTAGGGGTGGCCATAGGCCCGAGGCCCGCCAAGCCCGCCCAACCCGCCCAATAAAAAAATAGGGCTTGGGTAAGGTAAATAGGCCCGCAAAGTGGGCTTGGCAAAATTTTATAGGCCCGATTTTTTTTTGGGCGGGCTTGGGCATGAGTTCTTAAGCCCGATGAGGCCCGGCCCAGCCCGAGGCCCGAAATATATATATATATATATATATATATGTGTGTGTGTGTGTGTGTTGGGGGGGGACTTCTATAAATATAAAAACGTATACCAAGTCTTTTCATGTAAAGTGAGAAACTTTATATATGGACTTTGTAATATATGGAGTTTAAAACAGATTTTTAATTAAAAAAATTGGTCTTTAAATAAAAAAATAGGTATTTTAATTTTAAAAAAAATCTTTTAATTAACATAATAGGGCCCGATCGGGCGGGCCTGGGAAAAGAGCTTTCAAATCTGGGCGGGCTTGGGATTACATAATAAGGCCCGATCTAGGCCCGAGCGGGCTTGGGATAACACTTAATTTTTCAAGCCCGACCCGAGCCCGACCGGGCCTGCCCAGGCCCGGCCCACGGCCACCCCTACTCGGGACTACGAGGTCAGTTCCTACAAGTTACATTGGTCCCGTGCGAGGTGTTCGTGCCTCATACGGGGTCGTTTGGAGGTTGGTTTGGGTTTTAACCCTTTAACGACATGTTTTTAACTCCAAGTGTGATTTTAGTAGAATATCTTCATACTCTCAAACCGGGAGACCCGGGACTAGGCGGTCAGTTCCTACAAGTTACATTGGTCCCGTACGAGGTGTTCGTGCCCCCTACGGGATCGTTTGGTGGCTTGTTTAGATTTTCACCCTTTAACAGCATGTTTTTAACTCTAGGTGTGATTTCGGCAAATTATCGTCATACTCTCAATCCGGGAGACTCGGGACTAAGCGGTCAGTTTTACAAGTTACATTGGTCCCGTGCGAGGTGTTGTTGCCTCATAAGGGGTCGTTTGGGGGCTGGTTTGGGTTTTCACCCTTTAGCGGCATATTTTTAACTCTAAGTGTGATCTTTGCAAATTATCGTCATACTCTCAAACCGAGAGATCGGGACTACGCGGTAACTTCCTACAAGTTACATTGGTCCCATGCGAGGTGTTCGTGCCTCAAACGGGGTCGTTTGGGGGTTGGTTTGAGTTTTCAGCCTTTAACGGCTTGTTTTTAAGTTTAAGTGTTGAATTTTGTAAATTATCGTCATACTCTCAAACCGGGAGACCCAAGACTACCTGGTCAGTTCCTACAAGTTACATTGGTCCCGTGCGAGGTGTTCGTGCCTCCTACGGGGTCGTTTGGGGGTTGGTTTGGGTTTTCACCCTTTAACGACATGTTTTTAACTCTAAGTGTGATTTTTGCAAATTACCATCATACTTTCAAACCGGGAGACCCGGGACTACGCGGCCAGTTCCTACAAGTAACATTGGTCACGTGCGAGGTGTTCGTGCCTCCTACGGGGTCGTTTGGGGGCTAGTTTGGGTTTTCACACTTTAACGGCATGTTTTTAACTCCAAGTGTGATTTTTGAAAATCATCGTCATATTCTCAAACCGGGAGACCCGAGACTACACGGTCAGTTCCTACAAGTTACATTGGTCCCGTGCGAGGTGTTCGTGCCCCCTACGGGGTCGTTTGGGGGTTGGTTTGGGTTTTCACCCTTTAACGACATGTTTTAAACTCTAAGTGTGATTTATGCAAATTATCGTCATACTTTCAAACCGGGAGACCCGGGACTACGCGGCCAGCTCCTACAAGTAACAGTGGTCACGTGCGAGGTGTTCGTGCCTCATACGGAGTCGTTTGGGGGCTGGTTTGGGTTTTCACCCTTTAACGGCATGATTTTAACACTGAGTGTGATTTTGGCAAATTATCGTCATACTTTCAAACCGGGAGACCCGAGACTACCCGATCAGTTCTTACAAGTTACATTGGTTCCGTATGAGGTGTTCGTGCCTCTTACGGGGTGGTTTGGGGCCTAGTTTGGATTTTCACCCTTTAACGGCTTATTTTTAAGTGAAAGTGTGATTTTTGCAAATTATCATCATATTCTCAAATCGGGAGACCCGGGACTACGCGGTCAGTTCCAATAAGTTACTTTGGTCCCGTGCAAGGTGTCCGTGCCTCCTATGGGGTCATGTGTGGGTTGGTTTCGGTTTTCACCCTTTTTAAGTCAAAGCATGATTTTTGCAAATTATCATCATAGTTTCAAACCGAGAGACTCTGGACTATGCGATCAGTTCCTACAAGTTACATTGGTCCCGTGCAAGTTGTTCGTGCCTCCAACGGGGTCGTTTGGGGATGGTTTGGGTTTTCACCCTTTGATGGCTTGTTTTTAAGTCTGAGCGTGATTTTTGCAAATTATCATCGTAGTCCCTAACTGGGAGACTCGGGACTACGAGGTCAGTTCCTACAAGTTACATTGGTCCCGTGCGAGGTGTTTGTGCCTCCTACGGGGTCGTTTGGGGGCTGGTTTGGGTTTTAACCCTTTAACGACATGTTTTTAACTCCAAGTGTGATTTTAGTAGAATATCGTCATACTCTCAAACCGGGAGACCCGGGACTAGGCGGTCAGTTCCTACAAGTTACATTGGTCCCGTACGAGGTGTTCGTGCCCCCTACGGAATCGTTTGGTGGCTGGTTTGGGTTTTCACCCTTTAACGGCATGTTTTTAACTCTAGGTGTGATTTCGACAAATTATCGTCATACTCTCAATCCGGGAGACTCGGGACTACGCGGTCAGTTCTTACAAGTTACATTGGTCCCGTGCGAGGTGCTCTTGCCTCCTAAGGGGTCATTTGGGGGCTGGTTTGGGTTTTCACCCTTTAGCGGCATGTTTTTAACTCTAAGTGTGATCTTTGCAAATTATCGTCATACTCTCAAACCGAGAGATCGGGACTACGCGGTAACTTCCAACAAGTTACATTGGTCCCATGCGAGGTGTTCGTGCCTCATACGGGGTCGTTTGGGGGTTGGTTTGAGTTTTCAGCCTGTAACGACTTGTTTTTAAGTCTATGTGTGATTTTTGCAAAATATCGTTCTACTCTCAAACCGGGAGACCCGGGACTACGCGATCAGTTCCAACAAGTTTCAACGGTCCCGTACGAGGTTTTCGTGCCTCCCACGGGGTCATTTGGGGGCTGGTTTGGGTTCTTACCCGTTGACGGCTTGTTTTTAAGTTAAAGTGTTGAATTTTGCGAATTATCGTCATACTCTCAAATCGGGAGACCCGAGAGTACCTTGTCAGTTCCTAAAAGTTACATTGGTCCCGTGTGAGGTGTTCGTGCGTCCTACGGGGTCGTTTGGGGGTTAGTTTGGGTTTTCACCCTTTAACGGCATGTTTTTAACTCTAAGTGTGATTTTTGTAAATTACCGTCATACTCTCAAACCGAGAGACCCGGGACTACGTGGTCAGTTCCTACAAGTTACATTGATCCCGTGCGAGGTGGTCGTGCCTCCTACGGGGTCGTTTGGAGGCTAGTTTGGGTTTTCACCCTTTAACGGCATGTTTTTAACTCTAAGTGTGATTTTTGAAAATCTTCGTCATATTCTCAAACCGGGAGACCCGAGACTACGCGGTCAGTTCCTACAAGTTACATTGATCCCGTGCGAGGTGTTCGTGCCTCCTACGGGGTCGTTTGGGGTCTAATTTGGGTTTTCACACTTTAACGGCATGTTTTTAACTCTAAGTGTGATTTTTTGAAAATCATAAACATATTCTCAAACCGGGAGACCCGAGACTACGCGGTCAGTTCCTACAAGTTACATTGATCCCGTGCGAGGTGTTCGTGCCTCCTACGGGGTCGTTTGGGGGCTAATTTGGGTTTTCACACTTTAACGGCATGTTTTTAACTCTAAGTGTGATTTTTTGAAAATCATAATCATATTCTCAAACCGGGAGACCCGAGACTACGCGGTCAGTTCCTACAAGTTACAATGGTTCCGTGCGAGGTGTTCGTGCCCCCTACGGGGTCGTTTGGGGGTTGGTTTGGGTTTTCACCCTTTAACGACATGTTTTAAACTCTAAGTGTGATTTATGCAAATCATCGTTATACTTTCAAACCGGGAGACCCGGGACTACGCAGCGAGTTCCTTCAAGTAACATTGGTAACGTGCGAGGTGTTCGTGCCTCCTACGGAGTCGTTTGGGGGCTGGTTTGGGTTTTCACCCTTTAACGGCATGATTTTAACTCTGAGTGTGATTTTGGCAAATTATCCTCATACTTTCAAACCGGGAGACCCGAGACTACCCGGTCAGTTCTTACAAGTTACATTGGTCCTGTATGAGGTGTTCGTGCCTCTTACGGGGTGGTTTGGGTCCTGGTTTGGATTTACACCCTTTAACGGCTTGTTTTTAAGTGAAAATGTGATTTTTGCAAATTATCATCATATTCTCAAATCGGGAGACCCGGGACTACGCGGTCTGTTCCAAGAAGTTACTTTGGTCCCGTGCAAGGTGTTCGTGCCTCCTCTGGGGTCGTGTGGGGGTTGGTTTCGGTTTTCACCCTTTTTAAGTCAAAGCATGATTTTTGCAAATTATCATCATAGTTTCAAACCGAGAGACTTAGGACTACGCGATCAGTTCCTACAAGTTACATTAGTCCCGTGCAAGGTGTTCGTGCCTCCAACGGGGTCGTTTGGGGGATGGTTTGGGTTTTCACCCTTTGACGGCTTGTTTTTAAGTCTGAGCGAGATTTTTGCAAATTATCATCGTAGTCCCTAACTGGGAGACTCGAGACTACGAGGTCAGTTCCTACAAGTTACATTGGTCCCGTGCGAGGTGTTTGTTCCTCCTACGGGGTCGTTTGGGGGCTTGTTTGGGTTTTAACCCTTTAACGACATGTTTTTAACTCCAAGTGTGATTTTAGTAGAATATCGTCATACTCTCAAACCGGGAGACCCGGGACTAGGCGTTCAGTTCCTACAAGTTACATTGGTCCCGTACGAGGTGTTCGTGCCCCCTACGGGATCGTTTGGTGGCTGGTTTGGGTTTTCACCCTTTAACGACATGTTTTTAACTCTTGGTGTGATTTCGACAAATTATCATCATACTCTCAATCCGGGAGACTCGGTACTACGCGGTCAGTTCTTACAAGTTACATTGGTCCCATGCGAGGTGCTCTTGCCTCCTAAGGGGTCGTTTGGGGGCTGGTTTGGGTTTTCACCCTTTAGCGGCATGTTTTTAACTCTAAGTGTGATCTTTGCAAATTATCGTCATACTCTCAAACCGAGAGATCGGGACTACGCGGTAACTTCCAACAAGTTACATTGGTCCCATGCGAGGTGTTCGTGCCTCATACGGGGTCGTTTGGGGGTTGGTTTGAGTTTCAGCCTGTAACGACTTGTTTTTAAGTCTATGTGTGATTTTTTCAAAATATCGTTCTACTCTCAAACCGGGAGACCCGGCACTACGTGGTCAGTTCCAACAAGTTTCAACGGTCCCGTACGAGGTTTTCGTGCCTCCCACGGGGTCGTTTGGGGGCTGGTTTGGGTTCTTACCCGTTGACGGCTTGTTTTTAAGTTTAAGTGTTGAATTTTGCAAATTATTGTCATACTCTCAAATCGGGAGACCCGAGAGTACCTGGTCAGTTCCTAAAAGTTACATTGTTCCCGTGCGAGGTGTTCGTGCCTCCTACGGGGTAGTTTGGGGGTTAGTTTGGGTTTTCACCCTTTAACGGCATGTTTTTAACTCTAAGTGTGATTTTTGCAAATTACCGTCATACTCTCAAACCGAGAGACCTGGGACTACGCGGTCAGTTCCTACAAGTTACATTGATCCCGTGCGAGGTGTTCGTGCCTCCTACGGGGTCGTTTGGAGGCTAGTTTGGGTTTTCACCCTTTAACGGCATGTTTTTAACTCTAAGTGTGATTTTTGAAAATCATCGTCATATTCTCAAACTGGGAGACCCGATACTACGCGGTCAGTTCCTACAAGTTACATTGGTCCCGTGCGAGGTGTTCGTAACCCCTACGGGGTCGTTTGGGGGCTGGTTTGGGCTTTCACCCTTTAACGACATGTTTTAAACTCTAAGTGTGATTTCTGCAAATTATCATCATACTTTCAAACCGAGAGACCCGGGACTACGCGCTCAGTTCCTATTAGTTACATTGGTCACGTGCGAGGTGTTTGTGCCTCCTACGGAGCCGTTTGGGGGCTGGTTTGGTTTTTCACCCTTTAACGGCATGATTTTAACTCTGAGTGTGATTTTGCAGATTATTGTCATACTTTCAAACCGGGAGTCCCGAGACTACCCGGTCAGTTCCTATAAGTTACATTGGTCCCGTATGAGGTGTTTGTGCCTCCTAGAAGGTCGTTTTGGGGGTTGTTTTTGGTTTTCATATTTTAACGGCATGTTTTTAACTCTAAATGTGATTTTTTCAAATTATCGTCATACTCTCAAACCGGGAGACCCGGGACTACTCGGTCAGTTCCTACAAGTTACATTGATCCCGTGCGAGGTGTTCGTGGCTCCTACGGGGTCGTGTGGGGGCTGGTTTGGGCTTTCAACCTTTGACGGCTTATTTTTAAGTCTGAGTGTGATTTTTGCCAATTATCGTCATACTCTCATACCGAGATACCCGGGACTACGCGGTCGGTTCCGACAAGCTACATTGGTCCCGTACGAGCTGTTCGTGCCCCCTACGGGGTCGTTTGGGGGCTGGTTTAGATTTTCACCCTTTAACGACTTATTTTTAAGTCTAAGTGTAATTTTTACAAATTATCATCATACTCTCAAACCGGGAGACCCAGGACTACGCGGTCAGTTCCAACAAGTTACATTGGTCCCGTGCGAGGTGTTCGTGCCTCCTATGGGGTCGTTTGGGGGCTGTTTAGGTTTTCACCCTTTTTATGTCTAAGTGTGATTTTTACAAATTATCATAATCTTCGTAAAATGGGAGACTCGAGACTACCCGGTCAGTTCCTACAAGTTACAGTAGTTCCGTGTGAGGTGTTCGTCCCTCTTACGGGGTCTTTTGGGGTCTGGTTTTGATTTTCACCCTTTAACGGCTTGTTTTTAAGTGAAAGTGTGAATTTTGCAAATTATCATCATATTCTCAAATCGAGAGACCCGGGACTACGCGATCAGTTCCAATAAGTTACATTGGTCCCGTGCAAGGTGTTCGTGCCTCCTATGGGATCGTGTGGGGGTTGGTTTGGGTTTCACCCTTTTTAAGTCAAAGCGTGATTTTTGCAAATTATCATCATACTTTCAAACCGAGAGACTTAGGACTACGCGGTCAGTTCCTACAAGTTACATTGGTTCGGTGCAAGGTGTTCGTGCCTCCTACGGGGTCGTTTGGTGGCTGGTTTGGGTTTTCAGCCTTTGACGACATGTTTTTAACTCTAAGTGTGATTTCGGCAAAAGTATCATCATACTCTCAAACCGGGAGACCCAGGACTATCCGGTCAGTTCCTACAAGTTACATTGGTCCCCTGCGAGGTGTTCGTGCCTCCCACGGGGTCGTTTGGAGGCTGGTTTGGGTTTTCTCTCTTTAACGGTATGTTTTTTACTCTAAGTGTGATTTTTGCAAATTATCATCATACTCTCAAACCGAGAGACCCGGGAGTACGCGGTGAGTTCTAATAAGTTACATTGGTCCCATGCGAGGTGTTCGTGCCTCATACGGGGTCGTTTGGGGTTTGGTTTGGGTTTTCACCCTTTAACGACTTATTTTTAAGTCTAAGTGTGATTTTTGCAAAATATCGTCATACTCTCAAACCGGGAGACCCGAGACTATGCGGTCAGTTCCTACAAGTTATATTGGTCCTATGCGAGGTTCTCGTGCCTCCTACGGGGTCGTTTGGGGGCTGGTTTGGGTTCTTACCCATTGACGACTTGTTTTTAAGTTTAAGTGTTGATTTTTGTAAATTATCATCATACTCTCAAATCGGGAGACCCGAGACTACCCGGTCAGTTCCAACAAGTTACATTGGTCCCGTGCGAGGTATTCGTGACTCCTACGGGTCGTTTGGGGGTTGGTTTGGGTTTTCACCCTTTGATGGCATATTTTTAACACTAAGTGTGATTTTTGCATATTATGGTAATTCTGTGAAATCGAGAGACCCGGTACTACACGGTCAGTTCCTACAAGTTACATGGGTCCCATACGAGGTGTTCGTGCCTCCTACGGGGTCGTTTGGGGGTTGGTTTGGGTTTTAACCCGTTGACGGCTTGTTTTTAAGTTTAATTGTTTGTTTTTACAAATTATCATCATACTCTCAGATCGAGAGACTGGAGACTACCCGGTTAGTTCCTACAAGTTACATTAGTCCCGTGCGAGGTGTTCGTGCCTCCTACGGGGTCGTTTGGGGGTTGGTTTGGGTTTTCACCCTTTAACGACATGTTTTTAACTCTAAGTGTGATTTTTACAAATTATCGTCATGCTCTCAAACCGAGAGACCCGGGACTACGTAGATAGTTCCAACAAGTTACATTGGTCCCGTGCGAGGTGTTCGTGCCACCTACGGGGTCGTTTGGGGGCTGGTTTGGGGTTTCACCCTTTGACGGCTTGTTTTTAAGTCTGAGTGTGATTTTTGCAAATTATCGTCATGCTCTCAAATCGGGAGACACGGGACTACGCGGTCAGTTCCTACAAGTTACATACGTCCCAAGCGAGGTGTTCGTGTCTCAAACGGGGTCGTTTGGGGGTTGGTTTGGGTTTTCACCCTTTAACAGCTTGTTTTTAAGTCTAAGTGTGATTTTTAAAAATTTTCTTGATACTCTCAAACCGGGAGACCCGGGACCACGCGGTCAGTTCCTACAAGTTACATTGGTCCCGTGCGAGGTGTTCGTGACTCCTACGGGGTCGTTTGGGGGCTGGTTTGGGGTTTCACCCTTTGACGGCTTGTTTTTAAGTCTGAGTGTGATTTTTGCAAATTATCATCATGCTCTCAATTCGGGAGACACGGGACTACGCGGTCAGTTCCTACAATTTACATTAGTCCCATGCGAGGTGTTCGTGTCTCAAACGGGGTCGTTCGGGGGTTGGTTTGGTTTTTCTTGTTTTAATGACTTGTTTTTAAGTTAAAGTGTGATTTTTAAAAATTATCATCATACTCTCAAATCAGGAGACACGGGACCACGCGGTCAGTTCCTACAAGTTACATTGGTTTCGTGCGAGGTGTTCGTGCCTCCTACGGGGTCGTTTGGGGGTTGGTTTGGGTTTTCACCCTTTAACGACTTGTTTTTATGTCTAAGTGTGATTTTTGTGAATTTTCGTCATACTCTCAAATCGGGAAACTCGGGACTACGCGATCAGTTCCCACAAGTTACATTGGTCCCGTGCGAGGTGTTCGTGCCTCCTACGGGGTCGTTTGGGGGTTGGTTTAGGTTTTCACCCTTTAACGGCATGTTTTTAAGTCTAAGTTTTTATTTTTTCAAACTATCGTCATATTAAACAACCGGGAAACCCGGGACTACGCGGTCAGTTCCTCCAAGTTACATTGGTCCCGTGCGGGGTGTCCGTGCCTCCTACGGGATCGTTTGGGGGATTGTTTGGGTTTTGACTCTTTGGCGCAAAGTTTTTAACTCTAAGTGTGATTTTTGCAAATTATTGTCATATTCTCAAACAGGCAGAACCTGGACTACGCGGTCAGTTCCAACAAGTTACATTGGTCCAGTGCGAGGTGTTCGTGCCTCCTACGGGATCGTTTGGGGGTTGTTTTGGGTTTTCACCCTTTAACGGCTTATTTTTAAGTGTAAGTGTTGCTTTTTGGAAACTATCGTCATATTCTCAAATCGGGAGACCCGGGACTAAGCGGTCAGTTCATACAAGTTACATTGGTCCCGTATGGGGTGTTTGTGCCTCCTACGGGGCCTTTTGGGGGATGGTTCTGATTTTCACCCATTAACGGCTTGTTTTCAACTCTAAGTGTGATTTTTACAAACTATCGTAATATTCTCAAAGCGGGAGACCCGGGACTACGCGGTCAGTTCCCACAAGTTACATTGGTCCCGTGCGAGGTGTTCGTGTCTCCTACGGGGTTGTTTGCGGGAGGTTTGGATTTTCATCCTTTAAGGGCTTGTTTTCAAGCCTAAGTGTGATTTTTGTAAACTATCGTCATATTCTCAAACCGGGAGACCCGAGACTACGCGGTCAGTTCCAACAAGTTACATTGGTCCCGTGCGAGGTGTTCGTGCCTCCTACGATGTCGTTTGGGAGATGGTTTGGGTTTTGACCCTTTAACAACTTATTTTTCAGTCTAAGTGTTGATTTTTTCAAACTATCGTCATATTCTCAAACCGGAAGACCCGAAACTACGCGGTCAGTTCCTACAAGTTACATTGGTCCCGTATGAGGTGTTCGTGCCTCCTACGCGGTCGTTTGGGGCTGGTTTGGGTTTTCACCCATTAACGACATGTTTTTAACTCTATGTTCGATTTTTGCAAATTAACGTCATACTCTTAAACTGAGAGATCCGGGACTACGCGATAAGTTCCTACGGGATCGTTTGGGGGCTTGTTCGGGTTTTCACCCTTTAACGGCATGTTTTTAACTCTAAGTGTGGTTTTTGAAAATTATCGTCATACTCTCAAACGGGGAGACATCAGACTACGCGGTCAGTTCCTACATATTACATTGCTCCCGTGCGAGATGTTTGTGCCTCCTACAGGTTCGTTTGGGGGTTGGTTTGGGTTTTCACCCTTTAACGGCATGTTTTTAAGTCTAAGTGTGATTTTTGCAAATTATCGTCATACTCTCAAACCGAGAGACCCGGGACTACGCGGTCAGTTCCCATAAGTTACATTGGTCCCGTGCGAGGTGTTCGTGCCTCCTACGGGGTCGTTTGGGGGCTGGTTTGCGTTTTCGCTCTTTAACGGTATGTTTTTTTTACTCTAACTGTGATTTTTGCAAATTATCATCATACTCTCAAACCGGGAGACCCGAGAGTACGCGATCAGTTTTAATAAGTTACATTGGTCCCATGCGAGGTGTTCATGCCTCATACGGGGTCGTTTGGGGGTTGGTTTGGGTTTTCACCCTTTAACGACTTATTTTTAAGTCTAAGTGTGATTTTTGTAAAATATAGTCATACTCTCAAACCGGGAGACCCGAGACTACGCGGTCAGTTCCTACAAGTTATATTGGTCCCGTGCGAGGTTCTCGTGCCTCCTACGGGG
The DNA here is from genome assembly GCA_949130495.1 of Sambucus nigra. NCBI lineage: Eukaryota > Viridiplantae > Streptophyta > Magnoliopsida > Dipsacales > Adoxaceae > Sambucus > Sambucus nigra. Next base: position 458,978,790 of record OX422210.1, on the reverse strand, counting down.
TCGTTTGGGGGCTGGTTTGGGTTCTTACCTGTTGACGACTTGTTTTTAAGTTTAAGTGTTGATTTTTGTAAATTATCATCATACTCTCAAATCGGGAGACCCGAGACTACCCGGTCAGTTCCAACAAGTTACATTGGTCCCGTGCGAGGTATTCGTCACTCCTACGGGTCGTTTGGGGGTTGGTTTGGGTTTTCACCCTTTAACGGCATATTTTTATCACTAAGTGTGATTTTTGCATATTATGGTAATACTCTAAAATCGAGATACCTGGGACTACACGGTCAGTTCCTACAAGTTACATTGGTCCCATACGAGGTGTTCGTGCCTCCTACGGGGTCGTTTGGGGGTTGGTTTGGGTTTTAACCCGTTGACGGCTTGTTTTTAATTTTAAGTGTTTATTTTTACAAATTATCATCATACTCTCAAACCGAGAGACCGGAGACTATCCGATTAGTTCCTACAAGTTACATTGGTCCCGTGCGAGGTGTTCGTGCCTCCTACGGGGTCGTTTGGGGGTTGGTTTGGGTTTTCACCCTTTAACGTCATGTTTTTATCTCTAAGTGTGATTTTTTCAAATTATCGTCATACTCTCAAACCGAGAGACCCGGGACTAGGCAGATAGTTCCAACAAGTTACATTAGTCCCGTGCGAGGTGTTCGTGCCACCTACGGGGTCGTTTGGGGGCTGGTTTGGGGTTTCACCCTTTGACGGCTTATTTTTAAGTCTGAGTGTGATTTTTGCAAATTATCGTCATGCTCTCAAATTGGGAGACACGGGACTACGCGGTCAGTTCCTACAAGTTACATACGTCCCAAGCGAGGTGTTCGTGTCTCAAACGGGGTCGTTTGGCGGTTGGTTTGGGTTTTCACCCTTTAACGGCTTTTTTTTAAGTCTAAGTGTGATTTTTAAAAATTATCTTCATACTCTCAAATCGGGAGACCCGGGACAACGCGATCAGTTCCCACAAGTTACATTGGTCCCGAGCGAGGTGTTCGTGCCTCCTACGGGGTCGTTTGGGGGTTGGTTTGGGTTTTCACCCTTTAACGGTATGTTTTTAACTCTAAGTGTGATTTTTGCAAATTATCATCATACTCTCAAACTGATAGACCCGGGACTTCGTGGTCAATTCCTACAAGTTATATTTGTCACGTGCGAGGTGTTCGTGCCTCCTATGGGGTCGTTTGGTGGCTGGTTTGGGGTTTCACCCTTTGACGGCTTGTTTTTAAGTCTGAGTGTGATTTTTACAAATTATCGTCATACTCTCAAATCGGGAGACCCGGGACTACGCGGTCAGTTCTTATAAGTTACATTGGTCCGGTGCCAGGTGTTCGTGCCTCCTATGATGTCGTTTTCGGGGTGGTTTGGGTTTTCACCCTTTAACGACTTGTTTTTAAGTTTAAGTGTGATTTTTACGAATTATCATCGTACTCACAAACCGGGAGACCCAAGACTACCCGGTCAGTTCCTACAAGTTACATTGGTACCGTGCGAGGTGTCCGTGCCTCTTACGGGGTCGTTTGGGGGTTGGTTTGGTGTTTCACCCTTTGACAGCTTGTTTTTTTGTCTAAGTGTGATTTTTACAGATTATCATCATACTCTCAAACCGAGAGACCCGGGACTACGCGGTCGGTTCCTAGAAGTTACATTGGTCCCGTGCGAGGTGTTCGTACCTCATACGGGGTTGTTTGGGGGTTAGTTCGGGTTTTCTCCCTTTAACGGCTTGTTTTTAAGTCTAAGTGTGATTTTTACAAATTATCATCATACTCTCAAATCGGGAGACCAGGGACTACGCGGTCAGTTCCTACAAGTTACATTGGTCCCGTGCGAGGTGTCCGTGCCTCCTTCGAGGTCGTTTGGGGGTTGGTTTCCGTTTTTACCCGTTGACGACTTATTTTTAAGTTTAAGTGTTAATTTTTGCAAATTATCGTCATATTCTCAAATCGGGAGACCAGTGACTACGCGGTTAGTTCCAACAAGTTAGATTGGTCACTTGGAAGGTGTTCGTGCCTCCTATGGGGTCGTGTAGGGGTTGGTTTGAGTTTTCACCCTTTTTAAGTCAAAGTGTGATTTTTGCAAATTACCATCATACTCTCAAACCGAGACACCCGAGACTATGCGGTCAGTTCCTACAAGTTACATTGGTCCCGTGCGAGGTGTCCGTGCCTCCTACGGGGTCGTTTGGGGGCTGGTTTGGGTTTTCACCCTTTAACGGCATGTTTTTAACTCTAAATTTTATTTTTACAAATTATCATCATACTATCAAACCGGGAGACTCAGGGCTACTCGATCAGTTCCTACAAGTTACATTGGTCTTGTGCGGGGTGTTCGTGCCTTCTACGGGGTCGTTTGGTGGCTGGTTTGGGTTTTCACCCTTTAACGACTTATTTTTAACTCTAAGTGTGATTTTTGCAAATTATCGTCATACTCTCAAACCGGGAGACCCGAGACTACGCGGTTAGTTCCTATAACTTACATTGGTCCCGTACGAGGTGTTCGTGGCTCCTAGAGGGTCGTTTGGGGGTTGGTTTGGGTTTTCACCCTTTAACGGCACGTTTTTAACTCTAAGTGTGATTTTTGCAAAGTGTCGTCATACTCTCAAATCGGGAGACCCGGAACTACGCGGTCAGTTCCTACAAGTTACATTGGTCCTGTGCGAGGTGTTCGTTCCCCCTATGGGGTGATTTGGAGAGTGGTTGGGATTTTCACCCTTCAATGACTTGTTCTTAAGCTAAGTGTGATTTTTACAAATTATCACCATACTCTCAAACCGAGAAACCCGAGACTATGCGGTCAGTCCCTACAAGTTACGTTGGTCCCGTGCGAGGTGTTCGTGCCTCCTATGGGGTCGTTTGGCGGCTGGTTAGTGTTTATATCCTTTTTAAGTCTGAGTGTGATTTTGCAAATTATCATCGTATTCTCAAACCGGGAGACCCTGGACTACGCGGTCAGTTCCTACAAGTTACATTGGTTCCGTGCGAGGTGTTCGTGCCTCCTATGGCGTTGTCTGGGGGCTAGTTTGGGTTTTCACCCATTAACGGCATGTTTTTAACTCTATGTGTGATTTTTGCAAAACATCGTCATACTCTCAAACCGAGAGACCCGGGACTACGGGGTCAGTTCCTACATGTTACATTGGTCCCATGCGAGGTGTCCGTTCCTCCTACGGGGTCGTTTGGGGGATGGTTTGGGTTTTTACTCGTTGACGGCTTGTTTTTAAGTTTAAGTGTTGATTTTTGCAAATTATCGTCATACTCTCAAATAGGGAGACCCGGGACTATGCGGTCAGTTCCTACAAGTTATATTGGTCCCGTATGAGGGGTTCATGCCTTCTACGGAGTTTTTTGGCGGCTGGTTTGGGTTCTTACCCGTTGACTGCTTATTTTTAAGTTAAATGTTAATTTTTGCAAATTATCATCATACTCTCAAACCGAGAGAGCCGGGACTACGCGGTCAGTTCCTACCCATTACATTGGTCCCGTACGAGGGGTTCATGCCTCCTACGGGGTCGTTTGGGGGCTGGTTTGGAGTTTCACCCTTTGACGGCTTATTTTTAAGTCTGAGTGTGATGTTTGCAAATTATCATCATACTCTCAAACCGGGAGACCCGGGACTACGCGGTCAGTTCCTACAAGTTACATTGGTCCCGTGCGAGGTGTTTGTGCCTTCTACAGGGTCATTTGGCTGCTGGTTTGAGTTCTTACCCGTTGACGGCTTGTTTTTAAGTTAAATGTTGATTTTTGCAAATTATCGTCATACTCTCAAACCGAGAGACCCGAGACTACCCGATTAGTTCCTACAAGTTACATTGGTCCCCTAAGAGGTGTTCGTGCCTCCTACGGGGTCGTTTGGGAGTTGGTTTGGGTTTTCACCCTTTAACGACATGTTTTTAACTCTAAGTGTGATTTTTGAAAATTATCGTCATATTCTCAAACCGAGAGACCCGGGACTACGCAATCAGTTCCTACAAGTTACATTGGTCCCGTGCGAGGGTTCATGCCTCCTACGGGGTCGTTTGGGGGCTGGTTTGAGGTTTCATCCTTTGACGACTTGTTTTTAAGTCTGAGTATGATTTTTTCAAATTATCGTCATGCTCTCAAACCGGGAGACCCGGGACTACGCGGTCAGTTCCTACAAGTTACATTGGTCACGTGCTAGGTGTTCGTGCCTTCGGTGATGTCGTGTGGGGGTTGGTTTGGGTTTTAACCCTTTTTAAGTCAAAGTGTAATTCTTGCAAATTATCTTCATACTCTTAAATCGAGAGACCCGAGACTACGCGATCAGTTCCTACAAGTTACATTGGTCCCGTGTCAGGTGTTCGTGCCTCCTACGGGGTCGTTTGGGGACAAGTTCGGGTTTTCACACTTTAATGCATGTTTTTAAATCCAAGTGTGATTTTTGCAAATTATCGTCATACTATTAAACCGGGAGACCCGGGACTACGCGGACAGTTCCTACAAGTTACATTGGTCCCGTACATGGTGTTCATGCCTCATACGGGGTCGTTTGGGGGCTGGTTTGGGTTTTCACCCTTTAACGACATGTTTTTTACTCTAAGTGTGATTTTTGCAAATTATCATCATACTCTCAAATCGAGAGACCTGGGACTATGAGGTCAGTTCCTACAAGTTACATGGGTCCCGTGCGAGGTGTTCTTGGCTCGTACGGGGTCGTTTGGGGGTTGGTTTTGGTTTTCACCCTTTAACGGCTTGTTTTTCGATCTAAGTGTGATTTTTATAAATTATCGTTATACTCTCAACCCGGGAGACCTGGGACTACGCGGTCAGTTCCTACAAGTTACATTGGTTCCGTACGAGGTGTTCGTGCCTGTTACGGGGTCTTTTGGTGGCTGGTTTGGATTTTCACCCTTTAACGGCTTGCTTTTAAGAGAAAGTGTGATTTTTGCAAATTATCATCATATTCTCAAATTGGGAGACCCGGGACTACGCGGTCAGTTCCAACAAGTTACATTGGTCCTGTGCGAGGTGTTTGTGCCTCTTATGGGGTCGTGTAGGGGTTGGTTTGGGTTTTCACCCTTTTTAAGTCAAAATGTGATTTTTTCAAATTATCGTCATACTCTCAAACCGAGAGACCCGGGACTACGCGGTCAGTTCCTACAAGTTACATTGGTCCCGTGCGAGGTGTTCGTGCCTCCTACGGGGTCGTTTGTGGGCTGGTTTGGGTTTTAACCCTTTAACGGAATGTTTTTAACTCTGAGTGTGATACTTGCAACTTGTTGTCATACTCTCAAATCGGGAGACTCGGGACTATACGGTCAGTTCCTACAAGTTGCATTGGTCCCGTACGAGGTGTTCGTGCCTCCTAGGGGGTCGTTTGGGTTTTCACCCTTTCACAACATGTTTTTAACCCTGAGTGTGATTTTTGTAAATTATCGTCATACTCTCAAACCGGGAGACCCGGGACTACGCGGTCAGTTCCTACAAGTTACATTGGTCTCGTGCGAGGTGTTCGTGCCTCCTACGGGGTCGTTCGTTGACGGCTTGTTTTTAAATTTAAGTGTTGATTTTTGCAAATTATCATCATACTCTCAAACCGGGAGACCCGAGACTACCCGATCAGTTCCTACAAGTTACATTGATCCCGTGCGAGGTGTTCGTGCCTCCTACGGGGTCGTTTGGGGTTGGTTTGGGTTTTAACCCTTTAACGGCATGTTTTTAACTCTTAGTGTAATTTTTGTAAATTATCCTCATACTCTTAAACCGAGAGACCCGGGACTACGCGGTCAGTTCCTATAAGTTACATTGGTCCCGTGCGAGGTGTTCGTGCCTCCTAAGGGGTCGTTTGGGGGCTGGTTTCGGTTTTCACCCTTTAACGGCATTATTTTAACTCTTAGTGTGATTTTTACAGATTATCATCATACTCTCAAATCGGGAGACCCGGGACTACGCGGTCAGTTCCTATAAGTTACATTGGTCCCGTGCGAGGTGTTCGTGCCCTCTACGGGGTTGTTTGGTGGCTGGTTTGGGTTTTCACCCTTTAATGGCATGTTTTTAACTCTAAGTGTGATTTCTACAAATGATCGTCATAATATCAAACCGAGACACCCGAGACTACGCGGTCAGTTCCTATAAGTTACATTGGTCCCGTGCGAGGTGTTCATGCCTCCTACGGAGTCGTTTAGGGGCTGGTTTGGGTTTTTACCTTTTAACAGTATGTTTTTAACTCTAAGTGCGATTTTTACAAATTAGCGTCATACTCTCAAACCAGGAGACCCGAGACTACGCGGTCAGTTCCTACAAGTTACATTGGTCCCATGCGAGGTGTTCGTGCCTCATACGGGGTCGTTTGGGGGTTGGTTTGGGTTTTCACCTTTTAATGGCTTATTTTTAAGTCTAAGTGTGATTTTTACAAATTATCGTCATACTCTCGAACCGGGAGACCCGGGACTACGCGGTTAGTTCCTACAAGTTATATTGGTCCCGTATGAGGGGTTCATGCCTTCTACGGGGTTGTTTGGCGACTGGTTTGGGTTCTTACCCGTTGACGGCTTATTTTTATGTTAAATGTTGATTTTTGCAAATTATCATCATACTCTCAAACCGAGAGAGACGGGACTACGCGGTCAGTTCCTACCCATTACATTGGTCCCGTACGAGGGGTTCATGCCTCCTACGGGGTCTTTTGGGGGCTGGTTTGGAGTTTCACCCTTTGACGGCTTATTTTTAAGTCTAAGTGTGATGTTTGCAAATTGTCGTCATACTCTCAAATCGGGAGACCCGGGACTACGTGGTTAGTTCCTACAAGTTACATTGGTCCCGTGCGAGGTGTTTGTGCCTTCTACAGGGTCGTTTGGCAGCTGGTTTGGGTTCTTACCCGTTGACGGCTTGTTTTTAAGTTAAATCTTGATTTTCTCAAATTATCGTCATACTCTCAAACCGGGAGACCCGAGACTACCCGATTAGTTCCTACAAGTTACATCAGTTCCTACAAGTTACATTGGTCCCCTAAGAGGTGTTCGTGCCTCCTACGGGGTCGTTTGGGAGTTGGTTTGGGTGTTCACCCTTTAACGACTTGTTTTTAACTCTAAGTGTGATTTTTGAAAATTATCGTCATATTCTCAAGCTGAGAGACTCGGGACTACGCAGTCAGTTCCTACAAGTTACATTGGTTCCGTGCGAGGGGTTCATGCCTCCTACGGGGTCATTTGGGGGCTGGTTTGAGGTTTCATCCTTTGACGGCTTGTTTTTAAGTCTGAGTGTGATTTTTGCAAATTATCGTCATACTCTCAAACTGGGAGACCCGGGACTACGCAGTCAGTTCCTACAAGTTACATTGGTCACGTGCGAGGTGTTCGTGCCTCCTATGAGGTCGTGTGGGGGTTGGTTTGGGTTTTAACCCTTTTTAAGTCAAAGTGTAATTTTTGCAAATTATCTTCATACTCTTAAATCGAGAGACCCGAGACTACGCGGTCAGTTCCTACAAGTTACATTGGTCCCGTGCCAGGTGTTCGTGCCTCCTACGGGGTTGTTTGGGGACAAGTTTGGGTTTTCACACTTTAACGCATGTTTTTAACTCCAAGTGTGATTTTTGCAAATTATCGTCATACTATTAAACCGGGAGACCCGGGACTACGCGGACAGTTCCTACAAGTTACATTGGTTCCGTACGTGGTGTTCGTACCTCATACGGGGTCGTTTGGGGGCTGGTTTGGGTTTTCACCCTTTAACGGCTTGTTTTTAACTCTAAGTGTGATTTTTGCAAATTATCATCATACTCTCAAATCGAGAGACCTGGGACTATGAGGTCAGTTCCTACAAGTTACATGGGTCCCGTGCGAGGTGTTCATGCCTCGTACGGGGTCGTTTGGGGGTTGGCTTTGGTTTTCACCCTTTAACGGCTTGTTTTTCGGTCTAAGTGTGATTTTTATAAATTATCGTTATACTCTCAACCCGGGAGACCTGGGGCTACGCGGTCAGTTCCTACAAGTTACAATGGTCCCGTACGAGGTGTCCGTACCTGTTACGGGGTCTTTTTGTGGCTGGTTTGGATTTTCACCCTTTAACGACTTGCTTTTAAGAGAAAGTGTGATTTTTGCAAATTATTGTCATATTCTCAAACTGGGAGACCCAGGACTACGCGGTCAGTTCCAACATTTTACATTGGTCCTGTGCGAGGTGTTTGTGCCTCCTATGGGCTCGTGTGGGGGTTGGTTTGCGTTTTCACCCTTTTTAAGTCAAAGTGTGATTTTTTCAAATTATCGTCATACTCTCAAACCGAGAGACCCAGGACTACGCGTTCAGTTCCTACAAGTTACATTGGTCCCGTGCGAGGTGTTCGTGCCTCATACGGGGTCGTTTGTGGGCTGGTTTGGGTTTTAATCCTTTAACGACATGTTTTTAACTCGGAGTGTGATACTTGCAAATTGTTGTCATACTCTCAAATCGGGAAACTCGAGACTATACGGTCAGTTCCTACAAGTTGCATTGGTCCCGTACGAGGTGTTCGTGCCTCCTAGAGGGTCGTTTGGGTTTTCACCCTTTCATGACATGTTTTTAACCCTAAGTGTGATTTTTTTAAATTATCGTCATACTCTCAAACCGGGAGACCCGGGACTACGCGGTGAGTTCCTACATGTTACATTGATCCCGTGCGAGGTGTTCGTGCCTCCTACGGGATCGTTTGGGGGTTGGTTTGGGTTTTTACCCGTTGACGGCTTTTTTTAAATTTAAGTGTTGATTTTTGCAAATTATCATCATGCTCTCAAACCGGGAGACCTGAGACTACCCGATCAGTTCCTACAAGTTACATTGATCCCGTGCGAGGTGTTCGTGCCTCCTACGGGGTCGTTTGGGGGTTGGTTTGGCTTTTGCACCCTTTAACGGCATGTTTTTAACTCTTAGTGTAATTTTTGTAAATTATCCTCATACTCTTAAACCTAGAGACCCGGGACTATGCGGTCAGTTCTTACAAGTTACATTGGTCTCGTGCGAGGTGTTCGTGCCTCCAAAGGGGTCGTTTGGGGGCTGGTTTGGGTTTTCACCCTTTAACGGCATTATTTTAACTCTTAGTGTGATTTTTACATATTATCATCATACTCTCAAAGTGGGAGACCCGGGACTACGTGATCAGTTCCTATAAGTTACATTGGTCCCGTCCGAGGTGTTCGCGCCCTCTACCGGGTTGTTTGGTGGCTAGTTTGGGTTTTCACCCTTTAACGGCATGTTTTGAACTCTAAGTGTGATTTCTACAAATGATCATCATAATCTCAAACAGGGAGACCCGGGACTACGCGGTGAGTTCCTATAAGTTACATTGGTCCCGTGCGAGGTTTTCGTGCCTCCTACGGAGTCATTTGGGGGCTGGTTTGGGTTTTTACCTTTTAACAGTATGTTTTTAACTTTAAGTGTGATTTTTACAAATTAACATCATACTCTCAAATTGGGAGACCCGGGACTACGCGGTCAGTTCCTACAAGTTACATTGGTCCCATGCGAGGTGTTCGTGCCTCATACGGGGTCGTTTGGGGGTTGGTTTGGGTTTTCACCTTTTAATGGCTTATTTTTAAGTCTAAGTGTGATTTTTACAAATTATCGTCATACTCTCGAACTGGGAGACCCGGGACTACGCGGTCAGTTCCTACAAGTTATATTGGTCCCGTATGAGGGGTTCATGCCTTCTACGGGGTTGTTTGGCGGCTGGTTTGAGTTCTTACCCGTTGACGGCTTATTTTTAAGTTAAATGTTAATTTTTGCAAATTATCATCATACTCTCAAACCGAGAGAGCCGGGACTACGCGGTCAGTTCCTACCAGTTACATTGGTCCCGTACGAGGGGTTCATGCCTCCTACGGGATCGTTTGGGGGCTGGTTTGGGGTTTCACCATTTGATGGCTTATTTTTAAGTCTGAGTGTGATGTTTGCAAATTGTCGTCATACTTTCAAACCGGGAGACCCGGGACTACGCGGTCAGTTCCTACAAGTTATATTGGTCCCGTGCGAGGTGTTTGTGCCTTCTACAGGGTCGTTTGGCGGCTGGTTTGGGTTCATACCCGTTGACGGCTTATTTTTAAGTTAAATGTTGATGTTTGCAAATTATCGTCATACTCTCAAACCGGGAGACCCGAGACTACCCGATTAGTTCCTACAAGTTACATTGGTCCCCTAAGAGGTGTTCGTGCCTCCTACGGGGTCGTTTGGGAGTTGGTTTGGGTTTTCACCTTTTAACGACATGTTTTTAACTCTAAGTGTGATTTTTGAAAATTATCGTCATATTCTCAAACCGAGAGACCCGGGACTACGCAGTCAGTTCCTACAAGTTACATTGGTCCCGTGCGAGGGGTTCATGCCTCCTACGGGGTCGTTTGGGGGCTGGTTTGAGGTTTCATCCTTTGACGGCTTATTTTTAAGTCTGAGTGTGATTTTTGCAAATTATCGTCATACTCTCAAACCGGGAGACCCGGGACTACGCGGTCAGTTCCTACAAGTTACATTGATCCCGTGCGAGGTGTTCGTGCTTCCTACGGGGTCGTTTGGGGGTTGGTTTGGGTTTTCACCCTTTAACGGCATGTTTTTAACTCTTAGTGTAATTTTTGTAAATTATCTTCATACTCTTAAATCGAGATACCCGAGACTACGCGGTCAGTTCCTACAAGTTACATTGGTCCCGTGCCAGGTATTCGTGCCTCCTACGGGGTCGTTTGGGGACAAGTTTGGGTTTTCACACTTTAACGCATGTTTTTAACTCCAAGTGTGATTTTTGCAAATGATCATCATACTATTAAACCGGGAGACCCGGGACTACGCGGACAGTTCCTACTAGTTACATTGGTCCCGTACGTGGTGTTCGTGCCTCATACGGGGTCGTTTGGGGGCTGGTTTGGGTTTTCACCCTTTAACGGCATGTTTTTAACTCTAAGTGTGATTTTTGCAAATTATCATCATACTCTCAAATCGATAGACCAGGGACTATGAGGTCAGTTCCTACAAGTTACATGGGTCCCGTGCGAGGTATTCATGCCTCGTACGGGGTCGTTTGAGAGTTGGTTTTTGTTTTCACCCTTTAACGGCTTGTTTTTCGGTCTAAGTATTATTTTTATAAATTATCGTTATACTCTCAACCCGGGAGACCTGGGACTACGCGTTCAGTTCCTACAAGTTACATTGGTCCCGTACGAGGTGTTCGTGCCTGTTACGGGCTCTTTTGGTGGCTGGTTTGGATTTTCACCCTTTAACGGCTTGCTTTTAAGAGAAAGTGTGATTTTTGCAAATTATCGTCATATTCTCAAACTGGGAGACCCGGGACTACGCGGACAGTTCCAACAAGTTACATTGGTCCTGGGCGAGGTGTTTGTGCCTCCTACAGGGTCGTGTGGGGGTTGGTTTGCGTTTTCACCCTTTTTAAGTCAAAGTGTGATTTTTTCAAATTATCGTCATACTCTCAAACCGAGAGACCCGGGACTACGCGGTCAGTTCCAACAAGTTACATTGGTCCCGTGCGAGGTGTTCGTGCCTCCTACGGGGTCGTTTGTGGGCTGGTTTGGGTTTTAACCCTTTAGCGGCATGTTTTTAACTCTGAGTGTGATACTTGCAAATTGTTGTCATACTCTCAAATCGGGAGACTCGAGACTATACGGTCAGTTCCTACAAGTTGCATTGGTCCCGTACGTGGTGTTCGTGCCTCCTAGAGGGTCGTTTGGGTTTTCACCCTTTCACGACATGTTTTTAACCCTAAGTGTGATTTTTGTAAATTATCGTCATACTCTCAAATCGGGAGACCCGGGACTACGCAGTCAGTTCCTACAAGTTACATTGGTCTCGTGCGAGGTGTTCGTGCCTCCTACAGGGTCGTTTGGTGGCTGGTTTGGGTTTTTACCCGTTGACGGCTTGTTTTTAAATTTAAGTGTTTATTTTTACAAATTATCATCATACTCTCAAACCGGGAGACCCGAGACTACCCGATCAGTTCCTACAAGTTACATTGATCCCGTGCGAGGTGTTCGTGCCTCCTACGGGGTCGTTTGGGGGTTGGTTTGGGTTTTCACTCTTTAACGGCATGTTTTTAACTCTTAGTGTAATTTTTATAAATTATCCTCATACTCTTAAACCGAGAGACCCGGGACTACGCGGTCAGTTCCTACAAGTTACATTGGTCCCGTGCAAGGTGTTCGTGCCTCCTAAGGGGTCGTTTCGGGGCTGGTTTGGGTTTTCACCCTTTAACGGCATTATTTTAACTCTTAGTGTGATTTTTATAGATTATCATCATACTCTCAAATCGGGAGACCCGGGACTACGCGATCAGTTCCTATAAGTTACATTGGTCCCGTGCGAGGTGTTCGTGCCCTCTACGGGGTTGTTTGGTGGCTGGTTTCGGTTTTCACCCTTTAACGGCATGTTTTTAACTCTAAGTGTGATTTATACAAATGATCGTCATAATCTCAAACCGGGAGACCCGGGACTACGCGGTCAGTTCCTATAAGTTACATTGGTCCCGTGCGAGGTTTTCGTGCCTCATACGGAGTCGTTTGGGGGCTGGTTTGGGTTTTTACCTTTTAACAGTATGTTTTTAACTCTAAGTGTGATTTTTACAAATTAACGTCATACTCTCAAACCGAGAGACCCGGGACTACGCGGTCAGTTCCTATAAGTTACATTGGTCCCATGCGAGGTGTTCGTGCCTCATACGGGGTCGTTTGGGGGTTGGTTTGGGTTTTCACCTTTTAACGGCTTGCTTTTAAGTCTAAGTGTGATTTTTACAAATTATCGTCATACTCTCAAACCGGGACACCCGGGACTACGCGGTCAGTTCCTACAAGTTACATTGGTCCCATGCGAGGTGTTCATGCCTCCTATATCGTCATATTCTCTAACGGTATGTTATTAATCAATTTAGAACGTTTATGTATTTTAAATATTTTTGACATAGTTTCATTTGTTTATTCGTTAAATCCAACATGTTTTAACATTTAAAATAAACTCAACAGCAACAGCAAATTCCAAAACCAAACCACCAGCAAGTCCCTTCCACCAATTTAATTAAATAAGCTCATAAAGTAAGCCATGAAGTGATTTTCAAACTTTAAAAGGAATGATCAAATATAGAATGAAAAAGATAAACTATAAATATTGAGTAGAAATAATTCATTGCATTTTAAAAGGTTAATAAATGGGTACTAAATAATAGTTACCTGTAGTAACTTTATTAAGATTGGATGGAACTGGCCTGAGTTGAACATTTGTAAAACAAAACCAAACAAATCACTGGCAGCCTATGCTGGCCTTTTGATCTCCACACCTCCCCAATACCTGTATTCAATTCCCACCGAGCACTGGATCAAACTCTTTAATATTACAGTACCCATATATGATTATACACACACGTGTGTGAAATTGATAACATGTCCCTTTTATGAGTATAATTGGGTATCATTATGTGCTATTAGGACACGCGTTGTATTGTGCTTTATTATATGGATATGTATCGATATAAATTAACACATTTTTGCATATAGTGAATAATCTACCTTTGATTGTGCTTAAGATGTATTGAATTGATCTAGAGATCAAAGATTGTGATGGAAGATGATCATGGTTAATCTTTCCAAGAAAGTAGTCTATGAAAGAACTTGGGATCTCCATTCAAGGTTCTCAAAACAAGAAGCGCCATTCTTTGTATGGTTTTGACTTCAAATAAAAACTTGGTATCTCCTACCTACTCACAAAAATCCATATGTCCATTACATATAAGAACATATCAGAAAGGAAAATGGTTCAATATATAATGAAATAAATAAATAGTCACATTAATTTTTCTCTCACCTATAAATCAACAATGTGAGGCACTTCAATCTCCTCCATTTTTGTTGCTAGCAAGAAACAGTCCACAACTAACAATTGGACTATCCAAGCTTTACCCCTTTATGTGCACATTAACATTGTCACAAACATGAACAGGCACAATCAGCATTTAAACACTTAAATATTAATATGAGATTATTATTCCCTAAAATGCATTTTTTGCACATTGAACCATTTTTTTACCAAAAAAATGCATTTTGTTGTAAAACAAAAAACCCATTCAAAAAATTAATATGAGAAATACCTCAGAGGGGCGGCAACAGCCTTGGAGGGAGTGTGCCCTGAGTGGGCCTTTGAAAACACAATCACCTCACATGCTTGAAAATCCCATCACCCCAATCAGATCTTGCCAAGAAAACATAATCACCTCATATATCACCCACCCCAAGACTGCAAATGTTAGCTGCACATGGCTTTCTCTTTCCTAAACTGGACTATTGAAAAGTTATCTCCACATTCCAAAAATCAGTATATATATATATATATATATAAAGAAGAAAAGAAATTACCTCAACTTAAGATCCCAAAACAGCAACCCAAAAAATGATGTTGCCGGCAAAACAGGCTGGAAACCCCTTCAAGATCAGAACTCCCAAATCGAGAAAATACGAGGTCGTCGTAAGGGACACCACGACACTGGATAAACAAAAACCCAGAACCAGGGGGAGCGGGGGAGGTGACCCGAGGAGGATAAACTCGAAAAATAGTGGCGACGGCAGGGGATAAACCAAGGGGGAGGTGACCCGAGGAGTAATAGGGGCGACGCAGCAGGGGCTAGGGCTTGGGTTTTTGGTGGAGAGAGAGGGGAGAGCGGGGGATAGCGGGGGAGAAGACGAGGGAGGAGAGAGAAGAGGGAAACTAAAATGTCCCAAAATTTTGAGGTATTTTATATCCTAGTAAAGTGTACTCAATTTTGGCACACTTTAAAACAGTGCCAAATTTTGGCACTGTTTTAAAGTGTGCTAAATTTCTATTAAACCGTACCAAAATCTGGCACAGTTTTAAACTTTGCCAGATTTTTAATATCAGGATGTGCCAAAATGTTATTTTTGGTGTAGTAACGGTCACACTAGTTATATAGGAAATCCCATTTTTAATTCATATAACTTTCACACTAGTTATATATGAAATACATTCGCACTTATATATTAATCTCGTATATAATTATCTACTCATATTATATGCGTATTAGTATACTACAATATTCACACATATGTTAAGTATAATATCCATCCTCCCGAGTAAGGACCCATTGGATATTTCTCTAAAATTCTATCACCCACGGTATACTTATCGACCTAAACACCCCGATACGGTTAGCTCCCCGAATCAGTGAAACAAAAATAAACATAGCGGAGGCGGTCATAGTTCCCACCGAGAGTGAGGACAACTCATACCCAAAGCACCTCACCTCTAAAAATAAAATCACAACATATAAATATTGGACGTCTATGACCTGAGGATTATACTCTCCCTGCATTCACTAGCGAGGGGATTCACCCACATCGTACAACCTCCTATGATAGCACTAGAGGGGTATGTCTTCCTATAAATATCATTCACACTGATATCTATAAATAAGATATATATATATATATATATATATATACTATCACACTACCATATACATATATTTAATAAAGGTTCGACTAAACCGTGCCTAACACCCGTAGCACTAGCGCAAGAATACCCAAGTCTATATCCTCACTTGTAACTTAATTAATCACACGTTAATTAATTTATCATTTAAGTTGTGTCACCCAACTACAATACCCCGACTCACTCATTCGGTTCGTAACTTTATCTCTTAGTATTTGTTACACAAAATCCCACTAGTTAGTTTAACACTTCTCGTTAAATTCAATATTCAATAATTTATTATATATCTCCAATACTAAATTAAACCGGCCACTCTGTGCCCAACTCCCGTAGCACTTCGCCTAAAAATATCCAAATCAAAATCCCTACTCTTAATCCCATAAGTATTAACTTACATTCATATTTTTATTTAAGATATTACACACATCTCAATCCAGCCCGTATCCTAATTTCACTTGAAATTTTCATTCGAATCCTTTCGTATATTTTCGAGTGTTGTTCATCCTAAACACTCTAAATTCATACCCCGAATTCATGCCCATTTAATTCCAAGGTAAAAGTAATATTCCTTAATATTTTTCAGAGTCCTACACTCATCTACGGACATCCCTAAATAATCCAATTTTGATTTCTCCCAAAGACCCTTCCGTAATAAATTCATAACTAATTCAAAAAAAATCATAAAAATACGAAACTATCGGCCACGCATTCGTAACGAAAAGATCTATTTCCATGTCCAAACCTAGGGTCGTTTTAATGAGGTATCAATCTCATTTGAATAAGATACTCATCTCGTTTGAACGACTTGTAACGTCGATTGAACGACTTTCCAAGTCGTTTGACACAGCATACAACCATATTATTCCTAACAGCCTTGCGATTTCTGCCATTAACGACCCTTATGAGCTTGATTCCTCAACCCATAATTCACTACTGAAATTCTTTACGATTAAACCAACTTTCCCCAAGTTTATATCCGAACTTCCTCAACCACAAGTTACACGATTTCTTGGATTCTAATTCATTAACCACCAACGACACTGATTTTCTAAATTCCAATAAATTTCAACACATAAATTTATCCCCACAATAACTTTGATAAATCAAACTATCTATAAGCCGAAACAACCTGTATGATTTAATTAAGATTGAAAACTCAGATTTATATGTGCCAACCTAACCCAAAAATAATAAATTTCATCACACCTACTATGATATGAATTGCAATACCGCAATTTAAATGAAAGAAAGTTTAACTAATTGCCTGGATAAACTCATAGAGTCTGATTCCCTTTGTATAAGATGAATATTTGACGAAATACACAAATTTCTTCTTCGCTTAGCTCTCAAAAGCTCTCCCATCTGATCCTTGTTTTCTCCTTTACAACTAGGGTTTTCTTATTTAAGTTGTGATGGCCACAAACTCTCTAACTTAGGTTTTATATCACAAATCCCGAAATTAAGCTTGTGGACTGAATTAAAATAACCCAAACACCCCCGTGTGGGTTCGGTTACACCTAAAAATGCTCCGAGACTCAATTACTACCCTCGGGTCTCTTTCTCGACTATCTCGATCTATCTGGAATCAACCGTGCACTCAGAATCGCCATCCAAGTTACTTAACTCAAATCTCCAATCTCAACTCAAATTACAGCATATATAATTTAAAAATATAATCCGAATTAATTAAATCTTAATTCACTAATTTAATCAAATCCTCAAATTAAATTTAAATCATTTATCACCAAATTAATTAAATTCCAAATCCTCAGAAATAAGGGGTGTTATCTATTAACATTTTGTTAACTGTGTTAAAAATTGTTAACAGTGTTTATAAAAATATTTAACTATGTTAAAAACTATTGATTGTGTTTATAAAACAGTTTTTATAAAAATATTTAACTATTTTTTTTATTAAACATCATTTATAAAAAAATATTTTTACTGTGTTTATAAAAATATTTTTAACTGTGTTTATAAAACTGTGTTAAAAACTTTTAACTCCATATACAAAACAGTGTTTATCAAAAATATTTTTAACTTTGTTTATAAAAAATAATTTTAACTATGTTTATAAAACAGTGTTTATAAAAAATATTTTTAACTTTGTTTATAAAACATTTCTTAACATATTTTAAACTATGTTAAAAACTGTTTTTATAAAAAAAAAATATAAAAACAATGTTTTTATAAACACTGTTTAAATTTTTTTTATTTTAACTATGTTTTTATAAAAAAATTATTGTAAATATTGATAAAAGCAACGTTTTTATCGTAAAAAATAGTTTTTATATAAATAGTTTTTAAAAACAGTGTACAAAAACATTTAAAAAAACATGTTTTTTTAACATTGTATATAAAATAATCTTTTATAAAAAAAACTAGTTAAAAAATCAGTTCATAAAAGAAACATTCCGTTATTATAAAAAAAATTGATTTTATAAAAAACAGTTATTGAAAAAATAATTTATAAAAACTATTTCGTTTTATAATACTTTTTGTTTTATAAAAATATTTAATCATTTTTTTTATTAAAAATAATGTAAAAATTATTTTTAATACACTAATATATACGTATACTAATGTGTATTAATGTATTAATGGGTAAAAGAATGTTTTTAATTGAAAAGGTGAGTCAGCTGACGGTCAAATCAGTGAACTAACGGTTTCGTCAATTTTGAACCCCAACCAGCTATAATGTAAACAAATCAATCCAAACTCTAAATAGTGAAAACTACTATACTCCAAACATTAAATGACCCAAAAGAGTATTACGTCAACCACTGTTTCATTATATGTTTTGTAATCAAATTTTTTATATTCTTTAGCCCATGGTGTAAAACTTATTGGAGTGCGCACAAATGAGAGCTACACTTATATTGCAAGACCTACACATATTGTTTTTATAATTGATTGTTCTTCATGATCTTTTATAATGGATATTTTTTACTCTTCTTGGGAACTGTTGTGGAATCCACCACTCACCCCATTATATTTTTTTGAACTTGAGGAATGAAAGTAGGGGTATGCCATTGACTAAAACTTAAAGTAAAATTCACTTCCCTTTTAATAATTTGCTATGTCCTTTTTTAACACTCTGAGTAAAAAGTAAATGTATATAAAATAGTAAAATTTGTCATTCTTGGATTAGCTTGATTGTGAAGATTAGAAATATAAATCAAGTAGTTTCTTAATAAAGTTTCCACTTAGAAATATAAGAGAACCTACTATCTGTTTATTTTATTTTATTTAGTGCTCTGCTCTCGAAATTATTAGACATACATACAATGTGATTTTAAGTTAAAAATGTATCATTTTATCTTTTTATGGCAGAACCCCCATTGTTACAACATTTCACATGGCAATTCAGTCATGAAAAACTCTTCTATCATTAAGAAAGATATCTTAGAAAAAACTATTATATCGTTTAGAAGGATAGCTTGGGATTTCATTGTTTTTTACCGCCATTTGAGCTTTGCTTTCGACTATCTTTTTATATTCTCATTGTTAATATTACATGTATGTTTTGTTTCTCTTTAATTTCCTTTTAGAGGGGGTATGCAAAGTATGTATTTGTTAAGATATTTCATATATATATAATAGTGCTTAAAAAAATTTACGACACCTCTCACGGGATTAAAATCTAGTGCGTACACATAAAATAGAGCATGCCTACTAATTTGTATCGAATATTACACTTTATACCCTTTTAACTTGTGCATTTTATCCCCCTCGGTTACTTTAATGCCAATAATTATGCTCGTTAATCAGACAACCTCTGTTTCATATGCAAACATGTTATTTGAGATTTAATTGAGCTTTTAAAGGTATTAAAGTGCTTAGTATGAAGTTTGGGCACGTTTCAATAAAGTTTCGTCGCGATTCGCACGTTCAGGGGCATTTTTGTAATTTCATACTTCAGGATTTTTCCCCGAAGCATTCACGAAACTTGTAGCCCTCGGGCCAAGCTTGGCGTGGCCGCAAACGGTGTGTGAATCAGAGTTCGAACGAAGGAAACACGGACCTTTAATCAGAAAAGATTTATAAGAAAACTAACAATTTTATTAATGACCTCCATGTCCATTTTCTCTTTAATTAATGATTCATATAATTCTCCTTGTGTCCCTGAATCATTTTTTGCAGCAAACCCACTTTGAAGATGGCGATTTTGGTTGCATGGTCAAGTTTTGCTCGGGTTTTGGGTTCGTTTCAAATTGAGGACTTTTGTCCAAAATTGGAGCTCGATTTTGGTCCACACACGCATATGGATCTTGGACATGTACAAATTGGAGGGTTTTGTAGGCCATTAATGGAGCTTGAGCTTTGTCTATGAAGGCGGTGGGTTTTATCATTTTAATGGAGGTTTTGGTTTTTGGCATGGATGGATGTTGGTCTCGGCACCATTTATGCAGTGAGTTTTGCTGTGTGGTCTCGGATTTGGCGGTTTTAGCTGCTAATGTGGGTCTCAGCAAGGTGTTGATGCATGGTGGTTTGGACTGGCACGATCGATCGACCGCGCCCCTACCGCCGACCGACCGGTTTTTACATTTTTTGTTGTTACTATTTCTTTTACTTTTTTTTCTTTTTCTTTTTCATTTTTCTTTCTTTAGTTAATAGAAGACTTTTCCCTTTTTATTTATTTTTCCTTTATTTCTTATTTCTTTGTTCAACTAAGTATAAATACCATACTTGGTGTTTATTTGTAAAGACACAACACAATATCTAGTTTCTCTTTCTCTCTTAGTTTAGGTTAGGGTTTGTAATATTTGGAGATTTTATAGGGACCTCCTCTCTCCTCCATTTTCTTTGTGTAATTCGTCCATTAATGTAAGTTTACTATTCATTATCACTTTTGCCTACTTAACCTATGTTTGTTTATTTTTATTGCATGCTTTATTCCTAGATTAATTGTGTAGTTAATTTAATTAGTTGTGCTTTAAGTAATTAGTTAAATTATTTCATGTCATTTACCATGATTTCTAGCTAATTTAGTATAGGTTGTGTCGAATTGAACTCACCTATGGGTTGACGGGTTGCTTTGCTTTGGTGATGGAGTTTTACGTATTTACTTCGAGTGGGTTGTCCTAGTTATTACGCCTAGGAGATATTACAAGATATATCACGTATGTCTCATATTTAAGACATTGCGTGCGTAATTTTCGGGGTATTTGTTGACGCCAAAATCGTATTATACTTTATGCGAATTTAGGGGTGTGAAACCTCTTTGTTTAATTAACTATCGAAACGAGACTCAATCATAATAACTCGTCAACCCATGTAACCATTTTATACTAATTAACTCGGGTGAGGAATATTCGACGCAACCTATAGCTTTTATTCATTTTGTTAATTTAGTTTAAATACACTCATGCCTACTTTATCTTTTATTTCTTTTTAGTTAACAAATTACCTTTTACACTTTTATTTAGAAGCATTAAACCAATTAAATTCTAACAACTCGTCTCTGTGGATTTTCGATACCCGGACTTAGCCGTTATACTCACCTGTTAAGTGTAGTCATAAGTTTATGTTTTTGTATTAAGGTGGTGAACAGAAAACAACGATTAGCGTTTTGACACGCGCGACTTTTCACTATTAATCAAATGGCACCGTTGTCGAGGACGAGTTTGTTTTAAAAATTATTTGATTTAGTATTTCGTAGTATTTTCTTTCTATTTGTATTTTTTTTGCCAACATTTTTGCAGGACTTTTACATTTGAGCGCTAAGAAACACTCGAAGTTTTTGCGCGTACATCACTTTTTGGAATTCGCCACTTCGAGCCATCTTTAGGATAAGCATATCTTATTCTAATCCTTTCGGTAATCATTATGATAATTCTCAAAATCCCCGTACTCCTATGACTTTTGGTCAATACTTAAAGATTCAAAAAATTGCAAATTCAAAAATGACTTTGGGCGAGTATTACAAAAGTCAAGCTTTGGAGTCCGTGAATTTTGAGGATGATGATAACGATTTTGGGCCTCTAATTCCTTATAATAGCAATTTTGAAAAAAATGCAATAGCTTTCAAAATTCTTATAATAATGATTTTGAGTATAGTCCCGATGGTAATTTTCAAAGTTTTCATTTTCAAGAATCCGCACCTCGGTCTATGACTTTCGGTGAGGACTTGAGCATGCTTGAGAATGAGAAACTTGAAAACTATTATCAGGAAGAGAATTGTTGTTGGGAGCAAGACTTGGATTTATTATTTTAATCCAATGACGATTTTTCTTCCGAGACTTTTGAAGTCGAGGAATGTTTTGAACCAATTGAGATTTTTGTGCCTACTTTGAAACAAACCATTGTTGATTTTTTCCATTGCATAATAGATAATGAAAGTGAGGATGAAATGGACGTAATATCCATTTGCAATGAAATTATTCCTTCTTTGGCCCCCAAAGAAAGACATTTCATTGAAAATGATCTTATTTCCTTTGAAACTCAATCTTCAAGCGATGATGAATCATCTATTGAGTTTGAATTTATTTCGTCCCCATTTTCATTCTCCGTTATCACACCGTCACAAGTACCCGATGATTTGGTTCCAAACTTTAAAGTGTTAAAACTTTTCACCGATGAGGAGTACTTTCTCGAGTCGCCTTCTATGAAGGCATCTTTGCCCTCATCTGCGCCCCCTCCCATTCTAACTTCAAAATATTTGGGAGCTAATTCAATTTTTCTTGGCCCCCATGTGTATTTGTCACCCATCTTATCCAAATCCCCCATCCTTCCGCCAAATTTTTTTATTGGGGATGGTTCATTTCTTACGCCTTACACATGCCTTTCGTTGTTCAAATGGAATTATTATTTTTTGGGAGGCATGCATGAGAGGGAGGCTCCGTCGTGGATCTTTCAAAGCCAAAACGTATTTTGGGTGGACCCTCAAAAATTTTAACTTCTAGTGTATAGTTAATTAGAAGTTAAAATTATAGGTTGTAAATAGTTAGTTGTTATTTTCTTTATTTTTCATCTTTATTCTTACTTATAGTTTAGTGTAACTAGTTAAAAAAATCTTTTGGTTATGCTTTGGTACTAACATGTTTTGTAGAATTTTTGGACTCGTACTTTCTAGAGATCACTCTGTTGTGAGTAATATCGCTATTTTCCTCTCTTTAACTTGGTTCTTAATTTATATCGAGGACAATGTCAGGTTTTAAGTTAGGGGGTGTGAGATATTCTATCCATTCGGTGGTAGCTTCCATGGTTTTGATTATATGTTATTTTCAAGCATACTTTTCTTGTAAAAATTAAAAATTTCAAAAAGATTTTCTTTCTTTTTTGTCCTTTGTTGGGTAATTTGCTTTTGTTTCCGATAATAAATTTTAATAATTGTCCGATCTAATTGACAACTCAAATATGCATGTTCTCGATTTTAGAAGTTATTAGACTTTAGTCCTCAATCATTGATATTGTGAATAACTTCATGAATTCAACTTTAATCCCATGAGCACATGCGCTTTTCTTGTTTATTGATTTGATTTAAGATTTTTATAACTCGGTAATCTTTTGTTTCATTGTACATACTTACACCGAGTAAGCTTTGTACCTTTCGTCGTTTGTGAGTGTTATACATTATTCTTTCCTCTTTGAAAACATTACAGTCATTGATAATCTCTCTATTCTTTCATTGATAGTTCATTAATTGAGTTTATATATTAAAATATGTTACTTGAGCATGATTTTCATATTTTGTTTTGACTCGAGAATCGCGTAAACTTTAGGAAATGATCATAGGCCATCTTTGTCACCCATATTTCCCTTGACCTCACCTTATATGTTTACCCTCGTCAACCCCTTTGTGCCTAAATATTATACTTTTGTTTCATAAAACAAAAATCTCATACCAACTCCACATTGGAGTTATATACCATACTTATTACCTTCCATACCTTTGTTTGGAATGTTGCTTGGGATTGAATGATGTTGTTTAGTGTGGTTTCAATTAAGCATATGAGAGTGATAAAAGTAAAGAAGAAAGTGGAGTGAAAAAGAAAAGAGAAAAAGAGAAGTGAAAAAACAAAAGAAAATAAAAGAAAACAAGGGAAAAGAAGAAAAGAAAAGAGAAAGTTTGTATATGTTGTGTATATAGTTCAATAAGCTTTGATTACTCTCCAATTGTTATATTTAATGCTTGTTTGGAAGTTATTTTCCAATTTTGATTTTGCCCACATTTTTCCATTATCCCGAGTTTTCATCTCCAAACACTTTGAATCCGTACATATATTATTTCCTTCCATAACCTTAGCCCCAAACCTACATTACAACCCTATAAAGTCTTATCTGATCCTAGGGTGAATTTAATTTAAAAGTTGAAATAGTTTTGATAATCTGTGAAAATGCATTTCGCCTCCTTTAATGAGCGGTATCTTTCATTGAGATTACAGTTTTTCATTTTCTATATAGCGTTCTTCATTTGTGACATGTGCGCGACCTTGTTTCTATTTATATTTTCTCTTTATGCCCGCATGTTCCGTGTGTTACCTCCCTGTTTCGAATGAATTCACTTGATGAGTGTAATGCCTATGAGGATTGACTTATATGCATGATTTAATATTTAGTATCCGATTTATTTAAATTTTTGTCAAATCACACTTCGCATGTGCTCTCTCCCCTCCCAGATTTTAAGGTTTCAATTCTATGATAATACGGACTGTTGTGTGAATTCTTTCACTGTGCTAATAATGTGTATGAAATCTTTTTCGTATTGTTAAGTTTGTCGCATGTTGATTGGGAATACTTTGAGGAAACCATATGACGTTTGTGGATTTCATCCCTGAAAACCCTCACGTGACGACACTTGTCCACTATGATAACCTAGGGGTTTAACGACCTATTGCATATGCTAAATGCAATCGTTTGCCCGTGAAAGTGGTATTATCTTTCTTATCCCTTTTATCGCTTTTGTATATATCTCTTGTTTTGTGATTTTCTTATAGTTCTTCTTTATTTGAATTTCATTACTAGGGACGCAATGTGTAAGTTAGAGGGTGTGATTCATATCGAATATTACACATTAGACCCATTAAACTTATGCATTTTAGCCCCGCTGGGTACCTATAATTATGCTTGGTAATCATACAACCTCCATTTCATACGCAAACATGTTATTTGAGGTATAATTGAGCTTTTATAGGTATTAAAGTGCTTAGTATAAAGTTTGGACATGTTCTGATAAAGTTCTGTCGCGATTCACACGTTCAAGGGCATTTTCGTAATTTCACACTTTGGAATTTTTGCCCGAAGTATTCACGAAAGTTGTAGCCCTTGGTCCAAGCTTCACATTTCCATGAACGGTGCATGAATCGGAGTCTGAACGAAGGAAACACGGACTTTTAATCGGAAAAGAATTATAAGAAAAGTAACAATTTCATTAATGACCACCATGTCCCTTTTCTCTTTCATTAACAATCCATATAATTCCCATTGTGTCCCTAAATCATTTTTTGCAGCAAACCCACTTTGAAGATGGTGATTTTGGTTCCATGCTCGGGTTTTGAGTTCGTCTCAATTTGATGACTTTTGTCCGAAATTGGAGCTCGATTTTGGTCCACTCGCGCATATGGGTCTTGGACATGTGCAAATTGGAGGGTTCTGTTAGCCATTAATGAATCTTGAGCTTTGGCTATGGAGGTGGTGGGTTTTATCATTTTAACGGAGGTTTTGTTTTTTGGCATAGATGGATATTGGCCTCGGCACCATTTATGCAACGGGTTTTTTGTGTCGTCTCGGCTTTGGTTGTTTTAGCTGCTGATGTGGGTCTCGGCAAGGTGTTGATGCGTGGTGGTGTGGACTGGCGCGACCGATCAACCGCGCCCCTACCGCCGATCGACCGGGTTTTACATTTTTAGCCTAGATCCAAGACAGTGCTGCGCGCCCTTGCCACGCTGTCGACCGGTTTGACCGCGGTCGACTGGTGTCCTGCATTTGGCCAACTCATTTTTTTTATTGTTACTATTTATTTTCCTTTTTTCCCTTTTTATTTTTCCTTTTTCTTTCTTTAGTTAATAGGAGACTTTTCCCTTTTTATTTCATTTTACTTTATTTCTTATTTCTTTTTACAACTTAGTATAAATACCATACTTGGTGTTTATATGTAAAGACACAACATAATATCTAGTTTCTCTCTCTCTCTTAGTTTAGGTTGGGGTTTGTAATATTTGGAGATTTTGTGTAGACCTCCCCTTTCCTCCATTTTCTTTGTGTAATTTCTCCATTAATGTAAGTTTACGATTTATTGTCACTTTTGCCTACTTTTCTTATCTTTGTTTATTTTTATTCCATGCTTTATTTATTATTTCTTGCGTAGATTAATTATGTTGTTAATTTAATTAGTGTTAATTAATTAGTTGTGCTTTAATTAATTAGTTAATTTATTTCATATCATTTACCATGCTTTCTAGCTAATTTAGTCTAGGTTGTGTCGGATTGAACTCATCTATAGGTTGACGAGTTGCTTTGCTTTGGTGATGGAGTTTTGCGTGTTTACTTCGAATGGATTGTCCTAGTTATTATGCCTAGGAGATTTAACGGGGTATATCATGTATGTCCCTTATTTACGACCTTGCGTGCGTAATTTTCGGGGTATTTATTGATGCCAAAATCTTATTAAACTTTTATGCAAATTTAGAGGTGTGACAACTCTAGGTATAATTAACTTTCGAAAAGGGACTCAATATTACTAACTCGTCGACCTATGTAACCATTTTATACTAATTAACTCGGGTGAGGGATATTCGACGCAACCTATAGCTTTTATTTATTTTGTTAATTTAGTTTAAATACAGTCATGCCTAGTTTATCTTTTATTTCTTTTTAGTTAACAACTTACCTTTTACACTTTTATTTAGAAGCATTAAACCAATTAAATTCTAACAACTCGTCTCTGTGGATTTTCGATACCCGGACTTGGCCACTATACTCACTTATTGAGTGTAGTCATAAGTTCAGGTTTTTGTATTAAGGAGGTGAACAGAAAACAATGATCAACGTTTTGACACGTGCTACTTTTCACCCTTAATCACCTACATATAGAATATACACACTTATTATTACTCAATTGTGAAGGGATATTCAAGTATTTAAATTCATTTTTTAGGAATAATTTGTTAGATATTGTTATAAAATATTAAAAAAAGTGGATATGTATCATAAATAATTTGTATTCAAAACACACTATCAGTATCCAGAGTGTTATCTATTAATTATTATTATTATTATTATTATTATTATTATTATTATTATTATTATTATTATTATTATTATTATTATTAGTATTATTATTATTATTATTAGTAGTAGTAGTAGTAGTAGTAGTAGTAGTAGTAGTAGTAGCAACAACAGTTGTAGTAGTAGTAGTAGTAGTAGTAGTAGTAGTAGTAGTAGTATTGTATACACTTATAAACAAATACAAATAATGAATGGTATTGTATACGTTTTGTATCAGTCCGCTTTACACTCTGAGGTGTGACACTCGCTTTGGCTCATGTCTGACCTCAACAGCAGTGGAGACCGAACACAAGCCAGTGCAAGTACGACAAATTAATGCTTCGCACTAATTGCGTTTATTTTGTGTTTTTATAATTATCCATATTTTTTCCCTCTGACATAATTATCAAAAATATTTTACAACACAATAGTCTATAAACATGTTATGCATGATTAATACTTCCCACTCACGACCTAAAAAAATTATTGGTGAAAATAAAAACACATTAAAAAATAAAATATAGGATATTTACTTTTCAAAACTTCATTTTGTTTTTTTACAAGAAACTTTATATATATACTATAAAATGGACTATATTCATAAAATTTTCTACAAAGGGTTTGGTTCTTTAATTGTCCAAAAACCACGTGTTTAATTACTCTTTCTCCCTCTCTTTGCCATCACATTTCATATTCCTACTATATTTCTAGATACCACTAAACCAAAAACACGTAATTGTCACAGTCAGTGACCGTGACAAATCGTCGTTGTTACGATCATGGATCGCGACTGTGTCGGGGGAAACAATGGTTTATGTCCCGGTGATTGTAATAATTTTTCCCTAGACTTTATGTCACGGGTTTTAATTGTGACAAATATTAACTATGTCATAGTCCTGGCACGTCCAATATGTCCAATAAATGCATAAAACAATAAGATTAGTGAATTAGTGTTAAAATTTAAAAATATAGATATCACGTCACAGCTACTATGAACAATTAGATATGGTGGGTAAGAAGCATATATTCATTTATTAATATAAAAAAAAGTAGGAAAATTCAAAAATCCCTAGGTTAGATACAAATTTTGAATTAAGTAGTGCATTTGGACAAAAAAATAAAGTAAATTTAAGTGGAAGTCAATCTTAATTCGACTTATTCAATGTCATATAAAACACTAAGATCAATCATACACACTGATTGCAAGACAACCCAAATTGTATCACATGGTCTCTCCTCGAGTCCAATTAGGCATGCAAATTTTTTCACCCTAATCTAAGCCCTTCAAGTCATTACATTTGTCAAGATGATTATGTCCATATTATAATACCAGTTTGGGTTTCTAGGTGCACGTTATACGAGCAATAATGTGAACATGTCTTTATAGACCCATATTTTCCCTTTGTTAGAGTAACTTTAATACTGATGGTAAATGACAAGAAAAATTATAAATATACATAATGGTGAGTAAAATAGTGTGAAAAAAGGATTTGAACCCCCCAAATCCAAATGATTTCAAAGAAAGCAAAGTCAAGAAAAAATGATTTGAACCCCAAAAATTTCTAAATGTTTTCGTTTTAACATATTACAAATTATTAGTGATGGGTATTTTGTTTAGACGGGCAACAAGCGCAGTCAAGACCTAGAAAAATGTGAAGCTACGGATTAATTTTAATAACGGTTCAAATGGCTCACAGCTCAAATGAGAAACAAACATAGTCAAGTCAACAAACAAGATAAGATCAAATAAGATTAAAATCTATAAGATTACATTTGTACCTAATATCCTAGAAAATTGCCAACTTAGAAATTGGTCACAAAAATGCAAAAACATAAAAACCTTAGCCTATGTATTGAGGGATTCTTAGTTTATTTGTTTTAACGGAAGAAAAAAATATAAATACTAATAATGGTAGAACAAGCAAAAAGAAATTGACTAAGAAATGGAGGTTTTGTGGTCGAGAGAGGCTACGACATTTGGCTGCGGCGACAGAGGAGTAGGGGACTGTGGTGAGTGATTTGGTGAGTGACATCGGTGAGCAGGGGATGCCGAATTAGAATGGAGATTTTCTGTATTTAGCAGAGGAGCAGGGGAGTTTTCTTTAGAGGGAGAAATGAAATGGCTAAATTTTTTTAGAAGGAGGACATTATGTTTTGGCTGAGGAAAAAAGGGACATGTGGTTGTCACAGTCTATAACCGTGACAAGTCCTTGACAATGGGTTATCAAGGGCTTGTCACAATCAAAGACCGTGAAAATGCTCACGTGTTTTATTGTCATGGTTTTTTTACCGTGATAATAGCTAGTCAGAAAAAGATGACAATTTGGTGTCTTTGGTATAGTGTACTTTTAATCCTCCCTCATATATTCCACAATTGTCTCTATAAATCCACCATCATCATTCATCTCCACTATCAACCAAATGATATATCTTTCTCCATCTCTCCCTTTTTATATTGGTCTCTCCTTTTCTCATACTTCAGTTCCATTTTTGTTGATTGATTCTAGATTTTTTTATGAATTTTGGTCTTTGAAGCTATAAGTTCTGTAGTTTAATAGTTGTATCTTAAAACATTACGAACCATGTGTCCGATTAAATGATTGTGTGACTCTATTGGTAGAATTAAAATCCAAAAAGAACAAATGGTAGTTGTGTTTATACAAAAGTTTTTCCCATTATCCATAAACCCTTTTATGCCTACTTGCGATGAACCAAAATAAAAGTAAGATCAAATTTTCATTAAGCATATAATGTTTTCATCATTGTTTCAATTTTGCTCCATTTTATATGTAAATACAAAACATTTTATTTAAATTCTTTTATTTAGTTTGTGACATTTATAACTATTTGTGCAGTTTTTAAAAAGTCTAAGGGCATCTGATGGAAGATTGAACATGAGAAGAGGTCAAAACTAAATTCGAGTCAATCACTTGAAACACTTCTGAGAAAAGTCTACACTGAGGTTTATTTAGCTTATTTATTTAGTAATACTTAATGAATTTGACTTTTGGCCTATAAAACTTAATTACATTTCGATGAGATGTAATATTCATAGGTTATGGGACTGGTGTTCCAATTTATAACACACGACATGGATTTATTAATTTATTGTTTGATTTTTCTAATAAAGTTATTTCAACAATGGTTATATATGAATTTTGAAGCTAAAAGAAATGAAGGGTTGAGCCAACAGTTTTGAGGACAACCCAACGTTTCTTTTTTCCCTAATTTACTTTATCTTTCTTTTAATCGTACACAAGCATTATGTAGTTGGAGGTATTTACTTATGAAACTCCAACGCGGATGTTTTCGGCATATGTTGTGGAGTGTTTCAATGTTGAAATCTCTCTTCCTAGTTCTAAAGAGTTAAATCCTTCTCCTTAAATACATTGAAAGATGGAAATTGAAGATGATAGTTTACCCATTTGAATTAATCATGGTATAAACACATTTTATGACTGGGTTATTATAAAGACTCAAGTGTAATTGACGAGTCATTTGGTTTTATTGTGTCACTTAACACTTATAGCATGGTTCACCTATAGCTACATATGCATCCATTTCAGAGACTTGCCTTCTTTGGATTTTCCATAAGTGTGTGGTGTATTTTGTTATAACTTAGTTATGTTGTGTTTATAAATTGTTGAGCTGGTTAAAAATAACAAATATTGGGTTGTGACATTTGCTGAAATTTGGTGCATTTATGAAGTATGGTGTATTAGGTTCTTTATTATCAAAGCGTAGATGGAGGTTTTTTAGTCTAAGAGTTAGTGATATTTTTGTTAAAAGTAAGAAAATGATTATGTTTTGGGAATTATACATAAAAAAACAAAATATTACATCAATGTCTCCATAAATACATCAATGTCTTCATTTCCTTCTTCGAAAACTTAATCGACACAACCACATCGATGCTCTTTTTTGAGTGCATCAAGTACGATGACTAAGTTATCTATGCATTTGTTGTCGATAAAGTGATTATAATCGGCTAATGTTCTCCCTTATTTTATAACTTAAATTTTACCCTAATGGCTGCATGTCCCTCCGGCGGTTGTTCGGTCTGTGTTTGGTAGGTATGTGTTTAGTTATGCTTTTAATATAACAAAATAATTGACTTAAAAAACCATCATACTCCACTTGAATGGTCTTCATTGTCAATTATTAACAAATTTCCAAATGGATTTTTTGTATTTTTTTCCATAGTTAGAAGTTGTGGATGTATATAACATGTAGTAGTCACGGGATTTCTTGTAACTTATTGATTGAAAGAAGCATCAATGATAAGGAATCTAATGTAGGTAATTAAATCTGTAGCTTATGTCATTTGGCCGTAGAAGTTTATGTTTGGATGTCGCTATTGTGATGGTCAATTTACCATACCTATCTCATGTAGTAATTTATTAGCATTTTGAATTTTTTATTCTATACGATTATTAAATTTTTTGATATTTTAACTTAAGAGTACATTTGGGATGACGTCACGTCTCAAAAGACGTATAGTCAGGACAAGTGAATGACAGGCACACTGCTTAAAGCACGTGTGATGATTATGCCAGGCGCAAAAATCCAGCTACTAACACGTGTCCAAGTAACACATCAGAGCGAAAATGATGCAAAGCAATCTCCTCGGAGTGGGCCGAGAAGATTTTCTTAGGGCGATGACATTATCTTAATCTAAAAACTTCACTTACTCCCATCAACTAAGCTAACACTCCTAAGATACAACACTTCACAAAATCTGCTCTGCCCCTTAATCATCAGCAAAGTCTTGGGGGATTTTGTTGTACCATAAATATGGTGTGCTCGAAAGACTACAACACGACATATCTTATGATCAATTAATCAGGTCGGCTCAGGTCATCTGGTGTCCATCCAGTGCATTCTAGTCGGCCCCAATACAACAGGCAGTCAACCTAATTTTGCTAACTCACGGACCATTGACTCTATGCTTGAGCGGCTATTTTCTAGTGGAATGATGTTAGCCGCACTCAGGAAATAATCATGAGGAATCTAAGGTAAATTATTCTCCCATCATTGATGGGTAGCGTGTACCTTTCACCTCTTTTTGTAAAGGCACATAAAAAGGTGTACCTGCCTATCTGTAAAGGCAAGCCACATGACACCCAACATTATTTTTGTCTTTGCTACAATCTCTCTCTCTCTAGGCCCACACATGTCAGGCATAAATATTACACATTATCTTCAATCCAGGGGGATCCATAGATCGTTCGAGAGATAGAATTTACTACTGTTATGTTGCCACTTTCTAGAGAGAGACATGCTTGTAATCATCCTTTCATCCATGGCTATGAACAACTGTTACATTTGTGGACGTAAGTGCCGCATTGGGTTGAACCACAATAAACTCGATTTTTGTTTGTTTTCTCTCATCTTTTCTCTATTACTCATACTCTTGATTAGCATCTCTGTGACTAATTTCTCTTTATCTGTTGTGAATCTAAGATTACGATATTTAGCTAAGATATAAATATGTTCACCAATTTTAGGTGTTAATAGTTTCTTTGTAAAATATTAGAAATTTAATCACAAGTTTACATTATTTAAAGCCACACCATAACTACAACATAACTTAATTTTAATAAATTTAAGGTGGAGTGAACTATGGAATTTAGAACTCATTGAAATGGATTTGGGACTGTGATATATTTATAATTGAAAAACAAATTTAAAAAAAATCATTTTGAAAAAAAAATAGTTAACATTATTTACATATTTTAAACCTATCTCCATTAAGAATAAATCAAAGCTTGCCTTTGTATAATTTTCTTCCATATATTACACATATGCTCCAATCTGTAATGTTTGTCTACTGAAGACTTTCGATATATTTTTACAATTTTTAAAACTTAGACTCTTTTTATAATATAGAGATGTAATCACAAGTTAAATGTTTGAAATTGAGCCCAAAGTTCTTTATGTTTAATTGATTGAGTTTTGTAATGTAAACATAACACATTTAAGACTTTTATATTCTTCATAGACTGCCCATGCATCGCACATGCTAAATGCTAGTATACAATTATTCAGAAACATAAAATAATATTTAAGAGTCAAGGACAAAATATATTAATAACAATTTTTGTAATGTATCACTAACAAATATGTGGTTGAACGATATTATTTTCCTTCTATTATTAATATAGATGTCACATTGATTTCTAAAATTATTCCAAAAAATTTAGTATTTTTCAAATTCATGATGTAACCTTTTTAATCCCAAATTATATGAACTCTTGCAGAAAATTTTGACCCTAGAGTATTGTTGTGTCAATTGTAAACGGAAATCGCTTTTGAATATTGAAGCTAGGTTTTACACTAGCTTTCATTCTCCAAGCTAATTTCAAATTTCAACACCACACTTTTTGGTATAAATATTTCCATTTTCAACACACTGACTCAATTTCAGAACTTTTTTTTAGTGTCCAGCATAATTTCATAACTAATTTTAAATTTTCACTTATGTTTCAGTTGATATTATATATAAAATACATCTAGGATAGTGAAAGTGTCCACGTAGTCTATCATGTTTAATATTAAGGGTAAAAATTAATTTAGTGCAAATTTATATAATATTTTATTCTTCTTGTTCTAATATAGCGTAAAAAAATATTATAAGTTTTATGATCATGTAAAATTGATTTGTGTGGCCATCCCTCCGGGCTTTTCACTCCACCTCGGGGGGTTTCGGTACTTTCGCGCACGTGGTTGGAGCGGGGGAGAAGGTCTCGCACCCTTTTCTAGGAGCGCTTCGGTCGTTGTTGATGTGGGGTGATGTAAAAAGATGGAGCCGGTAGCTTATTTTGCACAAAACATGCAAAAGAACATGTCGCCTCCTTGAGAGAGCGGCATCAAAGACAAACCGATGCTTACGAAACCAATAGTTCAGAGGTTCAGGGGCTAAGTTACGGAATGGTAAGGTGTTAGGCACCCATCCCCCCCCCCCCTTTTGTCTCTCGTGGGCTTATTTTACTATTTCTTTAATTTCTCCCTTGAAATGTGTGCACGTGTATACATAAATGGAGATCAGAATTGCTCAACTAACATCATGGAAAGGTTGGAGTGAGGTCATGCATATAAATGTTCCCAAAATAATAATTAGAAAAAATATGATATGTGCGCTTATCGAGATATTAATCTTATGATGAGATGATAATATATGTTAGATAAGACTCAAGTATGAATCACTAGTATGATATATATGAATATTTTATGGATACAATAGGAAAAAGATGAAAATTAGAAAATTAAAAAAATAAAAAATTAGAAAATTGGAAAATTGGACTTGAGTCTTGGGTTTGAGCCCAAAACGCCAATGTAGCCAATAAAAGCATCAAATTCCACGTAGTTTGCATGCGGCACAAGGGTGGGGTTTATCCTATACATTCAAATGTGAGTTTATTATATGTGTGTGTGTATGTAGAAAATATATTTTTAGTTTTAAGAAAATGTGACGAATTATCCTGTCAAAATTTATAGGTGTAACCCTATTTTTCTTTGTTTTTGAGTTATTTTATAGAAAATAAAGTATATGCAATATAATTAATAAAGGATGAGATGTTTAATGTGTATGATCCAAAGTAAAAGCTAAATTGAGAAATTATATAACTAATGTGAAAATAGAGAAGTTTAAAGAGAGAGGATGTTTGGACCTTCTTTGGATACTTGAGGCTTGATCTTGATCCTTTATGAGCTACCCGCAAGTTGATATGTATTTTGTAAGAAAGAGAATGAGATTTTTGCTAAATTGAGTATGAAAATGATAGGAGTGAAAGATGGAATGGAATTTCACACAAGGAAATTTCGCTGATTGCAGAAGAATGTTGTTGAGGTCACTGATATTGATGGATATGTGTGCTTTGCGAGTGATATAATGACTTCCTTATATAGGGTTGGGGGACCACTAATTGTCATATCCATGGCCCTACCAATCGACAGGTGACCTTAAACACATTACAGATGGACAGTGAAATGGACCTGCCAATCGACAGTCTCGTGTTGATTTTTTCAAAAATACGCTCGTAGAACACAATTCATAAATCCAAATTGGGCACGAATCATAATTTTAAAAAGTTAATTCAAATATCATCAAGAGTCCTTTGGGCTGCTCCCGGGTCCGAGAGTTGACTTCAGGTCAAACTGGTCTTTGTAGCGCCCATTGGTCCATTGGACAAGAAATTGTTGGACGATAATGGATGGTTCATCCAAATTGTAAATCAGAATCATGTATGGGGAGAACCGTTGGAAAGTTTGTTCAAGTAACTTCGACATTCCAAAGAGCTTCGCTCGATTTGGAGAGTTGACTTTGGTCAACCAAGGCGCAAAATTGCTCGGTGACCCTTCAAAGTAAAGCGAGTTATTCGTTCGGATGGTAAAGGTTTATTCATGCACAGGGCGGACAATTGGAAAGAGTATTCACTATCGTTTGAAGATTCATTCATTTTCATTTGATCTAAAGAGTTGACATTGGTCAAAGGGAGCTCGGGAGCGTCCGGTGGCTTCCAAATCAGTTTTTGAAGGAAAACGGATCATTCGTCCCAACCGTCATATCGTTTTGTGGATGGACTGGATCGTTGGAAAGGGGATTTAGAGCCCTTCGAATATCCATTGAGTTTTTTTCTTTGACGATGGAGTTGATTGGGGTCAAATTGGGGCCCGGGAGCTCCTAATGGCTTCTAGATCGATTTTTGATAGTAAAATGGTTCGTTCCTCCGAATCGTTATGCTGATTTAGGAACGGAGTGAACCATTGGAAAGGGAATTTAGATACCTTCGAAGTCTCATTGGGATTTCTCTCTGACGATGGATTTGACTGGAGTCAAATGGGGACCAGGAGTGCCCGACGGCCTCTAGATCGGTACTCAGAGTGTGACCTAGGGTTTATAGTGAATTAGGAGGTGCTAAGGACTTAAGGAGAGACTTAGGTGGATCCTAGAATGTGGTTTATATAGATACACTCAACGGATGAGCTTAGAACAAGTGAAAGCCATTGAATAGACACCACATAATGTTGTAGGAAAGCGGTCAATTCTACGGACCTAAAGGGACAAGGATGACGGATTCAGAGGGTCGAGGTCGATTCTGAGGACCTAAGATAATGATGAGGATGAACAATTCTATAGGGCGAGGTCAATTTTGAGGACCTAATACGGGAGTGACCAATTCTGAGGGTCGAGTTTAATTCTGATTACCTTTAGTTGGAGTGACCAATTCTAAGTGTCGAGGTAGATTCTGAGAACCTTAAGTGGGGTGACCAATTTTGAGGGTTAAGGTCAATTTTGAGGACCTTAAGTTGGAGCGACCAATTCTGACGGTCGGGGTCAATTCTGAGAACCATATGTGGGAGCGATCAATTCTGAGGACCTTATGTGGGAGCGATCAATTCTGAGGGACGAGGTCAATTTTGAGGACATAAAGTGGGAGCGACCAATTCTAAGGGTCAAGGTCAATTCTGAGGACCTTAAGTAGGATCGACCAATTTTGAGGGTCGAGGTCAATTCTGAGGACCTTAAGTGGGGTTAACCAATTCTGAGGGTCGAGGCCAATTCTAATGACCTTAAGTAAGAGCTATCAATTCTGAGGATCGAGGTCTATTTTGAAGACCTTAAGTTGGAGCGAACAATTCTGAGGGTCGCGGTCAATTCTGAGTACCTTAAGTTAGAGTGAACAAATTTGAGGGTCGATATCAATTTTGAGGATCTTAAGTGGGAGCAACAAATTTTGAGGGTTGAGATCAATTCTAAGGATTATAAGTTGGAGCGACCAATTCTGAGGGTCGAGGTCAATTTTGAGGACCTTAAGTAGGGACAACCAATTCTGAAGGTCAAGGTCAATTATGAGGACCTTAAGTAGAGGCGACAAATTATGAGGGTCGAGGCCAATTTTGAGGACCATAAGTGAGGAAACCAATTCTGAGGTTCGACGTCAATTCTGAGGACCTTAAGTTGGAGCAAAAAATTATGAAGGTCGAGGTCAATTTTTAGGACCTTAAGTAAGCGCGACCAATTTTGAGGGTTGAGGTCAATTCTTAGGACCTTAAGTAGGGGCGAACCAATTCTGAGGGTCGAGGTCAATTCTAAGGACTCTAAGTTGGGAGCAACCAATTTTGAGGGTCAAGCTCAATTATGGGGACCTTAAGTTGGAGCGAACAATTCTGAGGACCTTAAGTGGGAGCGATCAATTCTGAGGGTTGAGGTCAATTTTGTAGACCTTAAGTAGGGAGCAATCAATTCTAAGGACCTTAGGTGGGGGCAACCAATTTTGAGGATTGAGATTAATTCTGAGGACCTTAAGTTGAGTCGACCAATTCTTAGGGTCGAGGTCAATTCTGAGGACCTTAAGTTGGGATAACTCTCTTTGGGAGCCTTGAATTTTATTGGGGAAGAGATATCAATCTCTAGTTATGTCCTTTTGATGAATGATAGCTTTGTTGGGGGCGACTGAACTTCTTAGTCCAGAAATTTCGCGTGGGGAGATAATTGATAACTTGAAGCTTTGGAATTCCGCTTGGGAATGTGTTGCTGGGGATATATGTCTAGATCTGCTTGGGGAAATTGGAATTCTTCTAGGAAAGATTTTTATTCAGGAATTCCTACTGGGGAAACGGGTGTCTTTGCTGAGGAGGCACTTGATTTCTACCGAGTTTGAGGTTTCGGGATTCCGCTGAGTGGTAGTGAGTTTTTGGAATGCAAGTGCACTGATTTTTGGGGTTTTAAGTTGTCGATAAAATGTGGTATTAATCTGGCATGGTCTTTTGGACTGCCTAAGGAAGGGGAATAGGCCGGTGTCGAAAGGGTATGGGGTTTAGCAGCTTCTACATATTAATTGTGAGGGT
The DNA here is from genome assembly GCA_949130495.1 of Sambucus nigra. Classification (NCBI taxonomy): domain Eukaryota; kingdom Viridiplantae; phylum Streptophyta; class Magnoliopsida; order Dipsacales; family Adoxaceae; genus Sambucus; species Sambucus nigra. The sequence continues at coordinate 458,941,321 of OX422210.1, read as the reverse complement.
TTTCAAGTAAAGGTGGATCGTATGCTAAGGGTGATGCCGTAGGTGGTGTAGGCGGCGTTGGGTAGGATTGTTGAATCTCTGTTGGGAATGTAGGTGACCATTTACCCCTGAATGATGGCTCCTAGAGATACAGTGGTGATGGGTTCGTATGTGCTTATGCATGAGTTTGGGTGCGTTTGATACCTAGGAGAGAGGGTTGTGGGGAAAATGAGGGGACATCGAATTCTGGTTCTTTCCCTTCAGGATTCCTTGTAGATTCATCATTGACTATGGGATCTTGGCATTAACCATATTGTATACTGGATGTTGCGGCCTTGCACCTGAAAAATGAGTTAAAAAGGAAAAAAAGAGATGCTTATTTTGTTTGGTCTTCTTAATTTAGTGGCTTACTCTACATGCACTTTAATTTTTTGCTGATTTTTTATTTTGAGAAAGAATAGGAAAAGTGGGTTTTTTGGAAATTTTTGAATATGTTTGAGTAGAAGATGGCCTTAGAGGCTAAGTCGAAAAAAGGGCTTTCCTTTTAAAGGATTTGTTTTTGAGAAAAATTAGGAAAAATAAGTTTTGGGGAATTTTTTAGTAGAAGAAGGCCTAGAATACTTGGTTGGTATATGGATTAGGAGATAAAAATCTTGATTGCAAAGTGGGACTTGTCGCCCTCATTGGATTGTGCCGAATCTAGAGTGCTGAAGAGACTGTACTGATTTCGGAGAAGTTACCTTGGGCCTAACTTTGAGTTTTTTCTGGTGATAAGGGACCTGATGGTGGACCCTAAATTGGTTGTTATTCACTACACTAAAAATAGTAATTTGGCACATCCTGATGTTAAAAATCTGGCACAGTTTTAAACCGTGCCAGATCTGGCACGGTTTAATAACAATCTGGCACACTTTAAAACAATGCCAAAATTTGGCACTATTTTTAAGTGTGCCAAAATTGAGTACACTTGACTAAAATATAAAATACATTAAAAAAATTCACTTCCTCACTTTTGGAGTCTCCCGCTCACTAATCCCTCTCACTTTCGACTCTCCCGCTCGTGTCTTTCTCTCATGGAGTTTGTCACTTTGGAGTTCATTACTTTTGGACACTTTGGAGTTCGTAACTTTGGAATTCATCACTTTAGAGTCTCCCACATTTTGGTCCTGCTCGGTTCTTACACAGGTAATACACGATTTGGAGTCTCCCACATTCTGATGTCTCATTTTTGCATTTTTAGGGTTATATATATATATATATATATATATATATATATATATATATATATATATATATATTCTTAAGTTTTTATTAGGCTGTTGGTGTGATTTTATCAGTCTATTGATCGTAGGGTTTTACATATACATTATTAGGTCTTTCGATTGTGAGATTTAATACTACCTGCTAGTTGTTGTATGTGAGGTAATTCCATTTGTTTTGACACTGAGGTAATTCCCTTTATTTTGACACTAGGGTTGAGAGAATCAATATTTACTTAGTATTTGGAAACTAAGCTTTTGTATCGATCTTGAGATAATTTTTTGTTTCCTTTTTTGGATTTCGATATTAGTCTATTATTTGTGATTTTGTGTTTGATTTTGATTGTGTTTCAGATCGACAAAGTTTGGAGTTAGATCTTGGATCTAAACCCATATATCTTTGGTTTGATCAAATCAGATCAGGTATACTCTTTCATTTTTACCAAAAAATAAAGCACAACACCCATTTGTTTGTCATTTTGAATTTAGGATTTGTGGCCCTACGTCATCTGATAAGATCTAAACAGTAGTTTGTTCCTCTTACATCATCTGATATGTATAGTTTTTGTTTTGTTAATGTTACGTATGCCATTTGAGAAGATATAAGTAAATTTCCTATGAATATAGTGCCCATTAAGTATTTGATGAAATGTGTCAAATAAAACATACAACCGGTAATATTTTTTCTATAATATGTTGCAACCAATGAACATTATTTGAAAATATAGTGTATTATGCTTTGATTCCCAAATTATTTTCACGACTCGGTCCCAACAATGCGCTGTTGTTCCTAAACTAAGCATACTATGTCTGTGACATTTTCAAATGGAAAACTTTTCATTTTAGTTTTTGTTTCTTCAATATTTGTTCAATTTGGTGTATAAGATATAGAGAAATCATGAAAATTCAATCTTTCATTGTATTGAAAATGATTTGATGCTTAGTTCTAATGTCTATGTAATATTAGTCTTTTTTTTACTGAACATGAATATATTCATATTTTCGTTGAAAGATAGATCATATTGTGACTATGTGCATCAATAAAAGATAAACATCCAGATGACGAAACCTTAAAATATAGGTGGAAATACTAGAAACTAAATAGGGACATTTATGAGATAGAGAAAATTATAGATAGGGACACTAAAAATTGTTGACGTAAGTCTTAACAAAGGCTAAATGAAGTCATTTATGAATGACATAGGGCGGAACCACTTTAGGAGACCCCTACTCATATTACATTGCTAGTTGTTGAAAATGAGTAGTCTTGTGTGTTCGTCTAACCTTAAAATTATTAGCCTTTATTCGTAATCGTTGCATTGATCATTTCTACCATATATTGTGAGCGTCCTGGTGTCTTAAGTTATATATTATATAATTGTCTTACTATTATATCATATCCTAGTTTTTTGTCTTATCCTTGTATCTGTAACATAGATAGTGTATCCATGCTCCCCCCCTCCCCCCCCCGACCCACATGCGTGACGTTCTTGGGGGAGGGGAAATATTGTGTTATTGCACAAGAAGAAATCTGTCCATCAGCAATAAAGGGCACCAACCCATGTTGAGGGATGATGGAGGGAAAGGGGCAGTAAGGGTTCAAGGGAACTGAAAATTTCTAGCTCATGGAAAAATTATGATTATTCCATATTAGGTTTAGGTAGGAAGTCATAATAAAGTCAGTGTAAACCGTAAAGAACAAATAAATAGTTTGTAAGATTCGAAATTTATTGGAGTGCTATTAGGCATTAAAAGGGAGTGGATTGGGTTTAGGCTCTCCATAGTTCGTTCCTCCTAGGATGCTGCCTAGAATATGGGTGGGAATTCTAGTAATGTAGGTCAAGTCCATAACTAATTGTAATGTGGCGTGACACACTAGAATAATTAATATTGATATATCTTCACCTCCCCCATCAGACCTTTGCATTGAAAGAGAGGATGGTTTCTATTTCCCAATAGAGGTTCAATATGATAATCTACCTTCATGATGCACGCAATGCTTGTCCATTGGTCACTTGACCTCTGCATGCATAATGGGGATTCGATCTAATCATGCCCCTTGTCACCATAATGGAGTAAATCAGATTAATGGACGGCAAGGGATGGAAAATGAAAGTAATGAATCAACTTAGGTTTTACCACCTAATCCCAAATTTCAGCGGGGAGATGCCTTATTAGCAACATCAATGCTTGTTATTCCTCCTCAAAGGGAGGTAAAGCAACATGTGAATGACGCTGTCAAGGTAAAGGATAAGGGACCTACTGTTGACATTAATAACAGTTTGTCATTGCTTCTCCTAGTAATTTTAGATTCTTGAGACCAATTATGTTGAAATGGAGGTTGACCCCAGATGCAGAATCATCTGCAGTGATTTCGGGTAGAGTAGAGATGAATGCAAATCAGTTAAATATTGATCGTAGTCTTGTATAACCACACTACATGAGGAATGCAACTCCTAATAATGCATACACCTGATTCCCCTCAATTACTAGTCCCTCTTGGTGAAAAATTCTTATCAAATTTATAGTATCACTATATGATATTCGCTTAGATTTCCATCCACTATAATGGAAAACATACTTCCAAATTTCTATAGAGGTCCAAGTTATTACTGTATAATTGAGAGAATACAAATGGGCCTATAGTCATTGTTAAAAATAATAAAAATAGTTAGTTTCTTTTTACAGCTGAAAAACAGTGAATACTTGCCTAAACTAAAATTAAACTTGTATTATTTGGGTTGCTTGCTCACATTCTTGACTGTCCTCGTGTCATTTATTGATAAATTTGCATTCAAATGCCATAACACGATGAGATAATTTGAATATTATGTGATTCCTTATGCCCTTATTGTACTAATATGTTTGTTTCGTCTACTTAACTTAATCAGGAAGAAGCAGAACTGGAAGAGGAAGAAGAGAGGTCTGACGAAGAATTCGGAGAGGAACCTGAGGAAGAATCTGAAGTCAGTAAACTATGTTTTTTTTATAAAAAGCATAATTACGCTTAAAAATTGTCTTCAAGGTGGTTTTAGCTTACTTCCCCCCTTCCCCCATGTTGCAATGGTTAGACAGTTTAATTACCTTTATTTGTTATCGATGTTGTAAACAGAAGAAGAAAGGTACTCAAGGTGTTATCCAGATTGAGAATCCTAATTTGGTTAAGCCAAATAACATGAAATATAGAGATGTTGATGTATGAAACAATTTACTCACCCCCCGCTAGTGATGTTTTTGAAATTATTTGCAAACTACAGAATCTAACTCTATATATATGTTTCGCAGCTTGAGAAAACTACTGAACTGTCAGGACGTGAAAGGTTTGTGAATGCCTCTCTGTTTATCTTTTTAACTGTCTTGATTGGGATCATGCAACAAACATCTTCCCCCCCCCCCTCATTTCTTCATCCTCTGTATTCTCACAATGAATTTTGGGAAAAGACAATGAAAAACAAAAATGACCTCGTCCTTCTTTGTGCGAATGACTATATGTTTACCCTTCACATCTTTTTCATTCTCCTCATTATTTTCATTTCATCCTAGCCTCTTATTCTCTCCAGGTCATGTCATGACTCGTTAAAGAGAAAAGATTATTTAGTCCTTTCCATATCCACCGTTTACTCCCACTCCTTGTAGGCAAACTCTCACCCAAATGTTTTTTAATCATAGTGAATTGTCACTATGCCGGGCTTTTGGTGTTCTTTATGTTTGTTAACTCATGCCATGATCCTGTCGCTTGTTCTTTTGGGTTATTTTCTAGGTAACTCCGATTATTTAAAGGGTAAATTGCATTTTAAACTTTCTTTGAAATATATTTTGGTGACTATCTTATTTAAGTCGAGCCTTAGGCCGTGAGATTATGAATGCTTACGCCTCATCTCTTGCACCTGCCTTTAGCTTTTTAAAATACCAAATAACATTAATTAGAGCAGTTAGTAGGAAAAATATACTAGAAACAGGAAAAAGAGAAAAACAAGTAGGCAAATAATGGACTCAAGAAAACGAATAAAAGTAAGTGAAGAGGGTTTTCAAGTTCAGTGAAAAAATAGAATGGTATTGGATAACATTTAGAGAAGCTAGTAGGCAAAAACATACTAGAAAAAAGGAAAGAAGAAAAAATAAATAGGTGTGATATTGGTAAAACTCAACAAGGAACATCTTATTTTTTGTTGAGATTCTCGAAACTCCAAAGGGTACTTACATGAAAAGCGCTTGTATTATTATGACTGACAGTTGTATTATTATGACTGACAGATGAAGTTACATTATTTTTTTTTGGTAAAAGTGCGCTGTGCGCTTCGCCTTGCGCCTAGTCTTTAGGGAAAGCTTTGCGCCTTAAACTACTATGTGCTGAATGAAATTATAAATTCCCTAGTCCTGACGTGGATGAGACCTGCCTTTGACCGGACTATGGAGGGGATTAGTCGCAGTGCGCAAAATGAATTAAGTTCACTGAATCCTTATAGCGAGCCTGTATCCCTTTAGGATGCTCAACACGACTTTTACACCACAATTCTCTTACAAAATTGTAAAGGGACTTGATCAATATATGAACTATGAAGTTGATAAACAATAAACTGAAATTTAAGTAGAAGAAGCTAAATTTCATAAAATAAAAAGTGCATAATTTAATGACTTTGGAATTTCATAATTAGACTACATTCTGTAATGAAAATACAGGGGAAGAAAAGATAGAAATTAAATTGAAATAAATGAGTATATATGATCTCTATTTGGATGATCTTTTTCCTCCCACAATAATCCTTTTCAATAACTGTAATAACCAACCGTTACCACCCAAATTTGTTCCATCCTTCTATTAATAATTCCTTCTCAAAAGGCTCTAGCAGTAACTGCCTCGGTCTATGCAGTCCATGGCACAGCCATGGAAACCCCTGCTTTCCCTCACCGACTGCTGTTAAACCATGTCTAGGGGTTGCGCAGCTGCTACCATGGGGTGCTGAAATAGGCCGACGAACCCATAATATGTTTTAGCTCCATTTTTGAAGTGAGGATTGAAGCTGCTACCAAGTGAGGATTGCATTTTGAGTTTTTTCGAGAGCCATGATGTGGAAAATCAGTGTCGGGGATTGAGCCTTAGGTCCTTATTTTAGTTTTTTTTAGATGCTTCCACCTCACTTAGTCGAGGCTATCTGCCTCAGTGCATATGATGCTTTAGCCTTGGGATTTATCGATATCTCACCTCATGTAAGCATTTGAATAGCTCCCCCATGACTATTAATAAATACGATCAGAATATTGAAAGAATTGTGATGATACATAATTACTTTCCTAATGAATAACTTGAATTTGAAGGTTCGTTGTTGAGTCATTTAGAATCTCAAATGAGGATGATGTGCCGCTCCTAAGCTGATTAAGCTTAAACCATGCAGTCATCCACTTCTTGTATTTACATTCTCCTCGCAATTTATTTTCATTTATTGACATTACTTCGATGATTTGTGATTTATCTTTCTAAAGATCAATATAGGATTGTTGCTAGTGTGGCCAAATGACAAATGGATGCCTAAGTATTAAGATATAAAAGAAAATATACAACTAGGATTGCAACAAAGTTTCAAGTCAAGCCCAACAACCGTAACACAACAAATAGCTCCTAACACTTTTTACCACTCCACTCCTTTATTCACTTCAGTCAATTTTTCATTTCCTTCTCATGTCTACATTGGTAAATGCATATCTCCACCTATAAGGCATTCTCGTCCCGATCATGCATCACTAACTGTTGTACAGCATCTACTCAATAAGTTTCATCTTTCGTTAGAGGGTGAAAACTCAAAATAACTCCCAAACGACCCCTTAAGAGGCACGTACACCTCGCACGGGACCAATGTAACTCGTAGAAACTCACCGCGTTGTACCAGGACTTTTGATTTGAGAATATGACAATAATTTGCAAAAATCAACACTTAAACTTAAAACAAGTCGTTAAAGGGTGAAAACCCAAACCATCCTCCAAACGACCCCATACAAGGCGCGAACACCTCGCACGGGACCAATGTAACATGTAGGAACTGACCGCGTAGTCCCGGGTCTCCTGGTTTGAGAATATAACGATAATTTGCAAAAATAATACTTAGACTTAAAAACATGCCGTTAAAGGGTGAAAACCCAAACCAGACACCAAACAACCCCGTAAGAGGCACGAACACCTCGCACGAGACCAATGTAACTTGTAGGAACTAACCGCGTAGTCCCGGGTCTCCCGGTTTGTGAATATGACGATAATTTGCAAAAATCAAACTTAAGACTTAAAAATAAGCCGTTAAAGGGTGAAAACCAAACCAGCCCCCAAACGACCCCGTGAGAGGTACGAACACCTCGCACGGGACCAATGTAACTTGTAGAAACTGATCGCGCAGTCTCGGGTCTCCCGGTTTGAGAATATGACGATAATTTGCAAAAATCACACTTAGACTTAAAAATAAGTCGTTAAAGGGTGAAAACCCAAACCATCCCCCAAACGACCCCGTGAGAGGCACAAACACCTTGCACGGGACCAATGTAACTTGTAGGAAATGACCGCGTAGTCTAGGGTCTCCCGATTTGAGAATATGACGATAATTTACAAAAATTACGCTTAGACTTAAAAACAAACCGTTAAAGGGTGAAAATCCAAACTAGCCCCCAAACGACCCCGTAAGAGGCACGAACACCTCGCACGGGACAAATGTAACTTGTAGGAACTGACTGCATAGTCCCTAGTCTCCCAGTTTGAGAATATGTCGATAATTTGTAAAAATCAACACTACTTAAAAACATGCCGTTAAAGGGTGAAAACCTAAACCAACCACCAAATGATCCCGTATGGGGCACGAACATCTCGCACGGGACCAATGTAACTTCTAGGAACTGATCGCATAGTTCCGGGTCTCCTGGTTTTAGAATACGACGATAATTTGCAAAAATGAATACTTAAACTTGAAAACAAGCCGTTAAAGGGTGAAAACCCAAACCAACCCCCAAATGACCCCATAGGAGGCACGAACACCTCGCACGGGACCAATGTAGCTTGTAGGAACTAACCACGTAGTCCCGGGTCTCCCGGTTTGAGATTATGACGATAATTTGTAAAAATCACACTTAGACTTAAAAACAAGTCGTTAAAGGGTGAAAACCCAAACTAGACCCCAAACGACACCGTAAGAGGCACGAACACCTCGCACGAGACCAATATAATTTGTAGGAACTGACCGCGTAGTTCCAGGTCTCCCAGTTTGAGAATATAACGATAATTTGCAAATATAATACTTAAACTTAAAAGCAAGCCGTTAAAGAGTGAAAACCTAAACCAACCACGAAACGTCCCTGTAGGAGGCACGAACACATCGCACGGGACCAATGTAACTTGTAGGAATTGACCGCGTAGTCCCGGGTCTCCCGGTTTTGAGAATATGATGATAATTTGCAAAAATCAACGCTTAAACTTAAAAACAAGCCGTTAAAGGGTGAAAATCCAAACCAGCCCCCAAACGATTCCGTAGGAGGCACAAACACCTCGCACGGGACCAATGTAACTTGTAGGAACTGACCACGTAGTCCCGGGTCTCCCGGTTTGAGAATATGATGATAATTTGCAAAAATCAACACTTAAACTTAAAAACAAGCCGTTAAAGGGTGAAAACCCAAATCATGCCCCAAACGACCCCGAAGGAGGCACGAACACCTCGCACGGGACCAATGTAACTTATAGGAACTGACCGCGTAGTCCCGGGTCTCCCGATTTGAGAATATGACGATAATTTCCACTCCTATATGTAATTTTTTAGTTTGAGTAATTTTTTTTTTCTAAATTATTGGGTTACTAATATCGTATCTTTTTTGTATCCTATTTTTTTTGCTCAATAACAGTTTATCGTTGGCATTTATTCACGTGGAACACACAGTGAACTCAATGGTTTACAATAAGGGGTTTATTCATGATTCCATTTTTTGTGTTATGGTCATGCGAGATTTTGTAGTTTTATTGTTAATTTTTATGGCCGTGCGGACTTTTGTAAGCTAATTGTTATATTTTGTGGCCGTGTGGGCTTTATGTTTGGCAGGTTTTGTATTAGCAGGTTTTGGAATGTCCAGAAAATAGAGGAAACTCTGCCCAATTTTTTTTTACCTGTGAATTATTAAAGACTTGTAATATTTTGAAGTTTGTATGTACATTAGTTTATCAACAACGTGCAATATTTTTAATTTGCGAATTTTTGTGCTTTCAAATATTTTTTTTTCTTTTTATAAAAAAATTTGGCAGAGTTCAAAACCGTGGCAAAAGTGTATCATATTTTGGCATGATTTTGAACTATGCCAAAGTTTTTTAAACTGTGCTGAATCTGGCACAGTTGAAAACTGTGCCAAAAGTGTGCCAGAAATATCAAATTCTAGCACGGTTTAAAAGTATGCCAGAAATGTTCCTGTTTGGCCAAATTTGGCACACTTTTGAGCCGTGCCAGAAAAAAATGGCCATTTTGGAACACCTGATTCTGGCACAGTTCAAAATCATGCCAGATTTGATCTGCCACAGTTTTAAACCGTGCCAGATTCCTGTTTTTTGGTGTAGTGATTACAGCATGGATGTCATATCGTCACAATCTTGTGGTGGTGATACTGGCAGAGACCTTGAATGGTCTAGATACTTGGCGAGAAGGCCGTTATGATTTTCTGATAGGTAGCCATGTCATGCTATTGATATGGCTATCTGAGAGATTATGCTTGGCGATCACACCTAAATATCCCTTGGCAGCTGTGTCGAATTTCTTCACTCGCTATTTCATCAACTTTGGCCCGAACATCGATAACTGGGTAAACTGGCTTATGGAGCATGGGGCTTGATGTCTGCGCTGGTCAGTGCCCTAGTGGAGGGAGTTGCAGCCCATTCTGATACTGGGGTAATACCAGTATGTTCGATTAGTTAGCCTCCGGAAGACCTCCTTTTATTTCCCTGGAGGCTCCTGCGTCAAGTTGAATAGGAGTAGATTGTGCCTTCTCGTATCTCGGATTTATTTCTTGTGGAGGATTTGACGGAAAGCATGTGCATGTAGTTGGGCTCTTTGTAAAAGAGTCATCGACCGTCAACCCTTCCTTCCCAATCTGTTGCTCGAGTTTGGCATATTTCTGGGAACTACATGAAATGGATGTAGAGGAGGGTAGTGGTTAAGACGTTGGCCAAGGAGATCGGGTAGAGATAGTTTACCATTTTTGACACTCTTGAGGGAGTCGTAGTGGTTTTACCTAGGCTGGTATGGGCTTAATGTTCCATGGAGCGCCTTCGGCATACTATCCAAGCAGGAGAAGTTTGGGGCCCTCAAGATGTATATAATGATGGTGCTTGATCTTCTGGAAGCTGTGGGTAGTGTATTTGTGAAGCTGTTGTTTTCGTGAAGCTTTTATGTGTTGCATTATGTGTTCGGTTGTTTTTGGTAGGAATAATTTGGGAAATTTGTTTAGGAGTAGTTTAGTTTGTTTGGATGGTAAGGTTGGCGGGAGTAGTTATTTGACTTCGTACGTTCATATTTCCTATAATCGTATCGAAATTTCCCAAAATGGAATAAAAAAATAATTTAGTTATATTATTGTGCTTCTTGATGAGTTTTACGTTTGAATTATCTATATCAATCGCTAAGGCATACATAATCATTTTGTTCATGTAAATGTTAAAACAAACTGTCATTCTCGGAGTTAAGAAAATAATAGCATTTTGTGAATAAGAAAGGGATTGTGACCATGTAAAGCGTATGAGCTGCCTACGTACCTCTAGGGGTTTTGAAATTTTTTGAGTTTCATTTTTGAAAGAAAAATGGATTTTTTTAGAGGATCATGCCCCATGTAGAGTGAGGGAAATGAAGAATTTTTTTTCAGAATAGAAAGGAGATGAGAAGAGTCATAGTGCGTCGATATTTTGAACTGGGGGTAGAATTTCTTGAGTCGGTCCAAGTTGATTAGTCGGGTAATTTCTTCTCCGTCGAGGTCAGTGAGCATAGCAATGCCACTGAATAGGATCTTCTTTATAATGTAGGGGCTACTTTAGTTTGGCTTGAATTTCCTTTTGGGTACCTAGATGGGTTTTATGATTTCCTTGAGGGATAAATCCCATTCTCGAACAGCACGGTCCTTGACTCTCCTATTAAATGATCGTGCTAGTCGGAGATTGTACCCCTATATATTATATAGAGCCTTTAGTATTATTTCATCTAAGAGAGACAACTCGTCAAAGTAGCTCTGATGTCAGTATTTTTCATTGACCTATCTTTCAAGCATGACGCATAGTGAAGGTATTTATAGTTCATCTGGTAGGACTGCTTCCATGCCGTATATCACAGAGTAATTGGTAGCCCCAGTAGTTGCTCGAACAGAAGTGCGGTAGCCCCAAAGGGCGTACATGATCCGATCGGCCCAATCTAGGCATCTCTCAGTCATCTTACTAATGATTGTTTTGAGTATTTATACTTCGCTTCAACTGCATTGTTGGTTTATGGTCAGTAGAGAGAAGATTTATATCTCTAAATTCCATACTCGTCGACCAATTCTGTGACTTCTGCCTTGAAATGTAACCCATTGTCTGAGACTAGCTAGTGCGGGACCCCATATTAGCAGATGATGTTCTTTCAAATGAACTTGGTCACTTTTTTAGCATTCATCACTGTGTATGACTCAACTTCAACCAATTTGGTGAAGTAATCAATGGCAACCATGATGAACTCAAGCCAATTGGAGACTTTGGGTGTAACTTTCCCGATGACATCGATGCCCCACACGAAAAATGATTAAGGAGAAGTCATATTGTATAATTATAGTGGAGACAAGTGATGGTGAGTGGAAAATTGTTGGCATTTAAGGAATGTCCGAACATAGGGGTTGTAATCTTGAACAATGGTAGTCCAATAGTTACCCTGTCGAATAATCTTCTTGATGAGCATATGGCTATTCATGTGGGTTCCTCATTCCCCGCTATAGATTTTCTGCATCATTTCTTCAATGTCATCCCCTGTGATGCAGTGTAAATGAGTTCCATCGATGTTTCTCTTAAATAATGCATTATCATAGATAATATATTGGGCAACCAGTTTGCGGAGGTTGCTCGTATTTCTTGTTGGCATCTTGGGGGGTACCTACCGTGCTTGAGAAGGTGCCAAATGTCATTGTACCAGCACTCGATGATATTAGGACCCTCTTCCGTGACTAGTTCGATGTGGTAGCAGTGGGTTGGTTTAGCATATTTTAGACTAAGAAAGGGGCCATCGTTATTCCTTCGGTCATGTTGACTATAGAGGCTAAAGTATCAAGGGCATCAACTAAGTTATTCCTTGTTCAGGGAAATTACTGGAAGGTGATATCTCAAAATTAGGAGTCCATCTCTTCTAGGTGGGCGTGTAAAGGTAAGAGCTTTTTATCATTAAGTTTCCATCTTCTAAGGACCTGGCCGACGATGATGGAAGAATCTTTGTTGACATTTAGGCACAATATTCCTTTCTTGAGAGCGACCTTGAGGCCTACGATGTATGCCTCATATTCGGTTATGTTGTTGGTGCAGGGAATATCTAGTTTGAAGGCAATGGGAGTATGGGAGTCATCAAGGGCAATCAGAAGTATCCCAATGTCGTATCCTTTTTTGTTGGCAGCATCGTCAAAGAATATTTACCACCTAAGATCTTCCTGAGAAGTGCAAAGGATATTTTCATTCAAGAATTCGGAGATCCAAACGTCGGCTTCTTCCATAGGGTAATTAGTAAGGTAGTCAGAGATAACTCTCCCTTTCATGGCTTTCTGCATGACATACACAATATCAAACTTGGCTAGCAGCATTAACCATCATGCCATCTGGCTCGACAAGGTAGGATTCTCAATCAGGTATTTAATAGGAACCAGTTGGGACACAAGTTTAATGGGAAGCATGATAATCTAATGCCCTAATTTCTGAGTGACCCAAACAAGGGCGACACATGCATTTTTCAAGGTAGTCTAGTTGACTTTGTACCTAGCCAATTTGTGATCGGCATAGTAGATGGCCCTCTCTTTGCAGGATTCTTCAAGGTATTGGACAAGAAAAGCCCCAGTTACGGTGTCTGTTACGATCAATTATAGGAGTAGGAGAAGACCAAGCTATGATGGCATGATTATCGAAGATCGAATTAGATGCTAATTGTTCAGGAAAAAGCTTTCTGACAAGCTTCGTTCAATATTTTGCTGGAATCCTTTTGGAGGAGTTTGAAGATGGGTTCACAAATAAAAATCAACTGGATGATGAACCGACTGAAATACTGTAATTTTTCTAGGAATCCCAAGACTATTTATCCATTTGGGGTGGTGGTATTTTGAATATGGCTTTCAGTTTGGTAGGATCTGCTTAATCCCCTTCTAACTAACCATGAATCCAAATAGTTTTCCTCTGGTAATGCCAAAAACACATTTTTATGGGTTAAGTCGCATCTAGTATCATCGCAGTCATTCAAATAATTTCTAGAGAGAGGTAACATGACCTTATCGAGTCTTAGAATTGATGATCATATCATCTACATCGACCTCAACTTCTCGTGTATCAAATCATGAAAGATGGTTCTGGTAACCCTTAGGTAGGTAGCCCCTGCATTTTTTAGACCAAATGGTAAGGTTCCCTATGTGGTGATCAATGCTATTTTTTCTTAATGATCAGAGTGCATCTTTATCTGATTGCATCCGATAAAACCCATCAACGAATGACTTAAGAGCATTAGTGGCCATGTTGTCCACAATCATGTCGATATTGGATAGCGGGTAATCATCCTTAAGAGAGGCCTTTTTAAAATATCGATAATCAACGCATATGCAAACCTTTCCTCCTGATTTCGGCACGGGTATGATATTGGCTAACCATGTGGGATATTCAATCACCCGAATAAAGCATACGTTCAACTGTTTGACCACCTTTTCTTTAACCTTGAGCAACCATTTGGTGTGGAGCTTTCACAGTTTCTATTTAACCGAATTACATTATGAGAGACTTGGAATCTCGAGATGAGCTATCTCGAGATCAAAAATTCCTTTAGCAGTCTTTCGAGTTGTGTGCGCTCATGCTCATCAAGGGTGGGCCCTATCCTAATCTCGCGTAGTTAGCTACTAAAACTGAGATTAATAGCAACAGTTTCGTCTTCATTAATTTTAATGCAGTTATGTTACTTTTTATTAACATTATTAAGATCAGTTAAGAATTATTCATTTGTAAAATCATCATCATTAGGAGTTTGATTAGAATTAAGACAATTAATATAAGGCACGACAAGATACTCAAGATTTGCATTTATTTCATTTTTGGGAAAAATAGTGTTGAGAACCTCATCAAAGGAGGTCTTGATTACATTGTGATCATAACGAGAAGGAACAACATAATAATAAGAAATAGGATAAATATCTAGGTTGAGTTGCATTTTAGCGAGTGGAACTAGTACACCATTCAAATTGAGGAGGGGTAAATCAGCAGCTTTGATCAGGATGGACGGATTCGACAGGCTAGCACTTGAGTGAATTATGCAGAATTCCATCCCTAGTGTCTGCAAATTGAATGATTCCTAGGAGTCACTTCCCTCATAATCTCTGGTAACAGTTGTATTCTTCTCACCAGGAGGGTACATATGATACTGGGAACTTTTGACCCATGAGTAGATGTCTTGGAAGAAGATCTCCATTCCTGTCTTTATCTTCTTATCCACGTGATCATACCACGGTTAGGTAAAGCCAAAAAAATGGAAAATCTTCACCTTCTTTGATAAATCTCCCATTTAGGGAATCCCCTAAGACAATCTTGGCACTTTCTAGCCTTCTCTTTAACCAAGGTTGATGGAGCATTCTGAGTTCCACTGATGATGGTTGATAACCCAGGCCACATGGAGGAAAGGCCTTCTTCAGCACTATAGGTTCTAGTGTTCCCTATTATCATCATCCAAACCCTAGTCCAGGAATAAAGTGCATATTTTTCAACACCGTATCACGTTAACATTATTGTGAGGGCTGTGCTCTGGACAGACTCTATCTTTGAAATCATCCCCTACTGGGAGTGGATGTGGATCGAATTGAAAACCAGACATAAGCATATAATTTTCCCCATATTGTATCTCTAGTACAGGGTTACTGGTGCTTGCATTCTTGGTATCATCATCTTCGCCCTAGATGGTAGTGGCCTGCCCCTTGACGAAGAGCTGTAGTTTTTGATGGAGAGAGGAAGACACCCCCTTAATGTTGTGGAGTTGCGGTCGATCGAGCAACAAGTTAAAATAAGTCGTTATATCGATGACTTAAAATTTAGTAACGAAATTTATGGAGCCAATCCTAATTGTAAGCTTTATAGACCCCATCACCTCCCGACGAGTATTGCCCTAAGCACGTACCGCAACGGAAGTTGGAGCAAGGTCGCTTACTTTCAAACCTAAGTAATTGAGGGTTCTTAATGAGCAAATATTAAGTGTTGAACCGTTATCGATGAGCAAAAGCGGAATTGTCTTTCCCATGACCTCGACAGATATATTGAGAGCATAGTTGTGATTTGGACCAGACTTAGGGATTTCTTCCTCAAAGAAGGAGAGCATTCTAGCAGAGGTCAGAGACCCGACTAAGTTCACGGCTTCTTTCAGAGTGGTAGAAGGAAGGACTGTGGGTCCGATAAGAAATTTAATCAAGGTATTTGGGTGCAGTTAGGAAGATATAAAGAGTCCCCCCCAGAGTGATGCCAGCCTGAGTATTCTTCAAATGATAGAGGATCTTGTTTTCCTTGAGGGTCATTTCTAGCATAGGGAGTTTCTCAATACCTTTTGCTTTATCTGTGGTTATTGATTTAGGGTTTAAAATCTATTAGTGCCTCCTAGACCTATTCATATGGTTCACAGAAGAGGGGAAAAATATAAACCTTATTTCTTCATCTGTCTTGGGTTGTTCGACCACTTTATTAATCTCACCTAACAGATCTTCAAATGATATAATTCCACATACATTGACTATTGGGCTAGTCTTTTTTGGAATTTTCTTTTCATCTGAACTATCAAATTCGTCCCCTCATCCAGTGGCAACGATGTCATCCTTCCTCGAGAAGTCAATGCATTTTAGACCCTTAACGGCCTCTTTATATAGATCCTCCGACTCAACAAGAAGATGCAGAAGAGAAGGGATCAAGCGACCTTATAATTTCAAAGCATTAAGTAGCTCAGACATACTGTAATTTTCACCGATTTATTGGAATAAGTCTACCATAATCTGGATGATATCATCTAAATTGACTTCGTCGGTGGGTACTACCGAATTATCTGACTTATGAGCCCATTTTCGAGATTTCATGAACAGTGTGCTGAATGTTTGGCAGTCAATGGTCACTTCTAAGGGCAACTTTAACCCAAACTCTAGGAGTTGGTTTAGTACCACTGTAAATTCCATATCCTTCCTTTCGGACCGGGTACGAATGGAAATACATGCTCTTATAAGAAGTGACAGGGTCTGATTGACAAAACAAGTTTGGTGTAGGAGAAAATATGCGTAAACTTTGAGGTGTTTGGGTGAATATACAAGTATGATGGGTGATTTACTGGGTATAATTTGGGTAGACGGGTAAAATTCTGAGTCATTTTCTAAGAAGATAGAATTTGTATGATTTGGAAGTGGGTTGTAAGTAGTGTTGGGCTTAGGATTGGTTGGTGGGGCGATAACACCCCAGTCAATCAGACCTTGGATTACATTCCGGAGGTGGAAGCACTAATCAGTGGTATGGCCGACAGTTTGATGGAAACCACAATGGTCATCGGGTTTGAAATTTTTGGGAAGTGGGTTTAGTAATGGACAAGGGTCCAATGGCTTGATGAGATTTTAGATCAAAAGGGCTTGGTATACTTTATAGAGGGGAGCATGAAGCTCGTCGTATTCCTCTTTGACTAGGTTAGGGCAGCTATCTGGTGCCCATGAAGTGGTAGGCTGAGAGATGATATTAACGGTTGAAACTGTGGTATTGGTAGAATTTTCATACTTTCTTGGAGTGAACTATCTGGATACTTTCTTTGGCTCAGCTTCTGTCTTGGCAAGACATTTTTTAATATACAGTCATGCTTCCTGGAGGGCTAAGAAATGGGGGTAATATTGTCCTCCCATCGTTGCTTGGATATGGGGTAAGAATTTTTTCTTCAAAATACTTACTTGCTCTCTTTATAAGGCCGGTTGGTCATAGTGGACGCTTTTTATCTCCGTCTTGCTCTGAAATTACTAAAAGTATCCCCAAGATTCTACTTGAGAATTTTCAAATCACGACGTGTAACCTCAAACTCCTAGTTGTACTTGTACTGTGACATGAATTCATAGGCAACATCCTCCCAACTGCAAATTATGTATTCCTCAAGGGATAGGAACCAACAAAGAGCGTTATCCTTCAAAGTCTGTTGGAACATCTAGGCCATTATTTCCTCGGAGGCACTTAGGAGAGTCATGGCTCGATGGTAACTTTAGAAATGGACAATTAAGGGCTCGGTGCCCCCTAACTTCTCAATGTTGGTCATCTTGAACTTTTCTGATAGCCTTGCTTTAGGGTAGGGAGACATATGGGTTTAATCCATGTAGTTCCCGGAGATTCAGTCTTGGTCAAACTTCTTAGTCAACAGCTTAAGACCCTTATTGACATTGTTTAACTCTTTTTCCTTTAGATCGACAGTCATTGGCATGTTAGCCCCTGGATGGGCATGATTCGACATAGGGGGATGAGCTAGCAGTGGCCTATTGGTAGGAGGGGCACATAGAGCGTGTTGATACTCTTCTAGGACCTAAATAGTCTCAAGTGCCGATAGACCCATATCCCGAGAGAAGAGGGCCTCGAGTTTTTTTAGAATAAGGACTCGATTTTATTGTATCTCATGAACCTCGATTTGAATGTTTTCGATCTTGGCTGTAAGTTGGGCTAGAATTGTCATCAAATTAGGCTACACATTTGGCACTTGTTCGGCGTTCTCCATAGAGAGCGAGTGAGGGTTGATTCTGAACTCGAAGGAAGTAGCAGGAGAACTGACGGAGCTTTGGGGTGATTCAACGGAAGAGAAGATCCAATAGGGAGCTAGACCAAGGATCGGGTATCCGATCAACCTGAGAAGGAAAATGATTAGAATTTATTTTTAAAAGAGAGGAGGAAAAAACTTTTATTATTGAAAAATGAGGAAAAGGTTTTTGGTATTTTTATATGAGAAGAGGAAAAATGTCTTTTGATATTTTGATAAAAGAGGAAAAAAATGTTTCTGACACTTTTGGTATGGAAGAAGGAAAAACGAGAGAAGAGTCTCATCATCATTATTATTATTATGATGTTCTTACTTATATTAGGTTTACCTAAATGAAAACAAAATGTCGGACAGGACTCAAGTCTAGGAAAATTGAGTTTGAAAAATATGTAAAATATGGTTTGACTTGTTGTCAGGCTCATTGACAGGGTTCCGTTTTGAAAAAGACAAAATTGTGCAAAAATTTGGGCGACATCCCGACCCATCATTTCGAAAGAGTTTTGAGTAGTAACCGATAAAGTAAATATGAGGGCTTTAGGTCTGACGCCTATATAAGGGTATGAACTTATTGGGTTAGTGGAAAGGCTCCCACCTTTGGCATTACTTCGATGATATACCAATTTCTTTTTAGGGAAATCGGTGCATGTGGACAAGCCATTTGATATACCAGAGTGTATTTGAATTGCCTCACCATATACCTTGTGGGGACAGTACATGTGAGAGCGAATTCGATATATTCGACATATGTAAATGAGTTCCCTGTTATATAGCTCCCATCATGAATTCTGTCAAGAGGTACGATGCGTGGGGAACCGTTTGATATACGTCGAAGGTACTTGGCCAATGGAAGGTGAGAGTCATATTACTTAGGCTAACTGCGACCTTCTGGAATAACGCCCATCACAAAGTGACCCCCCTATTAGAGGACAAAATTTATTAAATAACCATATTCTTTGATGATCTAGTGTGCAAAATGCATGATTCTTGATTAGTATATATTGGAGAGAGTATTTTATTTAGCATGATGAGAACTACACTAATAAGGGAAAATGTACAAGTATAATGAAAAGTAAATCTAGCATGGAGCATGAAGATTACACTAAGCATGGATATGTGAGGGTGAGTGATGTGTGAATATCTATAAGTGAATGTGTGATAGTGAACCTAAGCATTGGTCATCTATTAGTGGTGTGTGATAAGTGTGAGTGAGAATGGATATATACAAGTATGATAAGTGTAGGTTTGTGTTAGTGACACCTAAGCATGGATATTCTAAGTGGTATGTGCAACATATGGATGTAGGTGTATCTATGTGTAAGTAGTGTGAAGTGTAAATGGAGAGTATCCACAAGTGTGCGAAGTGAAAAGTGAGTGAGAGGTGATATAAACATGAGGTAGAAATATACAAGAAATAATTGAAGAGAAAAAGGGAATGTACAGGATGGTGCATACACACATAAGTAGAAAATAATAACACCCATGTAAAAAGATTCTATCCCTCTTAAATCAATCCATAGTGGAGTCGCCACTGTGGCCATCCCTCCGGGTTTTTCCCTCCGTCTCGGGGGTTTTTGGCACTCACGCACGCACGATTGGAGCTGGGGAGAATTTATCGTACCATTTTCTAGGATCTCTTCGGTCGTCGTTGATGTGGGGTGATGTAAATATATGAAGTCTCCAGCCTATTTTGCACAAAGCGGGTAAAATCACATATCGTCGCCTCGAGAGAGCGTTATCAAAAACAAATCGATGCTTACGAAATCAATAGTTTAGAGGTCCGGGAACTAAGGTATGGAATGGGAAGGTGTTAGGAACCCATCCTGCCCTTTCGTTCTCTCATGGTCTTATGTTACTTATTACTTAATTTCTCCGTGAAATTCGTGCACGTGTATATATAAATGGAGATCACAATCACTCGACTCGCATCATGGAAATGATGGAGTGAGGCCATCCATAGGAATGTTCCCAAAATAATAATTAGAAAAAATATGACGTGTGCGCTCATCCAGATATTGATTATTATGATGAAATGATAATATATGTTAGATAAGATGCAAGTATGAATCACTAGTATGATATATATGAATAATGTACGGATAAAATAGGAAAACTGGAGTCGAGTCTCAGGTTTTAGCCCGAAATGCATGCGTAGCCTATAAAGGCATCAAATTTCACGTAGTTCGCATGTGGCACCAGGGTGAGTTTTATCCCATAGATTAAAAATGAGTTTATTATATATATATATATATATATATATATATATATATATGTGTGTGTGTGTGTGTGTGTGTGTGTGTGTGTAGAAAAGATATTTTTAGTTTTGAGAAAATGTTATGAATGATCCAGTCAAAATTTATAGGTGTAACCCTCTTTATCTTTATTTTTGATATTTTATATAGAAAATAAAGTATGTGCAATATAATTAATAAAGGATGAGATGTTTAATATGTCTGATCTAAAATAAAAGCTAAATTGAGAAATTATATAACTAATACGAAAATAAAGAAATTTAAAGAGAGAAGGATGTTTGGACCTTCTTTGGAAACTTGAGGCTTGATCTGGATCCTTGATGAGCTCCTTGCAAGATGATATGGATGTTGGATGAAATAGAAGGAGATTTTTTCTAAATTAAGTATGAAAATGATGGGAATGAAAGATGAAAAGGAATTTTGCACAAGAAAACTTCGTTGATTGCAAAAGAATGTTGCTAAGATCACTGATATTGATGGATCTGAGGTGTGCCTTGAGAGTGAGATCATGCCTTCCTTATATAGATAGGTGGACTTTCGATCAAGATATCCGTAGCCCTGGTAATCGGTAGGTGACCCTAAACACACTACCGATTGGCAGGGAAATGGACTTGTCAATCGATAGCCTCATGCAGATTTTTTCAAAGAAACGATCGTAGAATACAATTCATAAATCCAAATTAGGCATGGGGCATACCGTTATAAAGTTAATTAAGATACCTTCAAGAGTCACTGGGGCCGCTCCCCAGTTCGGGAGTTGATTTTGGGTCAAACGGGGCTAAAAAATGCCCATTGGTCCTTTGGACAAGAGATCATCGGATGGTATGGATCGTTTGTCCAAATTTTAAGTCAGAATTGCACACGGGGGTATACCGTTGGAAAGGTGGTATGAGTAACTCCTATGTTCCAAAGAGCTTTGCTCGGTTCGGAGAGTTTACTTTGGTCAACCGGGCCCAGATGCCCTCGGTGAGCTTTCGAAGTAAATCGGGTTGTTCATTCGTACTGTATGGATCATTCATACATGGGGTGGACCATAGGAAAGGGTATTTGTGCCATTCAAAGATTCATTCAGTCTCATTCAAGCTGGAGAGTTTACCTTAGTCAAACAGAGCCTGGGAGTGCTCTGTATCATTTGATCAGTTTTAAGGGAAAACAGATTGTTCACCCAAACCGGTTTGCCATTTTAATCACGACGCGAACCGTTGGAAAGGGTATTCAGAGACCTTCGAAGATCCATTGAGCTTTTTCTCTGACGATGGAGTTGATTGGGATTAAATTGGGGCCCGGGAGCTCCCGGTGGCCTCCAGCTCGATTTTGAGTAGTAAAATAGTCCGTTCGTCTGAACTGTTATGCTGATTCGTGAATGGAATATACCGTTGGAAAGGGTATTCAGAGCCCTTTGAATATTCATTAAGATTTCTCCCTAATGATGGAGTTGACCCGAGTCAAACGGTCTCGAGAACACTCAATGGCCTCTAGATAAGCACTCAGAGTGTGACCTAGGATTTGTAGTTAATTGGGAGGTGTTAAGGACTTAAGGAGAGACTGGGGGGGGGGGGGGGGGAGGTCCTAGAATATGGTGTCTATAATTTGCAACATAATTATAATTATAATTATATTTACTATCATAATAAACTTCTTCTTTAAAAGTTATAAGAGCATTTCTAGGTCGTACTGCAAACATATATTATTTATATGTTTATTTAATGAAATTTGTATTAGATTTTCTATAGTGCAATTTTATAAATGGCATCATTATTTTAACATTTTTATTTAAAACTTTGTAAAGTTATTTTACTAGTCTTGCATTGTTAATTCACTAATAAATGGACTGCCAATAAATTATAGATTTTTTGTTAAAACATAAAAATATAGGTTTTACTTTATGTTTGACTTATTTTTAGATATAAAATTAAATCCCAAATTTTAAAATATTATGTCTTTTATTTACATGTATGATTATTGTGGGTGCAAATTAATCACAATTAAATCAATCAGAAGGTGAATATAAATATGTTAATCACACAACACACAAATATATGTGGTTCGACAAAGTGCCACGTTCACGGAGAGGTCACTATATTTTTATTAGTTTCTCTCAAACTTTTGAAATTACACCCCCATGGACACTGAGGTGTGGCCTGTATTTATAGTTGTGTAAAATCGTAGTGGATGAATAAGTCAAGGAACTCCCTTGGCTAGAGATAAGCTCGTGTGGTGATTTCCAGAATATCTCATTCTATATTTTGGGTAACTAACGTGAAATTATTATAACTATTGACATGTTTGTAATAATCCATGTGATGGATGATGGAAATAATCCTTCTTATTAATAATATGGGTCAGGAGTGCCCCAAGAGCTATTGGGCTTGGTCGTCCAATCTTGAATTGGACCTAATTTATATTTAGGTCCCCACAATTGCCCCTAAAATTTCTGGCCAAAGGTCATTGGGCCAGATGATTTTACTACTATCATGGCCCCATCGATCCATTCTCATGAATTTGAACCGTCGGGTCACACTTATAAATAAGTTAAAGTTATAAGGGTACACTCGTCCATCCAAAGGTTAAAGCGCTAAAAATTCCCTTACTGTACCTTATGATTGTGCACAATCTTTCAAACTGGGTTTTCTTCCACACTTGATTGCAAATCGTCATTTCTGCTCCATGTCTTCTGCTATCGAAAAATTTCAAAGCTTTTTCATTTGCATTCTTCATCTTTTAGAGTAAGTCTTTATCATCTCCTTTCTCATCTATTATTTTCATAGCTTTCCTCTTCTCCTTTATGTTATCTTCAGTAGTAGTGATTAGTTCTTTTGAAAATGTTTAACACAATTCATGGCAAAAGGGTAGACGAGTTTAGAAAAACTTATTCGGTTCGTTCTTGGGTCACAATCGATTGTGCCCCAATGCCCAAAGATGTTAGATCCATCTATAAGGGACACTGGATTCGCACCCTCGTCGTGGTCCAGGGGCATTAACATTTCCACCAAATCCCTCGTTTTTTAATTTTTTTTGAATTTTTTAAGGTGGTTCTAGATCAATGTACCCTTAATACTTGGCGTGTGGTCAATGGGATAAATCGAATTAATGAGCTTTATGCACTACACCACAATGGGTAAATTGTCACCCTTCAAGCACTTGGCCTTGTCAAGGTCAATGACCGTGATAACAAACACGCGTTTTGTGTCACGGTTATTGACCGTGACAAGGCCGTGACAAAGTATTGTCACGGTCAATGACCGTGACACAACCGTGACAAATGTCGCAGTAAAAAAACTCTTTCCCCTTCATTTTTTCCCGCCGTTCTTCCCTCCTTTATTCTCTCTCTACCCTGCTCTCTCTCTCTCTCTTCCATTTATATATATATTTATGTGTGTGTATATATATTTATGTGTGTGTATATATATATATATATATATATATATATATATGTGTGTGTGTGTGTGTGTGTGTGTGTGTTTGTGTGTATATATGTGCATGTGTGTGTGTGTGCGTGTGTGGTGGGTGGGGAGGGGGGTGGGGCAGGGTGGGGGGTTGTGCGTGCGTGTGCGTGTGCGTGTGTGGTGGGTGGGGGTAGAGGGTAAGGGGTGGGGCAGGGTGGGGGGGTGGGCAGTGGCAGGTGTGTACTAATGGAGATCATGGGGGATAGATAGAAAAATTATCTTAATTAATTTAAGAATTTTATCTTAATTAATTTATTACTAATGCAATAAATTATATATATATATATATATATATATATCATTGCAATTTTAAATGGTAATATAGCACCTATTTCGCAAATAATTGATACATTACACATCGGTTGTACACATAGAATTGTACTAATTTGCATTAAGTTTTTAACAAAAAGAAATCGCTGGTTAACAACCATGTTAAAAATTTAGGGTTAACATTGTAACTTTTGAAATGCCGAGTCTAAATTGAAATTAGCCCAAAACTTCAAGGTTTAATTTGCATGTTTTCATAATAATAATAATAATAATAATAATAATAATAATAATAATAATAATAATAATAATAATAATAATAATAATAATAATAATAATAATAATAATAATAATAATAATAATAATAATAATAATAATAATAATAATAATGGTACTTTGTATTTTTGGTTAAGATATAATTAACTTTTTCCCCCTACAAGAGTTGAAAAAAAGTTCATTTGGATTTATGAAAATATGGCTATTTTGGTGTTAATTTTTCAAATTACTTACGTTGGTATAATTATTGTGGTACTTGTAGTTATTGTCCGTGTGTGTGTGTGCATGTGTGGTGGGTGGGGGTGGGGGTGGGGTGGGATGGGGCAGGGGGAGGGGGCAGGGATGGGTGGGTGGGGGTGGGGGTTGCGCGCGTGTGCGTGTGACTGTGTATGTGCGCGTGTGTGTATATGTGTGTGTAGTGTGCGTGTTTGTGCGTAATTTCCCTTGTAAACGAATTGATTGATTGTCCCTCATTGTAAATTAGTAAATTAATATATGATTAATTATGAAAGAAGTATTGCGCCTCATTGTAAATTAGTAAATTAATAATTGTATACTTTAATTGTTAGTTTAATTGATGAAAATAATTAATTGAGTAAATGAATTAGAAGGAGTACGGGATACACATTTGTTGTTGACATTGCTGCTGGATTATAGTGGTTCGATGTTGAGTTGGTTAATTTTAAAAGTGGCATGACTACTGGATTATTGTCCATATGGGGGTGGGATTTTTTAACTTTTTTTGAAAATTACTTTGTTTATACGCTTCGTACATTTAATATACGCTTCGTACCTTTAAAAGTGGTATGACCAGTGGATTATTTTCCATTGAGGTGTTTAACAGTAACAATTCATTTTTATTTGTAGTAATTGTACATATTTGCACGTTTTCTTTTAATTCATTTTGATATGTACTAATAACATTTTTTTACACCAAATGTCTCCTTCAGGTATTAAGGCGAGGATGATGATGCTAGTTATGATGATGTCGTCTGGGTTCGGTGGTAGCGGAGGCAACGAGGGCTCCTCGACCCCTAGTATCTCCAAATATGGCAAATTAGGGATGCCCATCGAGAACAAATCGGGGCTATTAGCGAGATCCCTCGAGCTAGTAAAGACGATCATCGGCTCGGGGTACATTAGTTGGAAGGAGGTGCCATATGAGCTCAAGTTAGCTGTTTGGGTGGCACTACAAGTAATATATTTATATTTATATTTATATTTATATTTCAATTTCAATTTCAATTTCATTTTATATTTATATTTATTTGCAACTAATATTGTATATGTTGGATAGGAACAATTCAACCTAGATCCTAAGCTACGCGATTCTGTCTTGGAGCAGTTGAGAGAGCAACACAAGACGTGAAAAAAATATGCAGACCCGGTACTTTGGGAAGACACGAGAGTCCATTATCCAATGGCGTGAATTCGTCCCGCCCTCATTGGCACAATGGAAAAGGTTCATTGACAATGAGATCGGGGAGTGACAATTGGCATCTCGCCAATCGAAAAGGGAAAACCGGGCAAAAAAGACAGACGTGCACTACTTCGGCCGGACGTCTTATGCCGAGATGGAGCATAGGATGATGGTAAGATTTAATTTTTCTATAACTACATAAAATATATTATTTTGCATTATTTTACTTTGCGGGGCCGATACTAATTTTACTTTATTTTATTTCAGAAGACAGGGAGTGGCCCTGGGGGTAGGCCACATAGGCTCGATACTTATGTGGCTCTTCAGACGAAGAAGGAAAAGGATAAGGAGGTGTCCCCAAGCGTCGCGACCACTATTGTAAGTAATCCGACAGTTTACTTTTTGTTAATTACGTTATAATTTTTTAATTTACTTATTTTACTAATCATGTGCTTTTTGTCATTTCAGGCAAAGCTTAAGGAAGTACATGAGTCGCAGTCTGATGCCGATAAGGCATCTTTGTCCACATACGCACTCAGCCTAGTGCTTGGCTCTTATCGCAAGGGGAGGACAAAGGGGTGAGCTCGCGAGTGGCCAAATCTAGGATCATCGGATTACAGATGAGCGACACCGGGTTAACTCAAATGGTGGATTCACATAACACAAAGCTGTCCCGTTTGGAAATGACAGTCCAGGATATGTACTCATTCGTGAAGCGTTCGTTGTGCGAAAATCGTAAAGGTAAAGGGAAGGAGAAGGCGGTGCGGGAGGAGGAGGTGTGGGAGGACGAGGATGTGGACCTCGCTGCTTCATCGTCGACACGTGTGGAGTTTGATGATCCACCTCCCTATTTGGTTCCCTTAAACAGACCGATGTTAACACTTGGTTGATCGAGCGTGTTTATAATGGACATATTTGATGGCCAGCGGATAGGTCGGGGGTTGAGGGACCCGAATATCGTCTAGGGTGCACTAGTTCATGGACGTGAGCTTCAAGACATCGAGTCCAGGGTGCTCGTCACGCATGTGATGCCCGAGAAGGAGAACTCTTAATTGTGGTTGCGCGAACAATGCGGCACGGCACATATTACTGGATGTGTTAATTCGTATATCGTGTTGCCTAATCACCTCCTCGGCGTTAACCATACCCCAGACATTTAGTGACATTGATTTAAGTTTGAATTGAATTGTTTTAAATTATTACATTTGAATTATATTTGGATTATATGGTGGTACATATTCTCTTTATTTTGAATGTATATTTTCACTATCTCTATTTTATTTGGATATATAATGTTTGAACAGGTACAACGTTGCTATAACAGGTACATATATACTGCTGGGCAGTGGTAGTGGCCATACTGCCCAAAATTGTCACGGTCATTGACCGTGACAAGTCCTTGACAAAAGAAGTTATCACGAGCTTGTCACAGTCATTGATCGTGACAATTTTTTAAGCACAGTCACGGTTTTATCACGGTCCTTAACCGTGATAAAGCTTATCACGGTCAAGGCCCGTGACATGATTGTGACAATTCTAACGAACTTGTCACGGTCAATGACCGTGATAAGTCCGTGACAAAAAAATTTATCACCCCCAGAATTGTCACGGTCATTGAGCTTGACAAGTCCAACTTGTCAAGGTCAATGACCATGACAATTTGACAGATTTAGTGTAGTGATGGGACCAACTTGGGCATCCCAGAGATCAGGTATTATTACACCTAGTCTCATACTACAGATAGCCTCATTTACCTGAAGTCGAGGAAGGTTGTAAACCTCCCTTATTCCAATAAAGCCTATTGGGATCGGGGGTTCATCGCCAGAAATTGGCAATATTCACTGCTCCCTAAGGTCGAAGAACACATGGGGTTTCTATACCCACAATATAGGGGTCATATAGGTTAACACTTTCTTTTTTAATGGCCTATATTTGCTTGCCAATCCGCTGTACTGTTGATGATAGTGCTATTTTATTATGTCTTTGAGCAGGTATCATGAAGAATAAGGAGCCTCCCCTCCAGGACATCAACGTTGCTAATCTGGTGCAGGCTTGGAGGGTGAAAGAGTACCATCCTAATGGTGAACACCCTATATCATCCTCTTTTCTTCTTGAGTACACCAACACCACCAAAAGCTTTACTACTCGCTTGATAAATAACATCCATGATCTCCCAATTTTTGATGAGGAAATTTCCTCATCCTTTGAGTCGTTTGACATTGGTTCCATCCAGACAGAGGAAGGGGATTCAATGGCTTACACTAAAAAGAGGGTCCTCTTGATCTCAAATTATGACGATGATGATGAGGTCCTTCTATTCCGAGAGCAAAGTCCTAGAAGAAGGCTGAAGACGAGTCCTTCAATGCTGGTGACTAAAACTTGGTCGCCGGGGAGAAGAAGAAGGATGCCGAAAAGAATAAGGCCCTCACGGCCCCTCCTTCAAACAAAAATGAAATCCCTCCCTCTTTCTCTAATATCCCTCAGTCCCAATCGGTGGCCCGTAATCCATCCTTAGCCTCAGGCTTGCTGAGGGGGGTAGTGCTCACTGGTGATCACGAGCGATCGAGGATGATAGGACTAGACTGGCTTTCCCTCCGTGCTTCTCAAACTCTATCATTGGTGAGAATCTTCCTCTCTTTTTTTTGGTCTTCTTAATTATGACTAGTTAATTTTTCTAACACTTGTCTTTTACCTTGTTTGGAAGTTTGTGGCATAGTTTACTAGCCTCTTGGACAATCATGCCAAGCCAGTCCGAGTTAAACGATGAGTTGAATGAGGCCCCCCATAAATAAAAAAAGGCCATGGCCAAGGCCCATAAGGCCAATAAGAGAGATAAGAAGTCCACCATCGAGGCCATGGCCTCGCTGAAGACTGAGAATAGTCTTTTGAAGGTGGAGAATACTTAGGTGAAAATAGAAAGTTCTCCATTTGCTGCTAAAGTGGCCTAGATTCCTTTCGCCAAGGATAGAAGTTTTGAGCAAACCTAGGACGAGGCCTATGCTGATACCAAGATCCAAATAGCCTATGCTCGTAAGGCTAGATTCAAGAAGGGCTGGGATTAGGCCTTAGCAAAAGTCGAGGTTCCTGTCAAGTCCAAGATGTTTGGCGAGCACATCCCAGGTTCCCCTCCAAAGGTTGATGAAGGGCCTTTCACTAGTAACCCTTCCGATCAGGCCAAGGAAGTGGTGACCAAAGAGAATAGGATTGAGGCAGAAGATCATGTGAAGCCCATAGTTTTAGGGTTTTTCTTTTTTCTAATACTTTGTACTCTTTTTATTTTCCTTTGGTGTTGAATTGTAATGGCTTTTGTCTACTTCTTTATTAATGAAAACGGTATTTTCTTCACTTTGAGCGTGCCAATTTAAGCATTTATGATAAATTATTGTTTGCTCCGCTTTGATGTTGTAGTGTGTTATCGAGGAAATTTCTTCCTCCAACAACTTAAATAATGTGCTCCGGCGGGATGCAAGCGCACAAGCTTGTCAATTGTTATTTACTACTTGGAAGGCTTTAAAAAAACGACTGAGGCATACAAGAACCAGTCCACCTTGGTTGTCAAGCTGAAAGACTACCTCAAAGACTTGGGAGATGTGGGGTCTTCCATGTAAAAATAAATATATGACCTGAAGCCCCAGCTTGCCGAAACCAAGGATGTGGTGGAGGTCAACGCTTTAGTCCAGGCAGAAAATGAAGTGGAGACTTGTTGAGGCTGAGGAGAAGGTTCAGAGGAGCAATGCCATGATAATGGAGCTAAACCGCAATGTAAAGAAGCTTAGGTACTTGTTTAGGATGGGTCCCAAGTAGCTTTGGTGGCTGCCTATAACGATGGATGGCTAGATGCCCCTATGAGACTACAAGAAGCTTAAGACGTGGCCTACAAGCACGGCTGGCTAAATGCACTTAAGGTTGTTAAAGAACTTAAGGATTCCAAACTCTAGTATATGTACCACGTTGAGTGTCCAACGTACCGACGATAACCTTTTGGGCGAGATGAGGCATGTGTCTTCTTGGACGCCATTCCTCTCCAGCTTGTGGAGAGCTATTTTGAAGTTCATGACAGTGATGACGAGTCAATGCATGATCCTGACCATGGTCGAAGGAAACATATCGAACGATTTTTGGTGCACCGACATTAAACCATTGTAATTTTGTAATCTTTATAATTATTTTGTATTTGGTACCTTTTATAATCGGACATTTGCCGAAGAATCAAGTTAATACCAAGTTTTATGCAATTTTCCATTCCATTATGCCTTGTATGTGTTATATTTGTCTTTCTTACCTTTTAGATCATGTCGTCACAATACCTTAACATCCGTTTGATTGTTTCTTAATAAAGAAAATGAGAGAAGAATTTAAAAAAAATCGAGAATAAATATTATTATTTTTTATTTATTTTAATAGAATACCTGTAAATAATGATAAACATTCCCAAAAAGAATTTATTTATATTTATTCTATTAAAGTAAAGAGAAAATAATAAAAATATTTATTCTCAGATTTTTAAAAAAAATTCTTTCGTTTTCTTTATTAAAAAACAATCAAACGGATGTTATAAAATTTGACAAAAAAAGATAATTTTTTTGTCCCTTTTTTAATTAAAAATTTTTTAAAAAAATCTTAAAGAGATCTCAGTTTTTTTTTTATTATTTGGGTACATTTAAGCAGTTTTAACTTTTATTAAAAAATAGAATACTTTTTCAACTTTAAAAAATACTTTAAAAACTGTTTTAAAAATTTTAAAAACAATATTTTTTTCTAAAAGAATTGTTTTTCATAAAAAAATATGAATTATATTTTACTTTTAGCATGTTAATAGGAATGTTTAACTTTTTAAAGAATTATTTTATCATTTTATAAGATTTTAAAATGTCTTAAAATTAATTAGAGTGAGAAAAGCTACGCCCATGCTTCATTACCACAATATTATTGTGTTTTTTCTGCGAGTAAATTTGACCTAGCATAGCAACATCTAAATCAACATCTAAATTTGTACGGTGCATAAAGGTTGATATAACCTACTCTGAGTACAGTTGGTCCGTGATCTCTCTCACACGCGCACCGAGAGAGAGAGAGAGAGAGAGAGAGAAAGAGAGATTATTATTAGGGTTGGTTTTCTTTTCAGTTATGTTGGGCTTGTGATTCTGAAAATCGAGCTTCAGATAAAAAGAATCTCACAGTGAATCCACATAAAAAATGCAGAAACCCATGTGCATAGCTACTGATAGCTTTGCAGGTTTGACCCCCACACCCCCTTTAACTGACTTTTAACTTCATATTTCATACACCCACTAGGTCTAGGTCACCGCCAAACAGATATACAAACATATGTACTTAAAAAGTTAAAACCGTCGCTGCATGTATTCTCGTATATATTTTTGTACTGTTCAGTCATGTGAGGAGTACTTACGTACTTCTATATTCCATTTCGAACTACTTCAATAAAGATATTATAGTTTAATCAACCCAATGTCTTATACGGTTATTACCCTTTATGGTTAACAATTATTCCGTACTTAAGTAACGGCTAACATTTGTTTTGAATTCAATGCCAAAGTTTATAAATCTCAAGTCATTACACACTCGATGGATGAGTAAATAATAAAAATATATTTATTAATATATATATATATATATATATATATATATATATATATATATATATATATATATATATAATTGTCAAAAATCATATAATTCAATTGTTAAAGAGATCCATCATGGAGGGATGGATTATTTTGTAATTTCGAACTACATTTTTAAAGACTCACGCATATTGGAAATGGCTATATGTAATGTCCCGATCTGAATTTGAACTATCGTTGGATCAACCAGCACCCGAATCAAGGTGTTACGGGGGGAAGGGAAAAATTGAATTTTATTATTTAAGAAAATTCTTTAATTTGTACCATTTTACAAAAAACGTAATGTAATTTAACAAGTTTTAATCTAAGAGATAGATTGTCGTTTTAAGTAATTGTGTCAATTAGCAAGATTTATCTAGGAAAATTTTATTCAATCCAACAATGCTAATAATAAGGCAAATAAACTATAAAACTCATGTATTATTACAACAAATGGCCCAAGGCCTAAATAAAAGATTATTTTACGTGCCATGAATTCAAATATCCCAAACCACTTTTTTATAAAAATGCCATGATAGAGCTCTAACGATGATTCATGCCCTCTAGAACCTTACTGTAAGGGCATAATTTTATAAATGTCCAAGTAGAATCTAGGAATTTTCTGTTTTCCCTAGATCACAGTTTGTATGTCTGATACCGCTACATTCGGCACGTCATCATGATCATCCTCGACGGCCTTTATCTGAATCCATGCTTCCATCATCTTCACTCGTGCATAAAGCTACATGCTACGTACTGCTCAATCGTTTCCCACAACTCCACAACGCACTATTAGTAAAATGATTAATTGGAGTTGTTTATATTTGCATAAATATTTGGGAATTTTTTAGAAAATATTTCTTAAAAGTCTGAAATTATTTTTTATCAAATGCAAAAAAATTTCTAAGCTGAATCGAATTTTTTTGGAAAGCGTGCTTGTTCAAACGAGATGTCACTGTCGTTCGAACGACATAGACATCTCGCGCGATGTCGTTCGAACGACACGTGTCCTCGTTCGAGCGACATCCAATGTCGTCCGAACGATGCCGCCGACCTCGATTTCTGTGTCAAATGCTGTCACCACTATTTGCTAGTCAAATTCCTTTTGCAGCATGTTGAGCAAATTCCAGCCCAAAATCTGCCATGTTTTGATAAAGATGTTTTTAGGCTATTTTCCTTCCTTATAAAAGGAAAACTAATTCCCATTTATCAATTGCACATCATAAACCTTCAGGAGATTATTCTTACTCACTTTGCAGTATTTTGTGGAGAAGTCGGTATCTTCTTCATTGCTGTCCATCTGGAATTCTTGCGGGAGATTCCAGCCGACGGCATCGGAACCGACACCTACGGGTATGTCACACTTATTTTCATTATAATCCTTGTAATCGTTCTTCACAAATTATAGTGAAAATAATATGATTTTGCCATGCGGGGATTTTTCCTGATATTTTGTGTCACATGCTATATTTATTTTATTTGATAAATCATCTAGATGCATGTTTTTAGGATTTAATTGAAAAATTGTGTTTAATTAAATAATTCCTTTATTTGAACAAAAGCGCACTCTTCACTTACCAACGTCCCTGCCAGAGGTATCCGGGGTTAAAGTTTTTAATATAAAAAGTAGGGGTGAGCGAAGGTTCAGAAGGATAAGAGTACTAAGCAATGCATATTATAATAAACTATTATACATATAACGTTATCATTTAACGAGTATAAATGCAATTACTGTGCAATACAACTCAAGTTCTGTGCTCGTACCCGGACCTGTCCATTTTACACCAAATTTTCATATAATTAGAGACCATTTAATCATGTTTATCCACTAGTCTATATACCATTTCTGTTAGTTTGTGTTGCTTACATTTCCTAAGCTCAACTTTATCTATTTTCATTTTCATCATTCCGTTATCAAAATTATATTTTTCTCGGAATTTATTAAATAACCGCGTACTTTAATGAACTCCACACTGCCAGCTACGTTACCATATATTCTGGCCAGTGATATTGGGCCTTTCACCCCAGGGCTCCGGGCCCTTCTTAATTCTTTTTCGGTTGCATTCGAGTCCACGTTAATGTGTTTTAACATTTTATCAAATGTCCACATTATTCCATCGTTATTATCATTCTTATGGTTCACATTTGTGTTTCACACCGTTTTCATGCCACATTATTCATTTCATATGTTTTTCATAAAAATTACCGATAATGTCAAATGAGTAAGTCCATCCACTAGGATCCTTTATTTTACCAAAATTATCATTTTGCAACTCATATTGCTAATTCTTTGTGAAAACGCAATTTCCTCTTTATGACATCAAAAACCATAATTTTATGTCCAAAAATCACACTTCATCATTTTACTTCAAGAAAATATCATTTCTCATATATTACTTTAACAAGAAATACATGTAATATTATGAAGGCCGTTTTTATAAAAATGGTCCATTTTAACCTTATAATCATATGTTGTCTTGAACATCATTAATCCTCATTTTATCAACATTCTACAACTTATTTAAGGGCTAGACATTCTAACGTTTTTATTTTATCTTGAAATTCATTTTAATATTCACTTATCATGTTTATATGTCATCTACTAACATACTACAAGATGCTACACATTTGAGGATGGATTTCATCCTAAAATTCAATAATATGAGTTCTAAAAATAATTTTAACATGAAATCATATTTTATGTCCATCATTTCAAGTTTAATTTTCTTATAATCTTGCATTTTTCATAAGAAAAACTTTAGATAAACATATAAGAAAATGACTTTGCAAGATTATAAACATTCTAGCATGGATCCTAACATGTAGCTTAAATCTTAAAAACATAGTGAGGAAAGCCTTACCTTGAATTTGAAGAGGAGAAACTAAGAGTGATGACCTGAAAGCTCCTAAGACTCCAAGAAATCCTCAAAAAAGCTCCTAGTAACTCCAAAAGCTCCGAGAAATATACCAACTCCTCTTGAAGGTTCCAAGAATAATTCTTGAAACATTACTCTTCCTTGCACAAGGCTTGAAATGGCTCTTACAAGCTTGTAAATGGGCTAAATATAGCTTGGAATGGAGGTCTGACACTTTTGAATGGATGAACTAGGGTTGGGAATGGAGGAGAGGGCATAGAAATGTAGAGAGAGAGAGAGAGAGAGAGTGTAAAAATATGATGGAAATGGAGAGAAATGAGTTCTCTCCACCTCCTCACCTCTATTTATACCCCAAAACCCTTAAACCCTTAAACCCTTTAACCTTTGGTCAACAAAAAGTCTTAGACCCGTTTGATATGCTCTATTTTAATCTTGACATATCAAAAGATCTAACGGTCCTTATCGCTATAGCATATTTGGATCGCAGAAATATAATTTTTGGAGTCTCATTCGAACGAAACTAGACCTCATTCGAATGATAATATACATCTATTCGAACGGGTTCCAGCGAGAATATAACAAGGTTGGTCAAATATAGGTAGATTGTAATGCCCCGACCCTAATTTATAGGTTACATGTGGTCAATCTGATTAGAACCGAGCATTAGGCGTGAAGTGCAATGAAACAACCTATATAATGTTGCTACTCCAGTTTTATTTTAATTAGCATTTCACTTGTTCAACATGCGATTCAAATTTCAAGTTCAAACTATGCGAGGGACCCGGGGAAGCATCCCCAAAGTCCAAACAAACAGAGCTACTAACGTAAAATTTAATAGAACAATTACCTACATAACGCTCTCAAAATACGAACCCTCGCCCAACCTGTCGTAACCAAGACGAGGGTGTGAGGCAATGCCCAGTGAGAATAAAAAAAATGCAGTATAGAAACGAATGACAAAAATAAGACTCTACACGTTATACCTACACGCACACACAACTACCTTGTACATATATAGATACTTATATGTACTTAATGCATGAAACCGTTTTACTTCCAAAAATATTATTTAGCTCGATTAATTTACATTAATCTCATAAAAGACTTCTTCTTTCTTAACTTGACATTTATTCCTCTATTTAACACACGCGGTTAAATACTTGAAATCACCGCACTTTGTTTAACCGAAACCCTTTCCATTTAAAGCGATGCACATTAGTATTTTCATTGAAATAACCTCATTCAACAAACACGAACTATGAGTTAGAAAATCCTTCTTTAACCTTTGTAAACTTTTCACAACACACCTTTATGTTAATTACGGGTTACACATTCTTAGGTTTCTTAGCTCACCTATTTACCACTACACATCCCTTTTCGTTTACTTTATGGACATTAATCAATTTACACATTTCTTGTCCACTTTATTAAGTATTGAAACATTTGTTTAAGTTAGGTCATCGTAGTGCATTTTACCACACAATTCATTTCTTGACATGTTTCCTTTCTCCTTTATCTTTTTCTCAGAATCTTCCAATAATCGCGTATTTTAACGGGCTCCACACCGTCGGCGAAGCCACCATATACTCTGGCTAGTGTTTTAGGTCTTTCACCCGAGGGCTTCGGGCCCTCCTTAATTTTTCGGTGTCATTCGAGTTCCTTTTTAATGTGTTATAATATTTTACAAATCCCCACATTATTCCACTTTTTCTTTTACCCGGCCGAAGCCAAAACTCGAAATTTCATCCCAACTTGGTTACACTTTAAAAGTTATCATTTCATATCCTTTACACTTTAGTTTTGATTTTATTCTAAAAATCATGTTTATTAGGACTATCATGTGTAATACCCTTTCCCATAATTTTGTTTCCTAAAATTGTTCTACTTTACATAAAATTACCATTTTACCCTTTTTTTCTATATGCACCTTTTTACTCCATTTCACAGGTGTTAATTTTCCAAACACCATTAAGTTACCCACACTAACTTCTTAAGTGTTTTTAATACCTTCACACCTTCATAAACTTTTGGAGTAATATTCTTCTCAATTAGAAACATATTTATTTCAATACTTTTATTTCCAAGAATAATTAAACATGTAAGAATAATTAATAAGAAAAATACGATTTTTTTTAATTAACGTATGTAGTCTTACAACCTTATGCTTATCACCTGTAACCCCTTTTCCACACACTTTGAAGACTAGAATTTGAAATTTTCTTATTTCATGTTTAATCCCAACAAAACCTTCTTTAGACTTGTTTATATGTCCATCATAAAAATACTACAACTATATATGCACGAGAAGATGAATTTTAATCCTAAAATCATATCAAATGAGTTAAACATACATTTTATTCTAGAAATTCTCACTACTCGCAAAATTATGTTTTTCAAGACATAAAGACATTTTTAATTTTTTCAAACTTAACAAATGTCCATTTTCATGAAATCTCAATATTTACAAGAAACTTCGGAACTTTATTTCACAAACATTAAATCAAGATCAAAATCATTTTTCAAACATTTTATCTCATAAAATGTTTAACATCAAATTTCTAAAAAATACACCATTTTCATAAAATACCAAATTTTACATTTCAAAACTTTGAAATATTTACTCATCATTTATTTCCAATAAAATAATATTTTTACTAACATTTCGATTCCATAAAAATGTTTAATATTAATCTACTAGAGACCATCATTTATTCATATGCATTATACTCATGTAATATAATAACAAGATTACTAGTAATGTAAATAAAGTCTTAAATATGAAGGATAGATTTTCTCACCTCAAAGACTTCAAATGGTGCGAGAGAAGTTGGTGTAGGAGGAGTAACCCCACCTCCAAAGGTGGCCTCAAGGGGTTACCAAATGCATCCTCCATTCTACTCATGTAAAATAATAACAAGCTTCCAAGAAAACCCCACAAAACTCTTTTCATCTTCAAGAACCCCCAAAAAGCTCCACAATAGCTCTCCTCATCCATGGTGGAAATGGGTATGTATGTTTTAAATATGGTGGAATACATCACAAATTTTGAGATATAAGGTGGATGGGTGGTGGTAGCATGGTGGTTTGTGATGGTAAGAGAGAGTAAGAAGGATAAAATGGTGGAGGAAAACCACCCCTTCCTCACTCTCTATATCTCTCACACATTCCATCTCTAATAACCCCAAATGAGCCCAAACAACCCTCATAAAAACTCTCCAAAGACTAAAATTCCAGTTTTGCCCAATTTAGGCTCACTAAATGTGACAACCCTGCTTTTTATATCTAATTCGGTTAGCTACGCCTAATTAAATTAAGTGGAGCATCAATATATTGGCATTAGAAATAGAATTTAAATAAACGCAGTAAAGTAAACATGTACACTTTCATACGTGTAACCATATCACATCATGACAGCTATAACAAGTGAAACCAACTCATAACTATTAACTGTAATAATCCATCAGTAATCTCAAACTGAAAATATAAAATGCCAATACATGCGGGCCAACACAAAACGGGAAAGCGTAATACAACAATTTTCTCAAATTCCAAGTGTGAACAAAGTGATATTAATCTCGAATACCGCCCTTAAGAAAAGGGAGACAAATGACATAAATTACAATAGAATAACTCCACAGCTATAGGAATCCTAAGATTGATATGATCTCATCAAGCTCCATAGTCTATTGTCCAGCGGGACGAGGACATGTCATATATTATATATATAGGAGAGGAGCAAGAAGCAAGATAGACGAACGTCAAATCAAGAAAACAAGCTATAAGATTATAAGACGTACTTATAAGGAAAGCACACTGGTCATTACTCGTCTCCAGTAATTAAGTTGTTCAATTACCCAACTAATGCTCCTATGTCGTGACTACCCAACCCAAACTCGAGTAACGTGCAACTTCACATCGTATCATGATTAATCATTATTAATCTCATTTCAGTATTTAACGTATCAAAATATTTCCTTCAAGTATAATATGAAATGCCTCGATTCGGGATATTACTTTAAGACACAAGCATAATATCTCACACAACAAGTCATATTGGGTCACTATCGTTACCCGGGGGAACAAGTCGTAACACTAGGCCTACACACAAATATTCCCCAATATTACGTGGCAAGGGAAATTATACTAAGTCCTAAATCACATGGCGTTTCAAGGTCTTTCTATCCGACCCGCATTACAACCATTACAACCATGTGTCCGGTTCCGGTGGTTTATCTCCGACACGGCACTCGAGCGGAACCTAATCGGATCAATCATAAAAATTTCCATTCAACATGTGCCTACGTCGACCGGAGGACTAGTCTAGTGTATACTCGACAATATACATGTAAAACAATTTCACGCTTATGTATATATACAATCGTGTCAAGTCTCTTACTCGAGTTATACAATAGTCATTATTTTCAATATAACATAATTTACATCATTAATTTGCTAATTCAACATCAAATCATTTCAAGGTTATATATCCCTAGTAACCATAAGTATGTGATCAAGTTAGGATATTAGGCACAACACCACAATTATCTTACTAACAACATGAAAAATATTATCACTCTTATTTCAATAACATGCTGCCCAGAATTTAAAATGCAGATTCGAGGCTCTTCCGATTCGTTTTTGGAAAAACTTGAAACTACAAAGTTGTTCGGAACGTGATTTTCTACAAGGACACGCAAGCACGCTACCATAGCCGGCTTAAAACAAACCCGAAACTAACATATAATATTCTCCCCTATTTTCGACAACTTTCTGGCCAGAATTTTAAAACGCCGATTTGAGGCTTTTTCGATCCGTTTTAGGGAAAACTTAAAACTACAAAGTTATTCGGAACGTGATTTTCTACAAGAAAACGTGAGAACGCTACTGTAGACTGCTTAAAATAGACCCGAAATTAAAATATACAGTTCGGACCTGTTCACGATAACTTTCTACGCAGAATTTTAAAACGCATATTCGAGGATTTTCCGATCCGTTTTTGAAAAAACTTAAAACTACAAAGTTGTCCAGAATATGATTTTCTACCGGGAAAGGTGGACGAAACATACATTTTCGGAACTAAAAAAACTCAAAATAGTTTTTAATATGACGATTTACTCAATTTTATAGATTTCTCAAATTCAAGAGTTTGTTCAACAATTCAATGCCTATAATGATGTTATTGCATTAGAATCTTCATGGAGGATGATCCTAATACATTGCATATCATTTTTAACATCAATTTCATATTAATTTAGGGATCCCAATACATGTTTATGTGAAATTTCATTATAGATACATATTATACACATGTAGGTTATTAACTTGCCTTGGATTGTATGGAGAAATTGAAATCCTCTTGAAATCCTCCTAGCTTCTTCTCTTCTTACTCTCTCCCCCTCTACCAAACCCTAGCCCCCTTATGTGAAATGAAAGAATGAAGACTTCCTCTCTTCTTTTCTATTTATACATAGGGTTGGTTTATTTACAAAAATGCCATTGCACCAAATTAAACCCTCTCGATCCTTTTACGCGTTAATTCGCTTCTAATATTTAAGTCGCACATTCGTATATGAATTAATTCATTTTAAATTTTTATTTCCAAACATTTCGAATATATATACTGGCATAGTTTTTTTTTCTTTTTCTTCAATTAGTTCAATTTTAATTCAATAAAAAATGCGGGGTATTACATTCTCCCCCTCTACGAACGGGATTTCGTCTTCGAAATTTGAAATAAAATAAATTAATCCAAGTCAAGTAAGGTAGTTTCGCACGTACCTTCCATGAAGAGATATGGGTGACTAATTCGCAAGTCATCATCTCTCTCCCAAGTGGCCTCAGACTCATCATGATTACTCCACATGACACAAACAAGAGGAATGAATTTTGACCTCAACTGCTGCTCACGATGATCTAGGATCCTGATCGGCCTCTCCTCGTAGCTCCCATCGGGCTGTAACTCAACCCCGTCTAAATCTATGTGTAGGTGTGAGTCCTCGGGACGTAAGAACTTCCTCAATATGGATACATGAAAAACATTATGTACCCGCTGGAGATGGTCAAGTAGTGCTAAATGTTAAGCAACCGGTCCCACCCTGTCCAACATTGTAAACGGACCCATGTATCGCGGTGAAAGCTTCCCTTTATCACCAAAGCGAACAACGCCTCTCATGGGTGAGACCCTTAACAGCACTTGGTCCCCAACGGCGAACTCAAACTTCCTCCGCCTCATGTCAGCATAAGTCTTCTAACGATCTTGCACGGTCTTCATCCATGCACGAATCAAGTCAACCTATTCTCAGGTCTTCCTAAAAATATCCGGACCCAGCATCCGATGCTCTCTGAACTCCAACCAACATGTAGAGGATCGATAAGGCCTGCCGTATAAAGCCTCGTATGGTGCCATGCCAATAGTCTGTTGATAACTATTATTGTATGCGAACTCCACCAGTGGCAAATGCATATCCCAACCACCTTTGAAGTTCAACACCTAAACTCGCAACATGTCCTCCAAAATATGGTTCACCCACTTCGTCTGACCATCATACTGGGGGTGGAATGCGGTAACCAAACTCA
This sequence comes from Sambucus nigra, assembly GCA_949130495.1. Lineage (NCBI taxonomy): Eukaryota > Viridiplantae > Streptophyta > Magnoliopsida > Dipsacales > Adoxaceae > Sambucus > Sambucus nigra. The sequence goes on along the minus strand of OX422210.1, from coordinate 458,900,349 downwards.
ACTGAACTCCCATCGCCTCCTGAAGTCTGCCCCAAAAGTACGAGATGAAGACACTACCACGGTCGGACACGATATCACACGGTACCGCATGCAACTTCACAATCTAGTTAATAAACATTGTGGCGTACTGTGCTACCGTATAATCCGTGCTCACTGGAAGGAAATGAGCCACCTTTGTTAGTTTGTCGACGATGACCCAAATCGAATCTTGACCGCACTGCGATCTTGGCAACCCAACAATGAAATCCATGGAGATGCTTTCCCATTTCCACTCGGGAATGGACAACGGATGCAACTCCCCTCCAGGTCTCTGATGTTCCACCTTTACAAGCTGATAAGTGGCACACTTTGAGACAAACTCGAATTCATCACGCTTTAACCCAACCCCCCAATACATACGGTGCATATCCTAATACATCTTATCACCTTCGGGGTGAATAGTGAATCTTGATCCTTACGCCTCAGATAATAAGGCCTTCAGTAACTCTGTATCATTCGGCACAACAATTCATCCCTGATAACACAGTCCCCCGTCAGAACCAATCGAGAAACCCTGAATGCCCCCAGACATCAATGCCTTCACCTTCTCCTGACAAAAGTCATCAGATGACTGTGCCTTCACAACCCATTCAACCATATAAACTGATATAGATACAGTCCCCATAAATGCTCTGCCAACATCAAGGCTACCCAGCTCCTTCCACTGAACTTTCCAAACACCTGACAATTCAACACTCTCCTCCTCATCCAAGGTGGACGAACGACGTTTCGGGTCTTCGGATCAAAGCATCAGCAACCACGTTTGCCTTACCCGGGTGGTACTGCATGGAAAACTAGTAGTTCTTAACATATTTCACCCATCTACTCTGTCGCATGTTCAAGTTCTCTGAGAGAACAATTACTAAAGACTTTTATGGTCGGTGAACAACGTAAACTTCTCCCCAAGTAAGTAGTGTCTCCATGAATACAACGCAAAAACAACCGCCACCAACTCTAAGTCATGAGTCGGGTAACGGTCCTCACGAGGCCTCAATTTCCTCGAAATATAGGAAATCGGTCTCTCCTCCTTCATCAGAACAACTCCTAACCCTTGTAATGACGCATCAGTGTACACGCGGTACTCAACCCCAGCTTTCGGCAACGCAAGGACTGGCACTGACGTAAGCTTCTCCTTCAAAGTTTAGAAATCCTCCTGACACTCTGAACTCCAGACGAAAGTAACACCCTTCTTTGTCAAATGGGTAAGAGGACTCACAATCTTCGAGAAGCCCTGAATAAACATCCGATAGTAACCCGCTAGACCCAGAAAACTCCGAATCTCAGACGACGTAGTCGGTTGACCCCACTCGATAACAACAGTAACCTTGCTAAGATCGATAGCAATCCTAGCCTCTATCACAATGTGGCCTAAAAATTGCACCTCTCACAGCCAAAACCCGCACTTGGAGAGCTTAGCATAAAGATGATGGTCTCTCAAGGTCTTAAGAGCCAATCGTAAATGTCCGGCATGGTCCTCCTTGGATCGTGAATAGATCAGGATATCATCAATGAACACGATAATAAACTGATCTAAGTATGGCCGGAATACACGATTCATCAAATCCATGAATACTGCAGGCGCATTGGTTAAGCCGAACGATAAGACCCGAAACTCGTACGAACCATGTCGAGTCAGGAATGCTATCTTCGGCACATCCTCCTTACGAATCCTCAACTGGTGATAACTGGAATGCAAATCAATCTTCAAAAAGAATGAAGCATCCCTCAACTGATCGAACATATCATCAATGTGAGGTAACGGATACTTGTTTTGAATCGTCACCTTTTTCAACTCTCGATAATCGATGCACAATCGAAGTGAGTCATCCCCTTTCTTCACAAAGAGCACTGGAGCTCCCCAAGGCGAGGTACTCTTACGAATAAAACCTTGGCCCAACAGCTGCTGAATCTTCTCTCTAAGCTCCCTGATCTCTAAGGGTGCCATACGGTATGGGGACCTAGCAATCGGTCTCGTTCCCGATGCTAACTCTATGCAAAACTCTATCTCACGAGATGGAGGTAAAACAGGAACCTCAGTGAAGATGTCCGCGAACTCCCTCACTATAGGGATCGTATCAAAAAAACAAACACCGCATCAGGAGAATCCTCCTCGATGTAAAACATATGTGTGCTGGCTCCACCTTCTAGACCAGGTAATGCTATTAGGTACATCTCCTGACCAGGAATGGAAAATGTGATCGCACTCCCACGACTGTCAATCTGGGCATGATATGCATACAACCAATCAAACCCTATAATCACGTCATAGGTACACATCTCAATCAAAATAAGGTCGACAGAGAAGTGAAGCCTCCCGATCTCAATCGCGACCCCTCTACAAACGTGGCGAAGGTCCTTACCACTCAAAGGTGTACTCACATGGGAAACTATCGCCTCTGCAATGTCTATCATCCTCGATGTCCTAGAAAACTCATAACTGGAGATCGAGTGTGATGCACCAGTGTCAAAAAGTACTCTCGCATGAGAACTATAAACATAAAACGTGCCCTGAATCGCCGGTCATCGCACCTGCGACTGAAAAGGATGAACGTCATATACACGCCCATGGTATAACTGTGGCTGAATTGGTGCTGCTGCTTCCATTGGCAATGCCGGAAATGGTGGTGGTGGTGGGAGTACCTGCTGTTGTGCTCTATCTCACTACGCCTGTCCTCGGGGACAAGCCCTCCTCATATGTCTAGTATCTCCACACTGAAAGCATACAACAGGACCCCCATCTCGTGCCTACTACACCAAAGCTCCGATGTTGGGCCTATTGGCTCGGTGTTGATCTCTCACACCCAGACCTCGTTAGCCCAGCTGGCCCTGCCCTCTCTGGCCTTGACCCTGCTGCGGGTGACCATGACCTGGAATGGTCTGAACTGGATTGGCCTGACCCTGCTAGCCCTGGGCCTGCTGCCCATGGTGACGGCCTCTGTACTGCTTAGCCTGATGGCCTCCTGACTGTTGGCCCCCCCGTTAGCCCTGTTGGCCTGCAACTACAACCTCATGGGGCCTTCCTTGCTGGCCTATCACCCCTCATTTTCCCACTACATGATCAGAACGATCATTTTAGTGATGCAATGTTGCATTCACCGCTACCTCATAACAGTCAAACGATAGATTTGCCAGTAAGAACCCCCGAATTGGCCAAGATAGCCCCTCAATAAACCTCCGAGTCTTCAAAGTATCATATGCCTGGACCTCGGGAGCAAACTCTACCAATGAGGTAAACTCTCGCTCATACTAGAAAACTGAAGTAGTCTGCTTCAGGGTATCAAACCTTCTCCTCAAAGCCACACGTTGTACGGGAGGTACAAACTTCGCCTCGAAACGAGCCTAAAAACCAGCAATAGGCATAACATCCCGCTGAGCTATAGAAGTAATGGACTCCCACCAGCACAACGCCTCCCCAGTCAGATGAAAGGTAGCTAAAATATGTTTCTGCACCTCTGTAGAGTCAACTAGTTTCAAATATCGGCATATATCTCGCTTCCACTAAAGCGCCTCCAACTGACCCACGCCACCGACGAACGAAGGCGGACGTCTCTTATTAAACCCACTCACAACAGATGCCCATGTGGGTTGTACAACTACTAGCACTTGTGGCTCTGGCTCAGCCACTGCAGGTGGTACAATGACAACATGTGGTACCGGTGCTGGTGCTGGCTCTGATGCGGGCGCGGGATGCGCTGAAAGTGCTGCTGCTACTGCTGTAGCTACAACCTGTGCTACAGCTGTCAAATCGGCCCGGGACAAACCTCCTACCGTCCCCTGTGCGGGTGGGGGCAGCTGCTCCTAAGCCCCCACCCGTCCTGCCGCTCCTGTCAGTTTACCGCTGCGTCTCCTCATCTTAAGAGAATAAACATAGAGTATGAGAACTAGAAGGAAAAGTTCAAAACATATATCACATATATAATTAGGTGCAACAGTTTAAAGTGATGGATATATCATGCGAAAAGTCCTAACTCCCGATAAAAGTAAACTTTCGTGTGTGGAGCGTCTCGCAAGGGAAATCCAAACAAGGAACCCCTCATATACACTCGGGCACTCATAGTCGGTCGTATCGGATCAATGGCTCAATTTTTTTTTTCTCGAAGTCATAGAATACAAAACCTAGTTGTAAGGCTCTAAGTATCAAAGGAACAATGCACGAAAAACGTAATGGACGCCCTCATATCCCTAAAGGCTCTAAAATCGTGTTCTGATACCAACTATGACAACCCTGCTTTTTATATCTAATTCGGTTAGCTACACCCAATTAAATTAAGCGGAGCGTTAATATGTTGACATTAGAAACATAATTTAAATAAACGCAGTAAAATAAACATGTACACTTTCATAGGTGTAACCATATCACATCATGACAACTATAACAAGTGAAACCAACTCATAACTATTAACTGTAACAATCCATCAGTAATCTAAAACTGAAAATATAAAATGCCAATACATGCGGCCCAACACAAAACGGGAAAGCATAATACAACAATTTTATCAAATTCCAAGTGTAAACAAAGTGATATTAATCTCTCATACCACCCTTAAGAAAAGGGAAACAAACGACATAAATTAAAATCGAATAACTCCATAGCTACATTAATCCTAAGATTGATATGATTTCATCAAGCTCCATAATCTATTATCCAGCGGGACGAGGGCATGTCATATATTATATATATCAGAGAGGAGCAAGAAGCAAGATAGATGAACGTCAAAGCAAGAAAACAAGCTATAAGATTATAAGATGTACTTATAATGAAAGCACACTGGTCATTACTCGTCTCCAGTAATTAAGTTGTTCAATTACCCAACCAATGCTCCTATGTCGTGACTACCCAACCCAAACTTGAGTAACGTGTAGCCTCACATCGTATCATGATTAATCATTATTAATATCATTTCAGTATTTAACGTATCAAAATATTTCCTTCAAGTATAATATCAAATGCCTTGATTCGGGATATTACTTTAAGATACAAGCATAATATCTCACACAATAAGTCATATCGGGTCACTATCGTTACCCAGGGGAACAAGTCGTAACACTAGGCCTACACACAAATATTCCCCAATATTACGTGGCTAGGGCAATCATACTAAGTCCTAAATCACATGGAGTTTCAAGGTCTTTCTATCTGACCCGCATTACAACCATGTGTCCGGTTCCGGTGGTTTATCTCCGACACGGCACTCGAGCGGAACCTAACCGGATCAATCATAAAAAATTGCATTCAACATGTGCCTACGTCGACCGGAGGACTAGTCTAGTGCATACTCGACAATATACATGTAAAATAATATCACGCTTATGTACATATACAATCCTGTCAAGTCTCTTACTCGAGTTATACAATAGTCATTATTTTCAATATAACATAATTTACATCATTAATTTACTAATTCAACATCAAATCATTTCAAGGTTATATATCCCTAATAACCATAAGTATGTGATCAAGTTAGGATATTAGGCACAACACCACAATTATCTTACTAACAACATGAAAAACATTATCACTCTTTCTTCAATAACCTGCTGCCCAGAATTTAAAATGCAGATTCGAGGGACTTACGCTCCGTTTTTGGAAAAACTTAAAACTACAAAGTTGTCCGGAACATGATTTCTACAAGGACACGCAGGCACACTACCATAGACGGCTTAAAACAGACCCGAAACTAACATATAATATTCGCCCCTGTTTTCAACAACTTTCTGCCTAGAATTTTAAAACGCCGATTTGAGGCTTTTCCGATCCGTTTTTGGGAAAACTTAAAACTACAAAGTTATTCGGAACGTGATTTTCTACAAGAAAACGTGAGCACGCTACCGTAGACTACTTAAAACAGACCCGAAATTAAATATACAGTTCGGACCTGTTCACGATAACTTTCTGTGCAGAATTTTAAAACGCATATTCGAGGATTTTCCGATCCGTTTTTGAAAAAACTTAAAACTACAAAGTTGTCCAGAATATGATTTTCTACCGGGAAAGGTGGACGAAACATATATTTTCGGAACTAAAACAGCTCAAAATAGTTTTTAATATGACGATTTACTCAATTTTATAGATTTCTCAAATTCAAGAGTTTGTTCAACAATTCAATGCCTATAATGATGTTATTGCATTAGAATCTTCATGGAGGATGATCCTAATACATTGCATATCATTTTTAACATCAATTTCATATTAATTTAGGGATCCCAATACATGTTTATCTGAAATTTCATTATAGATACATATTATACACATGTAGGTTATTAACTTGCCTTGGATTGTATGGAGAAATTGAAATCCTCTTGAAATCCTCCTAGCTTCTTCTCTTCTTACTCTCTCTCTCTCTTCCAAACCCTAGCCCCCTTATGTGAAAAGAAAGAATGAAGACTTCCTCTCTTCTTTTCTATTTATACCTAGGGTTAGTTTATTTACAAAAATGCCATTGCACCAAATTTAACCCTCTCGATCCTTTTACGCGTTAATTCTCTTCTAATATTTAAGTCACACATTCGTATCTCAATTAATTCATTTTAAATTTTCATTTCCAAACATTTCGAATATATATACTGGCATAGTTTTTTTCTTTTTCTTCAATTAGTCCAATAACCTAAGACATGACTTTTAACGACCCTCGAAAGTTACATACTGGGGTTTTGTTTGAAGCTCACCTGATCCCATATTTCGAACGACCCTAACCTCTAGTTCGAATGACCAACTTTGTCATTTGAACGCCCCCTTCTGAAATCTTTTTTTTCAAATTATAATTTTTACCCACAAATCTCGAACAATTATCATCAAGCCTCTAAATAAATAAATCAGAATACAATCCCACTCATAATTATCCAAGTTCTAAGGTTCTCACTCCATTTCGACTTATGCAGGAAAATTATATAAAATATTCGGACAGGGTATTACAAACTTCCCTCCTTGGGGAATTTCGTCATCAAAATTCTTAACTCGTCAATTGTTAAGGTTATAGGGTTATCAACTTCTATTCTAAGTCATAAGAATTTTCCAAGGCTAAATCATTAGAGTCCTTGAGCACTAAGACAACATTGTATTCTCATTCGTAGGTTTGTCATCAAAGGTTCATCATGTAATATGACCTAATATTCACAATCAAGTTGGTCATCAAATTCATTTACAATCCTCGAGTGTCTACTTGCTTAGATATCACGCTTATTCGAATTCTAGGACTACCATTACAAGTACCCATAGTAAACCGGCGTCTCCATAGTAACCTTCTCTAATGATTAACACTCAACCAAAAGTGAACCCTAACACAACCAATCATCATATACATCATCAAGATCAATTCCATCTTAGGATTACACATCCCGTGTCTCTAAAATTTTTAGGTTATCCTGGCCACACAATCATACATGAGCTTGACACTAAACATTACTACTGATTTCTCACTCTGAGAAGTAACACACCTACTAAATCATCATCGTGCATTCAGCTAATACCTTCCGTTGTGTCGCTCTAATGATCCTACTGCTACTCTAGGCGCCTAGCCTTTGAGCACTCACTTGAATCTCGCACCAATTCACTCACCGTGGAAAAAGCAACATCATGTGCTAAGTTTTCTCGATTTCAAACACTATATAATATCCTCAAGTCATCATCCCGCACTTTAAAATTAGAGCAACTGACTGCCATGCTGGCCAGTCGAAAAGATCGCTATTCCTAAGAAGGGCCAATAATACGAGCAAATTATATGGTCAAAAATTACCAAGATGCATTGACCATACTCGATCCACCACGTTCTACAAGGCCCAACAGCGTCATACAATGGCATGGGACAAATCCGAGTCACCACATATTTGAGAATACCGATCTCCGATTATCGAAATCGAAAGGGAGACACAAGAGCCAGAAGGAACACGCAATCATTTTGAAAGAATCCCATCCATACGCGTTAGACTATGATTTACGAAAGTGAGCCTACGCCATGTGCTTGGAGTCTTGTCACTCATTCCCAACATTCTCACTAGGTACTAACCTAAACACATACCCTGGTTTGGGTCACCAATCATGATGAATAGAATTATAACCATTCATCCTCCCAAGACACAAGCAACGTACAAGCCTATCATTCTCTAGAAAGTTAATGCCCGACTTCCCTCCTTGGGAGTAATGCACTTTCCCTGACATCCTCGGTACACATGAACCATTTTGATTAGCGGATGACTTACACCCTTGTCAACCCTGAACTAGTCCATTTACCGATGACAATGTCACTAACCTACTACATATAGGTTACTGTCTGCCTTATTGTATCGTGATCGCAACCCATAATCCCTTTAGGTAGTACTCCTTTCAAGAAATACATTCCACTTATTGTGTCATTTGACTATATGAGATCGTCACTAAGCTTACTTCAAAGTTTTATCCAAATTGAACTCACGTAACGGCCACACTAGTTGTCATTAGGATTCTAAGGGTAGTATATATCAGACAAGGATACATCCTCTAATTCATAACGACTTGGAAGGACATGCCAAGAACTACTCCTTACCTTGCTAAGGATATCCTAACATATACTGTTAATACATACCAATATTCTAATCATGCTTTGACATCGCCCCTCTTTGGTTGCCATTTTCAAGCCTCCACGTGGCGTCATCAGCCTAAGTCTCAAATACATGTAATACTATTAATCAAAATCAAGTGCCGCATTGCCAATACTGGTCATTCCATGACACCTGGGCATAACCCCCATAAAATACACCGATCTTCTAATTCCTCTTTGGAGTATACACTACCCATCTATATTGATTCGGGAAACCGCACCCAACACGTACGCCATTTGACTCTTCTAAACCTTGACCAATAACCTGAGATCATCGCTTGACCTTCAATACAATAATTAATAGGATGCTAATAATTCTTTATACTGGACTTAACTAGTCTTATAAGGACTCCAAACACATTCTATGTAACCGTTCTCAAGACCTAACAAGATTTCATCATCCATACCTTTATCATTGTAGGTTCTCTCTACAAACCTTTTAATACCCGCATTGTGATTATTTAGTTGTCGTAAGTACACTAGTCCGTGAGCTTCCACGTATGGTTCACCTTAACCATAGAATGATTCAGAACGTCACAACGGTCAATTTTTTTCCCCAATGAAGCCACACATAATTTTTCCTACGGACACTTTTATATACCCTTAAACCACCCTCACATTAGGATCACCTAGAAACTAGCCATCACTTTGGTGGCTAAAATAAGCCTTTACACTTAGATAATAATCTTATCTTTCTTCCAAATGGTTGTGACCATATGCCACGTAAAAATCATAACCAACGCTACTACGGATTATGGCAGGATAAAGGACGTCGCCTGCAACCTATAAACCTCTAGGTCTACATTACTGACATCACTAAAGATACTATTCCTTCAAATTAAATCATATTTTCTAAAACCCCGACATAAAATACTAACTAGAGTTCACTCATAATCCTACTCAACCATCATTGTTGCATATGTAACACACTTGCTGCAATTTGCCCGTGACTCTCGTCATACCCTTCATGGTACGACCTTCAACTAAGAATCACTAGGAAACTTACTTGTAGTGATACTATCTTACCTACTTAGACTGAGTACACATCCCAAGTGTTGACCAACACGGTCCATCATATTCCCATTAAAATCATTAATTTCCTTACGACGGGATAATATCTCGAAGATCAAATTCTCCTAATTGAATCATCGATACTAACTACTCGAAAGTGCCTAGTTGAAGAACTTAACACATTTCAATCACCAATCAACACTATTTTGGTATGACGCACTATATACCTAATCTTCATGGTTGACCTTACACGAGTCATATTTCTAACTCAATAAATGTCATTCATCATTCTCTACCCCTCAATCAACTTCTCACATCACTACGGATTGACACATAAGCAACTCACACTAAAAACCTACGATGTCACCACTATTGGCTCGGATAGATACTCGTAACTTACTAGCATATCAAATCAGAAGTGCAAAAGCAATTAACGACAACTAAATGGTCACCTGTCTCTTGGCGATGAATTCACCCATCGTGCTAACCTCTTTGACTTCACCATCGAGGACACGAACTAAACTGTCACCTGTACTACCGTGACCGACCCAAACCAGCACCGATGTCGAAAGATCCACTGCCAAACTCATCACATCACTCTCAAAAGGAACATTGAACCTAGAGATCTGGTAACATTTGTAGCACTCCAACCCAGATTTATGGGTTACTTCTGGTCAACTCGGTCCAACCCAAGAATTAGGTGTGAAGTGCAATGAAATGTTGCTAGTTGAGTTTTATTTTAATTAGAATTTTACTTATTCAGCATGCGATTTAGATTTCAAGTTCAAAATATGTGAGGACCCGTGGTAAGCATCCTGAGAGTCTAAGCATATAGAGCTACTAATGTAAACTTAAATAGAATACTTCCCAAAATAACACTCTAAAAATACGAACATGTACCCAAATTTTCGTAACCAAGACGAGGGTGTGAGCTAATGACCAGTGGGAATATAAAAAATACGGTATAGAAATGAACGACAAAAAGAAGACTCTACATGTTATACCTACATGTAAATGCAGCTACATTGTACATATATCGATATTTATATATACTTAATACACGAAATCTTTTTACTTTCAAACATGTTATTTAGAACGATTAATTCACCTTAATATTATAAAGACTTCTTCTTTCTTAACTTGACATTTATCCCTTTATTTAACACATGCGTTAAATACTTGAAACCACTACACATTGTTTAGCCGAAACCAATTCTTTACTGAAATAACCCTTTCCATTTAAAGCGATGGACATTAGTATTTTCATTGAAATAACCTTTTTCAACACACACGAACACTGTGTTAGAAAATACTTCTTTAACCTTTAAAAACTTTTTACAACACACCTTTGTGTTAATTATGGCTTACGCCTTCTTAGGCTACTTAACTCGCCCATTTACCACTATGAATTCCCTTTCCTTTACTTTAGGGACATTAATCAACTTACACATTTCTTGCCCACCATATTTTTTATCGGAGCATTCATTAATTCATTCAAGTTAGGTTATCTTAATAAATTTTACCACACAACCAATTTCTTTACATGTTCCTTAATCCTTTATCTTTTTGCCGAAATCTTCTAATAATCACGTATTTTAAGGAGCTCCACACTATTGGCGACGCCACTATATGCTCTGGTAAGTGTTTTGGGTCTTTCACTCCAGGGCTCTGGGCCCTCCTTGATTTTCTCGGTGTCATTTGAGTTCCTTTTTAATGTGTCTTAACATTTTAGAAATGTCCACATTATTTCACTTTTCCTTTTACGCGGGCAAAGCCAAAACCCAGGGTTTCATCCCAACTTGGGTTACACTTTTAAAATCATCATTTTATCTCCTTTACACTTTAGCTTTGATTTTATTCCAAAAATTATGTTCATTAGAACTATCATGTGTAATACCCTGGCCAAAATTGTTATTTCATAAAATTGTTCCACGATATGTAAAAGTACCATTTTACCCTATTGTTTTCATATGCACCTTTTTACTCCATTTCACAAATGTTAATTTTCCAAACACCATTAAGTTACTCACACTAACTTATTAAGTGTATTTAACACCTTAACACCTTTTTTAACCTTTTAGAGTAATATTCTTCTCAATTAGAAATATTTCAACACTTCTATTTCCAAGAATCATTAAACATATAAGACTACTTTATAAGAAAAACACATTCTTTTTCAATGAAAACATGCAGTCTTACAACCTTACACTTATCACTTTGAACCCCCCTTTCACACACTTTGAAGAGTAGAATTTTTACTTTTCTTATTTCATGTTTAAATGCAACAAAACCTTATTTAAACTTGTTTATATGTCCATTATCTATATACTACAACTTTATATGCATAAGAAGATGGATTATAATCCTAAAATCCTATCAAAAGAGTTAAACATACATTTTATTTTAGAAATTCTCAATACTTGTTGTATACACCACATTCTAAAACCCCCTTAGTCTCTTCTTAGGTCCCTAGAACCTCCCCATTCACTATAAACTCTAGGTCATACTCCGAGTACCGATCTAGAGGCCACCGGGCACTCTGGGTCCCCTTTGACTCCGAGCAACTTCATCATCAGAGAAAAATCTCAATGAATCTTCAAAGGGAAATGAATCCCCTTTCTAACAGTTTACCCCGTGCATGTATCAGCATAACGGTTCGGACGAACGGTTTATTTTACTACTGAAAACCGATTTGGAGGCCACTGGGTGCTCCTGAGCCCTGATTTCACCCCAATCAACATCATCGTTAGTGAAAAATCTCAATGAATCTTCGAAGGGAACATAAACCCTTTTCCAATGGTCTACCTTGTGCACAAATGGGCATAACGTTCAGACGAAAGATCCGTTTTCCCTCAAAATTGATCCGAAAGTCATCGGGATCTCCCGGACTTTATTTGGCCAAGGTCAACTTTTCAAGTCGAATGAGACTGAATGTATCTTCAAAGGAAATTGAATATCCTTTTCCAAAGATTCATCCCGTGCACAAATCTTCCTTACCGTACAGAAAAACGATCTGTTTTACTTCGAAAGGTCACCGGGTGATTTCAAGCCCCGTTTGACCTAAGTCAACTCTCCGAACTGAGTGAAGATCTTTGGAACATCAAAATACCTTACATTAAATTTCCAACATTTTGCCCTGTGTGCGATTTGGATGAATGATCTATCGCCGTTTGATGATCTTTCGTCCAAAAGACTGACGTGCGCTTCTGAGCCCTGTTTGACCTAAAGTTAACTCCCAGACCAAGAAGTGACCCAGAGGACTCTGAAATACCTTTCTAATGGTATGCCCCGTGCAGGACTTGGAATTACGAATTGCATTTTACGACTATTCCAAAAAATTTACATGAGACTGCCAATCAACAGTCCATTTCCCTTCCTATTGGCAGTATGTCTTGGGATACCTACCGCTAGGTAGGAAAAACACTATGTCGATCGGCAATACCCCTACCCTATATAAGGAGAGAATGATCTCACTTCGAAAGGCACCCCAGATCCATCAATATCAGTGATCTCAGCAACATTCATCTACAATCAACCAAGTTTTCTTGTGTGAAATTCCTTCCCACCTTTAATTCTCATCATTTTCATACCCAATTTAGCAAAAATATCCTTCTCTCTTATCCAACATTCATCCCAACTTGCAAGGAAGCTCACCAAGGATCAAGATCAAGCCCAAGTGTCTAAAGAAGGTCCAAACTTCATTCTCTCTTCAAATTTCCTTATTTTCGCATTAATTATATAAATTCTTAATATAGCTTTTACTTTACTTCATACACATTAATATATCATACTTTATTAGTTATATTGCACATAATTTATTTTCTGTAAAAAACCCAAAACAAAGAAAAAGAGGGTTACACCTATGAATTCCGATGGGATTTCCAAGCAAGTGTTGCCGTATTCTCCAATGCAAACCTCCAATAAACTTAGATATCCTCATTTCCTTCAGAATTACCTCATCCGGCACAAATCTTGCCAGACGAGTAAATTCCTCCTCATACTCTGCCACATAACGTTCTCCTTGGACTACATCTTGAAGTTTCCTCCTCATCTCCTTTTGGACTACAGGAGGAAAATACTTTCGATCGAACAAAACCCAAAAATTCGATATAGTCATAGTATCTCTATGCTCCAGCGTGGTCACCGACTCCCAACAGTGTAAGGCTGCTCCGACTAGTTTAAAAGTGGCAAGGATCTACTTCTGTTCCCCGCTATAATCTACCATTTGGAGATGACGCTGCATGTCCTTCTTCCATTGGCTTGCTATTATTACATCAGAACCACCCTGAAATTCTGGGGGGTGACCCTTCGAGAAAGATTATCCTACTCTCTCCCACGGGGAAGTTCCCGCATGGGCTTGCACCTCCTGGACTAGTGGTTGTTGGGCTTGAGGAAACTATTGAGCCATGGCAGTCCTTGCAGCATTGACTGCCTGGGCGATGATATTACCCACTTCTGTGACATTTATCATTCCTTGATGTGGTGGGGGTTCTACATTATCTTCTACAACTCTATTTCTCCTCGGTGGGCGACCTCTTTTAGGCGGTATCTGAGATGAAGAAACAACTGAATTAGAATACAATTTAAAATAATTTATCTTTGCAGAAGATCGCAAGTATACATAAACAAAACAGTCCTAATAATAGGCTCTATATCAAAGAACGATATGGTAGAATGTGACAAGTCCGCATATATCCTAAGGACTATAGAACCTAATGCTTTGATACCATATGTGACACCTTGCTTATTGAAATAAGAGGTGGCCAACCCGATACTCCAATAATTACAGGGATCATAGAAGATCCATTCTTAGCATTACTGTCGTGAAAAAATAATACGGGAGAACCACCAATTATTTTAGAAAACAGAGGTCAAAATTAATTTGTGAGTTTCAAAAAATCATTTAGATAAGCCAAATTAAAAAGAAGGTGGATAGAGATAAAGACAGATAACAGTTTAACAAACATATACAACACTAATAACAGAATAAGCTGTCGGTTAATAGACCATTACAAGCGGTTACACCGAGTATTAAAATAAAAATAAATATCACAGTATATTAGCAAGTACAAAACTTCGGCAACACGCCCGAATGTTTAAACTGATCATAACTAGATTACACAAAATATAGAGGTGTCTACTACAAATATCCTACAACATTCGAAAAAATGTTATAGTTCCAGAACACTTGGATGGAAAGTTCAACACGGGCGTCCTTGCGACGGAGCACCTGAACGTGTCAGGGCCTGGTTTGATATGATATACATGTTAATAAAATGTATGACAGTTATGAAAATCTAACATTATGAACAAGCTTATATCGCTCATCATAATAAAATAATACTCACATCTCTTTTAAATATACAACCTAGCGAAAAATCATTTATAATGATAACTATGCATTAATGCAATAGAAATAACTCAATTTGAATTTAATAAGCTTACAATTCAGTTTGAAAAATATCATTTCCCATGTCCAAGTTCTCATTCAGAAACTTATTTGAAACATTTGATTTAATATATGTGAGAATAGTTGTAACCACAATACATAACGATTCTAAGACCATCCTTCCGGGAGTCACCCCACTAGATGCTCCCATAAATAACTATCATCCTCCAGGGCCTATCACCAAGACAACCTGGGCATCCTGAATCGCATCGCTTGGGAAGCGACCATATACCTTCGACTGTGAGTCATAACTGTACCCAAAATTACCTCACTTTGAATAAAATAACATCACACTATAACAACCGGTCCTACGGCCGATGACTATATTCTCCCTGCATTTACTAGCTGAGGGGACTTCACCTCATTCACGTAACTTCCCTTATGATATCATTTAGAGAGGTATGTATATGAAAACTAATATTCACAAGATATTCCAATTGAAAAATGTACGTTACATTATCCGGAGCCATATATGTTTAACAACTCAAAATACAACATTCAATTAGCTTCGAATTATCCTCCATGAATTAACAACACCCCAATAAGACATCAAGTGAGATTACCTCATACCAATCTCCAAAAGTCTAAAACTATGTAAACTTACTTTCCCTTAGTCCTTGTCTAGTTACTAAATAGAGAAACTACATTAACATCCCTTTTTATAGCCCCCGAAGTATGCCCAATAATCCCCCTTCTTGTCTAGAGTATACTGATTCCTAATACAAGACTTTAGTACTCTATTTTACTTCATAATCGAAGGTTCCTAGGCCTTAAACCTTGAATAAAATGGCTAAAAACTAACCTATAAAAACATCCTAAAACAGTAAGATTCCAAATCGATTCGCCCCAAGGGCCGAATCGATTCGCCCTTAAAAGCGAATCGATTCGGCTAAGAATACCAAACTTCCTGTCTGATGCTGAATAGAATCGGCCTTAACCCAAATAGATTCGACTCCCCATACCTGTAGCCTCCTTTCTAAGCGAATTGATTTGCTAGGGAGGGCTAATCGATTCGCCCTAGCAGATTTGCCAAGTTTGGGGGCTACGGGTTATGAACCTTAATTTTACCCAAAACTCATTATTCTCTCCTCAAATATCAACCAAATCAACTCATATTAATCCCAAACCATTTCTAAACCAACAACACTTGCTAAAACCAACTTAAATCAAATCGAATACCATTTTTTGAAGGTTTAAACACCAAATTTCTCAAAACCCACAATTTGTCCAATTCTTTCAAATACACAACTATCAATACAATTTATTTACAATAGATCATAGATTTGCAAGTTAGAAACTTGCCTTAAGGCTGAAATCTCGGATTGTCTTTCGGTATAAACAAATTCAAGCTCCAATTCTTCAATTCTCTTCCTTTTTTCTTCTTTTCTCCCAATTTCTCTTTCTCTCTCTTTCTCTCAAGGTTTAAGACATATAAAAGAGAATAAATGTGGTTGGAAGACTTAAATGCCCATTAACACTAAATTCTAGCTTTAAATGTTACTGCACCATTAAAATGACTCGTAACAACATAATTAAGCCATAACCGCTCAAAAGTACCTGGAACTCAAAAATACAATATGGCACTTATTTTGACTATCTCGACTATTTAAGGACTAACCGCGTCCTCTAAATTGGCATCTGGAATAACATAGACTATTTCATGATCCAACATCATTTTAAATCATATTCGTCGCTTTAGGCACAACGACACAACAAAACAAAATATGATGCTACTAACATTCACTTAACAATAAAGATGCAAAAAATCAGTAAATATTATCTCTAAAATCACTTAAAACAATATTTACTCCAACTTCCTTTATTTTATATAATTACCCCAGAAGGAAAAATAATACAAAAATAATTACTCAAAAATAAGGGGATTGCATACTCCCCCCCACCTTATAAAGGAATTTTGCTCTCAAAATTCGGGCATACCTTGTAAAAAGAGTGTGGATATTTCTATCGAATATCATCCTCCCGCTCCCACGTCGATTCTTCAGCGTTGTGATGTCCCCATTGGACCCGAACTAAAGGCACCATCTTCGACCTTAGCCTACACCCGTGATCTAAGATTGCAACTAGTTGTTCATCGTATGAAATATCGGGTTGCAATTAGATATCATCCAAAGGAATGTACAAGTGAGCTCCATCACACCATTTGTATATATTCAAGGACGAAACATGAAGCACATCATGAATCTGTTGTAGGCATTTCGACAAGGCAAGTTGATAAGCTATGGGGCCTACTTTTGTAATAATGGGAAAAGGGCCTACATAGCGAGGCATAAGCTTAACTTTCTTCCCAAATTACGTTATGCCCTTCATTGGAGACACCCCTACCAAACTTGTTCTCCAACCTCCAATTCCATATTCCTTCTATTCGCATCGGCATAACTCTTTTGACGGTCTTGAGCGATTCAGATGCAGTTGCGAATGAGCTCTATCTTGGATCATTTTAGGTCCAAGAAAATTATTATCCCCTACTTCTAACCAACAAGTAGGTGATCTACACGATCGGCCATATAATGCTTTATAAGCTGCCATACCTATTGTGAATTAGTACGAATTATTGTAAGCAAATTCGAACAAGGGAAGGTATTGTTCCCATCCTACTTTGAAGTCAAGTACACACATTATAAGCATGTCCTCTAACATCTGATTGACTCTCTCCTCCTTTCCATCTGTTTGCGGGTGGCAGGAGGTACTCAACTTCAATTCGGTCCCCATCGCTTCTTGGAAACTTTGCCAAAAGTGGGACACAAAAATCTTATCTCGATCCGAGACTATATTAACGGGCACCCCATGGAGTCTCACAATCTTCGCAATAAATTTCCGGCGTAACGAGCCGTATTGTAATCCATACATACCGGTAGGAAATGTGCCGACTTCGTTAGATGATCGACGATAACCCAAATGAAATTATGATCGCTTTGTGACGTTGGCAATCCCGTGATGAAATCCATCGAGATACTTTTCCACTTCTATATCGGTATTTCAAAAGGTTGTAGTAATCCCGTTAGTCGCTGATGGTCTACTTTCACCAATTGACAAGTAGTACATTGGGAAACAAATTCTGAGATGTCCCTTTCCATACCCGCCCACCCATATTAAGAGCGCATGTCTTGGTACATTTTGTCTCCAACTGGATGTACTGTAAATTTGGACCCATGAGATTTAGTCATTACAACGCGCCTCAAATCTCCCTCATCTGGGATAATAAGTCTTTCGTGAAAACGTAACCCACCCTACGAACTTGTAGAGTAGGATTCCGCTCCTTCAGTTAACAATTGGCATATACAATCTTAGCAATCTTTGTCCCTTCCTTGAGCTTACATAACTCTCGTCACAATCGTAGGCGTAACGGTCAGCACCGACATAAACACCCTTGCTACCGCATCCTCATGGCTAAGTTCTTTCCATTTAGCCTTCCATACCTTCGTTAATTCCCCGTCAGTTTTTTAACTTAGCACATCCGCTACTACATTAGCCTTACCTGGGTGATAATGGATATCAAATTGTTAGTCTTTCACAAACTCTAACCATCGATGTTGTCGCATATTCAAATTCTTCTGCGAGAATAAATATTGCAACTCTTTGTGGTCCGTGAAAAGACTAAACTTCTCCCCCAGGAGGTAATGTCTCCATATCTTCAATGCGAATACTACCACCGCAAGCTCCAGATCATGCACCAAATAATTTTATTCACGGGGCTTTAGCTTGCAAGAATCATAAGCAATAACTCGATGCTCTTGTTATAGCATGCCTCCCAATCCTTGCAAAGATGCGTCAATAAAGACTAAGTAGTCCACGCCCGACCTTGGTATTGCGAGTACTGAAGTAGAAGTTAACTTATATTTCAACTCATCAAAATCTAGTTGACAAGAATCATCCCAAACAAACTTCACTCCCTTCCGAGTCAGATTTATCAAAGGGCTAGCGATCTTGGAAAAGCTCTTAATAAAATAGCGGTAATAACAAGCCAAACCCAGAAAACTACGAATCTCCGTGGGCGTCGTGGGCTGACCCCATTCCCTCACCGCAGTAACTTTACTCGAATCTACCGAAATTCTCTTGGCTGTCACAATGTGACCCAAAATCTGCACTTCCTGTAACCAAAAACCACACTTTTCAAACTTATCATACAACTGATGATCCCATAACGTTTGCAAGACCAACCGTAAATGCTTAGCATAATCGATTTCAGTCTGGGAATAGACTAGGATGTCATCAATAAACACGATAACAAACTGGTCCAGGAAGTCCCGAAACACTCTATTCATAAGGTCCATAAACACAACAGTAGCAATGGTTAGCCCAAAAGGCATGACCAAAAACTCACAGGACCCATACCTAGTTAAGAACGCAATTTTGGACACGTCCTTCTCTTGAATCCGCAGTTGATGATACCCAGTCCTCAAGTCTATCTTAGAGAAGTATGACGCTCCCCTTAATTGATCAAACAAATCATCGATCCGAGGTAGTGGGTATTTGTTCCTGATGGTAACCTTGTTCAATTCTCGATAATCAACACACAACCGAAGGTAACCATCTCTTTTATTCACAAACCACACAGGAGCACGCCACGATGATGTGCTATGCCTAATAAACCCCTGCTCTAACAACTTCTGAATTTGATCTCTTAACTCCCTCATTTCCATAAGAGCAATATAGTATGGAGCTCTAGCAATTGATCGAGTTCCCGATGCAAAATCAATCATAAATTCGATCTCACGACTTGTATGTAAACCCAAAATTTCCTGAAAAACATCCTCCAAGTCTCTAACAATGGGAATTGAATCTAGGAAAATGACTATATCACGATAAGTCTCCTCTAGAATATAGTATAAATACGTGGTAGAACCTCCCTCCGAAAGAGGCATAGCAACTAGAAACATCTCTTGCCCAGGAATGGCAAAGACTATACTCCTCCCATAACAATTTACTATATCACGGTATTTCACTAACCAATCCAAACCCAAGAGAACATCATACCCGACCATATCCAGGACGAGTAAATCGGCTTCAAAACACAAATTACCAAGGTTTATTTCTACTCTTTTACAAACAAAGAAAATGAGCGAACCATCACCCAAGGAAGATTCGACACTAGTAAAGGTACTTTCCGCAGACCTAATCAACTCCATTGATTGAGCAAAACTTCTAAAAATAAATGAGTGCGTTGCTCCCATATCAAACAACACAGGACCCATATACCCATGAATGGGAAACTTACCCTTGATAGCTGGCGGCGCGGGCGGGGCTGGAGGAAGTAGAGCACCCTAAATATGATAAACATGCCCATACTATAATTGTCCCTTCTGTGGAGGGATGACTGGAATAGGCACTGGTGGAGGTAGATGTGCTTGCTGCTGCTGAGGAACTCTAGGCAACTATCCCCCAATCAACTATGGACAAGCTTTCCTAAAGTGACTCAGTTCCCCACATTGAAAACAACAGCCCACCATATTCTCCAGATAACGGTCCCTATTATTTTGAAACTACCCCATGCCTTGACCCGAATGGCCGTGACCCCCATTATTATGCCAGCCTGCCTCGCCTTGCTGGCCTACCTGCTGCTGGGCACCCTAACCGTGCCTAAAATCGCCTCCACCAAAATTAAAACCCCCAAAACGCTATCTACCCAGTTATGCTAAATTTCGTGCTTGGTATATTGCCAAATATAGCAGAATTGAGTTAGATAATTATAAAAATGAATTTTATAAATGGGTGGAAGATAACCAACAGGTTACTTCTTTTGTTGTCTGGTTTTAAATGTTTTCTAAAGATAAGAATCTTTTTGTTCTTAAGGATAAACAAATTCTTAAAACTGAAGATAAACATTTAAAAAATTGGAAAACCTCGAATAGTCAGATTATATCTTCTGTTCATCCTCCGACTGAACCCCTATCCTTAGATGTTGGAAGTACCAATCAAAGTGGTAATTCACCCAGGTTAGAAGCCAATGCCTTCCTTAATATGGAAACTTAGGACAGGCTCCTCACACATAAGAGTATGTTAAATCCCCTTTATAATCAAGGTAATTACACCAACCTTATTCTTAATACGATAGGGAACCAACTCAATAAAATTAGGAACCTCCAAGAACATCTTACGATTAAAAAACCTGCAGACTTTAAGAAAAGTCTTGACCAACATTTAGTTCAACCCCCTATTGAGGTTAAAGGTTTTAAAATGGGTAATAAAACTGATTTTATATCCCAACTTAAAGAGATTGAGAACAATCTCAAAGGGTTAAAGATTAATACTTTATCCCATGTTGATTCTGATTCAGAATTTGATATTACCTTGAAAGAATCTCATGACTTCAAAAATTCTAAAGACGATGTCAATAAAATTACTTATATTAATATTGGCTATGTGGGTCCTGTGAGAAACTACTATCATAGACCCACCCCTCAGGATCTTCTTTATGAAGAAAACACTGTGATGAATCCACAATCTAGCTACTAGGGTAAGACCATTTATGATTAGAATATTGATGGTAAATCTGAACATCAAATCTATGAAATGATACATCAGATGTCCATGTATTCTATCATATGTAAGCAGAATGATGCCTTTTATCAAAGTATTTCTCAGATGATCATTGTTGGTTTTACTGGCACTCTTAGGAGTTGGTGGGAAATATTCTCAGAGAAAGTCAAAGAAATGATGTTGTTAATGCGGTCAAGATTTTCAAAGATGAACACATGAAAGACAGAGGTATACAGGATGTTGTGTATACTTTAATGCTTACTATTATTTATCATTTTATTGGCAGTAGTGATCACAGTGGAGAGCGTAATAGAGAATTATTGCAAAACCTTAAATGCCCTACCCTTAGTCAATTTAGGTGGTACAAGGATGTCTTCCTTGCTAGGGTTACTCAAAGGGACGATGGCAACCATGAGCATTGAAAAGCCAAATTTATTTATGGTCCTCCTACTTTCTTTCCTCAGAAAGTTCGTAAGAAATTAAGAGAAGCTAATGATAGCATCTCTATCCCTTACCATTAATATACTTATGGCCAGCTCATTAGCATCTTCATTCAAGAGGGTATTTCTCTCTGCAATGACCTTAAGCTACAGAGGCAGCTTAAGAAACAGAATCTTTCTGGTAAGAAAGAGTTAGGAGAATTTTGTGATCAATTCGCTTACAATACTCCTGAGACTTCCACTCGCAAAGTCACCAAGAGAAAGAAGAAAGTTTCAAAAAAACCCTATAAACGAAAAAAGAAACATAATAAAAATGTTCTTAATAATCAGGGGGAAAATTCTCGAAGAAATTTGTTAGGAATAAGAAAACCAAAAAATCTAACCTTAAATGTTTTAAATGTGGCAAATATGTCCACTTTGCTAATAAATGCAAAATAGAAACTTAAATTAATAACCTTCAAATTGATGACCATTTGAAGACTAAATTAAACAAATTCTTGCTTAATTCCAACTCCTCTGAAGATCTAGAGGACTCCTCTGAGAATGATGATGAGCTTTATTACATTCAAAGCTCTAGTGACTTAGATATCTCCGAGAAAGGAGATTTTCAGTATAAACCTTTAACCGAGAGATGCAATCATCTCCAATCCGTTCTTCAGATGAATGGATTAAGTCTTAATGTCCTTACTAGTCAACAACAACCCATGATTGATGTCATCAATTAGGTTACTGATCCAGACGTTAAGCTTAAATTAATTAAGACTTGTTATATTCAAAAGAGTATTCCTAATTCTTCAGAAACCCTTTCTCAAAACCAGCAGTATAGCCTTTCGGAAGTACTTAACCGTTTAGAAAAAGGTGAAGAATTTTATAAACCCGCCAACATTAAAGACCTAAGACATGAAGTTAATAATCTCAAAAATGAATTAAGACTTCTTAAGGATCAACATAATAACATGAAAGTTGAGATTAATAAACTTAGGAATGCTTGAAAACATTCTAATCGGGAAATCTCAAACACTGAAGATTCAATGGATTATTTGGGTGTTATGAGCCGTGTACCCAGTCAGAAATGGTACACAACTATCAACCTGGTTATCAACAAAGAATTCACTCTGTGTAACATCATTGCTCTTGTTGACAGCGGTGCTGATATGAATTGTATTCAAGAAGGAATTGTTCTTACTGAATACTTTGAGAAGACAACTCAATCTTTATTTAATGCTAGTGGTGATAGCATGGGCATTAAATATATATTAACTAATGTCGCCATTTGTAACAATGGAATTTGTTTAGACAGCACCTTCTTGCTTATCAGCGATTGATCCCAACAGATAATTTTAGGTACTCCTTTTTTATCTTTGCTTATGGCTACAGATAAAATTGATTCTAGTGGAATATATGCCACCATTCAAAACCAAAAAATTGTTTTTGAATTCATTACGCAACCAGAGATTATGAAAATCAACTCTTTGACTAATAATATTATTTTCAAAGAAAACCATTTGAATTTTCTTCAAAAAGAAATCTCTTTTTTAACAATCAAGCAGAAGCTGGAGTTACCTAATGTACTGCAAAAAATTAATGTTGTTAAAAATCAATTAATAACTGAAGTTTGCAGCGATATCCCTAATGCTTTTTGGGACAGGAAGAAACATATTGTTTCTTTTCCTTATGAAACTGATTTTAATGAAAAATCTATCCCTACCAAGGCCAAACCCAGTCAAATGAAGACTGAATTCCTTGACCTTCGTAAGAATGAGATTCAGAGTCTTTTAGATAAAAAGCTTATAACTAAAAGTTATTCTCCCTGGAGTTGTACATCTTTTTACGTCAATAAGGCTGCTAAGAAGGAACGAGGTGTTCCTAGGCTTGTAATCAATTACAAACCCCTTAATAATGTATTGCAATGGATAAGATATCCAATTCCTAATAAAAAGGATTTACTTGACCGACTTAACTCTGCCACTATCTTTTCCAAATTTGATTTAAAATCTAGATATTGGCAGATCCAAATTGCCCCACAAGATCGGTATAAAACTGCTTTTGTGGTTTATTTTTGGCCATTATCAATGGAATGTTTTGCCTTTGGGGCTTAAAAATGACCCCTCTGAATTTCAAAATATCATGAATGATATTTTCAATCCTTACTCTAATTTTTCTATTGTCTATATTGATGATATTCTAATCTTTTCCCAATCGATTGATCAACACTTTAAACATTTAAATTTTTTTAAAGATGTTATTAAAACTAATGGTTTAGTTGTCTCCGCCCCTAAAATGAAAATTTTTCAAACTAATATTAGATTTTTAGGGCATAACATTATAGAAGGGAAAATACTACTTATTGATAGAAGTATTGATTTTGCTTCTAAATTCCCTGATGAGTTAAAAGAAAAAACTCAACTCCAAAGGTTTATGGGTAGTCTCAATTATATTGGTGATTATTATAGAAATCTTGCACAAGACAGTGCAATCCTTTACACTAGATTGAAAAAGAACCCGTCTCCTTGGACTTTAGAGCACACCAAAGCTGTTTAGAAAATTAAACTGAAAGTCAAGCAATTACCTTGTCTAGATTTGGCTAATCCTTCATTTTCTAAAATTGTGGAAATTGATGCCTCGGATATCGGCTATGGTGGTATTTCAAAACAACTTAATTCTTCAACTAAAACGGAAGAACTTGTTCGTTTTACTTCTGGATCTTGGAAAGATGGCCAGAAAAATTATTCTACCATTAAAATAGAAATTCTTTCGGTTGTTAAATGCATTACGAAATTTCAAAATGATTTATTAAATCAGAAATTTTTACTTCGAATTGATTGTAGTGCTGTAAAACAGGTTTTGCAAAAAGATGTTGAAAATATTGTTTCTAAACAAATTTTTGCCAGATGGAAAGCTAATTTATCCTCATTTGATTTTGATATTGAGCATATCAAAGGTGAAAAAACTTCTCTTCTTGATTTTCTAACCAGGGAGTTTTTGTAGAACCAAGGGGTGGCCCCTCTAGAGGGCGTGGCAGAGGCCGTGGGCAATCCCACCAAAGTCCTATAAAAGAGAAGATGATGATCGATGATGATCAATATCCTCCGATACAGGATTATTTAGAATTTCTTCGCCAGAGTGCGCAGAACAGTGGAAAATTGAGTTCCCCTCCTAACCCCTTTAGCAAAAAGAAATCTGCTAAAGAAGTATTGGAAACCATCAAGCATGATTTCATTCCTAATAAACGGACTTCGAAATTGATGCTCATTCTCAATGACGAGGACAAGAAGCAGATGTGTTATCCATGGGAAATTAAGTCCCTCTATCTTGATACACATAATTATTATGTGTAAGAAGGAAAATACCGGACGGTATATGAGGCGATCCTCACAGAGACTGAATCTGTGGTGTTTAATCATACTTATAAACACCAGAACAATTTCAAATCTCCCATTGCTTATAGCAAGGCAGTTTTAAAATAGTTCATCTCTCCCCAAGAATGGGGGATTCATCCTTTAAAGGCGCAAAATTTGAGTTCGCATACTGGATCCTATAATTATTGGGATTATGTCCAGGTTTGGACTAAAGAATTTTATTACCAAAATGCCGAGCACAAACACACCTAGTTTTTTTTATGCCCGAACTACTTAAAAGCTAGTTACCCATGATGGATTATCAATTGGTGGGATAAATTTGTCCCAGGAATTGATATGTTCCCTGATGAAATTACCAAGGAAAAGCTCTTTCTACCTTGGACCCAATTTTATCAAATTAAGGGAAAAAAACAAGATCCCAGTAGGTCTCAATACCCTACTATTTTTTATCGAGATAGGTATCCTTGGATCTCTCGCTGGTATCTTCAATGTAGAGTTAACCATTTTAATGTTCCTCTACTTGAAATAATCTTTTATTACAGATGGTGGAGTGGTATTGCCATTAATAATAGTATCTCTAAAATAAAAGATAGCTTAAAACACTACATGGCTATGGTTGAAGATTCACCCCCTCCAGCAGACAAGATGACGCCAGGTGTCAATCCAATCAAGGATGTGAAGTTTGCCCTCAAGAAGAAATTCTCCAAGGCAATGGAGCAGAAGCTACTGCATAAGGTGATGGATTATACTCAAATCCAATTCAGATCGGCTTTCAATTACCCTGGAGAGAAATCCAATCCCCTTACTGATGATTCTAACCCTATTTCACTACCCTCGGATGACGATACATCCATGACCTCAGTCAAAAATGACAATCCATTCTTCTATCTTTCTAGAGAATACAAAAACCCACAAGACGATGAGTTTATCGATGACATGTTTGACACTAACTTGCCCACTGAGCCAATAATGGAGGCATTCTTCAACTCACCGAGTTCAGCCTTTCCAACTCGAAGATTAGATGGTAGCTTCCCTAACCCGGACCTAGAGGATGGCCTAGCTGATTTGAGATAGTTGTCCCACCTGACCCCTCAAAGATGCTCGCTGACGCAAAAGAAAAAATAAGTCTCTATCTCGGCAACTCGACGATAGTGGAAGGACCCACTGGTAGGACCCACTGGCCCAACTTCCAACGCCTCGTGACAAATGGTAGGACCCATTGGCCCAACAGCCGACGCTTCAGGACAAGAGACTTTGTCAGCCTTGAATTTGGAGGGACCCAAGGTTCATTGCCTCAGGAATTATTTATTACTTCCTTTGTAATATAAATTTAGGACTCCTCTTCCTCATTTCTCACCTTTCTCTTTACTCTCCCTCTCTCTCTCTCTAAAATTGTAATAAGCTTGTGGATTTTTCGGCCATATTCCGATGGACTCTTGTTAAGTTTGTAAGTTTTTAAGTTTGTTTTAATTTCAAGTTTGTAATAAAAGTTTATAATATATTTCAGTAATCAGACGATGATCTTGACAATGAAGCAATGATGCATTCATCACATCAACAAATGTTTGTAAAGATGGATTTCCATGCAAGTGTTCCCGTATTCTCCAATGAAAACCTTCAATAAACTTA
This sequence comes from Sambucus nigra, assembly GCA_949130495.1. NCBI lineage: Eukaryota > Viridiplantae > Streptophyta > Magnoliopsida > Dipsacales > Adoxaceae > Sambucus > Sambucus nigra. The sequence continues at coordinate 458,873,350 of OX422210.1, read as the reverse complement.
GATATCCTCCTTTCCTCCGGAATTACCTCATCCGGCACAAAACTATCCAGATGAGTAAATTCCTCTTCATACTCTACCACAGAAGGTTCTCCATGGACTACATCTTGAAGATTCCTCCTCATTTCCTTTTGGACTGCGGGAGGAAAATACTTCCAGTCGAACAAAACCTAAAAATATGATATAGTCATAGTATCTCTTTGCTCCGACATGGTCAACGAATCGCACCCGTGTAAGGCTGCTATGACTAGTTTAAAAGTGGCTAGGATCTGCTTCCGTTCCCTGCTACAATCTACCATTTGGAGATGACACTGCATGTCTTTCTTCCATTAGTTTGCTACTATTATATCAAAACCACCCTGAAATTCTGGGGGGCGACCCTTCAAGAAAGATTCTCTTATTCTCTCCCATAGGGAAGGTCCCGTATAGTCTTGCACCTCCTGGACTAGTGGTTGTTGGGATTGAGAAAATTGTTGAGTCATGGCAGTCATTGCAGCATTGACTGCCTGGGCGACGATATTACCCACTTCCGCGGCATTTATCGTTCCTTGCTGTGGTGGGGGTTCTACATTATCTTCTACAACTCTATTTCTCCTCGGTGGGCGATCTCTTTTAGGCGACATCTGAGATACAAACACAACTGAATCAGAATACAATTTAAAATAATTTATCTTTGCAGAAGATCGCAAGTATACACAAACAAAACAGTCCTACCAATAGGGCTCTATATCAAAGAACGCTATGGTAGAACGTGACAAGTCCGCATAGATCCTAAGGACTCTAGAACCTAATGCTCTGATACCATCTGTGACACCCCGAATATTAAAATAAGAGGTGGCTAGCCCGCTACTCGAATAATTACAGGGATAATAAATGGTCCCTTCCTAGCATTGCTATCGTGAAAAAAATAATACGGGAGAACCACCAAATATTTTAGAAAACGGATGTCAAAATTAATTTGTAAGTTTAAGAAAATCATTTAGATAATCCAAATTAAAAAGAAGGTGGATAGAGATAAAGACAGATAACAATTTAACAAACATATACAACACTAATAACCGAATAAGCTGTCAGTTAACAGACCATTACAAGAGATTACACCGAGTATTAAAATAAAAATAAATATCACAGTATATATCCAAGTACAAAACTTGGGCAACACACCCGAATATTTAAACTAATCATAACTAGAGTACACAAAAACTAGAGGCATCAACTACAAATATCCTACAACATCCGCAAAAATGTTATAGCTGCAGGACACTTGGATGGAAAGTTCAACACGAAGGTCCTTGCAGCGGAGCACCTGAGCGTAAAGAGAATCCATACAAAACCAAGAGATATAAACAGGTCAGGGCCCGATTTGATATGATATACATGTGGATAAAATGTATGACAGTTATGAAAATCTAACATTATGAAAAAGATTTTATCGCTCATCACAATAAAATAATCCTCACCTCTCTTCTAAATATATAAACTAGCGAAAAATCATTTATAATGATAACTATGCATTAATGCAATAGAAATAACTCAATTTCAATTTAATACGCTTACAATTCAGTTTGCAAAATATGATTTCCCAAGTCCAAGTTCTCATTCAGAAACTTATTTGAAACAATTGATTTAATATACGTGAGAATTGTTATAATCACAATACATAACGATTCTAAGACCATCCTTCCGGGAGTTACCCCACTGGATGCGCCCGTAAATAGCTATCATCCTCTAGGGCCTATCACCAAGATAACCCGAGCACTCTAAATCGCGTCGCGTGGGAAGAGGCCATATACCTTCGATAGTGAGTCATAACCATACCCGAAATTACCTCACTTCGAATAAAACAACATCACACTATAACAACCGGTCCTATGGCTAAGAACTATATTCAGCCTGCATTTACTAGCCAGGGGGACTTCACCTCATTCGTGTAACTTCCCTTATGATAACATTTAGAGAGGTATGAATATGAAAATTAATATTCACAAGGTATGCCAATTGAAAAATGTATGTTACATTATCCGGAGCCATATATATTTAACAACGTAAAATACAACATTCAATTAGCTTCGAATTATCCTCCATGAATTAACAACACCCCAATAAGCCATCAAGTGAGATTACCTCATACCAATCTCCAAAAGTCTAAAACTATGTAAACTTACTTTCCCTTAGTCCTTGTCTAGTTACTAAATAGAGAAACTACATTAACATCCCTTTTTATAGCCCCCAAAGTATGCCCAATAATCCCCCTTCTTGTCTAGAGTATACTGATTCCTAATACAAGACTTTAGTACTCTATTTTACTTCATAATCGAAGGTTCCTAGGCCTTAAACCTTGAATAAAATGGCTAAAAACTAACTTATAAAAAAATCCTAAAACAGTAAGATTCCGAATCGATTTGCCCCAAGGGCCGAATCGATTCTCCCTTAAAAGCGAATCGATTCGGCTAAGAATACCAAACTTCTTGTCTGATGCTGAATAGAATCGGCCTTAACCCGAATAGATTTGGCTCCCCATACCTGTAGCCTCCCTTCTAAGCCGACCGATTTGCTAGGGAGGGCGAATCGATTCGCCCTTACAGATTTGCCAAGTTTGGTGGCTAGGGTTATGAACCCTAATTTTACCCAAAACTCATACTTCTCTCCTCAAATATCAACCAAATCAATTTATATTAGCCCCAAACCATTTCTAAACCATCAACATTTGCTAAAACCAACTTAAATGAAATCTAATACCATTTTTTAAGGGTTTAAATGCCAAATTTCTCAAACCCCACAATTTGTTCAATTCTTTCAAATACACAACTATCAATATAATTTATCCACAATAGATCATAGATTTGCAAGTTATAAACTTTCCTGAAGGCTGAAATCTCGGATTGCCTTCCGGTAGAAACAAATATAAGCTCCAATTCTTCTATTCTCTTCCTTTTTCTTCTTTTCTCCCAATTTCTCTTTCTCTCTCTTTCTCTCAAGGTTTAAGACATATAAAAGAGAATAAATTTGGTTGGAAGACTTAAATGCCAATAAACACTAAATTCTAGATTTAAATGTTACTACACCATTAAAATGACTCGTAACAAAATAATTAAGCCATAATCGGTCAAAAGTATCCGGAACTCCAAAATACAACATGACACTTATTTTTACTACCTCGACTAGTTCAGGACTAACTGCGTCCTCTAAATTGGCATCCATAATAACATAAACTATTTTATGATCCAACATCATTTTAAATCATATTCGTCGCTTTAGGCACAAAGACACAACAAAACAAAATATGATGCTATTAAAATTCATTTAACAGGAAATATGCAAAAATTCAGTAAATATTATCTCTTAAATCACTTAAAATAATATTTACTCCAACTTCCTTAATTTTATATAATTACCCCACAAGGCAAAATAATATAAAAATAATTACTCAAAAATAAGGGGTATTACAGGATTCCCGGGATGGCCACACTTGCAAAGTTATGCTTTTCAAAACATAACGATATTTTCAATTTCTCAAATCTCAATAAATGTCCAGTTTCATGAAATCTCCATTTTGGCAAGAAACTTTTGAACTTTATTTCACAAACATTATAACAAGATCAACATCATTTTTCAAACATTTTATTTCATAAAACATTTAACATAAAATTCCTAGAAATTACACCATTTTCATAAAATACCATTTTTTATATATCGAAACTTTGAAATATTTACTCATCCCTTATTTCCAACAAAATAACATTTTTATCAACATTTTTATTCCATAAAAATGTTTAATATTAATCTACGAGAAAAAATCATTTATTCATGTGCATTCTACTCATGTAATCTAACCGTAAGACTACTAGTCATGTAAATAGAGTCTTAAACACTAATGATATATTTTTCCCATCTAAAAGACTTCAAATGGTGGTAGAGAAATTATTGTAGGAGGAGAAACCCTCACTTCTAAAGGTGACATCAATGGTTTACCAAATGCATCCTCCATTAATGCTCCATATGTGCTCCATTCAAGCTTCCAAACAAAACCCACAAAACTCTCTCAAACTCCATCCCCAATAAAGCTCCATAAATTTGTAGCTCTCCTAATCCCTTGTGGAAATGGGTGTGTAAGTTTCAAATATGATGGAATATATCACATATATGGGGATATAAGGTGGAGTGGTGGTGGTAGCATGGTGGTGGGAGAGAGTAAGAAGGGTAAAATGGTGGAGGAAGACCACCCCTTCCACTCTCTTTTTCCTTCTAACTCTAATAACCACAAATGAGCCCAAAACCCCTTCAAAGTCTAAAATTTGCATTTTGCCCAAGCTAGGCTCATCAGAGCTCGACAAATCATTAAATCAAGGGTCCAGAATATGACAGGGCACAAGGGCAATCTGATACACACAATTTTAAAATGTGTTATTCTAATGACATTAAGCCTCATTCGAATGAAAAGGGAATCTCGTTCAATCCATGGCTTTTAATGAACTTCAAATGACCCTTGAAAGTTACACAGTGGGGTCTTGTTTGAAGCTTATCGAATACCTTACTTCGAATGACCCTAACTTCTAGTTTGAACGACCCACTTTGTCATTTGAACGACCCATTCGTAATCTTTTCTTTAAATTCTAATGTTTTAAGCATAAATCTCCAAAAATTATCATCAATCCTCCAAATAGATAAATCCGAATACAATCCCACTCATAATTATCCAAGTTCCAAGGTTCTCACTCTATTTCAACTTATGCGGGGGAAATAAATTAAATATTAGGGAGGGGTATGACATAGATAAATGTCGTTCGATGGTCGTTTGCAGAGTTGTTCAATCGACACATGCTTCTCATTCGAATAACCTATCTTGGTTCTGACGAGATTTGAATCTCGTTCGAATGACTTCACATTTCATTTGAACGACCCAAAACTTTTTTTATTTAAATTTAAGCCATTCAATCCCATTTTAATTGTACAAAGGCTACACGAGTAATTCAAAATAGACAACCATTTATTATATTAAGTTTATGGCTAATAGGCATATAAATTATAGGGAAAAGAGGTACAATCTTGCGCACGATCGTCACACTCTCGCATCTGTAGGAGATTTTGTCTTCTAAATCAACACAACCAAGCTAGGCAAAGAGTTTCGAGTGCTTCTTGTGCATTGCTGACTCACGCTCCTAACTCACACCTTTTATACCTTAGAACTACCAAAGTACCTTCACTGATGGGATGACCTTGTTGCTCAAGACTGTGTCCGTATGGTTCAGGATGGACACAGGTCTTGTAGGGAATGTAATGCCTTCCTCTAATTAGATCTGACTTTAATTGATGACATGCAGAGGATTCGAGACATACTTCTTTAGCATGAGTATGTGGAATACACAATGAACGTGACACAATTTAGGAGGTAACGCCAAGATGTATGATACTTCTCCAGTTCGTTTTAGTATTTCAAAGGGACCAATATACCAAGAGGCAAGCTTCCCCTTATAGCCAAATCGCTGATTGTCAATTCTTGTCCCGACCTTCAACAGCACATGGTTACCCACCTTAAACTTTAAGGTATCCATTGAATATTAGTGTAATTCTTTTATTGACTCTGAGCCATTACGAGTCTATGTCGAATCACCTAAACTTTATTGGTTATCTCCCTAATCATGTCTAAGTTCATTAGAGGCCTCTCACCCACTTCTTCCCAATAGAATAAAGAGCGATAAAAACTCCCATAAAGAGCTTCATAGGGAGCCATACCAATGCTGGCTTGATTACTGTTGTTATATAAAAATTTCAAATGCAAATTCTGCACCCAACTACCATGGGAATGAAGAGCACAAGCCCTCAACATATCTTCTAAGATTTAAATGGTCTGTTCCTACTGCCCATCTTTCTCGGGATGGTAAATTATACTCATTTTTAGATCGGTACCCAATTCCTGCTTAATATTCCTCTAGGACCGAGATAAAAAATTAAGGATCCCTATCTAAGACGATCGAGAGTAGGATGCCATGAAGATGGAATATCTCTCGGACATGCAGCCTTGCCAACTTAGACACATTATCTGTGACTTAGGTTAAATGTGCGCGAATTTCATAAGACGATACACTATAACCCAAACCACATCATGACCATTCTCAGACCGTGTTAAAGTTGTGATAAGGTCCATCGTAATGTGCTCCAACTTCCACTATGCCACCGATAGTGGTTGCAACAGTCCTGTCGGCTGCATATGCTCTTCTTTCACCTTCTAGTAAGTATAGCACTTAGCCACATATATTGTCATATCCTTCTTCATACCAGACCACTAGAAATCTCTGTATAGGTTCTTATACATCATAGTGACATCGAGATGTATGCATAAACATGAGTGATAGGCCTTCTCTATCACCCCATCTTAAAGTTCATCGATGACTCGAATAATCAACCTTCCCTTATGCTGCACATCCCCATCCTTATCTATAATAAGAATGTCTAGCACTTCACTGCTTTGGATACGGCCATGGTAATGTGAGAACTCGAGATCACAAGATTGAGCTTTAATACATTCTCCTGAATGAGTAGTCTAGCTACCACTCCACAAAGATATTCCCTGTCACAACCCCACGGAATATGCAAGTCAAACTTTTATAACTAGCTGAATATCATCGCTCGATAACACTTTATTACAGATAAAGTGAGCCTAGACTTCCGACTAAGAACATCTGCCACCACATTGACCTTGTCGGGATGATAGTCTTCTATAAACTCAATTCATTTCCTTTGATGAAGATTTACATCACGCTGAGTTATAATTTACCACAGGCTCTTATGATTCATATACACCTCAAGTTGTTCACGATACAAGTAGTATCTCCAGATCTTTAGTTCAAACACCACCATGCCTAACTCCAAGTCATGAGTGGGACGGTTTCTCTCATGCAACTTTAACTGATGGGATACATAAGTGGCCACATGATCATTTTACATCAACATTGGGCCGATCCCAAATCCAAGAGCATCACAATACATGGTATAACCCTTTCCTCATTTTTGGTGGATAAGAACGTACACCGTAGTCAACCTAACTTTAACTCCTAAAAAGCGGACTCGTAATCCTTTGTCCACTCAAAGTGAACATACTTTTTCATTAACAGAGTGAGTGGAAACACAACCCTCAAGAAATCTTCCATATATCTCCTATAGTAACTCGTTAAACCTAAAAAGTTACGCACCTATGCAACTGTCTTCGGATTATCACAACTTAGAATGACCTCGACCTTGAATGGATCAATGGAAATGCCATCACCAAAAACTACATTGCCAAAGAACTTGAACTCGTTCATCCAAAACTCTCAGTTGTTAAATTTTATGGAAAACTGATTCTCCCTAAGCACTTGTAATGTCGTGCGAAGGTGCTCCTCACGGTCCACATCCTAAGTCGACTAGACCGAATATTATCCATAAAGACCACTATAAATTGGTCTAAATATGAATGATAAATATGATTCATCAATTCCATGAATGCTATTAGGGCAATTATCAAAACGAAGGGCATTACTAAGAACTCATAATGCCCATAACACATCTTGAACCCTGTCTTAAGAATATCTTCCTTTTTAACACATAACTGAAGGTACCCAAACAAGAGGTCGATCTTCAAAAGCCTTCTCGAACCACGCAACTGGTAGAATAAATCATCGGTACGAGGCATAGGTTACTTATTCTTCACAGTCACCTTATTTATCTGCGTATAATTGATACAACGTCATGGGGAGTTGTATTTATTCTTTAAAAAGAGGATTGGAGCTCTCCAAGGGGATAGATTGGGATGAATACATTTCTTATTGGTCAGTTCCTCCAATAAAAACCTCAATTCCTGTAATTCTATTGGATCCATCTTATAAGGTGGTATAGAGATAGGCGAGATGCCTTGATGCACCTCTATAGCAAAGTCCAAATTCTAGTGTGGGGGTAAACCAGGAAGATCATCAGGAAACACATCGAAAAATTCTTACACCACTGGATAATTCAACATTATCCAATCGGGCTCCTCTTGAGCCACCATAATACTCAATTAACAAAAATACTGCTTCTGCTCTCACACAGTAGAAAACTTATAAGGGTAATCCACATACCGCTCTTTATTAAAATAATGGAAAGATTCGTCTAAAAGAGACACCGAACACTATACTGATGGCATTAGATATAGCGTCAAAGCACGCTTGACAATCTATACTAATGATCACCTCGAACCCATCCGAGTCCATGAGAATCAAGTCATACTCCAGAATATAATCTCCATCAATCACTACGCAACTGCAATAGACCCAATCAATAACTATACCATCGCCGATCGAAAGTCCTATCACTACACCAAATCTGCCGAATTGTCAAGGTCATTGACCTTAACAACTTAAACCTGTCAAGGTCAATGACCATGAAAATTTTGGGTAAGATAATTTTTTGTCACGGTCATGTCACGGTCATTGACCGTAATAAGTTCGTTAAAATTGTCACGGTGGTGTCACGGGCCTTGACCATGACAAGTTTTGTCACGATTATAAACCGTGACAAGCCCATGACATTTAATAAAAAAATTGTCACGGTCATTGACCGTGAAAAGTCCACGATAACTTTCTTAGTCAAGGGCTTGTCATGGTCAATGATCGTGACAATTCTGGGCAAAATTGAAAAAATCTGCTGGGTAGTATGGCCACTGCCACCAGAAGTATATTTGTACCTATTATAGCAATGTTGTACCAGTTCAAACATTATATATCCAAATAAACTAGAGATAATGCAAATATACATTCAAAATACAAACAATATGCATCACGATATAATCCAAATATAATTCAAATGTACCAACTTAAAAACGATTCAAATGTACCAACCAAAAAACAATACAATTCAATTTAAATAATGTCACTAAATGTCTTGGGTAAGGTTAAATCCGAGGAGGTGAGTAGGCCACACGATATACGAATTGACACACCCACTGATATATATCGTGCCTCATTGTTCGCGCAACCACAATGGGGAGTTCTCCTTCCTGGGTATCACATGCGAGACGATCACCTTGGACTCGATGTCTTGAAGCTCACGTCCATGAACTAGTCCACCCTGGATGATATTCGGGTCCCTCAACCACCGCCCTATCCGCTGGCCATCAAATATGTCCAGTATAAACAAGCTCGGCCAACCAAGCGTCGACATCGATCGATCGAAGGGTGCTAAATAGGGAAGTGGATCATCAAAGTCCGCACGTGTCGGTGAAGCAGTAGTGAGGTCCACATCCTCGTCATCCCCCACCCCCTCCCCCCACCTTCTCCTTCCCTTTCCCCTTGTGTTTTCCGCCGCCCAATGAACGCTTCATGAATGAGAACATATCTTGGACCGTCGCCTCCAAATGGGACAACTTTGCGTCATGCGAGTCCACCGTTCGAGCCAACCCGGTGTCGCTCATCTCCAATCTGATGATCCTAGATTTGGCCACCCGCGAGCTATCACCCCTTGTCCTCCCCTTGCTATCAGAGCCAAACACTTCGCTGAGTACGTCTGTGGACAAATATGCCTTGTCGGCATCAGACTGTGACTCATGCACTTCTTTAATCTTTGCCTGCGACTCATGCCCTGTCTGATTACTTACAATCGTGGCCGTGACGCTCGGGGACACCTCCCCATCCCTCCCCTTCTTCGTCCGAAGAGCCACATAAGTATCGAGCCATTGTGGCCTACCCCTAGGGCCACTCCCTGTCCCCTGAAATAAAATAAAGTAAAATTAGTATCATCCCCGCAAAGTAAAATAATGAAGAATAATATATTTATGTAGTTATAGAAAAAATTTAAATCTTACTATCATCCTATGCTCCACCTCGGCGTAAGATGTCCGGCCAGACTAGTGCACGTCCATCTTTTTTGCCCGATTTTCCCTCCCTGATTGGCTAGATGCCAATTATCGCTCCCCGATCTCATTGTCAATAAACTTTTGCCATTGTGCCAATGAGATAGGCTCCTTCGGCGGGACGGATTCACGCCTTTGGATAATGGACTCTTGTGTCTAACCAAAGTACCGGGTACGCATATTTTTCTTCCACGTCTTGTGTTGCTCCCTCAACTTCTCCAAGATGAAATCACGTAGCTTTGGATCCAGCTGAATTGTTCCTGTCCAACAAATACAATATTAGTTGCAAATAAATATATATATAAAATGAAATTGAAATCAAAATTGAAATATTCATATGAATATAAATATAAATATAAATACATTACCTGTAGTGCCACCCAAACAGCTAACTTGAGCTCATATGGAACCTTCTTCCAACTAATGTACCCAGGGCTGATGATAGTCTTTATCAGCTCGAGGGATCTCGCTAATAGCCCCGACTTGTTCTCGATGGCCATCCCCAATTTGCCATATTTGGGGAGCCTAGGGGCCGAGGAGCCCTCGTCGCCTCCGCTACCATAGAGCCCAGATGACATCATCATAACAAGCATCATCATCCTCGCCTTAATACCTGAAGGAAACATATGCTGTAAAAAAATGTTATTAGTACATATCAAAATGAATTAAAAGAAGACATGCAAATAAACTAACAATTAAAGTATACAATTATTAATTTACTAATTTACAATAAGGGGCAATCCTATATTCATAATTAATCATATATTAATTTACTAAAAAAATTAATGACCAATCAACTCATTTACAAGGGACATTACGCACAAACATGCACACTACACACACATATCCACACACGCACCCGCGCATATTCACACACACACACACACACACATGTAGCCCCCTACCCCCCCCCCCCCCCCCCATCTCCTCAATCTCCTCCTAAGGGTGAGTTCAAATATGTTTCATTTAATTTCAAGTAATCCAGTGGTCATGCCACTTTTAAAACTAACCAACCCAACATCGATCCACTATAATCCAATTAAAGCTATACAATTGTTGAGATTTCCCCACCACACACACACCCCTCCCCACCCCCACCATACACACCTCAATTCTAAATTCCAAAACAACAGCATCTAGCTCATAATATGTACAAGAGTGAAACATCCCCAACCTCACCCCCACCCCTACTGCCCACACCCACGCACACTACACAAGAGTGATACAAAGTAATTTTTAAAAAAAGTTGAAAGATTCCACCCCCATATGGACATTAATCCGGTGGTCGTAGCACTTCTAAAATTAACCAAACCAACATCGATCCACTATAATCAAACCGCAACAATAAATGTGTATCCCGTACTCCTTCTAATTCATCTACTCAATTAAATCATTTCATCAATTAAACAAACAATTAAAGTATACAATTATTAATTTACTAATTTACAATGAGGAGCAATCCTACTTTCATATGAAATGGGAACTAATTATTAATTTACTTTCATATAAAACTATACAATTAAAGTTACAATTAAAGCTAGACAATTTATTTTGTAAAAGCTATACAATTAAAGTTATTTCGAATCTAAAAAATTATCTGTTAATGAGGGGAAATCCTACTTGCATATGAAAGGGGCAATACATATTTTATTAATCAATTTGTCCATTTCAATTGTTGAGATTGCCCCACCACACACACCCACCCACCACCACACACATCCCACCTTCCCCCTTCCCCCACCGCACACGCACACACGCACACGTACACGCACACACACACACACACACACATATACACCCCACCATGACCTGTCCCCCTCACCCCACCACACACACACGCACACACCTGCACACACACCACCACCCCCTGCCCCCCACCCAACCCCTGTCCCTCCCCTCCCTAGCCCCCTATCCCTCCCCCTCCTCCCACCACACATGTACACGCACACACACCCACCCCACCCCACCCCACCACCCCCTCCCCCTGCACCCCTCCCCCCACCACACACATATATACACACATATAGAAATGAAAGAGAGAGTGGAAAAAAACATACCTTAGAGAGAGAGAGAGAGAGAGATCGAAATCACTTAGAGAGAGAAAGAGAGGGAAAACCAAAAACGGTGGGAAAGAAGAAAGCGTAGGTTTTTTTTTACTGAACAAATTATCACGGACGTGTCACCGTCCTTGACCATGAAAATATTATAAGGTTTATCACGATCATTGACTGTGACAAATCTGTGACAAGTGTCGTTGTCACGATCAATGACCGTGACAATACGTTGTCATGAGCTTGTCACGGTCAAAGACTGTGACAAGGCTAGCAGCTAGAAGGATGATAATTTGCCCATTTTGGTGTAGTGTATGATGATAGTAAGGTAAAACTGATCTACCCTTAAACCCAAGATAAATTCTAAAGAACTCGAGATAAATGAATGTGATACGCCTGAATCGAACAATTCCTTTACCCAAGTGCTGAATGGTAGAATCATAACCTCCATAATTTATGGATCACCAAATGGATTTGCAAACTGGGATATGGCGTAAGCTCGTCCGAGGCTGAACCTACTACTCTGGCCAGTGGGCACCTGATCTTGCCCACCACTGCTCTGACCCTGATTGGGAAATGACCTGTACACACTATGACTTGTTGGCTAATGGTAATCGGATGGAAATTACTTCTACTAGGTGGGGCCCATGTAATTGGAACTCCTACCTGGCACATAATTGACAGTCTGCTGACTTCCCAGCCTGTTCCCAGAAGCTCTCTGTGGGTAGTTTCTCTTGAAATGGCCTCGGGACACACATGTAAAACACATCTTTTTGGTAGGGACTATAGGGTTATGATATTTGGTAGACTGGGAAGAAAATGAACTAACACCCATTGTGGCCTTAAGCTTCACAAACAAGCCTTGAGAACTACTCTTAAGCTTTTTATGGCCACTATCCCGAGACCCGCCGATCTCTCTCTTTTTCTCATGGATGAACTTTTCATCCTCTACCTCAAGATCAATCATGATGGACTTGTTCGATGTCGTTCTAAATTTTAACAGATCCAAACCAAACATAACCTTTTAGATGCTAAGGTTAAGTCCCTTGATAAATAGCCTCATCTTCTTAGCCATATACTTTCGAACCGCTTCCACATACTTGGATAGCCTCTCAAACTTGACTTGGTACTCATTGACAAACATCTTTTTCTGGATTAAATGAAGGAACTCATCCTTCTTGGAATCTTTGAATGCCCAAGGGAGGTACCGATCATGAAATATAACCCTGAAACCCTCCCAATCTACGGTCTCTATTACGTTGAGTGAGTAGGCACTCTGCCAGCGATGAGATTTCTTGGTGAGATAAAAGGCCTCTATCATGACCTTGTGCCTAGCTCGCACGTCAAGGATGTCCATAGCCCTGGTGAGCTCATCCAGCCAGTCCTCTACGGCATCGGGGCCAGCTTCCCTATTAATGATCGATGGGTTTAACCTCCTTAACTTCTTCAAGATAGAGGTTGAAGTGGTTCCCTCAACTGTTATCGTGTCTCTTGACTTCTAAGAGAGGGAGTTAAAAAGTGGACACACGACCAGCTCCATATGCCTAAGCTCACTGTTCCCAGATCCATTAGCACCACCGTAATGCATAGTCGTCTACACAAGAAAGAAGTGTTCTATACAACAATGCTAAAGAAAATGAAAGTAAAAAATATAACGGACCGCATAAGGAAACTTACTAAGAAAGTGTAAAACACTCCATCACAAACGAGGATCCTAATGCTCTCATACCGTTTATAATGCTTCCATCGGATTTAGGATACCATTGGGTCATTAAGTACTCGAGTCAAGGTGCTAAGGGGGGAGAGGAAAGTCTAATTTTCTCCATTTTATAAAGAACGGAATGTAATTTAACAGGTTTTAATTTAAGGAATAGATTATGTAAGGACATTATGTCAGACATTTCCCCTAGTATCTTGGTTACATACTTTATGGCATATCTCATTACTCTGCATCACGTCATCGCGAAGTATCGAAGATGATGATATCCATCAACTCCAATGTGCATCTATAGGGTGCACCGCTATATATTCAACGTGCATCACATTCATCTTCATTGTGATCCACTAATCCACCTAATGATGGTATAATTTATATTTGGAGTTCGAATTTTATTTATAATTATATTGGGAGTTGTTTTTATTTATTAATTTAAAAATGAGACATTTTTGGACTTACAATAAAATATTTTTTCCCCAGTAATTCAAATAATATGGAATCTCGTTCGAATGAAAGGGTGTTCTCATTTCAAGGCTCGTTAGAAGTCTACATAAAATGAGCATTAGTTGATGGCGTACTGTTCTAAGTCTTTAGAAGGTCATTTGAAGCGCGTTCAAATGAGATAGGCTTGTAGTTCAAATGAAACCTATTTTCGTTCTAATGAAGATCTAATCTCGTTCGAACGAGCATAAAACTTGTTCGAACAACTTGCAACGCCTTGATTTTCGTGTTTTCTTATAAATACCTGCTTAGCGTAAGTTTTTTTCAAGACTTCTACAAACACGATTTTTGCAGACCTTCTGCATAAGGTCTCATATTTTAAAAGGAAAAACACATTTTGATTCACACACATCACCTCCTATCTATTGTTGGGAATCCACTTTGAAACCCTCACGTAATTTCATATCAAAATTACATCTTGTGGAGGAGGAGTCTCCAATGCCATTTTTGTGATTCTTGAGGGGATCATTGCTGAGGGAAAATGAAGGTCACCTGCAGGAGATTCATAAAAAAACTGTTATTCCTTTATATAATGTGTAAGTTGAAATTTGTTAATTTTATAAAGTGAATAAGAAAAGGTTTTGCCCCAAGGGATTTTTCCTGAAAACTGTCTTCTGTTGTTTTAATGCATGATTTACTATTTTATGCAATAATCACATAGTTGCATGTTCTAGCATAGAAAGAATTAAAAATTGATGTGGGTTGTCATCTGAATTTAATAAGTTATCGCTATTAGATCATTGCACACTCTCAAATTAGTTTCAGAGCCATTTACACAATTTTATCATGTAATTGATATTCCGCTAAATTTTTCTTGATATAAATTATTGTTTCTAAAAATTGTGGATCTTTGAAAAATGACAATATTTTTAATGGATAACTTATATGATAGGATGCCAATTTTTTATGGATCCACGTATGCTTGCTGGAAAGCCAGAAAGAGATCTACGTTAAAGGCAATAAAAGAAAGAGTATGGCTTGTGTGTGAAAGAGGGTGGACTCCTCCCACAACTACTTTTGATATTGAAAGTAATCCTAATACATGTATCTACCTAGATTGAAGATAAATTTCAATGGAGTACATATAACTTCCGCGACTAAAGTGCTATCTCTGGAGCCGTCACACCCGACGAGTTTTTTCACATAATGATGTGCACCACGTCAAAAGAGGCATAGTACATACTTCAATTGACTCATAAGGGTACCAGCACTGTAAAGGCGTATAAAATACAAAACTTGACTACCCAATTTGAGACCATAAGCATGCTTGAGTCCGAGAGATTTGGTGATTTTTATGCTCGCCTGTCGGACATTGTTAATTCAAGTTGTAATTTGGGTGAACAAACTCCAGAAACTAGGAGTGTGAAAAAGATATTAAGATCATTCCATCCTGTTTTATCCCAAAAGTCATTGTGCTTAACTCATTAAGGACTTTGGATACACTTAAGCTAGAAGAACTCGAAGGAGACTTATAAATGTGTGGAATTTATATGTTCCCTAAAATGATTAAACTAAAAGAAAAGGGAATATCTCTTAAGGTTTAGTCTAGGAAGAGAGAGTAGGTTTCCAGAAAGAGATAGGACGAGTCTAAAAGGAAATAGGAGGGTTCATTTGATTCTTATTTTGATTTTGATTTAGACGATTTAGACCTTTTTGATAAGAATTTTAAAAAAAATCTCAAACTTAAAAACAACGATTCATCTAAAGATAAAAAGAGTTTTGAGAAAAATAAAATGGACAAGAAATTTGAAAAAGATCAAAAGGACATCCTAAAGAGAGAGGAGGAAAGATTCTACGACTGAGGTGGGTTAGGTCACAAAGCTTATAAGTGTACTACTAGGATTAAGCGTCAATGCAAAGGCAAAGTTGCCTTAAATGTCACCCTGAGTGATAGCGATATCGAGTCGGTGACTTTAGGAGATGAATCATCACATGAATGTAACTTCACCGCATCCAAAGTCCTCCATTGAACATATAAATACTTTAAGACGATGAGGATGCTATTTCACATAGACACCTCGATAGTGAGTTCGATATGAGTGAGGGTGAGGATGCATCAAGTGAGAGTGAGAGTGACCTACAAAGTGCGTAAGCCGAGTTATATATCGAGTCCTTTAAAATAAAGGGTTAGCAACTAGATTCCTTGTGCAAGAGAAGGAGTTGAGAGAGACTAGAGAGAGAGTCCTCCTTGGGAGAGTCTCTAGGAGAGAGGGTGAGAGTTTTTAAGAAAGTGAATCGGGACTTAACCAAACAAGTGGCTAGTCTTACGGGAGATCTTCTTCCATACGTAAAGACTCATAAGAAACTATAAGCCTTTGTATCCCAACTCGAGAAAGATCTCGAGTGTGCTAGGGAGGTCAAGTTGAGAATCGAGGATACATCTGAGAAGTTAGGAAAGATATTTCTCAGCCCCACTTTGGATTTTGGTGAGAGAAAATGGATAGTTTTTGACAATGCATCCACATCTAAAGATGCACTAGAACCAGTCCCTAAATGTGTGGTTTGTCCTTATAGACCCCACATAAACCCAATAGAATACTTCAACCGAGAAAATCAAACCAAGGTAGACCCCCAAATCTCTATTTCTGCACTTTTTGTAAGAGAAAGGGACACCTTAGGGAGTTTTGCTATAGTTTAGGCTAGACTAAACGTATAAATACTCCATCAAACCGCTTTAATGGTTTTTGTAGCCTTAAAGAGCAGTTAAGTGTCTAGTCGCCACTTCTCATGATTTGATGGAAAAGTTACAACGAATGTCTTTATTGGTAGTGGATACTTCTAACATCCCGACTAGATCCACTAATGATAAGGGTAAACAAAAGTTTACCACCACTCGGTTACCTAAGCATGAAGAGAAAGACTTTGCTGTTCATGTTGCTCTCAAGGCTCAAAATACCCCCGAGTAGTATTTTGACTGTAGTTGCTCCAGGCACATGATAAGTGACATGTTATTTTTTACCTACCTTGAGGATCGCAAGGATGATAAAGTCACCTTTGGAGATAGGAGTAAGTCTAGCATAATTGGACTTGGTACAGTAGAGATTCCCGATTTTCCTAAGCAGAGAATATTTTTTATGTCAAAGGGTTGAAAGCGAACGTTATCGGCATTAGCCAACTGTGTGATGTAGACTTTGCTGTAAAGTTTGGCCAGAACTAGTGTAACACTTTTTATTAAGCCTATAAACTTTTATGACAAGGGGTAAATAAAGAATATAATTGTTATCAAATTGTGCCCAAGTCCTAAATTATGTGCAACAATGCCACAATCTCATCCATGGATTTCTGGCATCAACATCTAGGTCACGTCAATTTTTAGAGAGTTAGAGCGATTATCTAAGAAAGACCTAGTACGCAGCTTACCGTCACTTAGATTGCCAACTTTTACAATTTGTGGTTCTTGCTAGCAGGGAAAATAAGTCCGGAGTCCCCATAGAAAGCTAAATTCAATTACCAGCTCATAAGTGCTTGAGTTAATACAAATGAATCTTATGGGTCCTACTCGCATCGAGAGTTTGGGTGGTAAGAGGTATATACTCATGATGGTAGATGATTTCTCGTGTTACTTCATAGTTGGCTTCCTGAGAGAGAAATTCGACGCTGTAGAGTTCTTTACGACCAAGTGTCATGTCTTATAAAATTAACACAGTGTCATCATCAACATGACGCGTAGTGATAATGATATATAATTTAAAAAGTCAAGTGTCGATAGCTACTGTGATAACTTATATATTAAACACGAATTATCAACCGTGAAAACTCCTCAACAAAATGGGATTATTGAGAGGAAGAATTGGAAGATTCAAGAGAGGGACAGATCCATGCTCCTCGATCGTAGTGTGCCTCAACGATTTTGGGCAGAGATGGTGAGTATCACATGCCACACAGTGAATAGGGTATATCTTTGTCCGCATACACTTCAGACTCCTTATGAGTTGTGGATAAGGAAGAAACCCAACCTTTTATATTTTAGTGTATTTGGGAGTAAATTCTATATCTTGATGGATATAGATCAATTAGGGAGGTTTGACTCCCGGAGCGATGAGGGAATTCTATTAGGATCTTCATCGACAAGCAGAGCGTATCAGATTTTTAACCTGAACAACTCTAAGGTTATGGAATCAATAAGCGTCACTGTTAAAGATGACGTGCCTTTGATGTTTATTGATCCTAAAACTTTGTGTGAGGATGATTCACCCCGTGGTGATGATCCCATCGTTCCTTATACACCTACGGTCCTTGTAATCCCCGTAATTTTAAGTATTTATAAATTAAGTAATTCGATTATAGTTTTTAATTTCACGCATGCCACGATTTGAGGAAATAAATATTTTTGGGAGATAATGATTATAGTTGATGGAATAATTTGCGCGATAATTATTATACTTTGTAGCAAGTGATATCGATAGGACTGTATGGAATCTCAATAGGGAGCCGTGTGTAGATTGTCAGAGGTCGATATATGAAATTGTTGTAGAGTGACTCGAATAGTGATTTTGAGGTCACGGTTGATTTCGAATGGGTTGAAATAGTGGAAATAGTATACCCAGATGTATAGTTTGGGTCCCATGATGATTTTGGACCAACTCGTTACTGTTTAAGGGCATTACAGTCATTTGGTAGCCTAAGGTTAAGGGAGCTACAAATTTAAAATGCTATATCTGCACATAGTTGGAAAGGCTAGGTTTATAAGAATAGAAAACCAATAGAGTCCATAAGAGAGGAAGAAAAGAGGATTTTTGGAGATTCTAACACAAATTCTTATCACCGACATGCCGGAATCGCAATCGAAGCAAGGAGAGATCAACTCCATCATCAATAAACGAATTTAGATCTACAAATTCAAGGAAAAGTTATTATACCCATATAGTCTAGGGTTTTAATTTTAATGATTTTAACAATGTTCTTAAAGTTTAGATGAACTAAAACTTATGATTCGGGGTAGTATTGCAAGTAGATTGAATCCTTATATGAGAAGAAAGCGAAATCAGAATATATGTGATGATAAAAACGAAAGAAATCTGGATTTTTGATTAAAACGGAAGAAGAACGTGAGAAACTAGGGTTTGATTCACATTAAGTTTTGATCTGTTCTTTAATTGAATTCTAGAAGATTAAATGTGTTATTTACGTTCAAAGTCGTCCTTACACCTATGACAAGTGATTGGTTAATTTGACAAAGTTTTAATGGAGTTCTGAAGAATTTTGTAAGAACAAAATTCTTATCATGTCCATTTGTTTTAATTGGTTTAATTCCAAACAAAATAAATTAAGTCTAGGCTAGTTTTATTATGGAGTTTAATTGAAGCCTACGACAAAGTTCAAGTCCAAGAATGTGCAATTTAAAGCTTTGAAGAATATTTCAAGTCAAAATGTGTTGCTTATGTTTAAGATCACTCAGGTATGAATACTTGTGAGCATTTGAGTAATTTAGTATGTTGATTAAATGTTGAGTGACTTAAATGTTTAGGAATTTAAATCTTTTTGCGAAAATATTTTTTAAAAATATTTCTGAGCTACAAATAGTTTAAAGAAAATTCGAGGATTTATGTAAAAGAAAAATATTATTTTAATCACTGTTGCTCGAACGAGACTGTGGGTCGTTCAAACGACATCCCCATGTTGCGCGAACGAGATCCACATCTCGCTCGAACGAGCCTGCCGCCTCAATTTTTGTGTTTTAAGTTTCTTGGACTCTGTGTTGCTCAGTTATATAATAAAACGTTTATGCAAAAGTTTCTGCAGCAAAACATTTTCAGAAAACTCATTCCCATACAGTTTTTCATCATCTGGTGTTTATTCAAGTTCAAATTATTTGATTCCAAAGTTTGTGATCTTGAACGCGTTTATCGAAAGGCAATTCATTCACTACACCATTTTGCACTTTGTGGGGAGAACTCTACATCCGGAGAGCTGCGTGCTATTGTGGAGGGAGTCCTTATGAAGTAACTTGTGGAGAAGCCGTCTTCTTCTCTACTGCTACCCACCTGGAGTTCTTGCGTTAGATTCCAGTCGACGACATCGAAACCGACACCTGCGGGTATTTCATATGTCACACTATTTCATTGTAATCCCTGTAAGTTCTTACAAATTATAGTGAAATAAAAAGGTTTTGCCCTTCGGGGATGTTTCCTGAAATTGGTTCTTTTACCGCATGCTTTATTCATAGAATGGATTTAATCACTTAAATGCATGTTTAGGTTTTAAGAAGTTAAAATTGGGTTTAACTAAAAATTGGAACAAGGTTGGTTTTACCTAAAGTACACACTAAATTGACTTTTCAAATTGGTATCAGAGCTTGTTTCACTATCTTATTTTGTTTATGATCCCGTGTCTTTTGTTTTGCCTTTCATTGGTGATGATGATTTTAGAATTCACTTGTTTGAATCATCTAATTGGAAATCACACATGAAAAATACTCTTAAAAAATTGGTTAATAAGGGTGATTGTGAAAAGTGTCTTTGCTGCGAAGGATTTGGTCACAGGATAGATGAGTTTCCTACTAAACTTAGGGAGAATTTTAATAAATCGATAAATCATGTTTCTACTCTCAGTGATAGCGACCCAGAAGAAGAAAACTTTTATGCTAGTAAGCGTGAACTTCCCACCTTTATGGCTAGTCATGTAAGTGATAAAGGCTTACCTTTCTTGATTCTTTCGCATCCACACAAGTTGGTACACCTGAGAGTGAGGGTGAGGTGTGTGAGGATGAGAGAGAAGACAGGAGAGATTTACAAACTGCTTTCAAAGAATTGTATAAAGAAACCTTAAAAGCAAAGAAAGAAAATGTGAAATTAGGAGCTATGTTTAAAGAACGTGACGTAGAAATAAATAATTCAAATGCTTTAATTGAGGATCTTAGGGCACGTGAAAAGAAAATTCGAGAGAATCTAGAATATGTCGAGGTTGAGAGAGATAGTCTTCGAGGGTTGATGGAGACTATGAAAAAGGAAATTCTGGAGTTTGAGAATTCTACCCATGTACTTGAGTCAAGGATAAGTGAGCTTGAGGAAAAACTGAGAGATTCGAGTAAAGTTAAGTTTGATTTTGAGGCTAGGTCTAAAAACAAAATCTTAGGCACCGTCAAAATCAAAGATAATCGGAGAGGTATTGGCTTTAATCATCATGTCGCATCTGCACCCAAAGCCAAAACCATGCAAACAAGAGAGCCTCCTAGGAAATTTTGGAGAAATCCACCTAGGAACGTGAGGTATAATCGGCCTATAGGGCACGTTCCTCACCGTATCTATACTTTCACTCATTGCAGTAGGAGAGTTCATCTTAGATGGTTTCTCTATGATCTTAAGAACGCTCCTAGAAAGTCTAAAGCCATTTCGGTTCCCAACGTACCTTCTCGTCGATTCACACATACTTGGGTTAAAAAGTCGGATTTAAAACCGTTAGGTATTAGGCTTGGTGATTCTCGCATCATTGCTCGTGGTTCTCCTCATGTTTCATCTTTCGATTGAGGTTATTCATCGATTTATCATACACTAGTATTTATATCATGCGTTATATTTTGCTAGTTTTATGGCATGTGTACAGTTTTTGTTATGTATTTGAGTCTTTTCAAAAATACAAAAAGATTTTTTTTTTTATTAAAAACTTTTGAAAATTTAAAAATATTTTTGGTTTTTGAGTCGTGAGGTTATATGTTTGATGTGGCTTATTAGTGTGCTTGATTCCCCCTTTCTTTCATTATTCATGTGGCTAGGACTTTTGGTCATTATTATTGATGCCTAGAATGATCTTAACCATTGCACTCTGAGGTTGTTTCGAAGTTGATATGCAGTTTGATTCGACTTAGTGTATATGCCAATCTTGCTCACATGCACGAGTTTATAAAAATATTTGACTTCTCCTGCATATTTGAGTTTGATGAGATGTTCTTATCTCAATTTTGTCATCTACTCGTAAGTAAACTTAAGGAGGATGTGTGCTTGTAAGAACCATTTTCCGTGAGAATTGATATTGAAAAAATGGTGAGTGTTCACGGAAAAGGGCCGCGAGAGTATAAAATTGACATGTCATAAAAGGCACCATTTAAAAGAGGCCAAAAGAAAATCAAGGCAATAAAAATTCATATGCCAATAATTGGGGCCAATAGGACTTTCTCTAAGTTGATATTGATAGATATTTCTAAAGATCTTAATAAATTCATATATATGAGGGAGTTTGGTTGGAGTAAAATTTTAACGGGTTTGCACCATTAATATCATGACGCTATTGTTTGTAGAATCGTCATCAATCCGGACTTGTATGAATGTTGATTAAGTTTAGTTCATTAAACTCACACTTATTCTGTCACAAATGGCTTTGATGAAGTTTGATGATTTCTTGCTATCAATTATAACTTTTTGATCGATTCGACGTATTACAATGATGACTCATTTGTTGTAGCTCAAGCCCATACAATCCACATTCATGATTGAGCACATGGATACCATGTTAACATGTAATTCTCGTTGATCATTTTTATACTATTTTCTGTTTTGAGTCTAATTCTGTGTTCTAGGTACTTATTTAGGATAATTTTTTCACTAGGCTAATCCTTAATTTTTTGGGGTATTTCTAGAAATTTTATTTTTTTGTTCGAACGACATCATATGTCACACAGACATGTCATTCAAGCGAATCCAAAATTGTTCAAGCAACATATCCAAGTTGTTCGGGTGACATCAAGCGAGATCAGGGTTTCAATTAAAACGTCGTTCTTTCTTCATTCACTCAAAACCCCTTCTCTTCCAAATGACAACAGCGGTCCTTTTTGTTCTCCATTGATAGACTTTGAAGCTTCGATTCTCTGGTTTGTCATCTAAGTCTTCACTCGAGTGTTACCCCTATTTGTCGTTTCTCTATCATGAGTTCGTGTATCTGTCCATATCAGCCATTATTGCTCCTGAGCTTTTAGGATCGTCGACAACCATTTTTGTGGTTTGCTCCTCCAGCATGTGGTTCTCTAGTGTGTGTGTCTCCAGAGGTTTGTTCTCTAGCGTCTGTCCCTCCAGAGATTTAGTTACTCTAACCTTTTACACTGTGTACCTCCGACGGGCAGTTCCCCTTTTTCCGGCGATTTCGAGGTAATTCAGTTCATGGCTTTCTTTTGATTTTGTTCAGAAATCATTTGATAAGATTGGTTATTGCTTCAGAATTCTTTTTCCTGGTTTTTTTTTGCTGTGGTTGTGGCTGGTGTTCGCGGTGGTTCGGTTGGATTATTTTATGGAGATAGGTTCTTAGGTGTGTGTGTGTTCCTCGACGACTGTTCACTTTCACACATCACACATTACACTCTTTCGTCATGCCGCCTAGACATTGTGGTGCCCCGATATACCGACTTGTCGTGGCACCACCCTCTTCTCAATCTCGGAGAGCTCAGGCCAGTAGGCCCCCATACTCCCCAGTGAGATGGGCCACTCGTGTTGAGTATGGTCATTAATGCTTATTGGGTCTCCACATTCGGTCAGTTGTTCAGGAGAGGGTATTTCATTATTCTGAGTTTCAGGGATTAGGCATTCAGCACTAGTTGTCTGGTAGGGGTTGGGATTATATGTTTGAGGCTCGTAGGGTTGTCTATCCGGACATTGTCTGAGAGTTTTTCTTTCACTCTCTTCCCCCCGCCGAGGGGATCTTTTCTACTATACGCGGTGTTCCTGTTCTTGTCATAAAAGATCTCATAGATGCCTTTTTGTACCTTCCCCGTGTCCCTGAAGCTATGTTTCCTCGTTATACCGACGATAGACCTACATATGATGATATTCTACGTCATTGCTTCTGGGAGATTCCCTAAGCAGGTACTACTATGTACCATCACCAGTTTTTTCCTGCCTTCCGTGTACTTAATAGGTTTGTGTCAGCATCCATTTATCCTAGGATAAATCATACTCAGATTGGATCTGACAATGTCTATTTCATGTATCACGTCTCTCAGAGGTGGGATATCGATTTACCGACGGTCATGCTTCCTGTTATATCGTCTGCAACCGTCAGTGGTACCATTCTAGTCCGCCTTTCTCTTTCGTATAGGATTCTCATTTCATCATTTGCACTGTTGTCGGGGTTCCTGTTTTATAGGGTGATCAACGTCTCCCTTCGCCTGCCATTATTGATCATAATACTTTCACTCGTTCCGAGAGTCATTTCCCACAGGTGGCGAGAGATAGTGCTCCACCCACTGAGGGAGCCTTCTCCGATGCTGATCCCTATCAGCCTGGTGATCACACTATCCCAAGCATCTCTGAGTTCTCTCATCCACGCCCCTCCACTCATTCACCCACACGTCCTATTAAGGAGGAGGTTTCTACTTTATAGGCACATGTAGCTGCTCAAACCAGGATGTATGACTCTATCATTTCTAGATTTGATGATGAGGCTGAGGCCCGTGTTCATGCGTAATCCAGGATGATAACATTCTTTGATGATATGCGATAGCAACAACAGATGAGAGGTGCCGGATGCTCTGGACTAAGCCATATTTCATCTACAGACACAGATGATGATGATGCTGATGATGACACTCCTACTGATGTCTAGATGCATTTTTTATTGTATCTGAGACAGTGTGATTCCTGATGTATTTTTTTATTCTCATATATGATGTACTCTTATGGAAAACTATATCACTATTGATTTTATTTATGGCATGTATGTATAATTTCTTTTGCAGTTTTAGTGATTCTCTCATTATGCTTCAGTTACTTCTATTTTTTACTATCCATTGTCATACTGATATTGTTTATCTAGCCATGCTGTTCATTCTCATATATTCATGTTAGACTTGGTGTGTTTGTCCCACCTTTTATCTATTCCAGACAAAAAGGGGGAGAGATATGTGATGTAGGGGGAGTATTTATTATGATATTATAATTATTTTTGTTCCTCCATACTTCACTTGGGTATTTGTTTATGTCTTGTGTGTGTAGGTATATTTTTCAGAGTTTCAGATATTTATTGATACATCACATTCAGTGACAGAATCAGATTCAAATTATTGCCATTCAAAGATTCGGATGATTGCCATTCAGAGACAGAATCAGATTTAGATGTTTGCCATCTATTCAGTTTCATTATGTCCTTTATTTTTATTTTTTTGAGTTTTGGGATAGGACATGCATTTGTTTATGGCATATAGCATTTCTGTTTAGTTTTGTCCTGGAATAGCCAAAGGGGGAGATTTGTAAGAACATAATTCTTATTATGTCCATTTGTTTTAATTGGCTTAATTTCGGACAAACTAAATTAAGTCTATGCTAGTTTTATTATGGAGTTTAATTGAAGCCTATGACAAAGTTCAAGTCCAAGAATGTGCAATTTAAAGCTTTGAAGAAGATTTCAAGTCAAAACGCGTTGCATATGTTTAAGATCACTCAGGTATGAATACTTGTGAGCATTTGAGTAATTTAGTATGTTGATTAAATGTTAGTTGATTTAAATATTTGGGAATTTAAATCTTTTTGCGAAAACATTTTTTCAAAATATTTATGACCTACAAATAGTTTAAAGAAAATTCGAGGATTTATTTAAAAGAAAAATATTATTTTAATCACTGTCGCTCGAACGAGACTGTGGGTTGTTCAAACGACATTCCCATATCGCGCGAACGAGATCCACATCTCGCTCGAACGAGTCTACCGCCTCGATTTTCGTGTTTTAAGTTTCTTGGACTATGTGTTGCTCAGTTATATAATAAAACGTGTCTGCGAAAGTTTTTACAACAGAACAGTTTCAAAAAACTCATTCCCATACAGTTTTTCATCATCTGGTGTTTGTTCAAGATCAAAGTATTTGATTCCAAAGTTTGTGATCTTGAACGCATTTATAGAAAGACAATTCATTCACTACACCATTTTTCACTTTGTGGGAAGAACTCTACAACCGAAGAGCTGCGTGCTATTGTGGAGGGAGTCCTTATGAAGTAACTTGTGGAGAAGCCGTCGTCTTCTCTACTACTGTCGACCTGGAGTTCTTGTGGGATATTTCAGCCGACGACATCGGAATCGACACCTGCAGGTATTTCGTATGTCACCCTATTTCATTGTAATCCGTGTAAGCAGTGTCTTACAAATTATAGTGAAATAAAAAGGTTTTGCCCTTCGGGGATTTTTCCTGAAATTGGTTCTTTTACCACATGTTTTATTCATAGAATGGATTTAATCACATAGATGCATGTTTAGGGTTTAAGAAGTTAAAATTAAGTTTAACTCAAAATTGGAACAAAATTGGTTTTACCTAAAGTACACACTAAAGGGCATTTTTAAAGTTTTCATGGCTAAAAATCATAACAACGCAGAGGAAGAAGATGAGTTGTTAAGGTCGATTCAATTCATCTCCTTGGTCGAATCGATTGGGATAGTGAATCGATTCGGGTCATGTCCGAATCTATTCGGTTTCCTCAAGTTTTGGCAAATTCCCCTATTTAAGCCTAGAACTCGTGAATAATTATCGGGAAAACTTTTTGGATACCTTTGAAGTATAGTGAAGGATATAATGACCACTAGTAGGCCAACGACAGGGTTGTGACTTAGTAATAAGTGAGAAGAATTAAGGCTAATATTAATTGGGCATAATTTATAACGTAAGTGAATTTGGGAGAATGAGATTGAGTCATGGGGATTTTGAGTGAGCCTAAGATGTAGACCAGTAGTGTGTGAGTGAATTAGCTACTGAAATAATTTAAGGTGTAAGTAGGTCCCTTCGGGTAAAAAATAATACTCAGATGATAAGAGAGTAAAAATCATGAATTGATTAGTACATGGAGTATTTGAGAGTTATATTACGTACGGGTTATATTTATAGATTGTGTCTATATCTATACGGACTGTATTATAGGTTGAGTGTATATCTATATGTATTATAATTATAGGTTGTGTGTATGCCTATATGTAACATATGGATAGGTTGTGTGTATGCCTATTATATGCTTTCTTATGTGTGGGAACATACCTATTCTACCTGCTATCATGGAGGTTCCGTGTAAAGGGCGATCCCACCTTGACGATTTTAATGAGGCCTGGATGTATGCCCTAGAACATACAACCAAGGTACGATCACTATCTGAGTGTACGATAGTATTGACGGTCAATTGGGTACGTTAGGTGTGTACGTAGACCATAGGCTTGGAACTATATTCGCCTCCAATATGTGTTGATTTGATTTATGGTTCGAGGGTGATATCCGAACCGATAGTCGTTGATTGGGTACATGAGGTACATGGACTTGATAGTAGAGTATGCAACTGTGCATCGCGGTGGTCAGTCCGGGAGATGCTGTATATATATATATATATACTTGGGTGATTTATCCTACTTTTGTGAAATAGTAGGGAGATTAGATAGTGCATATCTAAAATAATGCTTAATCTACTTATGTGTGATGGTAGAGAGACAAATAATGAATATCTAAAATATAATGTAAGTAAAGAAACTTAACGGAATAATTTAATGATAACATAAGCAAAATGTCAACTAAATGGTGTAATAATAACATGTGGGAAATGTTAATTATTAGTTAGTTTGATGGCGTACTGTAAGGGCGATACAGGAAAGTTAAAGAGAAACTTAACTAAGGACTTAATGATAATTAAGGGTATACTGTAGAATACTGTATGGGTTGTACGGGTGAGCTAAACCTGATAGTAGTTAGTTAGATACTTATGAGGTATAGTTAGGCTAGGTAACATAATTAGGTGGGATAAGTAGGAGACGTTAGGTGTGCACTATAAAGGAGTGGTGAGGAACTCAGGAGAGTGTACGCAAACTAACATGTGTAATCAATAACTACTTTTAAACCGTGGTTTAAATTCTTGCTAAATATTTTCAAAAGGTTTTCTTGGGCTCTAATCCGTATGCAAAATATTTTCAAAACCTTTTAGGTGTCCTGTCACAGGGATGCCCAACTTGATGATCTGTTTTAGAGATGAATAACAGTAGAACTTGTGGATGCTTGCAGGATTTGGATTAGACTCTTCAGTTACTTCATTCCTAGAGTAGGATTGAGTTGTAGTTATTTCATTTGGGCATGTCTCCCCTTCAGCTATTTCATTTATTCAGTTTTATCAGATTATGTATTTTTTTATTCAGTTTTATTTCATTAGATGTTTAGTTGGATTTTTGTTCTGGGAACCAATGGTTTATTCGACGTTATTCCATTCAGTTGTTTATCTTGTAATTGGTTTAGATTTTTATTACTCCGTGGATGGTTTGGTTATTAAATTTATTTTTGCATGATGTTATTTATTGAAAGATAAAATTTGGCACCAACTTTTTGAATACTAGGTGGCTCGTAAATTCTAAAATGTTTTTGACAGTGTTGCTAAGAATTAACCAAATGAGCTTATTGTTTTATTTTTATAAAGGACTGATCAATCGATATTTAAATAGGCAGGGTGTCATAGTCCTATTTCTGTTTTAGGGGACACACCTTCTTGGGTTTGCAAGAGTCGTGACCCCTCCACGATAGTTGGTGAACCTACACTAGGTGTCAAAACTCGCGCGCAACTAAAAAATATTGTTAGTTATCTTCGTTAAACGTCTACAGTTGAGCCCAAGAATGTCAAGGAAACACTCAAAGATGAACACTAGACATCTTCTATGTAGGATGAGTTGCTTCAATTTAGAAAGAATGATTTCTAGTAACTTGTCCCCTGACCTAATGGGACAAATGTGATTGGTAACAAATGGATATTTAAAAATAAGATGGATGAGAATGGTACCATTATCTGTAGTAATTCTAGGTTGGTCACTCAAGGTTACACACAGATTGAGGGTGTAGACTTTGAGGAGACATTCTCTCTTATTGTGAGGCTTGAGCTTGTCCATTTACTACTCGCCATCGCATGTCATCTGCGCTTCAAGTTATACCAGATGGATGTCAATAGTGACTTTTTGAATGGAATTCTACAGGAGAAAGTTTACGTGGAACAACCGAAATGGTTTGAAAATCTCAAGCACCCAGGAAACGTATATTATATGAGGAAAGCCCTGTATGGTTGAAGTATATACCCCGTGCTTGGTACGAGTGACTTACTTCCTATATCTTGGCTTTAAAAGAGGAGGAGTTGATAAAAATTTCTTTATGAGGAGAGAGTTTGATGTTATTCTGGTTGCCCAAGTCTATGTGGAAAACAAAGTATTTGGATCTACGTGCTCTTGCCATGCTCACGACTTTGAGGAGGAGATGAAAAGTGAGTTTGAGATGAGCATGGTTGGTGAGTCAACATTCTTCCTTAGTATCCAAGTTCGTCAGTTAGAGGATGGGATGTTCATATCCCAATACAAATATGCAAGAGACCTTGTGAAGCGGTTTGGGTTAGACTCCGCTAAGCACTTACGAACCCTTATGAGCACCCCGACTAAGTTTAGTAACGATACTTCAGGTAAGGACGTAGAGAAAATATTGTATCGGAGTATGATGGGTTGTCTTTTCTACTTGACTTTCAGTCATTCCGACATAGCCTTTAGTCTTCGAGTTTGTGCGAATTATTAGGCATCCCCGAAAAAGTCACATTTGCTTGATCTTAAACGTATCATTAACTACGTGAGTGGGACTCTCTCATATGGCATTTGATATTCCTTCAATACTAATAACCACTTATCTGCCTACTCGGATGCCGATTGGGACGAGGATGTTAATGGATTTAGTAGCACTTCAGGTGGGTGTTTCTACTTTGGTACTGCTCTTATCTTTTGGTTGAGAAAGAAGCATAACTCCATTTCTTTATCAACTACGGAGGCTGAGTACATCGCCGTCAGGAGTTATCGCACACAACTCTTGCGAATAAAAAAAATGTTGGAGGATTGTGGGATTTCACCGAGAACCCTGACTATTTCCTCTGATAATACAAGTGCGATACATATATTCCGAAATCCAATCCAACATTCACGCATGAAGCACATTAGGATACACGAGCATTTCATTTTAGACCTAGTAGAGGAGAAGGTCGTATGCTTGAGCTTTGTGACCATCAATCACTAGTTAGCCGATTTATTCATGAAACCTTTAGATGCCCTTGAATTCAATAGTCTTAGGAAGTCTTTAGGTTTCTACGGAGTTGACTGAGGGTTGATTACTTTATCTAGTATAAAATGGTTATTCATTCTTATATCCTTGATCCCTATTGCTAGATTGTATTTTTTATATTATACTTGTATTATTTTTTTTCTTTTTCCATATTTTACAAAAAATAAAAAAAGATTTTTGGTTTTTGAGAAAAATGAAAAGTACAAGAGATTTTTTTAAAGAAAAATGAAAAAGGCAAAAAGATTTTCTTTTTATAAAACTTTTGAAAAACACAAAAAAGATTTTTGTAGTTTGTTTACACCTTTTATGGGTGGACATTGGGTAGCAGAGTCAAAATATAATTCCATTATCCATGTGACTTTTTGATAGTATTCTGAGTCAAAACATCATTTCATCCATGTGCTTAATAATGTGTTGGAGTCATTGAGTTATGATTAGACGATTACTTAGTACATGTTTGACTCACTGTCTCTTATACTGCACACGTACACGAATTGATTTGAGCATTGCACTTATCAGTCACATGTCGGTCAAGGTGTTTTCATCACAAATTTGTCTAAAATAAAAAATATATCATATGATATATGGGTTGTGCGTGTAAGAACCATTGCCTAGATTGAAAAAAATAAAAAAATATTTTTTCAGTAAATTTGATATATATTAAGAAATGGAATCGGTTGCGAAGGACAGGTTGAATTTGTGTGAAAATCCACCATTTCCAAAGAAAAAAGCCTAAAAGATTAACGACACATAGAAACATAAGTGTCGGGCCAAATTTAGACTTAATCATTGATGCTTCATTACACACGAGCATTAATTTCTTCAAATTTCTTTGAGTGAATTTCTATATTATGAGGGGATTTTAAAGGAGTTAAGGTAGAAGATACATGAATTTGCACATACCATATAATATCTAAAAACATTAACATGTTTTAAGTGCTATTGGTGCGAAAATCACTTTAGACTTTGATTTGCCGATTAGATTGAGTCAATTTCATATGAATTCATTTTTTTTACACCTAAGATAGACCTCAAGTACATTAGTTAGGATTATCTCAAATCCACCGTGCACATATTTTATGTTTGTTTATGTTGATTTACCGATCGAATTTGTTCACACCCATTCTTTATGCTTTCACAACACGGTTATCTTAGTGTTAGTTCATGGTATGTGTTATACTTATATATTTTTATACATTATATGAATTTGAAAATTTTAAAAATATTTGGTTTGGTTTTTCTTAGTTTATCGTTGCGATATTTATTGCCTGATATTTGTGATGATATTCTTTGATTTTTTTTTACACATTCTAATTTATTCCTTTAGTTTTTCCTTTTCTTATATATTTCGGACAACATGAAAGGGGGGGGGGGGGGGGGGGGGGAATTATGGGGGAGACATAAGTTCTGATTATCATTTAATATTTCAAACTCTTTGTTTCATCACGGGTATTTCTTTGTCTATTGTGTGCATGTAAACTTTAATGAGCATATGCAAAGTATACTTAAAGACAATGTTCCCAAAAAGATGATCATGAGAAGGTGGGAGAATTGAAGATTTTGAGGTTTGAAGATGTTGAAGATTTCGAAGACTTATGTATTTTGATATCATTCCATTTGTGGGTTTTGGGAGGGTATTAGAATAATGCTTATTTTAGGAATTTTTTTAGCTATTCAGATTTGTTATGTTTGTACCGGAATAACCACAGGTGGATATTTGTAAGGGCAACATTTCAAATATTTCCCCTAGTGTCTAGGTTGCATACTTTATGGAATATCCCGTTACTCTGCATCATGTCATCATGATCATTAAGAAGAATCAAATATTCGGATATATAGCAACTCCAATGTGCATCTATAACGTGCACCACTACATCTTTAATGTGCATCACGTTCATCTATATCATGCTCCAATACTCCACCTAATGATGGTACGGAGTTCGAAGTTTATTTATAATTATATTGGGGGTTGTTTTTATTTTATTTGATTTAAAAATAAGGAATTTTTGGATTTAAAGTTAAATAATTTTTTGCCCTAGTTGTTTAAACGAGATGGGAATCTCGTTTGAACGAAAGGTTGTTCTGGTTCAAATCCTCGTTAGAAGTCTACATCAAACGAGCTTCGATCGAGGGCGTACTGTTTCAAGTCATTAGAAGGTCATTTAAAGCACGCTCAAACAAGATAGTTTTGTCGTTGAAACGAAACCTATTTTCGTTCTAACAAAGAGCTGGTCTCGTTCGAACGAGCATCAAACTCGTTCGAACGACTTACGGCACCTCGATTTTGTATTTTCCCATAAATTGTGTAGGTTTTTTTCAAGACTTTTTCAAATACGATTTCTACAAACCTGCTTTATAAAGTCTCATCTTTTAAAAGTCAAAAGACCTTCTGATTCACATGCATCATCTCCCATATATAATTGTGAACCCACATTGAAATCCTCACGTAATTTCACACCGGAATTACATCTTGTGGAAAAGGTGTCTCTACTGCCATTCTTGTGATTCTTAAGATGATCATTATTGAAGGAAGACGAAAGTCACCAGTGGGAGATTCATCAAAAAGCTATTGTTCCTTTAGAGAATTTGTAAGTTGCAATTTGTAAATTTTATAAAGTGAATAAGAAAAGGTTTTTCCCAGAGGGGATTTTTCATAAAAACTTTCTTCTATGGTTTGAATGCATATTTTACTGTTTTATGCAATAATCATATAGTTGCATGTTCTAGCTTAAAAAGAATTTAAAATCCGTGTGGGTTGTCAGTTGAATTAAATAAGTTAATGTCATTAGATCATTGCCCACTCTCAGATTGTCGCTTTAAGTAATTAAGTTAATTAGCAAAATTTATGTAGGAATTTTTTTTAAATAAAAAATGTTAATAATAGGGGAAATAAACCATAAAACTCATGCACTATCACAACTAATGGCCTAAGGCCCGAATAAAATATTGTTTTATGTGCCATGAATTCAAATGTCCCAAAACACATGTTTTTTTGGTAGAGCTCTAACGACGATTCATGCCCTCTGGGGCCTTACAAACGTCCATATTGTAGGTATCTGGGGGTGGGATTTTTAACAAAAAAAGTAATGGAGAGCAAACGCTCAGCAGGGTGGGGAATTACGCAACACACTTTATAAGAAACTACTATACATATAACATTTATTTTAATAGTTTTGAAAATTTTGTCAATTAACGAGTATAAATGCAACTACCATGTAATGTAACCCGAGCTATGTGATCATAAACATACTTGTCCATTTTACACCAACTTTCACATAATTAGAGACCATTTATTCGTCTTTATATACTAGTCTCTATCTTATCGTTTCAATTAGGTTGCATTTCTTACATTTTCTAAGAACAACCTTATTTATTTCCATTTCCATAATTCCGTTATCAACATTATATTTTTCTCGGAATTTATCAAATAACCACATACCTTAATGTGAGCCCAACCACTAACTACACTACCAGATGCTCTGGCCAGTAATTTTGGGTCTTTTATTCCTGAGTTTTGGGCCCTTCTTAATGTTTTCTTGTTGTATCTGAGTCCACATTGATGTGTTTTAACATTTTATCAAATGTCCACATTATTCCACCATTATTAGCATTATTACGGTTCACATTTGTGTTTCACGCCGTTTTCATACCACACTATTCATTTCTTCAGCTTTAAAAAAAACGATAAGGTCAAATTTGGAAGTTCAAATTCTAAGACCCTCTATTTTATCGAAATTACAATTATGCCACTCATTTGTCTAATACTTTGTGAAAGCACATTTTTTAAATTATGACATAAAAAAACCTCGGTTTATGTCCAAAAATCATATTTCATCATTTTACTTCAAGAAAATTCCATTTCTTCATATTTGTTTAACATCAAATACATTTAATATTATGAAGGCTGATTTTATAAAAATGTCCATTTTAACCTTATAATCATATGCTGTCTTGAACGTCGTTAATCCTGATTTTATCAACATTTTACAACATATTTAAGGGTTGAACTTTTCAACTTTCTTATTTCATCTTGAAACTCACTTTATTCTTCATTTATCATTTATATATGTCCTCTACTAATATACTACAAGATTCTACACATGTGAGGATATATTTCGACCTATAAATCCAATAGTATGAGTTCTAAAATTGATTTTAACTTGAAATCATATTTTATGGACATATTCATCTTATTCCAAGATTATAATGATACTTTTTCCACAAAAGTCCTTTGAAGTTTAGTTTTCTTTAAAGGTTGCACTTTGCATAAGAAAAACGTTAAAAAAAACACATTAGAAAATAACTTTGCAAGATTATCTTCATTCTAATATGCATCCTAACATGTATCTTATGTTTTAAATCTTAAAGACACGGTGAGGAAAACCCTATCCTGAGTTTGAAGAGAAGAAACAAAAAGTGATGACTTGAAAGCTCCTAAACTCCAAGAAAACCTCAAGAAAGCTCCTAAAAACTCCCAAAGCTCCAAGAAATACACCATTTCCTCTTGAAATCTCTAAGAAAAATTATTTAACCCTTCTTATTCTTTGAACAAGGCTTGAAATGGGTCTTTTAATCTTGCAAATGGGCTATATATAAGTTAGAAATGAGGTTTGAAGCTTTGGAATGGATGAAATAGGATTGGAAATGGAGGAGAGGACTTGAAAATGTAGAGAGAGTGTAAAAATCAGATGCAAATGGAGAGAAATGAGTTTTCTCCACCCCTCACCTCTATTTATACCCAGAAGCCCTTAAACCCTTTAACCTTTGGTCCAACAAAAGTCTTAGCCTCATTTGATTTGCTCCATTCGGAGATTGACAGATCAAGAAATCTAACGGTACTTATATCAACAACACATTTCGATATACAGAGATATGATTTTTGCAATCTCATTCGAACGAGACTAAACCTCATTTGAATGACAATATACAACTCATTCGAACGAGGTTCCAATAAGAATTTAATAAGGCTGGTCAGACATGGACAGGTAATTATCGTTCGATGATCATTTGAAGAGCTGTTCAATCAACACAGGCTCCTCGTTTAAATAACCCATCATGGTTCTAAAGAGATTTGAATCTCGTTCGAACGACTTAATATTTCATTTGAACGGCCCAACACTTTTCTTATTTATATTTTAGGTCATTCAATCCAATTTTAATTGCATAAAGGTCACGCGAACAATTCGAAATAGAAAATCATCAATTATATTAAGTCCATGTACAATAGGCATGCAAATTAGAGGGAAATGAGGTACAATCTCAGGCACGGTCGTCACAGTACGATTGGAAGAATGGACTTGATTGAATGGCCAACCACTTTTGATAAAAAATAGTTCTATAGATTTAAGTTTTTATAATATATAAAGAGATTAAAAGTAAAGTAGATAATGTATAAAAGAGGTAGTATCGATATGCACCTTGATAAATATATTATAGTATATTATTTATTCATATCAAAACACTTTATTTCCCTTCATATAAACAAATCATTCATATAGGATAATTATAACGGTCCATTTAATATGCATGTTTTGTCTTTGACAAATTAATACTTCGACCTTTGTTCCCATGTGTCGTGCTTGATAGGAAAAATTTGTCGAAGTAATTTTTTCTCACTTTTAGTCACATGACACTTATTGTTCCTATTTTGGTGGAAACATTTTCCCTCTAAATTCACAAAGAAAATTTTGTCGTGTATTTTTACTCTCCAAAGAGGCTAAACTAATGTATGTGATTGGAAAGAAAGTTGCCTAGTATTGAAAATGTTTTCTTGGAAACTTTGATCGGAAAGTATTCCCATCAATATAAACCTATGTAATAGAAAAGTCAGATTTGGCCTGCTTTGTCCCATTTTTTATTCTACCCCCGAAATAATAGAACACCTTGTCACCTTATGCCATTAGACCTCTAATTTTTAGGCCTCATCACCACTCACCACTCGAATTCTCCCACATACCATCACATGTACAAACGAATGGTTTCTCTCAATCCTTAAGAGTTGTTCATTATTACCCTCTTTGGATCAAGACGTATTTTTCTCTGCCTTTGTTGGGCTCTTTTGAAGGCTAGAAATGATCAGACTGTTAGTAATAGGTTTCCTAAGGCATCATATTGGATTAACTTTTTTTTCTTAGAATACCACGAGGTGTCCGGGCCAGTTTACATGCACCTCGACTAATCCACATTCGCGGTTCATAGCTTTCGTTTGGAAAACATTATTTTGATAGTGTCAAGGATCGAACTGGGGACCAAACCCAATCCACCTCCAAGACTGTCCAAGTGGCAGTCTTATACCACTTAACCAAGACGCTTGGTTGTATTGGGATTAACTATACAGTTGAACACTGAAAGGAATATTCTAAAGGTCCATAAGCTCCCCACATGAACACTCCCAGCAAATCTATGAAATTTTAATTCCCTAAAGATGGATTGCCTCAAGAGAAAATATTCTAATGGCAAATTTTGATGCTAGTTTTTCCAAGAAATACAACTCCAGAGCCCCCCCCCCCCCCCCCCCCCCCCCTTATTATTAGATAATATAAAAGGAACATTGTTGTAAGATCTTGGTGTACAATTAGTTTTGTTACTGAATTTCATGCGGTTGTTATATACACTTGTCCTAACAAAGACAAGGAATTGAGTAGAAGGTTCATTATGAAAATACAACTATGTAATATCTATGTGCACATGTTATATACAACTTGTCCTAAAAAATATAATCTATACAAAAAAAAAAGACTCTAACATGTTATAACTATGTGCACATGCAACTACCTCATATATATATATATATACACACACACACTTTAGCGTATAAAAGCGTTTTTACTCCAAACATTATTTATTTTAATTAATTCACCTTAATCTTGTCAAGAATCCCTTCTTACTTGACTTTACCTTTATTTCTTGATCTAACACACCTAGTTAAATGATATAAACGGATACTCTTTTTTTAAGAAAAATCATTTTTGTTACTGAAATGATCCCTTTACTCATACTAAATTTACCTTATAATTTCATTGAAAATCACCTTTCAATACACGCAAGAACCTCGTTAGAAATAAATATTTTCTTTGAATGCCTTTCATAAACACACACTCTTTTATTAATTATGGGTTAAATATATTTAGGCTGCTTAATTATCGATTTAGTCACTTCATTTTTCTATTTCTTTTACTTCATGGATATTAATAAATTTCTTGCATTACTTGCAAACATTACTTTACCAGAATATTTATTAATTTAATTGAAGTTAGGTTATCTTTTCTTATACCCTCCACATAACCCATTGGTTGACATGTTCCATTTGTCGTTATCTTTTTCTCAAAATTTTCTAATATCTGTATACTTTAACGGGCCCCACACCGCTAGTTATGCTACCATATGCTCTGACCAGTGATTTTGGATTTTTCACCCCAGGGCTCCGGGCTGTCATTCCTTAATTATCTCCGTGTCATTCGATTCCATATTAATATATTTTAATATTTTACAAATGTGCACATTATTTCACTTTCTTTTACTGACTGAAGCCAAAACTTGGAGTTTCACCCCAACTTGTATTACATTTTAAAATAATCACTTCTTGTCTTTAATATACTCTCATTAACTTTATCCCAAAAATCATGTCATTTAGGGCCATTTTGTGTAACACATTTTTCAATATCTTTATTTCATAAAAATGGCCCATTGTGCATAAAATTACCATTTTGCCCATTTTCTTTCAAACTTCTTTTCCTCCATTTTCACAAGTATTTTTTCAAATATTGTTAAGTTACCCACAGTAATTTCTCACATATCTTTAGTTCATTAACACTTATTTAACATTTTGGAGTAACATATTTCTCAAGTCAAAAATCTCTTTATTTTATCACTTTATTTATCACACACACCATTTGGCATTTTGGAGACTACTTTACAGTAACACAATATTTTCCTTTATTTCCACATGTAATCTTGAACTATCCATTTATCACATTTTCTACACCTTTTAACACACTTTAAAGGAAAAAATTTATATTTTCTTCATTTTATGTTTAAACCCAATAAAACCCTCATTTAACTTTTTTATATGTTCATCATCAAAATACTATAAATTTATATGCATGAGAAGATGGATTTTGATTCCAAAAATACTAACAAATGGATCTAACACATGGTTTATTCTAGAAATTTCACAAGCATAAACATGCTTTTCAAGAAAAAAATACATTTTTATTTGTTTAAAACTTGAGTAAATGTCTATTTATATAAAAGTCCCAATTTTTCACGAGAAAATCTTTAGGCATTTGCCCATAAAATATTTTCAACAAAATAAATATTATTTCAAATATTTAACTCCATAAAATATTTAGGTTTCAAGATTTTTTTGAATATAACATTTTCTCAAAACTCTTGAAATCTTTTGTAAACCATTTTACACAAATCATGAGACATAACCTCTTTAAACCCTATATACCTCCCACTCTTATAAACTCAATCACAGGACTAATACTATTGAAAAATACAATTATAAGTTAAGAGTAAAGTGTTTCCCACCTCAAGGATGCTCTAAACGTGGTTGGATAAGGAGGAAGGTGATGGCAACCCCACAACTCCCAAGGTGGACTCAAGGAATTTGCCACATGCATGCTCCATGAAATCTCCAATCAAGATCCTCTTCGAACTCCAATACTTTCTAATTCTTCTTCTTCTTCTTCAAAAATTCCCAAAAATACCTGAATTTTTTTTATCTTGCATACCACATGATATAGATGGGTTTTATGGGCTTAAATATGGTGGAATATAAGGTAAATGGGGTGGTTCAAGGTGGAGGGGTAGTGGTTTTTGGCTTGGGATATTGGCAGGGCTCCATTGAAGCTCTAGATAGCTTAGAGAGAGGGAAAAGATAACTGAAAATGTGCAACAATGAGCTCTCCCATTATATAAATACCTCAAAACCCTTTAGGGGAAAAATCCTTATAATGTCCCTATCGTCAATCTCCAATTGTTCTACTGCCCTGAGAGTCTGACACGTGTCTTAATCCAATGGTCTAGATTTTAACATCAATTTCTAAAATTCAAAAATCGATTTATGAACACCTCGTTCGAACGAGAATGGATCTCGTTTGAACGAGAATACATTTTGTTTGAATGAGACTACCTTTCGTTCAAACGAGATAGCCATCTCGCTCGAATGTATTTCGAATGAAGTTGCTAATCATAGGCAAAGTTTCCTCGTTAAAAGGTTATTAGAAGACCCATTCGAACGAGATTCTAATCTTGTACAAACGCCTTTTAGTGTCGTTCGAATGACCTAAAAAAATTCCAAAGTTTACTTTAAGCTTACGCTTCTTATAATTAAATGCACCAAGGTCACCATATTACCCAGTCTCGACCCACGATTCATCACATAAGGTCCAAATCCCAATTGGCTTATACAAAATCATCAAATTTCTCGGGTATGTTCAAAGTCGTGTGGCGGGTGTTACATTTTTCCCTCCTTACGAAATTTTGTCCTCTTGTCGATTCACCATTTCTCAGTTTATAAACCATATGAACCAGTCCCAGCAACAAAAAGAAAATCAGGTGCATCACTTTCATTTCAATATTGAACAATAGCTAGTTGAATCAGTTGAAGAACATGTCGAGTCAGTTGGACTTGGCATTGTTTTGCTCCTAAACTCTTATAAACCCCTATATTAAGGTTTACCAACTCTTATTCCAAGTCATAAAAATATTTCAAGTCTAACTCATCGAAGTCCTCAATCACCAAAAGTCATCATATGCCCATTCACAAGGGGCCATCGCTAAAGAACTCGATATGCAACATGTTCAAATGCTCATCACCAGGTTAGTCATCAAACTTACATAATAATCCTCGAGTCTCCACTTACTCAATGACCATATTAAGCCAATCACCCAAATCATTGTCGCAAATTGTTTCAATTCTTGGGACTACCTGTATTGGGTCTCCTCATTTTTTTTGTATTTCTGACCATGCAATTCCCTTAAAGTTGATACTAACCTTGCATAACTAGTCACTCGCTCTGAGAAATGACATACCTCATAAGTTACAAGTCATGTGTCTAACTAAAACCTCCCACAAGATCCTTTTGTGTACCTTGGATAAATCAAGGCATCTAACTATGTAACATTCACCCGAGAATTACACCAATCCACTCGTTGTGGTAAAACGATACTACAAGTTATGTTTCCTTGAGTTGTATTATTATACGATGACCTAAAATCATCATAAAGCTCTTTACAACTAAGGCAACTAAATGAAATACTGGACGATCCACAAGGCCACTAATCCTAAGGAAAGTGAATGCGACGGACAAATTGTGCTGAAAAATGTGCAACCATATGTACATAGAACTTGTGTAAGTTAAGGGGTATTTCAAACAAGAGTTCTCCTAGTTATCGAGCTGCGATGACTACAACTGGTCCATCCACACTCAAACAGATCGAAGCCGCGATATGGCCTAACCATCATATGGAACATTACTAGGCCATCGAAACTTTGAGGACATCATCCTTAACTATTGAAATCGGAGGATCACAGTCCTCGATTATCAAAACTGAAATAGCATGACAAATTAGAATAAGAAAATAATAATTCCGAGGGAATCCCATCTGTATGCAACCATTATAGATTACGAATTATGAACATGCACCTTATGCTCAGAGTCGACGACTGCGCCCAAGCATTCTTATTGGATCCTAGAATAGCCACACAACCTGGCTTAAATCATCGACCAGGGAGAATTGAACCATGAATCAATCATCTCCTTAAGATGAAAGTAACTTAAGAATATATTACTCCCTTGAAAATCAAACGCTGGACTTCCCTCCTTTAGGATAAGGTTTACTCCTTTCACCCTTGGCAAACGTGAGCCGCTTCGGTCGACGAATGCCAACATCCTTGTTGATGCCGATATTATCCATCTGTTAGTCAACATGACATCATGACCAGCCTAACACACCTGGATTATTGTTTACTTTATCTTACCATGATCATATTTCAACGTCGCCTTAGACAGTACCTAACTAAGCAAAACATCCACATCATTGTAACCTCTAATGACATAAGGTGGTCACTACACCTATCTCCTGATTCTACCCAGACTAAATTTACGTGATGACCACACTAGCTGTCACTAGCATTTTAAGGATATTAAGTACTACATAAGTCTATGCTTTCTAATCCGTACCAATCTGGAAAGACATGCCAAGAACTAATCCATGTCCTTCTAGGCTATTCTAGTTTACATTGTCGACACATGTCGATATCCAAATCATGCATCGACATCCCTTCTGGGTGTTATTTTTAAATCCCAAACATGACATCGTCACTCTAAGTCCCCAATCCATCTCCTGGCACCCATCATGATCAAGTAAGCTACTTTCTACACTAGTCATCTTACGACAACATGCATTTTGTCCAATCATGTTGTTAATCTTCAATTACCTTTAGAATGTTACCTCGCCTACGTATATTAAATTGGACGACCTCGCCAAGGACTTCACGATTCGACTCCTTTGAGTTTGACCAATATCCTGAGATCACCACTTGAACCTCAATACAATCATCACTAGAATGCTAGCACTTCATAATACCAAACTTAACTGGGTCCTTAAGGAAACCAAACATACCCCATGTAAAATTTCTTAAAACTCGACAAGATTTAATCACCTATGATTCTTTCATCGTAGTTACGGTCTATAAATTTCTCAATATCCACATCATTACTATTAGGTTCTCGTAAAGATACTAGTCTATAAGTCTTTATACATGGTGAAATTTTAACCAGTGAAATCGTAAAGACATCACAACAAGTAAATTTCTATTCCCAATGACACCAGACACAATTGGTCCCATGGACACTCAAAGACTTCCTTAAATCATACTTACACCGAAACCTCCTCGCATTCAGCCATTACTTAGGTCGCTAAAAATGGGCTATGGTATTTAGAAAAAATCATATTTCCTTTTTTTAAACTCTGGCATAGGTCTACCTACTACCCTTTCCTTGAGACCCACTAAAGGTTTAACAACTTCCTTCCAAATGGCTAATACCATAAACTATGTATCAAATTAAACTAACACTACTAAGAAATCTGGTAGGATATAGGACGTCACGTACAACCTATTGGTCTCTAAATTCTTATTACCGATGCCACAAGGGATCTTATTCCACAAAGTTTCATCGCACTCCCTAAAACCACATTATGTAAGACTGTCTAGGGTTTATACCTATGCCACCTTAACTCATCATTCTTACACATGTAATTCACTTACCATCAATGGTCTGTAACTCTCATTATAACTTATAAGATAAAGTTTTTGATTGACCATTACCAATGCACTTACTTACAATGATAGTATCTTACCGACTCAAACCAAGTACATATCTCCAAGTGTTGACCAACAAGATTCCTCATGTCTACTAAATCATCAATTATCTACAACATGATAATAACCCAAGGATCGAGTTCGCCTAATCACATCATCATTACTAACTATCTAAAATTACCTAATCAAGGAACATAACGCATTATTATCACAATCAATATCGTTGATGCATGATAGTCTAATCGCCTAATCTCCACGTTGACTTTGCACGGTTCATGTCCCTAACTCAATGAATGCCATTTCTCTCTATTAATATCTTAATAAGCCTATCACATCACCAAGGATTGACACAAAAGAACCTCACACTAAAAACCATGGTGTCGCCACTATTGGCTCTCATAGACACTCGCAAATTACTGACATGTCTAATTAGAAGAGCAAAAAAGATTAATGATAACTAACTTGGTCGCATACCACCTGAACCGTTGAAAACATGAGCTGGAACCGTTATCAATATAGCATAACTGGCCCAAACCAGCGGCGACGTTGAAAGATCCACTACCGACCTCACCTTGTCAGTCCTGAAAGGAACCTTGCACCTACTGCTAGGATAATATTTACAATGCCCCGACCCGTATTTATGGGTTATTCGTGGTCAACCTGATCCGTCCCAAGCATTAGGTGTGAAGTGCAATGAAACAACTTATATAATGTTGCTAGTCTAGTTTTATTTAATTAACATTTCACTTGTTTAACATGCGATTCAAATTTAAATAAAACTACGTAAGGGATCCATGGGAAGCATCCCCGGATCTAAGCATACAAAGGTACTAACATAAAATAAAAAGTTTACTTACTTGTAGAAAGCTCTCAAAATACGAAACTGCACCCAACCATCGTAACAAAGTCGAGGGAATGTGTCGAATGGCCGATAAAAAAAATAAAACAACGTAATATAGAATCGAACAGCAGAAAAGAGACGCTGACACATTATATCTACTTACACATGCAACTACCTCACACACACACACACACACACACACACACACACTTTTTAATGGACGAATTCGTATTTATTCCAAACGTTACTTATTCTTATTAATTCACCTTAATCTTATCAAGAACCCCTTCTTACTTGACTTGACTTTTATTTCTTGATTTAACATACCTAGTTAAATGCCTTAAACGATTACCCTTTATTTGAGGGAAAGCATTTATGTCACCGAAATTATCCCTTTAATCGTACCAAATTTACCTTATCATTTCATTGAAAATCACATTTTCAACACATGCAAGCACCATGATAAAAAATACTTATTTTTTTAAAGCCTTTCATAAATGCCCTCTTGTATTAATTATTAATTAAACCTCTTTAGGTTTCTTAATTACCCATTCAGTCACTTCACTTTGACATTTATTTTACTTCATGGACATTTATCAATTTCTTGCTTTACTTATCCACATTATTCTTCATCTGAACATTTATTAGTTTCATTCAAGTTAGGTTGTCTTTTCTTATATCTGCCATACAACCCATATCTTGACATGTTTCACCTGTCATTATATTTTTCTCAGAATCTTCCAATATCCACATACTTTAACGAGCTTCATATTGCCGACTTTGATACCATATGCTCTGGCCAGTGATTTTGAGTCTTTCACCCCAAGGCTCTAGAACTTCCTAAATTATTCATGTGTCATTTGAGTCCATATTAATGTGTTTT
This sequence comes from Sambucus nigra, assembly GCA_949130495.1. Classification (NCBI taxonomy): domain Eukaryota; kingdom Viridiplantae; phylum Streptophyta; class Magnoliopsida; order Dipsacales; family Adoxaceae; genus Sambucus; species Sambucus nigra. Next base: position 458,829,153 of record OX422210.1, on the reverse strand, counting down.
AGCATTTTACAAATTTCCACATTATTTCACTTTCATTTACTGGCTGAAGTCAAAACCATGAGTTTCACCCCAACTTGTGTTACATTTTAAAATCATCATTTCTTGTTCTTTATACAGTTGTATTGATTTTATCCCCCAAATCACCTTCATTTAGGATCATTTTGACTAACACATTTTCTCAACAATTTGATTTCATAAAAATGTTCCACTTTAGGTAAAATTACCATTTTGCCCATTTGTTTTTAAACTTGTGTTTTTCTTAATTTTCTTTTTTATTAAAGAGAGAGGAAATTTATTTATACATAAGTTAGAATAGCCCTCACTAAAGCTTACAACCAACTAGAGAAAAGTCTATAACAATCAACAACTTAGATAGCCAAAAAAAAGGAAAATAAAACTAAATATTCAAATTCCTAATTGAAGGAATTTGAAGAGTATCCATCTTGAGGAGCTAACTAAACTTTCTTGGTTGACTAACCTTTTCAGGAATAAATTTAGAGAAGCTGCATAGGATTATTTGGAGACTTTCTTGGAGGTGCAGCTAGAGTTAATTACTTTATGTGTATTAGTTTAGTTTAGTTTTCTTTCCTTCGTATTTACACTGAGACTCAGTTTATGGTTTTTTGGGACATTCGGTTCCAAATTTTTACGAGTTTTATTCAAATATTTCATTATAGATTCAGTTGGAGTTTATTCAGTTTTATACTATTAGAGATTAGTTTATTATTTGGATTTTAGCATCGTGATGGATATTTTATCGCATGTTGGTTATTATCATTTGGGATTGATTAAATTATTTATCATGTGGATTGATTTTTAAATGTCTCATATCTGTCACGTGCTAAGAATAATATTTTATTTACTTGCACCCAACTTAGTTTTGGTGGCGGTCAACGCTAAATTTTACTGGGGTTTGACATAATGGAGCACATTTGGAGCATTTTTAGAGGATAAATTTGGTAACCCTTTGAGGACACCTTTGGAGGTGGGGGTTTCTCCTCCTACACCAACATTCCGACCACCGTTGGAGCCTTTAGAGGTTGAAAAATCTCTCTCTTAGCATTAAGACTCTATTTTGTATTATTTGTAGTCTTGTAGTTATATTACATAAGTAGGGTGTATTTAATTAAATGGTGAAATCATGTGTAGTAAATAATAAGTATTTTTATGGAATAAAAATATTGGTAAAATATTATTTTGTTGGAAATAAAGAATGAGTAAATATTTCAAGATGTTGAAATACTAAAAGTTGGTATTTTTTAAAATGGTGTATTTTATAGAAAGATAAATTTTAAACATTTTATGAAATAAGATGGTTGAAGATAATGATTTATTTTGTTATATATTTATGAAATAATGTTTCAAAGTTTCTTGTAACAACGTTAATTTTATGAAAATGGACGTTCAATTTGATGAAATTAAATGTCTTCTATACCTTGAAAGTGTATTTTTGCAAGTAAAATGAATTTCTAAGAAAATGTATGTTTAACCCATTAATAGGATTTTAAGGTTTAAAATTCATCTTCTCATTCATATAAACTTGTCGTATTTGGATAATGGATGTATAAACAAGTTTAAAGAAGATCTTATTGGGTTTAAACATGGAATGAAAAGAAAGGAAAAATTCTAGTCTTAAAGTCTATGAAAATAGGATGAAAGGAATAATAAACATAAAGTTGTATGACTACATGCATTGATAAAAATAAATGGTATTTTCTAATAAAATTAGTCTTCAAGCGTAATTAGATTTGTGAATAAAGAAAGTAGAAAAATGACTAGTTTGAAAGATGGTTAACAAAAGGGTGTCAATGGTTAAATATTGGAAAGTTGGTTTGTATGACTTAATAATATTGTAAAATATTAAAACAATTGGAAGGAAAATAATGAGATAAAGATGTTTCCAAAAATAAGAATAACATTACAAGGTTAAAAGGGTGTTAAGGTGTTAAAATACTTAAGAAGTTAGTGTGAGTAACTTAATAGTGTTTTCAGAATATTAACACTTGCGAAAATGGAGTAAAAATGTGTTTGGATACAAATAGGTAAAATGGTAATTTTACATTAAGTGAAATATTTTTATGAAATAATAAATATTGGAAAATGTGTTACACAAATTGGTCCTTATTGAATATAATTTTTGGAATAAAATCAATGTTAAAGTGTAAAGAACATTAATTAGTAGAATTTCAAAGTGCATTAAAAGTTGGGGTTTAACCTCGAGTTTTGGCTTCGACCAGGCTAAAAGCAAAGGTGGAATAATGTAGATATTTGTAAAATGTTAAAACACATTAAAGGAACTCAAATGACACCGAGAAAATTAAGGAGGGCTCGGAGCCCTGGGATGAAACACAAAAAATAACTGGTCAGAGCATATGGTGCGCATAGTCGGTGGTGTGAAGCCCATTGAAGTATGCGATTATTGAAAGATTATGAGAAAAGATAAAGCAATAAGGAACACATCAATAAATCTGTTGTGTTAAAACAACCTAACTTGAATGAATTAATAATTGTTCCAGTAAAGGTGAAATGGACAAGTAAATGTGTAAATTGATTATTATCCATAAGGTAAGGAATAAGGAAAAGTAAGTGGGTAAATGGGTGAACCTAAGTGGTTAAACCCATCACTAACATGAGAATGTGTTGTAAAAGGTTTTCAAAGGATAAACGGGTATTTCTTAACACAGTGAACATGTGTGTTAAAAGGGTGATTTTCAATAAAAATACTAATGCGGATTAGTTAAAATGAAAAGGATAATTTCGATAAAGAAATGGTTTTCAGTCGAACCAATGGTATTAAATAAGGTGAGAAATGTCAAAATGAGAAAATGACGTCTTTATAAGATTAAGGTAATTTATCTGGATAAATACGTTTTTGAAATTAAACAGTTTCATGCGTTAAGTGTATGTGTGTGTGTGTGTAATTGCATATGCACGTAAGTATAACGTGTCAAAGTCTTCTTTCTGTCGTTCGATTCTATACTGCATTTGTATGTTTTCCACTGAGCATATGGCTTACACCTTCGCTTTGTTAAGGTAGGTTGGGAGAGGTTTCATAATTTGAGAGTGTTATACAAGTAAGTACCTTCATTATTATTACGTTAGTAGCTCTGTATGCTTAGACATCGGGGTACTCCCCTTGGGTCCCTCACATAGTTTAATTTGAAATTGGAATTTCATGGTAAATAAGTGAAAATTTAATTAAAATAAAACTGGACAAGAAACATTATATAGGTTATTTCATTGCACATCACACCTAACGCTAAAGTCAGATTAGGTTAAATATGGGTATACCATAAGTCTGGGCTAGGGCGTTATAAATGGTATCACAACTCTAGGTTCAAGGTTCCTTTCGTGAGTGACGTGGTGAGGTCGGTATTATATTTTTTGACGTCGGTGTTGGTATGGGACGGTCATGTTTGTTTGGTAACGATTTAGTTCATGTCCTCTACGGTAAGGTCAAAGAGGTTAGCATGACAAGTAAGTTAGTTCCAAGCGGCATGTGACTAAGTTGATAGTTATTAATCGCTTACGCTCTTCTTATTAGAATTGTTTGTGATTTGTCAGTGTACGTGTAAACGAATAGTGGTGACACCGTGGCTGTTAGTATGGGGTGATTATGTTATAATTCTTGATAGCATAGGGCTTTCTAAGATACTAATAGGGTTAAATGACACCCATTGGGCAAGTGGCAAGAGTTGTATGTAGTCAATGGTAGAGGTTGATGGTTAGGGTTTCATGACTAGGCACCGATGATTGGTGATTAAAAGAATATAACCCTTAGGCGCAACACTTAGGGGTAGTTAATGTTGGTGATGTAGTTCGGCAAATTCGATCCTTGGGGTGATATCGCAATTGATGGTAGTCGAGTGAACATATGAAGTTGTGCGTGATAATAGTGGCAACGCCTAATCTTTTATGTGGGATGTGTTGTGTGATAAATTTGATGATGAGAGTAGCCTTGGTAATGGTAACACTGAGTACTGCTCATTGCAACATAGCTATAAAGGTTGTATATTTCAAATATGGAGGTTAGATGACGGAATGGAATTCATAAGTATTGATTATGTGGAGAGAACCTATTGGGTTCCTTAATTGAGGACTTGGAACTTATGTATCTTGATTATAATATAGTATTAAGGAATAGAATCCCACGCGGCACCATGGTGTAGGCCTTGGAATTTATAGGCAATACCCGACGTCCCATATCCTACCAAAATCTATATAGTTGAGTCAACTTGTAGGTTAGCACATGGCGTGATGTTTACATAGTGAGGAAATTTGAGGTTTATAGGTTGCAGGAGACGTCCTGCACCCTGCCATAATTCATAGTAGCGTTGGTTATGGTTTGTACATAGCTTATAGTCACAGTCATTTAGAAGAAAGATAAGATTATTTTCTAAACATAGAGACTCGTATTGGCCACCGAGGTAATGGCAAGGTGTGTGGTAATCCAAATGTGATAGTAGTTAATGGGAATTTTGAGGTGCCCATAGGAAAAATTATGTACGGCGTCATTGAGGATAAAGATCAAATGTTGTGATGCGTTGAGGTGTTAAATGGTTAAAGTACACTATAGGCTCTTAGACTAGTGTCTTTGTGAGCATCGAGTGAATATGATGTGGGTATTAAAAGGTTTATAGAGCGCACATATAATGATAATGTATGGATGATGAAATCTTATCGCGTCTTGAGGTTGGTTACATAAAATGTGCTTAGAGTCCTTAGGAGACGAGTTAGTCTGGTATGAAGGAGAATTGGTAGCCTAGTAATGATTTTGTTGAGGATTATGTGATGATCTCAGATTACTGGTCGTATAGTGTATATGCCAGGGTGGTTTCCCAAATCGACACAAATGGGTAATGTAATTCCTAAGGTAGTGTGATAGCTTGTGTCGTTGTAGGGGTGCTGCTCGAATATCAATAAATGACTAATATGGGTGTTGTGATACTCAGTTTTGATATGTATTAGGAAGTGTATTCGAGACTTAGAGTGATGATGCCATGTGGAGTCTTGAAGATGGCAATCGAGGTGGGGTAACATCCATCAAAACATGATTATAATGTCGGCATATGCCGACGATATATACTAGGGTAGCCTTAAGGAATAATTCTTAGAACGTCTTACCAAGCCATTATGGATTAGAAGACGTAGCCCTGTATTATATTTACTACCCTAAGAATGCCAATGGTAGCGGGTGAGGTCTCCACATAAAATGTGTGTGGGTAAAAATCGATAGTAAGATTAATGGAAACCTCGTGTGATCAAAGGACGTGGTAAGGAGTGCCTAGATTGAAATAAGTAATGCCTATAGGAATTTAGGATTTTGATCATGATATTGATAAGGCATGCAATAACCTAGGTATAGTAGGTTGGTGATATCATCACTAGTAATAAACTAGGTTAGTGTAGACAAGGGAGTGAGGTATCTTCCAATCATAACGGTTCATGTACGCTAAGGATGTGAAGGTTAGGGCCTTACTCCCAAAGAGGGAAGGGTGTCGACTTCTTAGAGGACTACCTATTTATAAATTTCTTTCGTGATGCTAGAGTGAATGGTTGTGATTCGATTCATCACAGAAAGTGACCCAGGCTGGGATATGTGGCTAGGAATCGTGCTCAGTGAGAATGTATTGAATAAGAGACGAGACTTCATGCATATGGCATAGGCTCCCTTTCATAAATCATAGTCGGACCCTTATGGGCAAAAAAATTTAGGATGTTTTCGTGTTCCTTCTGACTCTCATGTGTCCCTTTCAGTTTCAGAAATGAAGGATATATATTCTCACATGTGTGAACTTGGATGGGTTCCATGTCATGACAAGACCCGATTGGCCCTAGTAAAGCGCGATTGATCGAGTATGGTCAATTCATCTCAGTAACTGGGTGCAACTCATCTGAGGTATTCTTACTATTTCATAAGTTCTGTCCACATGTGTTTGTGCTATTGGCGACACGATTTTCTTATAGTATTTGATTTTCTGAGAATTAATGGCTTTTCTACGTGCCGACACGACATTTAATGGATCTGGTTGCAAAGAGAGAGATAATGACTTGAGGATACGGTATAGTATTGGAAATCGAGGAAAACGTAACATGCGATCTTGCTTTTCCACGGTGGGTGGATTAAGTGAGGCTCTAGTTAGTACTCAAAAGTGAGACACCTAGCGTAGTGATAGGTTCATCAGAGTGATGCAGTGGAAGGTGTAAGTCGAGCGCACAATAATGATGTGATAAGAATCTTACCCCTTGGAGTGATAAAATAACTTAGTATGGTTATCGACAAACTCATGCGGGTTGTGTAGTGAGGATAGCCTAAAAAATTTTGGGACGCGGGATGTACGGTCCTAAAACAGAATTGACTTTGGTGATGAATACAATGATTAGTTGTATTACAATTCACGTTGGGTGAGTGTTGATCACTAGAAAGGGTCACCCGTGGAGGCGCTAGTATGCCTTGGGTACTAGATTGAGTAGTAATAGAAATTATTTGAACATTATCATCAAGTGAGTAGAGACTCTGAGTCGATATATGACTTTCTGTGATTAATAAAATGGTGAGTATTAGATCATGTCTCGTGTTGATTATTTAGTGACAACACCCGTGTGGGGGCATGTAGGGTGACCTTAGTATTGCGAACATCTATGATTTTGTCTTAGAGGGTTTCTATGGATTAGAATAAAAACTCCACAAGCTTAAGGATTAACGGATCGAGAGTTTAGGGGACGAAATTCCCCAAGGAGGGAAGTTTGTAATACCTTGTCCCAATAATTCAATTAAATTTTATATAAATTATGATGGAGTGAGGGTTAAAGATAATTATTTTGAAATTTTGGGTTAAAAATTGAAGAAAATAAAATAATAAAAAGGAATTAAGGTCGTTCGAATAGTTAGGGCGGTCGCAAGATACGAGATGGACATGCCATGAGAAGGTTGCACGATGCAGTGCTTCAAACGAGATGTTTCAGCATTATAGTCCTATGTCTTACAAGGTCAAGCAAAGCCAAACTTCGAACGAGATGGAGATTTCAGTTCAACAAGATAGGCTTGTCATTTGGATGACTTGTCTCGAGAATTTTTAATCAAATTGGCCTTATGCGTTGTCACATTTCTGGCCCTTGATTTGGTGTACTGTCAAGCCCAAATTATCTTAGATTGGGCAAAATCGGATTTTTGGGCTTTAAGGATGTTTTTGTAAGGCTTATTTGGGCTATTTATTGGGTAAAATTACAATGAGAGAGAGAGGAAGAACAACTGTCTTCTATCAATGTTAGGTTATTCTTCCATCTCTTCCCACCACAAACCACCACTCCTCCATAATACATCAATCATTAAACACCACTCTCATAATGTATTCCACCATATTTTACCCATATACACCATTATTGAAGAAGATCTACGAATCTACAAGTTGTTGTTGAGAGTTTTTGGAGAAGATGAAGATGGAATTTTCAGGGAGTTTGAAGTGATTTTGCTTGGAAGCTTGAATGGAGCACATTTGGAGCATTTTGGGAGGATGAATTTGGTAATCCCTTGAGGCTACCTTTGGATGTGGGGGTTGATGTCATGGCCCTGATCCAAAATAGTATTTAGGGAACGAGTGTCTTGACACGTCACCAAGACAACAAATATTCCAATTTAATTGTTTTCTTAAATAAATGCAACGGAAATATTATCACATAGTTATGAATCGTAAAATACTGAAAGTAGAGGAATTACATCATCAGAGCTTTTTAAAGGAGACTTCATATATATTAAAAGTAACAACGAGTTACAACTTAAGAGAAAATTTAAACCTTATTACAAGAGATCCAGATATGTTCTAAATAAACATTTTACAAAAATAGCTATTGAAGCTAAATCTTCAAAATAGTCCATTTTTCGTTCCGTCCGTGAGCCTAAACGTTTTCGGAAAAATGTTTATTTATACAACATCAGCTAAAAGCCGAATGAGGTTCAATCTCCATACACTCAAGGGTTTTCAGAAAATAGATACCTATTCAAGTCAAAAGAGAAGGCATATACATATATGGATAGGAACTTGCAGTAAATAGATATATATTTTGAAATGAAAGTATATATATTACAATTGGATAGCTCAGAATAAAACAAATGCAACAAATCAAATGTGATATCTTTTTCTTTCAATCATATAATTTTGATGTCTAAGTGCACTCTAATATCGTATTCTTCTACCGTATTATACCCCGATAGTTGAGGGTCAATCGAACATGTTTGTCACAACATCTTATTTAGGGCACACCAGCGATAACCCAGTAGGGAAGGTCAGTCAGTAAGAGGTCCCTTAGGCCGAATCATATTTTCAATATTCAATATCCTTTTCAATAATCATTTTAATAGGTATGTTTTTATGGACAAATATAAACATATCACAATTGAATCAGTCATCGGTATCACATGAATTTTGAGAATAAAAGCAGTTCACAAAATATATATAGTTTGCATAATATCATATAATCAAAATACATAACGAATGTGAGAGTACTCACCGAAAATGGAGGTCAAATTTACTGGTATTGAGTCTTCGATCACACATTAATTTGATAAAGATTTAAGTACACGTTCTAAGGTCCAGTTTATACAATACTTTAATAATAACTTCCTCTTTCAAAGGATTACTGAACCCCCATTTGTCAACTTTTAAAACTCATTGATCGTAATTGAAGAATTCAATTCATAGTCTTTCCTCATCAGTCGGTTCCCAGTGGAGATGGAGGGTCACAGGGGCACCACTTAAATACCATCTCATCTAGACATAACATTTTCGGATTCATTCCCAGTAGAGATGGAGGGTCACAGGGGCACCACTTATATACCATCTCATCTAGACAGAACTTCACCGGTCCTGACTTTGGAATTACTTAAATGGGATTCTATAATAACGAGCAATTTCTTTAAAAAGAATCCTTTTTAAAAGCGTATAATTTCGAACAAGTTTATAAAATCAACTTGGGTTTGTTCTAAATTTTAAGTTTTGATTAGTGAATTCTTTATTGTATTTTACCAACATAACTACTAAGTAAAGCTATAAAACAATAAATTAAAGCTGTAAAGATGCATTATAACATTAAGATTACCTTAAGATGAATATCTTTAAGAACTTCGTCTTAAACTTTCTCACACTTTCTCTCACTATTTCTTTTTATACTTCTCAAAGAATTGGTGTGAGTTTCAAATGATCCCCAAAGGCCCTATTTATAGTTTCCCAAATATATCACGGCATTGACACGTGTCCATGATGACCAAGCTTTTACAACGTGAGTCAGTGTTGACGTGTCGCGTAACGAAGGCATCTTGTAGTCTTATTTCACTGGACTACGACACATGTTTTAGCTTCTCCTCTAACGACGACATGTATTTTGGCTTCTCCTCTAATGGCGACACGTGTATGGTGGAGGTGTTAAAACCAAACATGAGATGGAAAGGTATTAAGGGTATAAGGGTCATTTTGCACCTGAAGGGCATTTTGGTAATTTCACACCATATATTTTCAATATTTCTTTTAGGTCCCTGAAAATATTTTATTTATAAAAAGGCCTCTTTTTATTTTTCATTTTGGTCCCTAAAACTTTCTTTATTAAAACCAAGTCTCTAAAGTTTCATAAAATTGTATTTTCTACCCCAAAACTTATCACTTAGCTTAGGATGTGCCATAAAATCTCAGTTTGACCCATTTTACCATTAATTCTTCAAATTTAAAAAAGGGCTTTGTCATATTAAGAACTCAGAATATCATATATGTAATAATATATCATTATTAGATAGTAAGTGTGACGAAATTGAAAGAAGACAATTAGATATTGGCATAATAAAATAGGGTCATTACATTCTACCCTCTTTATAAAAAGTTTGGTCCCCAAACTTTACTTACATTAATTTCCAAAAAGGTATGGATATCGCTCTTTTATTTCATCTTCCCGCTCCCATGTTGCTTCTTCAACAGAATGATTCTGCCATAACACTTTGACTAGTGGAATAACCTTGGTTCGTAATATTTGATCTTTATGGTCCAAGATTTCCACTGGATGCTCAATATATGTCAAATCTTCTCAATGTATGTCAAATCTTCTCTAACTTGAACAGGCTCATGACTTAAGATATGTGCTGGATCAGGAATGTATTTCTTCATCATTGAAACATGAAACATATTATGCACACTTGAGGGTTCAGGGGGTGAGGCTATTCTATACGCAACAACACCTACCCTTTCAAGGATTTCAAAAGGCCCTATATATCTTGGACTTAACTTTCCTTTCTTACCAAATCGGATTACTCCCTTTCTTGGTGATACTCGTAAGAAAACATAGTCTCCTCTTTGGAATTCTAACGGTTGGTGTCGATTGTCAACATAACTCTTTTGACGGCTTTGAGCGATTTGAAGTCGGTTTTGTATCAATTTCACTTTCTCTGTTGTGACCTGAATCAATTCTGGTCCCAATAATTTTCTTTCCCCAACTTCTTCCCAACATGCAGGAGAACGACACCTTCTACCATAGAGTGCATCATACGGAGCCATTTGAATACTTTCTTAATAGCTATTATTATATGCAAATTCTACTAATGGTAAATGATCGTCCCAATTCCCCTTCAAATCAAGTACACATTCCCTAAGCATATCCTCTAAGGTTTGGATGGTTCTATCTGATTGTCTGTCTATTTGAGGATTAAAAGCGGTGCTGAAATTCAATTTTGTTCCCACGGTTACTTGTAGGCTTTTCCAAAAGTGAGACACGAATCTAGGGTCACGATCAGAAATAATTGAAACTGGAGTTCCATGAAGCTTAATAATTTCCCGTATATACAATTTAGCTAACTTTTCTAATGAATGGGTAATCTTAGTGGCAAGAAAATGAGCAGATTTAGTTAACCTTTCAATAATTACCTAAATAGAATCATTACCATTGGAACTACTTGGTAGCCCTATCACAAAATTCATGGTAATATGATCCCATTTCCACTCAGGTATAGGTAAAGGTTATAATAATCCTGATGGTTTTTGATGTTCAGCTTTTACTTATTGACAGATCAAACACTGAGATACAAACTCTGCCATCTCCCTTTTCATGTTATTCCACTAAAACACTTCTCGGAGATCTCTATACATCTTGGTGTTTCCGGGATGAACTATGAATCTCGAGTAATGACCTTCCTCCAAAATCTGCCTCTTTAGTTGGGCATCACTCGGTATACACACTCTATTTCCAAACCTTAATATATCATCTCGTATCACAAACTCAATTCTCTTCCCTTCAATAACCTCTTCTTTAATATACTTCAGTTGTGGGTCATTTGCTTGTGCAACTTTAATTCTTTCCATCAACGTGGGTTGTATTTGTAAGTTTGCGATTATTCCTCCTTCGCCATAAATACGTACATCTATTTCCATACTTCTCAAATCTTTCAAAAGAGCTTCCTGGCTGGTAATAAGACATGCTAAATTTGGTGTAGACTTTCTACTCAAAGCGTCGGCAACTACATTAGTTTTCCCCGAGTGGAAGATAATATTTACATCACAATCCTTCATCAATTCTAACCACCTCCTTTGTCTCATGTTCAATTCATTCTGAGTAAATATATATTTCAAACTCTTATGATCGATATAAATCTCACAAGTCTCACCATACAAATAATGTCTCCGAATCTTAAGAGCAAAAATTACCGTTGCTAATTCTAAGTCATGGGTTGGATAATTTTTCTCATGGGGTTTTAACTATCTCGAGGCATAAGCTACTACTTTTCCATTTTGCATTAGCACACACCCCAAACCATTTTCAGAAGCATCACTATAAATCACAAATCCTCCTATACTTGAAGGAATAGTCAAAGTTGGGGCAGTTACTAATTGATTCTTAAGTTCTCGAAAATTATTCTCAACTTCCTCAGACCATTCATATTTCACCGTCTTTTGTGTTAACCTAGACAGAGGTTTGGAAATACTAGAAAATCCTTCAACAAATCTTCGATAAGAACCTGCTAACCCTAGGAAACTACGAATCTCCATCACACTAGTTGGTCTTGGCCAATCTAGTATAGCCTCGATCTTTTGAGGATCAACCGACACTCCCTCCTTGGATATGACATGTCCTATAAAAGAAACACTAGGCAACCAAAATTCACACTTCTTTAATTTCGCATATAATTTCTCTTTCCTAAGGATTTGTAAAACTATCTCCAAATGATTCTCGTGTTCTTCAATACCTTTGGAATAAATAAGGATGTCATCAATGAAAATAACCACACATTGATCCAGATATTTCCTAAACACTCTATTCATTATATCAATAAAAGCGGCTGGTGCATTAGTTAATCCAAATGGCATCACAAGAAATTCATAGTGACCATATCTAGTATGAAAAGCTGATTTCGAAATATCCTATTCCTTAATCTTCAATTGGTGATAGCCTGACGTAAGGTCAATCTTCGAAAATACTTGTGCACCTTGCAGTTGGTCAAACAAATCATCTATATGAGGTAAGGGGTATTTATTCTTAATGGTCACCTTATTTAGTTCACGATAATCTATACATAACCTCATCGTCCCATCCTTCTTTTTAACAAATAACACTGGAGCACCCCAAGGGGATATACTAGGTTTAATAAAATCCTTATCTAACAGATCTTGTAATTGAACTTTTAATTCCCTTAATTATAAAGGTGCCATGCGATAAGGTGGTTTTGATATTGGTGTAGTTTCAGGAACAAGGTCAATGGTAAATTCTACTTCTCTACTAGGAGTTAGACTGGGCAAAATATCTGGAAAATGCTTAGCTATAGGAATATCTTCTGACCTAGGATCTTTTGTTTGTAAATCAATAACACTGGCAAGGAATCCTTGACATCCCTTCTTAAGAAAACTACAAGCTTCCATTGCAGAGATAATACGCATGGGAGATAAGATGCTAGTTCCTTTAAAACTGAATTCTGGTTAGTTAGGAATTTGGAAAATAACTCTCTTCTCAAAACAATACACCCTAGCATGATATGATGCTAACCAATCCATCCCCAAAATGACTTCAAAACCTCTTATGTCTAAAACTATCAAATCAGCAAATAGTTTATGACTACTGACATTTATAGGGCAAGACTTATATACTAATGTTCCTGACAATAACTCACCCGAAGGAGTAGAAACGTGTATGATATCATTCAAGGATTCAGGAATATTAGGAAAGCGATTAACAAAATTCACAGACACAAATGAATGGGTAAAACTAGGATCTATTAAAACTTGAAAAGGTTGTGCACATATAAAAAGTGTACTTGACACTACTGCATTAGAAGCCTTTGCATCGGAAAGATTAAAGACTCTACCTTGTCTGCCCTGATCCTTATTGTCATTAGAAGTCTTTGTTGCCGCCTTCCCTTTGTTAGGACAATCTCGCATTTTATGTCCCTTTTGGCCACACCCAAAGCAACTCCTGGTAACACGGTCGCTCTCTATGAATATTACCACAACGTTGGAATTTATCAACATTAAAGGGTTTATTTACTAAAGGTTGTCCTATATTAGGTATATTCCTAAAGGGTTTGTTATTGGGGTTCCTTCCTCTTTGTTCTCCAAACTTCCTCCTCCCCTTTCTAACCTGATTATATTCTTCATTATCCTTCTTAGCTATTGTTGCCCTAGCCACCACGTCATTATATGATGTCAACTTTAGGATGGAAATTCGGGTACGAATATTCAACCTTAACCCATGTTCAAACTTCTTGGATCTTAAAACATCGGTTATCACAACATGAGGTGCAAAACATGATAACTCAGTAAACTTTTCCTCGTATTGACTAACCGTCATATTTTCTTGGACCAGACTCATGAAGTCAGTTGCTTTTTGATCTTGCACCTTTTCATGAAAGTATTTCTCATAGAAGATCACTAAGAAGTCATTCCAACCTATGGGATTATTCCTTTCCCCATGCATTCTCTTAGTCATTCTCCACCAATGTTCGACTTCACCTTCTAACATGAATGTTCTAAATAAAACCCGTTGTTCATCTGTACACTTAAGAACATCGAACATCTTTTCCATTTGCATCACCCAATTTTCTGCTTCAGTGGGGTTAGGAGTCCCTTTAAAAGACGGCGGATTCAACTTCTTGAACTGTTCAATAGTATAACTACTTAGTTCAAGATTCCTTGGTGCTCCATTATTCACCTGATGCTCCACAATTCTTGCTAGACATTCAATTGCCTTGTATGCACCTTTCAGTCCTTCCATACTCGAACCACTAGTTCCTGGAGTTGATCTTGCCTTGGTCATTTTCTACAGTCATGGCCAAACGTAAAATGTATTATACTAGCCCAAGATTGCAACTTAGAAGAACAATGATGTATAACTAATTATATATATATATATATATATATATATATATATATATATATATATATATATATATATATATATATATATATATATTAATACATGTAGAGGGTTATCACATAAGTCGGATATTTAATCTTGTATCCTATGTATGGAAACTTAAAATCTATAACGTTCGAAACTTATGTTTAGTAGTCTACGGGTTCAAAACCTATGCTCCGATACCACCTTTGTCACGACCCCGACCAAAAATAGTATTTAGGGAACGAGTGTCTTGACATGCCACCAAGGCAACAAATATTCCAATTTAATTGTTCCCTTAAATAAATGCAACGAAAATATTATCACATAGTTATGAATCATAAAATACTGAAAGTAGAGGAATTACGTCATCAGAGCTTTCTAAAGGAAACTCCATATATATTAAAAGTAACAATGAGTTACAACTTAAGAGAAAATTTAAACCTTATTACAAGAGAGCTAGACATGCTCTAAATAAACATTTTACAAAAAGAGCTATAAAAGCTAAATCTTCAAAATAGTCCATTTTCGTTCCGTCCATAAACCTAAACGTTTCCTGAAAAATGTTTATTTACACAACATCAACTAAAAGCCGAATGAGGTTTAATCTCCAGACATTCCAGTGTTTTCAGAAAATAGATACCTATTCAAGTCAAAAGATAATGCATATACATATACGGATAGGAACTTGCAGTAAATAGATATATATTTTAAAATGAAAGTATATATATCACAATTGGATAGCTCAGAATAAAACGAATGCAACAAATCGAATGTGATATCTTTTTCTTTCAATCATATCATTTTGATGTCCAAGTACACTCTAATACCATATTCTTCTACCCTATTATACCCCGGTAGTTGAGGATCAATCGAACATGTTCGTCACAACGCCTTATTTAGGGCACACCATCGATAACCCAGCTGGGAAGGTCAGTCAGTAAAGAGGTCCCTTAGGCCGAATAATATTTTCAATATTCAATATCCTTTTCAATAATCATTTTAATCGGTATGTTTATATGGACAAATATAAACGTATCACAATTGAATCAGTCATCGGTATCACATAAATTTTGAGAATAAAAGCAGTTCACAAAATATATATAAATTTCATAATATCATATAATCAAAATACACAAGGAATGTGAGAGTACTCACCCAAAATGGAGGTCAAATTTACTGGTATTGAGTCTTCGATCACACGCTAATCTGATAAAGATTTAAGTACACGTTCTAAGGTCCAGTTTATACTATACTTTAATAATAAATTCCTCTTTTAAAGGATTACTTAACCCACATTTGTCAACTTTTAAAAGTCATTGATCGTAATTGAAGAATTCAATTCATAGTCTTTCCTCATCACTCGGTTCCCAGTAGAGATGGAGGGTCACAGGGGCACCACTTAAATACCATCTCATCTAGACAGAACATTTCTGGATTCATTCCCAGTAGAGATGGAGGGTCACAGGGGCACCACTTAAATACCATCTCATCACTGGGCCTGACTTTGGAATTACTTAAATGGGATTCTATAGTAACGAGCAATTTCTTTAAAAAGAATCATTTTTAAAAGCGTATAATTTCGAACAAGTTTATAAAATCAACTTGGATTTGTTCTAAATTTTAAATTTTGATTAGTGAATTTTTTATTGTATTTTACCAACATAACTACTAAGTAAAGCTATAAAACAATAAATTAAAACTATAAAGATGCATTATAACATTAAGATTATCTTAAGATGAATATCCCTAAGAACTTCTTCTTAAACTTTCTCACACTTTCTCTCACTATTTCTTTCTATAATTCTCAAGGAATTGGTGTGAGTTTCAAATGATCCCCAAAGGCACTATTTATAGTTTTCCAAAGATATCACGGCATTGACACGTGTCCATGATGACCAAGCTTTTACAATGGGAGTCAGCGTTGACGTGTCGCGTAACAGAGGCATCTTGCAGTCTTATTTCACTGGACTGCGACACGTGTTTTAGCTTCTCCTCTAACGACGACACGTGTTTTGGATTCTCCTCTAATGACGACACGTGTACGGTGGAGGTGTCAAAACCAAGCATGAGGTGTCGAGCATGAGGTGGAAAGGTATTAAGGGTATAAGGGTCATTTTGCACCTGAAGGGAATTTTGGTAATTTCACACCATATATTTTCAATATTTCTTTTAGGTCCCTGAAAATATTTTATTTACAAAAAGGCCCCTTTTTATTTTTCATTTTGGTCCCTAAAACTTTCTTTATTAAAACCAAGTCTCTAAAGTTTCATAAAATTACATTTTCTACCCCCAAACTTATCACTTAGCTTTGGATGTGCCATAAAATCTTTGTTTGACCCATTTTACCGTTGATTCTTCAAATTTAAAAACGGGCTTTGTCATATTAAGAAGTCAAAATATCATATATGTAATAATATATCATTATTAGATAGTAAGTGTGACGAAATTGAAAGAAGACAATTATATATTGGCATAAGCAAATAGGGTCATTACAATTGCTCCTCCTACACCAACATTTCTCTCACCATTGGAGCCTTTAGAGGTCGAAAAATCTTACTCTTAGCATTAAGACTCTATTTTGCATTATTTGTAGTCTTGTAGTTAGATTACATAAGTAGGGTGCATTTGATTCAATGGTGAAATCATGTGTAGTAAATAATAAATATTTTTATGGAATAAAAATATTGGTAAAATGTTATTTTGTTGGAAATAAAGAATGAGTATATATTTCAAGGCCTTGAAATATTAAAAGTTGGTATTTGGGAAAATGGTATATTTTCTAAAATGATTGATGTTAAAATTTTATGAAATAAATTTTTTAAAAATAGTAATTTATTTTGTTAAACATTGGTGAAATAATGTTTCAAAGTTTCTTTCAAAAATATAAAGTTGATGAAAATGAACATTTGTTGAATTTGATGAAATTAAATGTCTTTTGTGCCTTAAAAGTGTATTTTTGTAAGTATGATGAATTTCTAAGGAAGTGTATATTTAACCCATTAATAATATTTTAAGGCTTAAAATTCATTTTCTCATGCATATAAACTTTTAGTATTTAGATAATGAATGTATAAACAGTTTAAAAGAAGTTCTTGTTGGGTTTAAACATGGAATAAAGAAAAAGTAAAAATTCTAGTATTCAAGTGTGTGAAAATATGATTAAAGGAATAATAAACATAAGGTTCTAAGACTACATGTGTTGATAAAAAGAAATGGTATTTTCTTATCAAAGTAGTCTTCAATGGTTAAAATGGTCTTAAGGTGTTAAAATACTTAAGTAGTGTGGGTAACTTAATAGTATTTTGGAAAATTAACACTTACAAAAATGGAGTAAGAGATGAGTTTGGAAACAAATGGGTAAAATAGTAATTTTACTTATAGTGGAACATTTTTATGAAATAAAATATTGAAAAAGGTTCTGCACAAATTGGTCCTAAATGAATATGATTTTTGAAATAAAATCAAGGTTAAAGTGTAAAGGATATGAAATTGTAAAATTTCTTAGTGTAACACAAGTTTGGGTATAACCCGAGTTTTGACTTCGAACGGGTAAAAAAGAAAGGTGAAATAATTTGGACATTTGTAAAATAATAAAACACATTAAAGGAACTCAGTTGACGCATGAAAAATTAAGGAGGGCCTAAAGCCCTGGGGTGAAACACCCAAAATAACTGGCCAGAGCATATAGTGCGCATAGCCGGCGGTGTGGATCTCATTGAAGTATGAGATTATTAGAAGATTTTGAGAAAAGATAATGGAATAAGGAACATGTCAATAAATGGGTTATGTGGTGAAATTTATTAATACAACAAAACTTGAATAAATTAATAAATATTCTGGTAAATGGACAAGTAAATGTGTAAATTGATTAATGTCCATAAGGTAAGGGAAAAAGCAAAGTAAGTGTGTAATTGGGTGGTTAAGGAACCAAAGTGGTTAAACACATAACTAACACAAGAATGTATTGTAAAAGGTTTTCAAAAGTTAAATGAGTATTTCCTAACACGGTGAACGTGTGTGTTAAAAGGGTGATTTCAATGAAGATACTAATGCGGATTGGTTAAAATAAAAAGGGTATTTCTGTAAAGAAATGATTTTCGGTCGAACCAAGTGTAGTTGTTTCAATTATTTAACTGTGTATGTTAAAAAAAGTGATAAATGTCAAAATGAGAAAAGGAAATATTTATAAGATTAAGGATAATTAATCTAGATAAATACGTTTTTTAAAATAAAACAGTTCCATGCATTAAATATATGTATATTTATGTGTGAGTGTGTGTGTGTGTGTGTGTGTGTGTGTGTGTGTGTGTGTGTGAGTGTGAGTGTGTGTGTATATACACACACGCACACATATTCAAGGTAGTTTCATGTTCACATAGGTATAACATGTTAGAGTCTTCTTCTTGTCATTTGATTCTATACTGAATTTGTATATTTTTCACTAAGCATTTGGCCCTCACTTTGTTACGGCTGGTTGTGAGCGGTTTCATATTTTGAGATCGTTATACAGGTAAGTACCTTCTTTATTATTACATTAGTAGCTCTGTATGATTGAACTTCGGTGTGCTCCCCATGGGTCCCTCGCGTAGTTTAATATGGAATTGGAATCGCATGCTAAACAAGTGAAATGTTAGTTAAAATAAAACTAGACTATCTATACTATACATGTTGTTTCATTGCACTTTGCACCTAACGCTCTGGTTGGACTGGTTTACTATGGGTAACCCATAAATTCGGGTCGGGGCGTTACATCTTCTTCCAAAAAACTCCCAACAATACCTCCAAAATCTTTATCTTGCATAACACATGGTGTAGAAGGGTTTTATGGGCTTAAATATGGTGGAATAGGAGGGAAATTTGGTGGTTCAAGTAGGAGGGGTGGTGTTTCTTGGCTTGGGATGATGGTTGGGCTCCATTTAAGCTCTAGAGAGCTTAAACAAAGAAGGAAAATCAGAATGAAAATGTGAAATAATGAGCTCTCCCATTCTTTAAATACCCAAAAACCCTTAAGGGCAAAATCCCTAAAATGCCCATATCCCCAATATCGAATTAATCTACTTCATTGAGAGTCCGACACGTGTCTTACTTCAATGGTTTAAATTTTGACAGCAATTTCCAAACTTCATAAATCAATTTTTTAATACCTTATTCACACGAGAATGGATCTCGTTCGAACGAGAAGCACATTTCGTTTGAACGAGATTGCCTTTCGTTCAAACAAGGCATCCATCTTGTTCGAACGTACTTCAAATGAAGTTGTCCAATCTTAGGCAGAGTTTCCTTGTTAGAAGTTCTTTAGAATACCCATTCGAACAAGATTCTAATCTCGTTCGAACGACTTCTAGCGTCATTCAAACAACCCAGAAAATTTCCAAAATTTACTTTAAGCCCACTCTTCTTACAATTAAATGCACCAAGGTCGCCATATTATCCAGTCTCGACCTAAAATTCATCATACAAGGTCCAAATCAAAATGGGTTTATATAAAATAAACCGAATTGCACGGGTATATTCAAAGTCGCGGGGCAAGTGTTACACGATCCCACCTTAATAAATTTCAAATGAAAGTGCCATCACTATGATATTTTGGTAGAAATACTAATTTTATGATAAATTATTAAATCCGTTTGTATATAAAAGTATGCTTACAAAAAATATTTATTCTCACTTATTCTAAAATGTCATGGCAATCCTATCAATGTTTCATAAAATTAAGCCTTCATGATATTCATACTTAGATGAAAAATAATGGAAATTCCTTCATACTAAGACATTTCATTTGAATTCAAAAGATAAAATGTGGAATTCCAATATATATATATAAAATAAAGTATATTGGTTTTTGAATTATGTACACATTTTAACGGTCTAGATGTGTGCCACCTCCTTACATATTTTTTAAAAATGGAGGGTTGAGATCAACTCCCTCCATTAATTTCAAATGCAACACTATTTATATTTCTCTTTTACCCCTTTTGTCCCTTAAAAGTTTGAATTCCCCCTCCTTTTCTTCTCACTAATTAATTCCCCCTCTATCAGTTTATTTCAAACACAACCCTATTTGAGTAAATACCCACAAAACGACAGTCATACTCACCCCAAATTCCCATACACTCATAAAACCCCCCACGATGTGTGTTAACTCACTCCTCTCTCTCTCTCTCTCTCTCTCTCTCACAGACATTATCCCATTTCCCAATCGGCCACAAGTTCCACCCGAAACTACGTTGGTGATTCCACACCTAAATACCACGCTGGTGATTCAACCAGACCCAAATCCCACGTTGGGGATATATTCAAACGACTTTCATTTTTTTAGTAAGTATTATTTGATTTTTTTGATCATATATCCTGCTTACTGTATTACGGGTTTCATCATCTAACATATAACATCTCTTGTTTTAACATCTAAGAACCCCATCATCTAACATTGATGTTAAACCAAGAGATGGTGATAATTTTGTAACATTTAACATCTGAAAGTCGGAACTTATTCCCAAGCCCGAGCTTATTCCCAGGCTGAAGCTTATTCCCTAGAAAGTCGGATCATATTACCAAGAAAATCTAACATCTAACATCTATGATGTAAGAATCTGTGGGTTTCAGTCTTGGTGGATTTCAATCTGTGGGTTTGACTTCCTTTGTGGGTTTAAAACTTTGTGGGTTTCAATTTTTATACCTCTTTTGTTTGCGTGCAAATTTGGTTGAATACTATTGGGGTTCGTTGATGTGTTTTTATATTTGGGTTTGATATAAAGATCATTTGTGGTTTTTAAATTATGTGTTCATGATTTTCTAATTACTTTCTTTGTTATTTTCAGATCTATGAATATTAGATGTTGTTTGGTATCTCCCGAGTTTAGGTTTAAGGCATCTCTATATTGTAAGTGAATAATTTATGTTTGTGGTGTATTTCACTTTTTCATATGTAATTTTTTTTAAACAATAATTTTTTTTAACTTTATTTGCAGATTTAATTTCAATAAGTCGTTTGAAAAGAGTAGCCAATAAGGAGGAGGTCAGTTGGGTCGTTTGAGCATAATAATTAAAGTTAAGATTGTTTTTCTTCTTTTTCAGCAACTCGAAGACTCACATACACTTAAAATTATTTGGTTGGTGAGAAAATGTATTTAACGGTCTTTTATTGCTGAATATTGTGAAATAGGTTATTATTGTGAAAATGTGCCCATGTTGTGGTGAATTTAGGTATGCGGTATACATTTTTTGTCCATGTTGTGGTGAAAATGTGTCCATGCTGAGTTTGATCATGCAGTATACATTTTGTGGATATTCTTCATTTTGTTGATATTCTTTGCTTTAGAGTTTATAACAGACCGTCATTGTTCAGTTTCTTTCGCCGCTTACAATTAGTTTACTTTTTATGGGTAGTTCATTACAGAGTCAGTTTAGTGTATAAATATATATTTTGATGGGTAGTTCTTTATACAGTCAGTTATGCAGATTATATAGTCAGATAGTATGTAAAGAGCCTATAAAAGTGTTGTTTTGGCCTTTATTCAAGTTTGGTGTGTGCATTTTATTAAGTTCCAACCTTAAGAAATTGGATGCCCTGATGTTTGTTCTAATGAAAGCGTCCTTAAAGATTTTTTGGGATTTGATGCAAACATTATATTTTTGTAATATTTTGAGGTTTTTACAAATGTTAGACGGAGGGTTCGTGCTAGAATATGTTGTCTTCTTTGTTGTATTTTGTTGCATTTAATAGTTTATATTCTGTAGGGCCTGAATTAAATTAGGTTATATTAGTGTTTTTTTTAGAGTTTTAAAACGAGCAACATCCAAGTATTACAAAAAGGTATATCATTTTAGCATTTTTTCACATAAGGAAGAATACGATTAAGGGTAAAAAGTAATTTAATGTTTAACTATGAATCGTATATATTAAATATGAAGACTAACGTTTTTAGTTGTAAAACTTCAAGCGGAATTAAAATCGGAGCTTAATGGATTTTATATTGATTTTACAATTTTTGACCACTATAATTTTTTGGACGAACTGTGAGATTTTAGGCATGATCGATCGATCGATGACTGGAGGTAGATCGATCGACCCTCCCAGAAAACGTGAGCAATAAGCTATTTTTAGTA
Source organism: Sambucus nigra (assembly GCA_949130495.1). Classification (NCBI taxonomy): domain Eukaryota; kingdom Viridiplantae; phylum Streptophyta; class Magnoliopsida; order Dipsacales; family Adoxaceae; genus Sambucus; species Sambucus nigra. The sequence goes on along the minus strand of OX422210.1, from coordinate 458,806,683 downwards.
TTTGTGTAGGATTATGACTCCTAATCACTATATAACCTTGTTAATCCATAGGAGGACTTCTCATAATCACTTTTTCTCCAGTTTTTCACCAGGGAACACTTCCAAATATTTTTCCTCTCACCCATAATCATCAACCTCCTTCATTATCAAGTTTTTGTCACAAGTTTTGGCACAAGTTTTGGGAGGCTTAATTGGGGTTTAATCAAGTTGGTTCAAGAACACCCTTTTGCAAATTTTTGGCAAGGAATCCAGATTTCTAATCATATTTTCAACACGATCTTTACAGGCATGAATACTCTATTATTTTCCTTTAGTATTATGCGTTTTAAGTGTCGCCTAAACACTTAATTACATGTTTTCAAAAAATTATTAATAACTTAATTAGAAAAAGTGGACAATAATTATGGGTCTGTTTTTATAAAATCTTTTAATCTGAATAATATTCATAACCCTTTGGGTACATATGATTCATGAGTGATTTTGGGTTTTATTGGTGTAGGTTGCATGTAGAAAAATTCTAGTTTTAAAATAAATAACTTTTGAGTGCGTATAACTCATGTAATACATGTAGAGAAAATGAAATTGGGTTTTTGATGCATATATGATGAAAACTTGGTATATTTAATTTAAAATAATTAAATGAGATTATTTAGGTATTGTTGACGTTGTGATAATTTAATTAAAGATTTAAATGGATTGGACTATCATGCATAGTTTGGAACATTGGTTTATTATGCATATTTGTGTGACTTGTTGGTATTATTAAACATCATTGTGACGACGGGTTGTTGGGTATTATTGCTCTCCCTATATTTTAGAATGCCTTCTAGGAATGGGACTAGTGAGGGTAAAATTATCACGGTTTTATCATGTCGGGGGTGGGTTGATTTTTATTACTTTATCAATGTTACAACAATCTAGGTATGAGACTAGGTTATGATTTATGCTAGAAAATCCTCCTATACATAGGTTAGGATGTATTGATAACTTGGGGACCCTTAGTTATGGGACTAAGGGGTATTTTGAGGATCTCACATCGATTAAAGGGTGGGGTGTTTATAAATTATGAATTGAGAAATTGAGAACTAATACCTAAGATAATAAGACGGGTATTAAAATATATTGGAGACATAATCAGCGAGGGACGACAGTTTAAACGGTCCAGTCGACGTTTTATGTCGTGTTGTATGTGGAACCTTGTCAATCAGCGAGGGTCGACAGTTTAAACGGACCAGACGACGTTTTGACAAGAGGATGTGTATTTTGGTGGAGAAATCACCCGAGGCGGGAGGACCGCCATAATAAAATGAGGTTATAATAAAAGCTGGTTAATTTAATTAAATTAACAACGTGGGACTTGGAAATTTAAAATCATATTGGTGTACCTTTATAAATGGGATTTTTACGGGTAGTTAGTGGTTTATGTTTATCGCGTTTAAGTTAGTCCGTTTAATTTAAAATATTCTACTGTGATATTTATTGCGTATAATGCTACTGTCTGGATTCAAGGATCCTATTTGAGGGGAGTAGTGTGTATTCTTTCTCGGGGCTTTGGTTCTGACCCATGCGTTGACTAATCTTTTTCAGGATTAAAATTGGAGAAGCTGCATAAGTTTATCGGAGTTATCATTTGGAGGTGCAGCTGGAGTTATTCTTTTATGGCATAGTTTAGTTAGAATTTCCTTTTTGGTCGCATTTAATTATGAGACCTCTTTTGAGTTTTATTAGGCAATTTGGTTCCAAAGTTGTTTGGAGGATATATTTTGGGATTATTTTAGATTTTATTTAATCATTATTGGAGAATGGATTATTGGAGTTAGCATGTGATGGATCTTTTATCACTTAGTTGTTTATGAGCATTTGAGTTTGATTCAATTATGTATCTTATGGACTGATTTATTTATGTCTCATATCTGTCTCATGCTAAGAATGGTATTTTATTTAATCACACCCGGCTTAGTTTTGGTGGTGGCCGACGCCAGAATTAGGTGGGGTGTGACAAATGGTATCAGAGCATGGTCTTAGGTCTCGTAGGTTATGAGTCTGTTTAGTTTCCGCGTTGCCGATCTTTGATTCCCTTTGTTGATTCCTACTTCTTAAGGTAGAGGGTTTAGCATACGTGTTAGATGTGTTTCTTGAAGATGGGAAGTTTTGAGTTAAGGACGTTGTAGGCATTGACTTTAGAATTAGTAAGCTTGATGTGGGGATCCTTTGAATGGATTATGGAGATGATAATTATTTTTAGAGATTTTAGTACAGATGTTAGGTATCATATGTATCGATTTTTGGTGTTGAGATTTAATTTTAGGCCGTCAGCATTTTGATGACTTTCGGCTATCGGATCGAGTGGGGGATTTGTGAGAGCGTGTGGTACGCCGTTATTTTCATAGTTATGCGTATGCATATAGGCAATATATATAATATATTGTTGTTCGTTGGAAAGTGCGCGTAGGATTGGGTGTATGGACGCCCAATTATGACATTCTACGGGTAGGCATATATGAGGCTTATTTTCTTTTTGCGAGATTTAAGTGTTTTATGTGTATGCTTCGTCTAATTTCGAGGACGAAATTCTTTGCTAGTGGGGAAGTATATAACATCCCGTGTTTTTATTAACTATTTTCATTAATTAATTGGAATTTTCGAGAAAAATAAATTTTTGAATTTAATAATTTTTATTGGCTAAATATGTTGGTCATGATTTTAGAAGAATAAAACTTCAAGCGGAGTTAAAATCGGAGTTAAAATGGATTTTATATTGATTTTACAATTTTTGTCCCCCACATTTTAGGCATGATCGATCGATCGATGCCCGGGGGTAGATCGATCGACCCTCCCAGAAAACGTGAGCAGTAAGTTGTTTTTAGTATTCGGGTAGGATTAGGACTCCTAATCACTATATAACCTTGTTAATCCCTAGAGGGACTTCTCATAATCACTTTTTATCCACTTTTTCACCAGAGAACACTTCCAAATATTTTTCCTCTCACCCATAATCATTAACCTCCTTCATTATCAAGTTTTTGTCACAAGTTTTGACACAAGTTTTGGGAGGCTTAATTGGAGTTTAATCAAGTTGGTTCAAGAACACCCTTTTGCCATTTTTTCGCAAGGAATCCAGATTTCTAATCAGATTTTCAACACGATCTTTACAGGCATGAATACTCTATTCTTTTCCTTTAATATTATGCATTTTAAGTGTCGCCTAAACACTTAATTACATATTTTCTTAAAAATAATTAGTAACTTAATTAGAAAAAGTGGACAATAATTATGGGGCTGTTTTTATAAAATCTTTTAATCTGAATAATATTCATAACCCTTTGGGTACGTAGGATTCATGAGTGATTTTGGATTTTATTGGTGTAGGTTGCATATAGAAATACCCTAGTTTTAAAATAAATAACTTTTGGGTGCGTATAACTCATGTAATCCATGAAGAGATAATAAAATTTGGTTTTTGATGTATATATGATGAAAACTTGGTATATTTAATTTAAAATAACTAAATGAGATTATTTGGGTATTGTTGACGTTGTGATAATTTAATTAAAGATTTAAATGGATTGGACTATCATGCGTAGTTTGGAACATTGATTTATTATGCATATTTGTGTGACTTTTTGTTATTATTAAACATCATTGTGACGATGGGTTGTTGGATATTATTGCTTTCCCTATATTTTAGAATGCCTTCTAGGAATGGGACTAGTGAGGGTAAAATTATCACGATTTTATCATGTTGGGGGAGGGCTGATTTTTATTACTTTATCACCGTTACGTTAATCTAGGTATGAGACTAGGTTATGATTTATGTTATAAAATCCTCCTATACATAGGTTAGGACGTATTGATAACTTGGGGACCCTTATTTATGGGACTAAGGGGTATTTTGAGGATCTCACATCGATTAAAGGGTGGGGTGTTTATAAATTATGAATTGAGAAATTAAGAACTAATACCTAAGATAATAAGACGGGTATTAAAATATATTGGCGACATAATCAGCGAGGGCCGACAGTTAAACGAGCCAGCGGACGTTTTATTTCGTGTCGTGTGTGGAACCTTATCAATCAGCGAGGGCCGACAGTTTAAACGGGCCAGCCGACGTTTTGACAAGGGGATGTGTATTTTGGTGGAGAAATCACCCGAGGTGGGAGGACCGCCATAATAAAAAGAGGTTATAATAAAAGATGGTTAATTTAATTAAATTAACATCGTGGGACTTGGAAATTTAAAATCATATTGGTGTGCCTTTATTAATGGGATTTTTAATGGTAGTTAGTGGTTTATATTTATCGCGTTTAAATTAGTCCGTTTAATTTAAAATATTAAATTGTGATATTTATTACGTATAATACTAATGTATGGGTTCAATGATCCTATTTGAGGGTAGTAGTGTGTATTCTTGCTCGGGGCTTTGGCTCTGACCCATGCATTGACTAATCTTTTTCAGGATTAGAATTGGAGAAGCTGCATAAGTTTATCGGAGTTATCATTTGGAGGTGCAGCTGGAGTTATTCTTTTATGGCATAGTTTAGTTAGACTTTCCTTTTCAGTCGTATTTAATTATGAGACTTCTTTTGAGTTTTATTGGGCCATTCGGTTCCAAAGTTGTTTAGAAGATTTATTTTGGGATTATTTCAGATTTTATTTAATCATTATTGGAGAATGGATTATTGGAGTTAGCATGTGGTGGATCTTTTATCGCTTAGTTGTTTATGAGCATTTGAGTTTGATTCAATTATGTATCTTATGGACTGATTTATTTATGTCTCATATCTGCCTCATGCTAAGAATGATATTTTATTTACTCACACCCGACTTAGTTTTGGTGGCGGCCGACGCCAGAATTAGGCGGGGTGTGGAACTCCTATGTGTGATGTGCCTGGGTTTGAGAACTTCAGGATGAAATTATTGAGACATGTGACTTTTGTTAATTTCCCGGGGCATGATATTCTCATATCTACAATGCTTAATGGAGCGGAGATTATGGATGGAGCATTACTTCTCATAGCTGCCAATGAAAGTTTCCCCCAACCTCAGACTTCAAAACACATGACTACTGTTGAAATAATGTGCCTACAGCACATAGTAAGTGATCAAAATAAGGTTGATCTAATTCAAGAATATGTAGTCATTAATTAACATGAAGCAATTTAGAAATTGATTCAAGGAACCATTGTTGATGGTGCAGCAGTGATACCAATTTTTGCCTAGATGAAGTATAATATCGACATTGTAAGTGAATATATTGTGAAAAGGATCCTCATTCTGGAGAGGAACTTCATTTCACCACCAAATATGATTGTAATCCGATCTTTTTATGTAAACAAGCCTGGGTTTGAAGTTGATAAAATCAGGGGTGGTGTTGCTGGTGGAAGTATCCTCAAGGGTGTTTTGAAGGTAATTCAATTCATTGAAGTCCGTCTGGGGACTGTTGTTGAAGATGAGAGTGGAAACATCAAATACACACCGATATAGTCTAGAATAGTTCGTTATATGCAGAGCAAAATGAATTACAATTTGTTGTGCCATGTGGTATATGTCAACATGAGCTCAAGTTGTTGCTTTGAGGAATGATTTGGTGAAACTGCAACTCACATCACCCGTGTGCACCAGCCAAGGAGAGAATTTTATCAATGATTTAGAAAATTCTGTCTTCGAATTTCAGACAATGTAATAGTCCCTCGGCCAGAATTATGATCAAGTCTGCTATAAAAAAATGTTAAGCAAACTTGGTGTCTTTACAACAGAGTTAGGAGGCAAAGATAAAAGGAACGCCTACAAATATTGTTAAAAGTGGGGAAGAGATAGATGAGGTGAGAGGTGCCTATTCAATTTACTGTTTGCTTGAAAATGTGGACAACAGATTCTATGTACTTGGGTTAACTGCTTACATTTTTTTTTGGAAGAGAGTATAATATAGTGAACTTTTGTCTATATTTCTGTGGGGTTAGGGGCTATTTATGCATTTCCTATGGGGCTCCTCCCCCCCCCCCCCCCAAATTTTCGTTTTCGATTATATATTTTATTTTCACACACACACACATACACACACATATACACACACACACACACATGCACATACACGAACAGACCGAACAGACGAAATGACTGGAAATTTCAACCTTAGACAACACTATAAAAGCTTTTAGATTGAATTAAGAATTAGAATCAGTTATGATTTCAGTTTAATCCCTCACTACACCAAAATGGGCAAATTGTCACCTTTCAGCCGGTCAGCCTTGTCAAGGTCATTGACCGTGACAAAAAACACGCGTTTTATGTCACGGTCATTGACCTTGACACGACCGTGACAACTAATTGTCACGGTCAATGACCGTGACAAGCCCGTGACAAACTTAGTTGTCACGGACTTGTCACGGTCATTGACCGTGACAATTCTTTAAATAATTGTCACGGTCAATGACCTTGACACGACCGTGACAAATTTTCCAGCAAAAATCCTTTCCCCCTTCTTTTTTCCCTCCCACCGTTCCCTCCCTCCCTCTCTCTCTCTCTCTCTCTCTCTCTCTCTCTCTCTCTTCTATTTATATATATATTTGTGTGTATATTTATGTGTGTATGTGTATATATATATATATGTGTGTGTATGTGTGTGCGTGTGTGGGGGGTGGGGCAGGGTGGGGGAGGGGGTGGTGGAGGGGGGCAGGGGGTGGGGTGTGTGTGTGTGTGTGTGGTGTGTGGTGGGGGAGGGGGTGGTGGAGGGGGGCAGGGGGTGGGGTGGGGTGGGGTGTGTGTGTGTGTGTGGTGGGGGAGGGGGTGGGGGAGGGGGGAAGGGGGTGGGGTGTGTGTGTGTGTGTGGTGGTGTGTGATGGGGGAGGGGGTGGTGGAGTGGGGCAGGGGGTGGGGTGGGGTGTGTGGGCCTATGCATAAAGAAGTACCACAATATCTTAATGTTAGGGTTTGACACTGAGAAACTTATGGTATAAAGGTATTGAAAAGAAATCATCATATACTAAGAAAATTGACAAATTAAAGTTAGATAAATCAAGGACTAATGGTGGTCCATATTTCAGTTTGGAAATGTAAGATCTACCGCATCTGAATCTAGGAAGAAATGACACTGAGAAACTTATGGTATAAACAATTAAAAAAATGGGCGTATGCCGCCTATTTGTGAGCATATGATATTCTTTAGTAAAAGGCGAAATAGTAGTTCATTGTGTGCTCATTGTGTGGCTGCATCAATCTACAATATACTACATAACTAAAAGTTCAATAAAAAATCCGAGGACTTGCTTTATCTACGCATAAGCATGATATATACTCCAAACAACTGATCTCTTTATTTATCTACACATAAGCATTGAACAATGGTTAAACTTAAAACTAAAATAAACAGAGTATAACTTGATAAACCCAGTACCAAATAATTATATTTAAAATTCCACATCTGATCATAAAAACTGAAGTAAGAGTGAGACAAATACAAACAAAAGATACAATCATGTCTCCCTTTAGATTCCAACATCTATTTCCATGCACACAAATACACACATTTCAAACTCGTGAAAAAACTACAAAAAGTGCAACATAATGCATATGTTAAGTGAAAAATATAGTCATAACTTGTGGTTATGGAACTATTTTAGTTGGTGCACCAACTAACGGTCAAAGTAATAGTATATAATTCCAACATGTAAAACTACTTGAACATCACAAATGGATACGAACTTAAAATATAAATTGAGATAACCTTAGAATCTAATTAGGCTAGAATATAATGGCATCAACTAACATATATACACAACACTAAAAGTAGACATCAATTTTATAAATAATTGATAATAGTTGGATAATAATTGGATAATAAACATCGGGAGGGGGTGGGGGTGGGGGTGGGTGGGGTTTTGAATATTATTTACATTCAAAATAAATAATTGATAATAGTTGGATAATAATTGGATAATAATTGATATTTTCATTCAAAATAAATATTTCATTCAAAAATATTGGATAATAATTGATATTTTCATTTAAATTGATAATAATTTTATTCATGAAATTAATTCAATTAGGTAAAACCCATGATAATGAAATTTATGCTACAATTATAATTATCTCATGTCATAATTTTATTGATAAACAATATATGTAGTTGTCACGGTCGTGGTGGGGGGAGGGGGTGGGGGTGGGGTGGGTAGGGGTGGTGTGTGTGTGTGTGTGTGTGTGTGCGTAGGTGCGTAGGTGTGCGTGTGTGTGTGGCGGTGTGTGGGGGTGGGGCACCCATTTAATAACTCTTTAAATATTTGGAACAAACATAATATTACAAAATTGAAACGAAATGGTATTGACGGAACTTACACATACGTTATAATATAGACGGAACATTTTTTTATCTGTACTATTAATTCAATTAATTCAATTAGGTAAAACGAAATGTGTACTATTAACATTTTTTTTTTATCTGTACTAATAACATTTTTTTACAGCAAAAATGTCTCCTTCAGATGTTAAGGCGAAGATGATGATGTTGTTTATGATGATGTCGTATGGGTTCGGTGCTAGCGGAGGCGACGAGGGCTCCTCCTCCCCTAGGCTCCCCAAATATGGAAAATTTTGGATTACCGTCGAAAACAAGTCGGAGCTTTTAGCGAGATCCTTCGAGCTGCTAAAGACGGTCATCGGCCCGGGGTTTATGAGTTGGAAGGAGGTGCCGTATGAGCTCAAGTTAGCTGTTTGGGCGGCACTACAGGTAATATTTATATGAATATTTCAATTTATATTTATATTTATATTTATTCGCAACTAACATTATATTTGTTGGACAGGAACAATTCAACTTGGATCCAAAGCTACGCGATTCCGTCTTGGAGCAGTTGAGGGAGCAACACAAGACGTGGAAGAAAAATATGCGAACACGGTACTTTGGAAAAACACGAGAGTCCATTTTACAATGGCGCGGATCCGTCCCGCCCAAGGAGCCGATCTCATTGGCACAATGGCAAAAGTTCATTGACAATGAGATCGAGGATCGACAATTGGCATCTCGCCAATCGGGGAGGGAAAATTGGGCTAAAAAGACGGACGTGCACTACTCCGGCCGGACCTCTTACGCTGAGGTGGAGAATAGGATGCAGGTAAAATTTAATTTATCTATAACTACAGAAATATATTATTGGATATTATTTTACTTTGCGGGGCCGATACTAATTTTACTTTACTTTATTTTATTTCAGGGGGTAGGGAGTGGGCCAGGGGTTAAGCCACATAGGCTCGATACTTATGTGGCTCTTTGGACGAAGAAGGGGAAGGACAAGGAGGTGTCCCCGAGCGTCGCAGCCACGATTGTAAGTAATCCGATAGTTTAATTATTGTTAATTACGTTATAATTTTTTAGTTTACTTATTTTACTAATCATGTGCTTTTTGTCGTTTCAGGCAAAGCTTAAGGAAGTGCATGAGTCGCAGTCTGATGCCGACAAGGCATCTTTGTCCACAGACGCACTCAGCCAAGTGCTTGGCTCTGATCACAAAGGGAGGACAAGGGGAGTGAGCTCGCGGGTGGCCAAATCTAGGATCATCGAATTGGAGATGAGCGACACCGGGTTGGCTCGAACGGTGGATTCACACGACGCGAAGCTGTCCCGTTTGGAGGCGACGGTCCAAGATATGTACGCATTCATGAAGCGTACATTGGGTGGAGACCGTAAAGGGAAAGGGAAAGGGAAGGAGAAGGCGGTGGAGGAGGAGGTGCGGGAGGACGAGGCGCAGGATGACGAGGATGTGGACCTCGCTGCTTCATCACCGACACGTTCGTACTTCGACGATCCACTTCCCTATTTGACGCCCTCCAACAGACCATTGTCGACAATTGGTTGGCCGAGCGTGTTCATATTGGACGTATTTGATGGCCAGCGGATAGGGAGGTGGTTGAGGGACCCGAATATCGTCGAGGGTGGAATAGTCCATGGACGTGTGCTTCAAGAGATGGAGTCCAGGGTGCTCGTCATGCATGTCATACCCGGGAAGGAGAACTCCCTATTGTGGTTGCGCGAACAATGCGGCACGACGTATATTAGTGGGTGCGTCAATTCGTATGTCGTGTGGCCTACTCACCTCCTCAGTTTTATCGAAGACATGTAGTAACATTATTTTTATGTTTGTCCATTTTAATTATATTTGGATTATATTGTCATGTATATTGTTTTTACTTTGAATATTTGGATTATATCGTCATGAATATATATTTGCATTATCTTTAGTTTGTGTTGGATATATGATGTTTGGAACAGGTACAACGTTGCTATAACAGGTAGAAATATACTGCTGGGCAGTGGCGGTGGCCATACTGCCTAGCAGATTTTTTTTAAATTCTGCCCAGAATTGTCACGGTCATTGACCGTGACAATTCTGGGCAAGAGGGGTCACGGTTTTGTCACGGTTTATAACCGTGACAAACGTGTCACGGTCATTGACCTTGACACGACCGTGACACGACCGTGACAAAAAAAGTTGTCTCGCCTCGAAATGTCACGGTCATTGACCTTGACAAGTTGGATTTGTCAAGGTCAATGACCTTGACAAATGGGCAGATTTGGTGTAGTGCCTTAAAGATTTTTTACTCCTCTCTTTAAATATTCTCATTTCTTTGAACCCTTGAAGCTTTCTTATGTTGTAATTTTTTTTACAGGAACAGTTGTGAAGATTAATGTGGGTTTGTCAACTCTTCAATGTCATTATTCAATGTTTATCAACAACAATGATTGAATATGTCAATAAGAATTGATTTAGGTAATGGCCTTCCATATCATCATCAAAAGGATCCTGTTTGTGCTTTTTATGTGTTAAAATACTAATTTTGGTTGTTTATAGGTGATTTCGGATTTAGTTGAGGACTGTGAATAAAGTAAACTATTTTTATTTTTATTCATTTTATACCATTTTGATGTGATTCTAATAAAAAAATTCTAATATGCAGGAAGTGATGGAGGATCCATACATAATAACAAATGGATTTTGATATGAAGCATATATTTAATAAAAAGTTGTACCATTTTGAACCAATTGTACCATTTTGAAATAATTGTACCAATCAGTGCCTATATTTAATACAAAATTGGAATGTACCATGCCTATTTGGGAATATGTATTTCTTTCAAGGGTTTTGTTTGTAAACCTCCAAACTATAATCAAGTTTGAACTAATTCTATTTTGTAGCTATTTGTGTCTTTTAGCAAGTTTGGCCATATGTCTTCTCATCAACATGCCTTCTTATCATTAGAGAATCGATCACTTGTTTATTATAACTATGTGTTGGGATTTTTGGAATATGTCTATTTTCTGTTAGTATTATGTTTTCCATTACTTTTTGCGTTTGAGTCAAATATATTTTTTATAAACCAAAGTAGATGACACAATACATGAGTAGTCATTTTGTTAATATTTACTTTTTAATAGTCATTATGTCTAAGTTTGACTGTTTGAATATTAAAAATTATTATTATTGCATGTTGATGTTTTTTCACGTTCCCTATATTAGGGAGTCTTCTAATCAGTGTTACGGCTAGAACTCACGTTCAAACACTACGCTAAATCTACTGAATTTTCACGGTCATAGACCTTGACAACTTCAACTTGTCAAGGTCAATGACCGTGATAATTCTGGGTGAGACAACTTTATTTGTCACAGTTATGTCACGGTCATTAACCGTGGCAAGCTCATTCTAATTGTCACGGTCGTGTCACGGTCAGTGACCGTGACAGGTTTAGTCATGGTTATAAACCGTGACAAACTCGTGACATTTAATAAAAAAATTTCATGGTCATTGACCGTGAAAAGTTCGTGACAACAATCCTTTGTCACGGATTTATCACGGTCAATGACCGTGACAATTCTAGGCAGCATTGAAAAAAAATCTGCTGGGCATTATGGCCACTGCCACTGCCCAGCAGTATATTTGTACCTATTATAGGAACGTTGTACCTGTTCAAACATCATATATCCAAATAAACTAGAGATAATGCAAATATACATTCAAAATAAAAACAATATGCGTCACGATATAATCTAAATATAATTCAAATGTACCAACTTAAAAATAATTCAAATGTACCAACTAAAAAACAATACAATTCAATTCAAATAATATCACTACATGTCTTTGGTAAGGTTAAATCCTAGGAAGTGAGTAGGCCACACGATATACGAATTGACACACCCACTGATATACATCGTGTCGCATTATTCGCGCAACCACAACGGGGAGTTCTCCTTCCCGCGTATCACATGCATGAAGAGCACCTTGGACTCAATCTCTTGAAGCTCACGTCCATGAACTAGTCCACCCTGGATGATATTCGGGTCCCTCAACCCCCTCCCAATCCGCTGGCTATCAAATATGTCCAGTATAAACACACTCGGCCAACCAAGCGTCGACATCGGTCGGTCGAAGGGAGCCAAATAGGGAAGTGGATCATCAAAGTTTGCACGTGTCGACAATGAAGCAGCGAGGTCCACATCCTCATCATCCCGTACCTCGTCCTACCGCACCCCTCCCCCCACCTTCTCCTTACCTTTCCCCTTGAATTTTCCGCCACCCAATGAACACTTCATGAATGAGAACATATCTTGGACCGTCGCCTCTAAACGGGACAACTTCGCATCATGTGAGTCCACCGTTCGAGCCAACCCGGTGTCACTCGTCTCTAATTCGATGATCCTAAATTTGGCCACCCGCGATCTCACCCCCTTGTCCTCCCCTTGCGATCAGAGCCAAGAACTTAGATGACTACGTCTGTGGACAAAGATGCCTTATCGACAACAGACTGCGACTCATGCACTTCTTTAAGCTTAGCCTGAAATGACAAAAAGCGTATGATTAGTAAAATAAGTAAATTTAAAAATTATAACTTAATTAAAAAAAAGTAAACTGACGGATTACTTACAATCGTGGTCGCGACACTCGGGGACACCTCCTTATCCTTCCCCTTCTTCCTTCGAAGAGCCACATACGTATCGAGCCTATGTGGCCTACCCCCAGGGCCACTCCCTGTCCCCTAAAATAAAATAAAATAAAATTAGTATCGGCAAAGTAAAATAATGCAGAATAATATATTTCTGTAGTTATAGAGAAATTAAATCTTACCATCATCCTATGCTCCACCTCGGCGTAATACGTCCGTCTGGAATAGTGCTTGTTTGTCTTTTTTGTCTCGGTTTTCCCTCCCTGATTAGCTAGATGCCAATTGTCTCTCCCCGATCTCATTGTCAACGAACTTTTGCCATTGTGCCAATGAGATCGGTTCCTTCGGCGGGATGGGTTCACGCCATTGGATAATGGACTCTCGTGTTTTTCCAAAGTACCAGGTCCGCATATTTTTCTTCTAAATCTTGTGTTGCTCCCTCAACTGCTCGAAGATGGAATCGCATAGCTTTGGATCCAGGCTGAATTGTTCCTGTCCAACAAATACAATGTTAGTTGCAAATGAATATAAGTATAAAATGAAATTAAAATCAAAATCGAAATTGAAATATTCATATAAATATAAATACAAATATAAATATAAATATAAATATAAATATAAATATAAATATAAATAAAAATACATTACCTATAGTGCCACCCAAACAGCTAACTTGAGCTCATATGGCACCTCCTTCTAACCAGCTCGAGGGATCTCGCTAATACCCTCGATTTGTTCTCGATGGCCATCCCCAATTTTCCATATTTGGGGAGCCTAGGGACCGAGGAGCCCTTGTCGCATCCTCTACCACTGAGCCCAGACGACATCATCATAACAAGCATCATCATCCTCATCTTAATACCTGAAGGAGACATTTGCTGTAAAAAATATTATTAGTACATATCGAAATGAATTAAAAGAAGACATGCAAATAAACTAACAATTAAAGTATACAATTATTAATTTACTAATTTACAATGAGGGGCAATCCTACTTTCATAATTAATCATATATTAATTTACTAATTTACAATAAGGGACAAACATATATTAATTTACTAAAAAAATTAATAACCAATCAATTCATTTACATGGGACATACGCACAAACACGCACATTACACACACACACACACACACACGCACTTACACACACACACACACACGTGCACATTCACACACACACACACACACGCATCCACTACCCCTACCCCACCACCCACCCACTCATACCTTCCCCCCCCCCCCCCCCCCCCCATATGGACAATAATCCAGTGAAAATTATAAAGTGCAAATCAATTAAAAGCATTAAAAATGGATGTTTCGGTACAAATTGGAATATTTATTACAAATTGAAAAATTATTTAAAATTCGGGTTATCATAAAAAATGGATTGATATTCGGTAGGAGCATCCAAGTCATCCACACTACTATTTAGATGCTTTGGCGCGTGTTGAACAATTGACCAAAGCTAGCTGTTGACATACAAAAATTATGCAGGCCCAAACTGTCCAAACAGGACAATTCGAGAGATCTCATTACATGGGTAATGACTCTCAAATGGGTCTAAGGGCTATTGAATGCGTACGCATAAGAACTAGAAGGCTAGTATCTATGCGCACTATATGTAATTTCAAGTATGTTTCATTTAATTATCATACTATATATATTGTTCGTGATACAAAGTAATTTTTAAAAAAAGTTAAAAAATTCCACCCCCATATGGACATTAATCCAGTGGTCATACCACTTCTAAAATTAACCAACCCAACATCGATCCACTAGAATCCAACCGCAACAACAAATGTGTATCCCGTACTCCTTCTAATTCATCGGCTCAATTAATTCATTTCATCAATTAAAGTATACAATTATTAATTTACTAATTTATAATGAGGAGCAATCCTACTTTCATATGAAATGGGCACTAATTATTAATTTACTTTCATCTAAAACTATACAATTAAAATTGCAATTAAAGTTATACTATTTATTTTATTAAAGCTATACAATTAAAATTATTTCGAATCTCAACAATTATCTTTTAATGAGGTGAAATCCTACTTGCCTATGAAAGGGGAAATACATATTTTATTAATCAATTTTTCCGTTTCAATTGTTGAGATTTCCCCACCACACACACCCCACCCCACCCCCACCATACACACACCTTCACACACACAAACACACCACCACCCCTGCCCCCCACCCAGCCCCCTGTCCCTCCCCCTCCCCCACCACACACGCACACGTACACGCACACACACACACACGTACACACACACCACACCTCACCCCCACCCCCTCCCCCTCCCCCCACCACACACCACCATACACATATACACACATATACACACACATATAGAAATGAAAGAGAAAGAGAGGAAAAAAACATACCTTAGAGAGAGAACTCAAAATCGCTTAGAGAGAGAAAGAGAGAGAAAACTAAAAACGGTGGGAAAAAAGAAAGCGTAGGTTTTTTTTTACTAAACAAATTATCATGGACGTGTCACGGTCCTTGACCATGATAATATTATAAGTATTTATTACGGTCAATGACCGTGACAAGACTTTGTCACGATCTTGTCACGATCAATGACCGTGATAAAAAAACGCGTGTTTTTTTGTCACGGTCAATGACCGTGACAAGGCTGGCCTGCTAAAGGGTGCCAATTTAGCTTTTTTGGTGTAGTGAAATTAGACCAGTTAGTGAGGAATTAAAAAAATAGTGGGTTGATAATGGGTCTAAATGGGGTATCGCGTCCTTATTTGGGTCACTATCGTGTCACTTTCGGGTCCTTATCGGGCCAATTTCGTGTCAGAAATTGGACACAAACACGACACGACCCGATGGCCGGTCCAAAAACCCAGACCCGAACACGACCCGAATAGGAAAGACCGTGTAAATTTCGTTTCGTTTTGTGTTATCGTTTCATTCCCCAAATTACCACCCCTAATCTATGGTCTTCACCTCTAACATGTTGTTCTTTGCTTACAAAGTTTAAGAACTTAAGGTATATAGAATTTAATGTATATAGAATTGGATGTGAGTTTAAGGTATATAGAATTTAAGGTATGTTTGTATCACACATGCAACAAAGCTTAAGGTAAACTCACTTTTATTTATATGTTTCTATACATTAAAATTACACTTTATTTTGTTGGGGAATTTTTTTTTGTTTTGTAATTACGTGCTTCGAAAATATTTTCCATTTTACGATTACATTCTTTAAAAATTTTCTTCGTGCCTTCAGGCATGGGCATACACTAGTGTATATATATATATATATATATATATATATATATATATATATATATATATATATATATATATATATATATATATATATCATGACTAGAATTATGAATCTAAAATAGCATGCATGTTATTATTGAAAATTATGTACATAAATTCTAGTCATGAAAACTTTTGAAGTGTATATCTAAACATAGTGATATTGAGAATCAATAAGGAAAGTTATAAATAAAAATGAGGAGAATGTAGTACACATAAAACAAAACAAAAATACAAAGATAATTGAAAAATCGTGAAGATCCATAGATAAAAAAAATGAGAAGCATGTGGACTTCGGTTACAAAATATGAATTTTTGTGCACATACACATTTTGATTAATAAACAAACCTTGAGTTCTTTCACAAACCTTCGGATAGGGATATAACCCACCATGTAGGTAAATAAGAAATTTTGAAAAGTTTTCATGCGCAAATTATTTATAATGGGGAGAAAATAACATCTTTTGTATAAATATTCTCACATGAAAAAAATATAAGTCCACCTACATGTAATCCATGTTAAGAAAATTGACGATTCTCGTGACTCACAACCACATAGTTGAAATAGCCTATCACACACCTTGGCATGTAAATACACACATTGATCTTATTTAGTTAACACTTTCTTAAGAACCCATCACATAAGAAGGAGGAGAGAACCCATCTTCAAAAAATTATCTTCATTCAAATATAAGATGTCAAAAATACTTTTTGCAGGAGGTGGTAGAGGCACCCCTCCCCCCCCCCCCCCCCCCCCCCAAAAAAAAAATCATAATATTAGTGTGTGAGAAGTATGATATCATAGAAATGAGAGAAAAAAATTAAGCCTCTAAGTATAAGGCCGATATATGAGAAAAGGGACATTTTTATTTCAAAATACGACTTTAATTTTTTAAATCTATATCGAATGAATTATCATCACCAAAAAGTGGGAGATTGTGAAAATAAAAGATAGTAAAAATAATTTCTTATTATTTTTATGATAACGATGTCAATTAATAAATTTTTTATTATGATCTCTTCCAAGTATGATTGAGATTTCAAGATCAAGCAACATTGGTGATTCAAGTTGAAGAGAATCATACACATGTCATTGAAGGGTAAATTACAACGAAGAAACAAGGAAGACATAAAAAATGTTGATGCAATATTAATATCATCTATAAACATGCCAAAAAGAGATCAATTAAAATACCAATAAAGACATCAAGAACGTTGTACATGCTCATAACAAATTAATACAATATAAAGCAAGAAGATCTATTTAGCAAAACAGCTCACTTATCGAAGCTCTATGAAATTAATATCAAAGAAATAATGTATTTATAAGATCATCAACTAAGCAAGTAAAAATCATGAATCAACCCATTTAATATAAGCTCACGGTGAATGATAACATAAATAGTTAAGTTGGCTAGTGCATATTTCAATAAGCATGTTCCCAAGCTCCAATAAACATCTATCAAAGTGATTCAATCCTCTGAAGATCATGTATAATCAAAGAAATCAAAATAATGTAAAAAAGTTCTATGCAAGAAGCCTAAACAAGTGTTAAAATACCCAAACGTGCATCCTAGAATGTTGAGTGGTTAATAAATGAAAGTAAACGTATAACACACTAAGAATGATCAAACTATGGCCCAACAAAGGAACCAAACTAACCCTGAACCAAACCCCCATCCTAGGAAAACAAAATATACGAACGTACACACTTTAAGTCGACTTAAATAGTGAAACTTAATCTCCAGCTTTAAGTTGAATCGAATTAATGAAGTTGGCATATTTCTATTGGCTAGTTTTAAAATTTTAAAACAGTATATCCCCATAATTTATATTAAAAAAAAATCCTCCAATGGCTAGTTTCTTGCTAATACTATAAATAGAACTTTTGTGCCAAGTTTCAAAACCCAAACACAAACCATTAGGATTTCTAGAAAGATAAATCCATACTCATTTCAAAAGAGTAAGTTACAAACTCGAAACCCATTTGAGATAAGTGTTTGTGATTAATGGAATTGATACATTTCTAGAGAGAAAGTTACACTCATTTCACTAGATTGGTTTTTAGAATCAAGTTATCACAAACCAAAAGATCCACTTCAAATTTAAAGAAAAGAGATAATGTTACCGTCGATCATAACATCAATGCTCTGTAAAAAGGAGATCTTATGTTTCATAAAAAAAAATCTCATACATTGAAATATTCAAGGTTTCAATATCAATAATATTTCAAGAAAGGTTATATTGGCAAATCCAAATATACAGCAGAATTTATTGCACATCAATGTATTCATTAACTCATGAAGCAGGGCAATATTTGCAAAAGAGTTAAAGATAAGAGAACACTTAAATAACAAATTGTAGCCATTCTATAGTGATCCTCAAAGTCTGTGTTTTTGGTGAGATCGTAAAAGACTTGATTTATGCTAATAAGAAAAACTCATGATGAAGTCCATTGTATCTTTCACAAGACGGTAGTTCTTTTATTGAGGGGAGTCAATGCATAATAAGAGCTTAGACTCTTTAGTCTATTGCTTGGGTAAGGACATGTATAGATCCTTTGTTGGTTGCGATTTGAAAGGTCTGATAATTCCTTGTGAGGTTTTGTATCCACCTAAGATAACCGAAAGATAGTGAATCTTCCCAAGTACCGTATCAGTATGGATGTCGGTAATGTCGAACCATGTAAAAAATCCACGACCCATTTTTCCTCCCTAATTTATCTTTACATTCGCACAATACTTTGATATGCTTAATACTTATATTGTTTGAATTTAACTGTGAATGTATGTGGATGGAAGCCAATAGCGAAAGGGGAAATGACTTTATCCACCATCTAAGAAACTCTTTCAACAAAGTTAGAAAGAATATAAAATAATTTATGAAAATAAATAAATAAAATTTATTTTGCAAAAATTCAAATAAATATTATAATTCCAATTCACACCCCCTCTTGTGTTAATTTTTGGGGCAACAAACACACTTGTACCAAATCCTTGATGAAATCCAAATGGATGCTTGGTAAATAGAGGTAAAATATTAACATCAAATCAATTCGTTATTTTCTCAATTATCTTGGATCAACTACATAAATTATATTTTTCAATTATTTTATGTTTAATACATTTTCCTCGGATAATCAATATGATATTATATCATCTTTTAAATATCCTACCAGTTTAATTTAGGCAAACCTCTATGCCTAACATTACTATTAATATTATCTAAGTCATTGTTCCTTATGAGGCCTTTAGTATCCCACGTTTGACGTGGCTAAACCATCTGAGAAAATTTTCTCTCAATGTATCTTTCATAGGAACTACTTTTACTGCTTCATGAATATGTTCATTTCTAATTTTAATTTTTGAGTTTTACAATAAATCCATATTAACATCTACGTATATGTCACGCTCATTTTTTGCATATCTTTTTTTAGGTTTCCAGATACTCTGTCTCATCTAATATGTTAAGTCTAATGATTGTCCTATAGTCATTCCCCTTTAACTTCAAATATATATATATATATATATTGATCACAGAATAATTCATTAGCCTTTCTCCACTTAATGCAACATGCTATAATTAACTTCTCTTTTACTCCATTTATATTAAAAAAAAATCGTTTTAAGTTGTTTTTCATGTTTGAAAGCATTTCTTTTGGGGGTTTTACTATATTTGTAAGTCTTCGTTCCACTATTATTTTTTATTATTTTGTGGCTGCTACCGTTTGATTCTTTAGGAATGTCGTTTTATATTCTTCTAATGTATGTGACTATTTTATTTCACATTTTATTAATATCGTTGTTGATACCAAATTTAGTCTGCTGACATAGATCAATAAAGTGAAGACACGTGGCAGTCTACGTGGCAACAACAAACACTTTCGAGGAACTCACACGCTCCGAGGAACCATACTACAATGAGGAACACTGATTCCCCGAGGAACTCGTACGCTCCGAGGAATGAGTACGCTCCGAGGAACCCTTGAGCACCGAGAAGCTTAGGCGGTCCGAGCAACTCAGGCGGTCCGAGCTGCACCTTAAACAAAGCATTAATAGTAGGATAACCAACAGTTTGACTGTTCATTAAATGCTTATAATTCAGATGCATACACTTAAGGAGCATTGAATGTATCACCCTTTCATATGTACATCATTTAATGTATTACCCTTTCACATTACAGTCCTAGGGCTATAAATACATTGTACAATCCTCATTGTGAAGAGGACCGGAATTTCTTGAGATAATTTGTAATCGATAATTCCATACAATCAGCAATACCATAACAGTGGACGTAGGCCATTCTTATAAGGCTGAACCACTTTAAAAATTCTTTGTCTCATTTATTTATCTGTGATTGAATAATTAGATATGATCTAATTTTTTACATCAACAGATTGGCGTCGTCTGTGGGAAATGACTGGTAATATCGTTTTTCCATAAAAAACAATCCATCACAAATGGCTGATATTCCAGAATCAAGCAATCGAAACACTGGAAGCCCTCCAAATCCATATGCTCCGCCAAATATTCTAGATCTGGCTAGAATAATTACAAATCTGGATCAGGGCCAGACCGTCATGCAAGAAACTATACGTCAACTCATACAGACCCTCCATGGCGGTGCACCAACCCATTCAAGACCACGAAGTATTCAAAGAAATACCCGTGCATCTTCTTCGCGTACTAGGCGTACCAATTCATATCGCAATGAGGAGTCTGAAGATTTTTCTTATCAACCTGGACAAACTTCGTCAGTGCGAGCCACAGATACTGAACAACGTATCACTCTCTCCCCAGAAAGGACCAGTGCGCTAGAAAGATTAAGCAGAGTATCTCCTTTCGATCGATTAGGTCCTGGGAGGAGCAAAAGCCCTCCTAGAGCCCCATCAAGGAGTTTTCGACGACCATCAGACTTAAGAGAAGGATCTACCCAGTCGCGACCAGTTGCTCGTCAAGATAGATCCTAGGAAGCCACCTCAACGCGATCAGCTGCTCGAACTAACAGGCCCGAGGAAGGAAATGATGCATGGAAAGGCTATATTCAAAGGATGGAGGATAGATTGGGGGAAATGGTTAAAGCTAAGAACCCCCTACACCGAACCTTTGTTCGAGGAACACCTTTTGTCCAGTTCATTGTAGATTTTCCAACACCATCAAAGTTCAAAGCACCTGTTGTGACCCTCAAATATGATGGAAAGACTGACCATGTCCTTCATATAGAACAATACCAGGCTGCAACCGACATCTATGCTGTTCCAGATGAGATGAGATGCAGAGCATTCTCGGGAACTCTTACCGGATCTGCTCAAATATGGTATAATAATCTTCCTCGGGGTAAGATTTCAACCTTTCTTCAACTGGCCGAGTTATTCATTGGGAATTTCTGTTTTGGGGCAAAGCCAGTTAAACGAGTAGCACATTTGTTAAGTGTTAGACAAAAAGCTGGTGAGAGTACCAGAGATTATATAAATCGTTTTAATAACGAAAAACTTGAAATCATTAATTATGAGGAAAAGACAGTGATTACTGCTTTGATGAGTGGACTACTGCCCAACAAGTTGTACTACACTTTGGCCAAAGATCCACCTAGAACCATGTCAGACCTGATGGGAAAAGCGTTCAAGATTATGAATGCCGAGGAGGCTATGGCTGCAAAGAAGAATATGGATTCCAAAGAAACCAAGGTGGAAGGCGATAAAGCTAAGAAGAAAGAGCATAAGAGCAATGGTAATGACAAACATTCAAAAAATAGGTCAGTATGGGACGTGATGAAGAAATATGATAATTATACTCCTTTAAAGAAGGATATCAACCATGTTCTAGAGGAAATCAAGAACAACGAGGAACTAAACTGGCCAGAGAAAATGAAGGCAGACCCTGATAAGAGGAATAAGGCGAAGTATTGCGAGTTTCATAAAGATCATGGCCATATGACCAAAAATTACACAGCTCTTCAGAATGAGATTGAAACACTCATTAGACGAGGAAAGCTATCAAAGTATATTGATCGTGGAAACGAAAGAAGAAATAACGACCGAACAAGAGAGAGGTCTAGATCTCCTCGTCGAGCAGAGGAGAACAAGAAAAGAAACCATGAAGTTGATCCCGAAGACGACCCCGATCTTCCCAATAGACCAAGGCAACCAGAACGTGAGGTATTTTCAATACACTTTGGGTCATTTGACTGTAATGTTAAAACAGGTGGAGATGCAGGAGGAGGAGACCTTACTGCAGAGAGAAAAGCTTACCTCTGTGAGGCTCAAGCTTGCTCGTACATTCAACGAATAAATATCGCTGAGGAGGATCGCTCGAGAAAGGTGAACAAAGAGAAGTTAGTTATTGGGTTCTCAAAGAATGACCTTGCAGGTGTTCTATATCCTCACGATGACCCATTGGTGATCAAGATGAGAATGAAGGAAATAATGATTTCAAGAGTACTGGTCGACAATGGTAGCTCGACAGACATCATGTTCTACTCGTGCTTCGATAGTTTAAATCTAAAGCTATCTCAACTGGAGCCTTATCATAGACCCCTCCTCGGTTTTGCTGGGGAGAAAGTATTTCCACTTGGGACGATCAAGTTGGATATATTCATTGGTACGTGTCCTGCTTGTCGGACAAAAAGAATACGTTTTTTCGTGATGGATAAGAATGTTCAATCATCATACAATATCATTATGGGAAGAGTAGGATTGAAGAAATTCGAGGTTGTACCATCTACAGTGCATCAATGCCTAAAAGTTCCAATAAATTTTAGAGTAGGAGTTGTGAAAGGTGATCAGAAAGTAACTCGGGAATGCTATTATTCATCCGTCGAGCAAGAGGAACTGGAGGATCAAGGAAAAAGACTACTACTTATCAAGTGGAAGAGGGGGCAGAAATTGAAACATTGGATCCTAGAGATGAGTCACAACTCGTGAAGGGTCAAGTGGTGGAAGCTACTGAAAACATCATTCTGGATGATGAGCACCCTGAACGAACTACTCAAGTAGGTTCGTCATTGGAAGACTCACTAAAGCAGGAATTGATAACTTTCCTTAGAAGCAGAAAGCAAAATTTTGCGTGGAGTCATGAAGATATGCCAGGGATAGATCCAAATTTCTTATGTCACGAACTCAATGTGAATAAGGAAATCAAGCCAGTGAAGCAGAGAAGAAGAGTGTTCAGCCCTGAGAAGAATCAAGCTATACAGGAGGAAGTCGAGAAGCTCCAGAAAGCTTGCTTCATTGAAGATGTTAAATATCCAGACTGGTTAGCCAATGTAGTGATGGTAAAGAAGGAAAACAACAAGTGGAGGATGTGTGTAGACTTCATCGACCTCAACAAAGCATGCCCAAAGGATCACTTTCCACTGCCCCGAATTGATCAACTAGTCGATGCTACCTCGGGACACGAGCTGCTAAGCTTCATGGATGCTTATTCTGGCTACAATCAGATTAAAATGAAACCTAAAGACAGGGAGAGTACTTCTTTCATTACCCCTAGGGGAACTTATTGTTATAATGTTATGCCTTTTGGTTTGAAAAATGCAGGTGCGACATATCAGAGGCTGATGAACAAAGTCTTTGCTGAACAAATCAGTTGCAATATAGAAGTCTATGTTGACGATATGCTGACGAAGAGCAAAAAAGCTGATGATCATCTAGTTGACTTAAGTCAGACTTTTGATCAACTAGATATATACCAAATGAAGCTAAACCTGACGAAGTGCATATTTGGAGTAGGAGAAGGCATGTTTCTCGGATACATTGTCAACCAACGAGGCATTGAAGCAAATCCTGAAAAGATTAAAGCTCTATTAGGGATGCGATCTCCAACGACGAAGAAAGAGGTGCAAAGTCTTACAGGACGAGTAGCAGCACTCAACAAATTTGTATCACGAGCAACTGATTGATGTCTCCCATTCTTCAAGACACTCCAAAAGACTTTTGAGTGGAATGATGAATGTGAGAATGCTTTTCAAGACTTGAAGAAATACTTGGGAGCACCTCTACTGTTGTCCAGGCCGGTGATGGGAGAAAAATTGTACTTTTACCTAGCAGTATCGGAGAATGCAGTTAGCTCAGCGTTGATAAGAGTGGAGAATGGATTACAAAAACCAATCTATTACACAAGTAAGGCCTTCCGAGGAGCAGAAATCAGATATCCAAGGCTGGAAAAATTGGCACTGGCACTGATTGAGGCGAGTAGGAGAATGAGGCCATACTTCCAGGCTCATACCATAGTAGTATATACTGATATGCCATTGAGGTAAGCCCTTCATAAACCAGAAAAATCAGGAAGATTGATGTACTGGGCGATAGAGCTCAGAGAATACGATATAGTCTATGAACCCAGATCATCGCTAAAAGGGCAAGCTGTAGCAGATTTTATAGAAGAGTTCACATATCCTGATACCCCCGAGGAGAAAAAGTTGCTCGCCGATCAACCCGTGGATGTTACAGGATCAACAAATACAAGCTCAAACCAACTCCGGTTGGTAAAAGAGCAAGTGGATGTTACAGGATCATCAAATTCGAGCTCAGACCAACTTCGATTGGTAAAAGGGCAAGAAAAGATGGTCGACGAAGAGCGAGAAATATCAAGGGAAGATGAAAGGAAGCTAAAAATATTTCGCCGAGGAACTCTGTCAGATCAGAAGTTTGAAGACGAGTTACTTATATGGAGGCTATATGTAGATGGCTCATCTTGCACAACAGGCAGTGGGGCAGGGATAGTTTTGAGCACTCCGGACGAGGTAGACATGGAGTACGGCCTACGTTTCCGATTCAAAGCTTCCAATAATGAAGCTGAGTATGAGGCCATGATTGCAGGTCTTAATTTGGCAAAAATTATGGAGGCACAACAAATTATTATCTTCAGTGATTCTCAATTAATTGTAAATCAAATATTGGGAATATATGCAGCCAAAGGAGAATTAATGATCAAATACCATGCAAAGGTGATGGAGTTGGTATCAGAATTTGCTGCAATTCAGCTGGTCAGAATACCAAGAATGGAGAATGCAAGAGCATATGCCTTAGCTCGATTAGCATCAGCTACTCGTACCGAGCTATGAAGAACAATCCCAATTGAAGTTTTGGCTGGTCGGAGTATAGATGAAGATTTGGCGATGAACTTTATCACCCTTGATTTAGGACCATCTTGGATGGATCCCATCAGGGCATATATTGAGGAGGGAGAATTACCAATTGACAAGCTCACAACCAAGAAATTGAAGTTTAAAGCTACTCGGTATGTATTAACTAACGGTATTTTATATAGACGAGGAATTATGGCAGGTTTGCAGAGATGTGTACATCCCTCCGAGGTGAAAGAATTGATTGAAGAGATCCATGAAGGGTCCTGTGGAGCCCATGTAGTAGGTCGGACGCTTTTGCAAAGGATGATGACGCAGGGATATTACTGGCCGACGATGAGGTCTGATTATGTTGCCTATGCCAAGAAATGTGACAAGTGCCAACGCTTTTCCTCCATCCGAAGAACTCCACAGGCATTTTTGACACCCATCACTTCCCCTTGGCCATTTTCCATGTGGGGAATAAATTTGGTTGGACCACTCCCAACGACTAGAGGAAGGTTCAAATACCTCGTCGTCGCAGTGGATTATTTTACTAAATGGGTGGAAGCTGAACCTCTCATTGATATGACGTATGAGAAGGTGTACCAATTTATTTGGAAGAACATTATTTGCCGATATGGTCTTCCTCATACTTTCATCACAGAACATGGAACACAATTCGATAACGAGGAGTTCGCTGCCTATTGTCATCAATCAAATGTGTTAAAGATACACTCAGCACCAGGCCATCCTCAAAGCAATGGACAAACTGAAGTGATAAACAGAACACTGCTGAATGGTTTGAAGAAAAGACTGGACGATGCAAAAGAAAATTGGATCCATGAGTTACACTAAGTACTATGGGCTTACCGAACTACTCCTCGAGTAGCAACGGGAGAATCACCATATATGTTGGCGTTTGGAAGTGAAGCTGTTATACCTGCCGAATTGGGCCTCCCAACACACAGGGTACTAAATTTCAACTCCTCTATCAGCGACTTAATGAGAAGATTGGATTTAAACATGCTCGAGGAAGTTAGAGAAGAAGCAGCCATTAGAAATGCTGCTTACCAACATTGAACAACTTTGTTCTACAACAAGAGAGTGAAGAAGTGCGACCTGAAAGAAGGAGACTATGTGCTGAAGAAAGTAATTCAAAACTGGCATGGAACATACCGAGTTACAGAAGTTGTTCGACCAGGAACTTACCGAATAGCAACTCTAGAAGGGGAGGAGTTTAAGAATGCATGGAACGCAGAGCACCTGCGCAAGTATTATCAGTGATGAATAAAATGAAGATATTCTGCCGAATTCTTTCTTTCTATTGAAAGTTTTTTTGGGGAATACTAGTGCTACACACTACTCGGCAAAGCTCAAGCTACTCAAATTTTTTCTCGAAAGCGCCAACTAAGGTTGGTCGAGAAACCTATATTCCTCCGGGAAGTAAAGCTACCTATATTCCTCCGGTAAGTAAAGCTACCAATATTCCTCCGGGAAGTAAAGCTACCAATGTTCCTCCGGGAAGTAAAGCTACCAATATTCCTCCGGGAAGTAAAGCTACCTGTATTCCTCCGGGAAGTAAAGCTACCTGTATTCCTCTGAGAAGTAAAATTTGTATTCCTAAGGGAAATAAAACTATATGTTTCTCGAGAAATAAAAGTATTCCTAAAAATGCCCACTTATGTCGATTAGGAAGTAAATATATTCTCGAAAATGCCAACTTGAGTTGGTCGGGAGGTAAAATTATTTCAAAAAGACTAACTATGGCTGGTCGGGGATAAAAACCCACCAACTGTAGTTGGTCGACAATCAAAATTTACCGACCTTAGTTGGTCGGAAACATTTAAGAGAAAAATCTACCAACTATGGCTGGTCGGAGATAAAAACCCACTAATTGTAGTTGGTCGACAAGTAAAATCTAGAGTGATCGAGCAACATTTTTTATACTCGTAACTTTTTAATTATTACTAAGTTGATCGAGAAACAAAATATTATTTTTGCCAAATGATTATCACAAGTTCAAACTACTCGACAAAAAGTTAATCGGCAAACTACACAATATTGTTATCTTTTTATCAGATACACATGCACAAATATAAAGTGTTTTACAAGACAATAGCAGTTAAAATTGCGAACAAAAATGAAAGTCTTTCATTAAATCAAAGAATAGATTACATTGATAATGAAATGAAAGTTACATTGATATTAATATGTATACTAACTATTACATCAAAATTCCTACTCTACTGGTCTTTTCCCCTCTGCTTTTGACACAGGTTCCTCGCTAGCAGGCGGATCATTTAAAGCCAGGGGAGAATTTATGAAGTTGAGATCCTTTAACATCCTGATATTTATCACGGATGGTCGATCTAAGAGGTGCTCGGGACGAGATACTTCAACACTTGAATGGAGATTGTAGTCGCCGAGATATTTTGAAATCGAGCATCGAGGAATGGCTCGTGCAGGGATCCAACTCATATCCAATTTGAATGGAGGCACGGGTAGGTCGAGCACCCCAGGATCGTGGTAGTCCCACAGGTAATGACCCTGTTCGAGTTGTAGCACACCTAAGGTATTCAACCAGCCTTGCTTGTAGCCCTCATTATTGGAATTCTGGATACGATCGTCCAAGTGATAGAGAGCTTCGTTGTATCCAGCCATCCAAAACTCCCTGGGCTGTTTGTGGAATTGATATGCTAGTCTTTCCAGCTGCTCGTGGAGATTTTTTATGAAGATCTACTTATTCTCCAAGAAAGATTTTTGCGTGGAAAGATGCTCTTCCAGGTCCCTGATCTTCTTTGACATTTCAGCCAACGCCTGGTTCTTTGCCATTAATTGGAAGGCCTGGTTCTCTAAGGCAGACTGAGTCCTCTGTTCCTCGATAGGAATTCGAGTTGCTCTTGCTAGTCCTCGAGGAGCTCTTGCTCGACCACGGGAAGATATAGAGGGACCAACTCTCTTCAAGGTCTCCAATTCATCCCTCAATTTGGCGTTCTCGACCTCCAAGAATAAGAATCCCTCATCATTCACTAGGATTAAGGCGTTTGAAGTAGAAGCTGCAGACTTCAACTGTGACAACTCTCTTTGAAGATTGTTGTTCTCTTTCTCTAACAATTCAGCTATTTCTCTGCATTCCTCGACTTCGCCCCTCAGAGTTCTCTCCCTCACCTCATAGCCAGCAAAGTGCTTCTCGTACCCCTTATCAGCATTGAGTTGCTGATACTTCTTCTCATACCCCTCATGCAACAGGGCAGTGGATTCTTTGTATTGTTGCTGAAGGTCTTCAAGAATGCCTTGGAGATCCTCGATCATGTCATAATAAGCCATATTATTGGCCACTGCTCGATCAAGTAGACACTTCAGATATTGGTATGCTTCAACTGCCTGTTCAGAAGCATCTTGGCCGAGGATGTCGACGACTTGTGCTGCACTCAAATCTGTGTGACCAGCCTTAAAATAATCATTGCATTGCCTCAGCAGCACAGTATCATAAGCAGATAATAATTCCATCCTGGCCTGAAACTAGCAGAGGAAGAAAAGCAATAATCAATAAGAATCAAGACAGAGTATGAAGAAGAGACAACAGTATGAATAAACGCAAGTTCAAGTTTTATTATATCATGAAGATCAGAAGTACAAGATTCAGAGTTACATATTCATAATTACAATTGACAAAAGAAAAATATAAAGAGAACCCCGAACAACTCTACACCTTTTCCTTGTCTCCCAAAACCTTCTCGGGAGGCTGGGACGAGGAAGTAGGTTGCTTGAAGGGAATAGAAAGCTGCTCGGGGAGCGCTAGCAGTTGCTCGGAAGAAGTAATGATTTGCTAAGGTTCCTCGTTAGCAGGCTGGATGGCTGGGGGATGATCTCCCATGACCATAGAAGACTCTTCGGAGGCAGCTGCGTCCTCTTCTAAGTCTTCAGGAGTTGGAGGAGGACCGGGGATGTGTCGCTGAAAGAGTTTGGAATTTTCATCCACTTTCATCTCCTGAAGAGCAACGACCCATCCATCCCTAAAGTACTTGAGGCTGCCATAGTCCACTTGCGACACCATGGCAGCCAATCCCTTGTTCCACCCCCTGTCCTAGCCAGCACTGAAGGACTTCTTCACAGCCATTTTCCTCTTCAATTTCTCCGGGGAAAGCTTCTCGGATAATAGGTTATCAGCAGCTTTCAATTTATTCTCGACCTCCTCATTTTGACGACTTACTTCCTGAAGTCGACTTAACTCCTCCTCAGCAACCTTGAGTTTATTTTCAAACTCCTCAGCATTCTTGAGCTTCCTTTCGAGCTCTTTATTTTTACCTTCCAAGTTCTTTATTCTCTTCTCCAATTTCTTGGAGACCTCAACAACCTGAGCTTTTTCCTTCTCGGTGGAGGCAAGTTTGTTCTCCCAGATTGCCTGGTCAGTAGCATATTTCTGGCGAGAATCTTCCAAAGACTTTGTTAGGCCCACCAGAGCTTACTCCACACCAGATGAGGAGCTTGAAGTTTTAATTGCTTCATTTTTGTTCAGAATTATATTGAAGCAGCTCGTCAACTGTGAAAAGAAAATGAAAGCAATTCAGAAACAGAAATGACAAGGGAAATATGAAAAGTTCAAAGTAAGAAGACTTACAGAAGCAAGGTGGCGAGCATGCAATGAGGTAACCATGTCCCGAGAAAGGTTTTCCTCAGTGCCCTGGACCTCGAGAATGATCCAAGACTTTACCGATCTCATGGCAGAGCTCGGGGGAACAAAAGTTGGAACACTAGTTCCAGTAGTTGGGGGTTGAGTGATGGTGTCAGCCAAATTGACCAAGGAACTCTTCTTTAGCTTCCTCGGGGGAACAGGGATTCATTCAACCAAGGAGGAGCCCTTGGTCGGTGATATGACAATCACCTCACCTGGAGCAGTAGCCTTGCTTGGGGCCACTGGAGGCTTCTCGGCAACCTTCACAACAGCAACCGAGGAAAGTGCATCAACTTTCTTTGTCCCTTCTGGGACATCAATCTTACTTCTTTTAGCCTCTCCAAAGCCAGAGGCAGGCTTCTCGAAGAGGTTGGGAGGTCTTCTCTTCTTCATCCTTTCACTTAAAGGAACGTGTGACTCAGGCGAAGAGCTGGTAGAAGCTTGTACTGGCTCTGCGTCGCTTATTACTGGACGAGCAGTAAAAGAAGTAGTGTAGCTCTTGTACTGAAGCAGATATGAGGCTGGCCTAATGTGCTCGTCGGCAACACTCTGATGCAGACTCCAGATAAGTTTCAAATATCTTATATTAATATCTGCTTCCTTTGGACACTTTCTTTTGCTATCAACTGCAAATAAATAAACATCACAATATCAGTGGTACATTTTGTCAAACATAAAATAAGCATGATTTAAAAATGAATAAAATGAAATAAAAATAACCTATCCCATTGCCATAGGGAGGGCATCTGGGACCCTGATAAACTTCATCTCCAGATAAAGGAGCATGTTGCCAATTTTTTATGACAACCCCGTGCTCAAAATAATTCCTATTAGCATCCGGGAGATTGACTACTAAGGCCCTATTCAAAAATCTAATTTTTAAATAAAAGGTGTTATCACCAACTGCCCATCTATAAAAAAACATGATTTCTAGAGTTCCTATGCAAGTTCCTGTTTTTGATTTAACCTATGAACCCCATTAACTATTCTCCATGTATTTGGGGCTATTCTTGCAGGAACAACGTCAAAGTATTGACAAAATTCCAGACATAAGGGATTGGGTGGAAAAGAAAATCCACACTCAGCAATAAAGAGACTGGGGAACCAATATCCCTCAGCCAAACGAAAATAATCAGAAAGCTCTTCCAGAACAACCCAGGAGGGAATAGAAAAATCAGAGCGAAACTTATCAAGAGATTCAACAGGGTAAACCATGATGAATAAAATAAATGAAGAAGAAGGAAGAAAATCTTACAGAAAAAGAGTGGATCTGATGACAACGAACGATGGAAGAGATGAATACACAGGAGAGAAAGAGATGATGGAAAACTCGAAGATACAAATTTGAAAATGTAGAAGACGATGGGAGTGTCTGTGAAGTTTAAATACTCTGCCTTGGGAAATGGTAAAGTAATGATTACAAAAAGAAACAATTACGCTACCGGTGGCTAGAGGAACAAAAAGGGTGCGGCAATCGAAGCGAGAAGAAACGATTACGCTACCGACGGCTAAAAGGATAAAAAGTACGCAGAGATCGAGGTGGTTATGAAAATTCAAAAAAGCCGGATTCTACGAATTTGGAAAGAGAAATAAATACAAGGGAAAGACTCCTAAAAACCAGGAGGACTATTTAAAGCTACCATATTCCGAGAAAGAATGTTCCACACTCCTCAAATTTCGAACTATGAAACATTGGGGGCTTCTGTTGATACCAAATTTAGTTTGCTGACATGGATCAATAAAGTGAAGACACGTGGCAGTCTACGTGGCAACAACAAACACTTCCGAGGAACTCACACGCTCTGAGGAACCATACTACAACGAGGAACACTGATTCCCCGAGGAACTCGTACGCTCCGAGGAATGAGTACGCCACGTAGAACTCATTGTGAAGAGGACCGGAATTTCTTGAGATAATTTGTAATCGATAATTCCATACAATCACCAATACCATAACAGTGGACGTAGGCCATTCTTATAAGGTTGAACCACTTTAAAAATTCTTTGTCTCATTTATTTATCTGTTATTGAATAATTAGATATGATCTAATTTTTTACATCAACAATCGTCTTCGGAATTCCATATCTCTTCTTTTATTATTCTATCATTAAATAGTTTTAATTCATCTCCATTTAAGTTTCACTATCTCGTTCGGAGGTTGATCTTTTTCTTTTTGCTTTAGTGATTGATTTTTAATATTTATATTTATCAACATTATCATATGCTACGAAGTTATGCTCTCTCTTAGGATAACTTTATAATTTTTACACATTAATCTTTCTTAATTGCAAGTAATGAACAAGTTTTTTTACTCTTATTTGTTCCACTTTTAAAAGTTATCGAATGTTCAAGCCTCTTTTTAAAACGTGAATTTACTAGCACAAATCATAAGTCGTCGCAAAATCAAATATAAACTCTCCTTCATCATTCATATCTCCGACATTTTATCCTCTATGCTTCATTTCATACCCTTCACGATCTTTTATTACATGCTCAATAAAATCTACCCATGTATAATCTTTTTGTCTACATGGATTTCTTTAAGTAGTTCATCCATTTGTTCTCAAAATTATATTAGTATATTCATTTAATCCTACTTGGGGTGCATAAACAATAACAATATTAATTA
Organism: Sambucus nigra; assembly: GCA_949130495.1. Lineage (NCBI taxonomy): Eukaryota > Viridiplantae > Streptophyta > Magnoliopsida > Dipsacales > Adoxaceae > Sambucus > Sambucus nigra. The sequence continues at coordinate 458,774,089 of OX422210.1, read as the reverse complement.
TATTTAACCTAATGTTAGTCTTTTTTTTTTTTTTTTGGGGGGGGGGGGGGGGGGGGAGGGGAGGGGGGCGAGAAAATAAATATATTTATTAACAATTAGGAGAAAAAACCTCTCATATGGATCTTACAAGAGCTAAAGAAAAATAAGCAACCAATGAAAATTTACGATGTCTTGAACGCAAATCAAAAGGTTTTAAATTATATTTAAGAGTTAGTTTATCTTCTTCATTTAAGAATGGAAAAGAGTCCTCTTTATTTCCAACCTTTGTTTTTACCCCAATCTCGATATCTTGACTTATTTCCTAAGAGATCAAAGGAAATACTGAGTGGAGTATTTAGGATTTCATATTTATTTTTTCCACAATTTTTACCCATCGAGTCATCAATAAAATTTAGGATATCAACATATAAATTAAGTTCAGAAATTATACTGTCATCTTGTTCCCGCAATGAATCATTTGTTTAATCAACAAAACCTAATTTAAGTTTGGAATGTCCTCTAAAGGGGGCATATCATTGAAATATTGTGACTCATCATTATTAAAATGACAATTTCCCCTGCTTAAAAATTCTGATATTTTAACACTTGGTTATGTTCTCTTATTTACAATTGTTTAGGGGCATGTTCATCCTTTTGTAAGGTGGTCATATGAGTATTAAATTCTGGATTCGGCATCACCTTAGTTGATATGTCCACTATATATAAATCCAATGTTCCAGAATATGTTATAATATTAGAACCAATATTGTTCGATCCAAGAATCTGATCAGGTTGGTGGACTTTATTTTCATCCGATTTGGAAGACTTCTCAAGTTCGTGTTTTTCTCATTCAGGATGTTGGTCGTATCTGACTACTTTTGGAACTCCTCTACGTTTTCTTCTCCATTAAACTATGGCAGATTTAAGAACATTCTAACATCTTTATTTTGAATGTCATACCTAGGTAAATAACGTAACCTTCCTGGATTATCTCCTTTTAAGTTGGAGTTATAAACCGTTGGAGTCTTATTGTGCTAAACATATATTATTATTCCACATAACCTAGTTGTATTGAAACCATCCAGATTTTTTAGGATTATCTCATTCCCATTTAGAACAGTCAACACCTATTTTTGTACAAGAATTGCGACCAACTCTTTGGACTGGTTTTGACACTTCTGAATAGGTATGTCGGATGCTAGTTCACCATTTTCACATGCTTGGATGCCAGTTTTTGTCAAAAAATGCATTCGACCTAGAGGAACTTGCTGAGTAATCCTATGGTGCTGAGACAAATCATCATACTACATATTAAACAAAATTTCCTGAGATTTTCTTCTGATATTTGTACACGTTAATATATGGTGACCAATACCAGCACAAAATTCACAAGGAAACTGTTCAAATACTATTTTAATTGGAATTTTCATCTCCTCGAAGTCAATAATCACAAAATTGGGTAACGAAAAAGAGAAATCAACATCAACACTAGCAAACAAACTATATTTTTCTTCTAAAGCGGTTTGATCAATCCTAATAAGGATTCTACGCCTCTAGCAATCTCAAACAACAATCTAGGGTGCCAAATCTCATCCCGTAAATCCATAAATTGAACCTAAACTCTTGCATAAGATGACACAAAATTAGTTGGACAAAAGTTTGGAATCCAAATTATAAGCTTGAACATACCTATTTTTTTTTTATCCAGTTGACCCTAAAATCCAAGCTTTTTGTATATCATCTAAAGATTCAAAAAACAAACTGTAGAATCCCTTACCTTTTGGAGTTAATTGTCGTGGATTTTTTATTTGCTAAAATGAACCCAATGAGTTCTTCAATTCTTGAGCAGTAACCGATTTTTGTCCTTTTGACAATGTTGATCTCCCTAAAAGCCTTGATTTACAAGAATCTATTGATTTCTTATAAAACTATGATGAAATCTTCACATGGGGAAAATCATCCTCATAATAAGGTTCTAGCAGATCAGAAAGATTGTGAGGGATACCTTCGAGTGTTGATAGTTGAGCTTGTGAAGACTCTTTTATTTGGAGAACTTGTACATATGTTTTGGATAAATCCTTTTTTAAAACTAGAGCTGGGAAATTATTTTGGAAGGATGGATTTTGGATTGAAAATCTAGATTCCTTCACCTAATATTAGTTTTACAAATATAAGATTGTCACGTTTCTTTTTAATAGTTGCAACATATTTTTTTATGATTCGTATATAATATTATTCCAACTTTGTTTCAATGTTTACGTTTATCCATTAAATATAATTTGAACCTTTATGCATTTTTATTATAAAAGTACAATTGACAATTTAAATAAAGTAGGTTAAAAACATAAAAATTGTCGCATAATCATAACCAATATTATTATAAGTTATAAATGTCTATAAGCAATAGGTAACCATTCCCATGACATTATCTTAATTTTGCTTCCCAAATACCCATGCGTAGGACAGGGAGCGTGATTAAACAGTGGTAAGTATATTCTCTTAAAGAGCTGAAGTTAATTGGAAATTGAGGTTAGGATAAAGTGGAAAGAAGTAAGAGGACTTAAGATAGTATAGAGCTACATCCATTAATGCTACATTCCATGATGGGCAAGTGGTTGGTTGTAAGGCTTGTGGGGAATGATGTACTGCAAAGGACCTTCTGGTGTGTCTGAGCAAAACAAAAGAAGAAGACACAATTGCCGGACAATGGCCGTACAAGCATTTAAGATCTTTAGCTTTTGCAGTTATATCAGCTTCAGAACATGCATTTATAGCTTCTTTTTTAGCCAGGCTAGAATGATATTTCATATAAGTGGTGATCCGTTTATATGGGTTCTTATAAATTAATAATATTCTCTATCTGGTGGTGGTGGTGGCTTTAAATCCGATAGGACCACATGGAAAGGTCCCCTATTTGGAAAAGATTTGCCACTCTTGGCATCAAACAATGCAGTAGTAGACATATCACATATAGATAACAAATTAAACAGGAGACATTTTTGTTTTTCTTGATAGTTACCTTACCCATCACCATCCCTATCTTCTACATTAACAAGTTCTTATTTGTTGCCGGAAAAGATCTGATTCAAATCTTAAGAGTAGCTACTCTGCAAATACAATTAGTGGCAGGTCCAGAAAATTAAGTTAAGAGGGCAAAGCGTAAATACATAGCGGCGTGAACATGGGTGGGCTCCCTTCGCGTTGACAACTCATGCCCATCAAATTGTAAAACATACTAATACCCAGGTAGACTCAAATTCCCTCGCATACCTAATTTATTTACAGTTCGTTTCTTTCAAGTTTTTAAATTTCTCGAATTTAAAACTACTAGGTATATAAATCTGCCTATTGTAATAATAATTTCGTATGAATTAGTCAAACATAAATAGAAAAAAGTGCTTATATTGGTATTTCGTCAAACATAAAGCCTATTTTAAAAAGCCCCATACTTTTTTTCCATTAATTTTGTAGATAATGATTTTTAAAAGCTCAATTACTTTGAAAGTTAAAATTTCTATCGAAAAACATGAAGCCAAGAACTCAATAGCTTATGGGTTTCCATCAAAGTACATTGAGGCATGTGTTTCGGTCCTATGAAAGATGGGTTATTAATGAACTTTAAGAAAGGGAGCTCCATTCATTAAAGTTATTTTTGGCTAAATTATGTAAAACTACTAGTTGCTCACTTTATCTCTATCTCTCAAAGATAAAGAGAACTAAATATTATAGTCTTCAACGATTTAGTAAAAAAAAGATATAACAAAAAATAGTTAAATAATAATAAATAAATAAACAAATGATTTTTTTTAAAGCATTATAGAAAGGGTTAGCAACTTTGAGAAACAACATAAGTCAAAACCACAAAAGGATTGGCAATTATCAATATACTTTTTTCGGGTAACTAATTAGTTCAAATTTATTAGGTGTTTCTTTAATTCACATGGTAATGATTATCTTGATACCATCATGTATACTGTGATATGCATATGTATAGCCTATACGTTGATAATAATTTTATTTCGAATCTTTTTAGATTTGAACTTTTGAAGCTTATGTTGGGAGGATGATATGTGTTTTCTTTTGTAAAACCAAATTAAAACTCAATGGTACCCTACTTCAACAACTCTCAATGACTAAGTTGTTCTTTTTATCTACGTGTCTTAGTGGATACCTCCATCGTACAAAACAAATTGTCTTACTAAATAATATTTAAAGGAAAATATTAAAGAAAAAATTATAAAAATATCCACCTAAATATTTTTTCCAAAAACATGAAAAATAAAGTACCCTAATGTTTATCCATTTAACATAAGAATGCCATATAATCTTCTCTACGCATCAATAGCTTGCTTGGAGAAAGAGCACGTGTAATTTTAAAACAAAAACTGTATCCCAAATGAATTTTTACACTAAAATATTTGAACAATGAATTTGACCAGATTACATAGAGATATGGATATCACTTATTTACAAAATACCATATTATTGTAAATTCAATTTAAAAATAATATAACAAAAAGTATTGTGATGGAAACAGTTTTACTATAGTGTAGAGATAATTCTTCCATTAACAACAGTATTGGGATTAAGGCAGCGTTGCAGCTCAAAGCGGGGGAGCTCAGTGAGACAGCTCAATACAATGTAACTTAGTAAGGCAGCGTTGCAGCTCAAAGCGATGGAGCTCAGGGAGACAACTCAATACGATGTAGCTTAGTAAGGCAGTCATGCAGCTCAAGTGAGGTAGGTCAGCGTGGCAGCCCAAAGAGATCTCCAACGAAGAAGCTGGCCGAGAGAGCTGATCATTTTGTTATATTGTTTTACTTAGCCTTGTAGTATCTCTTTATTTATATTTATCATGAGTTGTAATGATTATAATGATTTTTAGTGTGAGGTCGAACGGTACTCACGAGAGACCAGGCCTGGCAGGGCCCGGGAGAGCTTTCATGCTCTATCAAACGACCTCACCGTGGGAACTTCAGAGGGACTGTTTGGAGGATTGAGAAGTGAGACACCGTTGGGGCATGTCCTGACCATCTTAGATACACCTGATAAAACACCAAAGGACCTTGATCGTGGAACCTTGGGCAGAGCAGCCTTGAGTTCCATCAGGCGTTGAGTTGTGAACCAAACAAACCTCTACTTAATGTCACATCTACTTTATGTGGTGTCACTAGCCAGCTAGGCAATATCAAATCCGTACTTGAGTAAACCACCGTGGTATTTGGGGTTGTCAGACAGTTGATGAATCACCTCTGTGACGACAGTCATCTAATACACGGTGTTTAAGCAAAAGGCACGTCTTGGTATTTAATGATTATGACGTATAGCTAACTAGTCCATCGGGCATTTAATGTTTGTGACATAAAGTAAGAGGGATGTATTTCATAGTAATTAATGACCGAGTTATCTTGAGAGTGGTGTGGGGGCTATTTAAGGGCCCCAACCACCTATGAGGAAAGGATATTTTTTTAGAGTTCAGAAGTTATTACTAGAGAGAATATACATCAGAGAGAGATTTTATTACAAACTAAAGGATTTACTCACCCACCATTGTCATTTATTACGAAGCTTTAATACTTCATAGAGATCTTAGAGGGTGGTTAGGGTGTTTGGCTTCCTGCCAACGTGTATCAAGGGTGCTTACTTCTCTCTCCTTCCAAATGAGTTACTTCCGATTTCGTTATTATCTTCTGAGTTATACATGAGTGATTTGTGAGTTCAAACTGAGTTTATCTTAACTAAGTTGTGAGCGTGGTCTTTGTAGTTTAACCAAGAGTGTCTCCGGTTAATTTATCATTATTATACTCAAAAGGGGTTACGCCTCCATCTAATCTAAACTATACTATTACATGTAGCATTAATGCCATTTACGTAATTTGTTTAGTATAACGCAAGATAAGATTGAAAAACAACCACATTATTAATGAACAAAATTTTATGTAGCAAAGCCGCACATAAGATGGTAATTAACTAATAACATCAATAATCACAAAATCTCAAACTAATAATTGCACAGGCATCCCATATAAATTTGGGTTTCACATGTTCTTCGATTTTGAAATAAATTTAAAAGGTGCAATTTTTTTAAAGTATCACAACTTTAAACTTGCAAGAAATTTACAAGGTACAATTTTTTAAAGTATCACTCGTTCTAATTCCTCACACGGTCCTATATATTCACATTCGCAAAAAAAAAAGGTTGCATAGAATTAAAACACAAATGTGCAACTTTAACTTGCAAGCATAAATTTCTAAATCTATAGTGAAAAAATGCGAATATTATCAAATAAAGACATTAGAAATAAGTAAACTCATTTCTGCTCAATAAATAATAACGTACGAATGGTATATGATTGTGAAAATTTGACGGTTGTAAAAATGTTGCCTACATTTTTTATGACTATAGCAACAACATTGGAAAAGAGAAAACATTTAACTTGACCATTTGATTCAATGAACTATTAAAAAAAGTTATAATTCTCAGTATTAACAGAACCCTTAAGCCCATTTCCCTTTCCCTTTCATATTTTGCTTAGTGTCAGACTAAAAAATAAAAAAAAATTAACTCTTGTTCCCGAAAACCATTTTTCCAAAACTCATAGTCTATGTACTCTTATTTTTTTCTTTTAAGTTTCTAATCAATCCCATAAAACCATTTCAAAACCCCCAAGCTGTAAAACATGATTCTTTTTCAAGTTCTAATTTAAAGACCAATACCGCAATATAAATAAAATAAGCCCTTCTCAACAATGGAAATTGAAAGTTAGAAAACTTGATTTAAGCCAAAAGCCAGATTTCAAAGAGATGTTCTCAGATGTGGTAGGGGGATATGAGGGTCGATTGAGAGGATGGATATTTTTATAATTGGTAAAAATCATCTTATATATATTCTACAATGCAGTACACACTTGTTAATTTTTCTTAGCTAAAGATGTGTCCACGTGGACAATCAATAAAGTTCTCAATAACTTTAAACCCTCTCCATGTTTGACAAACCAGGAATGTGCCAATCTTTTCATCTTCTCTCGTTCACGGGATAAGACAAATAGTCTTAGTTTTCAATTTATACAGCCTATTTAGTCTTAAATTGGCCATCCCTCTCCCTCTTCCACTTCGTTGCTAACTTCATGGCCTTCCCTTTCTCTTACGATTTCAAGCTCTAACTTCAATATTGCCTCCAACAAAACTAAACATTTTTTTCCTTACGAAAACATCCATACCAAATTGGGGGTAAAACTCATCCAATGTGTCCAAAACCATCTCGGTAGTATCTGGCGCACACTTCAGAGCGCCAATAAAGTGAGGAATAATGAAGGCAAAGTTTCCTCCGCATTAAGCTATAAAGTTTCTTAAACCCAAGTTGTCTATTTTCTCACATGAGGATTCTATGACAAGGTCAGACCTTGTCAGAGTGAAAATGGATAGAAAGATGACTGCGATTGGACACCTTTAAAGGCTTTTCACAGATTTTTCTTTTTCACGTCCACCATATTCAGAGAAACTGAGATTTTTTCCACTGTAAGGAACCCCAAATTGAAGGAACTATGTCACACAGATTGCATGAATTTATTTTCATTACTATTTTATATTTCTCTTTATCGTATATATTGGCGCACAGATTAAGGGTAAACATCTACAATAGCTAACACGGATCCTCATTAAGCTATGACTTTATGGTCATCGTTTTGTCCGCCTTCACTCTAACAAGGCCCGACCTTGTGATAAAGTCTTTATGTGAGAAAATAGACAACTTGGGTTTAAGAAACTTCGTATCTTAATGCGGAGGAAACTTCGCCTTCATATTCTTCACTTGACTGACGCTCTGAAGGGCATGCCTAGATGTTGTCGAGATGGTTTTAAACACGATGGATGAGTTTTATCCCCAATTTGGTATGAAGGTTTTCATAAGGAAAAAATGTTTGGTTTTGTAGGAGGCGATGTTAAAGTTGAAGCTGGATATTAATCGTAAGAAAAAGGAAAGGCCATGAAGTTGGTGACAAAGTGGAAGGGGGAGAGGAATGGTAAATTTAAGACTGAGTAGGTTGGATAAATTGAAAACTTAGACTATTTGTCTTTTCCCATGAAAACGAAGATGAAAAGATTGTCCCAATTCTAGTCTGTCAAACATGGTGAGGGTTTTAAGTTATTGAGAGCTTTATTGGTTGTCCACGAGGACAATCTAGAAAAATTAATAAATGTGTATTGCATTTTAGAATATATATAATATGAGTCTTGTAAAAAATATTTAAACCAATAGTTCTACATATAATTTCTTTCTTTGTGAGGAATGCATAAAATTACTCTAATAATATAAAGGGAAAAAAACATTAATAATACATTTGAACATACATATAATTATCTCTTCAAATATTTAACTCCCATAATAATTACAGCCAACAAATCAACATCTCTTGGTGACTTCGATAAATTTACTATTCACACACACACACATACAGACAGTTTCATAAGGGCTTCTTATCTATATGCACCTGTTTATACTATTTTTTTAAAATAGTAAAAAATAATTTTTTGATGAAACTTCTTGGATATGATCTTCATGTTGAGGAGATCATCTCCAAACTTTTTCATTAAAAAATTGATTCAAAAAGTGGGTGAGATGATTATCAAAAGTTTCATCGACCGAAAATGCATACTTAAACCCTTTTTGCATATCACCTAATCTCACTCACTTTTTGATTGAATTTTTTGATGAATTTTTTTTGGAGATGATCTCCTTACTATGAGATTATATTTAGGAAGTTTCATCAAGAAATTATTTTTTTACTTTTTCTAAAAAATCATATGTACCGGAGCATTTAGATAAGAAGCTGATACAAGATACTCTTGGTATAGAGAGAGAGAAATAGGGAGACTCTAGTGCAGACGTCCCTGTAAGGACTAACCATGCACATCTTTTTTTTCTAAAATAATATAAAAAATATTTTTGGGTTGATTTTTTTTTGTGTGGTATTTTGACATTTTGGGAAACCATTAAAAAATAAAACCAAAATGATATTTTTTGCAATGTAAAAAAATCGATCAAAATATGTTATTGTTTAAGCGCTTTAAAATTGACATATTTTAATTGATTTTTTTAAATAACAAAAAAATTCATATAAAGTTGATTTTTTAGGGTTCCCTCAAATTTTTAAATAGTTATTTAAAATAAGGTTTGCATAGTGTGGATCGGTAGGTCCGCATACGATCTCCCCCCCCTCCCCCCCCCCCCCCCCCCCCCACAGAGAGAGAGAGAGAGAAAATACTATGCCATCAACCATTCAAAAAAACATTATTAAAATTTTAGAAATCCAATAATTCAACTATAATAAACATGTAATTTTACTCTGGAGCGACCTACAAGAATAAAATATACATGTACAGGACTTATCCTAAAGAAGGAAAAAAAACCCGCAGGATTTAATGCAACACACAGGGCTAATTTAGGGCTCGCCCATAACTTTTCCATTTATTTACTCAAATCTTGTTTATGGGGTAATTTATTTAATTATTAATCTTTTAAAACAAATCTTGTTTATGGGGTATTTTTGTTAATTTGGAAAAAAAAAATGCAATACATAATGCGATTGCCTTGCATCAAATAAAATCTTTACTGTTAATACATTCTTTAAATCTTACACATTTTTTAAATTTTATACAAAGTTATGACATAAACCAGGCATGGGATTAGATCGTAAAATGCACATAGCTTTGTAAATGAGATAAATCGAACCTATGGTTGCTTAAGTTTAATTTGGAAAATTTAATGAGTTTACAAATATATTCAATCTTGGCCCATTTAGATTACAAGTAGGTCTGGTTTCGATCGGTTTGGTTGGTAAATGCAGCATACCAATACCATGCTAACATTAAAATAATCAAACCAAAATTACCAGTTTTACCAGCGGTACACCAGCCCATAAACCAAAATCAAACCGTGCAGTAAATCTTTAAAATAGGCTTTTTACGGCAAAATAGATTTTTCAAAAAATATAGTAGATTTTGATAAATTTATCTTTACGGTAAATTTGGTACTACTCGGTACATAATGATAATTTTTTGTAAATAAACATTAAACTCTAAAATAAGCATAAAAAATTGTAATTCAAGTTACATTATTGTCCAAATAGAAAAAACAGTTACGTAGGTGTGTGGGAATGTATTAACAATAACCGTAATGAGTTCTACAAAATCAGATCCACACAAAAATTAGATGCATATCAGATTGTACCAAGACGGAAAATCAGATCCAATAAATAAGCTTGTACAGTCAACCTAAAACAGTGTGTAAACGAATCCAACCAGATCTGTACATGTTAAATCGAAACAACAAGTATATATCAAGGTTTTTAACATAGACATACACAAACAGTTATAACCAAGAAGGTTAACAAAATATGCGCAAGAATAGATCATACTAGTAAAAACACACCAGGAAATAAATCAAAATGGGTTGTGTTTCACCATATACTCAAAAGATCCATAAATGGTCTTTAAAATATTTAAACAGATCGGGTATAAATCAAAACACACTATGTATGTAGTTTTGAGAGGAGAAATTAATATGTAGGTATTTTGGTATGGTTCTATCTCTCTCTCACACTTTCTTTCTCTCTCTAAGGTGGATAGGTAAATCTCATATTTATTTCTCTCTCTCACACACACAAACACATACTACAATTTGTGCATTGTGGGCGAAATGAAGAGAAGAGGATGTTTATATATGACAATTGATTTAGGGTTTCTAAAATGAAGGGCCACGATTGAATCTTTAATGATACCTTAAAATGAATCGTTAAGATTATACCTACTTAAAATACTTGTGATTAGTTCTTTTAAAGAGACACGCACTACAACAATTCTTACATTTAACTGCGAATTTCTTAGCCACAAAGGAAAATTCGTAGAAAAAACTCATTATTTGCCACGAAATTAATTTTGTGGAGAAATATGTTACATTTAGCTATGAAATTCAGATTTTCATTGACAATAAGTGTCAATATATTGGCGCCAATGTTCCTGCGAAAAAGAAAATTATTTAGGAACGAAATAGGAACAATTGGCAACGAAATTATTCATAGAAAATACGTTTATGTTTGGCAACAAAATAATTTTCGTGGGGTAAAGTGTTAAAATATTAGGCAACAAACTATTTTGTAGTTAAATATTCTAATTATTAAGACCACTCTACTTATCACCAAATCTCAAAATCTCCAAACACGTTCGTCTCTCCAAAACCCAATTACACCACGAAACCCTTTTTTCTCTTTTCTCTCCAAATCGATCGTCACTTTGGACAAACCCTATTTTCTACTTTCGGTAAGCAATCTGTATCTTTGTTACTATTATATTATGAGATGATGTTTAGGATTTCTACAATTCGTGATGTTTCGGTAAGCAATCTGTATTTTTGTTACTGTTACGTTTTTTTTCAAAATGAAATTTGTATCTATTAAGGAACTATACAATGATAGAACATTTTTTTTACATATTTTTCAATTCGTGAAAAAAAAACGTGTTTTTTTCCCAATTTTTAGGATTTGTGTGTCTCCCTAATTATTTAGGGGTTTATCATATTTGACTGATGTTTTTATTTGTATTAGACTGTATTATTTGGGTTGATTATTAAACCATTGATGTTTAATAAAGAATATCATAGTCCATTGATGTTGAATTTGGGAGCAAATTCAGATTCATCAATATCAACAGTTAAAAGTATTTTAAATCACACAGGAGTTTTTTAGGAATAATCCATTGATGTTTTTTAGACCGATTTACTAAAAATTAGATATGGGTAACACAAATACTCCAACCCCTGTGAGTTGGGGTCTGCATTTAGATTTAGTAAACTGCAATTTTTTTGTAACTCAACACCCAATTGTTTTAGTAGACAGCTAAACAAAAAATCGTGAAATATAGTAGACTGATATTTTAGTGGTGTTGGTTGTTGACTTAATTTGATGATTGTTGATTTTTTCGGTGGTGGTTTGGTTTGAATTGATGATTGTCGATTGATTTGATGTTTTTTAATGCTTTTTCCTAATCTATAATGTCTAATTCCAGCAGTGGTGAAAATAATGTTTTATGGTTTGATGGCAGGTAGTGGTTGGTGTCGGCTCTGAGTTCACGATAATTGTTTTATCGGCGAACTGATCAGAAGTCAAGGTATATCTTATCTCCATCTATCTACTCTTTTCAGACTATTGTTTCCATCACTAAATAATTTTTTCGAAGATCATCCAAGTTCTATACAACTAACATCAATTTGCTTTCATACACCAGCAATCAACAAAAATTTCATTTATGCAATGTATTTGTCTTGTCAAATTACCTGTGTGAAACTCTATCTGTAATGTGTATGAATTTATTCGTGTAATCAGTTATATAAAAATTTGATTTTATAATTATCTACTTTTCTAATTAGCATACAAATCTTACAATGAAAATTAAGTGTAAAGTTGTTCTGACGTAAAACATATCCTATAAAGTTCTTAATAACTGTTGGAAAGGAATAGGATAAGAAAATAGTAGTGTTAGTATCATATATAGTAACAAAGTCTATCTTGCTTGAATATGTTATTTCTCTATTTTCTAAACTAATCTTGTCTAAACATAATTGAAGCCACATTGTTTTTCTTGTGGCTCTATATTGTAATCGATAGCCTTATATGTTGATTATGAAAATACACTTATTTATAACGTGTTAATTATAACATGTCGTTTGATTTTTATGTGAACTAGATGGATAAGAGATGGATGTAGGAAACGAATAGATTTTGTGAAAAGTAAGCCTTGGGTGTTAGATCATTCATTCGATTTGCGAAGGATCATATGGGATCTGATAGTTATATTAGGTGCCCATGTTGCACTTATCTTAACATCGATCTCAGAAATATTGACGAAGTAGAAGATCATTTGTTCTTAAAAGGATTTTGGACCACCTATACGCAGTGGACATATCATGGGGAATCTTCTAATGATATAGATCATGATGATGTCGATGGTTAGATTGATAATGAAAATGAAGAAAGGGACGAGATGCGTGAAGTGTTGGAAGACATGCAGACAGGTTTTTTCTTTGATACTGGTCCAGGTGAAGCGTTTGAAACTGGTAATACTCCAAAACAAGTTGGTATAGGGGATGAGACAAGTTTTAACAAATTATTGAAAGATGTAAAGAGTGAATTATATCCTGGTTGCACGAAATTCTCTGCACTGTCTTTTCTTGTGAGGCTGATCCACTTGAAAGTCATCAATCACTAGAGTAATAAATCACTTAAGATGTTGCTTGAACTATTGAAGTAAGCTTTCCCTGAAGGTGATATGCTTCCAAAGTCAGATTATGAGGCAAGAAGCATGTTGCGTGGCTTGGGATTAGGTTACGTGTCGATTCATGCAAGAAAAAATGATTGTTGTTTGTTTTGGAAGGATCTTGAAAATAAACATGAATGTCCAATATGTGGGGAATATAGATGGAAGGTCAATGATTACAAGGGTAAGCGCATTCCTCACAAAATACTTCGTTACTTTCCACTAAATTCAAGACTTCAAAGACTGTTTATGTCGAGAAAAACGGCTAATGATATGAGGTGGCATAAAGAAAAACATGTCAAAGATAATGTATTGAGACATCCTGCAGATTCTAGTGCATGAAAGGATTTTGATACAGAACATGAGTGGTTTTCTCAAGACCCTCGTAATGTAAGGCTTGGCCTAGCAAGTGATGGTTTTAACCCCTTTGGTAATATGCATAACTCATATAGCATGTGGTCAGTCATACTTATGCCATATAACTTACCGCCTTGGTTATGTATGAAAGAGTCATTTTTTATGATGGCGTTACTTATTCTAGGACCTCTGGCACCAGGTAAGGATATAAATGTGTATTTACGACCATTAATTGATGAGTTGAATGAGTTATGGGAAGTTGGTGTAGAAACATATGATGCATCCACCAAAATGAATTTTCAGATGCATGCGGCAGTTCTCTGGACTATAAATGACTTTCCAGCATATGGTAATTTGTCTGGTTAGATCACTAAGGGTTATATGGCTTGTCCAACGTGTAACAAAGATACTTCTTCGAAAAGAAGAAGAAGTAAGATATGTTATATGGACCATCATCAATATTTAGATTCCAACCATCTATAGAGGAAGAGTAAAAAAATTGATGGTAAGCAAGAGCTCCGATTAAAGCCCATGGACTTAAATGGGGATGATCTGTTGCGAAAATTAAATCATGTAAGTGATTATATACCGGGAAAACATTCGGGTAATAAAAAGAGGAAACGTACACCTGAAGAGCTAAACTGGACAAGAAAAATAATTATTTTTAAATTACCATATTGGAAAACATTAAAACTTTGACATAACCTTGATGTCATGCATATTGAAAAAAATATATGTGAGAGTGTGTTGGTAACTTTATTAAATACTGAGGGGAAAACAAAAGACACGTATAAGGAGAGGCAAGATTTGGAGGATATGAAGATAAGGAAGGAATTACATTTGAAGCGGAATGGGGATACATATATAATGCCGCCTGCTTGTTATACCCTTAGTAAGTTAGAGAAACAAGGTCTTGTGAGTTCTTGAAATCAGTGAAGTTTCCGGATGCATATGCTTCGAATATCTCACGGTGTGTGAACGTTAGTGATGGTAAGGTATCAGGGTTTAAAAGCCACGATTGTCATGTTCTGTTACAACGATTATTGCTCGTTGGGACTCGTGGATATTTGCGCAAGGATGTATACAGAGCAATAGTTAAGTTGGGTAATTTTTTCAAAGATTTGTGTTGTAAAACACTGGATGTAGAAGAACTGAAGAGATTGGAGAAATACATTGTCTTGATTTTATGCAAACTCGAAATGATTTATCCACCAGCTTTTTTTGATATAATGGTCCATTTAGCTATTCATTTGCCACAGGAGGCGATGCTTGGAGGACCGGTGCAATATAAGTGGTTGTATCCCATTTAAAGGTTGTGGGTTATGAAGGATGTTTGGAGATGGTATAATTGTCTTTGCTTTCATTGTTTATGATGGTCTTTGGTTGGGACAAATTTTGGGTATGTTCTTGGTTTAAACTTTGGGGACTGTTTTTGTTAGAAGTTTTGATATAGGCATTTTCTCCCTTCTTATAAGATCATAGGTTATAAGAAATTATGGTCATATGTGGGCTCTCTGTGGCTCAGAGGTTTATCAGGTAAATTTTTGTTTTGATTTGTTTGATAATAACTAGTTGAGGATGTTGTAAGGTTTTGGCCCTTTGTGTTTGGCTGACTTTTTTCCCCTTCCCCCCCTCCCCCCCCGATGTACTTCTGATGTAATCAATAGTTTTGTTTTGGGATGAATTTCTTCATAAACCAATTTTTCATCTAAAATTCAGGTTGGAAATGTTAGTTTCCTGTATCAATTGCATATGTCCTGGATAGAGAAGAATGACAATGTGATTTCTGTGCTGATCCAAGTGATTGATTCTTTTTGTTTCTATTCTTTGAAGAGTTGGATTGTATTATCTTCCAAAATTCTGGGATGACACTATTTGCTTACATTTGTACTACTACAGATAATAATCAACTATTGGCAATGATGATGTATAGACTTCTAAGTTCATTTCCAAATTGGCCATAGTGCTCATCTCAATTTTTTCGATATCTTTTTTTTCTTGGATGCGTTTTGATATTATACGAGTTGATGCACACTTGTTTTGATATCTTTATTTTCAATCTCATTTCCATAAACGTGTACATAGTTGGACAAACATGCATAGAAAGGTGCAATGCCAAAGTCACATCTTATTACAAAATGTTTTATAACCATCTCAAGTTCTCTATGTTGACAATTCTTAGTCTTCACTTGCCTTCAGAACTTTCTCACTTTTATTCACTTTCTTTATGTTTACAAGTTCTCTATGTTTGAGATGATATACTAATTTAGAGAGCAAATTGCTAAAAATATGGACAGCTGTTTATGCTTTTTATTTTTTTTATTTTTCAGTAACTATGTCATTATATTTATTTTTCAACTGTTGAGTATAAAATTTCAGGCGAGATTCAACATTGATTTGGATGATCATGCAAAGGAGTGTTTGGAAGGGCTAATGAAGGGGAGAGGTAGGAGTCAATGGAGCAAGCTTTGTGAAGTGTACAAAAATTATGGATCAACAGAGAAAGCTCGATAAAATGTCCCTGCTGGTGTGACCAAGGATAATTGGCTTAGTTTATGCGATCTTTATGAAAATCCAAGAAATCAAGTTTGAACTATTGTTGATCTTGTAACTTGTAAATGTTTTTTTATTAAAATATATGTACTTATGATGTTTGAAAAATTATTGCAGAGACAATGTATTGTAAATCAGAATAACAAGTCTAAACAAATTGTGAAGCATAATCAAGGGTCAAAAGCATTTGTGGTGGTTCGTTATGATCTGGTAATATATCTACTTGTTTTCATGTGTCAATTGAGAATTTTATTGTGCAAGTATAATTATTAATTGTTTGTTGTTTAATAGCGGAGTAAAGAGGTGAATAGTCAAGAGCCGAATAGGATCAAGTTTTATAAAGAAACGCATTGCAAAGATGAAAAGTGAACATCTCCTGAAGCCGAAATGCTCAATGTAAGTCTTATCAATTTTATTTTGAATTTACCCTACTGCCGCCGAATTACAAACCAACAAACACTGTTGGATTGTAATTTTTTTGGTACTATTATCTGCGGTATAAAAATTACACATAGTGCATTATGCTTTACTATTTTAAAATTATTGTCTTTAAATGGCTTAAAAAGTATAGATGTAATCCTTTTTGTTTTATTTTCTTTGCAGAATGAGATGAAATGCCTGGAATCCGAATCAATCTCTGAGGATGGCAGTACCATGATGAGCTCAGACGAGATAGCAGATAAAGTTCTTGGCACAAGGTCGGGCTATATTAACGGTCTTGGGTATGGTCCAAAAAGAAAGGATTTTAGAATTAATATAATGCGATTCAGGAATACCGAATTGGAAGAGGCACTTAAGTAGTCTAAGAAAGTTCAAGAAGATTTGATGGATTGTTAGCAAGCTCGTGAGGTAGAGGCAACAATTCAACGAGAAGAGTCAATGGCACAAAAGAACGCTATGGATACTCAACGTGCAATGCTAAATGCTATTCTAGTTCGACAAGTGGAGTCCGATAAGTTGATCAATTCTTTGATCACATCACGTACCTCATCTTTCGAACGATGGTAATCTAGACATGCTTTAGTTTTTCTACTCGTATGTTTTTAAAATCCTACTTTATTTTAGCTAATGCTATTGTATTCTCTTAATTTCATATTTGATGTGAAAGGAAGCTATTTTTGGGGTGCCATAAACTTTTGACATTTACAAACGGAATCGGAGACTTCTAAGTCCTTTAACTAGTTTAAGTTATTTTTTTACACCATGGATATTTGTCGTTTGTAAGGGGATTAAATGTGGTACTTGTACGTCCTTTAACTAGTGTTTAGCTGACTTGACAAAGTGTTTGTATGTGACTTAATGTGGATTTTGTTTATGATAATTTAGTTATTTTGTGAATTTTAACGATTGTGTTTTTTAGATGGTTATTTTTTAAAATTTTGTGGTATACATTAATTTATCAAATTCAAAATATAAAAATATATATTTTGAAACATTCCATTATAAAAATAAATGTTTTAGTAGTTAAATGATAAGTAAAAGTCCGGCATAAGATTTGCTAGTATATTATTGAAAAATTAATGATTAAGAATCATTCTCGAACAATTATATTTCGTAACCAATAGCTCTTGAGGGAAGTTACAATTTTTGTAGCTAAAAGCTTCTAATGATTAGTTTACTTATAGAATTGGCAACGAAATGTAGACAATTAGCAACGAGATGTTGAACAATTAGCTATGAAACAAATTATAAATTTCGTAGCTAAAAGTTTCTAACACTAGTTTACATAAAGAATTCGCAACGAAATTAAGATATTCGCAACGAAATGTTAGACTATTAGCGACGAAAAAAATTGTAGCCTAAATAGAGTAATTATCCACGAAAATAATTTCGTAGTAAATGACCTTAACAATTGGCAACGAAAGTGTTTTTTGTGGCCAAATACATTTAGCAATGGGCCTTTGGGGCCACGAACTTGTTACGAAATAATTGTCGTTGCCAAAAACTATCGGCAACGAAATATTAACTTTTGGTTACGAAAAAATACGCAGTTAAATGTGAGAATTGTTGTAGTGACGGATCAAGCATTGGAATCTCATATTAAAGAATACCCAATAGTTTGAAGAGACGCAGATCAAGCATTTGGTAAGTTCGATAATATTATTTTGTTATTTTCAGTACATTAATTTCGTTATTTCATTTCGAAAAGATATAGTCGATAAATCGGTTTTTAAAATGTTATGAGCAAAATATACCACAAAAATATCGTTAATTTCAGCTTCAGTAGTTTCGATTTTGGTAAGTAAAAAATGTAAACCATTATCATTAATTTTCAGTACAAAACTGTAAGATATGGGTTTTTACTGTACCGCAAACAACCCTAATTACAATTTGAGCTTAAATGAGATTCTAAGTCCCTCCTTAGTTGTGCAAATTATTTAATTATCTAAATTGATTCATTTTGAATTAGTGAATTGAAAATTAGTGGATTTGAAATGAGTTTAACTCCAATTTTACACCATGTCTAGTAATCTGAAATTGATGTTGTTGCCCAATTAGGAAAAAGTTAATAGAAAGTGTGTGTGTGTTTGTGTGCGTGTGAGTGTGAGTGTGAGTGTGTGTGTGTGTGTGTGTGTGTGAGAGAGAGAGAGAGAGAGAGAGATAGAGAGAGAGAGATGAACATTTGTGAAAAGATTTTATCTCAAATGGATGCATTTCACATTTTTTTTTAAATGCTCCAATTTCAAATTCTATACATGAGCTAAATTGAGTCAAATAATTAATAATTTCATTAATAAAGCCAAACAAAATTAATGAGACAATTTGTAAATGAGAAAATAAATAAATGAGATAATTTATAATATTGGGACAATCAAAGGGGCCTAAATGGAATGATATAAATCGAGATCGAGATCGAGTAGCTTAGTTATTTTATCCTATTTTAGTATGCTTATAAGTTACTAACCCGACTTTTAGCAGTGCTCAATAAGACTATGAGCTTACAAATGTGTTGAAGCGTGACTTTCTTATTTCACAAGCACATCATAAATGAGCTTTTATCTTAACGGGTATGAATTAAATTCACGTAGCTTAGTTCAATTTACAACCATATGTGTGTGTGCGCGCGCGCGCCATTTGACCGCTATTTATAATTAATTAGTTCATGATGGATATTTTACCCTTCCTTACAAAACTTTTCACTTTCCCATTAGTCTTCTCGGTTCATTACTTAGCCTCTTTTGCCCGAGTTCTCACTCTATTCCATTCACCAAAATCTGAGAGCTTTAGAAGAGTTTTTTTTCTTTCTCGTTTAATTTATCAACTAAAAGTAAGATTAATTCCTTATCCTTTTCTCCCTTTATCACAACCTTAAAATTTTAGTAGACATAGATTTGATGCTATTACATCTTCAACTACCCAGAAATCCCTAAAACTTCTTCAATTAAGTCAACTAACCGAAGGGTATTGTACTTTGGTTACATGTTCAATTGAGTAAATGAATTTTTTTAAATTAAAAATCTA
Source organism: Sambucus nigra (assembly GCA_949130495.1). NCBI lineage: Eukaryota > Viridiplantae > Streptophyta > Magnoliopsida > Dipsacales > Adoxaceae > Sambucus > Sambucus nigra. The sequence continues at coordinate 458,754,430 of OX422210.1, read as the reverse complement.
ATTATTATAAGGTTTAATATTATTTTTGTTTCTAAAGATAAGAGTAGTACCGTAGAAAGAAATATGAAAGAATAGACTTTTTTGTCTTCCACAATGGAATAAAGAAAAGAAAAAACATAAAACAGACTGAAGAAATAAAATAACTAAACAGGAAAAGAAACCAATGAGAACAAGCTAAAAAAACATCCTTGACTGACACTAGCCAGGTGCATCAAGCTGCAAGATAGATTCAAGCTCATTCGGGGAGATAAAACCCAATTAAATGGGAGAGCAACAAGGGATGTTTACCTAGCAATCTAATCAACTTCTACATTAGTTGTCCACCTAATGTGATTGAATGAAATGTCTTAGAAATCGGAACTCAAGTGAAGAATGTTGTTAAGAGAAAAATAACCTTCAAAGTTTGGGGAGGAACCACTATCAATGACAATAATGGCCATTATTCAATTCGATTCTATCAGCACATTGACTAGGTTGTTAGTTGTGATGTACTTGCAATACCAATTTAAATATGAGGTAAAATATATTTTCTTAAATAAAGCATATATGCACTTGCAAAATATTTTCACAACTTGGGCTCTGACCCATTTCTATATCTTTCCTCTTTTGTTATATATTATATATATATAGGTGTACAGACACATGGATGGCTGAATGATGATCCTTTCGAGTCAGACGTCTGTTGTAGCAGTTGTGGATGCATGCAAGTTTTTGGTAGAGGCTTCTATCCTTGGAATCTAGATCGGAGTTACTGTATAAATACTCGGGTTAAAAGCCCAACTGCATTTATTTATTCTTTTACCGCCTTTTATGCGGATTTCATTTGGGTTATATTATTGTTAAACCGAATGTTCGGTTATTTTATTTATTTTTAGTTCCATTTATATAAACTGTGTGAATGCTTTAAGTGTATAGTTTGTTTAAAAAGATTAGTTAAATAAAATTTTGACGCCAGCCTAATAGGTTATTAGTAAATAATTTGGTTTTCGACAGTGATGCTAAGAATAAACCATATGCGACTCCTGTTTTAATTTGGTACAGGATTGATCACTCGGTATTTTATTAGGCAGGGTATCACATAATGGAGATCTTTTTCCAAGACAGCTACCCAGGGGAAGAAAGTTTTCAACTCCTTGTACAATTGATCATCAAAGATAACGAAGATTCTGAGGGAAGTGACTCTGAGGATTTGTTTAATTTACAGACACTGAGGCTAACACTCTGCATGGTTCAGTCAAGCACTACATCACTGGATCCATCTCACCTGATTAAAGCTGATGATACACCTCTCCTCAACTGGCATGCTGCGCCAGTTCTACCTGTTGAAATCCCACCTAAACCCAATGTTTACCCCATCAATTCTTCTGTTGTCCATCCTTGCTATAATGTAATCGAGGCCTCCTTTGATGAGGATCTCAATACTGTTTTTCCTATCAATGAAATAAATGAAGATTTTGAGTATCTTGTTGTGCCTTACATTAATTGTTTAGATTTTAATCAAACTTTTGATGATGATGATTTTGAAAATAAATAATTCTCAACTGATCTAAATAAGGTTAATAACAAACAACATAATCGCGTTCAAGTTAATGAAGAAGAAACTGTTGTTGTTAACCTTGGTGCTAGTAGCCAATTGCATGAGAATAGGATAGGGGCTACCCTTGACAAGTATGAACGTGCACAAATCGAAGAGTTGCTGAAGGAATTATTAGATGTCTTTGCGTTGTCCTATGATGATATGCTTGGCATTGATCCTGAAATAGCTCAACATGAGATCCCCACTCTCCCATATTACAAGCCGGTTAAACAAAAGTTGAGAAAACTCTGCACCAAATATTCGCTCAAAGTTAAAGTGAAACTAGTCAAATAGATGAACGTAGGCTTCATTCATGTGATCGAATATCCCACATGGCTAGCCAACATAGTGCCTGTGCCGAAATCAGGAGGGAAAATTAGGATGTGTGTAGACTACCGGGACTTGAACAAAGTCTCTCCAAAGGATGATTATCCGTTACCCAATATCGACATGATCGTGGACAACACAGCCAGTCATGCTCTTAAGTCATTCGTCGACGAGTTTGCCAGATACAACCAAATCAAAATGCACCCAGATCACCAAGAAAAAACCATGTTCATCACACCGTGGGGAACCTTTTGCTACACTGTTATGCCATTTGGTCACAAGAATGCTGGGGCTACCTACCAGAGGGCTTCTATAACCATCCTGCATGATCTGATTCACAAAGAAGTCGAGGTTTATGTTGATGATATGATTATCAAATCCAAAAATATAGAAGGTTATGTTCCCTCTCTCCAAAAGTTCTTCGAACGACTACGACGGTATCAGATGAGACTCAATCCACATAAATGCGCCTTCGGTGTTACAAAAGGAAAACTCTTGGGATTCATGGTTAGTAAAAAGGGGATAGAAGAAGATCTTTCCAAGATGACAACCATACTTGAGATGCCACCTCCCCGAATAGAGAAAGAATTCTGTGGTTTCCTTGGGAAATTACAATACTTCTGATCACCACAGATGACTCACACACTCCCATCGCTATCAAATTAGATTTCCCTTGCACCAACAACATGAATGAATACGAGGCGTGTACCGTAGGCCTCAAAGTTTCTCTTAAGAAAGGTATTCAATGCCTAGATGTCTACGGGGATTCTGCCCTCATCATCGATCAACTGCTTAGAAAATGGAAAGTTAGGGATGAGAAACTCCAACCTTTCCATGCCCACTTAGAAGAACTAGCCTCCCAATTCCAAGATATCACCTTCCGCTACTTACCTCGAGCAAAGAATAACCTAGTCGATTCCCTTGCTACCTTAGCCTCCGTGGTCGACATGCCCGAAGGAATAACAACGCCCCCCTTCCAAGTCCAAAAGAAAGATAAACCAACCCACTACTACCACATTGAGCTCATCACCAAAGAAGATCCTGAGCTAGCCAATTGCTGATACTATGATATCTAGCACCTCCTCAAGTATGGTAGGTATCCCTAAGGTTCCAACAAGAGAGATCGAGCAACCCTCCAAGACTGGCCTCCCAGTATATCATCTGTCACAAATCACCGTTCAAAAGAAACTTCGATGGAACCCATCTAAACTGCATCGCAGGGGATGACATTAAAGAAATAATGCAGAAGATCCACACTGGGGAATGCGGACCCAACATTAACGGTTACATGCTTGCCAAGAAGATCATCCGATAAGGCTACTATTGGACCACCATGGTTCAGGATTACATCGCCTATGTCCGAAGATGCCTCAAATTCCAACAGTTTTCCAACCTTAAACACCTGCCTCCACTAGAATTATACAGCACGACTTCTCCCTGGTCATTCTCCACCTGGCACCTCGACATCATAGGGAAGGTTACACCCAAGGCTTCCAACGTGCATGAATTAATCCTAGTTGCCATTAATTACTTCACCAAATGGGTTGAAGCAGAGTCATATGCAGTTCTGAACGCCAAGAAAGTTTCCAAATTCATCAGTAAGAACATCATCTGGCGGTATGGGGTCCCACACCAACTAGTGTCAGATAACGGGTTGCACTTTAAGGCAAAAGTCACAGAAGTGGTCAATGAGTATGGGATTCAGAGAGATAAATATTCTCCCTACCGACCTCAGACCAATAGCGCGGTCAAAACAGACAACTAGAACCTCAAATCCATCATCAGTAAGATGACCAAAAGTTATCGAGATTGGGCCGACCGAATCCCTTATGCCCTTTGGGGCTACCGAACCGTGATTCAAACTTCTACTGGGTCTACCCCTTACCCTCTAGTCTACGACATCGAAGCAATCCTACCCGTTGATCTAGAGTCCCTTCACTTCGCGTCATTCTCGAAAGCCAAGTCAGTGAGGAGGATTGGCATCAAATCCATCTCAATGAACTATCACTCTTGGATGAAAGGAGACTTAAAGGTTTGTATCATAGACAAGGGTATCATCGTCGTATAGCGTGATCATTCAATAAGAGAGTCAAGGACCGCGGTGTCCTAGAGGGGGACTTAGCCCTTAAATAAATAGTATAGCCCATATGGGACCCCAGAGGAAAATTCAAGCCTAATTGGAGCGGCCCATACATTATGAATAAGATCTTATCCGATGGCACCGCTGTGCTTGCCGACCTCGACAGGGAGGAAATGGCGCGCCTAGTTAACCTGGATCGTCTAAAGAAGTTTTACCACTAGTCTGAAATCTTGGCACGCTACGACTCTTCTCATCTCCCTTCTATTCTAAAAAAAAATTCATTTCCCTCTACCTAGAACTACGTGGTCCTGATCCTCTACAAAAAGCATTTCCCGAAAAACTAAAACTTTTCAAAACCCCCAGAGGTACGTAGGCATCTCATACATCTTACATGAACACGACCCTTTCTTTTTCATAAAAAGTATTCTTTTCTTATCTCCTAGAATGACAGTTCATTCTAACATATACTTGAACAAAAGAATTATGCATGCCTTAGCGATCGGTATAGATAATTCAAAAAAAAATCATCAAAAGGCACAACTGGATGATCAAAAACTTATTTATTTCACTAACGAGAAATTACAGTGCAATTACATAAGAAAAGAAATGGATAATTCCCCTCCCTCCTACCTTTTTAAAAAGCTAAATAAATTCTCAAATTTATCCCCCATTACAAAACAAACTCTCAAATAATCTTACCCACAGCTACAAGAGGAGCCCGCTCCATCATCATCATCATCATCTACATCCTGGGGTCACCAAGCTTCCCCTGCCTGAGTAGATAGTCACAGACGCTCCATAGACCAATAAGCTCGAACCAGCCTCGAAAAAACCACAACATCTCCCTCCATGGTATCAGACAAGATAAGACACCTTTGTCCAGTCTCCACTACCAACATCTGACTAACCACTCTTCTCCACAACCACTTTATATAGTCCCTGGGGATAAGCCAGACTCTCCCAACAGACTGAGAAAGACGGGTCGACGGACGCCGACTCTACCACAAAGAGCCAAGTCGCATGCACAGAAGCTCTGTCAGATCTTCTACTAGAAATAAATCTAGTGTCCGAGGTGGCACGATCTTCTCCCAACCAAATTGGCGCAGAAGCCGCCAAGGGAAATAGAAAGAGGTTTGTATGAGACCAACCAGCCGAACATACGGGTATTCCCCTAACTCCAAAATAGTAAGAAGTCATCCCCACCAAGGCATTAACCAGTGCAGATTTAGAGCCCCATGATCCACAAACTTGTTTTCCTAACTCTCGATGTCCAGGCAAGCATTGACGAAATGGCGCAAAAAGAAGTTGGGCACAACCGACAAAGGATATTTCGAAGGAGTCACCAGGCGGAATCTTTCAGATAACCACATGAACAACATCATAGGGCTACCCCTCAGAAAGTCAGAACGACCTTCTTGTCAGGCATCCAGGCCATTCAATGTCTCTGCCAATATCACCTCCACAGGATTGCGATGGTGTGAAATCCATAAAGTAATGGCTGCAAGGTTTGGGTCCACCGGTAGTTCCCCTGTCACCAGCAGCAATTTCAAAACCAAGCCCAGAACGAAGGCTCCAGCATCACCAGCCTCTTACAAATGCACAGACTACAACACCGCCAGAAAGGAAATCATTCCTCCAGAAACCAAAGGTCTACCCGCTGAAGGCGAGATGTGGAGAAGTCCAGCCAACAGCTCCCAAGGAGATCTGGAAAACTCAGGCATAGCAGCTGCCACACTAGGATTTACCTCTAACATGGTAGAAAATTCCTCATAAGTCAGACAGACTTCTTCCAAGCCAAAGCGAAATACATGGTCCTCGGGGTACCAAAATTGTACCGCCGCCATCAGCATGTTCCACTCTATGGACCGGTTACGCCATAAAAAGACTTGATGCATGTTGAAAGCATCGTAGTCGACGTTGTAGGATCACATCACCTATAAAGTGTTGAGGTAGTTGGAAAACTCAATACTACCAGGGAGAGCCATCTCACAGAATAAATAAAATTAGAAAGTGAAGGTGTGATGCAAACACTCCACCCTTACCCCTTTTTATACTTGAAAACCCACACAAGAGACACAACCCCTGCAGAAATCGGAGGGAATCCTGCCCCACAAGGTAACAAAAGCTGAAGAGAGTACCAATCAAAGCCTTGATTGATTAGACTCGACTGACTTGCCGATAGGCAGGACAAGGGGCTTGCCAATCGGTAACCCCCTATTTTTGGAAACTTACCTTTTTTTCTCTTTTGACAAAATCAGAAAACTTAATAAAAATAAATTGATATTCTCAACAGAATTTCAAAATACCCTTCCATCTTTATATAATTTCTCATTTTAAACTTTCCTATAAAATCCCAAAAATATTTCTTTTTACGATCTCAGCAATAAAGTAAAAAGCGCATATGCATTCATTCATTCATTACTAATAGAAGATAATAAAAAACTCCATTGCATTGCATATATATTCTTCTGTTACATAAATTTTGCAGGAAATAAAGAAAAGAAGAAAAATAACGGGACTCAGCTCGAATCCACGTTATCTCTCTCTCTCTCACCTACCTTCCCCCTCTCTCTAAGAGCTTCCATCCACGCGACACACTCTCTTTCCCCTACGACTAGATGATGCACCACTGCAAGACGGCACTAAGTAAGATGGAACAGGAATCGCATCCCAAATATGGGCAGTTACCGAAGATATCCAATCCATAATGTGCCTTAGCCAAGTGGTGGACACCCGGACTTGCTGCAAGAAAAGGTAGAGTCAGTATCAAGCAAAGAAGATCAAAAGAAACCAGAAAAGAAAGAAGAAAATACCAGAAAGGTTGACCATAGGACGAAGGACCTCCTTTGTCAAGCCCAACTCCTCCGGGTCCATCGCATAAGGACGATGCAACATAGGCAACATCCCTCTATTAGCCCACCGAATGTTGTCTGAAGGGGTATGCAACCACACAAAGGGAACCTCCGAAGTCGCCGCCGATGCACATGTCGATGGACCACCACCGCTGTCGGAAGACTCCACTGGACCACTCGAACCCACCTGAAGGAAGGGCAGTGCATCATATATGCTGAGTGCCATCAGCCAGCTCATCACGAAGTCCATATAATCGTATGGCACAACTGTGTCGGTATACAACAGATAGAACTCACCAATCATCGTCGCGATCTTCGCATCCTCTGGAAGCATCCGCTCTCGCCTCATAGACATAGGGGGCCTCGCAGGTGGCACAACCACCTCCTCCTCAGCAATCTGTCGGACCAACCAACCTCTCCTCGAGATACCAGGAGTGGACAAAACTCATGCGCCAATAAATGCCTTATTTGCGCATTCACCCCAGTCGACCCCGTGTCCTGAACAACCATCCCCTAAGGGTAAAAGGTCACCTGAAAAATTCCCAACGGATATAAGTCAATATGGAATCAGAGCACACAAAGACTAAGAGTGAATAAGGAAAAATTCTTACCCTATCACCGGTTAGGCTATTCAAGACCTGACGCATCGCCTGCAGGGAAGGAGACTTCCTCGACTGTTGATTGGCTTTTTGCCACCGGTATAAACGAAAAAAGTCCCCAACAGTCTCGTCCTTCAAAGAAATCACCTAGGTATTACACCCAACAACCTCATAAAACCACGCCTGCCAAAGACCAGAATTCGTGATAAAAAAAAGGGATGCACAAGTAAAATGTGAATGCATGAAAGGAAAATGTGCAAACTAAAAAATACCTTAAGAAGATACGTGGCTCTAGTAAATGTCTGCCGATAGAATCGGCTAAATGCATCCAGAGAAAAATAAAGGGTCGCCAAAGTCAGGATCCCCCAATCATAGAGAGGGATGTTCGAAAACATCCTAAAGTATGGCAAAAACTATAAGCGGACAATGTCGCCGCTCGACGCCATAAAAAATTCCCCCAACACCAGCAAGATAAACAATCAGTCTATCTGCCTCACCTACAACCCGTCCTCCACATCAATCACCCTATTCGGTAAAACATCCCTCAGCAACGACAAACGGATGGAGTCCCTCGATACTATCCTCCCCACATCACCTAACGCCACCCGCACCGCCTCCGGCCTCACCCACAATGAACAATCTACCTCTATCTTCTCTCCATCACAATCCAGCCCCAGTAACTACTGCACATCTATAAGAGTCACAGTTATCTCCCCAAAGCCAAAATGGAAGGTGTGGGTAGTGTCCCACCACCTCTCCCCAGAGCGCATAAAACTGTCGTCGAACGAGGCGTCTCATCTAGCACAGACGCTAACCTCCCAAAGACTGCTGACGATACTACCCAATACACCACATATGGAAGGTTCTCCCAAACATACTTAAGCATAGTCATCCCACGGGCACGCATAGTCGACAAAGAAACATCAAACCGTCAAAGGAAAACCTCAGACAGTCCAAGAAATAAGGAAATCACCAAAAAAGAATGCCAAAAGTTATTTTTTACTTACATACCATTAGGTTTCACCACCCTAGAAGAGTGATGACGTGACAAATCCCACAATAATGTCCGTTCATCCGCCATTGGCTCAAATGCATCAAAAAAGTTCTCAATCCCTAAAGAAAGAGGCGCCCTAGCCCTCCACTCCACATTCGCCCAATCATCAACAGCCAACCACTCCTTGTGTACCGCAGTGCTCACAAAAGCGTCCATTTTTTAGGTTGCGGAATGTTAGAACAATTCACAGAAGAAAATCGCAGAAAGATCTAAGGCAAGAAGCTGTAAAAAATGAGGGGAACCCGCCCCCTTTTATAGGAAGCTAAGGGTCATGTCGATCGGCACTTCACCCCCACATACCAATCAGCACTAACCTTCCGCCTTCTCGAGGCAGTCCAAAAGTCCGTGCCACTGCCGAATGGCACCCTCCACACCATACCGATCGGCACCTGCCTTAAATGTTCGTACAGAAACTCCCAGAAAATCCTAGAAAATCCTGAAAAATCCCTAGAAAATTCCTAAATATCTCGGGGAGGATTTAGAACATTTTCACCAAGAAAAATTTCACACTCCCTCACACCCCTATTTCCCCAATAGAACTCTCAAAAGCCAAGAAAATCTTCCAGACAACGTCCCCAGAGGACCCCTAAAGTATCCTAAACCTCAGGTTATCTCCTATTCACCAAAAGTCTCAAATTTCCCCGAGCAAAACATCCAAACCCTGAACCACCAAATCATTTTCCCAGTGGGATTTACAGCATCCAATTGGCTATTCCCCTATAGAGTCTCCGAAAGACACGAAAGTTTCCCTAGCAATCATCTCCCCAGCTCAAATCAAAATCATGAGGTAATTTCCCCGGTAGAGTTCCCCGAGAACGTCTCAATTTAATCCCTCAGAATTGGCTTTGACCCACAGAATTGGTCATCTTAACTTAAGCCCTCAGAATTGGCTTCGACTGGTAGAATTGGTCATCTCAATTTAATCCCAAAGAATTGGCTTCGACCCGTAGAATTGTGCATCTAAATTTAAGCCCTCAGAATTGGCTTCTACCCCCAGAATTTCTCATCACAATTTAAGCCCTCACAATTGGTTTCAACGCGCAGAATTGCAAACTTAAGCCCTCAGAATTGGCTTCGACCCGCAGATTGGGTCATCACAATTTAAGCCCTCAAAATTGGCTTCGACCCGTAGAATTCGCTTCAACCCACAGAATTTTTCATCACAATTTAAGCCCTCAGAATTGACTTCGACTTGCAAAATTGGTCATCACAATTTAAGCCCTCAGAATTGGCTTCGATCCGCAGAATCGGTCACCCCCGACATTGCTTTAGATCCTCAGAATTGACTTAAATCTTTGATCATCAATTCCTTTAGACTATCCCCAGTATCCCCCATAGGTCCTCAGAATCGGCCTCGACCCTCAGAATCGGTCATCCTCATCCCAGGTCCTCAGAATCGGCCTCGACCCTCTAAATTGGTCATCCTCTTTCAAAGGCATCATGCGATATCTATTCGATGTCTATCATTTGTTCCAAACTCACCCATCGAGGGGCTCCGTAGACACCCCATTCTAGCACCCCCTAACCTCTCCATAGGTCCCTAGAACCTCCCTTTGTGATTACAAACCTAAGTCATAACCCGGGTACTGACCTAGAGGCCGTCGAGCACTCCCAGGCTCCGTTTGACCAAAAGTTAAACTTTTCATCTCGATCGAGACCAAATGAATCTTCGAAGGGAACTGAAACCCCTTTCCAATGGTCCACCCTGTGCATGATTTTGACTTGCGGTGCGGACGAACGACCCATTTTTCCCCGAAACTTGATCAGGAGGTCACCGAATGCTCCAGGGCTCCGTCTGACCAAAGTTAACTTTTCAGCTTGACCGAAACTGACCCTTTCCAACGGTCCACCCGTACGCAATTCTGACTTACAGTATAGACGAACGATCCGTTTTACTCCAAAAGGTCACTGAATTCTCCAAGGCCCCGGCTCACCAAAGTTAACTCCCCAAACTGGGTAAAACTCTTTGTAATGTTGAAGTACATCTCATAAACTTTCCAGCAGTCCACCCAATGCACAATTCTGACTTACCATATGGACAAGCGATCCATTTGCGTCCGATAATCCCCCATCCAAGGGATCGAATAGCGCTTCCGAGCCACATTTGACCTGAAGTTATCTCCCGAACCCGGGAGAAATCCAATTACTTTCAAAGGTCTCTAAAATACCTTTCAAACGGTTTGCTCCGTGCATGATTTGGATATAAAATTTGCATTTTATGACCGTTTTCTCGCAGGAAGCTGAAAGAGACTGCAAACGGCACGTTCCAAATCCTGCCTATCGACAGTGTGCCTAAAACCTGTCGATTGACAGAACTAGACCTATGCCAATTGGCAATGCCCTGGGCCTATAAAAAAGGAGGGCCTGACCTCTTTGCAAAGAGGACCCAAGATCTGAGATCCATCACTCTCAGCGAACTCAGAAAACCTTTCTCGAAGTCAACGTGATTTCTACATCCAAATCCCTTTCCAACCCTCATTTTTCATCAACTTTTTCACCAAACTTGGTGAATTAACTACCCTTCATCATCATGCAAGTGCAAGGGTTGCTCTCCAACATTCAAGATCAAGCTCAAGATCCTCAAGAAGGTCTAACTTTCTCAACTCTCTCTTCAAATTCTCCTAAATTCACATTAACTTATTTTATTACTTAGAACTTTTATTCTCTCCGTCTCACATATCCTAATATACTTTTTATTTAGTATTATTTCACATCTCTTATTTTCATATAAATAAAACCCAAAAAATAAGAAAAAAGAGGGTTTGCTCATAAATTCCAAACGGGAATTCTCACACTTTTCCCATAACTAAAACACTTTTTTACACACACACACACACACACACACATAAGAGAAGTCCCCAGTTGGATTTATGGGATAAATCCCACCCCTCACTTTGCATACGAACTACGTGGACTTTGATACCTCTATAGTCTAGGTAAGCGTCTCGGGGTAAAACCCGAGACTAGAGTCCTATTCTTTCCCATTTTTTTCTAATTTTCGAAATTGTTTAACTTAATTCCCTTAGATTCTATATATTTACATATACATATATTTGTTCTTAGTGGCGTATTATTCCATATGTGTTATCGTTCCATTATAACGATCAACGCGAGGATAATCGCATAAATCTTACTTTCTAATATTATTTTTTAGGAACATTCCTGTGGATGACTCACTTTATCTCTTCCATGAAACAAGTCGATGATTACTATCACCAATACATATACACATGCACACATACCATGGGAAAATAAAAGAAAATAAAAACAAATCCATGAGAGACCGCAAGGGCGGAATGAGTGGTTAACACCCTCCATTTCGTAACTTAGCCTCCGAACCCTTTTCGAATCAATTTTGGTTCTGTATGTATCAGTATGTCTTTGGATGTTGTCCTTCGGGATGGCTCCACCTTAGTTTGTCTATTTTGAGTAAAATAGACTGGCGAATCCATCTCTCTACATTTTTCACCTCGCACATCGCCAACGATGACTGAAGCGCTCCCGAGAGGGATGCGCGGGACTAAGATCCTCTCACCGCGGAGATGAACCCCCCTCTCCTCTCTCTCTCTCTGCGAGGATTTAGGATGGCCACAATTACAAACCACCAAATTCATCCCAAGCTTGTTTCATTCGATCCTTGTGATTTCTAGTGAGGGAACTGAACACTTATTTCCAAATATATGAATTACAAACCTAAAAATTCCATTAAAACAAATCAAAAATCGAAAACCCATTTGAACCAAGCTATTAATCTCCAAACACTCTTTCGACAAGATCCAAACCTAATTCCCAATTCAGCTAATGAATCAAACACAAATACCCATGGTGTCAGGTTTCAAATCCCAAATACAAACCATTGGTATGTATAGAGAAAGAAATCCATATCGATTTCAAAAGAGGAAGATTTAAACCTAAAGTAATTTTATCCAAGTATATACGATTGATAGAAATGATACATTTCAAGATAGAGAAAGTTCCACCCATTTCACTATATTGATTTTAAGCAACAAGATATCCCAAATAATAAAAACACTTCAAATAGAAACAAGAGAGAAAGTTCATGGTCATTCACATGAACAAAAATCCCAAATGAAAAAAATCAAAGGTCCACCGAATGCAGATATTGTGTTTCATAAACAAGATCTCATGCATAGAAAAGTTTAAGGTTCTAATATCAATAATATTCCAAGAAATCTCATATTGACAAATCGAGAGATATAAACGAATGTATAGTAGATTAATGTTTTCATTTACTCATGAAGGAGCAAAATTTTTGTAGCAGTGTTCAAGATATAAGAACACTTTAAAAAAATACAATTGTAGTCAGTATATGGTGATCATGAAAGCATGGCTCAATTGTGATCCTGAGAAAGCCTTGGTTTATGATAACTTGAGAAAGCCATTATGAAATCCATTGAATCTTTCATTAACGGTAGTGTCATTTTTGTAGGTAATCAAGTAGTTATAAGACCTCGAACTCTTTTGTACACTAATTGGACAAGGACAGGGGTATAATTCCCTTATTTGTTGTAGTTCAGAAGGTGTGGTAATTTGTTTTGAGGTTTTGATTATTCCTAGGATAATCAAAACATAGTTGATCTTCTCAAATACCATCTCGGAATGGATGCAGGCAATGCCGAACCATGTAAGAAATCCTCGATCCATTTCTCCTCCTTTAATTTCTTTACATTTAAGCTTAATACTTATATTGATTGAATGTGAATGTAAATGTGTGTGTATGAAGTCCAACAACGAAAGGGGAAATACTTTTATCAACCAACTAAGAAACTCTTTAAAAAAAGTTATATAGAATCTAAAATGATTTATGAAAATAAAAAAAAACTTTAATTTTCAAAAATTCAAATAAATTTCATAATCCCAATCTCGCCCCCCCCCCCCCCCCCCCCACACACACACACACAACACATACACAAACATATAATTTGAGATAATTTTTGGGCCAACAATTGTTATCATAGCCTAGGTTATAGATACTTGATTTTAAAAAAGTATATTTTTAGTTTAATAGTCATATCGAAAAGAGGGCATTTTTGAAAAATTATATTTTATTACGTTGTTGAAAATAATAGGTTTTGGTTGTAAATGAAATATGAGGTTGAGAAAAGAAAAGGCATGCTAGAAATAAATTAAATAATCTATTTAGATAGAGTACATGACTATTGAAGGAAATTTTCTTTTAAAGGATGGTGTCCGAAAGAAGAATTAGAAGGTTCTTATCTTTGAAAAGGTGTTGTGAAAAACAATTGTGTCTGAAAAAGTACCCTTGGTAAAAGAAAAAGGTCTTTAAAAGTCAAAATTGGTTTGAAAAATGAGTTGGGTAGAAATGTCTTCAAACAAATCATTGTTTTCAAAATTCCATACACTCACCTTCATATGAAAATATCCATTCCTTGTTATAGTGTGATTATTGTTAATCTTGCTCACATCACACACATGTTAAATACACATTTGATATTATTTGTGATAATATTGTAACTCGTACACCTTCAAACACTTTTTGAACACATATTTAACCTTATCATAATCCATAATTGATAGTCTAAATTGACTATTTAACATTTATATATACACTTGAACATGGTGAAAAGCTACACATTAGGAGATATCACAATCAAATATTTTTTTTTTGAAAAACTTGTCACATTCTCACTATACACGTAGAAAACCCATTAACTTGAAGATATTAGTACATCTACTTGATCCCTTATGGCTTTCATGAAATAAATTCCCAATAGTTCAAAATAATAAAGTTATACTTCATAAATTTTAATTTAATATCTCACAATTGATTCTTTGGGAAAGAAACACGATACTGTGAGATCTTGGAATTTCACAAGGTTTTCAAAGAAAGGATAAATTCTCTACTATTGGAAGAATAATAAAAAAGATGTTTAATACTCATTAAAATATAATTTGACTCATAAAATTCGAAAAAAATGATTGATAAACCCTTGGAATATAGATAATTAAATAAGTGATATAATCCTTGTAGAAAAGATTTTTTACATGCCTAATTCTACGTGCTCCTTTGATTTATCCTTAATGTCTTCACACATTCTTATGATTTTCGATACCATGATATGTCATACATGCAAACAACAAGAGTTTTTCAAACTTAACCAAAATAATGTTTATCTTTATATGTCACATAATGTCTAATATAAATATTGTCACATGTGCTTTAAATATGAATATCTATTATTGTGATATATGCCTCTTACTTAAACTCATAGTTTAAATTGAAATATCATTAAAACATGCTACATGAGTAGATAATGTTGTTCATTAGTGTATTAAAACCAGTTCTTTCATTATTTGTATTATAAATCGATTGAATTGATAATACTCTATGTGATCAATGCCTCAAAATTATTGAAAGTCGTTTAGTGGTATACAGTTGATATAATCCTCACATAATTCACCTCACATGAACTTAATTCTATATGAATATAATCTTGCTTACACTTATATTCTCACATTATCAATGAATAATATTCTTTAATATTCTTACATGCTTATCCTAGTTAATTAGAACTTTCTTAAGTCTCACCAGAGACTCAAAATCATATTTTTGAGGAAAGTCTTAATTTCATATATTAAGTATGAAAAATCAAAAGTTGTTAGATGCGTGATCTACACTCAAGTCATGATTATAACTTCCTCATATAACATATTATTTGACGGCATCCCTGATATTGTGAAAATTGAGTGGGAATCCCACTCATGAGATCAATGGGGTGATCTGTAATGCCTTGGCCCGAATTTATGTGTTACCCGTGGTCAACCCAGTCTGACACGAGAGTTAAGTATGAAGAGAAATGAAACAACCTATATAATGTTGCTAGTCCAATTTTATTTAATTAACATTTTACTTGTTTAGCATTTGATTCCAATTTAAATCAAACTACGCGAGGGGCCTGTGACACCCCGACTAATTAAATACCGGGTAGCTACTCCTTTATTAAATTAATACAAAATGCCAAGTTGGTTCAGTTCATAGCATCACTGTCGAAAACGTTTTATTAATTACTAGCCACCTAATATTTAAAAGTGAGTTGTCAATTTTAATTAAATTCGATTAACATGCTATATTTAAATTATGAAATGCTAACATAACCACCACAACATAATGACAATAGAATAACCATAAAATAGTAATGAGTCTGGAGGGATACTCCTCACAACAATCCAAATACAGAAATAAACAAATACTAAGTCTGCATCACTAAATTAATTACAATCCAAAAATCTGACATAACTGGATAAATGAAGTGTCTAAAAGAAATGGGGAGACATGCCCAACAGATGAGGAAAATCTAGTAACATAGATTCAAGATCGAAAGTGGAGGCGTCTACTGTCAAAGTCCTGTAACTTCCACGGCAGCTACAGTCCGTCACCTGAATGGAACTCCTATGCATGGTGTCCTTGTGGCTGGGCACCTAAAAGGTTTTTACAAAAATATATTTGAAAGTAAACGGGTCAGAGCCCGATTGTGGAAAACAGTTTAAAATATAGCAAGTGTTTTAATGACATTAAAATAATGAATGCAAAATACATGTTAGGACGTGCTGTCACATGAAATACTCACCTCTCGACTATCTGTGCACTCCTAACGTACCCGTACGCATTCTAGTTATTCCCATATCTAAATAGTTCAAAATAAAATCTAACATTACTAAATGATTCACGATTTAATTCCGGCATCTTCATTTAAATAGAGAGCTTTTCATTTATTCTCGGTTTCCCGTATTAGTAATACTACTTACTAGAAATCTTTCATCTCATCTTTACATAACGTTGCAATTATTTATATTCACATATATACATGGCAGTTCATTTCAATTAATAGTATATTATTCTCATCATAAATATACAATACTAGCACCCCGAGACTAAGCTGTGGTGCATACATACTCTGCTATCCAATCTCGGTACACCACGTACATAAGGACCACGTATTCCGAATCTACCAAGAATCGTTTTTGATAAACAACAATCACAAACAATGGAGGCGAACATAGTTCACATCACATGGGTCACGCACATACCTACGGTCCCATGATCAGTAGACTTATTAACTTCTCAATAAGTCCTTCTCTGACCTATGTCCTCGAGGTACCAATCTAAATCCCCCCATAGGCACACAAAGATTAGATGGCCCTGATCGAACGCCGACCTCCCATGATACCAAGTACGGTAGGTATGTTATACACAGATAACTACATATACTAAGCATTCGTACAACTTAGATATCTCAATATATTAGTAGAGGTATACTTCTCGTTCTTGTATTACCATTTAAATGTCATACGCTTATAAGTCCACAATTCATATACATTAAAGTTGTCAACTCTTCTCACGTCGTAATTAAGTGCTCGTTTCCAAATCAACAATTGTCCCCCGGTTTACTCCGAGATTCTAAGTTTTACTCCTCAACGTACCATAATCTCACAAAAATACCCACTAATTAATAAGGGAAGGTTATCTCTCCATTTAAATAAGTCTACGGAACATTTGAAATAAAAACAGGCCAAAAAAGCCATTATGTCAACTCGTTCGAACGAGGTCGTTTGAACGAGAGTCGTTCGAACGAACTACCAACTCGTTAGAAGGGATGCTGTCATCTCGTTCGAACGAGGTCGTTCGAACAACCTGGGCGGGTCTTCTAACGAGATGGCAGAACTCACCCAGAAATCTGCAAATCCATTTTTCTTCCTTTTTCTCTTTTCTAAATCCATCTTATGATCATCTAAACTAAGTCTTAATGTGTTTAAACTACACTAAGTCCTCCTAGGTCACTCTCTAACATATACATGGGGTCAATTACTGCAAATCAACATACAATTTACATAAATTCCCAATTGTTGTCCCAAACCCTATAAACATGAACCCAGAATTTAATGTCTATAACTATTCCTTATAAATCCATTTTTAAATCATCAATAGGTATATTTTGGATCTGAAATTCGTCATTAACTATTCTACATGCGATTCTCATATAATATTTCGATTTTCTATCTCTAATTTCATGGGTTTTCATCAAACTTTCAATACGAGACATATATTCAATTCTAAGCATGGAAGAAATATTCTCTTGAATTTATGTAATTAAACCACTTGCCTTAGATTTTCTGATTTGATGTTGAAGGATGAAGGTTGATTCTCCCCTCTCTCTACAGATTTCTCCCAAAGATGGTGATGGTGGCTAGGGGTTTCTTTTGGAACCTCTTAAAACTCTCCCTATAACTCCCGTAGCCCACTTCTTATTAAATGCTGAATTATGGACTTAGTGGGTTTATTTCTAATATAAAAGTAACCTCTAAAATTCGTGGGTTTTAATTCCCCTATTTTTAAAATTACCAAAATACCCTTCTAGGTTGCCGGTATGGCCCAAAAATGCCCCGGGACCCAAACTAAACCCCCGGCTAGTGTTTTCTGACTATTTCGACCTTTCCATACACGTTGGCGCACTCAAAATGACCATTCGATTGATAAAAATATAATTCACTTTTTAATTCCAATAATTACATTCCTGACGTAACTGACACGTGCGTCCCAATTAAATTTCCAAATTGTCGTATTTCTGTCTCGCGACAATTTTAACATTTTCAATACATGAAATTATCAATTTTAACACCATAATTAAATACCAACTCACATCTCGCTAGTATTTGTACCCGGATTAATTTTCAATTAATTCTCATTTAATTTAATTAATCCCTTAAATAAAAATCAGTAAAATTACGGGGTATTACAGAACCCATGAGAAGTATCCCAAGAATCCAAGCATACAGAGCTACAAACGTAAAATAAAAAGGTTACTTACTTATACAATGAGATACCTCTTACCTCTCTTCTAATAGTGCACTCCTAGCGTATCCCTCTAAACATCCTAGTCAAACTATTTTGCCTAACTAATCCGTCACCCCCAAACCCTAAAGGTCCTAAGTAAACTGGGTGCTAAGGGCTACACTTCTCCCCATTCCCACCACTGTGCTAAACTCGTGCGTGGGGTGTTTCGCGAAGCGAAATCCAAATAAGGAACCCCCCGATACACTACTACTTGGCAGTGTTGGTCGTCGAGATCCATTTGGCCATCAGTACACAACATATAGGTATACTCATATAATTATATACATTATCATACTCACATCATATGCATACCACTATATACGTCCGAATATAATCTCCCGGAATGAGAATTAATCCTTTTTCATTTTATCTTTTTACTCTAATAGAGATATATAATATCTTGTTCTCATGCACAAGTAATATACTATACACACCAGTATAATAACCATCCTAATGAGTTATAACTCGAGGATGTGGTCTCTCAATGCTATCATATTCCAGGGCATTACTCACATACCATCCTATGGACTAGAGGTTGGACTCAATATCACCGACATCGCAGTAAAAAATCACAACGTTTGGGAAGCGGTCATAGTTCCTCCCCGAAAATGAGACGAAACATACCCACCACGTCTCACCCCTAATAAAAAATCACACAATATAAAAATGGATGCTATGACCTGTGGAATATACGTTCCCTGCTCCTCAAGCCAAGGGCCTCACCCACATCGCTCAACTTCCCATGATACCATTAGAGGGGGTATGCTTCACATTTATAAATATACCATCCACACATAGATATATATACATTTCCGTATCATATAATATATATACTTTAATCACATAGTATATATATATATATATATATATATATATATATATATATATATATATATATATATATATATTCCACATTGTTCCTCAAAGATACATATAAATGGCCATAATTGCCAGTCACACATAACCATGATCAATAACCCCAAAGATTCTCCTAAATAATATCATTCAAATATTTGTACACTCGCAATACTAAATCCGAAAGTATTCCCTCACTTGATAAGTAACCTGTACCTTATTCGCGCATAAGGATTTATATAATTTCTTCAACTATACCAATTCATCCTATAAGTCTCGGAGGATTTACTCAACCATAAATGATATAATTACGTCTTCTACACGCACGATTATATATGCCTAAACACCCACTGAAATTATCCCAAGAAATATTCATCACTAAAAACCCTTTAGATAAGTCGTGGATATCATTTCCAAGCACCCGAGGACTATATTTCACTCAAATAACAATTTAGAGGTTCCCACTCTATTTTAGGAACCCCGAACCTTTAATTTCTCACTTTCTTTATTTCCATCCAAACCATCCCTTTTGCGAAACACATTTTTACACTTTCTAAATCCCAATTGTAACTCCCTCGAATAATTAGGAATACATTCCCACAGGTGAATATTTATTTCCTCGAATAAAGAAGCTAAAAACCATAAATCTAGGAATTTATCCCATTAAAATTAACTAAGCTGGAATTGCCAAAATTTATGTTTGATCGATCGATCAACCCTTGGCCATCGATCGATCGATCAAACAGGGCAGCTTCTTCTTCGCCCCTATTTCGGCCATTAACGAACCTCCAACCCTTTTTACTCCTTCTCCCAACCTTATATAACCCCAAACAACAAATTTTACATAAAGAAAAATAGGTTCCAAACATCCTAGAACCAAAATCAACAACTAAATTCAATTAATTCCTAAGTTTATCCAATTTGACATTTTCCGGGGTTTACCCGTTAAACTTCCGAAAAACCCGTTTGATTCATGAAAACCCAAATCCCAAAATCATATAATTTGTTATTACCAACTATGATATGATATTAATGCTCAAAAAGAAATAAAGTAAGTAAACACTTGCCTGGAGGATAAAATCCGATGATCCCGTGTCGAATCCCGCGGAGTTTGGCCCGGAAATCCTTTTTCTCTCCTCTTTTCTCCTCTTCCTTACATCCCTTCTTCTTTTATCTCCTTTTCTTTCTTTCTCACACTCTCTCGTGTCTTATAGGTCAAGAAAAGAGGCTTTATCCCTATTAAATCCAAAAATGACTCATTTACTCAATTACGAGTCCCTACCGGTCCAATAATTTCCAAAACTCATTTTCTACCCCCGGATGCTCAATTCTGACTATCTCGGCCCTTTTGAGACTCATCGCGTAATCAGAATCTCCATCCAAGGTACTTGACCGCAACTCACTAATTTAACCCAATACATCTCCATGCGAGTTTTCCCTTTAAAAGATTTTCCTCTGTCGCTTTACCCAACTGCAGCATATAATTGAAATACTTCAGTTCATTTACTTAATCCCAAAAGTAAATATAATCACCCATCGAAAATCATCTAATCCTCAACAACTCCAAAATTTACTATTCACGATAATTTTTTAAATTCCCAAATTACACTGAATTATTGAATTTAATTTCCCATAAAAGTGCGGGGTATTACACATTCCAGGATTCATGTTCTTATCGGTATGGTCATACCATGGTTTTGAAAAGCCGCAAAAGGTGAAGTCTTCACCCTCTTTAATGAATCGTCCATTCAAGGAATCCTCTAGGATAGTCTGGATGCAGTCTAGTCTTCTCTTTAGTTGAGACCGACGGATCATTGTGAGCTCTTGTTCAGACGGTTAATACCCCAAACAACAAGGAAGGAAATCTTTTTTCAGTTCAATGGGCTCAATTATCCCTTGCTGTCTTTATCCTAGCCCCAGTTCGGGCATGAAGTGAATATTTTTGAACATTTGAATCACATTGACGTTGCCACGAGGGTCGTATTTTGGACAAACCCTTTCTTTGAAATCGTCCTCTAACAGGAGTAGAAGTGGATCAACTTAGAATCCTGATAGGAACATATCATTTAACCCATGTTGTATATCAAGGATTGGATTGCTGGTACTTCCACCCTCGGCATTGTCCTCGTCGCCCAAAATGGTGATGACTTGTCCGTTGGCAAAGAACTTCAATTTCTGATGGAGCGAGGAAGACACACCCTTGATAATGTGGAGCCAAGGTCGTCCAAGCAACAGGTTGAAACAAACTGGGATGTCAATAACTTAGAATTCAATGATAGGTTTTATAGGACCAGCCCTTATTACAAGTTTTATTGATCCCATCACCTCGCGATGGGTATTATCATAGGCACGTACAACAGTGGAGGTTGGAGCGAGGTCACTTTCCTTCAATCCTAAGCATTTGAAAGTTCTTAATGGGAAGACATTCAAGGCGGATCCATTGTCGACAAGAGAGAGTGGTATGATCTTCCCCATAACTTCGACGGAGATGTTGAGTGCATGATTGTGGTTTGGCCCAATTCTGGGGATTTTTTCTTCGAAAAAGGATAGCATTCGGGTAGAGGTCAGGGATCCGACTAAATTTATCGCTTCTTATGGTGTGGTAGAAGGAAGAACTGTGGGTCCGATGAGCAACTTGGTCAAAGCATTTATGTTCACCTGGGAAGACATAAAAATCCCCCATATAGTGATGTTAGCTTAAGTTTTCTTCAGTTGATCGAGGATATTTCTTTCCTCGAGGGTTATCTCTAGCATATGATGGTTTTTGACGCCCTTCCCTTTATCATTGGTTGGTGGTAAGGTTGGGATCTGGTAATGCCTCCCTGATCTGGTCATGTGATTTACTAAAGAAGGGAAGAACATGAACCTTATTTCTTCATCAAGCTTGGGTTGTTCTGTCACCTTATTTATTTCTTCGAGAAGTCTTTCAAATTATATCATCCCACACATGTTGGCTATCGGTCTAGTTTTATCAGAAACTTGCTCTTCATTTGAATCTTTAAATTCTCCCCCACCCCATCCGGTGGCAACAATTATGTCTTTCCATGTGAAGTCAATGCATTTCACAACTTCAATGGCTTCTTCATACAAGTCCTCCCATTCTGTGGGGAGGTGTAAGGGTGAAGGGACTAGGCGCCCTTGTAGCTTCAGAGTATCGAGTAACTCAGTCATACTGCAAATATTATTAGTTTGCCTGAATAATTCTGCCATGATCTGGGCAACGTTATCTATGTTGACTTCATCGGTTGGTAACCCCAATTGTCTGACTCTCGGGCCCAATTTCGTGCTTCTAAGAATAGCGTGCTGAACCTATGGAAATTAATGATCATCTGTGAGGGAAATTTTAGCCCAAACTCTAGGAGTTGGTTTAATACTTCTAATAACTCCATACTTCGATTTTCAGAATGGGTACGGACAACGATGCATGCTCTGGTAAGGAGTGATAGTGCTTGATCAATGAGGCTTGCAGGATGTAGAAAGAAATATGGGCAAGTTTGGAGAGATTTGGGAGAGTATATGGGTGTGATTTGAGTTGAAGGGTCAAATTATGGGTTCTCTTATGGGAAGATGGCATTGGCATGCTTTGGGAGTGGGTTGTGAGTAGTGTTTGGTTTGGGATTAGCTGGTGGGGTGATGCTACCCCGATCAATTAGACCCTAGATTATGTTTCAAAGGTGAAACCATTGGTCGGTGGTATGGCCAATAGTTTGGTGAAAGGCTCAATGGGCATCTTCCTTGAAGTTTCTTGGAAGTGGATTTGGCAATGGACGGGGGTTCAGGGGTTTGATAAGGTTTCGGCTTAACAAGGCTTGATAAACTTTGGAGAGGGGAGCATGGAGCTCAGCATATTCCTTTTGGACTGGGACAGGGCGGCTTTCTGGTGCCCATGAGGTGGTTAGTTGAGAGATGTTATTGATGGTTGATACTACAACATTGACATGTTTATCACATTTTCTCGAAGTGAATTGTCAAGACACTTTCTTTGGTTCAACTTGTGTTTTAGCAAAAATTTCCTCGATTTCTACTCCTGCTTCTCTGAGAGCTCGAAAGTGGGGATAGAATTTTCCTCCCATGGTTGCTCAGACACGGGGTAAAAAGTTCTTCTTCACTATGTTGACTTGTTCTTCCTCGGATGGCCGATTGGTCATAGTGGTTGGTTTTTTCCTCCATTGGGCTATGAAGTTACTGACTGATTCCCCAGAGTTTTGTTTGAGCAGTTCTAAATCACAACAGGTGACCTCAAGATCTTCGTTGTATTTATACTAAGACATGAATTCTCGGGCTATATCTTCCCAACTACGGATTCTATATTCCTCGACAGATAAAAACCATCGAAGGGCGATATCCTTCAAAGTTTGCTGAAATAATTGGGCCATCACTTCTTCAGAATCCACTAGGAGAGTCATAGAACGGTGATAATTGCGAAGACAAACAATCGGGGGTCCACTTCCTCCAAATTTCTCGATATTTGGCATCTTAAACTTCTCGGGTAACCTCGCCTTAGGATAAGGAGACATGTGGGTTAGTTTATGTAATTTCCAGAGATTATAACTTGGTCGAACTTCTTAATTAGAATCTTGAGATCTTCTTTGACCTTGTTCAGATCTTCCTCTTTTGGATCAATGATCATAGGCAGGTTAACCCCAGGCTGGGGAAGGTTTGGCATGGGAAGTTAGGCAGGCGGTGGCCCATAAGCAAGAGGGGCACATGGAGCATGTTGTTACTCTTCGGGAACCCAGATAGGCTCGGGTGGACCCATAGCATGAGGGAATAGGGCCTAGGGATCTTGAGGAACAGAAACTTGGTTTCGTTGCATCTCGCGGACTTAAGTCTGGAGGTTGTCAATCTTGGACACGAGATGAGCTAAGACTGCCGTCAGATCTGGCTGCACAACTGGTATTTGATATGTGTTCTCCACGGAAAGTGGATGTATTCCGAACTTAAAAGAAGTAGCAGGGGAACGCACATAATTTTGGGGTGATTTGACTGAAGACCGAAGCCAATAAGGAGCCAAGCCAAAGGCTGCAATCGAACTGAGAAGGCGTAAAATGAGATTTATTTTTGAAAAAAGAAATATGAAAATATTTTTGACATTTTTTCTTTTTTTGAGATTGAAAGATAAAATATTTTTGGATTTTTGATGAAGAAA
The DNA here is from genome assembly GCA_949130495.1 of Sambucus nigra. Lineage (NCBI taxonomy): Eukaryota > Viridiplantae > Streptophyta > Magnoliopsida > Dipsacales > Adoxaceae > Sambucus > Sambucus nigra. The sequence goes on along the minus strand of OX422210.1, from coordinate 458,730,064 downwards.
GGACTGATGTTTTTGGATTTGTAATAAAGGAAGGAGAAATGTTTTTGGATTTTTGATAAAGAAGGGAGAAATATTTTTGGGAGACGGGTCTCAGCATGATTATTATAATTACTATGTTATCACTTGTATTAAATTCTCCTAAATGCAGAATGAAATGTTGGGTGGGACCCGAGCCTGGAAAAGTTGGGTTTGTAACATATGCAAAGCTATGGTTGGACTTGTAACTAGGCTCATGGATAGGGTCCCATTTTAAAAATGCGCAAAAATGTAGGCGACAGGACGACCCAGAATTTCGGCGGAGTTTAGGATCGAAATCGGCAATCTAACATGTGTGTCTTAGGATTGACACTTATATGTGGGTATCCATTTGTTTGGGTGAATTAGAAAGGTTTCCCTCCTTTGGCATGACTTCCATGATATACGTCTTGCTTTTGAGGGCAATCGGTACGTGTGGACAAGCAATTTCATATACCTGAGTGTACGTGAATTGCCTCACTATATACCTCATGGGGGACCGTGTGAGAGGGAATTCGATATACTCGGCATACGTGAACGAGTTCCCTGCGATATACCTATCGTCATGACTTCAGTCAAGCAGTACGATGCGGGGGAACCGTTCGATATAAGTTGAAGTTACTTGGCAAATAAAAGGTGAGAGTTATATCTCTTAGGCTAACTGCGCCCTGTCGGACCAACACCTATCACGAAGTGACCCTCTTCTTATTGGACAAAATTTGGTAAATAACAATGCTCTTTGGTGATGTCGTGTGAATCATGCATGATTATCTTATTAGTATCTTATGATGAGAGTGTCTTTCTTGATCATTCCAAATAGGGAGCAAAGTCCATGTACTAAGGGTATACCAAGTATGGATGGGTGATGCGTGCAACATGTGGATATATGTAATCATAGGTGCACGTGGTGCGAAGTGTACATGGAGAATCTTCTATAAGTATGTGAATAGAAGCATAAGCCTGAGGTACACATGAAAAGTGGAATATGCAAAGTATGGGAGTATATAAGAAAATAAAACACCCATGTATATAGAATCTATCCCTCATATAAAAAAGGTCCCCAGCAGAGTCGCCACTGTGGTCATCCCCGATCCTCGCGGAGAGAGAGAGAGAGAGAAAAGTAGGGTTCATCTACATAGTGAGAGGATCTTGGTCCCGTGCATCCCTCTCGGGAGCACTTCGGCCGTCGTCGACGATGTGAGAGGTGAAAAATGTAGAGAGATGGAGTCGCCAATCAATATAACTCAAAACAAACAAAAGAACTGGGATTTCACTCCCTAAGTCACCATTTTTGTCACCAAAACACTACACTTTTCCTCCTATCTCTCATAAACTCGGCTTCCTCTCTCTCATAGATAAATAAATACAACATTTTATTTCACCCATAGGTATAATATATATATATATATATATACACAAAAAAAAAATTATAGTTCTTGAATACATGTCTTTGTTTTTTATAAAATAGTTGTGTTAATATGTGTAACTCCCCAATACGAATTTATGGGTTACCTGTATTCAGCCCGGTTCGATCCGAGCATTAGGTGTGAAGTGCAATGGAACAACCTACATAATGTTGTTAGTTTAGTTTTATATTAATTAACGTTTCACCTATTTAGCATGCGATTTCAATTTCAAATTTAACTATGTGAGGGTCCCATGGGGAGCACCAAAAAGTTCAAGCATATAGAGCCACTAACATAATATAAAAGAGAATATTTACCTATATAAAGGTCTTAAAATAAAAAACCGCACCCGACCTGCTGTAAAAAATTGAGCGAGTGAGCCAAATGCTCAGTGGGAAATATACAAATGTAGTATAGAATCGAACGGTAGAAAGAAGACTCTAACACGTTATTCCTACGTGCACATGCAACTACCTTGTGTACATATATAAACATACATATACATATACTTTTTGCAAGATATAGTTTACATTCAAAAACCTTATTTATCAAGATTAATCCCTATTTAACACACACGATTAAATATTTGAAATAACTCCACTTAAATTAGACGAAAATAATTTCTTTACCGAAATTACCCCGTTTCATTTTAACTGACCCACATTAGTATTTTCATTGAAATCACCCGTTTAGAACACTCTTTCACCGTGTTAGAAAATACTTATTTAGTCTTTGAAAACCTTTTAACAACACACTCTTGTGTTAATGATGGGCTGCACCACTTAGGCTGCTTAACCAACTATTTATGCATTCACTTTACGTTTCATTCACCTTATGGACATTATCAATTTACACATATCTTATCCATTAAAACAAAACATTTATTAATTCATTCAAATTGGGTTGTCTTAACACATTTTCACCACACAACTCATTTCTTGAAACGTTCCATATTCCGTTATCTTTTTCTCAGAATCTTTCAATAATCGCATACCTCAATGGGCTCCACACCACCAGTAATGCGCACCATATGCTCTGGCCATTTATTTTGGGTCTTTCACCCTAGGGCTCCGAGCCCTCTTTAATTATCACGGTATCATCCGAATTCCTTTATACATTTTTTTAATATTTTACAAATGTCAATATTATTCATTCTTTCCCTTTTTACCCAATTAAATCCAAACCCCGGGGTTACACCCCAACTTATGTTACACTTGAAATTATCATTTCACATCCTTTACATTTAACTTTGATTTTATTTCAAAAATCATATTCATGATTAATGAATTATTTTACTCAGGAGGGATAGATAATCATATAAATGGGGTGGGTATTGTTGTTGATCACTATATAAAAGACAAAGTCGTGGATGTTAAACGATGGAAAGATAGATTAATGAGTATTAATATCATCTTAGATGAAACAATATTGAATATTATAAGTGTTTACGTGCCCCAAGAGGCTTTGTATGAGAATGCAAAGAAATTATTTAAGGAATTATTAGATAAAGTATTATAACAAATTCCTATGCATGAAAACATATTTTTGGGAGGTGACTTAAATTATAATTTAGGAGTATAAAAGGATGGCAATCTAAGGATACACAGAGGTTGTGGTTTTGGTAAGATAAATTAAGAAGGGGAAACTATCTTAGAATTTGCTAAGGCATATGATCTAGTGTTAACAAACACAATTAAAAAAAAGGGGGGAAGAACATTAAATAACATTTGAAAGTGGAGAAAATAAAACTCAAATACACTATTCACTACACCAAAATGACAAAATTGTCACCTTTCAGCCGGTCACCCTTATCAAGGTTATTGACCGTGATAAAAAAACACGCATTTTATGTCACGGTCATTGACCTTGACATGACCGTGACAAAGAATTATCACGGTCAATGACCGTGACAAGGCCGTGACAAATTTACTTGTCATGGACTTGTCACGGTCATTGACCGTGACAATTCTTTAAATAATTGTCACGGTCAATGACCTTGACACGACCGTGACAATGGTTCCAGCAAAAACCCTTTCCCCCTTCTTTTTTCCCTCCCGTCGTTCCCTCCCTCTCTCTCTCTCTCGACGCTGCTCTCTCTCACTCTCTACTTTCAGGTTTAATTCTCTCTCTCTCTCTGTCTCTTCCATTTATATATATGTTTGTGTGTATATATATGTGTGTATGTGTGTATATATGTGCGTGTGTGGGGGGTGGGGCAGGGTGGGGGTAGGGTGGGGGTAGGGGGTGGGGCAGGGTGGGGCAAGGTGGGGGTAGGGGGTTAAAAATGTAAATAAATAAGTAATTTTCTATAAATTTTCAAAAATAATATCCAAAAATGTAAAGGTAAATAATATCCAAAAATAATATCAAAAAATGTAAATGTAAATAATATCAAAAAATATTGGATAACAATTTATTTTCATTCAAAATAAATAAGTAATTTTCTGCAAATTTCATAAAAAAATGAAGGTCGGCTTAATATGTGATTTAAGTGTGAAATAATCGCTATATACTTATACTAATGGAAACTAAAAAACTACAATAAGGGTTAAAATGGCATCCGAAGTTGCTAAAAGCATGAAAAATAAAATATTTTTTAAGATTTGTGGTGAATAACTAAAGTTAAAAAAAGTATTACTTTATTCATTAAATTAGTTTTTGAATTCGGGCGATGCGCATAAATTTGTAGTAATTGTCTTATAATAAAGATCAATTAGTCTATGTTGTTGAAAATTTTGATCAAATTGGTGAGCCCTTCATATTTTAAAAATGTTGTTTTTATTCCTATTTAACTTTTCTTTCTATACACCCCTAATTATATTTAAAGTTTAATAAAATAGGAGTTATAGAAAGAAAAGTGGGGTTTTCATAATCTTGAAAATTAAATAAAGTTTATAAAAGTAAAGATGCTGGTAATACATCAAAGATAAATTAATAAGGACTAAATAACAAAACGTGTTCAAGTGTATAACAAGAAAGAAAATGTGGTATTTAGATTGGGTAAAATTCTTAAAGTAATGTTAAGGGACTAAAAGACCCAAGACAACTAGCTAGTAAGTCACGAACCGAAAAATTTATGACGGGTGATGAAAGCCCGTAAAAATGTTGTGGTGGGGGTGGGTGGGGGTGGGGTATGATTTATAAAAAGCACAAAATAATAGTAGAAATTCAATACATGAAATTTAACATTGAGATTATTTTAAATAGACAGTCACTATTGTGTGTGTGTTTAAATTGAAAGAAGATATGAGAATTTTATTAAAGATTTTTATGGGTGCTTGTTATACAAGAACTTAGATGAACACTACCGTGACAATGGTTCCAGCAAAAACCCTTTCCCCCTTCTTTTTTCCCTCCCGCCGTTCCCTCCCCCTCTCTCTCTCTCTTCCATTAATATATATGTTTGTGTGTATGTGTGTATATATGTGCGTGTGTGTGTGCGTGTGTGGGGGGTGGGGCAGGGTGGGGGTAGGGGGTGGAGCAGGGTGGGGGTAGGGAAGGGTGCGGAGTAGGGGGTGGGGCAGGGTGGGGGCAGGGTGGGGGGTAGGGGGTGGGGTAGGGTGGGGGTAGGGGTAGAGGGTTAATAATGTAAATAAATAAGTAATTTTCTATAAATTTCCAAAAATAATATCCAAAAATATAAATGTAAATAATATCCAAAAATAATATCCAAAAATGTAAATGTAAATAATATCCAAAAATATTGGATAACAATTTATTTTCATTAAAAAAAATAAGTAATTTTCTACAAATTTCATAAAAAAATGAAGACCGGCTTAATATGTGATTTAAGTGTGAAATAATCGCTATATACTTATACTAATGGAGAAAAAAACCATATATAGCATTTTTTGTTGATTTTATATGGTGAAATAATCACATGACTTTATATCCATCAAATAAAAGCATGAAAACTAAAAAACTACAATAAGGGTTAAAATGGCATCCGAAGTTGCTAAAAGCATGAAAAATAAAATATTTTTTAAGATTTGTGGTGAATAAGTAAAGTTAAAAAAAAGTATTACTTTAGTCATTAAATTACTTTTTGAATTCGGGCGATGCGCATAAATTTGTAGTAATTGTCTTATAATAAAGATCAATTAGTCTATGTTGTTGAAAAAATTGATCAAATTGGCGAGCCCTTCATATTTTAAAAATGTTGTTTTTATTCCTATTTAACTTTTCTTTCTATACACCCCTAATTATATTTAAAGTTTAATAAAATAGGAGTTATAGAAAGAAAAGTGGGGTTTCCATAATCTTGAAAATTAAATAAAGTTTATAAAAGTAAAGATGCTGGTAATACATCAAAGATAAATTAATAAGGACTAAATAACAAAACGTGTTCAAGTGTATAACAAGAAAGAAAATGTGGTATTTAGATTGGGTAAAATTCTTTAAGTAATGTTAAGGGACTAAAAGACCCAAGACAACTGGCCAGTAAGCCACGGACCGAAAAATTTATGACGGGTGACGAAAGCCCATAAACATGTTGGGGTGGGGGTGGGGGTGGGGTATGATTTATAAAAAGCACAAAACAATAGTAGAAATTCAATACCTAAAATTAACATTGAGATTATTTTAAATAGACAGTCACTACTGTGTGTGTGTTTAAATTGAAAGAAGATATGAGAATTTTATTAAAGATTTTTATGGGAACTTGTTATACTAGAACTTAGATGAACACTACCGTGACAATGGTTCCAGCAAAAACCCTTTCCCCCTTCTTTTTTCCCTCCCGTCGTTCCCTCCCTCTCTCTTTCTCTCTCTCTCTCGACGTTGCTCTCTCTCTCTCTCTCTATACTTTTAGGTTTAATTATCTCTCTCTCTCTTCCATTTATATATAAGTTTGTGTGTATATATATGTGTGTATATATGTGCGTGTGTGTTTGCGTGTGTGGGGTGTGGAGCAGGGTGGGGGCAGGGTGGGAGGTAGGGGGTGGGGCAGGGTGGGGGTAGGGGGTTAAAAATGTAAATAAATAAGTAATTTTCTATAAATTTCCAAAAATAATATCCAAAAATGAAAATGTAAATAATATCCAAAAATGTAAATGTAAATAATATCCAAAAATATTGGATAACAATTTATTTTCATTCAAAATAAATAAGTAATTTTCTGCAAATTTCATACAAAAATGAAGGCCGGCTTAATATGTGATTGAAGTGTGAAATAATCGCTATATACTTATACTAATGGAGAAAAATAATCATATATGGCGTTTTTTGTTGACTTTATATGGTGTAATAATCACATGACTTTATATCCATCAAATAAAAGCATGAAAACTAAAAAACTACAATAAGGGTTAATATGGCATCCGAAGTTGCTTAAAGCATGAAAAATAAAATATTTTTTAAGATTTGTGGTGAATAACTAAAGTTAAAAAAAGTATTACTTTAGTCATTAAATTACTTTTTGAATTCGGGCGATGTGCATAAATTTGTAGTAATTGTCTTATAATAAAGATCAATTAGTCTATGTTGTTGGAAAAATTTGATCAAATTGGCGAGCCCTTCATATTTTAAAAATGTTGTTTTTATTCCTATTTAACTTTTCTTTCTATACACCCCTAATTATATTTAAAGTTTAATAAAATAGGAGTTATAGAAAGAAAAGTGGGGTTTCCATAATCTTGAAAATTAAATAAAGTTTATAAAAGTAAAGATGCTGGTAATACATCCAAGATAAATTAATAAGTACTAAATAACAAAACGTGTTCAAGTGTATAACAAGAAAGAAAATGTGGTATTTAGATTGGGTAAAATTCTTAAAGTAATGTTAAGGGACTAAAAGACCCAAGACAACTGGCCAGTAAGTCACAGACCGAAAAATTTATGACGGGTGATGAAAGCCCGTAAACGTGGTGGGGATGGGGTGGGGGTGGGGGTGGGGTATGATTTATAATAAGCACAAAACAATAGTAGAAATTCAATACCTGAAATTAACATTGAGATTATTTTAAATAGACAGTCACTACTGTGTGTGTGTTTAAATTGAAAGAAGATATGAGAATTTTATTAAAGATTTTTATGGGAACTTGTTATACTAGAACTTAGATGAACACTACCGTGACTATGGTTCCAGCAAAAACCCTTTCCCCCTTCTTTTTTCCCTCCCGCCGTTCCCTCCCTCTCTCTCTCTCTCTCTCTCTCTCTCTCTCTCTCTCTTCCATTTATATATATGTTTGTGTGTATATATATGTGTGTATGTGTGTATATATGTGCGTGTGTGTGCGTGTGTGGGGGGTGGGGCAGGGTGGGGGTAGGGTGGGGGCAGGGTGGTGGGTAGGGGGTGGGGTAGGGTGGGAGTAGGGTGGGGGGCAGGGTGGGGAGTAGGGGGTAGGGGGTTAAAAATGTAAATAAATAAGTAATTTTCTATAAATTTCCAAAAATAATATCCAAAAATGTAAATGTAAATAATATCCAAAAATAATATCCAGAAATGTAAATGTAAATAATATCCAAAAATATTGGATAACAATTTATTTTCATTCAAAAAAAACAAGTAATTTTCTACAAATTTCATAAAAAAATGAAGGCCGGCTTAATATGTGATTTAAGTTTGAAATAATCGCTATATACTTATACTAATGGAGAAAAAAGTCATATATGGCGTTTTTTGTTGACTTTATATGGTGAAATAATCACATGACTTTATATCCATCAAATAAAAGCATGAAAACTAAAAAACTACAATAAGGGTTAAAATGGCATCCGAAGTTGCTAAAAGCATGAAAAATAAAATATTTTTTAAGATTTGTGGTGAATAACTAAAGTTAAAAAAAGTATTACTTTAGTCATTAAATTACTTTTTGAATTCGGGCGATGCGCATAAATTTGTAGTAATTGTCTTATAATAAAGATCAATTAGTCTATGTTGTTGAAAAATTTGATCAAATCGGTGAGCCCTTCATATTTTAAAAATGTTGTTTTTATTCCTATTTAACTTTTCTTTCTATACACCCCTAATTATATTTAAAGATTAATAAAATAGGAGTTATAGAAAGAAAAGTGGGGTTTCCATAATCTTGAAAATTGAATAAAGTTTATAAAAGTAAAGATGCTGGTAATACATCAAAGATAAATTAATAAGTACTAAATAACAAAACGTGTTCAAATGTATAACAAGAAAGAAAATGTGGTATTTAGATTGGGTAAAATTCTTAAAGTAATGTTAAGGGACTAAAAGACCCAAGACAACTGGCCAGTAAGTCACAGACCGAAAAATTTATGACGGGTGATGAAAGCCCGTAAACAAGTTGGGGTGGGGGTGGGTGGGAGTGGGGTATGATTTATAAAAAGCACAAAACAATAGTAGAAATTTAATACCTGAAATTAACATTGAGATTATTTTAATAGACAGTCACTACTGTGTGTGTTTAAATTTAAAGAAGATATGAGAATTTTATTAAAGATTTTTATGGGAACTTGTTATACTAGAACTTAGATGAACACTACCATGACAATGGTTCCAGCAAAAACCCTTTCCCCCTTCTTTTTTCCCTCCCGTCGTTCCCTCTCTCTCTCTCTCTCTCTCTCTTTCATTTATATATATGTTTGTGTGTATATATATGTGTGTATGTGTGTATATATGTTCGTGTGTGTGCGTGTGTGGGGGGTGGGGCAGGGTGGAGGTAGGGGGTGGTGGTAGGGTGGGGGCAGGGTGGGGGGTAGGGTTGGGGGCAGGGGGTTAAAAATGTAAATAAATAAGTAATTTTTTATAAATTTTCAAAAATAATATCCAAAAATATAAATGTAAATAATATCCAAAAATAATATCCACAAATGTAAATGTAAATAATATCCAAAAATTTTGGATAACAATTTATTTTCATTCAAAAAAAATAAGTAATTTTCTACAAATTTCATAAAAAAATGAAAGCCGGCTTAATATGTGATTTAAGTTTGAAATAATCGCTATATACTTATACTAATGGAGAAAAAAAATCATATATGGCGTTTTTTGTTGACTTTATATGGTGAAATAATCACATGACTTTATATCCATAAAATAAAAGCATGAAAACTAAAAAACTACAATAAGGGTTAAAATGGCATCCGAAGTTGCTAAAAGCATGAAAAAAAATATTTTTTAAGATTTGTGGTGAATAACTAAAGTTAAAAAAAGTATTACTTTAGTCATTAAATTACTTTTTGAATTCGGGCGATGCGCATAAATTTGTATTAATTGTCTTATAATAAAGATCAATTAGTCTATGTTGTTGAAAAATTTGATCAAATTGGTGAGCCCTTCATATTTTAAAAATGTTATTTTTATTCCTATTTAACTTTTCTTTCTATACACCCCTAATTATATTTAAAGATTAATAAAAAAATTCCATAATCTTGAAAATTAAATAAAGTTTATAAAAGTAAAGATGCTGGTAATACATCAAAGATAAATTAATAAGGACTAAATAACAAAACGTGTTCAAGTGTATAACAAGAAAGAAAATGTGGTATTTAGATTGGGTAAAATTCTTAAAGTAATGTTAAGGGACTAAAAGACCCAAGACAACTGGCTAGTAAGTCACGGATCGAAAAATTTATGACGGGTGATGAAAGCCCGTAAACATGTTGGGTTGGGGGTGGGGGTGGGTGGGGGTGGGGTGGGGGTGGGGTATGATTTATGAAAAGCACAAAACAATAGTAGAAATTCAATACGTGAAATTAACATTGAGATTATTTTAAATAGACAGTCACTACTGTGTGTGTGTTTAAATTGAAAGAAGATATGAGAATTTTATTAAAGATTTTTATTGGAACTTGTTATACTAGAACTTAGATGAACACTAAGTGATGAAATAGTCCTTAAAATTGAAAATATTATATCTGTACTAATAACATTTTTTTACAGAAAATGTCTCCTTCAGATATTAAGGCGAGGATCGACAATTGGCATCTTGCCAATTGGGGAGGGAAAATGGGGCAAAAAAGACGGACGTGCACTACTCCGACCGGACCTCTTACGTCGAGGTGGAGCATAGGATGCAGGTAAGATTTAATTTTTCTATAACTACAGAAATATATTATTCTTCATTATTTTACTTTGCGGGGCCGATACTAATTTTACTTTACTTTATTTTATTTCAGGGGGTAAGGAGTTGGCCAGGGGGTAAGCCACATAGGCTCGATACTTATGTGGATCTTCGGACGAAGAAGGGGAAGGACAAGGAGGTGTCCCTGAGCGTCGCAGTCACGATTGTAAGTAATCCGACAGTTTAATTTTTGTTAATTACGTTATAATTTTTTAGTTTACTTATTTTACTAATTATGTGCTTTTTGTCGTTTCAGGCAAAGCTTAAGGAAGTGCATGAGTCGCAGTCTGATGCCGAAAAGGCATCTTTGTCCACAGATGCACTCAGCCAAGTGCTTGGCTCTAATCGCAAGGGGAGGACAAGGAGGTGATCTCGCGGGTGGCCAAATATAGGATCATTGGATTGGAGATGAGCGACACCGGGTTGGCTCGAACGGTGGATTCACACGACGCGAAGCTGTCCCGTTTGGAGGTGATGGTCCAAGATATGTACGCAGTCATGAAGTGTACGTTGGGCGGAGACCGTAAAGCGAAAGGGAAAGGGAAGGATAAGGCGGTGGAGGAGGGGTGCGGGAAGACGAGGCGCAGGATGACGAGGATGTGGACCTCGCTGCTTCATCACCGACACGTTCGTACTTCGATGATCCACTTCCCTATTTGGCGCCCTTTAACAGACCAATGTCGACACTTGGTTGGCCGAGCGTGTTCATATTGGACGTATTTGATGGCCAGCGGACAGGGCGGGGGTTGAGGGACCCGAATATCATCCAGGGTGGAATAGTTCATGGACGTGCACTTCAAGAGATGGAGCCCAGGGTGCTCGTCACGCATGTCATACCCGGGAAGGAGAACTCCCTATTGTAGTTGCGCGAACAATGCGGCACGATGTATATTAGTGGGTGCGTCAATTCGTATGTCGTGTGGCCTACTCACCTCCTCAGTTTTAACAATACACCAGACATGTAGTGACATTGTTTTAAGTTTGAATTGAATTGTTTTAAGTTTGAATTGAATTGTTTTAAGTTGTTACATTTGAATTATATCGTGATGCATATTGTCTCTATTTGAATATATATTTGCATTATCTTTAGTTTGTTTGGATATATGATGTTTGGATACTGCTGGGCAGTGGCAGTGGCCATACTGCCCAACAAATTTTTTTAAATTCTGACCAGAATTGTCACGGTTATTGACCGTGACAAAAGTTGTCACGGACGTGTCACGGTCATTGACCGTGACAATTTTTTTTTAAAAAGGGTCACGGATTTGTCACGGTTATAAACCATGACAAACATGTCACGGTCATTGACCGCGGCACGACCGTGACACAAAACGCGAGTTTTGTGTCAAGGTCAATGACCGTGACACGACCGTGACAAAAAAAGTTGTCTCGCCTTGAAATGTCACGGTCATTGACCTTGACAAGTTGGATTTGTCTAGGTCAATGACCTTGAAAAATCGGCAGATTTGGTGTAGTGATTGCTTACTTAGAATAAGATACTTGTTCACATGCAAAGACTATAAAGTTATTCCAGGAGAAAGCTTAACAAATCGACATCATCTATTAGTAATAGATTTAGCAATTAAAGGATTTAAGTACTGAAAAGAGAAAATAGGTTTTCAAAATATAAAATGGAAGGATTTAAAAGGATGCAAAGAGATTGAATTTAGACAAAAGTTCCTGTTAAACATGAAGTGAAATTGGAAAGATAAATTTAACAACAATTGGTCAAGAACAAAGAATAATATCGAGAATATAGGTAAGCAAGTTTCGGTGAGACTAAAGGAAAAGGATTCATAAAAAAAAGACGTGGTGGTAGAATGAGGAAGTGAAAGATAATACAAAAGAAAGGAGTAAGTTTTAAAGAGGGGAAAAAAGAGTAAAAATCAAGAAGACTTAGAAAAATATAAGAAGTTAAAAAGTGAAGTAAAAAATATTATTAGAAATGCGCAACCAAAAAACTAAATAATCAATACAATAAATTAGGTACAAAAGAAGGTGAAAATAAAATAAATAAATTTGTATAGAATAGAGATAAACTGACAAGGAATATGAGTCCAGTTAAGTGTATTAAAGACATAAATTAAAATATATTAACTAATGATAAAGAAATTCTAGATATATGGGAAGAGCATTTTCAAGGACTATTGAATGAAGAATATTCGAAAAAAGAAGTCGTGAACATTGAACTGAATATAGGAATGGTATGTCCGATTACTGAAAAAGAAGTGGATATATTAGTAAGAAAATGGGAAAGAATAAAGTGGTTGGCCGGGATAAAATTCCCATAGAGGTGTGGTGATCCCTTGAAAGTTTAGGGGTAGAATGGTTAACATCCTTATTTAATAAAATTTTAAGAGAAGGGAACCTGCCAGATGAATGGAGGAACAATACCATAATCCCTTTGTATAAAAATAAAGGGGATATACAAAACTGTGGTAATTATAGAGGAATCAAACTGATGAATCACACTATAAAATTATGGGAAAAGGTTATTTAATAAAGATTAAGAAACCAATCTGCTATTTCGGACAATCAATTTGGATTTATGCCAAGGCGATCCACCACATAACCTATTTTCTTATTAAAACAGATAATGGAGAAATGTAGAACTAAGAATAAAAATTTATATATGGTCTTTATAGATTTAGAAAAGGCTTATGATAGAGTACATAGGGATAAAATTTAGTGGAATTTAAGGCGGAAAAGAATCCATATGAGTTATATTAAAGTTACCGAAATTATCTATGATAACACAAATACTAGACTAAGGACTATATGTAAAGAAACTAATGACTTTATGATTAAAGTGGGTTTACATCAAGGATCGGCCTTAAGTCCTTATTTATTTGCTGTACTATTAGATAAGATTACTAAGAAAATACAGTAAGATGTCCCATAGTGTATGTTGTTTGAGAATGATATAGTTTTAGTAGACACTTCAAAGGAGAACTTAGCATTGAGAGTAGATACTTGGAGAAAAGTGTCAGAGTCAAAGGGGCTAAAAATTAGTAGAAATAAAATGGAATTTATGAAATGTAAATTTAATATTGAGGCGTCGAGTAACATAATGTTAAACATTTAAGAAAAAGTGATAAACCAAACTAATAAATTTCATTATCTAGGTTCAATGTTATAAAGTAATGTGGATATTGATGAGCATGTTACGACTAGAATATCAAGTAGTTGGATGAAATGGAGACAAGCTAGTGGGGTGTTATGAGAAAAGTGGATAACTAATAAATTAAAAGGAAACTTTTATAGAACGGCTGTAAATTTAGCGACCCTGTATAGAGCAAAGTGTTGGGCATTAAAGAAAAAACATGAACAAAGTCTCCATGTTAGTGAGATAAGGATGCTCCGATGGTTGATAGAAATTACTATAAAGGATAAAATAAAAAATCGATACGTGAGAGAAAAGTTAGCAGTAGCTCCCATTAGTGATAAATTAAGAGAAAGTAAAGTTAGGGGGTACGGACATGTGTTGCGTAAACCAGTAGATGCCCCTATAACAAGGGGATGATTATTAGAAATATTGGGTAAAAGAAAATAGGTCGCATTAAGATATCATGGGAGGAAATTATTAGGAGAGACCTTAAGGAATTAAACTCGAATGATAATAATGCATATAATAGATTAGAATGGAAAAAGGAGAATCTATGTGGCTGACCCCATATGATGGGATTAAGGTAAGGATGATGATTTAGTACTAATTTGTGTAACACCTTCTTCAATATTTTTATTTCATAAAAATGTTCCACTTTAAGTAAAATTACCATTTTACCCTATTGTTTCTAAACTCATCTTTTACTCCATTTCCACAAGTGTTAATTTTTTCAAAATACTATTAAGTTACCCATACTAACTTCTTGAGTATTTTAATTATCTTAATACCCTTTTAACCTTAGAGTAATATTCTTGCTAATTGGAAACATATTTATATCATTATTTCCTTTCCAATTTTGTAGGTGTTAATCTTTTACTATATAATTAATTTATACACATCAACTTTCTAATGTTTAACCATTAACAATTATTCAACATCTTTACTAACCATTCTTCCAAACTAGACATTTATTTACTTTCTTTATTCAATAAATCTAACTACACTTAAAAGATTTCTTTTATAAGAAAATACCATTTCCTTTTTATGAATCCAAGTAGTCTTACACTTTGTACTTATCACACTTTTAGCCCCTTTTCACACACTTGTAAGAAAAGATTTTTTTTTCTTACTCCATGTTTAAACCCAAAAAAATCTTGTTTAAACTTGTTTATACATTTATTGCCAAAATACTACAAGTTTACATGCATGAAAACATGGATTTTAAATCCTAATTCCTATTAATGGGTTAAACACACACTTCTTTTTTGAAATTCATCATACTTGAAAAAATACACTTTCAAGGCACAAAATACATTTTATTTATTCAAACTTAACAACTATCCATTTTCATAAGCTTTACATTTTTATAAGAAACATTGAAATATTATATCACCAATGTTTAGAAAAAATAAATCATTATTTTCAAACATTTTATTTCATAAACTGTTTAAAAGTAAATCTTTCTAGAAAATACACCATTCCAACTTTTAATATTTCAAGACTTTGAAATATTTACTTCATCATTTATTTACAACAAAATAACATTCTTGCAACATTTTTATTCCATAAAAATGTTTATTACTTACTATACATGATTTTCATCATTTAATCAAATGCACCCTATTCATGTTCGAATTTTTATCTCTAGTTTCATATGTTGGTATCTTTGGTGTGCTAGAAATAAAGCTAAATATGAGAATATATCTCCAAAATTTGATCAAATAGTCTTTCAAATCGATTCTTATATTTCCTCTTACCCTAAACCTGCTCCAAAGAACAAATTCATCCTTAAGTCTATTAATTGAATTCCTCCTCTCCCATCCTCTGTCAAAACCAGCATTGCTTGGTATTCTAAGTCTCACATGCGAGGAGTGGGGGGAATTGTGAGAGATCATGAAGGTAAATTTCTATTGGGTTGTGTAGGTCACGCTCTCCCATCACTTGAGTTACTTCCTATATATGCCTTATGGTTTACTTTATCCAATATACCTAAACTCTTTCATAACATCACTGTGGAGTCTTTCCTTTCAATAACATGGTTCTCAAATCAATCCTATCTATTTTCATCTTGGTCTCATCCTGAATTCTGTACCCTTGAAAGTCTGATCTTAAATCACGGTATAGAATTCTCTTACATCCATCCAATAGAAAATAAGGTTTCTTCTTATCTTGGAAAATTTGTCTCTTCTTTCTCTTTGGATATATGCTCATCGAAGTTGGACTCTTTCCCCAAAATAGTTAAAGGTCTTTCATTCATGGATATGCCAGGTATGCCTGACTTCCATATTTGATTTCAATCTCTTATTGTATATGCCACTGTTGGAGGGCTATTCTATGAGTAAAATTTCTCACCTCTGAAAGCTCCAAATGGTGGTAAGAAGGTTGGTGTAGGAGGATAAACCCCCACGTCCGAAGATGGCGTCAAGTGGTTACCAAATACATCCTCCAAAACGATCCATATGTTCTCCATCATGTTTTCAAGAAAGAAATCCATTTGAACTCGATAAAAATTTCATTTCCATCTTCAAAACTCCCAACAATGACTCCATAAATTTTTAGTTCTCCTCATCAATGGTGAAAATGGGTTTATAATGTTTAAATATGATGGAATATATTGTAAATATGGGGTTATAACGTGGAGAGGTGGTGATAGCATGGTGGTTTGTGGTGGTGGGAGAGTGTAGGAAGACTAAAATGGTAGAGGAGGACCACCCCTTCCACTCTCCATCTCTTATTTGAATTTACCCAACACAAATGAGCCCAAACCACCCATTTAAAAACCCTTCAAGACACAAAAATCCCGTTTTGTCGATCTGGGCACACCATATTTCGATAACACAAAGATCTAATGGCCAAAATCATGACAGTGCACAAGGACAATTAGCTCTAAACATCTTTTAGGCATGTCATTTGAACGACATGAACCTCATTTGAATGACATCACCACCTCATTCAATGATAGGCTTCGAGCGACTTGGGACTGTAATTTAATAAAGTTTCATTTGAAGGTCTGCTTTTTCGCGACCTTCGCGGGACGCTGGGTCTCGCTTCTAATGACACCCCTATGTTGCTAGAATGACCCATTTTTCTATTCTTTTATTCTCATAAATTTTGACCCACACTTTCTAATAATTCTAATCAAACCTTACTCCATTACATATTATACAAAATTTAAATGAAATACTAGGACAGGGTATTACAAACTTCCCTCCTTGGGGAATTTCGTCCCCAAAATTTTTGAATTGTTAATCTTTAGGCTTGTGGGGGGTTGACCGACTTCTGTTCTAAGCTATAGAAATTCTCCAATATAGAATCATTGAAGTTCTCAACACCAAAGTCACCCTACGTGCCTTTATACAAGGTTTGTCACCAAATACTCGACATATGACATGCTCTAACGCTCACCTCTATAACCATGATGTCACACAATCAACTACGAGTCTCCACTCACTTTATGATCACGTTTAAACAATTTCTAACACCACATATGCTATTGCCCATGGTATATCGTAACATCCATGAGACAATACTACCTAGAAATCGATACTCATCCAATGTGAATGACAATACAACCAATTATCGTATTCATCATCAAAATCAGTTCTATTTTAGGATCGTACATCCTGCATCCCACACTATCCTGATTACATAACTCACATGAGCTTTTCAATAACCGTACTATGTTATTTTCTCACTACACTGAGTAATATTCTTAGCAAGTCATCATCGTGCACTCTACTTACACCTTCCTCCGCATCACTCTGATGACCCTAGTACTACAATAGGCGCCTCACCTTTGAGCACCCGCGAGAGCCTCACTCTAATCCACTCTCTATTACAAAGCATCATTGTGTTATGTCTAATCGATTTCTAAAGGTCACTAATTCTAAGAAGGATCAATTCTACGAGAAAAATGTGTGGCCAAAAGTTCAACCAACTGTACACAGAATTTTATGCGATAGCAAGAATACCTCAGATGGGGCGTACCCAGTTACTGAGCTTCATTGACCTTACCCGAACCACGATGCTTTACCAGGACCAACCACGTCGTATCATGACATGGCACCAGTCTGATTCACCAAACGTGTGAGAATATATATCCCCCATTATCGAAACCAAAAGGGTCACACGAGAGTCAGAAGAAACAAGTACCCATCTCGAGAAATTTCACCCAAAAGCGTCCAATTATGGTTTACAAAAGGGATCCTACGCAATATGCTTGATATTTTGTCACTCATTCCTAAAGTTCTCACCGATAACTAATCCTAGCCACATATCCTGGCTTGGAACACTAGCCATGACGAATTGGGTCACAACTATTCATTCCCATAACATGAAAGTAATATACAAATCAATAGTCCTCCAGGAAGTCAATGACCAACTTCCCTCCTCGGGAGTAAGGCCCTACCCTTCACAGCCTTGGCACATATGAACCATTTTGATTGGCGAGTGCCTCACACCCTCGTCTACACTGACCTTATCCATTTACGGGTGACGACACTACCAACCTACCACGCCTAGGTTAGTGTTTTCCTCATCACATCATGATCGTAATTCCAAATTCCCATAATCATTACTTAGTTCAAGTTATACATCCACCTTATTGTATCCTTTGACTATACGAGGTTGTCACTTAGCTTATTTTCAGGCTCTACCCAAACTGAACTCACGTGACGACCACACCTACCGCCATTGGAATTTAAGGGGAGCAAATATCACACATGGATACATATTCTAATTTGTACCGATTTGGCAAGGCGTGCCAAGAACTAGTCCTTACCTTTCTAAGGCTACCCTGGCATATACCATCGATACATGCTAGCATTATAATCATGTTTCGATGTTATCCCACCTCTGTTGCCATTTTCAAGTCTCCACAAGGCATCATCACCTGAAGTCTCGAATACATTTCCTAGTATATTCCGAAACTGAGTATCACCACACCAATACTAGTCATTCCATGACATCCGAGCATCACTCCTATAACGACACAAGCTATCACCCTACTTTAGGGATTACACCACCAATCTGTGCCAATTTGGGAAGCCACACCCGACACGTATATTATACAACCAATAATCTGGGATCATCACCTAACCCTCAACACAATAATTACTAGGAAGCTAATGCTCCTTCATACAAGAGTAACTCATCTCCTAAGGACACTAAATACATTTTGTGTAACCGTCCTTAAGACTCGACAAGATTTCATCATCCATACCTTTATCATTATTGGTTCGCTCTATAAATTTTTTAATACCCACATCACAATCAGTCGGTGATCGTAAGGACACTAGTCTATGAGCTTTAATCTATAGTGCACCTTAACCATCAAACACTCCAAGGCGTCATAACATTAGATTTTTATCCTCAATGACGCCACACACAATTTATCCTATGGACACCTCAGAATGCCTATGAACTACTCATATACTAGGATTACCTCACACTTAAACATTACCTCGGTGGCTAAAATGAGTCTTTACCCTTAGATAATAATCTTATCATTCTTCCAAATGGATGTGACCACATACCACGTAGAAACCACAACTGAAGCCACTAAGTCTTTTGAAAGGTTACATAACATCTCATATAACCTATAAACCTCAAGGTCTGCCTCATCTAATTCCCAATGTATAATCAACCATGATAACTAAATTGTATCACCATGTGAACATCACACCATGTGCCAATCTGCAAGTTAACACGACTATATAGATCTTGGTAGGATATGGGACGTTCGGTATTGCCTATAAATACCAAGACCAATACCATAGACGCCAGGTGGGATCCTATTCCTTAATTCCGCATTATAATCAAGATACACTACTCACTATTGCTACTACCAAGGCTACTCTCATCATTTAAGTTACCACAAAACACATCTCGCGCCAAGGATCACAGTGTTGTAACTATTAGCCTACATAACTTCACATGTTCACCGGACTACCATCAAGTGCGATATCTCCCTAAGGATATAATTTGCCTAATTACATTAGTGGCATTAACTACCTATAAGAGCCACACCTAAGGGCTATATAATTTTTAATAACCAATCCTCAGTGCTTAGTCACGGTACCCTAACCCTCAACCTCAATTGTAAACGATACGCAATTTATGCCACCTGCCCAAAGGGACGTCATTTCACTATACTAATATCTCAGGAGACTCTATGCCATCAAGGATTGGAACATAAGAATATCTCACTAACAAACATGGTGTCACCACTATTGGTTTGCATGGAGACCCGTAAATTACTGACAATTCTAATCAGAAGTGCGAAAGCAATTAATAACTATCTACTTGATCACGTGCCACTTGGCACTAACTTACTTGTCATGCCAACCTCTTTGACTTTACTGGTGAGAACACAAACTAAACCATCACCAAACTAGCATGACTGACCCAAACAAACACTAATGTCGATAGATAATATACCAAACTCATCACGTCACTGCTGAAAGGAACTTGAACCTAGAGCTCTCAAATCATTTGGAACGCCCAGACCTGGATCTATCGGTTACCTATAGTCAATACGATTCGACCTGAGCATTAGGTTTGAAGTGCAATGGAACAACTTACATAATGTTAATAGTCTAGTTTGATTTAATTAATGTTTCACCTATTTAGCATACGATTCCAATTTCAAATTTGACTACGAGAGGGACCCATGAAGAGCACCCCAAAGTCCAAGCATACAGATCCACTAATGTAATATAAAAGAGAGTACTTACCTCTATAACACTCTCAAAATACGAAACTGCACCCGACCTGCCATAACAAAGTGAGGGAGTGAGTCAAATGCTCAGTGGGAAATATACAAATGCAGTATAAAATCAAACGACAAAAAGAAGACCCTAACACATTATTCCTACGTGCACATGCAACTACCTTGTGTGTGTGTGTGTGTGTGTGTGTGTGTGTGTGTATATATATATACACTTTATGCATGAAATAGTTTACATCTGAAAACCTTATTTATTAAGATTAATTCACCTTAATCTTGTTAAAGAATTCCTTTTTCTCACTTTGACATCAATCTCTTCATTTAACACACACGGTTAAATATTTGAAATAACTCCACATGAGTGAGTCGAAAACCATTTCTTTACCAAAATTTCCCCGTTTCATTTTAACCGACCCACATTAGTATTTTCCTTTAAATCACCCTCTCAACACATGCATTCACCATATTAGAAAATACTTATTTAGTCTTTGAAAACCGTTTTACAACACACTCTTGTGTTAATTATGGGTTGAACTACTTAGGTTGCTTAACCACCCATTTACCCATTCACTTTACCTTTTATCCACCTTATGGACATTAATCAATTTACACATTTATTGTTCCATTTCACTCGAACATTTATTAATTCATTCAACTTAGGTTGTCTTAACACATTTCACTACACAACTTATTTCTTAACATGTTCCTTGTTCCGTTATCTTTTTCTTTGAATCTTCCAATAATCGCATACTTCAACGGGCTCCACACCTCCGGCTATATGCTATATGCATCATACACTAGAAGCGAAAACCTTTTTATGACATTTTTTAAGTGTCATAAAAGGCATTTTATGATTCTTTATTTTTCATTTAAAAGTGTCATAAGTTTGGGCGTCATAATTGACACCCACAAAAAGTGTCATATTTGGTAACGGTTATATATGACCTTTTTTTTAAAAAAAAAACCATCATATCTGCTACACAGGGGTTATAATATACTCTATAAGATGTCATATTTGATTTAAAAGCGTCATGATAAACAGTTTTCAAAATTTTAAAACGGTCTTATAAAAACTTTCATCACATGAGGGTTTAATATAAATGGTCATAAATTAAACATATAATAAAAATTTGATAACCAATATTAATGTCACAATTGACAAATAATACTAAACACAAATCAAAATTTACAATAACATAAAAATAGTCGTGAATTTTTTTGTATTTGGAGTCATGTAGACCTAAAATGCACCAAACCAAGTCATTTGTCTATATAAAAAAATAATGTGACTCAAATAGATATACCCACCATCCGCATTAATTATCCCTAAAAAATAATGACCTACTACATGTATCAAAGATAGATATACCCATTATGTACATCATTCAAAAACATGTCTCCAAAAAAATGTACATAAAAAAATCACGCATAAAGCATCGGTCCTCCTTTTGGCTTTCGCAAAATTGTGTCGACAAAGTGCTCCAAGTCATATAATATAATGCTAAATAAATTCAATGAAGTCATGTTGAAGTTCATTAATCTCATGAATTAGATATGACGACTTTTTAGCCAACACCTTCATCTAAACAAGACAAAAAAAAATTGCATTTAACTTTTATCACATCTAAATATAAAAGAATGTAAAAAAATATTAATAAACTTGTGACCTTCTTTTTCATAGACTTCAATTACAAGAGCTCTCACATGAACTTCAATACAAAAAAACCACATACAATTTCTCCTCATTGTTTAGGGCCCTAAAAATAAGGGAGTTAATATATTACTCATGTCAAATGTGAATACCTAAATATTAAATTTAATTTATCAAACAAATACCTTAACTTTCTCTGAGTTTAGTAATGATCTTTTTCCTTTGATTGTCAAAAATGATTTAATTCCACTTCAATAAAAAAAACAGAATGATATAATTATATTACAATTATGTAAAATGAAATCAATAAGTTTATTATAAGAATTTATTTAGGACACTAATTATGTGTTTATATAGAGATTAAGGTCCATGCTCGATTCCCCGTCACTACACCAAATCTGTCGAATTGTCACGGTCATTTACCGTGACAAGTTCATTAGACTTGTCATGGACCGTGACATTTAATAAAAAAAAATGTCGCGGTCAACGACCGTGACAATTCTGGGCAGAATTGAAAAAACAATCTGCTGGGCAGTATGGCCATTGCCACTGCCCAGGAGTATATTTGTACATGTTATAGCAATGTTCTACATGTTCAAATATCATATATCCAAATAAAATTGAGATAATGAAAATATATATTCAAAGCAATATGCATCACGATATAATCCAAATATAATTCAAATGTAACAACTTAAAATAATTCAATTCAAATAATGTCATTACATGTGTGGGGTAAGGTTAGCTGTGAGGAGGTGAGTAGGCCACACGATATACAAATTGACACACCCAACAATATACATCGTGTCGCATTATTCGTGCAACCACAAGGGGGAGTTCTCCTTCCCGGGTATGACATGCGTGACGAGCACCTTGAACTCGATGTCTTAAAGCAAATGTCCATGAACTGGCATACCCTGGATGGAATTCGAGTCCCTCAACCCCCGCCCTATCCACTGGCCATCATATATGTCCAGTAAAAATACCCTCGGCCAACCAAGTGTCGACATCGGTCGGTTGAAGGGAGCCAAATAGGGGAGTGGATCATCAAAGTCCGCACGTGTTGGCGATGAAGCAGCGAGGTCCACATCCTCATCATCCTGCACCTCGTACTCCTGCACCTCCTCTTCCACCACTTTCTCCTTCCCTTTTCCCCATACGGTTTTTTCCCAACGAACGTTTCATGAATGAGAACATATCTTGGACCGTCGCCTCCAAACGGGACAACTTCGTGTCATGCGAGGCCACCGTTCGAGCCAACCTGGTGTCGCTCGTCTCCAATCTGATGATCCTAGATTTGGCCACCCACGAGCTCACCCCCTTTCCCTCCCCTTGCGATTAGTGCCAAGCACATGGCTGAGTGCGTCTGTGGACAAAGATGCCTTGTCGGCATCAGACTGCGACTCATGCACTTCCTTAAGCTTTGCCTGAAATGACGAAAAGCACATGATTAGTAAAATAAAAAAATAAAAAAATTATAAGGTAATTAATAAAAAGTAACTTGTCGGATTAGTTACAATCGTGGCCGCGACGCTCAGGGACACCTCCTTATCCTTCCCCTTCTTCGTCTGAATAGACACATAAGTATCGAGCCTATGTGGCCTACCCCCTGGGCCACTCCCTATAACCTGAAATAAAATACAGTAAAATTAATATCGGCCCCGTAAAGTAAAGTAATGCAGAATAATATATTTATGTAGTTAAAGAAAAATTAAATATTACCATCATTCTATGTTCCACCTCGGCGTCATACGTCCGGCCAGAGTAGTGCACGTTAATCTTTTTTGCCAAATTTTCCCTCCCCGATTGGCGAGATGCCAATTGTCACCCCCCCCCCCCCCCCGATCTCATTTTTAATGAACTTTTGCCATTGTGCCAATGAGATCGGCTCCTTCGACGGGACGAATTCATTCATTCGGATAACGGACTCTCGGGTCTTCCCAAAGTACCGGGTCCACATTTTTTGCTTCCACGTATGTTGTTGCTCCCTCAACTTCTCCAAGACGGAATCGTGTAGCCTTGGATCCAGACTAAATTATTCATGTCCAACAAATACAATGTTAGTTGCGAATAAATATAAATATAAATATAAAATGAAATCAAATTCGAAATCAAAATCGAAATCAAAATTGAAATTGAAATATTCATATTCATATAAATATAAATTCATTACCTGTAGTGCCACCCAAATAGTTAACTTGAGCTCATTTGGCACCTCCCTCCATCTAGTATACCCCGGACCGATGATCGTCTTTACCAGCTCGAGGGATCTCGCTAATAGCCCCATCTTGTTCTCGATGTCCATCCCCAATTTTCCATATTTGGCGAGCCTAGGGGCCAAGGAGCCCTCCTCACCTCCGCTACCATCGAGCCAAGATGACATCATCATAATCAGCATCATCATCCTCGCCTTAATACCTGAAGGAGACATTTGCTGTAAAAAAATATTGTTATTAGTACAAATCAAAATGAATTAGAAGAAGACATGCAAATATGTACAATTACTACAAATCCAAATGAATTTTTATTGTCTAACACCTCAATTCTGAATTCCAAAACAACACCATCTAGCTCATAATATGTACAATTACTAAAAATCCGAAACATCCCCACCCCTACCCCTACTGCCCACACATATGCAGACTACACGAGTGAAAATGCTAAAGTGCAACTCAATTAAAAGAATTAAAAATGGATTGATAAAGTACAAATTGGAATATTTATTACAAATTGAAAAATTATTTCAAATTCGGGTTATCATAAAAAATCGATTGATATTCGGGTGGGGCAGCCAAGTCATCACACTACTATTTAGATGCTTTGGCACATGTATGACTATTGACCATGGCTCGTTGTTGATATACCTCAAGTAAAACACTTGATTAACCTTTTGAAATGCACAAACAAACAACTCATCGCTCACGTGGTCATTGCTCTTCAACTTGGACAAGTCAACCATGATCAAATTGATGACAAGATCAACTTTACAAGCATTTTTATCCTCAACTCTTACCCTGTCACAGTAAAGTACAACCTATTTGAAGCTTATATAATCCAATTCAAATATATTTTGAATTACAGCATAGTAAGTCATTTCAGTTTCAACGACGTTTTTATCTTTTGCGCTCGCTCGAAAGAAAGTAAGAGCCTTGTATGAAATGACCGAGTTCTGTACATTTGTACTTTTCTCATACACTTTTCCGCCGAATACGTAACCGTTCAATCGATACTTTTTGTACTCTTGTACCATGAACAAGGGTCCAATTGCTAGATTAGCAAGCCTTGATGTCGCATCACCCGTCTTTAAGAGCTGAGAATATAGATAAATTAATTAGACCAGTTGTAAAGTTTGAGTGTAATGTAACGTTATATAACAACCATTTTCATTATAATTACCTCTTGTGACAACCACAACCTAAATTCGCTGTTTGATTGTACCATTGTTTTTCGTCTTTTATTGTTCTCATAGTCTTCATATTTTCTACATATTACAAAATTAATCATGTATAAAATAATAAAAAATATTCTAAAATAATGTTAAACATTAAAATAATTTAAACTTACTTTTTCCATTCTTCGACATCTTCATGTCTGTCAAATAGATAACGAGTTACTTATTCATGTTGCAAACTCATTAATTTCACTCGTTTTCCCATCACATGACCACCATCATCGACGAACTCATCAGTGTCATCACCGTTGGTCGAGTCAGGCATATATTCCCAAGTATATATTATTGACTCCACGATGATGTATTCCTCTGCAATTGATCCTGCAATGTATCGCATATTCTTGACATAATCTTTAAAAACATTCATCAATCTTTCAAACCGATACATCCACCAATATCTAACTGGACCACAAAGAAGTACCTCGTCGCATAGGTGTACCAACAAGTGAACAATTATGTCAAAGAATGCTGGGTGAAAGTACTTATCCAACATACAAATCGCTTCGATCACCACCAATTTTGCGGCCACTATGTGTTCTTGATTGACTACATTCTCACACAAGAGTGAGAAGGTAATACTAATTTGCACAATAACCCTCCGCAAATCCTTGTGCTTGGAGAAACAGTGCTTAAACAATAGAGGAACCAATTGCATGATCACATGACAATCGTGGGACTTACACTTATGTAAATCATGAGTAGCATAATTCACAATCCTTTGCAAGTTGGACGAAAAATTAGATGGGCCCTTCAAATTATATATTATGTCTAAAAGCACCTTCCTTTCCCCACTCATTAAAGTAAGCGCACCAGGGGGAATTATTATACTTCCCCTACTATCTTCTTTAAACCATAGTTGTGGCTTAAGTTTCAACGATTTAAGGTATTTTTGTGCATTTTCTCCATCTTTCCAATGAATCCCCCAAGGCAACTACCCAAAATATGTTCGACGAAGTTCTTATCTGCATCCATCACATCCAATACATGCCACACCGGGTTATTCTTCCAATAAGGCAAGTCAAATAAAATTGACCTCCTAGACCATGCCTTTCTTATCTCAGTTTTATACCCAGTTAGGGTCTTCTTATGCTTGACATTCTTAAATTTTGGATTCTTACCTGGCATATTAGGGCCACATTCAGAAGATTCACTTTCAATTTCTGAACCTGAAAGTTGTCTCGACGGTAGCCTATGTTCAACCCCGCCCAATAAAAAATTGGAACCTTTCTCAAATCTAAAACTATAAGTCGGGGGTAAAAACCTCATATGGAAATGGTATACATTTTTTTAGCTAAAGGATAGACGAAGAGATTCAGTCTCCTCTCCATAAATAGGACACCCCAAATAACCATATACTACACAACCGAATAATGTCCCATAAGATGGAAAATTATGAATTGCCCACATCAACATAGATTTCAGCATAAACTCTTCTTTTCTAAAAGATTCAAATGATTGCGCACCCTCTTCCAACAACTCATTTAATTCTTCTACCAAAGGATCCAAGTAGACGTCGATGTCATTACTTGGTGACTTTGGCCCAGGTATCAACAAAGACATCATCGAAAAATCAGGTCTCGTATATTGTGAAGGAGGGAGGTTGAGTGGGGCTAGGATCACTGGCCATACACTCTGATTGGAGCTTAGATTTCCAAATGGATTGAAACCATCTGTTGATTTAGCCAAAAAAATGTTGCGCTGTTCTCGAGCAAAATTGGGATACTCATAATTCATCCTCCTCCAAGCTGTAGAATCAATAGGATGACGCATGAGATTACCCCCTACTTCTGCCCTAGCATGCCAAGTCATTGCCTTGGCTATCCATGGTATTGTGAAAAATCGCTTTAATGTAGGGCCAACGGGAAATTATTTCAACACCTTTTGAGGCACTTTTGAGCTTGTGCCTTCCTTACCAGTAGATTGGACATATTTAGGTTCATCGCAAACCGAACAACGATCGAGATTTTCATACTCCTTTCGGTATAGTATGCATTCATACACACAAGCATGATTAGATTTATACTTCATTCCCAAACCTTTCAAACTGTTCTTCATAACAAGATAGCTATTTGGAAGCCTATTCTCCTTGGGTAGTAACCCCTCACCCATTTCAGAATTCCTGTCACGCTATTGCCAGACAAATCATACTGTATCTTCAAATTGTATAAACCAACCAAGGCATGTAAAATTGTTTGATCTTTCTCACAGCCAGAGTATAACGGCTGGGTCTCCTTAAATTTAAACTTTGGTAGTCATCGTCAACGTATATCGTGATATCTTCACGAGAACTTGAACCTTGTACATCATCAGTAACCTCATTCTCCTCTGCTTCATAAACTCCGTACGCATCATCAACTAAATCCTCTAATATATTATAATCTACGTCGTCCCCTTCTACATCTATATTACTTATTGAAGGTTGTTGTGAAGGTTGTTCGGGGACAAAAGGAAATTTTAATTCACCGTGAAAACTCTAAAATTGATAACTATCTTACATACCCAATCTTAACTAATGTAGTTCAAATATTTTCCACTCAAACACCTTACCATTCTTACACCTAGCACACGGACACGGAAACTCTTCATCATTATGACATCTCTTTGCGTATTTCACAAATTCATTAGAACCTCTGCGAAACACATCCCCCATTTTATTTGTCTCACACATCCACTCTTTGTATTTCAGATATCCCATCCCACCTACCACAACTAATCACCTATTAAAGGTAAGAAGCATATATTCATGGATTAGTATAGACAAAACATAGATTTATAGTATGTTTCATTTAATTATGTCTTATTTATATTCGATTTTTAAATTTCAAATTCAAATTCAATTTATAATAGAAATTTCTATTTCCTCCATCTCCTCTAAAGGGTGAGTGGTCCTATCCCATTCAAGACCGCATTTTTTGTAATATATTTAATAGCTCATGCACATTGTTACGATTTGAGAAAAATTCGGCAGCATATCCCCATAGTTCTCCAAGTACATGACGTAGATTGGAAAGTGTGAGTGTTATTTCAATTGATCAATTGAAATAACAGTCACACTTGTCAATCTAGTATGTACCCAGAGAACATTAGGATACGACTGCAGAACTTCCTCGAAAAGTAACAACTTTAGGCCACTAAGAATATTATTATACAGAAGTTATGAAGTCCCAAACTGTCCAAACGGGACAATTCGAGAGATCTCATTACAGGGGTAATGACTCTCGAACATGTCTAAGGGCTATTGAATGCGTACGCATAAGAACTATAAGGCTAGTATCTATGCGCACTATATGTAATTTCAGGTATGTTTCATTTAATTATCATACTCTATATATATTATTCGTTATACAAAGTAATTTTCAAAAAAAGTTAAAAAATCCCACCCTTATATGAACAATAATCCAGTGGTCATGCCACTTTTAAAATTAACTAACCTAACATCAATCCACTATAATCCAACCGCAATGGAAACAACAAATGTGTATCCCGTACTCCTAATTCATCTACTGAATTAATTCTTTTCATCAATTAAAGTAAACAATTATTAATTTACTAATTTACAATTAAGGGCAATCCTACTTGCATATGAAAGGGGCACCAATTATTAATTTACAAAAAATATTAACAGCTAATAAATATTAAATCAATCAATTCTTTTACAAGGGGCACTACAATATGAGGGGAAATATCTAATAAACCAATACAAATTTAATTAAAAAAATACACACACGCACATATACACCCCCTGCCCCCCCCCCCCCCCCCCGCCCCGCCCTCGCCCCTGCCTTAACCCCCCCCCCCCCCCCCCCCCCCCGCGCTGCCCTTGCCCACCAAACGCACACACACACATATACACATGCACATATACACACACACATACACCCCCCATCCCCTCCCCCCAGCCCTGCTGCCTCCCCCCGCCCACACAAGCATATATACACCACACACACACACACGCGCGCACATTTACACACACATATATACACACACGCACATATACATAAATGGAGGAGAAATAGAGAGAGAAAACATACCAAAGTTGTAGAAAGAGAGAGAGAGAGAGAGAGAGAGAGAGAGAGAGAGAGAGAGAGAGAGAGAGAGAGAGAAATGGAGGGAATAAAATCGGTGGGAAAAAAAGAAGAGGGATGGTTTTTTACTGACAGAATTGTCACGAACATGTCACGGTCATTGACCATGACAACTTTATAGGTTTTTCACGGTCAATGACCGTGACAAAAATGCATTTTTTTTGTCACGGTCAATGACCGTGATAAGGGTAAGCACTTAAAGGGTGCAATTTGACCATTTTGGTGTAGTGCGTGGAAAGAATCAACCCAAAACACATTGTTCGAAATAAAGTCGATCACAAGAAAAACCCAATGATACCTATATTATGAAGAATTATTGGAGATTAGGTAGATTATACATACACATATTTATTATGCTAAAAAACTTTTACATATATAGCAACTTACCCGGTATTGAATGGAATAACAAATATTTATTTGTCTGATGCCTTCTGTGGAGTTTCTATTATAAATTGATGCCCAATATTTTTAGAAAATGCATCCCGAATGGAGATGGGATTTACTAATATAATAACTTCAAACCTCCTTCCAAATTTGTCATATAGGCATCTATACATAAACCAAATTCACGTGAGTTAGAAGAGCATTCATGTATAAAAAAAGTAAACTCCATATAATCTCATATATGCATTCATGAATTAAATAGAACATGATAAAACTTAAATTTAACCTCATGTATGCGATAATGCAAAATCTATCTAGTTCTTGCATCTTATAAAATCGTATTAATTCATTTTTTAGAATATAGGTGATCTCAAGATCATCATAAAAAATAGCCACCGGAGTCTTCACCGTATCCATCGTCATGATGATATCAAGCATATTAGTAAATGCAATAATTTTGCCATCTTTGCCACCCGAATCTTTTTTTTTCCCTTACTTTTTACCTGTTCAACAATGTCAAAATACAAAAGGTCAAATTATAATTATGCTTACATTAACTAGTCCAAGTTGAGTACAAACTAAAGAATTCACTATAAACTGGGTGTATTTATTAGCTCTTTCAAAATAGACAAAATTCATCGAAGAGCCGTTGGCGAGGAACTTGATCCGAATGTACAACGTGTGTCTTTGAGCGTGTGATGTTAATAAATATACAATGGTGCGATCCTTTTAGATGCAAGAGAAAGATAATCACGATGGAGTTCATCAACATTCGTTAACTTGAGCCTGCTACTACTAATAACTTCATCATAATTACTCGAAGATATTTTTACGTGAGATTTTCTGCCATGGGTTAGTAGAATCACTATTATTTTATTCAAGAATTTGACATGTACTCAAAAATGAATTTCAACAACGACTCAAAAAAAAATTCAACAACTACTCAAAATCTAATTTCAGCAAGAAATTTCAAGCACAAGACAATATTGTATTATAGCTACTCAAAATTAAATTTCAGCACTATAAAAAAAGCTGAGGAGGGTGGTCATCTAACTCCAACATACATGCACTAAAAGTACATACTACAATAAAGAAAAACTCGAAGCATCTCCGAGAGTTATGTAACATTTGAGTATAAATCTTACATGTAGATGGGTTTTATAAAGTGACAATTACCTTGAAGTGGATATGGAAGAGATTTTGGAGTTTTAATCTAATCTCCAGAAACCATAGGCATGTGACACCCCGTCTAATTAAATACCGGGTAGCTGCTCCTTTATTAAATTAATACAGAATATCAAGTTGGTTCAGTCTTAACATCACTGTCGATAACGTTTAATTAATTACTAGCCACCTAATATTTAAAAATATAGATGTCAAATTTTATTAATTAAGCCAACAATTAAACAAGAGTTTATTTAATAAACCAACAATCGCATAACCAATCTCATATAAATGCTTAACGAGATGAAATCAAATAAGTCTAGAGTAAACACTCCGATAATAAAGATGCTAGAGTAAATAATGTTCAAATACAAGAGTCTAAATAAATAATAAACCAAAAACTGAAATAATTAAGGTCTACAACTACAACCTCCAAATAAGAATGGGGGACATGCCCTAACTGATACAATTGACTCTCAAGGAATCAAGAATAAAATGAGAGCGTCTACTATCAAGATCCTGTAACTTTCACAGCAGCTACATCACATCATCAGAATGGAACTCCTATGCTTGGCATCCCTGTGGCTGGGCACCTAAATGGTTTTTACAAAAAAAAAATTAGATTTTGAGGAAAACGGGTCAGAGCCCGATGTGAAAATAGTTTAAAAGTTTAGCAAGTGATTTAAATTACGATTAAACATCACATATTATAAACACGTTAGTTGCGTACTCTCACATGAGTTTCTTACCTCTTAACTACTGTGCACGCCTAACCTATGCCTTTAACCCATTCTATTTATGCCACTTTCTAGCTAGTTTGTACCACTCCTACCTTCGCATTCTAACATAGAGTATCTACACGTAACCCCCAAATTAGCCATATTTATAACCCATGTTCACATTCATTAAATTACTTATCTCAATATTTAAATTAAATTCTCATTCTTAACCTATTCAAAATATCTTAGTTATTCACATCTACTAAGCAACACAACTGAAAAATCTCAAGTACATGTATACACATCTATAATAATATCTCATATGAAATTAAGGCACCCCACAAGGATAGAACCTACGATGCCCTCATACTCTGCTATCGAATCCCGGTACATCACGTACGTGAGGATTACAAGTTTTGAATCACTCAGGAACCATCTAAATACAAAAATCACCCATATTGGAGGTGAACATAGTTCACATACCCATGGGACACACACATACCTACGCTCCCAAGGTCAGCACACTTATCCATTCAGCAATAAGCCCTTCTAAGCCCTATGTTCTGAGGTATAGATCTAAGGTCCCCCCGAAGGTCACATCGAGACTAGACTATCCTCTTACGAACAACCTCCCGTGATAGTAAGTATGGTAGGTATGTTATACACACAAGAAATCCATACACTAAGCATTCACATAACCTAAGTAATCATATATCAATATAGATGTTCATACATTCCATCTAATTAATCTCATATGTAGCAAGTTTACCCCGAACATTACACATAATATACTTTTCGTTTGATAACTCTCTCGCCGTATTAATTTGAGTACTTAAACCTATCTAAAAAGGTTACCAGGTCTCTTATCGGTTTCTAATATCAACTCAGTACTTGAAACCCCTCTGTTGCTTCCCGTAATCTTATATCATCATTAATTCCCGTTATAGTTTCACTTCGAACTCTTTCTAATCGTACCTCACTCGGTAAACCCTCATAAGCAATAGCAATCAATTTCATATGTTATAACATTCTACGATACTAACTAAGACCCTACTGACTTTATCTAAGTCCCAAAATATAATATCAATTACCCCAATAAAAACGGAGGCTTTGGAATAATCATTAAACCTTAAAGATAAACCATTGTCAAAAATCATAAGGGGTCGATCGATCGAAGAAAAGGGGTCGATCGATCGATGGTTCGATCGATTGACATTCTTGAGTCGATCGATCGATCAAGCAGGTATCAGCCCAAAAATTCTTAACAGTTATGGGTTCTCCACTTTTTATGCCTCAAACTCTTCATTCTAACGTCCAAAACTCCCAACTAAATATACTAATAAACCTACTAACATGTTTACATCATTCCCCGCGTTTTAGATTCATCAAATCAACCTATAACAATAATTACTTGAATCAAAATACCCAATTTACATATAAAAAACTAGTTTTCCCATTTCTTCAAGAAAATCACATAATTCAATCAAATTTCATAATTCTCTACCCATAAATCCTAAATTCGTGGTTATTATCATCTCTAACATCCACTACATGCAAGTCCTATCCAGATTATGATTTTAAACCTTTCAAATCCATTCAATTTTCATTTTTTTCATGATAAATCTTCAAATCTAAAAAAACATGTAGAATATATTCTTTGAATCTTTGCAAGATAAATCACTTGCCTGAAAAACGTTGCTTCTGATTCGTTGATGATGTTTAGGGCTGGTCCTCCTCCTTTCTCCGGCCACAATTCCGAAGAAAATAGTGGTGGTGGTGAAAAACGTCGCTAATGCCGTTTAACACAAGGTTAAACTGGATAAGGAACTCCGAATGTTTGTTGGAGAAACCCTTTTCTTTTGAAAATAAAAATTATAAACAAAATGTGTTTACAAAGAAACTTATGTACGAGAGTAATTAAGATTATGTAATCAGTTTTTAAAACTAAGGCAGTTTCAAAAATTCAGCACACTTAAAGAATGAGGTGAGTAGATGAAGATAATCAACACTAAGATTTTAACGTGGTAAAACCTCTCCCAACAGAGGAAACATCCACGGTGACTTCTAAGTCACAAAAGTAAAAAAATCCACTAATAACAAAAATTAGTTACAAACTATACAACATGCAAGCACACAAATCAACCTATTCTAAGTTTAGGAATATACCCCCCTTGGTGTCCTTCTAACTTCTGATAGATCTGATTGGTTGTTGATGTTTCTCTAGTTTGCTAACTTCCTTTGCTTTAGCTTCCTTACGTCGACTCAATGATTTCAGATCTTAAACACAACACTTTCAGTGTAGTAGTGTGTTAAGTGTTGTGAAGTGATTCCTATACACATGCATGAACTCACACACACTTAGATTTACAAACAGTACTAGTAAAATTACATATAAAGTCTATATGCAGTGATTTTAATTTATTTCTTTCTCATAGAACTCAAATCCTTTTGACCTTTAAAGATAACCCAGATTCCACGGAGATCTTGCTTCAGAAATCGGTCAAGACCTTTCTCAATCTCTTTTTGAAAACATTTATGAGATTGAAAACCCTCCAAGTGCGAATCCAACTAGGTCAGGATTAAGTTTCATAAGAAAAGAAACTAGAAAACATTTTAAAACCAAATAGGTAAGATTTTCTTAAATCAAGTATAAAAAATGCAGATCTAGTGAAAATGTAACATATAGTATGTAGATCTAACGTTTCTATTAAAGAGAAACTAGATCTTCACACAAATGTTTAAGTTGTGTACAAGATCTAAAGATCAAGAGGAAACAGCAATGATATGAACAAACCACTCTCTCTCTCTCTCTCTCTCTCTCTCTCTCAAACACTCAGGTTGTGTTTGGGTTTGAATATCTGAAGGTTTGTTTCAGAGAAGGTGAACTGTTTAGGGTTAGGGTTTGGCTAACAGGTTTTTCTTTCTCTCTCTTCTCTCTTTTCTTTTCTCTCTTCTCTCTTCTCTCTTATTTTCTTCTCTCAGAAAGACGAATGACCAAAGGTTCTCTAAGGTTGAGAAATGAAGGGTATATATAGTGCCTGGGGAAGATTCTAGATGATCGAGGCAAATCAATGGCTGTGATGAAGTCTTGCAGGGTTTGACTTGATCCTATGGTTATAAAACAGCGGTGGATTAAGATGGTTCTGATTGGTTCGAAAGGTTTGCACTGGGATTAACTAAGAACGCATGCAGACCTTTGATAAGGAAAGATCCAACGATCATCAATGCACCTGGCTATCCTCTCACATAACAAACACAAACTAACGCACCAAAAGGATGACAAGTGTTGGCTGGTAAGTGGCTCTCACACGCGCATCAAAGTAATTACAAAACATCACCCTTAAGTCTCTAGCGCTTTGAGATCGTACCCAACCAAACATTTCAGTGTAAAATGAAGTTTCCAAAATAGTATATTAACCCCACACATTTTATAAACCCATTTTATTAATAAAAACATTTATTCAAAAATGTTTAAAAAAAATTTAAAAGGTTTAAAAAAATATTTAAAAATTCCCAAAAAATATTAAAGCTCCAATTCAAGGGGAATTAAACACACACTCAATTTTAGGCAATATTAACACATGTATGCACTTCTAATTGTGTGTTGTGTGATTCATTTTGTACCATCATTGATCTTTGAAGAGGATTAGAGAGTTAGGTTCTGAGGCTTTTTGGATTCTAGGATAGACAACCAATTTTGTCAATATTTCCAAATTAGTTGAGCACTTATACAATGTAGACTTAAGCAAGTCAAAGGTATAAGGTGATTCAATCTCCCCCTTTGGAAATATGAGACAAAATCTCCTTTGAGTTATCTTAAAACTCGTAGGGAACAAAAAAAATAAAGCCTAGTCCTATACAAAAGATACTATATACCCATTTCCTAGAAAGTCAAAAATTACATAACTCAACTATTTACAAAATTGTACACTAGAAACGGTAGATAATCAGAAGAAGAGATTCCTGCAAATATACACACTAAGATCAAGCAGTTTAGATGAAATGTGAACAAAACTCAAATTTCTCCCCCATTTTGTCTCAAATGGACAAAGGGTAAAACTTAAGGTTTTAAGAGTTTAATCAACGCATACCATGCCTATAGAATTTTGCAAATACAGAAATCTGTTATAGTCTAAAGGTTTAGTGAACATGTGTGCAAGTTGCAGATCAGTAGGCAGGTAATGAATTTCTAATTCCTTAGTTTCAACAAGTTTGCGAATAAAATGATGCCTTATTTTAATATGTTTAGTTCGCGAGTGTTGAACCGGATTTTTAGATATGTTAATGGCGCTTTGATTGTCACAATACAATTGTAATTGATCTTCTTTAATCCCATAATCACTTAACATCTGTTTGATCCATAACAATTGAGCACAGCAACTTCCTGCTGCTATATATTCGGACTCAGCCGTAGATAATGATGTGCAATTCTATTTTTTGCTACTCCAACCAACTAAATTATTGCCGACATAATAACAGGCACCTGATGTACTTTTACTATCATCAGTACAACCGGCCCAGTCAGCATCAGTATACCCTATGATGGTGCTACAGGTATCTTTAGTGTACCTAAGTCCAAGGTTAAGAGTGCCTTTTATGTACTTTATTATACGTTTTACACTCAATAAATGGCTCTCTTTAGGGTTATTCTGGTAACGAGCACACAGACATACAGCATACATTATGTCTGGTCGTGAGGCAGTTAGGTAGAGTAGGCTACCAATCATACTACGATAAAGTATGGAATCAACTGGCTTTCCATGTTCATCTTTACATAATTTAACAGTAGTACTCATAGGTGTTTTGGCAACTTTAGCATTCTCTAAGCCAAATTTCTTAACAAGGTCTAAGGCATACTTAGTTTGAGATACAAAAAGACCATCAGAATTTTGTTTCACTTGAAATCCTAAGAAAAGTTGTAGCTCCCCCATAAGGGACATGTGGAATTCCTTGTGCATACTAGCAGAAAAGAATTTAACTTCAGAGTTTGAAGTTGGCCCGAAAATGATGTCGTCTACATAGACTTGGGCTATAATAATGTTTTTGTCAAAATGTTTGATAAAGAGAGTCTGATCATTTCCTCCTCTCTTAAAACCCTTATCCAACAAAAAGTTGGAAAGGTGTTCATACCAAGCTCTAGGAGCTTGTTTTAAGCCATACGAAGACTTTTTTAGACGAAAGACATGGTTAGGGTATTTAGGATCAATGAACCCTTTGGGTTGTTCTACATATGTCTCTTCAGACAGAATCCCATTTAAGAAGGCAGATTTGACATCCATTTGATAAAGTGTAAATTTTAAGTAACACGCTATGGCGAAAAGAAGTCGAACAGATTCAAGGCGAGTGACAGGGGCAAATGTCTCGCTGAAATCTATTCCTTCTATTTGAGAGTAGCCTTGAGCAACTAGTCTAGCTTTGTTTCTAAGCATTACCCCATTTTCATCAGATTTGTTCTTAAAAATCCAACGTGTTCCAATAACACTTTTATTGTGAGGCCGAGGTACAAGATACCAGACATCATGAATGACAAATTGTAAAAGTTCTTCCTGCATAGCAGAAATCCAGTGTGGGTCATTCAATGCTTCATTAACATTTTTCGGTTCCACAAGGGAGACGAAACATGCATAATTAACATAATTTCTTAACTGGGATCTAGTACGAACTGGCTCATTAAGATTACTGACCACGTTATCAATGGGATGATCTTTAGATACCCAGCCAGGTACTTCTGGATTCTCAATAGGTAATGAGTCATCTATTTCTGGTGAATTAGTTTTGAAATCATTTTAAGATTCAACCACAATAGGTGATTCAGATATCTTATTTTCGACAATAGTGTCACTTACAATTACATTTATCGATTCCATAAGAGCCTTAGTATGCAGATTGTATATACGATAAGCACGACTGTTTAGAGAGTATCCTAAGAAGATGGCTTTATCACCACGAGTTTCGAATTTAGATAGATGTTCTCTATCTTTACAGACATAACACTGACTTCCAAAGGTTCTTAGGTATTTCAGGTTAGGCTTCTTACCGTACCACAACTCATAAGGGGTTTGTTTAGAGTTTTTCCTAAGATAGACCCTATTAGTGATGTGACAGGCAGTTCTAATGGATTCTACCCAAAAGTATTTAGGTAGGGATTTGGCATGCAACATGACACGTGCCATCTCTTGAAGAGTTCGGTTTTTCCTTTCAGCAATATCATTCTGCTGAGGAGTCTTAGGGGCACTTAATTCATGTCTGTAACCGTTGTAGTCACAATATTCAACTATTCCTGTGTCTATGAACTCTCCTCCTCTATCACTACGAATGCGATTAACTTGTGTGTCCTTCTCATTTTCAATTCTTAGAAGAATTTTCAAAAAATTCTGAAACGTGTCAGATTTATGTTTTAAGAAGGCAAGCCAAGTGAATCGTGTGAAATCATCAACCATGAAAAGGATATAGCTGTGTCCACAAAGACTAACAGTTCTAGAGGGACCAATAAGATCCATATGGATGAGATCTAAAGGTCTAGAGGTGAGAATGTCTTTAACCTTTTTATGCGAAGTCTTAACTATTTTTCCTTCCTGGCAATGACCACAGACAACACTGGAAATAGGTTTAATTTTAGGAATACCTCTAACAATCTCTTGACTAGACAATCTTCCAAGGATATCATAACTTAAGTGACCCATACGATTATGCCAGATCTCATTGTCATCCATTCTCACAATGTTACAGGTTTCAGAACTAGTCTTGACAGTATAACAATTGTCAGGTGTTCTAAATCCTGTAATAATGCATTTACCTTTATCATTTAGAATTTTACAATTGTTCTTTGAAAAGGTGACAGTATGGTCAGAGTCACAAAATTGTGATATACTTAGGAGGTTGTCTTTAAGGCCTTTAACTAACAGAACATTTTCGAGAACAGGCATTCCATCTTCTTTTAGGGTTCCTTTACCTATGATCTGAGATGAAACACCATCACCAAAAACTACTTTCCCACCAACAAATCTGGTTTTGTTTAAAAGTTTGGTTTCATCTCCTGTCATATGTTTGGAGCATCCTGAATCTAAATACCAACCAGATGAAGTGTGTTCAGCTTTTAAAGCAGTGATGACAATGTTACACTTCATTTGGGGTAAAAGATCCTCTTTTCTAACCCAAATAGCTCTATTTTTAATTTTGCGCAAGTTTGCCCTCATTTGATAAAATTTTTGAGAAACAGTTTTTTGTCGAAAAACATTTGGAGCAGCAAACTGATTGTTGTGAAAAAGTTGAGCTTTTGGTTTAGGAAAGTTTCTGGGAGCCTTTCTCTTAAATGAACTCTTAGTTTTGGTCTTTCTATTTCTGTAGTTAGAGTTCTTATCAGGTTGTCTTGGAAGGACATAATTGTTACGACTTTGCCTAGAATAGTTAAAGTTCTTGTAGACAGAAGTGTTGTAAACAGGGGTATTTAGACGCCTAGCATAACAACCTTCAAAGGAGTGACCATAAATGTCACAGTAGGAGAAATATAGATTGCTTGAGGGATGAATTTCCTTAGGAAAACTTCTAAAGATAGGTTTAACAGTATTCTATTCAGACGTCCTATTCCTAGGAGGTATGGTCTCGTAGGTAGAATCAGCCTTTTTGATTAAAGGACAGACGTATTTAGTCTTAAGTGTAGTGTCAGCCTTAGAGTTATTAGACTCTCCAATGTCTTTCTGTTGTTGTTTTTGATCAAATTCATTTTTAATAAAATGAAAGTCTGGACATGTTTCAATTGGTCTTTTGCCCCCAGACACAAACTTAATAGGTTCAAATTTTGTTGTTTGAGATTTGTTCTTAGGGCAAAATCCAATACCGGTTCTATCAT
The DNA here is from genome assembly GCA_949130495.1 of Sambucus nigra. Lineage (NCBI taxonomy): Eukaryota > Viridiplantae > Streptophyta > Magnoliopsida > Dipsacales > Adoxaceae > Sambucus > Sambucus nigra. The sequence continues at coordinate 458,690,469 of OX422210.1, read as the reverse complement.
CAGAATTGGTCTTGGAGTCAACAACAAAGTCAGTAAAGCAATTTGAATTGTTTTCAAACTTAGAAAACTTTTTGAAAACAGTAGCTGTCTTTGTTTTCGCTTCCTCCAATTCTAATAATGTTCCCTTATATTTCATTTCCAGAATTTCATTAGTTTTAGTCAACTCTTTTAATTTTTGATCAAAAGTTTCAATTTCAGATTGATGAGTCAGACACTGGTTAGTGTACTCTTCAGCATTCAACTTCACAATAAGACTTAGATCATCTAATTTCTTAGTTAGGTCTCTAACAGTCTTCTCCAATCTAGTGCCTTTTTTAAGAGTTTTAGCATACAAGGTATGGATATCAGGGAGGTCATATGTGTCTGAGTCGCTAAGTGAAGTGTGTGTAGTGACCCCTAACGATTCAGTTTTAGTACTCGCGCACCCATTTGCATCGTCATTATCGAGATCACTTTGACTCATACACACGGAACTAGAACTAGCAACATTTTCAGACAATAAAGCATCTAGGCCAATCACAGTAGTATTCACACAAGCAAGAGTAGGAGCATCATTATCACACACAGGCATATCATCATTGTAAATGATCTTAGCATAAAAGGACATGCAAGGGTTAAGTACATTAGATGACTCAAGTTCCTCTTCATCAGAGTCACTTGAATCATTCCAAGTTTTACAGACATTGGCTCTATTGTGTGTGTTGGCTTTATTCAGATTAACTTTGCAGTCGTGTGCAATGTGACCTAGTTTCCCACATCTAAAACATTCAATCTTTTTAATGTCTCTAGTGGGTCTGGAATTGTTGTGCTTAGGATGTTTGTCAAGTCCTCTCTCATGAGGTTTGGGATTAGACAGAGTAGGATAATTAGGCTTGCCTTATTTAGTAGCCTGTTTGTTTCGAAATTTGACAATTTTCTTAAATTGTTTAGACATTAAGGCAATCTGATTATCTAGTTTGTCTATATCACACTCCTCATCAGAGTCAGAGTTAGTCAAATTGGACTCAAGTTTGGGTATCTTAGAGGCAAAACTCAAGTTAGAGTTAGGTTGTTTTCTTTGAGAATGATTCAATTATTTCTTAAAGTCTAATTCCATTTCCACAGTCCTAAGTTTGCTACTGAGTAACTCAGGGGTAAGGTTTTGATCATTCATTTCCTCAATAGCATACCTCTTACTGTCAAACTTTTGTGGTAATGACCTTAGAATTTTAGAGACAATTCCATTTCTATCATAAGTAATACCATTAGCATGCAGCTTAGTGACTATATTAGTTAAGTTCATGTAAAAATCATCAAAAGACTCAGAATCAGACATGATCAAAGAGTTGTACTGCTGGATAAGCATTTGGGTTTTAGCAGCTTTAACTCTTGAGTCTCCTTCATGGGCAGTGATTAATGTGTCCCAAGCTTCCTTAGAAGTGGCACAAGATGAGATTCGTTTGAACTCATACTCATTAATAGACATAAAAATGGCATTCTTGCCTTTATTATTATTATGAGAAATAGTTTTTTCTTCTTGGGTAAATTCACTTAAGATTTTCTTTACCCTCTCATCACTTCCTTCAGTGGCTGGTTTAGTAGGATAAGTGTATCCATTTTCGATAATGTCCCAGACATCATCTCCTAAAGTCCCTTGGATGAAGGCAACCATTCTTACTTTCCAGTAAGCAAAGTTGTTTCCATCAAAGAGTGGAGGTCTGGACAGATTACCAAACCTTTCATTCTTCTCGTCCATAGTTGGGTTTTTCAGAAAATGATTTCAGAAACACAAGATCTTTTGAAGTAAAGTTAACAGGGCTCTGATACCAATTGAAAAACGTCGCTAATGCCGTTTAACACAAGGTTAGACTGTATAAGCAACTCCGAATGTTTGTTGGAGAAACCCTTTTCTTTTGAAAATAAAAATTATAAACAAGATGTGTTTACAAAGAAACTTATGTACGAGAGTAATTAAGATTATGTAATCAGTTTTTAAAACTAAGGCAGTTTCAAAAATTCAGCACACTTAAAGAATGAGGTGAGTAGATGAAGATAATCAACACTAAGATTTTAACGTGGTAAAACCTCTCCCAACAGAGGAAACATCCACGGTGACTTCTAAGTCACAAAAGTAAAAAAATCCACTAATAACAAAAATTAGTTACAAACTATACAACATGCAAGCACACAAATCAACCTATTCTAAGTTTAGGAATATACCCCCTTGGTGTCCTTCTAACTTCTGATAGATCTGATTTGTTGTTGATGTTTCTCTAGTTTGCTAACTTCCTTTACTTTAGCTTCCTTACGTCGACTCAATGATTTCAGATCTTAAACACAACACTTTCAGTGTAGTAGTGTGTTAAGTGTTGTGAAGTGATTAATATACACATGCATGAACTCACACACACTTAGATTTACAAACAGCCCTAGTAAAATTACATATAAAGTCTATATGCAGTGATTTTAATTTCTTTCTTTCTCATAGAACTCAAATCCTTTTGACCTTTAAAGATAACCCAGATTCCACGAAGATCTTGCTTCAGAAATCGGTCAAGACCTTTCTCAATCTCTTTTTGAAAACATTTATGAGATTGAAAACCCTCCAAGTGCGAATCCAACTAGGTCAGGATTAAGTTTCATAAGAAAAGAAACTAGAAAACATTTTAAAACCAAATAAGTAAGATTTTCTTAAATCAAGTATAAAAAATGCAGATCTAGTGAAAATGTAACATATAGTATGTAGATCTAACGTTTCTATTAAAGAGAAACTAGATCTTCACACAAATGTTTAAGTTGTGTACAAGATCTAAAGATCAAGAGGAAACAACAATGATATGAACAAACCACTCTCTCTCTCTCTCTCTCTCAAACACTCAGGTTGTGTTTGGGTTTGAATATCTGAAGGTTTGTTTCAGAGAAGGTGAACTGTTTAGGGTTAGGGTTTGGCTAACAGGTTTTTCTTTCTCTCTCTTCTCTCTTTTCTTTTCTCTCTTCTCTCTCACTTCTCTCTTCTCTCTTATTTTCTTCTCTCAGAAAGACGAATGACCAAAAGTTTTCTAAGGCTGAGAAGTGAAGGGTATATATAGTGCCTGGGGAAGATTCTGGATGATCGAGGCAAATCAATGGCTGGGATGAAGTCTTGCAGGGTTTGACTTGATCCTATGGTTATAAAACAGCGGTGGATTAAGATGGTTCTGATTGGTTCGAAAGGTTTGCACTGGGATTAACTAAGAACGCATGCAGACCTTTGATAAGGAAAGATCCAACTATCATCAATGCACCTGGCTATCCTCTCACATAACAAACACAAACTAACGCACCAAAAGGATGACAAGTGTTGGCTGGTAAGTGGCTCTCACACGCGCATCAAAGTAATTACAAAACATCACCCTTAAGTCTCTAGCGCTTTGAGATCGTACCCAACCAAACATTTCAGTGTAAAATGAAGTTTCCAAAATAGTATATTAACCCCACACATTTTATAAACCCATTTTATTAATAAAAACATTTATTCAAAAATGTTTAAAAAAAATTTAAAAGGTTTAAAAAAATATTTAAAAATTCCCAAAAAATATTAAAGCTCCAATTCAAGGGGAATTAAACACACACTCAATTTTAGGCAATATTAACACATGTATGCACTTCTAATTGCGTGTTGTGTGATTCATTTTGTACCATCATTGATCTTTGAATAGGATTAGAGAGTTAGGTTCTGAGGATTTTTGGATTCTAGGATAGACAACCAATTTTGTCAATATTTCCAAATTAGTTGAGCACTTATACAATGTAGACTTAAGCAAGTCAAAGGTATAAGGTGCTTCAGGTGGGTGGTGGTTTTGATTTGGAAACCCTTTGGCAACTTCCTTCTAACTCACGTATCCCACTATCTTGTTTTTGGCTGATAATGGACCTAATGGCTTTTCTTATAATATATAAATAAACTCTAAAATTCGTGGGTCTTAATTCCTTAATTTTTAAAATGATCGAAATACCCTCCCGGGTTACCGATTAGGCCTAAAAATGCCCCGGGACCCAAACAAAATTCACGGCTAGTGTTTTATGACTATCTCGAACCTTTCGAACATGTTGGCGCACTCAAAAAGCTCATACGGATGACATAAAAATAAAATAATTTTAAATTCATTAAATTGGGTCCGGACATGACTGACATGCGCGTCCCAACTAAATTACCGAAACTGCCGTATTTTCAACTCACGACATTTTTAAAAATTCAATGATCACATATTATCATAATCACTCAGTAATATTCAACAACATATTAATAACCAAATACTAACTCTCGTCTCGCTAGCATTTAAATCCGAATCAATTTTCCAATTAATTATCCCAAATTAATTTAATAAATCCCAAGTTAAAAGCAATTCCATTTAATTAACCTCATAATTAAAATCCATCAAAATACGGGGTATTACATACTTCCCCCCTAATAACGGAATTTCGTCCTGAAATTCGAAAAAGTAAGGCATACCTGGAAAAATTTAGGTATCCTCAAGTACTGAAAACAAAATATAAAGAAAGGCCCAATCACTAAAGCCCTCGCTTCACAACAAGCTTGTTTAACAGTCTTGATACTTTATCAGTTATAGGGTTACATTTTAATAAATGCACCTCACGTTTTTCTCATACTAAACAACATTCGAATAAAAAATAGCCTATACATTATTGGCTGCATTATCTCAATATTATTGTGAGTCCGCACCTCACTACGCATTAACTCCCACGTTTATCATAACACCAAACTCCCATCCTGGAAGAAATCAATAACACATCTGACTACACTTGCCCATTCTTTGAATCTCTCTTCCCGACGTTGTGACTTTTACACAAGGGAAAACCACTTCAGCCGGTTGGTGTTACACAAACATTTGTAAGCATCTTGTCCATTATAAATAGATACGGGTGCTTTCCCCCAAATTTACCATTAGGTAAAATCATCTCCCCATTACTATAATATACCTTACTTACTAGTTATACCCGATTTGGAAATGAAAAGATCGCAATGAATCCAAAATTTCTTTTATACAAACCGGCAGTCGTCAATCACCTTGCTCCTACACCTCGGGCTATAGGTGATACAACCCTTAGAACAAAGCATTATTTCCACAACTTCTTGCTACCCCCCGATGAAGTAGGATTTCAGGGATCTCCTATTGGTTCTGAATAATATTATGTTGGAACACATACCAGTGTGTTCACTATCTAATAATGTAAATCACCCATGTATATAATCATTTCTCTCCTTTTGGACAACCTGTCCCACATATTCGAAGGGACTCGTTACTTATCTATAAGTTGGTAACCCCTCAAGGAAATTTACCAACTTGACTCTTCCATCCCTGGAATCGTCGGCTTGATACAAAATTATCTGGTTGATCATCTTACCCCAACCGATATACTACTTACTACACCCCTTTCAATACCGACTTTCATGTATAATCCTTCACGTTAAGTGATACTTACTAACCCTCTTCCCCTCTTGGCATACACCAAAAGCTACTCCCGTGCACCTTTCACCACGTTGTGCACATCTGGACTCTCATACCTTATCAACATCCTCTCTCTATTTACGCGTAAGCCACCCTTAACATTCAATTGGGTGGAACTCCGCAGCAAATTGTCTATAATAGTTAATTATTTGTCTCCTCAAGGAATACATATTTGTTAAATGCTTTCCACTGCCTTTCCACCAAGTTCAGATGTGCTACTCATCGCACATGAGTACACTGATCATCATCCTTTTCTTACGACGCTTAATCCGTTCTACCACCATTATTTTGCCAAAATAGTCTCACAAGTATAAATCTCACTCATCTCTATATCTCCTCTTTCGGCGATTATCGCATTAGCAAACCAAGATGTCTACCCGCTTGTAACCCATGCATACGGTTTTAAACCTTATATACGCTTCATACGTATTCCAAGCTCTTTATTTACCTACAGTTACAATGTGGTTAAACCACTTGGGCGTTCTCAATCACCTCTGAATTTGAAATCCTAAATCCTCCTTAACCTCAATGCATCCTTCAACCCGCTGTAATAAAAACTAAAATTTTCAGTACTTCTTCACCACACCACTGGCTCTACTGGCCTTATATCGTAATTTACCTTTTTAACTCCCAGTTCTAACTACCTATTTTCGTAATTATCGAGGTACTCCAAATTATGGATGAATGGTCAAACATCTCCCTACTACCAACCTTACGCTAGGTTTCATGCGTGGGATGTCTTGCAAAGAGAAATCCAAATAAGGAACCCCCCCGATACACTACTACCTAACATTGTCGATCATCAGGGTTTGTTAAGCCCTCAGTCCATAACATGTACCCCTATATTCTCGTCTCTTAACCAAAAAGTTACATCTCCTTTCTCAATTACACTTAAACAAGGAACTCCTTCTGAAAGACACTTTCTCTTGACATTGATGGTAATCACATTTCATATACATCATGTATATATAATCGGGGCTATTAAAATCCAATCCCCAGACACACAACTATGAGCATAAACTCCCATATCTCTAAAGGGTGATAAAATAAGGCACTTTTCTCATTACGACCTCCCTAGCGTTAATTATAATAACCAGCTAAACCTTTGTTGACTAGTAAACCAATTACATACGACTCATAACAATTAAATCCTTACGCATACTGGGATTAAATATTCGAGATCATTATACCTTGAGGAAATCACAACGATATATATATACACATATACAGATATACAAAAGTACAATTACGAGCCCGGCCTTCTCACAGATGGGGCCTCATCAGAACGAAACATTCTACCCCAAGGTAGTAACCCTGATAAATTTGCATTACCAGCACACTATCGGTATAATCATATATAAAACCATAATTAGGATAATATCATACTTGTATAACACAGCACTAAAACGAGTAATTTCAATAAAGTATATACCGCTATCAATATACCCATTCATCCTCCGTGGATGACAATAAAGGTAACCCCACACTATCAGGGAAAGTATTCACATAAATAATAAAATTGTCGATACTCACTAAACTCGACTCTCAAGAAAAAAATAACAATAATAACAATTGTATAAACTCGTTCATACCACAAATAACATGAAACATCATCTGAGGATATAACTCATACTTCTATCCTGACAATCGTCCTGGCTGCTCAAATGGTTCCTGGACTTAACACACCTGTCCGTACCAAACCGAATATTTCAATAACTGTTTCCCTTGCCAGGAACAATACCTTGATGCCTACACTTGCATCGGGAAACATTTATAATGCATGGGTTTTACTCCCCAAAAAATACCTCCACACATACTCTACTTATCTTCGGTCACACTGACCATGTTAAGGTGGTCCTTCCTTCGGATGTTAGTAGTCTCGACTCTGATGACTACCTCCATTTCTCCCTTAGATTTGATGGTCCTAAGGAACACACTACTAGCTTTCACATCTCTTACTAAAATCACCATTTCTCGATAATAATTCAGCTATTCGAATTATTTTAACGGGTCCCCCGTCAGGTCTTCCCCTTGTGGTGCTTTTCCAACACTATTTTCCCCAGTCTTACTCTTTATAAATTCTTCAATTATTGCATCTCCCCACCCAATGAAAAGTTTACCTCCAAATTAACACTACGTGACATTATTACCATCTGCATCGACCGTCCAAGCAGAATTCCCCATAAGAGCTAACAATTCTTGTGGTATGAAAATTCTCCCCTTTAATGTCCTCTTCTCCATTTCACCTACTTCACCCGGTGTAAGGTTCACTATAATAATTAAATTTCTTCTCACAAAGTGGCCTCTGTCCGGCCCTCTTGTGTGAGTTTAGAACAACATTCGCCTTTCACCCTGAACATCCGATGAAGGAACTTATGGTCAAACCATACGTGTACGCCTTGTCTCGACATCACATTCCACTTCTAAGTGTGGTGATTGTCACTCCCCATTGAAACTCCGCTTTCACTAGCCAAGAAAAATTTACCCCAAATTTTCACTCCCAATGGGCCATACCCCGACGTATGTCCAAGCCTTTGGATATATTACGTTCATTTGGCTAGCACACGCCCTCTCCACATTTCGAGTATTTCCACTGCTGGTCCCCTTTAATGTTTCACCTAACTCTTTCTCTCCCATTCCAACCTTGTTGGGTGAGTCTAATTTGACCCTATCTTCTACTATAGTTGTGCTTGGAAATCACAAGTCGCGCCTTGGCCGTCTGTACCGTCCAGGACTTCCGTGCCATAATATGGGTGACTTCAACTATGGTCATCCTTCTTTAATAAATTTAATAACCTCAATCAATCCTTACCTCCTGCTATTCGCCCAAATGTCTTCACCTGACGTACTACATTGTTTGGCGCACTAACACACCCGATTGCAAATTAGATTCACTATCATATATATCGAAAAAGGAGAACAAAATCTCACCAAAGAAATCAACAATCCAAAACATAAGGCTCTACATCAAAGAAAGCTATGCTGGAAGCATAATAAGACACACATATTCTAAAGGAGACTAGAACCTGATTCTCTGATACCACCTGTGACACCCCGTCTAATTAAATACCGGGTAGCTACTCCTTTATTAAATTAATACAGAATATCAAGTTGGTTCAGTCTTAGCATCACTGTCGACAACGTTTAATTAATTACTAGCCACCTAATATTTAAAAAGATAGATGTCAAATTTTATTAATTAAGCCAACAATTAAACAAGAATTTATTTAATAAACCAACAATCGCATAACCAATCTCATATAAATGCTTAGCGAGATGAAATCAAATAAGTCTAGAGTAAACACTCCGATAATAAAGATGCCAGAGTAAATAATGTCCAAATACAAGAGTCTGAATAAATAATAAACAAAAAACTGAAATAATGAAGGTCTACAACTACAACCTCTAAATAAGAATGGGCGACATGCCCTAACTGATACAATTGACTCTGAAGGAATCAAGAATAAAATGAGAGCTACTAGCAAGATCCTATAACTTCCACAGCAGCTACAGCACATCATCAGAATGGAACTCTTATGCTTGGTGTCCCTGTGGCTGGGCACCTAAAAGGTTTTTACAAAACAAAAAATAGATTTAGATGAAAACAGGTCAGATCCCGATGTGAAAACAGTTTAAAAGTTTAGCAAGTGATTTAAATTACAATTAAACATCACATATTATAAACACGTTAGTTGCGTACTCTCACATGAGTTTCTTACCTCTTAACTACTGTGCACGCCTAACGTATGCCTTTAAACCATTCTAGTTATGCCACTTTCTTGCTAGTTTGTACCACTCCTTCCTACGCATTCTAACATAGAGTATCTACACGTAACCCCCAAGTTAGCCATATTTATAACCCATGTTCACATTCATTAAATTACTTATCTCAAGATTTAAATTAAATTCTCATTTTTAACCCATTCAAAATATCTTAGTTATTCACATCTACTAAGCAACACAACTGAAAAATCTCAAGTACATGTATACACATCCATAATAATATCTCATACGAAATTAAGGAACCCCACAAAGATAGAACCTACGATGCCCTCATACTCTTCTATCGAATCCCGGTACATCACGTACGTGAGAATTACAAGTTTCGAATCACTCAGGAATTGTCTAAATACAAATCACACATATTGGAGGTGAACATAGTTCACATACCCATGGGTCACGCACATACCTACGCTCCCAAGGTCAACACACTTATCCATTCAATAATAAGACCTTCCAAGACCTATGTTCTGAGGTATAGATCTAAGGTCCCCCCCAAAGGTCACATCGAGACTAGACTATCCTCTTATGAACGACCTCTCGTGATAGCAAGTATGGTAGGTATGTTATACACACAAGAAATCCATACACTAGGCATTCACACAACCTAAGTAATCATATATCAATATAGATTTTCTCACATTCCATCTAATTATTCTCATACGTTAAAAGTGTACCTCGAACATTACACATAATATACTTTTCGTTTGATAACTCTCTCGCCGTATTAGTTTGAGTACTTAAACCTATCTAAAAAGGTTACCAGGTCTCTTATCATTTTCTAATGTCAACTCAGTACTTGAAACCCCTCCGTTGTTGCCCGTAATCTTATATCATCATTAATTCCCATTATAGTGTCACTTCGAACGCTTTCTAATCGTACCTCACTCGATAGACCCTCGTAGCAATAGAAATCAATTCCATATGTTATAACATTCTCCGATAATAACTAAGACCCTACTGACTTTATCTAAGTCCCAAAATATAATATCAATCACCCTAATAAACAACGTCGGCTTTGGAATAATCATTAAACCTTAAAGAGAAACAATTGTCAAAAATCATAAGGGGTCGATCGATCGAAGAAAATGGGTCGATCGATCGACATTCTTGAGTCGATGGATCGATCAAGCAGGTATCAGCCCAGAAATTCTTAACAGTTACGGGTTCTCCACTTTTTACACCTCAAACTCTTCATTCTAACGTCCAAAACTCAGAACTAAATATACTAATCAACCTACTAACATGTTTACATCATTCCCCACGTTTTAGATTCATCAAATCAACCTATAACATCAATTACTTGAATCAAAATATCCAATTTACATATAAAAACCAAGTTTTCCCATTTCTTCAAGAACATCACATAGTTCAATCACATTTCATAATTCTCTACCCATAAATCCTAAATTCGTGGTTATTATCATCTCCAACATCTACTACATGCAAGTCCTATCCATATTATAATTTTAAACCTTTCAAATCCATTCAATTTTCATTTTTTTCATGATAAATCTTCAAATCTATCAAAACATGTAGACTATATGCTTTGAATCTTTGCAAGATAAATCAATTGCCTGAAAAATGGTGCTTCTGATTCATTGATGATCTTTAGGGCTGGTCCTCCTCCTTTCTCCGGCCACAATTCCGACGAAAATGGTAGTGGTGGTTTTGTTTTGGAAACCCTTTGGTAACTTCCTTCTAACTCACGTATCCCACTCTCTTGTTTTTGGCTGATAATGGCCTTAATGGACTTTCTAATAATATATAAATAAACTCTAAAATTCTTGGGTCTTAATTCCTCCATTTTTAAAATGAACGAAATACTGTCCCGAGTTGCCGGTTAGGCCTAAAAATGCCCCAGGACCCAAACTAAACCCCCGACTAGTGTTTTTTTACTATCTAGAACCTTTTAGACACGTTGGCGCCCTCAAAAAGCTCATACGGATGACATAAGAATAAAATACTTTTTAATCCATTAAATTGGGTCCTGACACGACTGACACGCGCGTCCCAACTAAATTATCGAAACTGCTGTATTTTCAACTCATGATATTTTTAATAAATTCAATGATCACATATTACCATAATCACTCAGTAATATTCAACAACATATTAATAACCAAATACTAACTCTCTTCTCGCTAGCATTTAAATCCGAATTAATTTTACAATTAATTATCCCAAATTAATTTAATAAATCCCAAATTAAAAGCAATTCCATTTAATTAACCTCATAATTAAAAGTCATAAAAATACGGGGTATTACAAGGCACTTTTCTTAGAAATTTCTCTAAGGTAATTTATACCTATATGAACACAATTACAAAACTTGAGCCTCAATTATCTCCTTTGATTAAAGGTGGTATGAATGAGACTTGGTCATTTGTAAGAACAAAATAACTTTATTCATCTTCAATCCTTATCTCGAAGAATGATAACAAAAAGGTCCATAAATATTCACATTAACATAGACTTTAGTTGCAAATTTCTTAATAAAGTCGACATTTTTATCTCAAGTAAATGCAAAGTTATGCGCCGAGGTATTTATTGTTGAAGTTTAATGGTTTGGATGAAATAATACAAAGCTATTTTATACTTGGTGTTTATTTGTGAAATGATTATCTCTATTCACTGGTTAGAAAATGATGGCTTTGATATCATATGTTGATGTGATTTCGACCTTTAACCTCATTTCAACTATAGGTTAGGTGTGAAATCATCATTTGGAAAGGACTCAAGAGAAGTATAAATATATAAAGGGGTTTAGGAGATGCAAGGGTTTGAATCTGATCTAGTAAGATCCTCAGTTTCTTGCAATTGTTAATCCTAAGAGTTTATAGGTTGGGGTGGGTAAACTTCCATCCTAAAAATTCTCCAAATCAACACAATTATGTGTATGCAGTTCAACTAGACTTGCAAAGTTTTGCAATGAACCAACTGAAAAATTAAAATCTGTCCAACCAGAGATTATAAGATGCTAAGGCAAAGAAGGCATACTATTGGGGTGGTTATCCTGCAACATCATGAAACTCTCAACGATAAGTTTCCTAAGGTTCAAGTGTAATTTTCCCAGTCAAGGCAGAGATGTCATCTCCTGATCTACATCTCCTGAAGATGAGAGATGACGTCCACAAGGGGACATACCCTAAACCTGTGCAACCACTGATGGAAAGTTTCTTAAGGGTTATGGGTAATATGGCCAATGGCAAGAACTTCAAATATGGGCATATGCTTATGCTCAACTCCTCAAGATAAGGCATACACATTCCCCCTCTTTATTTGGCAGGAACTCTAGTGCCTCGTAACCATATATTACAAAATGTCTAAGCATGGGGGGAGAACCACCCATCTCAAGAAAGGATGCCAATTTTTGACAAAGTTTGAGACTCAACTTTCATAAAGAGGTGAAACTATCTAGACCATTTGGTAGTTTATCCAAACTCTCACATTCATCTAACCCCACTTCTTCAAGATAATGAGGCAGACCTTGCTCTTCAACTTCCAAGGATATAAGATTCGTATAATTTATAACAACCATCTCTTTTAAACATACGTGGATTTCTGGATTGAACCCATTTGTCCACAATATCAATAGTTAATTGCATTCACAAACGCTAAAATATACAAGTTCCTCACCAACGTGTATAAATTATTCACCATAAGGGATGTTCAGCATGAGTTTGAAGAGCAGTTGGCAATGGAGGAAATAGACAGTTTTGTCTCAACTTTTTTTTGATATGTTAAATTGATATTGATGGTTCTAGTAAATTCCTACTGGCAATAGTTTTTAAAAAAATTGATCCGAAAGAGGCAAAAGTCGCCAAAAAAGGTTGATCGGAATAGATGGCATGTCACTATGAAAGCTTGAGTGTACTAATGTCTTTGTGGAAGGGTGCACCCATGTTAGAATTCTATCAAGCCAACGAGAAAATGTGGTTGCTCTGAACAAAAATGAGGTCATAACTGATGATGTTGTAATCAACACCACTAGATTAAGATGAGATTATTAATAGCTTAAGATCAATCACAACACAATAACGGAGATGAATATATGTATATATGAGCGAAGGATATGAGGATAAGAAGATTAACTCAATGATTCAAAGTCGTTCAGCCAATTTGGCCTACATTAACTATGTGAGTGTGTGAGGAATCCAATAAACAATGGCACTAATGGCCATGGATACAACACTCAATAGATTTATCTATCTCTTTTGTATACAATTGGATGGAGTTCTGTTAGTGTTTTGAATTAAGAGAGATCCATCCCTCCTTATGGATAAGGTGAAGAGTATATATAGGGCTTGGAGGGTGTAATGTACCCCCCAAGCATGTAATTAGCATGTTCATGGGGAGGCTCCCACTAAGATGAAGACACTTGTCCCTAGCACATATGTGTAGTAATGATATAATACTCCTTCACGTAAGAGAATAATCTTGTTGCAACGGATTTGCCCACGTGGGATCTGCCATGCTGGAAGCTTGTACTGCTCATCAAAAACAGGCAAGTGTGGCCGCAGCTGAGTAGCCTAGGCCGAGGTTGACTAATTGATCGTCTCCCAGTGTTGGATTTATGAGTAGAAGAGAGGCACCCTTGTTGTTGAAGAACTTTCTTGAATTATCATCCTGTTAGGTGACGGTGGTTATATCTACGAGGCCGACCCTAGTTCTGGATGAGTCTTAGGACCACCTTGTGAACTCCTTCTGGAAGCTCGGTTGTCTGGGGTCAGGAGGTCTCATATGGAGACGAGGACATGTTTGGGTATATCAATCACCCTTAGACCTCAACCATCTATGTGAGGAGGTGACGGGGGATACGAATCGACTGAGTCTTTTAAAAAGGTCATGCAAGCGACACGTCTCATTTCTGATTGGATGGCATCGACCCCAAGTATGGTCAGGAGGCTGAGAACTTTGGGCTTTGTTCCCTAGGTAATAATGGGTGTGGCGAAGTGTGCTTAATTATTTGGACATATTTAAACCACAAAATCTTTACCTTCTTCTCGTTCCTCACTTGTAAAAACACATTCTCGCTTCATATTCCTCGGCAAAACTTCCATAGCCATCCTTTAAACGTTTCACAATTCCTTCATTTTCTAAGCTCTTTCATACCTTCTTCTCTTTTAGAATCTCGTCTTCTCTAGACGATCCTTTTCCTGCAACTTTTCTTATGTTCTTAGTTCTTATTTGATGTATTTGCATTTTTCGACGAGTTTTGGTTTTTCGGTGAGACTGTGGGGTGACCTTAAGGCTTTGAATCCCCTTATTTCGCGTCTACTGACTTAGTGGTAGTGGTAGATGTGGTTTTTAGTGTGTTTGGGTGTTCCACCACTGTGGCGAGAATTTTTTGGTGATCTCCGATCACCTTCTCCGGTGGGGATTTTTTGGTTTGTTCTTAGCTGTTCTTCATTAGGAACGGTTGAGATTCTAGCCTTTGATATTTTGGTCAACAAAAGTCAACCCTTTAATTTATTTATCCCCTTCACAATTTAGTTAAGTGTACCCTTGTATTGTTCATGTTAAAACGTTTGCACGAACTAGCTGAGGAATTTCCAAGCCTCCATGAGAGGTATTTTTAAGAGATTAGGAAGATTGATCTTGGGGAAGCCGAGAGAAGGAAGGTTGAGGCCTTCCCCCTCTAACATATATTTTCACCCCCATTAGCTGTTGTCCTCCCTACAACTGCCAAACCAAGTGATTGTATACACTACAACAAATTTGCCCATTTGTCAAGGTCATTGACCTTGACAAATCCACCTTGTCAAGGTCAATGACCGTGACATTTCGAGGCGAGACAACTTTTTTTGTCACGGTCGTGTCACGGTCATTGACCTTGACAAAAAACTCGCGTTTTGTGTCACGATCGTGTCAAGGTCAATGACCGTGACACATTTGTCACGGTTATAAACCGTGACAAAGCCGTGACCCTTTTTTAAAAAAAATTGTCACGGTCATTGACCGTGACAATTCTGGGCAGAATTTTAAAAAAATCTGCTGGGCAGTATGGCCACTGCCACTGCCCAGCAGTATATTTGTACCTGTTATATCAACGTTGTACCTGTTCCAAACATCATATATCCAACACAGGCTAAAGATAATGCAAATATATATTCATGACAGTATAATCCAAATCTTCAAAGTAAAAATAATATACATGACGATATAATCCAAATATAATTAAAATGGACAAACTAGAAAATAATGTTACTACATGTCTTGGATAAAACTGAGGAGGTGAGTAGGCCACACGACATACGAATTGACGCACCCACTAATATACGTCGTGCCGCATTGTTCGCGCAACCACAATAGGGAGTTCTCCTTCCCGGGTATGACATGCGTGACGAGCACCCTGGACTCCATCTATTGAAGCACACATCCATGGACTATTCCACCCTCAACGATATTCGGGTCCCTCAACCCCCGCCCTATCCACTGTCCATCAAATATGTCCAATATGAACACGGTCGGCCAACCAATTGTCGATAATGGTCTGTTGGAGGGCGTCAAATAAGGAAGTGGATCGTCGAAGTACGAACGTGTCGGTGATGAAGCAGCGAGGTCCACATCCTCGTCATCCTGCGCCTCGTCCTCCCGCACCTCCTCCTCCACCGCCTTATCCTTCCCTTTCCCTTTCCCTTTCTCTTTACGGTCTCCACCCAACGTACGCTTCATGAATGCGTACATATCTTGGACCGTCGCCTCCAAACGGGACAGCTTCGCGTCGTGTGAATCCACCGTTCGAGCCAACCCGGTGTCGCTCGTCTCCAATCCGATGATCCTAGATTTGGCCACCCGCGAGCTCACTCCCCTTGTCCTCCCCTTGCGATCAGAGCCAAGCACTTGGCTGAGTGCGTCTGTGGACAAAGATGCCTTGTCGGCATCAGACTGCGACTCATGCACTTCCTTAAGCTTTGCCTGAAACGACAAAAAGCACATGATTAGTAAAATAAGTAAACTAAAAAATTATAACGTAATTAACAATAATTAAACTGTCGGATTACTTACAATCGTGGTCGCGATGCTTGGGGACACCTCCTTGTACTTCCCTTTCTTGGGGACACCTCCTTCGTCCGAAGAGCCACATAAGTATCGAGCCTATGTGGCTTACCCCCTGGCCCACTCCCTACCTCCTGAAATAAAATAAAGTAAAGTAAAATTAGTATCGGCCCCGCAAAGTAAAATAATATCCAATAATATATTTCTGTAGTTATAGATAAATTAAATATTACCTTCATCCTATGCTCCACCTCAGCGTAAGAGGTCCGGATGGAGTAGTGCACGTCCGTCTTTTTAGCCCGATTTTCCCTCCCCGATTGGCGAGATGCCAATTGTCGATCCTCGATCTCATTGTCAATGAACTTTTGCCATTGTGCCAATGAGATCGGCTCCTTGGGCGGGACGGATCCGCGCCATTGTAAAATGGACTCTCGTGTTTTTCCAAAGTACCGTGTCCGCATATTTTTTTTCCACGTCTTGTGTTGCTCCCTCAACTGCTCCAAGACGGAATCGCGTAGCTTTGGATCCAAGTTGAATTGTTCCTGTCCAACAAATACAATGTTAGTTGCGAATAAATACAAATATAAATATAAATATAAATATAAATATAAATATAAATATAAATATAAATATAAATATAAATATAAATATAAATATAAATATAAATATAAATATAAATATAAATATAAATATAAATATAAATATAAATATAAATTGAAATTGAAATTGAAATATTCATATAAATATTACCTGTAGTGCCGCCCAAACAGCTAACTTGAGCTCATACGGCACCTCCTTCCAACTCATAAACCCCGGGCCGATGACCGTCTTTAGCAGCTCGAGGGATCTCGCTAAAAGCTCCGACTTGTTTTCGACGGTAATCCCAAATTTTTCATATTTGGGGAGCCTAGGGGCGGAGGAGCCCTCGTCGCCTCCGCTACCACCGAACCCAGACGACGACATCATCATAAACAGCATCATCATCTTCGCCCTAACATCTGAAGGAGACATTTTTGCTGTAAAAAAAATGTTATTAGTACAGATAAAAAAAATGTTATCAGTACAGATAAAAAATGTTCCGTCTATATTATAACGTATGTGTAAGTTCCGTCAATACCATTTCATTTCAATTTTGTAATATTATGTTTTTTCCAAATATTTAAAGAGTTATTAAATGGGTGCCCCACCCCTACCCCCTCCCCCCGCCACACACACACGCACACCTACGCACACACACACACACACACCCCACCCCTACCCACCCCACCCCCACCCCCTCCCCCCACCACGACCGTGACAACTACATATATTGTTTATCAATAAAATTATGACATGAGATAATTATAATTGTAGCATAAATTTCATTATCATGGGTTTTACCTAATTGAATTAAATGAACAATACTTTTAGCCCTTGTTATTCATCAAATTTGAGGCAAGTTAATTAGAATATTTGTAGGACTGAAATTGATTTAGATTATGCCTATCTATGTAACTCTAAAACCTAATTGTGATTAAAATCTGATTTATATGGATTAATTCTATTACATTTATAATTTAACTAATAGAGTTGAATTTTAATATTAATCCTTTGGTTTATTTAACTAACTTTGGTTTGGTTTATTTCTAGTTGAATCTGAGTTATAATTTTTAGATTATGTATAGGAATTGAATTTTAATATTAATCCTTCATAAATCCCTTGAATACATGCATAAATTTGTAGAGATTGAAATTAAATTGCTTGAGACTGAATTTCTATGTTTCGGGGTCATTATTTGAAAATACTTAATTACCCTTTGAAAACCTTTCATAACACACCTATGTATTAAATATGGGTTAGACCTTTTAGCTTGCTCAACCACCCATTTACACACTTACTTTACCTTTTATTTACATTATGGATATTAATCAATTCACACGTTTTTTGTCCACTTCAACCTTTACTGAAACATTTATTAATTCATTCAAGTTAGGTAAAACCACGCAAGTATCTAATACAAATATTATCATTCAACAAATTAAGTCCCATCGATAATAAACACGAAAAACAAATCCATCAAACAAATATGTAACTATTCACCCAACCATAATTTTTGCACATATCACAACCCGTAATCTTTTAACATTCAACGATACCAATTACTAAACAATTATACTATCTACGATAAATACCAATATTTTTCAACACTGTATCCCCCAATAGTAATAATGAATTAACATATAATTTTCAACTCCAACAACATATGCTTCAACTTAACCCAATCTTCCCAATAATACCAACTAATCAACACCCAACATCCAAATCCAACAACATAGGTCTAGAACCAAAGTTTGTAAATAATAATTTATAGTCTCCAAGAAAGTATCATTTTTATTCATAATATTTACGATTATCAGTTTCTCGTGTATTAGCCAAATTTCCAAGATTTCAATTGTAGCATAACACATTAATTTATACGTATATAAAGTGGGATTCATATGAGTTACCCAACAATTAAAAGTTTCCCAAGAGAACTATTAGTAATTTTGTAATACAATTCCACGGGATTGATTAATCATAATCATATTTCATCTTTCAATTCTCAATGAAAAATCATAAGGCACGGATTTCAAATCTTGAACAATTATCATATTAACCTTGTTATCATTATAATGAGTATACAATTTGATTTTTGTAATCATTTCTTAGGCCTTCTTATTCTCTAAGGATTTCAAAGTTAATATAAAAAAATACCCCCTGCCCACACACACACACACACCACACCACCCTGCCCCCCTCCACCACCCCCTCCCCCACCCCGCCCCACCCCCTCCCCCACCCTGCCCCACCCCGCCCCGCCCCACCCCACCCCCACCCTGCCCCACCCCCTCCCCCACCCTGCCCCACCCCGCCCCGCCCCACCCCACCCCACCCCCACCCTGCCCCACCCCCTCCCCCACCCTGCCCCACCCCGCCCCACCCCCTACCCCCACCCTGCCCCACCCCCCACACACGCACACACATACACACATATATATATACACATACCCCCCACCCCCTCCCCCACCCTGCCCCACCCCGCCCCACCCCCTGTCCCCCTCCACCACCCCCTACCCCCATCCCGCCCCACCCCCCACACACGCACACACATACACACATATATATATACACATACACACATAAATATAAAGACAAATATATATATATAAATGGAAGAGAGAGAGAGAGAGAGAAATTGGACCTGAGAGAGAGAGAGAGAGAGAGCAGCGTCGAGAGAGAGAGAGAGAGAGAGAGAGAGGGAGGGAAGGGCGCGGGAGGGAAAAAAGAAGGGGGGTAGGGTTTTTGCTGGAAAAGTTGTCACGGTCGTGTCAAGGTCTTTGACCGTGACACGAATTGTCACGGTCATTGACCATGACACGACCGTGACAAATTGAATTGTCACGGTCGTGTCACGGTCAATGACCGTGACAATTCGTTGTCAAGGTCGTGTCAAGGTCAATGACCGTGACATAAAACGCGTGTTTTTTTTTCACGGTCAATGACCTTGACAAGGCTGGCCGGCTGAAAGGTGACAATTTGCCCATTTTGGTGTAGTGATACCTGAGTTGGTTTCTTCTGAAAATGAAAGTATGTCGATCTTTGAACCATCTGATAGTGCTGACCCTTCTGACGAGTCTAGGGCACATTCCTCACACCATAATGATGGGTTTAAGGAAGATGAGGTCTCCTCTCGCACATTATCTTCTCAGAGGGTTAAGTCATTAAATCAGCCTGACGCCTCCATTGAGATTAATGAGCCCAATATTATCGTCCCTCCCCCGCTTATGTCATTCCTCTATCGGTTGTTATGAGGGACGAGTTTATGCAACCCTTTCCTAGTGCTGATCCAAACTAACCATAGGCTGAATAGTAAAAAAATGATAGTGAAGAGAGCGATCTTGACCTATCCATAGCTGAGTCATATGAGAGTTCAGTCACTGAGGTCAATTTGATGACTTAAAGACACTTATATGGCATTGGGCCCTCCGTTTCTATGAGGAAACCATCTGCAAATGAGAGAGCCTTTTATGGTCGAGAGGGAAATTTATGTGTCTATGAGCAGACGTTCAAGGTCAGCTTTTGACTACCTATGCACCCCATCGTACACACAATTTTAGCCCGCTTAGGAGTTGCCCCATCCCAACTTTCTCCTAATGCCTGGAGAGTTATTCTCAGCTTTGTCTCTCTCTAGAAGATAGTTCATCAAACCGACCTTCTAGTTCATATATTTATGGCTTGTTATGCCCTTTCATCCCCCAAAAATCATCCTGGCTACTATCATCTCGTAGCCAGGAAGTCCTCCAAGAAGGTCTTTTTAGTCACCTATACTTCTAACCATGACTGGAAACTCCACTATTTCTTTATTTCGGGAGCTTAGGAATTTGGTCCCAATTAAGCGTATGGTACCTCTGAGCCCAGGGTCCCTCAGAGGTGTACCAAAGTCTCTTCGTCGACCAATCTTGATACGGGCTTGAACCCTGATGCTGCTAAAAAAATGAGAAGCTTGGGGATCAATGTGACTAAGGTCGTCTCGTAAAATTTAAATAGTTGATGACACCTTAATACTTATCTCAGATAGGTTTAGGGGTTGACCCCTTAATTAATATACGTAAGTGACTTCTCTTATTGAACTAATGTATCATATTTTTTAAGTTTTCAATGCAAACCTCATCTTCTTTTTACAAGTCATCCAAAAAACATGTTAGATTATCTTTGGAAAATTGTGGCTAAGAATTTAAGCAAAATTGTCAGCAAACATGGCAAGGGAGCCAACCCCTCTACTACTACTTCCGCTAAGACCACTGCTGGTGGCCCTGACCGAACTACTGAGGCCACGAAGAAGATGAAAGGTCGAGAGGAAGAAATAATCTCTTTGCGTCACCCAAAATAAAGTCGATCTGATCAAGCTATCCCCATCTCCACAGACGAGGTTCTGGCGGCTCATCTATCACAGCTGAAACTGGACGATGAGAGCATCATCAACAATATTAGGAAGGCTTATGACAGTGTCGACTCTCTGATAGTCGACGCTGACAAGCGCTTTTTTCAAGCCATGGATATCTCCCTTGTTGCTTAATTCTCCATTCATGGGACTGTTCAGGTACCTTTGCTAAATTTTAGTTAAAAATTGTCAAGTGTAGTCTCGTACTTCCCTTCAAATACTGATAAACCTTTCTTTGGTTTCATGGTCTTATATCCCTTTATCAACTAAGGGATTGGATTAACAAGAAGATTCCTTTGATCCAAAAAGGGAGAGAGGTCGAGGCCACTGATCGGAATCTGAGGAAGGATCTTGGGGATTCCCAGAAGGCTCTGAAGCACTCTCAGGATGATATAACCAACCTCAAGGCAGAACATGCCAAAACCCTCAATAAGCTCTCTCATGATAAGAAAGTCAACATTGATGTTGTATTCCATGTTGATGTGGGTAGCTATAAGGAGTCATATGAGTACAATGACCATGCCTTTGAGTACTTGGAGAGGGGCATAATAACTTCTTGATGATGGACTTCTCTGAGGCAAGCTAAAACTAGGAGCTTGACCTCTCGGGACTTCGTAGATCTCGACTTTAGTGACCCTCTCTTAAAAATAACTTTTGATGACGTTGAGATGCCTGAGGTGGGTGTTGAGGTCAACCCCGACGTTCTTAGAGTTTAGGGAGATGTAGCCAGGATTGATGCCACTACTGAAGAGATCGTGGTTATTGATGGGGCCCAGGTTCCTCCTACTGATGGTTCAGCCCCAGGAGATGTCGATGCTACACTAGAGGGTTAGTGAACTAGAATTCTCTTAATATTTTTTATTTTTATCAGGGCGGTCGTCTGTGACCTATTGCCCTTTATCTGATTTAACACATGAGCACTTTTCTTTTGTTTTGATCTGTCTTTGGAATATAAATATTTGCTAGCTTCCTTTATCTATTTCCTCTACTATATGATGTTGGTAGTAATTTCAACACCAAATTTCATAATGTTTGAAATCTCATCTCATCTATGAGGCAAGATAAGGATAACCAGCAAGTGATTTTGAATTAGAACTCCCCAAATTATGGTTGAGCATCGTCTTGTCCATGCACTATCGCCTTAGTCGAGAGAGGTTTTTTCACTAAGTTAATGATGTTTAAGGTATGAGATCACCAAACTGATGGTGTTTCATCTCATATTCACTAAGTTAATGATGTTTTAATAATTAACCACACCCAAGTGATTTTGAATTTGGAGTCACCAAATTATGGTGTTATGCCATACCCCCTCTCGTCATTTTGAGAGTGCATGGTTGAGCATCGTCTCGTCCATGCACTGTCGTCTCGGTGGAGAGAGTTTTTTTCCACCAAGTTAATGATGTTTAAGGTCTGAGATTTCCAAACTAATGGTGTTTAATCTCATATTCACCAAAGTAATGATGTTTTAACAATGAAATTTACCCCTCTTGGTGTCATTGAAAATCCATGGATGAGGTCGGCCCCTCCAGGTTATCATTTCACCAGTGTGGGTTGTTACTATTTCACTATGAATTATGTTTTATAGCTTGACATTTGGACCATATAATTTCATTGATATAAACAAGATATGAGGGAACACATGCAAGATAATTTTCATTTATAGACTATGTCTTACAATGGAAAAAGAAAAACATAAAAGATAATCTCCCAGATCTTTTATTGGTAGTATCTTCTTAAATGGTCGATATTCCATGGGTTGGAGAAGGGATCTACCTCTAGATTTTATAGTCGATAGGTCCTTGGGAATACTTCATCAGAAACTCTGTAAGGGCCATGCCAATTGGCATGGAGCTTGTTAGGTTTCTGCCATATCCTTTTCAAAATGAAATATCCCACAGCTATCGGTCTTACTTTGACCCTCTTGTTATAGAACTTAGCCGTCCACTGCTGGTAAGATCCTTGCCTAACCTCTACATCTTCTCTTCTCTCTTCAATCAGATCTAGGTCAAGTCGTCTCTCTGCCATATTTCTATTAGGGTCATACATTTGAACTCTGTGAGTAGGGAGACCAATCTCTACAGGCACCACAACTTCTGAACCATAAGCTAACATGAACGGGGTCTTCCCTGTCGGCATTTTCACTGTCGTCCGGTAATACCATTTAATAACATGTACCTCTTCAGTACATTTTCCCTTAGAATCTTCAAACCTTTTCTTGATTCCATCAAGAATAGTTCTATTGGTGACTTCAGTCTGACCATTAGCCTGAGGTTAACCTGGTGTTGAGAAGAATTGCTTGATGCCGACCCTTTTACAATATTTTTCTAAGTAAATGTTCTTGAATTGGGTACCATTGTCTGAGATGAGTGTACTAGGTAAGACGTATCTACAAATGATTTTCTTCCACATGAACTGAAATGTCTTCTTTTCTGTGATCTTAATCATGGCCTCGGCCTCTACTCACTTTGAAAAGTAGTCTATCACCACAATCAAAATTTATAGTTGCTTATGTCCCTTGGAAAAGGTTCAACTAAATCTATCCCCCACACTGAAATGGATATGGTGAGGTGATAGACGTCAGAGGTTGATGGGGTTGATGAGGGATGGTGGCAAACCGTTGGCACTTATTTCACTTCTTTACGTACTTGACTGAGTCTTTGGCCAGGGTCAGCCACCAATACCTTTGAGTGATGATCCTCTTTGCCAATGATCTTCTCCCAATATGGCTTGAGCAAGAACCTTCGTGAACATCCTTCA
Organism: Sambucus nigra; assembly: GCA_949130495.1. Lineage (NCBI taxonomy): Eukaryota > Viridiplantae > Streptophyta > Magnoliopsida > Dipsacales > Adoxaceae > Sambucus > Sambucus nigra. The sequence goes on along the minus strand of OX422210.1, from coordinate 458,666,480 downwards.
AAATATATTCTACTTCGGCTGGGTGGACACATCTGAGCATAGGTAAAAGAAACCCCTTCTTGTATAGTACGTCCCCTAAGATAGATAACTTAGCGGTTTTATATCTAAACTTCATTCTTTCGGCCTTAGACTTCGGTGAACTACCTTCTCTGATATACTGAATAAGGGGGTCCTTCCAAGATGGTCCCAGGTTGAAATTGAAGCAAAAATTAAGTTTCGCCTCATCCTCTTCTATGGTCGGCCGAGGAAGGATATCTACTAACACTAATCTATTAGTCTCTATCCGTGTGGTCGAAGCTATCCTTGCCAGAGCATTGGCTCAGCTATTATCGAGCCGAGGTAACCTTTTAACTTTGATCTCACTGAAGTCCTTCATTATCTTCCTCCCCTTTGCTAGGTACCTTGCCATTTTTCTATATTTGTCTTCATTAATCCCTATAAGCTATGAGTCACGATGGACTAAAAGTTTTCTGACTTTGAGATCTCTGGTGAGGGAGATTTCGGCTATGAGTGCCTCATACTCTCACTCATTATTGGAAGCCTTAAAACTGAACCTCAACTCCTACTCTATATATGTTCCGTCCGGGGATGACACAATGAAGTCGACTCCACTCCTATTTCTGCAAGATGACCCATTAATAAACAAGTTCCACACTGCCCCTTCTGAAAATGTCCCCTCTTCAATAACACCATTTCTGAGCAAAAACTTGTCATTTTCGACTGTAAGAGGTATTACCGTGCTTGTCTCGGACTTTATCGATTCGATAATGGTTTCGATTGACCTTTTAAGACTGTCTGCTTCTCTACCATCAGCTTTAGACCAGGTGAACTCCGTCACAAAGTTTGCTAAGGCCTGCCCCTTAATTTCCACCGATGGCTAATAAACTATGTTATATTCTCCCAGCTCAATGTCCAAGGCCATCAACCTACCTGATTTCTCAGGTTTATGGATGACTTACCTGAGAGGAGAGTCCATCAGTATAACCATTGCGTGAGCTTGAAAATAAGGCTTGATCTTTATTGAAGCATGGATGATGGCATAGGCCAGTTTTTAAAACTTAGGATACCTCTGTTCAGCCCCCTGGAAGGCCTTACTATTGAAATACACTGGTCTTTGAACAGTCTCATCATCTCGTAATTTCACCGTACTGATAGCCGACTCATACATGACCAAGTATAGGTAAAGTTTCTCTCCTTAGACAGGAAGAGACGGTAAAAATGGAGAGCCGATATAAGACTTTATCTCCATAAAATCTCTATCGTATTCCTCGTCCCAATCAAAATCTTTTCTAAGAATATTAAAAAATGGAAGACATTTATCAGTGGCTCTGGAGACAAACATGTTTAATACGGATACTTGTCCAGTGAGCCTCTGAACATCCTTGATGGTCTTTGGGGTCTGCATTTTATTAAGGCTTTCATCTTCTCAGGGTTTGCCTCTATTCCCCTCTAATTTATGATGAATCCCCAAAACTTATCAACTATAACACCGAACACACACTTTGCTAGATTAAGCTTCATTCTGTATTCATCCATTGTGTTGAACATTCTTTCAAGGTCGGCCACATATGGTTGGCCTTTAGACTCTTCGTAAGCATATCATCGACGTATACCTCCATCGTCTTCCCAATTTGATCTTCGAACATCTTATTTACTAGACGCTGATAGGTTGCCCCAGCATTCTCCAGACCAAAGGTTATGACCTTGCATCACTAGGTCCCTTTATCGGTGATAAAAGCTATTTTTTATTCATCGGTCGGGTCCATGAAGATTTAGTTATAGCCTGACATGTCCGATCATGGCATCTACCATCTGATTAATACGAGGGAGAGGGAATTTGTCTTTAGGACAAGAATTGTTCAAATCTATGAAGTCCGTGCATATTCTCCACTTGTCGTTGGCTTTAAGTACTATGATATCATTTGAAAGACATTTAGGGTATATCATCTCTATGATGAACTCAGCCTTCTCAAGCTTTTTAATCTCCTCTTTAATGACCTCATACTTCTCCCTTGAGTAGCTCCTCCTCCTTTGCTTTATCTGCTTTGCACCATCAACAACATTAAACTTGTGAGACATTATTTTTGGGTCAATCTCAGGCATGTCATTGTGACTCCATACAAAGATTCTTTGTCTCTTCCTCAAAAATTCAATCAGCTCATCCTTGATCTCTTATTTTAGGGCTTTCCCGGCCTGGAATATTTTTTTAGCTCGTCCTCATTGAGGATTACGAATTCTATCTCTTTCGCGATGTCCCCTTTTTTAAGTTTTGTCTTATCTCTGGGATCAAGGATGTCAATATTGTATGTGGTTGTTCCTTTCTTGTGTGCTTATCTCTCCTCTGTTGAGTTAAAGTATCACTCTTATGTCGACGTTTGGTCACCTTGAACTAACCCTACTCCGTAAGGAGTCGGGAATTTTATCATTTCATGAACTATCGAAGGCATAACCTCAAACTCTTTGAGAGCTACCCATCTCAATATGAGGTGGTAAGCTGAGAAGAAATTCTCATCCATCATAAAAGTTGATCTTCTTGGTCGACCTCTTTGATCACTCGTCTCCTATTCTGACATCCATTTGGTACATCCCCAGAAGGTGAACCTTTTCTCCACTGAATCCTATTAGAGGAAGATGGTACGGGACGGGCCTAGATCGGATAACTCCTAAGACCTTAAAGCATGACCAGAACATGACATTTGCAGAGCTTTCTCCATCAACCAAGATTCTTGGTACCTCACACCCTTGTAATAATGAGCATGTCATCATGAGGATCTAGGATACCCTTGAAATTTAGTCTTTAAAAGCCGACTATAAGGGTTTCCATATCCACTTTCTTCCTCTTCTTAGGCTTAACATCAATAAAGGTTGAGTTTATAACCTCGACCTTGGTTATAGACTTCGCCTCAACTACATGCACCTTGTGGTCGGCCACCTCAGAGCCTCCTCCTCCTAAGCCACGACAAATCATGCCCACACCAAATGAAATCATGTTGAGCCTCTTCACTGGGATGTTATCTTCCTTTGGTGGGAGATCTAGATCATCACTATCATCATCTGAAGGGTCATCCCACTTGGCTAGCATCCTCTCTACGTCTATTGTTTCTCCTCTTCCTAGAGTCGTCTTGGCCTTGTTCATCTCGACCTTAGCCTGAATAACTTTTATCAACATTTTTCCTCAACTTACTAGATTTTAGCATTTTTTTCTATCTCATCTTTAAGGGTGAAGCATTTATCGCTGATGTGGCCATGGTCTTGGAAAAATTCGCACCAAAGATTTCTATTTCTCTTGTGAACCATCTTTAACTTTTTCGTCCACCTAAGATACCGGTCATTTTTTATCACATTCAAAATGTGCTCACACGTAACTATTAAAGGCGTATAGTCCGCAGAATTTTCGTCTATCGTCCTTTTCTTGCAATCCTTCCCCTTGGACTTCTAACCTTTTCCATTATTGTGGGATTTTTTTCTTCATCTTCTTTTGTGTCCATCGCCTCCTTTGCGTTCCTAACGCTCCCGTCCCTAGCCAGGAGTTTAGCTATGGACATTGGAGGGTCCTCGGCCAGCTTTCAAAGTAGCTTTCCTTTCAGAAGACCTCCCATAATGGTTGTCATTGCGATACTTTCTTTATAATCTTTGACTTCCAGTTTCTCCTCGTTAAAATGGGCTATATATTCCCTCAGAGTCTCGTCCTTCCCCTGTTTGATGTACAACAGGTGGGTCGTCTGCTTCCTTGGTTTCACCCCAAAGCAAAAGTTATGGACGAAACTATCGACCAGTTGCTTAAAACTCCCTATAAAGTTTTTAGGAAGGGAGGTTAACCATATGTGTGCTGCCCCTATCAACGTGCTTGAGAATGCTTGGCATCTCATCTCACCTGATATTAAATAGATATCGGAGGCCAATTAATACATCTCCACATAATGCACCGAATTCGTGCCCTTGTCATACATTGAAGTAACTACCAACGGTTTGAACTTGGTCGGGGTTGGGTAGTTCAGTGTCTTTGCCACAATGGAGATCCTTCAGCATATCCCCTCTGTAAGGGGTCTCGACTTTTTATGATATCACCAATTTTGGACTCATTCCAAGGCTTGTCTGATGCAATGTCGATTTTTGCAGGGATAGAAATTTCCCTAGACCCTTCTCTATCGCATGTACGAGATGATGTACCCTCTCTGGACACCTAGGTCGGCTGATAACCTCTCTTTGCTCCTCTCAGTCTTGGGCAGATCTGCATTCGTCCCTTTTCTTATTTCTTCTTGAGCCGACAACACTCCTTGATCTGGATAGAAGGTTCCTCAAATCTCCTTGAGGGTCGAGCCTATTAAAGGCCGACCCTTTGCTTAGCCTGTCTAAGGCTGATTGCCTTGATCTGACCTCTCTGCTTTGTTGACGCTCTTATTCCCAGTTCGGTTATGGAGGATGAACAGTTCCCGTAGAAATTTGATACGGTTCCCTGAATTCCCTCTCTTCGTCGTCCTCATAGAGGCCACCCCCACCCCATCATTACGGGGTTCTTGACTCTGCCTCCCAAGGCATAGATGCCTGGGTCAACAACGTCTTTCAATTTATGTTATGGAAGGAGATCCTTTTTCTTGTGTCGGGGGTGGTCCTCTGGCTTGTTGATCATGAATGTTTTCACTAATGGCCGAAGTCACAAATTATGCTCCTGCGAGTCCTGGATGCTAAATTCTGGCTGAACATTTGCAAATTATTTTTGCGTTTGCTGTTGGCTAGTTATGAGGGAGTGGAGCGCAATCTCCACCTCAGCCATCTCGGATAGGGGCGATGCTCGACTGGAGCTTACACCACCTCCATGTGGTGGTGCTAGTTGATTCTCAGGGGGAGGAGGTGGATCCATTGCCATTGGTGTAAGCTGTTTGAGCTATGAGTTGGAGAAGGAAAGTTTAAGTGCTCAATAAGACCTCCTTCAATGGAGAAACAACTCCATAAAGAGGGAGGAATGGTTCACCACCAGAGACTCTGATGAGTATAAGCTAAAATAGGGAAAGGATGGCTATTTTTGTTCCCACAGATGGCGCCAAATTGATGGTTCTGTAATCAACACCACTAGATTAAGATGTGATTATGAATAGCTTAAGGTCAATCATAGCACAATAATGGGGATAAATACATGTATACATGAGATAAGGAGATGAGGATAAGAAGATGAACTCAATGATTTAAAGTGGATCAGCCAATTAGGCCTACATCCACTGTGTGAGTGTGTGAGGAATCCACTAAACAAGGGCACTAATGGCCATGGATACAACACTCAAAAGCTTTCTCTTTCTCTCTCTCTCTCTCTCTCTCTCTCTCTCTCTCTCTCTCTTCTGTACACAATTGGACAAAGTTCTGTTAGGGTTTTGAATTAAGAGAGATCCATCCCTCCTTATGGAGAAGATGAAGAGTATATATAGGGTTTGGGGGGTGTAATGTACCCCCCAAGCATGTAATTAGCATGTATATGGGGAGGATCCCACTAAGATGAAGACACCTCTCCCTGGCACATGTGTGTAATAATTGATAAGCACCCAAAAGTGTCTAATTTAAACCTCAAATTGATGCATTTTAGTCTCTCATTTTAATTAAAAATGGCCTTATATTGGTATTTATCTATATTGCAGGTAAATCAGCAGTCGCATGATTAAATGATGCTAAATACGGTCAATTGCAAAACAAAAGCGGTTAAAAGCTTGCATCAAAGAAATCAAAGGAGACCGCGAAGTCTGAGTCCACATTGAGCTTGCCTAGAAGAGTTACGATGTCTCGAACCTTACCCCGAACCAAATTTAAGCCTAGATCGATCCCATTCCATACCCCGAGCCCAATGTGTGTTGAGTTTGTGCCTTTTTAGATGTTCTTTGATTTTTATTTTGAGTCATTTTATTTTTAGGATTTAGTTTAGATTTATTTAGAATTTTTATAATTTATTTACATATTTATATTTTATTTTTATTAGTGTATTTTTATTTTTATTTTGATTGTTATTAGTTTTTAGTTTTTAGTTTTTATTTTATCTTATTTTATTAGGATTAGTTTTTAGGATTTCGTTTATTTTTATTTTTTTTAGATTTTACATTTTTAGGATTTCAGTTTTTTGTTTAATAAATTTTTATTTCTTTTTAGTTTCATTTTTTTTTATTTGTGTCTTTATTTTATTTTTAGAGAAGTATTTTATTTTTTGATTTTTAGTTTTGTTAGTTTTATATTTTTTTAGTTGTGTTATTTTTAGGATCACAACTTAAACACACACATTAAACCCACTCACACTTTAAATGCCATACACACACATACAGTTAAACTAAACCACTCACCCTCACCATTATTTCCTACACCCACAAACACACAACCCTTCCCATCTTCATCTTCCCAAAACAAACCATACTCTTTCCTCTCCTCTATTGAAACAACTCTCACCTCACACAAATAAACCACCATTACCCCATCTCTTCTCACTAAACCACCTGCTAGAACCCACATGACCCTCCATTTCAAAACCAAACCCGGATCTGCCCTAACCCCCGACCCCGCAACCCAGAAACTAAAAACCCCACTCCATCCCGTTCCCAACCTCCCCTATCAACCCGGGTCATCCCTTGTCTCAACCCTCTTACCTCCAAACTAGGGACGAATGAACTCGTGGCAACGCTCCTTTGAAACCCAAACCGTAGACATCTCCGGCCGGATGTGTGAACCACCGCCAGCGACAACACCCATATACCCGAATTCTCCATAACCCGTAACCATCTTCCAACCAAATCTTAACTCCGATCGAGCCAGCCCCCACCTGCTACTATACCCACCATTACAACCGAACCCGAGACCCACTTTGACCCGATTCCCAATCCATCTTCCAAGACACAAATCCATTTCTCAAATTCTTATCCGATTTTTACCTAGCAAGCCAAGTAAATAGGAACAAACCAAAGCCTATCCAAAAAACCTTTGACTTAGCCAAACCAAAATAAATCCCAATAAAATCTCCAAACAAACAAACAAACATTGTGGGTATGATTATAAAAAAATATATCATCTCATTTAAGGAGGACTCGCACAGATACATAGACGAGAGAGACCAAAAATAAGGGATAGTGTGTATATTATGCATATAGTAGGTACATAAAAAAAATTCAAAAAAATTAGTTTAGCTTAGAATAAATTTTTAGGTTTTTTTTAGTCTTCTTGGTGTAATCAAGTGTTAGATTTGTGAAGACATTGGGACACACGCGCATGAACGCAATTCGAGGAATCAATTCAAAGGGAGACTTTTGTGTATTGTATTTCTTCACCTTTTTTTATTTATTGTTCCATGTTTGTGATTGTGATTTATTATTTAAATATGCTTGGCTAGTCACCCCGTTCAAGGGGTGGGATGCACTGCGTAGGATATTAATTTAATTAATTGCTTTCATTAATTTTATATTTCTAGGTAAATTAATTTATAATTTTCACCAATTAATTTATGTAACGAGAGTTAGTAAATTAATTGTACAAATTAATTTTTGAATTTAGAAATCGAACTACAGATATGTTTTTCCTAAATCTAAATATTAATTTGGCGTTGAAATTTGAGGATTGATACTCTTTTTGTTAAATTGATCCTAGCGGGTAATTTTCTGAAAATATTATAATTCTTAATGTTTCATCGTATGACATTTTTAAATTAGTTTTCTGGAAAATATATTATTAAATTTATAATTATAACGAGAGTTAAATTATCGATTTAATATTATCTCGAAATATTTTAGATTAATAAATTGAGAAATTAAAATGATTGATAATGTTGTGTAATCCCGTCTCTTGACATTCTCACATTTTCCAAACTCGAGTGCACATTATTTTTCCTTATTTCGTCGTTTCATAATTTTTAGCATTTATTAGTTAATTCTCCCTTGAAATTGTTTTAAAAAAGTTTAAATTGCAAGTATTCACATTAATTGTTTCACCTTGAAAGTTGGATTTATACCAGTACTTACCACAATACGAGTTATTTTCGACAAGTTTTGTAGGTACTCAAGGGAATTTGGAGATTGGCTTTTGAAAACAACGATCATACGCAAAAAATCTTTTTATCAATAATGATGTAATATTTTCTCACGTGAGAGAATGATCTTGTTGCAATGGCTTTGCCCACATGGGATCTTCCATGCTAGAACCTTGTACTGCTTGTATGGTAGATGTCATCTGGAGGAGTCTCAGCCTGGACAAGTATGATGTCGCCGACATAACTCATGGCCTAACGCAGGAAACATGCAAGTGTGGTCTCTATTGAGTAGCCCAGACCGAGGTGGAATAACTGACTGTCTTCCAGTGTCAGCTTTATGAGTAGACGAGAGGCGCCCTTCTTAATGAAGAACTTTCCCGAATCATCGGCCTGTTAAGTGGTCGAGGTTATATCTATGAGGCCGACCCTGGTTTTGGAAGAGTACTGGGACCATCTTGTGAACTCCTTCTAGAAGCTCAACTATCTGGGGTGAGGAGGTCTCATATGTAGACGAGGACATGTTTGGGTATATCACTAACTCACTGTACTGAAACATTTCCCTATGTAACACCAATACAGACCAGTTTCACTTTTTCCATCCTTATTAAAAATCTCATTTTTCATCTTTAAATGGAAGGACCTTGCATATATCTTCATTCTCATCTTGACTTACTAGACTGGGGATAGCATTATAATAACTTCATCATCACATAAAGAAGAAGATCCCAAACTGGTCTCTGAAAAAGTGATGCAGAAAGGTAATTCGGTGGCATAGTAAACTAGAAAGAGCATGACATAAAGCAGAATGTAGTGAAATTTTACCAAAGAAAACCTACACTCAACTAAAGAGGAAAATATTCTCAATACCATTCACTTAACAAAAGCACTGACAGGGACAAGAGACGTGCGACCCACCATGATATTTTTTACAAATAAGTAGGACACGAACATGTTGGGGACACATAAACTATTATGGTATTATTCAAACTTTTGTGTATATTACTATAAAGAAAAAATTTCATCGTTCCAATAGTTTTATAATGTTATACTAGGGCTATGCCCCTTCCTCTTTGTTTCTTGATTTTCTTTGTTTTTCATTGATTTTCTTAATAATAATATAATTAAGTTTTCATAAAAATAGAGAAAACACATTCAACCAACAAAGATTATGAGACTATTACATCACATATATAGGAATAGAGCCCTACGGGGTTGAAGCCACCCTCATAAAAAAGACCTAATGATCCCTATCAAACAACATAAAAGCTAATTCCAAATTTAATTTTACGACATTAAATAAAACAAAATACAATTAATGTTGCCCCAAATTTGAGTAGCTTCAATGCTTGATGCGTGGCATAGGTACATGGTATAATAATGTACAATACGGAGTACACTGAGGTAATTAGTTAGAACGTTAATATTGAGATCGTTATTGGTATCATATACAACATAGATTATAGACTTGCATATATACTCAACAAATATTTTTTTTGCAATATTGAGTTCAGTTTTGAGGTTACGAAGGATCACAATCAGCAGTCGACTATCAAATTGATGCATTTTGGCCTAGGCACTCCATGGATGGCTACCTTTGTCTATGCCAAATGTACCAGACTTGCGAGATTGAATCTTTGGGTGGACTTAAAGAACATTGCTAGATGAAATACCCTCCCTTGGATCGCGGGGGGGGGGGGGGGGGGGGGGGGGGAGGGGGAATTTTTTCATAACGTGAGCTGATTGATCTTGGATACATGGGAAACAAATTCACTTGGAGTAATGGCAGAATGTGGCAAATAAAAGACAATTTCTCTTAGATAAACATTTTCACTCAAGTCTCAATTAAACATTTAAATCGCACGCAATCATATCATGCCCTTTTATTAATTTCTCTTAAGGCAACAAAATGACCCATGGAAAGATCCTTTGAGGTTCCACAACATGTGTGAACCACCCATTACCAGTTGGCAAGAAGAGATAAATAAGAATGTTGGCACGTGGCAAAGTTTGTGTGGGAAATTGAAGAGGCTAAAAGTAGTTTTGAGGCAATGGAACATAGGTCATTTTGGGAACACTTTCCAAAATGTTAAGAATGTTGCAGATATGGTGTTGTTAGATAAAGAGGTTCAATTTCAAAGCGATTTTTGTGCCTAAAAATGCACTCTACTAAGTTTATCTCGGGCCAAGTTGAATCAAGACCTTCTTAGAGAGGAAATAATGTGGAAACAAAGATCAAATGGCTTAAAAAATGTGAAAAAAGCATCCAATTTTCCATATCACCACCAAAATTAAAAGGAAGAATCTGAAAATTCATAGAATTAAAGATGGAAATGGGCTCTTGAAATTGATCAACAACAAATTATTGAATCATCTGCCAAGTTTTTTATGCAAACACCAACAATTGGATCCAAAGAAGAGATAGAAAATAAGCACAAATATGAAAATTGTATTAGAAAGCCAAGGAAAGAATTGAGTTATCTCTTTACATCATCGCCTAATTATACTACAAAGTAACCCTAATCTAACTAGGAAAGTATTAAAAGACAAAAATGACTTTCACTTACTCTAATATTTTCTAAAGGAGAGGTCTCATGTAAAGCCTCAAATCTCGCTCGTTAAGGCACTTTCACACTCACGTCAACCGTTGAGACCCCTTTTATTACGTTAAATACTAATAACAATTAATAAAACAAAACTTAAACCTATTCTCACATGCCATTTAAGATCATGTGAAATAAACATGTATTACAGTTTGGTTTGCACAACAGTTGGAGCATCAAGCTTGAGGGTGACCAAAGGCACTAGATATAATTTCAAAGTAATTCTAAGCAAATTTACACATAGTCAGACAAACAAAATGAGTGAAAGAATTTTAACTATATAGCACCCAATTAAGAAGTCAGGCCTAAGGAAATGTCATAACAGGAAGAGCAATAATAGTAGCTTACATTTTCATCTGGAACTATCTCATTCTTTTTAAATTCCTCCATGTGTTATTGCTTCTCGATGATCTCCTTAGCTTGAGTTTCCTGATGCTTCTTAAGTAAACTTGTTTTTGTTCTGCCCTTCATTTAGTAAAATAATACACACCATACAATCACCCACATGCCAGGACTTGTAATGCAAATAGTTTCAACAAAAAAACTAAAAATACATTATGGTCACTTACTGATTTCAATTATTCCAAAGAATAACAGAATCTCATTGGGCATGGATTTGATATGGGCATGGATTTGATAATGAACTAAAGTTATTGAATGTGGAATGGATAATGAATTCAAAATGTGGCATGGAATGTAAAAAGGGGGGGGGGAGTTGCCTCAACACACAACAACACAAACTCTTTAGGCCAAGAAACATGTGAATTGTGTGCGTCTTTAATAATATACATGTCTGTGTTAGGTACTGGTACACGAAGGTTTTCTTCGAGAGAATGAACATCATTTATTGATACACGTATATACTTATCCCCAAATTGAACATTTTGGATGGTATCACTAGGTGAAATACAATAAAAAAATCACTCCAGACGCAACAACATTCACCTGTGAATTCAATGACAATCTACATGGTCTTCCTTATATAAAAAACAAAATGAATAATGTATGACATATATAATAATAAGAGAATAAACATCACTAATATAAGTAAAGTTGTTACAAACCTTTCTGATAATATATTTATAATCTGGAGGTAAAATTATGCATTGTCTATTCACATTGCTTTAGGCCTATATACACATGACATATTCCAAAATAAGTATAGTAAAGTATGAGACATAAATGTAATAAAGTTTTACCAATTATGTGATTACCTTCTCTTTTTTCCTCTTGGATGGAGACTCACATGATTCACTCACATAATTGTAATGTTTCTCGCATTTTTTATAATCACTTTTCTGTCTATTTGAGGAAATCTTCTCAATTAACGACGGTGCAAGTGATTTGCTTTGATAATTCATCAATTCATTCATTGCTTTCTGAAGTTCTCGAATCTTTTTCTTTCTCCTTCCCCTCTTCTTGATGAATCCTAGACTCTAATTCTTCAACATGTTATTTTGATCCCCATCTAGGTATATTAAAGTAAGGTGTAGGAGTGACTGACGCGACTAAGAATGTGTCTCAGAAATGCGTTCACTCTAGGCTCAAGTGCAAACCTGTCGCGTTAGTAATAAACCCGGTAAGTCGGGATCGTATCCACAGGGAAATAGGACAACGAAGTTGTAACGATGGGAAAAGACGAAGGAATCCTAACTTTGACTCTAAAAAGAAAGAAAAAATGATTTGGTTTTGAGAATTGACTACAACTAAGTGCAATTATAAAATAATGAAAAGGTGCAATTATATTAAATTACCTAGAATGCTAATGAAAACTGGTTTAAAACTTTAAACTATGTATGCAAAAAATAGGACGGGAATACAACCCCCCAATCCTAGTGTATTGCAGATATAATACTAATCGTAAATTTAAATGATTAATTTGACCCAGAATTTAGTACTCCTAAGCATTATGTATACGAGGTTCAAGCCCGTGTCATACTTAATTCGAGGACGAGTAAATCGGTATCGCGATAGTGACACTCGAATTGCATTCTAAATCATCTCGATTACCCATAGGCAAACGAGATATAAAGATCTACAATTGTTGTGTACCTATGCAATACGGTCATGATCAATCACTAAATTCAGAGGATTAATGTTATACACATGCAACTAACACATCAGGTTGGGTTCATGTATCCCGACATTGGGAAATATAGCCTAGCATGGTGAAATAATAATAAAAGTGCTGAAAATAAAAGTTACCAGGATTGAAGAACAAGAACATGCAAGAAGAAGTCAAAGATTGAAATTAAGGTGCAAAATATGTGAATCTTTCTCCTAGATGTTCCTACTTTTTATGGAGCTTTTAAATGAATGAAATAAGAATAAAAAGAGTCCTAATGACTAAATATATAGGCTAGAGGTCGTTTAGAAGATTCCCCAAAACATAAAACTCTTTTGGCTAAAAGATAATCACAAAATAAAAATCCCGTATCTGCCAATTTGTCACACTTAGAAAGCGTGACTAATTTTGTAACGGATATGGAGCGTGACTAATTTCGTAACGGATATAATGCGTGACACATGGGCGAACCGGTTCGGGTTCTGGGTGTACTGGTTCCGGTGAATTCGCTGGTTTTGGGCCTCTTTCAACACTTAGAATATTTTCCAACTTTCTTCTTTTCTTCCTTGGATTTTTTCTCAACTTCAAATGATCATAACTCCTTCACCGTATCTCGGATTTGGGTGCCGTTTTTTTTCCAGTATTCTTATTATTCCGAGCTCTTCAAATTTCTAGAAGGCCCCACCTCCGGAATCGGGCTGCAGAATTTTGAAAATTCCCTTGAACTTGCCTTCCTAGCCTTTCTTCTATGATTTTTCCTCAACTTCAAGGGATCATAACTCTTTCACCGTAGCTCGGATTTGGGTTCCTTTTTTTCCAGTGTTCTTGTAATTGAAATATCTTCAACTTTCTACTTGTCCCCAACTCCCGAATAAGGCTAAAAAATTATTGAAATACCCTTCAACTCCCCGCTTCTTGGTTTCTTTCACTATTTTGAGTTCTCTTTTCCATCTTTCTTGCATGAAATACCTGTAAAACACCTAAGAGATACACAAAATATGAAATAATTACCAAAAAGGGTTAGTAGCATAAATATGAGACAAATTCAAGCTATTTACATTGCACGGGATCATAAAAATACTGAAATTAAGGGGATAAATGTGAAGAATTTATGCCTAATCAGTGACTCCTTTTCCCATCCCCATTACTCGACCACTATGCTCTGGAGTACCAAGTGCCAAGGTTAAAATGTCTAAAGTCCCTTGAGTTACTAAGCCCCCATCATGGACTAGCTTCTTCAAAGTGTCCTAAAATAAAGCAAATTATTACGAGTGTTGTTGAATCATATTCTTTTCAATCCTCATATGTAGCACATATCCAAATTTATAAAGATTAAATGAAAAAAATATTTTCTTTACTTTTGAAAGTAACTCACATTTTTTTCACCAACTTCCTTGGTTGCATCATCCTGATATTGTCTATTTCTCGATTGTTGGGCTATTATCCACATTAGACACCTATCATCCTCATCAAATGCATCTCCATGTCTCTTTTTCTATCCCAATAATAAAATAAAATATAAGAAATTAAGCACACAACCCAAAATTCCCACAATGAATTAATTATAGTTATATACTCTACAAATAATATAAGAATTCAATCACATACCATAATATCCTTAAGACCTGCATACCCAAACTTACTAAGCTTATGGTAAACTTATTCTTTGCTTACGTTTCTCGTTGTACATCACTTAATTTCTATGCACTGAATTTATGATAATGTAAGAATTTAACCATACCATGGATAAATGTTGTACATTTACGTGGTAAAATGAATTTAATATACACCTCAAACTTTTGGGATAGTCTTCCTCTTACAAACGCATCCCAATCTTCTTGATCAAATAAACTTTTTAAACTTTTCTAGATGGTTCTGTAGATTACCGGGATCATCTTTAAATGGCTTGACACAACTCTTGGTATGTTCTCCTTTGAAATTCTTCCACGAACAACCAATATCGGATGTAACTCTCTTCATTGATTTGGGGTCCATGTTGAACTTAGCCTTTAATTAATGAATATTATATTACTTAACAGAATTAAAGTAATACCAATATAGACTTAAAATAAAATCATTATAAATTATTAGCATTTACCAACATAGCTATCCATAAATTCTCTTTTAATGACTTTGGGATTTTGGGTCAACTTGGATAACTTATGGGCACCATTGTCCTTGCCAAAAGCCCCCTATAATTTGTGAAATCCTTCCTAGTTTCACCATTTGGTTGTCCTTTTATATTGTAAGTTACTAGTATTCGATCACGAAAATCCATTTTGCTTATTTATTCTAAAACAGCCATGCCTCTAACCTTTCGTTGTTTATTACTTGAATTTTATGATGACTTTGCTAAATGTTATGGACTTTTTGAATGAAAATCATCATCCTCATCCATATTCACTACAATGATAAACAAATAGATTGAAATAAGTGTACATGTTGATGAATAACATGTTGATGAATAATAAATGACATGCTAAAATTAATTTACAGGAAGCAAGAGCATTGTTAATAAAAATAAATGTTATTCATATAATTCTTATTTATAACTGTAAGTAATAAATTTATAAATATTTCATTATTTGAGGGAATCCCATCTTCATTGGATTCCTGATTCCTGGATCCTAGGGACTACTTCTTTAAGATTGAGAAATTATTACAATTCTTCTTGGGTAAACTGGATTCTCCTATTGAAGAGCTACAGGGAAAGTATTACATAATGATAAATCAAGGGTATTGGTAAGGGCACTCTCTATTTTTAATTTGGACACTTATAGATAAGTTAAAAACATAAGATTTTACTTTTTGTAAAGGCACTTACTAAGATAGAGAAGATATTAAAGGGAGGGAAAAGAAAAATAAATAAAATAATAGAGATGAAACGAAAATTGCATATATGAAAATCCTACAGCTCAATTGAGAAAAGAATATGAACTTGCATATAAAAGCCTCACAAATTAAATGTTCTATCCAAAATAAAAATAAATCACTATGAAATGTTAAACGGTCATATGATTGTTAGTTAGTTCTCGCTCAATGGCTAATAAAACACGTGATCTCAAACCTAAGCTACCTGACCCTGATCGTGAATCCATAAAATCTTTTGCCTCCATTCTAACTAATCAAGCACTTATTCAAGACGCGACCCTTAAAACTCCAACAATTTTTAAAGGGGAACCAGCTGTCATATTTTTAAAAGATGAAATTCAAACGCTTGCACACCCTTACAAATATTCTTTCGATGGTAAATTTAGTTTCGGAAGACCTTCAATGGAAACTATTCATAAGTCTTTTCAAACATTTTCTCTCAAGGATTCTTTTTTGGTTGGTTTATTAAATGAAAAACATATCCTATTCAAGATCAACTGTGAAGAGTATTATTTGAGGCTTTGGCTTCGTGATCAATGGTATATTTAGAAATCCCCAATGAAAAGTTTCAAAATGGACTACCAATTTCGCAGCGAATACTGAATTTTTTATCACTCTGCTCTGGATCTCTCTTCTATACCTACCTATCCATCCTTTTAATAAAATAAGCATGTTTTAAATCTCTCAATTGGTTAGGAATCCTTTGAAGTTGGGTGAATCCATAGACTTTATTACTATCTCATGTCAATCAAGGATTTGTGTTGAGATTGAACACACAAAAATTGTCAATGAATGTAACTAAAATTAACACTAAAAAAGTAGTAAAAAAAAACACAATCACACATATGCACATACATATACATGCTATCATCACGCCATTTACCTCCATGAATATAAACTTGCTAAGTTTATTCCCCTCATAAGAAGACCCCAAAACACACTTAATTCGCGATGATTGTATTCGAGCCCTATACAATTTGAATAGTCCGTTAGGTGATAATATATTTGAGAAATTTGATTTTTGGCAATTGTAAATTCTTAAAGGGTGTGCTTCTTCCCTAATAACTAAAAAGTGAAAACAGATTTAAATTGCATTTGCATAAGACAACAGATTTATTTTATCATCCAGGAACATCTCAGTGGGTTTTGTTATTAATCATTCCACTTGCTCATCATCTATCCCAAACAAGTTCATGTTCCATAATTATCCAGTAAGAGATTCTTGATTTAAAACTACAGGTATTTGCCTTAGACACAGTAGGATTCCTCCCCCCTGATAAAAAATGCACTTCTATTTTGAAATTATTTTGTCACTCGTAATGGTTTGGATTATGAGATTTTTCATAATTTGCATCCTGAATGTGGCCACAATCCTATGAGCATGCACTCCCTCTTTAAACAATGTTGGATAAAAAGTAGAGCGCCCATGGATATTTGAAATAGATATCAGCAGTGCTCTAAAAGTCAACCTATGCTTGCCTACTAAGCTTAAAAGTCACTATTCACCTCATCTAAGACCTAAAAAACAGTAAAATTGGCTCTATTGAAGCAAAGAATTTCATAAATGAACTCTTAAAAACTAATCTCACAAGTTTGGGAGATGCTCACAAAAATAGTATATTAAAACCAATGATCTTAGCTATAAATAATACATATGATAAATAGTAACTCCATACATACATATACTAATGTCTAAATGGAGAGTAAACATAAATGATTAGGCCCATATTTAGCAAATTAAACCATTATTTCCCTGCCATCGAAAGCACTTCTTGTGGCATAGTAAGCATACATAAAAAATAAAATCAACTTCTAAATTCTAATTCCAACTAAAAAAATGTATTTAGACATGTTGAGAACTTTCCATCAAGCTTCTTAGTATATCATTTTAAATCTAAACATCAAACATCATCAACCAAATATGATCACATGCATTGATTAATTTTGTATTTAACAAAATATGACCACTATGGAGTGTAAAACGGGATAAGTGATACATAAGTGATATTTGATTAATATTATTTCCCTTATATCATCAGCAATAAAAATAAAACAATGATCAGATAAAATGATATTGCCAAAAAAGCATGAAAATGGTCCATTCAATTGAAGCACTTAATGCAACATAAAGCTCACCCTATAACAGACAACTCATGCCTTCTCATGGTTGTCTTTAACAACATTTAGATAATAACTCGCAAGGTAGTTTATTTATGGATCATACATGATAAGAAAGAAACGTTATAGAATTTTAAAGACTATTAGTAGATTCCTTGAACCCAGAGTTCTTACACACTATAAACAACGTCAAATGAATATTGTATCTAAGTTGTATTGTAAGGAAAAATAAATGTATACCTTCCAAAAAAAGTATGGAAATATATAGAAACTATCATCATAGTTTCACCTCTAGTACGTAATGTATGAAAACTATAGATTTTCACAAAAAAAATATAAATCATGATTAAAATAAATAATGTATTATTTAAACATAAGAAAAAAAAAACTAAAAATAGAATCTCTCAATGATCACCCAAATAACTCCAAAAAATTTACAAAACAACCACCCAATAAAATCTTCTCAAATCTAATAAGAAATGTACTCTATAATTAAATCCATTACATACCATAAAATGTAAATCTGACTATTAATGCAGCAGGTCTTTTAGAGCTTCCTTAAATATATCTGGTGTAACAATAGAGATGGTGTGGCTCGTATTTGGGAAAGATTAGACAAGTTATTAGGTAACGATTCATGGATCAGTAATAACCATTCTTCTTTAGTAGAGCATCTTCATTGTACAAATTCGGATCATAGTCCTCTTATTCTATCTGTGAGAACTAAGGCTGACTTAATTCCAATACCTTTTAGGTTTCAAAATATGTGGCTCAATCACCCGAGTTTCAGTCAGGTCATTACTCAAAGCTAGACTTCTGAATGTTTTGGAAATCCGATGGAGATCTTTTTCGATAAACTCAAGAAGGCTAAGGCAGACTTGCGTATTTCGAATAGAGCAGTATTCACAAATGTTTTTCAATTCATTAACCAAGCAGAGGATGTTGTACTTGAAAAAGAAATTAATTTTGATAACTCTTCTACTGAGAATAAAAAACCTCCCTATTCGCAACCGATTATTTGTACTCAGTCATAAATTCATAATACCATTCAGTCCTTCAATATCATTAGAAATGGATGAATTTAATTCCACACGAGGAAGATTAAAGATCATTTTATTGGAAATAAGCATTACAAAATTTGTTGAAAATAATATCGATATATGTGAATCTTACATCAGAAACTTATCACTGGGGCATGGTTATATAGAATTTTTATATGGTAAGAGAAGAACGCATTTTAACAGAGGTTTATCCCCAATGTTTTAAGATTTTAAATGGACAAATAAAACAAAAACTGTGACATATACATTTTAATATTTTTTTTGCAAATCCTTTAATCACCACAACTTGTTTGTAAAACTTCGCTCATTTTTCTCACCAACATTAAATACATTCACCACAGGATTATAAATGAAGTTAATATACATTTAAGGACAAAATGTGTTGCATTAAGTGTATTTAAAACCAAGACAACCAATGTCAAACAAATTACATTTTGATGGCTATCATTGAAATCAACGGAAGCATTAAAATCAATAACATTACCCCCAAATTTGATACGAGTCAATTCATCTCATATGTACACCAAAAGATATTCACCATAAATGATCATCACCATCAACTATTAGAATATAAATTATAAAATGTAGACTAAACATAGATAACTCTTTAAAAATCATAGATAACTCTAAGCATCAGTAAAACACAACTAACACTCTATTTATTTTTCATTATCTATCCAAATTCCCTCACAATATACACATGCACATGAATTTTCACTTTCTTTAATCAAATCAACATTTGGCAATCCGTTGGCGACGACATGATTTTCGACACATCCAGAAGTGTAGTCATCATCATCACACTCGTAGTTAAAAAATCTTTGTGGAGTCACAAGAACAATTGGCCATTTAGGATCGTGTTGGTCTGGAACATAAAAAACCTGTTTGGCTTGAGAAAGATAATATGAAGGTCACATTCTTATGTCCAACTCTACAAAGATAAACAAATTTAAAGCCAATCTCATATGTCGACCCAATCACACTTGAAAATTGGAATTTTGAAAGAGAAATAATCAAGCATCCATATTTCACTGATGACACCATATAAACTGAAATTTAAAACCACAGGATGCTTATCCTTTGAACTATAAACTTGCATTGTTGTGGCCGTGATTCTAATTCCACTATTTTGGTTAACTCATTTAGCATCATTCTCTTTTGTATGGTAATTACAACCATTAATGGTATAACCCTGATATTTTATCATGTCTCGATGAGATCCTCGAGCTATCCAGTTTAAGATGTCTGAAGCATTGTTGTTGGGGAGATTTAGCTCCTTTTCAAACTAATTTTTTTCTTAAATGTTAGTTACAATTTTAATAGTGTATTAAATCATCACATATTGATAGTAATCATACCCTTTCACGAAGCGAGCCAATAATGGCCTTTTTATGTTCATTTTGTAACCATTTGTCATCTTTGCACTTTTGAGGGTAATTTTGCCTCAAGCTCTCCATATGCTCCCTATAATGGTTCTGATAGAGAACAATCTTTTAACCATTAAAACAAAATACAACATAGTGCATGATTTGTTACAAAATCAACGAAAAGAGAAATTACTCGATATACGGTTGAACATCATCTGTGTTTTACAACACATAACGATGTGCTTGCTCCTATGACAATTTGTCCACCTCAATTACTTTACCAACCCCTATTGGTTTGATGTTGCATATTATATCATCGTCATCATCTATTGTATTTCTACCTAATGGAACCCCAACGGCATCGAGTCAATGTAAAAATTCCATATAAAATTCAATTACTTATTTGGCCATATAACGTTGGGCAATGCAAGCTTCTGGATGATTTCGATTGTTTTCTTGGCCCTTTAATAATTTCATGTTCCTAAAAACATTTTAAATAAAATAACTATTAAATATGTTTACTTATAATCTTATATAGTAATGGAATATTTTTTAAGCATGTGAAAACCTTTCAAATGAATAGATCTAATGACAAAAAACGGGACCACATAGTTTAACCTCCTAACAAGATGTACCATTAGATGCATCATTATATTAATGAATTTCGGAGGGAAGTACTTTCCCAACAAACACATACTCTTCAACTTCTTCACATCCACTTCTTTTGCACAAAGAGCATGAAAGAAAAAGCACACCCTTGTTATTGCAAATCTAACATGCTTTGGAAATACGGATCGAATGGCCATCGGAAGTATCTGTTACATGAGTATGTGACAATCATGGGACTTTAGACCAAACAATTTTAACTCTTGCATCGAAACAAGGTTACTAAAACTTTATTAGTATATCGGGAAATTTAAGCTGAAGCAATGTCTCGCATACTCTTTTCTTCTTCTCTCTAAACAATGAACAACATGCAGGTGGTAAATACGTTCGTTTTCCCTTATATTGGGGTTCCAAGTCCCCTCTTAAACCCAATTATAGAAGATCAAGACGACTGTAACGACAAATTTTTAATTGAGTCATTTGTAGTATTGGCTACATTCCGTTGGACAAAACACTTTTAGGTCATATCAAGTCTATCATTTTAAAACCTTGGATAATTGGGAATTCAAAGTTCACGCTACATCAAAACGCATTCCAATTCCATTTTCCTAAAAAGGTATATGACCAAAAATCAAAAATCTTTTTTAAGCGTTGGATAAATTTTAATTTACTTAAAATTTTTATGAAATTTTTTGAAATTAACTTTTAAATCTATTTTTAGAGAAAAAGAAATTTTCGTTTGAAGTTTTCCTAGGTCGTTTGAACGAAGTGGGTCTAACGAACCAGTTCAATATACACTGGGAACTCGTTAGAAGGATCGTTAGAAATGTCTTTTAAAGGAATTCGATCTAACGAGATTTCTAACGACTTCATTTATTTATGCACTGGACTATCATTAGAAATTCATTCAAACCAGGTCGTTCGAATGAGATTTGTCAGGTTTGAATTTTTTTCCTGCAGTTATTTTAAATAACAGCCTTGTCCACCTCTTTTTCAGTTTTCATAATATGGATGAAAATCAATATTTCGAAAAAAACTTGCACAATTAAAAAGGATAATTCTTATCTTCCTTTTTATGAAAAACTCTCCAACATAATTTCGATTTTTGAATGAACCAAAACCCCAAGATTTCAACCTGAATGTCTTCATGAACATATGCGGTGGATTTTTATGTCCTAGTTAATTGGAGATGGTTCTTTGGCCTTCGGGGGATACCGAGGCATGAATAGTGTTGTGCAACACGTTGGAGCTTCACGTATTACAAATGGAGGTAGCGGAGACAGCATTAGCATGTCTTAGTGAGTCAAGTCTGTAAGTGTTTTAAGTCCCATGTAAAACCTTTATTTGTAGTGGATTTGTCTAGGCCCAACCGTCTGAGATTTTTTCCATTTGGGTTATCCTCGTACATCGGCGCGTTGTGGTTGTGATTTCTTATTTTATTGCATATAATCACCTAGATGTATGTGTAGGATAAAAAGGGTAAAATTTGTCTAATTTTTATCTCTTAATCAAGTTAAAATATCCCATCACTTTAATTGATAATTGGTCATGCTAACTTACGAATTTGCAAAGGATATTTAAATTGAAATATTTAGAAATTTGGAAATTTTTTATAAGTGTAGTGTGTGTCTTCTATGAAATAACCTCAGTTCATATAACCTTACAACTTCAACGACTCTTGACTCCATATTTTGTCTTACCGGGAATGTTGAGTAGCGTCCCTATTATGCTGTCACAAACATTATTCTCAATACACATAACATCCGAATTGTGTCGAACAAGCAAATGTTTCCAATACCCCAACCTAAAGAATATTGATTTTTTTCCCATCATTTGGAGTTATTAGGCTCATACGTATTCTCCTTAGCACATTTTCGCTTTGGTTTCAATTTATCGTTTCCCTTTTGAACTGATCTTTTTCCCCCACATAAATTAATATTTTCAACTTGTTCTAGAATTTGCTTTTCGTTCAATGGAATAGGTTGTTCACAAAACTCTTACTTACCATTAAAAGCTTTTTTTTCTTTCGAAACAAATGATTTTGTGGAAGAAATATTCTATGTGATGTATATACATTCTTACGATAATGATTAAATAAAAAATATGTATTTCTTCATTGAAGGTGACACGTAAACATTGATATCATTTCTAGGCTGTCGCGGATCCGATATCAACCTTATTTACATAAAAAAAAAATCTCTTTGTGCTCAATGACAGCTCAAAGTTATAAGCTTCCAACATGACCGGCCAACAGCTATACTTACTACTAAGAGTACTATATGGATTAGTTCCATACTATATGGATTAGTTCCATCTGCTGAAAGTGATAACCGAAGGTTTATAGCTTCGTTTCTAAACTCCGGCCACTTATCAACCAACTTCCATGTAGGGGAATCCGTGGGATGACGTAACTTACCATCAACTTGTCTTTCGTTTGCATGCCAAGTCAAGGCCCTTGTAGTTTGTATAGATTGAAACCAATTTTTGAACCTAGTAATGGGAGGAAAATACCATAATACCTTTGCAGGCACTCCCACCTTCACCTTGGTTGAATTTTTTTTAACTTATACCTCGCTATTACATAAGTAGCGCATTCAGTTGAATATTTGTACTCTTTTCTATAGAGTATGCAATCATTAGGGCATGCATGTATTTCTTTCATACCCCATCCCAAACACGGACAATGTCTTTATGGCCTTTTTCGTAAATAAAGGAAGTTCATTATCTTCTGAAAATAATTAGGCAAATAGTTCAAGCATGTTTGAAAAGATCGTATCAGTCCACCCACTCTTTACTTTCAAACTGAGTAGACTCCCCAGTGCAGACATCTTCATAAATTTTTTACATAATTTGTAAAAGGGCTTTTTAGCATCCTCAAGCAACTTCTCAAATGATTTATGATACCCAATAAAATCTTTCATTTACTGTCTCAAACATCTCCGCCATATAATCAACATCTCTTAGATTTTCAACCAAATTATCATGATGGATGGGGTCGCCCATGTTGACATGTGAGAAGGTTGAATTAGGAGCAACTTCTTGTGGCATATCCATATACGATAACTTTGATCAATACTGTTCGCATATAAATGACCTTTAATTTATTTTATACTCCATTTAAAGAAATTTCCACATGATGTACATGGACACCGTACAACTACACTGTTCACAACATTCTTCTCTGCAACTTTAAGAAAATATTCAACCCCTTGCAAGTACTCGTTTGATAATCTATACCTAGACACCCACGACTAGTCTGTTCCCATTTCTCAAATTGTACCTATATTAAGGTTGTAAATATTAGTTCTAGAAATGTGATTTTCGTATAAAATAACGTCCAATGGTCGTCTTATTTGAGGTAATTAAGATCACTGCGATGAATTTTAATAGTAAGATGAACAAAACAATTCTTTTATCCTGAGTTGAAGGGGGATGTATTTATTTCATAGGTCAAGGAGAGAAAAAATTATTAACTTCTAAGTTCACTACCACATTTAAGCACTAATCAAATACAATAAAAAAAAATAACTAAACCCTAGTAGCATTCTTGTGGTTAAATATTTGTAATCCATTGATGGCAAGAACAAAAATAAATTACGTTTGATTTTGTTTAACTTTTTTCGAACAGTCATTTGCTTGATGTTAAAGCTTGCCATCATACAACATTTCCAGTAAATACATCCCATACAGGAGTCACTCATATATTAAATATCCTAGAAACAAGTGTGACACCCCACCTAATTAACTACCGGGTGATCAAGCCTTTATTAAATTAAAACAAGGTTCCCATTTGGTTCATTCTTAGCATCACTGTCGAAAACCTTTTAAACTTTACTAACCACCTAGTATTCAAAAAGACGATGCCAAATTTTATCATTTGAAATAAACAAATAACACCATGCCAACATAAGTACAATAACATTAACATCTATGCAATAAATAAGAATCTGAATAAATCCGAGCCAAATCACTAAAATAATAAACTACCGAATAAAACATCAGTTCACAAATCCAATACAAAAGTCCAACCTGAGTAAAAGTCTGAGTACAACGTTTGACTAACATAAATAAAGTAACTGGGCGAAATGAAATACTGAACTTGCTTCGGAATGTTTCATCGAACTAATTAATCAAGTTAGTTCGAAATGTCTCCTCGAATTTGTTTCGGAATGTCTCATCGAACTTTCAATAAAGTTAGTTTGGAATGTGCCCTCGAACTTGTCTCGGATTGTCTCATCGAACTTGGTTCGTAATATCTCATCAAACTTATAAATCAAGTTAGTTCGGAATTTCCAATTGAACTTAGTTTGGATTGACTCATCGAACATGATTCGGAATGTCTCATCAAACTTATCAATCAAGTTAGTTTAGAGTGTCCCCTCAAACTTGTTTCGGATTGTCTCATTGAACTTATCAATAAAGTACATAATAGGTATTCACTCCACCTATATAATAGAGTGAATGTATATATATACTTGTGATATTATCTACTGTGTGATTTAAGTAGACATGAGAGATAGTCGAATCTGAAATTAATTAAGTTGAAGAACACTTAATTATATTAAGAAATGAATTATTACGTATTTATTACATGTATTGCAAAGGATATACGTGGGAAAGATAAGGGCCATGGTTAGTTGACACAATGTTACAATCTAGTGAAAGTGGGAATAGTAACTAGAATAACTTGGATATACGTTAGGCGTGCACACTAGATGAGAGGTCAGAATCTCAAGAGAGAGATCGAGAATTTAACATGTATATAATAACTGCTAATTGTATCATTTATCCACTTGCTATTTTTAAAATCTTTTACAATCGGGCTCTGACCCGTTTCCTTGCATATTATATTTTCTATTGTATCTTGTACATCATGTGTCCATTATCAGGGATGCCGACATAGAATATGGATGTCTCGATGGGTTATAACTGCTAATGGAGATGCAGACTTTGTTTAGACGCTTTCAATCTATTTATTCATACATCTGTAGTATTTACTTTTATTTAGGGCATGTCGCCAAGGATTATAGAGGTTGTAATTAATTATGTCAGAACTGTGGATATCAGTTTTATTTGTTGGTAATGATATATTTAAACTGGAGAGTTTATTCTAGTCACATGTATTCCTGTTACATTTAGTTCAGTTGTGATGTGATGTTACTAAATTATTATTACATATTATGGAATGATTTTAATTAAATTAAAAATGGAAAAGTTTTGACACTAGCTTAATTATTTAGTAGGTGAATTAATAAAGAAATTATTTTTCGACAGTGATGATGAGAATGAACTAACTGGATATTCTGATTTAATTTATTAAAGGACTGATCACCTAGTATTTAATTAGGTGGGGTGTCACACTTAGTTAGGAATGTCCCCTCGAACTTGGTTCGGATTGTCTAATCGAACTTAGTTCGGAATGTCTCATCGAACTTATCAATCAAGTTAGTCCGGAATGTCCCCTCGAATTTCGTTCAGATTATCTCATCGAACTTATCAATCAAGTACATAATAGGTATTCACTCCACCTATATTTAAATTAGTAGGTATACACACAACCTAATTATCCATGCTCGTACGTAGAATATTTCTCTCGAATACTCACCATACATAATACTTTACGATTTATTCCCACTATCGTATTTATTTTACTATTCACCCAACTCTAAGGGTCTTGGTTGCACTTTTTTTTAATTTCAGAAGTTAACTCTCTCTTAACCTATTGGTCTTCTGTTTAATTGATTTAAAATACCCATAATTAGTTACCTTTCTCTCCGATAAATTACGACATTATTTAACCCAATTCATCCTTAGCTTAATCCTCTCAATATGAACAAATCACCACCCTATCATAGGCCAACTATAAAATAATAAGTTCTTCATTATTATATTAATAAAGTCCCAAAAGTTTTCCCGAACAAAATTCAGGAGTTCTAGGCTTAAAAGGGAAAATCTTTTGTTTTCTGGGAAATCGAATCGATTCTCCAGGAGGCCGAATCGATTCAAAATGGTAATGTTCGTCTCCTTCGTCTAGCTTATGCATTTTTCCACCATTTTCATTTATCAAACTTACATGATAATTCACCAAAATCATATCGAAATGTCCTAAACCATTTATACATATATTAGGGTGATTTCTAACGTGATTAACTCATTAAAACTTCACGAATTCAATTCAAGATCAGATTATGTTTAGAACCCCCATATAAACCCTAGTTTATGTGTTTTCCAAGTTTGTTCATCAAGAACCCCGATTTAATTCGTTCTAATCACCCAAAATTCCCTGATTTTGTGTTATAAACATAAAGGAATATCTCTACATGCATTCCTATCTCAATTCATGAATTAAACCCACCCAAAACCATATTGAT
Organism: Sambucus nigra; assembly: GCA_949130495.1. Lineage (NCBI taxonomy): Eukaryota > Viridiplantae > Streptophyta > Magnoliopsida > Dipsacales > Adoxaceae > Sambucus > Sambucus nigra. Next base: position 458,639,434 of record OX422210.1, on the reverse strand, counting down.
TCTTCCAAAAACATGAAATAAAATCCTATCTAATTGGATATTATAACATGTGTACAATAGTCACAAGATAAATACTTGTCTCTCAATAACAGGTTTGAAATTTGTTGGTTTGATGGTGTGGTTGTTCTCCCCTCACTCCGATCTCGATTCCACCGCGTTCGGGGCAAAAATGGTGTAGGAAACCTGGTTCTCTCCTCCTCTTCCTCTCGTGTGGCCTCTCTTACGTTTTCTTTGTGTTAACCCTAGTTCCCTTTCCCTAGTGTTAGATATAAACTTAATATTTTTGGTGTTCCACAAACCACGAACTCTTGAATGACCGGAATGCCCTTAAACGATGTCGGGATGGTTTAAAATTGTCCTGGGACCCAAACTATATACCCAAGTACACTTTTTTGACCATGTGGACCCTTCCCAAACCAAAGGTGACATCAAAATAACCATCCGAGTCACTTTGCAAAATCATCTTATTTCCACCTAAAATTGCAACACGCGTCAATTTAAACTTAAACTGAATCAATAAAATCTAAATCCTGGAATTAGATAATATCTCCCAACTAAATGAATTTTTAAATCACCCATTTAATGAATTTCCAAATTCTCCAAAAATACGGTGTTACATGCTTCCCCCTTTACAAAGGAATTTCGTCCTCAAAATTCGAATAAGGCTCGTACTCTAAACTCTCAAATATAATCCTATTCACATACTCTTAAATGGGTGCCCATACACCCTATATCCATGCATATTTGCACCAATGTTATACGACTTCACTAGTCTCCAATTTAACCTAGTTATTATCCCTCGAATATAATTGTATAAACAAAACATAACTAAGGTACTAACCCTATATCCTAATGACCAAACATATCCCCACTTCCAACGTTGCGATAAGTTTCATGCGTGGGACGTGTCGCAAAGAAAAATCCAAATAAGGAACCCCCCGATACACTACTACCTAACATTGTCGGTTGTCGAGATCCGTTAGGCCCTCAATCCATTGTACATGCTCCCAAATCTCCGTCTCTCAATATAAAAGTATACTTATCCAGTCTCGTGTTATAAGAGACAACATATAACACAACGCTCTGCGTATCTCTAAGCTCTTACTATCTCTAGGTACTCAGCGCTAAATCAATACCAAGCTCTATCTCTTCGCTCGACAATGACCCAAAATACCCTGAATCACATCAGTAAACATCCCTACTCATTAGGATATAATATAACCATACAATTATATTTCTATAAGTCTATCATGCACACATTATAACATATATACACGAATATATAGGCTAGACCCTCTTTCAGGTGACACCTAGCAAAATAAATCATGCGATGTAACAGCGAACACAAGATCTCACTATCACAATCTGCGATCTATCAATCCATCACTAACCAGAAAAAACTCCGCTAGTAGTCTACTCTAGTTTCTTAACCCTCGAAGGCAGTAAACTAACACGTAATACAACCATTCTTTTAGTGTACACACTAGCTCTCTCGTAATGACCATTGGAACTCCTTTTTATCATGGTCCTTGATCGTGACAATCAAGACAAAATAGTGTAGTGGTAATTGTAATTTAGATTTCAGAGTATTTACATGAGGGCATATCTAACTATATATCCTAGGTCCCTAGTATAGTCTAAGATCCAGAAAATGGGCCCAAAATTCTCTAAAAGCCCCCCATTTGACTAAATCCCATGGCCCATACATATTTATATTAGTGCAAGCTAGGGTCTTAAATTAATGATCCATGATGAAGGGCCAAAATAGGGAGAAGAAACACTATTCACATTTTTGTGAAATTTTTAGGAGAGAGAAAGTGATTTCTTTCATATTTCACCATAGTATCATCTATAAAAGTGCCCGTACAAAAAGATTTCTTTTGGTGGATCATGTAATAGAAGATTCGAGGCATTTAAAGCATTTTGGCAAGGTTTTCAGATAACTTAGACGTAAATAATATTTTCATCTTATTCAACTTTATTATCCTCATATGAATCATAACCTGATTCATTATGGTATTGTATTCCAAACCCTAAGTTTAATTTGTAAACCTAATTCTTATTTTTCTTTCAATTACATGGTATTTCCAAGTTGTTAGCGATGAAATAATTCTTCATTTTAAATACCAATCCTAAGTTTCTTCCTAATAATTGGTATCTAAGACCTCGGATGTAGAATGATCATGTTTTGGAAAGGTCCACATTATCCACTAGCTTAAATCACATGTTAACATTTTAGAAATTGATCAAATCAATATGTAATGTTTGTACTAACATAGTTTTTTTACGACTTGAATGTTTGCATCCTCTCCATTATGGTCACATGAACGTTTGTTTATGTAATGGATCCTACAATAGTTTACCAGCAATTAAATTGCTCCCACATTCGATTTGGTTGTGGTAATAAGAGTTTTTAATTATTGCAAATAATTGATGTATTCGGAAATATTTATGAGGGGATATAATCATTAGATGTTAGGATTTCATATTATGCATCAAGTTTTTATTTTGTGTAAGATTCATGGTTTTCAGATGATTATGATCAAGAAGAGAGTTATTTTAATGGAGTATTAAAGGCTAGTGGAGGTCCAAAATGATGTAGTTTTGACAAGGATTCAAAAGTCGTAAAGTTCAATAAGAATGAAGAGAAGAAGTAAGGAGGCAGACCATAATTGGGCCAAAGTTAAGTCGTGATCGCATCGAATTAGTCCACGACCGTGGTAGTCTAGGCCGCGAACATAATGGTACAGACTGCGATCAAGACCAAGACAAGGACTAGAGCGTTTTGTTTTAATGGGAACCTTTCCTCTACAAATTTATTTGTCATGGGAAACTTTTCGTCGACAGACTCCTTTTGGGCTTGATTTCCTCTTCAAGATGGTTTATATCCTCAAGGAGCCTTCTCAATGAGGATGTCTAGGCTATGATTGAAAGGGGCAATTTGTCCCTTTAAATATATTTGCAATTATTTGCAATTCTCTTTATTAATTTACGTTGTGTAATATCTTTTGATAATTAATTAGTTAATTATGGACAATCTATTTGTGGACATCATAGTTTATTTTATTAAGACCGATGTAGATCAACGGTTTTCTTGGAAAATTCATGTTAATTTATTCTTTTTGGAATTGAATTGAGAAATCTGTGTTTTGTTTTAATTTAAAAAAAGTTTAATTTTTTAAAAACTAAATAGTGAGATCAGGTAATTTAATGTGTACGCATAAATTGGAAATTATTAGTGGAGTTAATCGTGATTAAATAAAGAAAGAAAATATTCATGGTAATTTTGATTAGAATTTTTGAGTATTTATTTGGAAGCTAATTTAATTATTTGTCTTGCATTCGTAGTATAGTCCAATACCCAAATCGTAGGCCTAAAACTCTCTTGAAGCCCAGATTAAGGAAATCCCATGCACCATACCTATATATAATATTATTTTAATCTAGGCTGTTAGATTAATTATCCATGATGGAGGGTTGGAGAGGGAGAGTAAAAATACTATTCACACTTTTATGAAGGAGTGAGGAGAAAGAAAGTAATTTCTCTCATATTTCACCATATTTTCATCTCCACATATGCCCACACATAGAGCTTACGTTATGCAGATATATTTGAAGATTCAAGACGTTCAAAATTTTCTAGAAAGGTTTTCGTAGACCTTGAGGGGAATAAATAATTTCATCTTGTTCAACCTTTATTTCCTTATACGAATAACAACATCCTTTATGGAATTATATTCCAAACTGCAAGGACAAATTTCGTTCTTGTGTCATGTTTGTAGTTAACATTGAATTTTTTTAATATAGACTTTACTCCATTTGAACAAAACTATTTGAGCCACCAGTTAAAACATTCTGGTTTCTACCTTCAAGTCTATGCAATGAAGACACGAGGTTCCGTGACCTGAGTAAGGAGACATCAAATTTATGCCAATTTTTCTCTTCATCCGTGGCATCTCAAAACAAGCTAAAAAAATTATTATGTTGATCCATGGATTTCTCGTGTTGGGTCTTTTATTTTTCATGAGGAATTTTTTGAAATTTTTTATAGAAATTTTTTTTTGCTGTTAAATCCGTTCATCCGAGTTTTGTTTGTTTTTTAAACGAGTTTGCAACTTCATTGAAATGGAATTTTGTTTTGTTTCTAATGAAACTCGTAGTCTTATTTGAACGAGTATTGGTACTGGTTTCAATTAGAATACTGGTTTCTGTCTAATGACCTTCGAACGAGAACTCTACCTAAGTTTGAAAGTGCGATTAGAATCTCGCTCGAAGCTTATTCCAATGAAATTACTAATGTCGTTTGAATGACTGGTACTCATCCAAACAAGATGGCCAAATTTGTTTGAATTAGTTGCCTCATTTTACGTGCCACTATTTTTTCTATGTTTTTCAATATTTAATATGGCACAACATTCCATTTTTATTTAAGGGGTTTTGAAAACTTTTTTTGATAGAAAAAATTATTACTTATACTACTTTAGAGATCTAGGTTTCGACATAATATTATGTATTCATATATTAAGTTTTGAGCACCAAAGATGATTTACTCTTCATAGGTTCAAGTATTGTTTCTCACGGTGATTTGTGTTATTGTGTGGTGATGTCTGGCTATAGATTAATGAATACGAAGATGTGGGAGGACTATGTTGTGATGCCATTGGTGGATTCCTGTAGTTGCTGCAAAGAGAATTCAATGAGAGAATTGCATCAGGATTGATGGGATTCGAGTTAGTGAGTAAGCCATCCATGGTCCTTGAATAAACCCTATGTCATAGTGGGTTCGTATAGGTTAGGTCGTTCAAAGTTTTTCTCATTGTGGGCTTTCTCTTACATAATGGTGTTTTGTGATTTCTCTTTAATTTGTTAATTTTATTCTTGCATGCTCACTTAGATTAACTTTTAGGCACGATAAAATCGGGAAAAAATTTCCCAACATTTGTTTAATCCTTGCTCTATTTAAAATTACGATAATTACTCACTTGTTAATTCACTCGATTAAAATTCAAATGTGTTATCCTATAAGCACACCCACTTGGAGTATCAATTTTAACTTGGTATGAGAGCCAAGTTGCACTAAGATATTCAATTGATCCTTAGGTTTATGTGATTTAGGGTTTCTCAATGAAGTTTAATCGTGAGGGCAGTTCTGTTACCCGACCTTTAACGTTTGAAGGTGCATAGTATCACTATTGGAAGGCTCAAATGATATTTTCCTTAAAATCCATATATGGGAATGTCAGGAACTCGATGGAAAAGGGTGATCTCATCCTAATGAAGGTGGTTTATCTAAATCTCATTCCTTTTAGACTAAGGAAGATTCCTCAAATTTCAATTTGAAGGGTGTGAACATTATTTTATGTTCTATCAAGACTAAAGAGTTTAAGCGTATTATGACTTGTGAGAGTACAAATGATGCTTAGGAAAATATAAAATCTACGAATGAGGGTAGTGAGATAATTAGGACTTCTAGGTTGCGAAATTTGACAATTAAGTTTGAAAAGATTAGGATGGAAGAGAACGAGTCTTTCGATCCTTTTTACACTAAATAGTTAGATATTGTCAATTCCTCATTTAACATAGGTGAACATATCCCTAAGACGAAAGTGGTTAGGACATCTTATGGTCGTTTCTTGAAAGATTTAATGTCAAAGTCACTGTCCTAGATTCTCTAGGCACTGTTGATACTCGTTGAGTCTAAGAACTTGTAGTTGATGTCCAAACCAATGAGATGAATATGTCTTCCCTATTAAAAAAGAAAATAAATAAATAGTTTAGCATTAAAACCCATAAGGACGACATGTTTGATTTCGATAGTAAGGGTGATTTAAAACCCGAAGCGAGTGATAGGTTTATGAAAATTTCAATAAATTTTTTAAGCTTATAGAAAGAAAGAATTGTAATAAGAAATCTAAAAACTTTAAGAAAGTCCGTGATAGGAAAAATAGGATAATCCTAAGAAGGTGGACGACTGGGACAACTGTTATAAGTTCTAAGGGTTTGAGCTTAGTGATTTTGAGTGTCCCACTAAATTAAGAAAGGAAAGTAATAATCCTAAATCTTACAATGCAAGCCTTATTGATAGTGAGTCAGAAGAGGAAAATAATTCCCCCGTGGGACGTAACTACATGCTTTCATGGCTAGTCATGTGAGTTTAAATGAAAAATCTTCTAACGAAGAAGAAAAACATTTGCACGACAATTTCGAGGTATAGTATTTTGAGTCCCATATTAATGATGGTTGGGGGGGGGGGGGGGGGGGGGGACGAGATGATTGTTGAATATGAGAGTGAGTTATAAGTTTCCTTTCATGAATTGCACACATAATCGTTGGAATTAAAAAGGGCAAACTTGAAATTGTAGGCAATGTTGAAAGAGAGTGCCATAGGAAATAATGATAAGTTGACTGAGTATTTGAGGGCATGTGAGAAAACTCTTATAGAGAATCTCCCATACGTTAGTGGAGGGGGTATAACTTTCTAGGAGTTATTAATTATATGAAAAAGGATTCCCTAAATTTTTATGAGTCAAAATTTTTGCTCAAGTCTAGAATTTCGGAGTTAGAAGATGAATTTAAAGACTCAAGGAGTGTCAAATTTAATTTGGAATTTAGGTCGAAAAAATTGGATAAAATTTTAGGAACCTTACACATAAAAAATGACATGATAGATCTAACCTATAAATATCCAATGCTTTCGCTACTAAGGCCAAGACCAAGATTGTGAGAGAGTCAACCATTGCCAGGTACATTCACAAAGGTCAACCCGAGTGTATCCTTACTCATGTTTACACATGCGTAAATTGCGATAGGAAATCTCACCTTGAGAGGTTTTTCTTTGATATTAAAAGAGGTCCTAGGAAGTGTAAGTCTTGTGTCACCATGTTTTCCAAAACATAAGGCACAAAATCATCATCTCTTTGGTTACAGAAATCTGATTTGAGGGACTTAATATTAGTCTTGTTGATTATCCCATATTTTCACACGATTCATCACATGCTATATATTATAAGTAATTATTTTTACATATTTTTCATAAAATAGTTTTGTTCATCATGTTATATGTTATAAGTAGTGTTGTGATGTTTATATCCTTTATATTTTGATTCTTCATTTTTTTAGTCTATACAAAAAAATATATAAATATTTTCTTTTCTTTTGTATTATCTTTTCTTTTGAAAAATTTACAAAAACTCAAAAATATATATATATATATATTTTCATTTGTGTGGTAGTTTGACACATTTGGTGTGGCATATTGATGTGTTCGAATCCGATTCATTTCATATTTTCCACGTGGCTAGGACGCTAGAGTATGACGTGAAATGTTTTGGATTGTTTCTTAATTATGCCTTGTCATAGAACTGTTCTTATTTGATTTTGCTTAATGGAATCATCTAAGTATATGTCTACGAACACACTTTGACAAGTCATTTTAGGATATAATATCTATTTATGCATAAGGTAAGTAAAGTGTTCTCCTTTCAATCTTACCAAATACATATATCTTTATATCTAGGGGATTTGTGCATATAACAACTGTTGTGCGTGAGGATGCTCTTAGGTTTTACAAAAAAAAAAAAACATAAGAGAGTGCAATAGAAAGAGATATGCAGGGAGTAAATCTTATTTTCATGCTAGGACACTATTGGCAAGAGCCTTTGGAAAAGAAAAATATTTTTTTAAGGCTAAAGTTTTGATATTGATCATCATAAAAAATGAAATTTTTTATATCGAAGATCAATAGGTTTACACAATGAGTCCTAGTTCATCCTTAACATTTGAATTTATTGGTTGGAGAATTATTAATATTTTTTGGCTTCTGTTAATTTCCATTTTGAGTTCATGTAATTTTGTCACTTGAGGTTGAATCTAAGTTTGATAAATTAAGATGGTTGAATTCGATATCCTTGCACTATCTTGAGTGTTTGGAGCATATTTTTTTTCTATTTCACGCCCCTACTGTAATACCTCGTCCCAATGATTTAATTAAATTATATATGGATTCTGTATGAGGAGGAGTTAATGATAATTGTTGAAAATTTGTGGGTAACTAATTGGATTAAATAAAGAGAATTATTGTTTAAAATAACTCCGATTAAGTCATTTGAATAAAATTGGGTACCTCTTTAAAAGACTTTAGAAGTTGTAGTATTTTGATAATAAATATATGCACAAGTTTAAATATGATTTTTGTTGGGTTTAACCTTGAAATAAGAAAATATGGAAGTTTAGTCTTCAAAGTATGTGAAATTGAGACTAAGAGATGTGACGTGTATGAGGTTAAAAGACTACAAGTTAAATAAAAAGAAATGATAATTTTCTTTTAAAAGTAGTCTTAAGTGTGAATGTATTTCCTGAATGAAGAAGTAAACAAATATGTGTTGAGAAATATCGTTAAAAGTGTTAATTAAGTGTTAATGAGAGAAAATGGAAAAGTTAGTATGTAATTTAGAAATGTTGTAAAGAATTAACACTTATGGAACTAAATAAGAATTAATGGTGTAAAGATGTTTTCAATTAAGTATAATATTACTCCAAGTGTAAAAAGGTGTTAAAGGGTTAAAAAAAATTATGAAGTTAGTGTGGATGACTTAATTGTATTTTTTGGAAAACCAACACTTGTGAAATTGGAGTAAAATGTGATTTTGAAAATAAATGGGTAAAATGATAATTTTACTTAAAGTGGAACATTTTTATGAAATAAAAATGTTAGAAAGGGTGTCAAATGAAGTTTTTCTAAATGAGTATGATTTTTGGAATAAAAAGTGTAAAGGGCGTGAAATGGCAAGTGTAACACAAATGGGGCGGTAAAGTCTGAGTTTTTTGGCTTCGGCCGGCTAAAAAGGATAAGTCAAATAATATGGATATTTGTAAAATATTAAAACACATTAAAAGGAACTCAAATGACACCTGGATAAAGCAAGAAGGGCATGGATCCCTTGGGTGAAAATCCCTAAATCACTAGCCAGAGCATATGGTGCGCATAGCCATCGGTGTGGAGCTCATGTAAGTATGCAATATTGGAAGATTCTAAGAAAAGAAAACGTAAATATGGAACATATCAAGAAATGAGTTCTGTGGTAAAATGTGTTAATACAACCTAACTTAAATGGATGTAATAAATATTTCGATAAAGGTGAAATGGACAAAAATGTGTAAATCTATTAATGTCCATAAGATAAGATAAAAAGGGCAAAGTAAATAAGTGATGAAGCAACCAAGTTGTTAAATCCATAATTTGCATAAGTATGTATAGAAAACGGTTTTCAAATGACAAATAAGTATTTTCTAACATGGTGAGTGCGTGTGTTGAAATGGTGTTTTTCAATGAACATACGAAAGTAAATATAAATGAAGGAATTGGTTAAATTCCGGTAAAGGTATGAGTTTGGATAAATCAAGTGTAATGATTTCAAATGTGTTAAATAAAGTGAGAATACTAAGTATGAATAAAGAAAGCCTTTAATAAGATTAAGGTAAATTAATCTGGACAAATAAGGTTTTTGGAAGTAAAATGGTTAATGCATTTAATATGTATTTTTCAAAGGTATACTTATGTAGATATATACATATTTTCGCATGCATGTGATTGTAACCGGTGAGCATTCCTTTCTGGCGTTTGTTTCTATGGTGCTTATGTAAATCCCACTGGGCACAAGCTCAGATCCCCTCCTTATTACGGTAAGTTGGGAACGGTTTCGTATTTCGAGGGCGTTATGCCGACAAGTATATCTTATTTAGGTTTACGTTAGTAGCTCTGTTTACTTGGAATTCAGGGTGCTCCCCACGGGTCCCTCACGTAGTTTATCTTAAAATTAGAATCGCATGTTAACTGGACTAGCAACATTATATAGGTTGTTCCATTGCACTTCACACCGAACGCTCGGGTCGGACCGAGTTGGTCCACGGGTATCCCATAAATTCGGGTCGGGGAGTTACACCTACACTCCATTCTGCATTGTTTTGATGAAAATTTATATCGTACGAGTGTGGAAATCATGTTTTTGTGTGTCATTTGTGGTCATCATGAGTGTCATGTCATATGTGTGTCTATATATGTATATATGGTACTTATTTGAGTTTTTGCGTGCATTTAATCCATGTTTATCATTTCTTATGTTTTGGATTATTTGTAATTGTGTTGTAGTGTATTTATTATTGATATCCCACTTCACATGGCATGATATAATTGATTTCTTTATGGTAACTTATTTCCTATTATACACATTCACTTTTGTCCATGTCTGAACAAAAAGGGGAGAAGCTTAGATTGAAAATGAGGAATTTCGTATGCGGGGATTTTTTTGTCTAACATTGTTATATATTTCATATTCTATTTGCATTTAAAGGTTGTGTTTAGTGTGAAAGATTGAGCTTCAATGCAACAAAGTTTCATAAGATCAAGACTTCTCAAGAGATAGAGTCGATTTAGTCCTATTTGTATTTTTTTTCTTTTGGAATTTGGAGATTGGGCATTAGACCTTGACTACCTAGTTTTTATATATTGTTTTGTCCTGGAATAGCCAGAGGGGGAGATTCGTAAGGATAAATTTTTTCATTGTGTTAAGTTTGTAGTAAATATTAAAAATTTGTAATATTGGCTTTATTTTATTTGGTCAAAACCACTTGAATCATAAATTAGGATGTTTTTGTGTGTACCCTTAAGCCTATGCAATGAACACACGACATGATATGACCCCAGTAAAGTAACATCAAATTCATGCCGAGTTTCGTCTTCATCCTAGTAATCTCAAAAAATGTATACATATTTATTATATTCATCCCTGAGTTTCTCATGTTGGGTGTTTAATTTTGTATGATGCATTTTTCGGAAAAGTTTTTATGAAAAATATTTTTATTTTTAAAAGTCATTAAAACGAGTTTTGTTTGTACTTCAAAGTTTTGTAGTTTTGTTCAAACAACATTTTATTTTCCTTTTAACGAGATTTGTAGTCTCGTTCGAACGAGAACGATCTTTTAACGACTTTCAAACGAGAGCATTCTGCATAAGTTTAAACTTGTGATTGAAAGCCCACTCGAAGCTCATTCTAACGAGATGGACAAAGTCATTTGAATGAGTTGCCTCATTTTGATTGCCGCCTTTTTCACATTTTTCAATATTATATAGGGCACAACAATCATTTTTATTTATATGGTTTCGAAAATAGTTTTTCACATAAAAAACTATTACCCTTTTACGCCCTAGTTTAGAGATCCAAGTTTCGACATCATGCCATGTATTGAGATCTCATGATTTGAGCACCATATATTGTTTACTTTTCATCAGTTCTTTTTGAGTATGGTTTGGCATGCTGGATTTTGTTTCGATGTGTGACAAAGTCTAGTTAGAGAACGGTGGATACTGAGATGCGAGCGAAATGCTTTTTGAAGCCATTAGTGGATTCCCGCGATTGCAATGAAGAAGATTCAAAGAGATAATTGCATCAGGCATGAAGGAAGACGAGTCAGTGAGTAAGTCATATGTCGTCCTTGTATAAACCCTATATCATAGTGAATTTGCGTATGCTCGTACAATGCGCAGTTTTGTGATTAATATTTGCTTTGTTTATTTTACTCTTGCATGCACACTTAAATGAATATTTAGGCAAGATAATATTGGGTGAAGTTTACACAACCTTTGTTTAATTTGTGCTTGATTTAAAATTGAGATATGTTGCCCAATGACTCTTGCAAAGCTCAATTTTCTACTTTAAAATAAGATTACAGTCGCATTATGTTAATTGCCATAATTGCATGACAATACTAAATGATTATATTTTTATATAAATGTGTATGTTGATGTAAAAAATTAGATAGCTCTAATTATTCAATCACAGATAAATAAAATGAGACAAATATTTTAAAGTGGTTCAGCCTTATATGAATGGCCTACGTCCACTGTTATGTTATTGCTGAATGTTTGAGAATTCTCGAGTATATGTTTTCACAAGAAATTCTGGTCCCCTTGAATGAGGGTGATACAAGGTATTTATAGCCCTTAGGCTGTTCATGAAAGGGTTGATACATTAAATGATATACATATGAAATGGTAATACATTTAATTGAGCGTGTGCGTCAAGATGATAAACATTCAATGAATAATTGAATTGTTGATTATCTGGCAATTAATGATACGGCCGAGATGCAACTCGAACCGCCTTAGTTGCTCGTCGTTCAGGAGTTCCTCGGAGCGCTAGAGTACCTCGGAGTGCTGAAGTTCCTCGGTGTATCCTCGTTGCTCGGAGAGAACATGAGTTAGTCGGGGAAATGAACTTCCTCGTTACTATTGTGCCAAGTAGATTGACACATGTCTTCATATTATTCGTCCATATCAGCATACTAATTTTGGTATCAACAGAAGCCTCCAATGTTTCATATTTCGAACTTTGAGGAGTATGGAACATTCTTTCTTGGTATATGGTGATATTAAATGACTTTCCTGGGTTTTAGGAGCCTTTTCTTCATATTTGAATTTCTTTCAAATTCACAGAATCCGCCTTTTTCGAATTTTTATGAGTGCTTCGATCTTCGTGCATTTTTGTCCTTTTAGCCGCCGATGGCGTATTAGTTTCTTTTGTGTAATCATTTCCTTCGCACCTTCCCAAGGCAAAGTATTTAAACTTCTTAGGTAACCATACCGTCTTCTACCTTTTCCAATTTTCTGCATTCAAGCTTTCTGTTCTCTCTCTCTCTTGTGCGTTCATCTTTTCCTTCGCTAGTTGTCAGCTCTTCCTTTTTCCTGTAAGATTCTCTTCTTTTCTTCTGTATTTCTTTTATTCACTATGGTTTATATTGTGGAGTCCGTTGAGAAATTTTGTTTCGATTTTTCCATTCCTTCCTGGGTAACTCTGGAGGTTCTTTCTGAGCCTTTAGATTATTTTCGATTGGCTGAGGGACATTGGTTCCCCAGTCTATTCATTGCTGAATGTGGATTTTCTTTTCCACCAAACCCCTTATGCTTAGAGTTCTGTCAGTACTTTGACGTTGTTCCTGCAAAAATAGCCCCTAATTCATGGAGAATAATTAATGGGGTGTATAAGTTAAATCTAACTCATGGAACTCGTATAGGGATTCCTGAGATTATGTATTGCTATAGATGGGCTATTTTAGATCATGTTTATTACTTAAAAACTAGGTTTTTAAATAGGGCTCTTGTAGTTAACCTCCCTGATGCAAATAGAGATTATTTTGAACATGGGGTGGTTATTAAAAATTGGCAATATGCCCCCTTGGTTAGAGATGCAGTATACCAGGATCCTAAATGCCCCCCATATGGCAATGGGATAGGTTTATTCTCATTTTCCTTTACTTATGAAATTATGCTTTTATCATATTTGACAAAATGTATGACTGATATCTTATTATGTATTTATTTGCAGTTGATAGTAAAAGAAAAACTCCAAAAGAATCAGAGGTTAATATTAAGCATCTGAAACTTATCTGGGGTTTGCATAAGAACGTTGCAGACGAGCACATCAGGTCTGCATCATATTTGCTGCAGTATAGGAGCTATACGACTTCTTATACTGCTCGTCCTGTGATTAGATCTGTTGAGCCAGCCTCAACTCCAGAGGATTCTTCTTCAGATTCTCACATCCCTTTAAGTCAAAGAATGGGCAGGAAAAGAGCTCCCCCGCTCTATTTGATGACACTACTTCTGCTGCTGAAGCCAAGAAAAGAAAAATTGATGTCCCAGAGGGGACTAAGAAGGTGGATGTTGCACCTTCCAAAGCTACCGAGAAGCCCCCAGTGGCTGCTACCAAGAAGCCCCCAGTGGCTCCGAGCAAGAAGGTTGCTCCTGTAGAGATGACTGCTATCTCTCCGACCAAGAGCTCTTCCTTGGTTGAAATTGCTGAAGTTCCTTTGAGGAGATTGAGGAAATCGTCCTCAGTCAATTTGGCTGAAACTGCCAATCTGACTGAAACCATACCAGTTGGTGGTGTTGGTGTTCCAAACATCATTCCTCCAAGCTCTTCCATGAGCTCGGTAAAAACTTGGATCATACCCGAGGTCCAAGGAATTGATGAAAAGATTTCTAGGGATATGGTGACATCCCTAGCTACCCGTCACCTTGCTTCAGTAAATTCCTCACACTCTGAAGTTCCTTTCTTTCTTTGAATACTTGTATTTTTGTACTGACCTGTCACTTTTTCCTTTGTTTAGCTGGTGAATTGTTTTAACAACATCATGAAGAAAGATGAAGCAATTAAAGCTTCCAGCTCCTCGTCGGGGGTAGAGGATGCTTTGCTGGGTTTGACCCAATCCTTAAAAAATTCTCGTCAGCAGTATAGTGAGGACAAAGCTGTTTGGGAGAAAAAGTTGTCTATAGTTGAAGCTGAGAAGGTGAAGTTGGCTGAGATCTCCAAGAGTTTGGAGAATAAGGTGAAAAGTTTAGAGATTGAGCATCAAAAATATGACGATAAGCTCAAGAACTTTGGAGAGCTTGAAGATAAGCTGAAAAAGGCAGAGGAAGAGTTGTCCGTCCTGCGAGAGGTAAAGCACCAAAAAGAAGAATTGGATGTGAAGTTAAAGACTGCCGAGGATCTTCTATCCGAGAAGCTATCCTCGGAGAAACTGAAAAGAAAGCTCGCAGTTAAAAAATCCTTCAGCGCTGGCTGGGATAAAGGATGGGACAAAGGGATTGCTGCGATGACATCCCAAGTACAATACGGGAAGTTGAAATACTTCCGAGGTGGCTGGGTAGCTTCCCTGCAGGAATTGAAGATTAAAGACGACTCTGAGCTATTTCAGCTACACCTCCCTGGTCCTCCCCCACCAATTGTAGAAGAAGAAGAAGATGAGCCTATCTCTGATGAATCTTCCATGGCCATAGGTGATCAAGTCCCTGCCTCTCTACCTTCTGCCAACGAGGACATTTCTTCCATGCTTCCTCCTCCTGAGAAAATTTCAACTCCTGCTGATCAAGCTGCTGTTACCACCGAGCAACCAAGCTCCTCGTCCCAGCCTCCCGAGAAAGTCTTAGGAGACAAGGAAAAGGTGTGAAGTTGTTCGGTATCATTTCTATCTTTCATTATTTGTAATCAAACAATGTAATCTTTTTGTGATCTAATAAAATACATCTTTGTTCATCTCTGTTGTTGATGATTTGTTTTTGTTGACTGTTGTCTTCTTTTCATTATTAGTTTGTGGCTAGAATGGAACTGATATCTGCACATGATACAAAGCTGATGCAGTAATGCCACAAATATTATAAAGCTAGTCATACAAATTTGAGTGTATCAGAAATTGCTGACATCCTTGGCCATGATGCCTCAGAACAAGCAATTGAGGCTTATCGGTACTTGAAGGATTTACTTGACCGAGCTGTGGCCAACAACGTGGCCTACTATGACTTGATTGAGGAGCTTCATTATTCCTTAGAAGATCTACAACATCAACACAATGAATCAACTGCTTTGCTGCACAAGGAGTATGAAAATAGATATCAACAGCTTTCTTCTGAAACATGCCATAAAAAGATCCTTGCTGGATACGATGTTAGGGAGAGAACCCTAAAAGGTGAAGTTGAGGCCTGCAGGCAGATTGCTGAGTTGCTGGAACAAGAGAACAATAATTTGCAGAAAAAATTGGCATAGTATGAGTCTGCAGCTTCCTCTTCCACTACTTTAGTACCGGTTACCGATGAGGGTTTCTCGTTCTTAGAGGTTGAGAATGCCAAATTAAGGCAAGAACTTGATTCGTTAAGAAAATCTGGTGTTTCTACTACTGCTCGGGGACGAGGAAGAGGGTCTCGTGGGCGAGGAAGAGCTGTTCAAAATGTTATCGAGGAGCAAAATTCTCCACCTGCTCGGAGTCGATCAAGAGTTCTCAGTCGTAATGTCGAAGAATCTCGTACTCAGTCAACATTGGAAACTCAAGCATACCAATTGAACGCCAAAGATCGGGCTTTATCTGAAATGTCCAAGAAAAACCTATCTTTGGAAGATCAACTTACTGCGACGAAGTCTGCTTTGAATGATAAAGATGTTTTTGCCAGGAACCTTCACGAGCAACTAGAGAGAATAACTTTCCAATTTCACAAACAACCTCGTGAGTTTTGGATGGCAGGCTACAATGAAGCCCTTTGTCACTTGGATGCTCGTCTTGAAAGTGCCAATAACGAAGGTTATAAACAAGGATGGTTGAACGCCCTGGGTGTGTTAAAGCTAGAGCAGGGCCATTTCTTATGGGATTATCATGCTCCTGGGCTACTAGACTTGCCTGTACCGCCTTATAAACTAGACATGGAATGGATCCCAGCTCGTGCCATTCCTCGGAGCTTAATTTCAAAATACCTTGGCGACTATAGTCTTCATTATCAGATTGAATTATCTCGTCCCGAGCATCTCTTGGATACACCTTCTGTGATGAACGTCAGAATGCTCAGAGATATTAATTTCATTAATTCTCCTCTTTGCCTGGAGGATCCTCCAGCTGGCGAGGAGCCTGTTTCAAAAGCTAAAGGAAAGAAACCAATAGAATAGGTTTTTCAATGTATCAGTTAGCACATATATGTAGCTTGTAATTTATTTTGAATTTAATGAAAGACTTTCATTTTCTGTTTGCAAATCTATATTGCTATTGTCTTGTGTTTATCAAACATTTTTACATTTGTGCATATGTATCTGTTAAAAAGATAACAATATGGTGCTGTTCATCAACTAACTTAGTAATCAAAATTACAAGTATCAATGTTGCTCAATCACTTAATAATAAAGTAATGAGTATAAAATGTTTAAAATGTTTCCAACCAACCAAGGTTGTTAAATTGTGTTTGTCAACCAACTACAGTTGATGAGTTTTTATCTCCAATCAGCCATACTTGGTAAATTTTTTCATAAAATGTGTCCGACCAACCAAGGTTGAAAATTTATCCTTGTCAACCAATTATAGTTTTGATCACCGACCAACTATACTTGGTTCAGTTTGGAATTCTTTGTATTTTCTGGAATGATTTTACCTTCCAACCAACATAAATTGGCATATTTTGTTTCTTAACCAGCCAAAATTGGCATTTTTAAGACTGTTGTTCTTGCCCTCTTACCAACCGGAGTAGGTCATGGGTTTGAACTATCGGGTTCTTTCGAACTATCTTGTCCACAAGCTCTTTTACCAATCGAAGTTGATCACGCAAGTGTACGCCTCCTAACCAAAGGAGTATATTAGGTTCTTTCGAACTATCTTGTCCACAAGCTCTTTTACCAACCGAAGTTGATCACGCAAGTGTACGCCTCCTAACCAAAGGAGTATATTAGGTTCTTTCGAACTATCTTGTCCACAAGCTCTTTTACCAACCGAAGTTGATCACGCAAGTGTACGCCTCCTAACCAAAGGAGTATATCAGGTTCTTTCGAACTATCTTGTCCACAAGCTCTTTTACCAACCGAAGTTGATCACGCAAGTGTACGCCTCCTAACCAAAGGAGTATATCATTTGTTCTCGCCCTTTTACCAACCGGAGTTGGTCGTGGGTCTGAACTATCGTCTTCTTTTTGCTGTCGAGCAGCGTAGTGTACAACACTAGTATTCCCCGAAAAACTTTCAAACAAAGGAGAGAAAAATGGTGAAAACATCATCGTTTTATTCATATTGATGGAACTGTTGTACATTTTACGTCATTGATAATACTTGCGAAGGTGTTCAGCATTCCAAGCATTCTTGAATTCCTCTCCTTCTAGAGTTGCTATTCGGTAAGTTCCTGGTCGGACAACTTCTGTAACTCGGTAAGGTCCATGCCAGTTGGCTTCAAGTTTATTGTGCTTCTGAATGACCTTCTTTATCACATAATCCCCTTCTTTTAAGTCGCATTTCTTCACCCTTTTGTTGTAGAACAGAGCTGTGCGTTGTTGGTAAGCAGCATTCCTAATGGCTGCCTCTTCTCTGACCTCCTCGAGCATATCCAAATCCAGTCTTCTCATCAAGTCACTGACAGGAGAATTGAAATTCAGTACTCTATGAGTTGGAAGACCCAACTCGGTTGGTATTACAGCCTCACTTCCAAATGCCAGCATGTATGGTGATTCTCCAGTCGCTGCTCGGGGAGTTGTTCGGTAAGCCCACAATACTGATTGTAGCTCATTAATCCAATTAGCTTTATCTTCACTTAGCCTCTTCTTCAAACCATTTAGTAGTGTTCTGTTTGTCACCTCAGTCTGCCCATTGCTTTGAGGATGACCTGGTGCTGAATGGGTCTTCAGGATATTTGATTGTTGATAATAGGCAGCAAACTCCTCGTTGTCGAATTGTGTTCCATGGTCTGTGATGAAGGCATGAGGGAGACCATATCGACAGATGATATTCTTTCAAACAAACTGGTATACCTTCTCGTACGTCATATCGATAAGCGACTCAGCTTCTACCCACTTAGTAAAATAGTCCACTGCAACAACGAGGTACTTGAATCTTCCTCGGGTGGTCGGCAGTGGTCCAACCAAATCAATTCCCCACATGGCAAATGGCCAAGGGGACGTTATGGGTGTCAACAATGCCTGTGGAGTTCGTCGGATGGAGGAAAAACATTGGCACTTGTCTTATCTCTTAGCATAGGCTATACAGTCAGCCCTCATCGTCGGCCAGTAGTATCCTTGAGTCATTACCCTTTGCAAAAGTGTTCGACCTGCTACATGAGCTCCACAAGACCCTTCATGGATCTCTTCAATCAATTATTTCACTTCGGAGGGGTGTACACATTTCTGCAAACCTGCCATAATTCCTCGTCTATACAAAACACCATTAGTTAGTACATACCAAGCAGCTTTATACTTTAATTTCTTGGCAGCGAGCTTATCTTCCGGTAATTCACCTTCTTCCACATATGCCCTGATGGGATCCATCCAAGATGGTCCTAAATCGAGGGTAATAATATTCACCGTCAAGTTTTCATCTATGCTTCGATTTTCCAGTACTTCAATTGGTATCATTCTTCGCAGCTCGGTACGAGTAGCTGATGCTAATCGGGCCAGTGCGTCTGCTTGTGCATTTTCTCTTCTGGGTATTCTGATCAACTGAATCGCATCAAATTCTGCCAATAATTCCATTACCTTGGCATGATATTTGACCATTAATTCTCCTTTAACTGCATACGTTCCCATAATCTGATTCACAATCAATTGAGAATCACTGAATACCATCACTTGTTGCGCTTTCATAATCTTCGATAAATTAAGACCTGCTATCATGGCCTCATACTCAGCCTCATTATTGGAGGCTTTGAATTGGAATCGCAAAGCATATTCCATGTCAATCTCGTCTGGGGTGTTCAAAACAATTCCTACCCCGCAACCTGCTGTGCAAGATGAGCCATCTACATATAATCTCCATATGGGCAACCCGTTTTCAAATTTCTTATCTGACAGAGTTCCTCGGTGAAATAATTTTTGCTTTTTTTCATCCTCCCCTGACACTTTTCGCTCCTCGTCGATCATCTTTTCTCGCTCTTTTACCAATCGGAGCTGGTCTGAGTTTAAAGTTGATGATCCTTCTACATCCACAAGCCCTTTTACCAACCGGAGTTGGTCTGGACTTATGTCTGTTGATCCTGTAACATCCACAGGTTGGTCAGCGAGCAATTTTTGTTCCTCGGGGGTATCAGGATATGTAAACTCTGCTATAAAATCTGCTACGGCCTGCCCTTTCAATGATGATCTGGGCTCACACACAATATCATATTCACCGAGCTCTATTGCCCAGTACATCAGTCTCCCTGACTTTTCTGGCTTATGAAGGGATTGTCTCAATGGCATGTCGGTATACACGACGATGGTATGGGCCTGGAAATATGGCCTCATTCTTCTACTTGCTTCAATTAATGCCAATGCCAATTTCTCCAGCTTTGGGTACCTGATTTCTACACCTCGGAAAGCCTTACTTGTGTAATAGATTGGTTTCTGGACTCCATTCTCCAATCTGATCAATGCTGAACTGACTGCATTCTCCGATACTGCCAGATACATGTACAACTTCTCTCCTGTTATTGGCCTAGACAACAATGGAGGTGCTCCCAAATACTTTTTCAAGTCTTGAAAGGCCTTCTCACATTTATCAGTCCACTCAAAAGTTTTTCGAAGTGTTTTGAAGAATGGGAGGCATTTATCAGTTGCTCGGGACACAAATCTGTTGAGCGCTGTAACTCGTCCTGTAAGACTCTGCACTTCTTTCTTCGTAGTTGGAGATCACAGCCCTAAAAGAGCTTTGATCTTCTCTGGATTTGCCTCAATCCCTCATTGGTTGACGATGTATCCGAGGAACATTCCTTCTCGTACTCCAAAGGTGCACTTCGTCGGGTTGAGCTTCATTTGGTATCTATC
Organism: Sambucus nigra; assembly: GCA_949130495.1. Lineage (NCBI taxonomy): Eukaryota > Viridiplantae > Streptophyta > Magnoliopsida > Dipsacales > Adoxaceae > Sambucus > Sambucus nigra. Next base: position 458,619,129 of record OX422210.1, on the reverse strand, counting down.
CAGTTGATCAAAGGTCTGAGCTAAGTCAACTAGATGATCAGCAGCTTTCTTGCTCTTTGTCAGCATATCATCGACATAGACTTCCATGTTGCAACTGATTTGTTTGGTGAAAATCTTGTTCATCAGCCGCTGGTATGTCGCTCCTGTATTTTTCAAACCAAAAGGCATAACATTATAGCAATAAGTTCCCCTAAGGGTAATAAAAGAAGTACTTTCCCTGTCTTCAGGTTTCATTTTGATCTGGTTGTAGCCAGAGTAAGCATCCATGAAGCTGAGCAGCTCATGTCCCGAGGTAGCATCCACTAGTTGATCAATTCTGGGTAATGGAAAATGATCCTTTGGGCATGCCTTGTTAAGATCGATGAAATCAACACACATTCTCCATTTATTGTTTTTCTTTTTTACCATCACCACGTTTGCCAACCAGTCTGGATACTTTACGTCTTCAATGAATTGGGCTTTCTGGAGCTTCTCGACCTCCTCTTGTATAGCCTGATTCTTCTCGGGGCTAAATACCCTTCTTCTTTGCTTTACAGGCTTGATCTCCTTATTCACATTGAGCTCATGACATAAGAAGTTTGGATCTATTCCTGGCATGTCTTCATGACTCCACGCAAAAGTTTTCTTCCTGTTTCTCAAGAAAGTTATCAACTCCTGTTTTATTGAAGCATCCAACGTAGAACCTATCTGGGTTACCCGTTCAGGGTGCTCGTCGTCCAGAATAAAATTTTATGTAGATTCCACCACCTGTCCTTTTACAAGTTGGGATTCATCTCTAGGATCCAGTGTTTCAATTTCTGTACCTTCATCCACTTGGTAGGTAGTAGTCTTTTTTCTTGAATCTTCAAGTTCCTCTTGCTCGGCAGACGAATATTAGCATTCCCGAGCTACTTTCTGATCACCTTTCACAACTCCTACTCCAAAATTCGTTGGGAATTTTAAGCACTGATGCACTGTAGATGGAACTGCTTCGAACTTCTTCAAACCAACTCTTCCCATGATGATGTTGTAGGCTGACTGCACATTCTTATCCATCATAAAGAAGCGTATTCTCTCTATTCGACAAGCAGGCCAAGTTCCAATGAATATGTCCAACTTGATCGTCCCAAGTGGAAAAACTTTCTCGCCAGCAAAACCCAGGAGGGGTCTGTGATATGGTTCCAATTGAGATAATTTCAGATTCAAACTGTCAAAGCATGAATAGTACATGATGTCTACCGAACTTCCATTGTCTACCAACACCCTTGAAATCACTACTTCCTTCATCCTCATTTTGATCACCAGAGGATCGACGTGAGGATAAAGAACACCTGCCAGATCGTTTTTTGAAAAGCCAATGACCAGCTTCTCTTTGTTTACCTTCCTCGGACGATCGTCCTCGGATAGATTTATTCGCTGAATATATGAACAAGCTTGGGCCTCTCCGAGGTAAGCTTTTCTTTCTGCAGTATGGTCTCCTCCTCTTGCATCTCCTCCTGTAATAACATTACAATCAAATGATCCAAAACGTATGGAAAATACCTCTCATTCTGGCTGCCTTGGTTTCTTGGGAAGATCGGGGTCATCCTCTGGATCATCTTCATGGTTTCTCTTCTTTTTCTCCTCTGCTCGACGAGGAGATCTAGACCTCTCTCTAGCTCGGTCATTATTTTTTCTTTCACCTCCCCGATCAACATATTTTGATAACTTTCCTCTTCGGATGAGTGTTTCAATCTCGTTCTTAAGAGCTATGGAATTTTTGGTCATGTGACCATGATCTTTATGAAACTCGCAATATTTATCCTTACTCCTCGAATCAGGGTTTGACCTCAGTTTCTTTGGCCATTTTACCTCCTCGTTGTTCTTGATTTCTTCCAAGACATGATGAATACCCATTTTCAAAGGAGTATAATTTTCGTATTTCTTCAGGACTTCCCATGATGATTTATTATTTCTGGAACGTTTGTCACCGCCATTGCCCTTATGCTCTTTATTTTTAGACTTGTCGACGTCCACCTTGGTGTCTTTATCCATATTCTTCTTTGCAGCCATAGCTTCCTCGGCGTTCATGATTTTGGCCGCTTTTGCCATCAACTCTGACATAGTTTTAGGTGGATCTTTCGCCAAGGTGTAATACAATTTATTAGGCAACAACCCACTCATCAAGGCGGTGATTGCTGTCTTTTCTTCGTAATCTATGACTTCCAGCTTCTCGTTATTGAAACGAGTTATGTAATCTCTAGTACTCTCACCAGATTTTTGTCTAACACTTAACAAGTGTGCTACTCGTTTTACTGGCTTTGCTCCAAAACAGAAATTGCCAATAAACAACTCGGCCAACTGAAAGAAAGTTGAAATCTTACCCCTAGGAAGATTGTTGTACCATATATGGGCAGCTCCAGTAAGAGTTCCTGAGAACGCTCTGCATCTCATCTCGCCGGGGTCGACATAGATGTCGGCAGCAGCTTGATATTGCTCTATGTGAAGAACAAGATCTGTCTTTCCATCATATTTGGGGGTCACTACAGGTGCTTTGAACTTTGACGGTGTAGGAAAATTCACAATGACCTGTACAAAAGGTGTTCCTCGAACAAAAGTTCATTGTAGGGGGTTCTTTGCCTTGGCCATTTCTCCCAATTTATCCTCCAACCGTTGGAGAGATCCTTTCCACGCTTCATTTCCTTCCTCGGGCCTATTGGTTCGAGCAATTGATCGTTCTGAGGTAGCTTCTTGAGATCTATCTTGACGAGCAGCTGGCCGTGATTGTGTTGATCCTTCTCTTAGATCTGATGGTTGTCGAAAACTCCTCGATATGGTCTTAGGTGGACTCCTATTCCTCCTAGGGCCTAATCGACTGAAAGGAGACACCCTACTTAGTCTTTCTAAAGCACTGGGTCTTTCTGGAGAGAGGGTGATATGTTGATCAGTATCTGTAGCCCTTATTGACGAAGTTCGCCCAGGTTGATAAGAGAAATCATCAGACTCCTCATTGCGACGTGACTCAGTACGCCTGGATCGTGAAGAAAGTAAATAAGTTTGCCTCTGACCACTTTGTTGTCCTGAACATGCAGGTGCACCACCATGAAGGGTTTGTATGAGTTGCCTCATTGTTTCTTGCATGGCGGTTTGTCCTTGAGCTAGATTTGTCATAATCCCGGCCAGATCTGGAGGTGCAGAGGGATTTGAAGGATTTCCAGCATTTCCAGCGTTTCGATTGCTAGATTCTGGGTTATCCGCCATTGATGATGAATGATTTGTGGTGAAAAATGATAATAACAAATCGTTCCCACAGACGGCGCCAATCTGTTGATGTAAAAAATTAGATAGCTCTAATTATTCAATCACAGATAAATAAAATTAGACAAAGATTTTAAAGTGGTTCAGCCTTATATGAATGGCCTACGTCCACTGTTATGTTATTGCTGAATGTTTGAGAATTCTCGAGTATATGTTTTCTCAAGAAATTCCGGTCCCCTTGAATGAGGGTGATATAAGGTATTTATAGCCCTTAGGCTGTTCATGAAAGGGTTGATACATTAAATGATATACATATGAAATGGTAATACATTTAATGCAGCGTGTGCGTCAAGATGATAAACATTCAATGAATAATTGAATTGTTGATTATCTGACAATTAATGATACGGCCGAGATGCAGCTCGGACCGCCTTAGTTGCTCGTCGTTCAGGAGTTCCTCGGAGCGCTAGAGTACCTCGGAGTGCTGAAGTTCCTCGGTGTATCCTCGTTGCTCGGAGAGAACATGAGTTGGTCGGGGAAATGAACTTCCTCGTTACTATTGTGCCAAGTAGATTGACACGTGTCTTCATATTATTCGTCCATATCAGCATACTAATTTTGGTATCAACAGTGTAATTTTATCCTTTTATCTTGAAATAAAATACAAAAATGATTGCACTCTACTTATTATATGAAGTCGTTGTATTATTGTTGTCTTTATTTTTATTCAAATTTGAAAATTGTTTTCACTATCCAAATGCACATATTGGGTCAAATTCAAATTCATAGGCACTTTTAACTCTTAAGTAACCACTACAATAATTTTTCATCTCTTAATTATTTAAGCAGACAAAAACTTGATGATTTGTATTCCAAACTAAGTGGCATTATAGGAGCAAAAGTCACTAAATTAAAGATAATTAATTAATTATTAGTACGAGCGACCATAAAAAATAAGAGTTCGTTTGATTGGAGTGTTTTGCCTAGGCAAATGGATTTTACCAACATTTTTGCCCACATTTGTGTTGTTTGATGGGGTTTTTTGTACATGGCAAACTTTGCCAAACAAAGGTCACTGTCATATATTTTTGTCCACATTTGTAACCTTTCTTTGTTTACTTATCTAGCTTGGAAAACGTTGCCAAGGAGGAAAAACGAGTACATGAGAAACAATTTTTATTTTACGCTATTTTTATTTTCTATACAGTTTTTATTTTATGTAATTTTTGTAAAACCAGTTTTTATGATATATATTACTATTTCTTGCATTTTTTTCTAAACAATTTTTTAATTAAAAAAAACAGATTGGTTTTTCTAAAAAGTTAATTTGTTTTTAAATGTTATAAAAAGTGAAAAATATTTTTAAAAATAATTTCTTAAAAATTCAGCTTTTTATTTATAAACAAATATTCTTTTATTTATAAAAATATAACTAATGATGTTTTTTCAAAAAGTTATTTTCCCAATATTACGTTTTTATCCAATAAATTTTAATTAGCCATAATAAATTTAATTTTATTAAAAAAACTAAATATTCTTAATGATATTTTTGGGGTTTCAGAATTTGTGATTTCAAAATTTTTAATTTTTGAATTATAATTCGTATGTGGGCAAAATACCAAAAAGGTCAAATTTATATTGACAATTTTTATTTACCATAATAAATTTTAGCTATGAAACAATGTTAGGAGAAAAATAAGTGAATTGGAATAGGGCAAATATATTTATCAGAAGAAAAAAAATGATAGATACAGATTTTTGCGAACATGCAAATAAAGTTTATAAAAAAGAATAACTTTATGTGTATTTTGATTTAGTACTCTCATTGGTATCCTGTAATAAAACAAGATAATAAGAGGTTATACTTAATGTTGTGGATCTCGCCAATTTTTTATTGTCTTATCTTATCAGAGAGTATCGTATTATTACTCTATAAAAAAAACACGAAATCATCTGTAGCTGATGGTGACCCTGTATAAATATGACCCTAAGCTTATTAAGGCAGAAGTAATCAACAAAAAGGACATGCATTTTGCTTTTTTAGCTGACGGTGACCCTGCATTTCGTACAGCACATGAAGCCATGTTACTCTTGCCCCCCCCCCCCCCTCAAAAACCCTAATTTTTATGTTCAAACAACATCCTAAGCTCCTCGCACATCATAATCAATAAATCATTCATTCCCAACTACTTTAAATCGTCAGCTTAAACTAATCCAACCATCACTTGATACACTATTATTGTTCGTTCTTCTCCCCCATGTTACATTTGTCCTTGAACTATCATCAGGTGGACCTGGATTACAATAAGCAAAACTCACCATATCCTAATTTCCGTGGATAAGAAGAAAAATGGTTAGTGAAGATTATCCAGATGATACTATGGTGTGGTGAACGGTCCAATATCGGTTTGAAAATGAATTGACTTGAAAAAAATTCTGATATGAACCCTTAATATTTACCCTTTGTGACAAAGTTACCCCCTCTCCTCGAGAGTTGCTTTCTTTGAGAAAACGAGCGTGATGAAGTACCAATAATTAATTCAAACGCATTCCATCCAATCCAAACAGGCCTTAACACACTAAAGAGCTAAAAAGAAATGGACAAACATTGGACATACAACAGGAAGCCTATTTAAAAATGAGAAGCCTATCTACACGTAGATATAACATCATCTACAATTTAGAAAATGGAAAAAATATGTAGTTATAATTAAAATTATTATACATCAATTATTCCAGTGGACACACTTCTGAAATAAAAAATGGGTCTCAGATTTTTAAGGATAAGAATTCAAACCTGGTATGTACAAACAAAGACCAACTAGCAACAACAGAATAATATTGAGAAGACCGTTGACAGAACATGCACGACCCATCAGCAAACCAAAGCTGATAGCATTTTTTTCCTCTTTACCAATAGTATCTGAAGCATCAAAAGGACTAATAGAGGACGTACCTGAAAAGGGTTCTTACCTTTATTCACATGTAATATAATTTGTAAAGACATAAGAAAAAAAATAATTTGCAAGGACATATTGATGTGAAAGCACGTACCTTGCAAGATAAACCATAAATATAGTGATTTGATTCAAAAGTACACCGGATAAAAAGAGGTTTGAGTTATGAAATGAAAAGACCATGGTACACATTATAGTTTGCAGGAAAATGAAGGAGCGACTATCAAGAAAGAGTATCAACTTGAAAATATGATATTCCCCTATTACAATGAAGTGACAACAAAATCATGAGCATCGCGTTATACTCGCATACACCACCAATTACTATACAAAAAAGTGGTTACATAAGTAGTTCATTTTCCATACCATACAAAGAAAATGATAAATTTACTGAAAAAATATATACCAAATTTATCGTATGTACTTTATAAATATTACACCATTATATGGGTCCCACGATATCATATCACGGTATAATGTCATGGTAAGTTATTTGTTTATTTTTTCTTTTTTAGTTACGAGAAGTGGTTATACAAGCATTTGATCTATTATTCAACTTTGAGAATATTGTTGATTTTTGCTCTCCTATTTTTTTTTTCCAGTTTTGGTTTATTTATAAATTTATTATTTTGGCTCAAATCTATAAATACAGGTGTTATTTCTAAGTTTTGAGAGAGGACAAGTTTAAGAGTTATTTTGAGAGCTATCAAAGCTCAAGAGAGATATAGCTCCCATTTGAGGGGCGAGTTCTTATGATGTTTTAAGTGACTTTTTAAGAGAAATAAATTGTATGTGTGTATAACCTTTGGGTTCCTCCATTTATCTATAGAAAGAAGAAATCCTCCTTGGTGAATGTAGCCCAAATTTGAGTGAACTACGGTATATCGTTGTTATTTTGCTTTGATGATTGCTTGTATGTTTTTATTGTCACTTCATTAATGCTTGGATGATTTGATTGGGAGTTTTCATACTAGTTCATTTACGGAACAAAGTCTTGGGCATTTTCCGCACACCAAGTGTTTGATAAAATTCCCGAGTGAGTTTTATCGTCTTAGTCGCTAGAGATAGTCTTGCTTTAGCGCAACAAGTAGTATCAGAGCTTTGGTTGCATTGTTTGCCCGGTATTTTGGTTCGAGGTTGAATAAATTTTGGAAATTTTGGAATTTTTGGTGTAGCTTTTGTTTTTGTTCCAAATAACGAAAAATGTGGAGAGTACTCGAGAATTAACCTCTACGAGCGGATGCTCTAAGAGATGGGATCTGAGTTATGGATCAAGTGGCTCAATGAAAACGGATATGAAGGCTTTTGATGAGAAGATCAATTCCGGGTTATGGCAAAGATAAATGTGAGGCGTTCTTGTCCAACAGAGGTTGCAATTAGCATTGTTGGGGGTAGAGTGACGACCGGTAGGCATGACCGATTCCGAGTGGATTGACATTGATCAAAGAGCGGCTTCATGTATTAAGATGTTAATAACGGATGATGTGTTGAATAACGTAATAGCGGAGACGACGGCTAAAGGCATGTGGGATAAGTTAGAAGATATTTACATGGGAAAGTCGTTGTCAAATAAATTGTTCCTCAAAAAGAAAATCTTCAATCTTGACATGAAGGAGGGTGAGGATATGATGAAGCATATCAGCGTTTTTAATGCCTTGATAAATGACTTGAACCGGATAGACGTTTAATTCATTGATGAGGATCGAGCATTGTTGTTGCTTGCATCATTACCCGATTCATACGAGCCTTTTGTGACCACTCTCATGTTTGGGAAGTCCACGCTCCGGTGCAATGAGGTTGTGAAAGATATTCAATCTCATGTCATGATGAGAAAGAAGGAAGGTGGAGGTCACGGGTATTCCCATAATGAAGGACTTATGGCGAGAGACGGAGGTGGGCAAAATGGAGGGAGGAACTCCAACCGGGGATTTAAGGATGGTAGTAGGTCTAGATCGAGGGGTGCTAGTGGTAAAGGACTGAAATGTTACAAGTGCTGGGAACGGGGTCATATGATCCGAGAATGTCCTTTGTGAAACGACAAGGTTAAGGGAAATGTTGATTTCGAGAGGACAGTGGTAGCGAGTGCAGATTATGAAGATGAACTTGGAGAACTTCTCATAATCTCCACGGTTAACTCTCTTTCCCAAGATGATTGGATATTAGATTCGGGATCGTCGGATCACGTTTACTCCAAGAGGGAATATTTTGAGACTTTTATGGAAAATGGAAAAGGTTCCATATTTTTGGATAACGGAGAGAAGGTTGCCGATGAGGGTGTCGGAATGGTGAAACTACAGATGTTCGATGGGGTGGAACACACTTTGGGTGGTGTGGCCTATGTCCCAATGTTGTGAAAGAATTTTATATCCATTAGCCGTTTGGATTCCAAGGGTTACCAGGTGTCAGTAGCGGGTGGAGTCTTGAAAGTCACATGCGATTGAATGGTCCTAGCGAGGGGAGAGGAGAGAGAGGGGTTGTATTGTCTAAATCAGACTTCGAGGAAGACGGGGAAGCTGTGTGCACAAGTGATCGAACGTTCGAGGCATGTCTCGTTTGTGAACAAAATGGAACCATTGGGTGATAACTTTCCGAGAGTAGACGATAGTGATGGGAGAATACCTACTAGTGGAGGGGATGGATCGAAGTCCACCTCCATGGCCAACAGGTGATGTTGACATGGTTTAGTTGCACACATGCATTGGTCGATTGGAATCGAGGAGGTATAGGACTGTGATGGATTCGAGGTGTGTGTAGCTAGTTCAAGGAAGGTCGATGGGTGATTGTTTGCGAGCATTGGAAAACGGGAGTCTTTCATGACAAAGACTTGGTACATCTTTCGAGGGTGAGATTTAAAGGGTATGGGAGGTGAGGAGTTTTCCCTCTCATCTGTGGTTATTTCTCAAGGTGGAATATGGTGTTGATGTGTTTGAATGTTTCGTGTAAAGAAGGTATATGATATATGTATTGTGTGGGGGTGTACTTACCGGGTTGCATCAGGAGCGAGATTCACCATATGATTACATGGTAAGCATTCAGATGCATGATATGGAGAGTTCTTAGTTTAGAACTTAGTTCCTATATGATTGGATATGTTTGGAGTCTTGGAGTGAAGATTTGTGGTATCTCACTTCATGGTTGAAGTTTGAGGTGGTTTAGAGTCAGGTGGAGCATATTGGCTTGTTAGATGCCGGGATGATCTTCGAGCGGATTTGATATTTATAATCCGAGTTTGGTTGGATCATGAGGATCTCCTGGGGGAATCGCATTATCTTGGTAGATGGTGGGACGGTCTTCAAGCAGGTTTAATTTCAGCATTCTAGAGATTGGTTGGATCGTCAGGATCGCCAAGGTGGATTTTGTTGGTTTTGGCTCTCCTATTTTTTTTAATTTTGGTTTATTTACAAATTTTCCATTTTGGCTCAAATATATAAATACAAGTGTTATTTCTAGGTTTTGAGAGAGGACAAGTTTGAGAGCCATTTTGAGAGTTATCAAAGCTGAAGAGAGATATAACTCCCATTTGAGGGGTGAGTTCTTGTGAGGTTGTGATTGACTTTCTAAGAGAGATAAATTGTGTGTGTATAACCTTTGGGTTTCTCCATTTATCTATAGAAATAAGAAATCCTCTGTTGACGCCATTAAAATGGCAGAGGCCAGCAGATAAATGATGAGGATGAGATTGAAGATGAAGATAAACGTTCACATCAAACATATAAGAGACAAAAGGTTTTTAAAGTGGTTCGGCTATGAATAAAGCCTACGTACACTCTTATTTTATTTCTAGGGGTTTACAATAGCACAATATGGTGTAGAGAGAGAAAGAATGTATATCTTATGTATGGTCTCTTATCTGTCCCCTCTTTTGGCTAAGGGAATACATGTATTTATAGTGATGGGAGTTAAAGAGATACAATGTCTTTATACATTTAGACATTTATGTCTATATACAATGAATCTAACTGTTGGTCTTCTAGGATGGTTGATCTTCATTGAGTTGCTTGGTATGCCTTGCGTTGGTTGGTATGCCGACCAACTCTCCTAGGGTGCCGACCAAGTATAAATATTGCCATGTAGGATAACATGTGTCCTATTCTGATTGGTCCTCGTAGATGGAGAATTTTTGCATCAACACAAGCCCCCAATGCTCCATGCTTGATGGTTCACTGAAAGGATGGATTATTTATTCTGCAGTAGTGTTCGTGAAATTCTTGATCTTCCTTCTTGATTTGTTCAACATAAAGTGCACTAACTCCTGGATGACATATGATGCAGGGTGATCAATGGTTGTTAATATCTCTTTCGAGGAACTCTGTTCGTCAAGAGAACGTGTGTTATGTATCACCCCTGTGAATTTGGATACAGCCATGCCATAGTGTGCAAGTTGTAGCTTGGCATAATCTTTAAGTATGTTGATTGGTTTTCTAGTCGACCAACTGCCTCCTGTGCCGAGCAACTGAGTGCTAACTTCATGTGCTAGATTTTTCTGATTTATGCGCCTCTGAATACTTTGTCGAGTAACATACTAGATTGTGAGTACAACTCTTCAATCTGATTAGTACCAAGCTAGTGGTGGACTTTGAAACATTTGCATACAACTTCTTCTTCAATATTAGTCGGGACAGTAGTAGTAAAGATATCAGTGATGTAGATTCTGAATTTGACTCCTGAACTTCAACGGCACAACTAACTCCTGAATATGCCTCCTGAACTTCTGAATACGCCTCCTGAACTTCAATATGCCTCCTGAACTTCAATATCAAAACTAATTCCTGAACAAGAAAAATAACTCCTGAATGATGATTGGTCGGGGCCCCGACCGTGTAGGTTTGTAGAGTTGAATTTAATACTCGACTGCATGATGTTATAAGAATGTGCCACCGAATAAACAACTATATCTGTAATAGAAGCCCCCAAGTGTGGAATATGAACTTTGAATGCTTTTTTGGCCTTAAATTATGTTGGTCTTGCTAGAAAAATAAGGCCGAGGAAATGTTCCCTGACATGACTCCCTGAGATCATTACATGTTTGCATTTTATTGGAAATACTTTATAAGATGCTTTCCTCGTTGTTTGCTAATGAATATATATATGTAGAAGGACAAATTGTCATATTTTGCATAGACAATAGAATTTGCTTCACCTATTGTATAATTATAGTGACTTGTCACTCTTTGAGCCTAAGCAATGGAATGATTTTCATCCCATATTCCTTCTTAGTTATAGTAATCCCGTTAAGATTACCTTGTTGCCTAGACAGTGGATGCCCCGGGAGGTCATCCATCTTCTTGCCTAGTTTGGTACTAACCAACCGAAGTTGGTAGTTAATGAATTCCTGACCAACCGAAGTTGGCGGTAATTGAGTTCCCGACCAATCGGAGTTGATGGTAATAGATAATAAATGCTAGAGACTTCCTCAGAGCTGACCAACAGATTGTTGGGAATAAGATATAATAAATGTTGGAGATCTCCTCGGAGCTGGCCAATAAATTGTTGGGAATAAGATATAATAAATGTTGGAGATCTCCTCGGAGCTGACCAACAGATTGTTGAGAATAAGATATAATAAATGCTGGAGACCTCCTCAACAGATTGTTGGGAATAAGATAATATAAATGCTGGAGACATCCTTGGAGCTGAATATTTGATTATAAATATTTTGCCAAGATCCATGCTGAGATAAATATATAATATGCATCCGAATAGATATAAAGAATGATTCAGAATAATAATAAAGTGTCTCGCTGATCTGTCGAGGCAATATTGTATAATGCCGAACAAGAATAATATTTTCCAAAACATGAGAAAATGGCTGAGTACTTTGTCGGGCCTGAATATATATAAGAATGACCCCGACTAACTACCCGTTGGGGGTAAAATATAACAAATGTTGTAGTTCTCCTCGGGCTCCATGCTGAGATGAATATAGAATATGCATCCGAATGGATATAGAGAGTGATTCATGCGTGAGCCGATATCTGGGCCTAAATATAAATAAGAATTTCCCCGACCAACTATTCGTTGGGGGTGAAATATAATAACTATTGTAGTTCTCCTTGGAGCTGAATATGATAATAAGTATCTCGCCGAGCTCTATGATGAGATGAATATAGAATATGAATCCAAACGGATATATAGAATAATTCGTGCTTGAGCATAAATCAGAGCAATAATAAAATATATAATTCCTTGCTGAGGTGAAATTTCATAATGCTGAGTAATGATAATAGTTTCCAGAAGTTTATTATTGTTTTCGAGCATTCGTCGGTGTTGAATCTTGTACGTGTAAAAATTAATAACTTGCTCTACCATATGTGTAGGCTGAATTGATTAGTCATGAGAATAATTTACTCATCCAATCAATATATGATATGTATATGCTTGAGAAATAAAAATATTAATTTCAAAAAATGAAATAATATAAGTTGGCTGATATGTCGAGGCAAAATTGCCTGATGTCAAGCAATAATAGTTTCCAGAGGTTTAAGATTGTGGCTGAGCTTTCGTCGGGATTGAATCTCGTCCCTATGAAATTTTAATAAGCTGCCCGAGCACCTGTCGAGACTAGATCAAATAATTATTGTCATGAGAATAATTATTTAGCCAAACAATATGTGATGTGTATCAGCATACGGCAATAAAAATTTTAAAATATGAAATAATATGTTTTGTGCCAAATGTGTGTGAGATGGACAAATTTTTATTAGATATGCACCATAAATAAGATGTAGAGTTTTTTGTAATGTTATTTAATCTCCAACAACTAATTAGGTATAAGTTGATGTTTGAAAATTATTTATCACTTGGTTTTAAAAATATTTTTTGGGGTGATCACAAGTTTTTAAAAAAAAACTTAAGCCCCTTGTTTACCCCCAAGCTGAACTCGTGTTTAAAGAAATATCTGGGGTGATCTGCATTTTTTAATACCCCAAGATTCTACTATTGATGACCAACTGCATGGGTGTTGCCAACCAACATTTGGGGATGCCTCATGTTGTAGAATATATAGTGCCTACCAAGAAGCAAATGGTCCTCGGCCAGCAGAGTGATTTCGCCGATCAACAAAAATGGTGCATTGATATTGCAGACCAACTATTGGATGGTCACCGAACAACATCAGTTGTCGCCGACCAAGAAGTGGATGGTTGGATAGTTGCCGACCAGTAAATTAAACCCTTCGAACAAGACTGAGGTGTCGTCGATCAAGAAGTAGATGATCGTCGACCTGCAATTGGTTCCACCGAGCTACAATATGAGTCTGTGACCAACAATAAGATACCTCGTAGTTGGATAATATTATTTCAACGTTGCTGATGGATCTTCACATTTTATCTCCGACAAACAAAAATGGTCTAGTTAAGCTTCCCTTTAATAAAAGATGGCCCGAGATGATACCGACCAACAATATGTATGGATGACCAGAAATAGGGGTTGTAAGTGGATGATTCCGAACAGCCATATGAGCCGCGATGATGAATTTTTCATGAGATTGCTATGTTCCAAAATATCTCAAACCAATAGATCAGAAAAATATCTTTCGATGTAAAATCCAAGCATTAAGATTGATAATTAAATGATCCATTCTCTAATCCAGTATATCGTGTGATTTCGAAAATGAACAAGGAGCCAACAACTCAAATTTGTGCCCAGAGTCTTGATATGGTCATGATTGTTTTATTGATCCTTTTTTACAAGAGGTGGGCAATGGTTCTTCAGGTGAGATAAAATTATTTTTTATATTGATCCCTTCCTATTCCCTATTTGGAGAGATAAAAATATGCTGAATGATCGAAGTTATTACTAAATTTATATAAAAAAATCAATCAATGAGACTTTATTGACATAGATGGAAGACGAACCAAATTAAGTATATTGTTCATAAAAATGAATACAAAGAGACTCAAACTTGAAGAGAGAGAAAGTAGATCTAGGTCATGATTTCCATGAGAAATTTTTTTATTGTCTTTAACCTTTTCCCATTCTCTGATTAAAAATATAATGGGAATTTGAATAGTCATCAAAGATCTTAAAAAAATTATTTCAAAATCAACAATGAAAATTATCAAATCTTATCATCGTCGTATATATTGGTATATGTAATCATTTAAAATATTGATTTCATGAGATAAAATTGAAACTCGAGAATTAAGCAAAAAGTTATGATTTATGAAATCCACTATTTTTCAGATTTCTAAATAAGAATTAATCTAACAGTTATGATTTAAAAGTAATGATATGTAACATTTTGCAGATAAAAATTGGATAATTAATTTATGTATATAAACATAAAAATCATGATTGAATCAAAAGATGTATGTATAATTGATTATACGTAGAGAAAATAAAAACTTAGCTTTTGATGGAGAACAATGCTTGTAACACGTTCCTACAGACGACGCCAATCTGTTGAAGACAAAAAATGGCCTCTGCCATTTTAGTAGCGTCAACAGAAGATAAATGATGAGGATGAGATTGAAGATGAAGATAAACGTTCAAATCAAACATATAAGAGACAAAAGGTTTTTAAAGTGGTTCGACTATGAATAAATCCTACGTCCACTGTTATTTTGTTCCCAGGGATTTACAATAGCACAATATGGTGTATGGAGAGAAAGAATGTGTATATTGTGTATGGTCTCTTGGTTGTCCCCTCTTTTGGCTAAGGGAATACATGTATTTATAGTGATGGGAGTAAAAGAGATACAATGTCTTTATACATTCAGACATTTACGTCTATATACAATGAATCTAACTGTTGGTCTTCTAGGATGGTTGATCTTCATTGAGTCGCTTGGTATGCCTTGCGTTGGTTGGTATGCCAACCAACTCTCCTTGGGTGACGACTAACTCTTCTCAGGTGCCGACCAACTCTCCTCGGGTGCCAACCAACCCTCCTCAAGTGCCGAATAAGTATAAATATTGCCATGTAGGATGACATGTGTCCTTTTCTGATTGGTTCTCATAGATGGAGAATTTTCGCGTCAACATCCTCCTTGGTGGATGTAGCCCAAATTTGGGTGAACAATGGTATATCGTTGTTATTTTGCTTCGTTGATTGCTTGTATGTTCTTAGTGTCACTTCATTGATGCTTGGATGATTTGATTGGGAGTTTGCACACTACTTAATTTACGGAACAAGGTCTTGGTTATTTTTCTCACAACAAGTGTTTGATAAAATTCCCTAGTGAGTTTTATCGTCTTGGTCGCTAGAGATAGTCTTGCTTTAGCGCAATAAATATCACTTTGTGTCACAAAATAAAACATTCAATTAAGATAGATAAATTCGTTAAAAATTTTGTTATACATTGGGGTAAGGTATATTGTTCCTTCTTACCATTGAATTCAGCCAACACCAAAGTAATAGTGATACACACTATGAATAAAGATGGTAAATATAAACAAAGCACATAACAGATAAATTCGTTTAACTTAGTACACCACTAGGGTTACAATTAGGGAAATGAAGGAAGAAATTCTTTCACTATGACATAAGGAAGGGAAGTTACACAATCTCTTAAGAATATCAAATAAAAATATCAACAAGGATCGCTCACAAAGTCGAGACTCTTAATCAAGAAGTGCTACCTTGATACATATACAAAGAGACATTCTCAGATACTTGATAGGCCTTTCTTTTCTTCAACCTAGAAAACAGGGATAGGCGATCATAGAAACAGGTACAAGTATAAAAAAATATATGACAAATCTTAAATACGGGTTGGATACGTTCATAAAATAATAATGATAATACAAGATAGTTTTTATGTAAAATTTTCTACATTACTAATTATATGAATAATATGACTTGAACAATTTTTTAAGTAATTACAAATGATTATAAGTAAAAATCGATGATTCAATGCATATAATTCTTTCACCACCCATATTTAAAAGTTGCTTGCATACATAGTTCCAACATCCCACATCTTCGAGACTAGGCGACGTGATGGCAAATGGGAGGTGCAATGATGATGAGTTGCGTTCTAGGAGGCTAGAAAGTTTAAAAATTTTGACCCAATCTAACCCATTTTCATCCCCCATACTTAACATCTTTGGTGAAGTAATAAGAGAAAAATGTTTGGTAGGGTTTATCTGGAACATACGTAAGAATTTTATAGTTCTAGATGATGAACTAACTGGTTGTGTATAAATATTGAAATGTGTAAAGGACAATATGATTTTTGGGTACCTTTACTCTTGAACGAATTCACGAGTTTTTAGCTCATTTATTAATTGATAGGGATCCTAGCAAATACGATGAAAGAGTGGACGTCCCCTCTCTTTATAATAATATCCAAGTATCCTAACCCTTCAAATAGACATATATAAGAGGAAATATACAACTTCCTCTTGTCTTTCGAATTAGCACATGTAGGGGGAATACGTAATAACCTCATCTTTTTTCTGATACTGGTTAGTCATTATAATATACTGGAGACAGGGCACGTGAAACTATCCATATCATTTTTGGCATCAACATACAAAGTAAAATAACTTGAAATGAACTTAAACCCATCTAAAACATGCGATGATTAATCGATAAATAAAACTGATATAAATACTCAATCATCCAGCAAACAAAATCCTGAAATAGTCTCAACTTCCCACACAAACCAATTGGAAAAAAAATGTGGGACACTTGGTCAATACAATATCTTAAATAAATAAATGGGACAATGTATTCAAAAGGAATAACAACTAATGCTAGAAATCAACTGAAATGACTGAAAGAAGTCGAGCTGCAAATCTGAATCTCTTTACCCCTACGAATCCTATCTATGAATATTTGGAAAATATTTTTATATGACTTAGGTTAGTGCCCTAAAGTTGAAAGAAATATCTTCAATAGAAATAATAATAAATACGCGACTCATTTACAATAATATGTCAGTTTCTCGATAGTCACATGCAATAAATACCTCGCCCCTCATTATTAGGGAACTAATAACACATTTTCCAACAAGGAATAAATGACACTACAAGTCTCTATCACTACACTAATAAATGATAACAAGATAATAAAATGCAATAAGGATCTAACTAATTACACGAATAAGAATACAACCCAAATACCAACCGCTGCAATTTCACTCGCGAAGTAGGATACACAATCGCAACACATAAATATGGCCTAGGGTTCATTTTACTTGTATGTTCATCGATGGACTAAAATATCTTTTTTATAATTCTTGAATAAATCATATGAAGGCAACTACCTTTGGGGACCATCTCGTGATTATATCAAAAAATCTGTATGAGTCCCTCACCTCATGGAATTAAATAAACACAAAAATGACAACACGGAGATCACTACGAAGTAACACCATCAACTATTCCCATACCCAAGCCTTTTTTATGGATCGAGCCAATCCGCATCGCGAAATCGTAACCATCCTGAATATATGATCAAAACACAATGACCTCCAAAATGCCCTAGGAAAATAAGCAGATGTGCAATACACATTTACAACCTTAAAGTAACCCATGTTCGTGCTAAGAAAGGTTACGGTGCCAACTAATTGGTTATCTTAGTCTTGTAATAATCAAATGATTATCGTACCATTCGATATTTTAGTTAACAAGACATATGCTTCCCTTAGGAAAAAAAATTACTTTGAGTGCTAACTAATTGTAAATAACTTGAACTAATGAATATAATGTAATTTCCATAAACATGGATTATAGCAAATTTTTAAAAATATTAAAAAAGATAAATGTAATAAAATAAAAACTACACTACGAAATGTAAAGCACGAAATGCACTAATGAAAGTAAAAACACTTTAAATATAAAGGCTAATGAATGTTTCATAAAATGTAAAGAGAATTATAATCTACCTTACAAACTACTTCTAATAAAAGGAAAGTTGTAAATAGATGAAAAGAGAAAGGAAATAAAATAAATGGAAAAATAGGTCAAATAAGTACATGTAGTTTTTTTTTATTGAGGGAGTCCTCTTTTCATTCATCCTCTTGTTGCTTATTTGTAGAGTTTCTTGCTATGTAACTACCTTTATAACTGTTGAGTGGTTATCGAATTATATTTTCCCTCTTAGGTGCTTGAATGCCCTAATAACTGTCACTTAGTGCTTAAGCCCGCATCAAAAAATTTGACAGGTTCCAAACTTTGAGTTGCCTTTTGTATTAAGTTAGAGCTTTACATTTTGCCTACGATTATCGATTTGTAAATCCATATGGCAAGTCCTCATTGGACGGTGATAATATGGTGTAAACATACCCCCGCACTAATTGACTTTTTTTGGAAAAAATAATTAGCGAATTGTTTATTGTCACATGCCATCCCCCAACGTTTAGTCATCATTACCCTGAGTAAATGTTGCATAAGTAAAGCTTCTTTTGGTGTCGCTCCTTATCTCTTAATCTTCCATATTATTTGTATTTCAAAATGGCTTCTCAAGAGAAAAATGGTGCGAGACCTAAAAAAATTCATGAGTCTGGTTCAACCTCAAACTCTACATAAGATAGCAAAAATTATTGGGTCGTTATCACTACTGTTGCTAACCAGTCTAGTGCTGATGTCAGAGATTGGGGTACATGGAATGCGACCATCCCTACTGGGTATTTCATACCCTGTTATCCCCCATCCACCTATTTTGGATAGATGTTATATAGTGGATGCGTGTTTGAAAGTCCCACCCGAACCTTTCATCGATTATGTTAGGTCGTATCATTTTAGTTTTTTCGAAGGTTGGGTTAACAACATTCTTTATTATCCCCCTTCTTATGAGGAAATTTTTCTTTAACTATAGTTAATAAATCATTAGTCAATGGTAATGAGGCCATGGATGGAGTTGAAGGTGTTGAGGTTTTTGATGAACCAATAATTGAAGCTGAAATAGCTTGCCTTAACCTCAAAGGACCTATTGACAAGAGTCATGATCCTACTTTGGTTCAAAGTGATTCAATACTAGCTCTACCTCTAGATGAACTTAGTGTTAGTCACAATCTTATATGCCTCCGTTTCCCTTTGAATACTTGCTAAAACTGACTTATCTCTTATTCACTCACGATCTTAACCGGCTTATTCTTGGTTAAGGCTAATTAATTTTTTTTTATCCTTTTCAAACTAATGACAATGAATTTATGAACCTTTTGGCTACTAGGTACTGCACCATTTATGAGGCTACTAGGCATATAATGGTTAATTATCTCTCCCACACCTTTTTCCAGCCTTCATACTATCTTATTTCCATTGGTATGCATAATTCTTTCATCTTATCTGGTGCTACTTTTGATTTAAGTGCCTTCAAAGACTTGGTTACTTAAACCATTCTATCGGTTATTCCCCTCATTGACGTTATATTCTACCTTTATAATTAGTAGGGGATCCCATCGAATATTTGAATTGATATGTGAAAGATGGTTTAAATATTAGTCATACAAATATGGAGTATCCTTCCTTTGACAATGATATTAGAAAAGCCTTGGTAGTCCTTAGCGATTTCTCTCACCTTCCCTACGCTATTCTGTTGAAAGGCTAAGCTAAGAATAATTGTTCATGGGCATGTATGGTCCTTGAAATTTTGAGAAATGTCCCTGTGTACCCAACACCCTTATTTTATTTTTTCTTCGATCGTATCTTTATTTTAATATAAGTACCGATCGACTTATTGCTCACTTATAAGATTATAAGGACATGGTTAAAAAAATGATGATCTCTACCCTTTTCTAATGGGGTTATGGAGGAATGGAAAATTTTCGAAAGGGTTTATCTGGATGGTTAAGAAGACCCATCAAGTCTGTGTTTGGAATCTCTTTCAGCTACCATTATTCTCTTTAAGTACAAGGATTTGAAAAGGAGAGATCAAGAAGTTATATGGAACTTCTAAGCTTGTGATCTATTCTTTCTTGAGTTGGACAAGTCCAAACATTATCTTAATATAGAGGGAAAACTTCTTAACTACTTGTGGAATACTTCCCACCATTTTATCACTTACTCATTTCCTCATTATTACTCACTCACAAGAGAGTGATCATATGTTTCATGTTTTTATAATTTCTAGATTCCAAATTATCAATGAAAAAATTTCATTTTGTTTTGAATCATTATTGAAAGCTTGAAATTGAGCCAATGTCTTGGGATTTTTAATATATTTTCTTATTTGTTTGGTATTTAACTTATTAATTTAACAAATTCTGTCACCTTGGCATAATATTTATTTCAGTCATTTGATGAATATTTTATGATTTAACCAAATTTGGTATGTTTCATGCACTCAAAACTGTTTTTGTACCTTCAAACCTAAAAGCATTTCAATTTTAGCCTATTGTGCATGCATGTTTTATTATTGATAATGATCCCACAAAATCCCATTATACATGTGGAAGTGTTTAAGTGATAGATTTTTGTTGTCAATTGGAGTAATTAATTCTTAGAAAATAGGAAACTTTTGTAATTCTCTTCAACTAACACATTTGGCTGCTTTATGACTCCTAGTAATTGATTTCAATTTCTTGGGTCATTAATGAACCACAAATATAATTACGAGGGTATTTTTATCGATGGAGCCTCTAAACGTGACTTGTTATCTTCCCACTCCCCCATGAATCCACTTTTTGGAAGAAAAATTCTCAGATCATTGTTTGCATTTCAAATGGCACCATAAAGCTATTTTAAGTTGGGTTCTTTACTTTTTCTTCTTCTTTACTATTTACTTCCTCTATCCAAGCATATTTTCCAACTCTCAAGATAGTTTTTCCCTTTACGTCTACTCCCAGTTTGATGAAAACCATAATAAATTTATGGCTAATAACTCTATTTTTGTTGGGAATATCGTTTGTCGCATAAAAAATATCTATGGAGATGCTCGCTTTTTTATAGGACCCTTTTCGAGAAAGAGCTTTCATTTCCAATCACTGTCTTTTACCCTAGGTTTTGCGATTATACCCTACCTATACAAGATTCCACTTACCTTAAAGCACCCTCCTCTTTAAAGTTTAGGGTTTGGCCCAAGAGATTGGATAACCATGCGTAGCCTAAATGGGTTAATCGGATGCTCGTAGACAAGGCTAAGGAAATAGAGGTGGTTGGCATTTATAGCATCGTTAAAATCATCTAAAAAACATTAATAATGATTCGTTCATCATTTTTGGCGCTATTTAGTTTTGGAAATTTGTATTCAATTGCTTTAAGTTCAACTTTTGGATGATAGGTCCTAGTGTATTGAACATTTGCCAATTGACCGATTTCAAGTCCATTGCAGAAGATGTTCACCTTCATATTCCATGACCTAAGATTCCTATGGAAATGAAGAATGAGAACATTCTATTATCTTACTCCATTTTTATAAACAAACATATGAAATATACTGGAGCTATGACTGAGAATGCGTATTACTATTTTCTTTTGCTCTTGATGTTAAGGCACATTTTATGTAATAAATCCCAATGATTTATGTTCCAATATTCCTTTTTAACTGCCACTCTTATATAAGGTATTAGCTTTCACTCCTTACTATAACACCCCGCCTATTCTAACCACATGTGATCACTCATTCATTAAAATAAACAGGAATCTCATATGGTTCATTCTTAGCATCATTGTTGAAAAACTTATTAATTACTAATCACCTAAGTAAAAATAAGCCGGTGTCAAATTTATCTTTGATTATTATATCAACATGCGGAAATAAATTAATTTAATCAAAATAATAATCATCCACAAAATAATAATCTAAACAATCACATGACAAATATATAAATAAATAGGATCGAATAAACCATCAGTTCCCGAAACAAATAATCCAACTACAATTTGAAATAAATAACTGAATTTGAATGCAATCTGATAAATAAACTGAAAATTAAATAGTCCGAGGGCCAATATGCACAAATGAAACACTAAGAGAAAGTCCTATCTATAAATGAATGAGCTAAAGCATCTAAAGAAACTCTTGGAAGCCTCCACAGATACTGTAGCTACTCATCCCTATATAGAATCATCAAGTTGTGCATCGCTGTGGATGGACACCTAAAAGTTTTCAAAAATATTTTGACATATGTCAGATACCAAGAAAATAGTTTGAAAATATTTTGCAAGTGTTTAAATCACAGTATAAATTTGTTATTAGATACACATGTTAGTTCAATGTACACTCCCTTGAGTTCCTCAACTCTCAACTAATGTGCACGCCTAACGTTTCTTATCTAGTTATACTACCAAGCCCAACTAGATAAGGTATTTAACTATCCTCAATAAATCTAGATCTCTCATAATACCCATATGGTACGCTATCATAATATAAATAAGAAATATGTGTCACGTATTATTATTGATTCAATCAATTAAGTTTTTCTACTTAATTACTTTTAGATATACACAATCTATCAGTTCTACTATCACACGTAAGTAGATATATCACACTTGTATATATTTATCACACATAAAATATATACAACTATAGAATTCTCGTAATGTCCCCTCATGATGCTGGTATACTCTGCTATAGTGCCCATGTACCTATCGTACCAAAGCAAGGACTAATGGTTCGGCATGTCACCTCAAACCCAACATAAATCAACACACAATGGAGGTGAACACAGTTTTAAGCCTTTGAGATACACACATAACTAACATACTCAAATGACACACCGGTCCCACTAATACATGACACATATTGAGATGCCCTAAGTTTCATATTCTGGGGCACAAATCCAGACCTCACTGGAATCATCAAGGTGGGATCGCCATCTGTGTGGAAACCTCCAGATAGCAGGAAGCATAGGTATGTTCACACACATAGTCAAGTCACAATCATAGGTATTCACACAACCTATACATATTATTCCATAGGTATACACACAATCCATCATATAAGTCCGTACGTAGTATGTATATCTCGCATACATAACGCACACGCAATTACAATTATAACCTTTCATTATATCTCCTAGTATCACTCACTACCCTAAGGGTCCTAGTTACAATGTAATAAATATCAATAACTACTACTCTCGTGCACTACTGGTCTAAATCATAAATTGACTCATACTCTCCGTGATCGGTTCTTATGCCCTCGAGTTCATTACTTAAGTAATTTATATCCAACAGGTATTAGCCTTAATTCTCTCGTTATGGCTAAGACTCTTCCCTACATTAGGCCTACTGTAATCTAGTATAATCCTCATTATGAATTAAAGATGTCCTAAAATTCCCCCCCCCCCCCCCCCCATTAATTATTCACAATTTCAGTGTTTAAAAAGGAAAATTTCTCAATTCTGGACAAACCGAATCGATTCGCCCAAAGGTCGAATCAATTACATAGTTGGGTTTTCCACAATTTTTCATTATCCAAAGCTTCATGATTCTTCACCAAATTTTCAACCAAAACTTCTAAACCTTATTTAAGCATATAAGGATGATTTCCAACGTAAATCTAACATTAAACCATCAAGAATCATGTCCAAGAACCGATTATCTTTCAATATTCATAAAAACCCTATTTTCATTGTTCTTCCTACATACTTAAGAATTTACCATGATTTCTTCCATGGTAATCATCATACATCACATGATTACGAATTATTTTCATTAGTGGATCCATTCTACATTCAAATCCTACTCCAATTCATGAGTTGTCTACATCTACACCTCAAGAACATCATTTAAATCAAATAATTGAAACCCTACAATACGTGGGTATTTCAACTTAATTAAAACATGCAAGATAAAAAGCTACCTTATCAAGAAGATTTGATTTTGTGATTAGGATGATAGAGTTGATTTTCCTTTGCTTCGATTACGATTCTGACAATGTTTGGGGTGAGAATTGGTGTGGGAAGCCTTGGTTTTCTCCTCCTCTTCCCTTCATATGGCCTCCTCTCTCTCAAATTTGTGTTTTCCCTAGCTTCTAACCCCAAGGGGAAGATATAACCTTTATAATTTCGGAGTCCTCTCTATCCAAATCTCTCAAATGACCGAAACAACCTCTCGTGGTGCCGATTTAGTCTAAAATTGCACCTGGACCCAAATACTACCCCGGGTACACTATTCTGACTATTTTTACCCTTTCGGAATCAATCGTGACCTCAAAATCATCATATGATTTAATCTAAAATAATTTCCTATCTCAACCTTATATAGTCCACACATGACACCTGGTTGAGATATACCATTGTCATGTCACCGTCATTCACTATGACATAAAATGCCAAATCACTATTCACTTGTAATTTTATTGGATTAGCATTAATCATTTCTCTCTGATTAATAATTTAATCAACACATAATATTTTATTTCATTAAATTCCGTCACACTTGTAATTTACAAATATACAAAATTACGGGGTGTTACATACTTCCCCCTTTACAAAGGAATTTTGCCCTCAAAATTGTGACGTACCTATGATAAATAATTATGGATACTACTCTTACATGTCATCCTCCCGCTGCCACGTCTACTCAGCAACATTGGGGTGCCCCCACTGAACTCTAACCAAGGGTACCACCTTAGACCGCAGCTTACGCTCACTACGATCAAGTATCGCCACCGGTCTCTCCTCATAAGAGATGTTTAGATGCAAGTTGATCTCCTCCAATGGAACATGTCAGAAGCCCCGCTCACTCCTCTAGTACTTCTTTAGCGATGACACATGGAACACATCGTGGATCCACTGTTGGTGCTCCAGTAGTCCCAACTTATAAGATAGTGGTCCCACCCTCTCGATAATCGAAAATGGTCCCACATATCTCGGCGCTATCTCCCTTTTCTTTCCAAATCTCATCACCCCCTTTATGGGAGAAACCCACACCAAAAACTAGTCACCAACCTTAAGCTCTATGTGATTCCTGTCTGCATAGACATAACTCTTTTGTCGGTCTTAATCTATACAAATGCACCCTTGAATCAACTCAATCTTGGAAGTGTTGTCCTGAATTATTTCTGGTCCTAATAACATGTTGTCCCTCACCTCTAACAAACAAGAGGGCGAATGATATTGCCAACTGTACAGTGTCTCAAATAGTTCCATGTTGATGGTGAACTGGTAGGACTTGTTGTATGCAAACTCCACAAAATGAAGATAATGCTCCCATACTCCCCTATCAAGTACGCACATCTGCAACATATCCTCAAGCATATGATTAACTCTTTCCATCTGCCCATCTGTCTGTGGGTGATACGCTATACTCAACCATAACCATCGCCTTCTGAAAGCTCTGGCACAAATGGAACACAAAAATCTTGTCCTCATCGGATATAATATTAATCAGAACTCCGTATAATCATACTATCTCCGTAGTGAACAACTGTGCATACTGCCTTATCTAAATATCCATAAGAATTGAAAGAAAATAGGTCATCTTAGTCAACTATTCCACTATCACCCATATGGAGTCGTGATCTCTATGCGATGTCGGTAGCTTGGTAATAAAATTTATGGAGATACTCTATCATTTACACACGGGAAATCTCGAGTGGATGCAACATCCTTGTCGATCTCTGATGGTCTACCTTCACTAACTGGTAGGTAGAACATTTCGAAACAAACTCTGCTATGTCCCGCTTCATCCCCGACCACACTACAAGAAAACTTGGATATGGCAATTTTCTTTGCGGCGCTTTGAAAAATGTTGGTATATAAAGGATTTTCGACGTTTAGTTTACGACATTGGAAAACTCTAGACGATTTTAAATAATTGTCAAAAATTATGTAGACGTTTATGTAAAACGTTATTTCACATCCTGTTTAATAAAAAAGTTGATTATCAAATTAGTTTCCCGCATAAAGGGTTTAATACTTTCATATTATTATTTTTCCCTCCAAACCTCCGCTTTCATCTTATTTGGAAGTGTTTCATTTACCTTCAAACCCTATCCTTTCATCAAAATCATTACACCTCTGCCCTCGTTTTGTCAGAATCAGTGAAACGCTCGTTATGTTATTTGTTGATTCTGTTCCTGGGCCACCACCAACTCAATCTGATGGAGAGAAGTGTTAGTTTAAGGCCAAATCTATCCATTTTTTAAAAACATTTAAAAATGGATTTCTTAAAATCATAACAATCAAATGATAATGTTCTTTGTTGATTCTGTTTTTGGGTAATTTTGTTGTACAATAAAAGGTAAAATAACTTGGTTATCATTCCTATGCATTTCAATTAAAAATTTTAACTTTTGAGCTTTGATGAAAGGTATTTCAATCTGTATTTGTATCGAACAAGGGAGCTAGGCCATATTTTAGATTCATTTCTCGTCATGCTTTGGTTATTGTTATGGATATTAAACCTAATTATTTAAAGCTCTAGATTGTTAAGATGTAATATTACATCTTTTCTTAATCATAATAACATTTCCTCTTATTCCGATTGATGCAATTGTAATCCATAATTGTAAATTATGAGTAATGTACATTATTAGTAAAATATTCAGACACTAGATTTAATTTGAAAAAAATTATATTATATTACATCAAGGGCTAATTACTAAAACCTCTAAACTTTGTAGGTAAATACAAATATCTGACTACAATTTTGTAAAGTTACGATTAGGGTGAAAATATTTTTTTGTGTTTTACTCAAGTATGTCTCAAGAGACTTGGAGAAATTCAAGACTAAATAATTGAGGTGAAACTCTTATTCTATGTTTTCAATTTTCTCTTCGTCAGGTAAATAAAAAATCATCCTTCCATTTTTTATTACTTCACCTCTGAGTGGTAAAACATATATGAAGAATATTTGTTGTGATCAAGTGTTACTAGGATATAACATTTTTCTTGTCAAATTCACATGAGAAAATATAAATGGATAACAATGTTTCTTTTACGAAATGAACTTAAATGTTATAATGTGGACAATATGTTTATGTATGTGTTTCTTGTACTTATTTATTCAATTAAAATGGACAATGGTCATCTCCCTGTATATACATGTTTTACATTGAAACGGTGGGAGGAATTGAGTTTTATGATGTCTTGGTTAAAATGAGTTTTTGTGACTTATTATTTTGGAATGAATGTTGTGAATAAAAGCACTGCTCTGTATGCTTGTAACTTCAGCGTATATTTAATGTATTTAACCATCATTAGTATAATTTAGAATTTAATCTTGATGGATCTTGAATAATCACTATCTGATTAACAACTATATTAACTTATAAATTTTCAACTTTTTGGATTAGTTACTTTGCTTCAACGCATTATAGAGTTTGTAATCTTCATATTTTCCCTATTCATGGCCGAACCTACTTGCCACATTGGAAACTTGATGTTTCGGTGTCCTTATTTTTATTACGACAAAAAAATATATGTCTTAAATTTGGCACGTTAGATATCCCACTTGGTGGATCCTCCACACTGGTGTTCCGGATATCCATCATTTGTAGGTTTCTTAGATTCTCCACTGACTTGGGAAGATTTCTAACCTTGGTTTCTCGTAAATTTAAGTACATCAAATTAAACAGCCCAACCAAGATGTCAACTATTATTTTCAATAGTCACACCCGATAGATCAAGGACCTTAGTAACTTAAAATTTGATGATATGTCACTCAGATAATGACGAGCATGAATTTGTTTCAAATACGAAGAAAAAGTGAAGATAGTGTGACATAGTCCGGCATAATCAGATGATTTCACCTATGTTTTAGACTAGGGGCTTGGTGTTTTCATTCTAGCCTTAAATCTTTACCATCATATGTTGTGCATAAACTGTCTTAGTCTGATGTCATCACACTCAGATAACGACGAGCTTAATTCTATTTCAAAAATGAAGAAAAAAACAAAGATGGTGTGACACAGTCCGGCATAATCGGATGATTTCACCTCTATTTTAGACTAGAAGCTTTGTATTTTCACTATATCTTTAATTCTCTACGATAATATGTTGTGCAAAAATTCTCTTATTCCAATGTCGATGACGAGCATGAATCTGTTTCAAAGATGAAGAAAGAGTGAAGATGGTGTGACATAGTCCGGCGTATTCTAAAGCTTTCACCTCTGTTGTAGACTAGGCTATGGTATTTCTATTCTAGACTTAACTTTCTTCCATCATATGTTGTACATAAATTCTCTTAATCTGATGTTGTCACAGTCAATTCTCATATTATGTCATGAACTCTAAATGTCTTCACCCTCCCGCCATCATTAATGTCAGTGGTACGGATCATGCTTCAGAAGATACGTTCCATGAGTTAGTCATGTACCACCTCCTTCATTTTCAATATTTTTCTTTCTATAATAAACCCCTCTACAACCCAAAGTCGATTCAATTTTTTTTTCTTGGTTAATAGGGAAGCCATCATGAAGAACACACTATTTCATTATTTGATGCATATGAGATCCATGATATATACACTAGTTTTACTCATGTCAATGGCACGATTAATAGCTTAACTTGGACATGAATGTAATACCCCGTATTTTTATGCTCTATTAATTTGGGGGATTTATTAAATTTAATGTGAGTGAATTATTTAATAAAAATCCGGAAATTAATTCTGTTATAATTATTAACGTGACGAGAGTTAGTAATTATGGGAAATTTGTTGAATTTTACTAATGAGCAAAGTAATATATGATATTGATTATATTGAATGTCACGAATGAATAAAATGACATTTTGGAAATTTGAATCGGGACGCGCCCGTGTCGCGTCTGGACTAAATTTTGTTAAATAAAAAGTGAATATTTTATAAGTTGTTCGTATGGTCGTTTTGAGTGCGCCAACGCGTCCGGAAGGGTCGAGATAGTCAGAAAAGTGTACCCGGGGGTGTAGTTTGGGTCTCGGGACGTTTTTAGGCCTAATTAGTACCCTTGGAGGGCATTTTGGTCATTTTACATATTTGGATAATTAAACCCACGAAATTCAGCAACCTATATCAGCCTTTTAGGTTAGTCATTTAGGGTTAGAATATTCAGAACCCTAGAACGGCCATTGGAGAAGAGAGGAGAGAGCTCTCAAGGCAATTCAAGGCCAAAAAGTCACCGGTTTGCACCGCCGCCGCCACCAACGCGTAGATCGCGAGAAGGGGAACGCAACCACACCAAAATCAGCCGCAATCCAGACTTCTGAAAATTCCAGGCAAGTATTTATCTTGCGTATTTTCATTGGTGCAATCTTCATATTAGTTTAGGAATGATTAGAGATGAAAACTATGGAAGAAAACCCAATTTGTGATAGGAAAATCCATGTAGTATTGATTTATATGAAAATTCTGGAAACCTTGCCATGTAGAGGAATGTAACCACGAAATTTTGAAAATTATAAGAAGGAATTTCTGAAGAAAATTGGTTAGAAACCTGTTTAAGAGAATTTTAGTGTTCTTGATAATTAATTAACTTTTAGGGCTGTTAATCCTTGATTAAATGATAGAAATACCCATGCCTTATGTTGAAAACGTCTGATATATTGATATAATGTTAGTAGTAGCATTTTGGGATGTTTGGGTTTGGAAAAATATGGATTTGGATGAAGAAAAGTGGTAGAACCCGTAACTGCAATTCTGCAGAAATCGAAATACCTGCTTGATCGATCGATCGAGCCTAGAGCTTCGATCGATCGAACGCTCGATCGATCGAGCCCCAAACCTCGATCGATCGACCCCTCCTGGCAGACTCCTATTTCCCTTGTTTAATTAGTTAAACTAAATTTATCGTGAAATAATTCTTGGGTATTCTTAATAAAATGTTTTGGGAGATAGGAAAGACCAGTAGGACATGTGAATAAGTGTTGGGAACTTTATTATAAGACGAGAAGTTTACTTTTGGGGTAATTATATAATGAACGATGAAACTATGTATTTCAAGTGAGAGATTACGGAGAATAGCTACGATAGTGAATAGCGTTATACCTACTGAATTTTCTACTTGGAAGGATAGAGTCCACGAGTGTCACGTAATAAGTGAGAAAACTCTTCGAGTTAAGGTTAGAGATGAAACCTTATACGTAATACTAATAATGTGAAATTAAGGATAAATGTTGTAATTATGGGTGACGAGAGGAACCTACATTAATATGATAAAAGTGGTATATTTGTATGATTGTGTGTACATATATTATATACATGTGAAAATCATGCCCACGCTACTTGCTATCCCTGAGGTTACCGCGCTGGGACAGTCTTATCTCGATGGGACCTTTATGGGGGATATTGACTTGTACCCTAGAAGATAGATGTCCTTGGTACAGGCTATCGACGTGATAGTTCAGACGGTCCTAAGAGACGCAGGCATGTACCATCCTCTTAGAGACTTGGAATCTATTCTTCGTCTCAATTTTGTTTGTGTATGTGTTAATACAATTCAAGAGTGATTCCGATTGTATTCCCCTTAATATGAGTGATATGGGGTTTTGGATAGTATAGTATGCCCGCACCATAGTTTATTTGGGGTGCTGTTATAATATATATATATTATGCGAGTAGTTAATATATATATGAAATTCTGAAATTCGGAACTACCTACTGTGAATTGATATGTAGGATATGGTTGATGACTCAAATTGTAAATGCTTGTTTTGAGAAAGTATAATATGACACTGGAAAACTTTATTGACTAATAAAGTTAAAATGAGAACTTTGGTTATGAGTTGAAATATTCTTTTTAAACAATTGTATCGTTAAATTTTGAATCCTGCGAAATACCTAAGATAAGTTAAATCATTGGGGAAAGATAGCGTGTTATATAATGAGATAAACCATTAGGAGGGTTAGTGCGATAGGAGTGCACATTAGAAGAGAGGTGAGAATTTCTCAAGAGAGTGTCACACTAAAATGTTGTTGCATTGGCCTGTATCAATTTAAATACTTGCTAAACGTATTTTAAATCAAACACACTTTCGGGCTCTGACCAGTTTCTCTCTCTCTCTCTCCCTCTCTCTCTCTCTCTCTCTCTCTCTCTCTCTCTCTCTCTCTCTCTTGTATATATATGTATGTATTACAGGTGCCCAGCCATAGGGGTGTCTTGCTTAGGACCTCTTAGAAGGAAAGCGCTGCAGCTTAGGTGGGAGTTGCAGGTCTCTTGATTAGATGACTTCGTTCATTCGGATCCACTCTTAGTACTTTCATTTAGTTGAGCATGTGTAGCTCTTTCCATTATTCTGTTGTTATTGGACATTTGTATTTCAGTTATTTCCAGTATTGTTACTATGGGTTTTATTCAGTTTAATTGTGTCACTTTATATTTCGCATGATTGACATTCGATTGACGAATGTTTTAAATTAATTGGACTATGTTGCAGATATTTAATGTGGTGTGATTCTTACTTATTGAATGTTGTTAATAAAATAAATGTTTTTCTTTAAATAAAATTTGGAAAGTTATGTATGAAAATAGTTTTGACACTTAGCTTAATTATTTAGGGTGTTAAATTGGAAAATTTATTTTTATCGACAGTGATGCTGATAATGAACCAACTGTTTACCTTGATTTAATTTAATAAAGGAGTGATCGCCCGGTATTTATTAGGCGGGGTGTCACAGGTGGTATCAGAGCATCAGGTTCTAGTGTCCTTTAGGATCTGTGCAGCCTATTATGCTTTCAGCGTTTCTTTCTTTGATATAGAGCCCTAAATACTTGGAATGTTGTGTTCCTCTCTATACATTGGGAATTCGTGCTTCTGCGATTTATTTATATGAATGATGAACTCATCCAAATTTATTTAAATTTTTAGATGGACCGTCAAGAAGAACTAGCTAAAACGGTTAAGGGAGTCAACGAGCAAGATCGACTCATACCTCAGGTATCCCCAGAGAAAGTATCAACCGCCGAATTAGCAGGTATCGTGGCACAAGAAGTTACCACTGCAGTTCTACAATACCAAGAACGCAGCCTTCAACTTAAAGGAGGCAAAAGACCTAGAGAGGTTAACCAAATTCATGTGACTAAAGCTGACAAATGTGTGAAGACACCGAAATTGCGACAACAAACTACCCAAGACCAAGTCAGTTCTAGTCAACAACGTGGTAAAATGAAGCAGTTACGAAAGAGGAATAAAGTTCCTAGTCAGCAAGGCCGACACCGACAGCAGCAGGGTCAGAGGTGGAGAAACTTTGGAGGCCGATGTTTCGTGTGTGGCACACATGGCCATAAACGCCAGGATTGACCAGAGAGTGTTAAGGCCCCACAGCATCAAGGTGCCCGTAATGATCCACATGGGCCACTTTTTCCAATCGCTCTCCCAGCACCAACTCAGGTACTAGGCCTGCCAACCTTTTCGGTAGCTCCAGTGCAGCAGGGGCAGATTCAGTACAGACATATCTATGATGTCCACCAGGCAGCCGCCCCGCAGGCACCACCCGCGATTTGGGGTATGTTTTCTATCCATGAAACTTTGGGTCGAATTTTGTTTGTTACTGGGACAACACATTGTTTTATAGCTACATATTATGCGAAGACCTTAGGGTTATTAACCACAGTAGAGAGCACTGTAACGTAGGTAGACTCACCACTGGGGAGTGGGTCACTTATTTTCTTTATATGCCAAGGAGTGGGGGTAGAGATTGGTAGCTTGGTATTACCTGCAGACATGTTAGTCTTAGACATGCACGAGCATGATGTGATTATTGGTATGGATTGGCTCGCAGCCTATAAAGCCATGATTGATTGCTTTGGTGGGAGCATTGTTTTTGCCATTCCGGGGCAAGAGATGTTTGTAGTGGCGATGCCTCGCCCAGAGGGAGGCTCGACCGCTCATTTATATTACATAGAGGAGGATACCTCTAAGGAGGTTGTGATTCCCTTAGATTCGATCCCATTTGTCAGGGAGAATTCTGATGTGTTTCAGGAAATACCAGGCCTACCCCCCAGTCAAGAGATAGACTTTGTTATAGATTTATTGCCAGATACGAGACCTATAGCACGCGCACCGTACCGTATGGCTCCGACAGAGATGCGAGAGCTACGAGATCAGATAGAGCAGCTGTTAGGTCAGGGCTTCATTCGTAGGAGTACCTCACCTTGGGGCGCTCCAGTTTTGTTTGTGAAGAAGAGAGATGGTTCACTGAGATTGTGTGTGGACTACAGGGAGCTGAACAAGGTCACGATACGGAATAAATATCCGTTACCTCGAATCGATGATCTGTTCGACAAACTGAGGGGAGAAACTTTCTTTTCGAAGATAAATCTGAGGTCGGGGTACCATCAGCTACGTATTAGGGAGCAGGATGCTTTGAAGACTGCTTTCTTGACGAGATATGGGTCTTATGAGTTTCGGGTGATGCCGTTCGGACTCACAAATGCTCCAGCCGTTTTCATGGACTTGATGAACCGAGTATTCAGAGATTTCTTGGATCAGTTTGTCATAGTTTTCATAGATGACATTTTGATATATTCACACTCCGAGGAGGAGCATGCCGAGCATTTGAGGCAGGTTCTTCAGACTCTACGAGAGCATCAGTTGTATGCTAAATACGAGAAGTGCGAATTCTGGTTGCGAGAGGCACAGTTCTTGGGGCATACTGTTTCTGAGCAGGGAATAGCAGTTGACCCGAGTAAAGTATCAGCGGTGAGGGAGTGGGGACAGCCCACGACACCGACGGAAGTGCGTAGTTTCTTGGGGTTAGCTAGTTACTACAGGAGATTCATTCGGGGATTCTCCAAAATAGCGGGTCCATTGACGAATCTGACTCGCAAGGGAGTACCATATGTTTGGGATGACGCTTGTCAGTTGGCTTTCGACGAGCTGAAAGACAAGCTTACTTCAGCGCCAGTCCTTGCGTTACCGAAGTCGGGTGTGGAGTACCTGGTTTACACCGATGCGTCCTTACGGGGACTTGGGGGAGTACTTTAGCAGGAAGAGAAGGCTATAGCTTTTGCTTCCCCCAAGCTTAAGCCGCATGAGAAAAATTACCCCACCCATGACCTAGAGTTAGCAGCAGTCGTCTTTGCATTGAGGATATGGAGGCACTATTTATTGGGGGAGAAATTCCATTTTTTCACAGACCACAAGTCATTGCAGTACCTGTTCACTCAGCGAGAGCTGAATATGCATCAGCGCAGATGGCTAGAGTTTGTGAAGGACTACCAGTTCGACATACAGTATCATCCGGGAAAGGCCAACGTAGTTGCTAATGCGTTGAGTCGTAGACCGGTAGACGAAGTAGCAATCGTCTAGAAAGAAAAGTGGAAGGAGTTGGGTCACCAGGACGCAGTAGCACGTTCTTTCATATCCGTGATGTCAGTCACACCCGAGATTGCTACGAGGGTGATATAGGCACAGACCACAGACCCGTTTTGCCAGGAGCAGATTGTGCGACTTCTAGCCGAGGGTGCTGAGTCCTATTCTCTTAGTTCTGATGGACGTTTGCGGTTTAATGGGAGATTGGTGGTTCCAGAAGGAGCAGAATTACGTCATGCAGTGATGACTCATTCTCATGGGTCTCAATTTGCAGTACATCCGGGAGGCGATAAGATGTACCAGGATATGAGGCGATAATACTGGTGGAGTGGGATGAAGAAGGACATCGCCGAGTTCGTGTCCAAGTGTTCCACCTGCCAACTGGTAAAGGTGGACCACCAGAAACCGTCAGGATTGCTTCAGCCATTGGAAGTACCTGCGTGGAAGTGGGAGAGTATTTCCATGGATTTTATTACAGGGTTACCTACATCACAGCGGGGCCATGATTCTATCTGGGTGATTGTAAACCGTTTGACCAAGGTGGCTCATTTTCTGCCGGTACGGACAGATTATACCACGGGTCAGTATGCTCAGTTGTTAATTTCTGAGATTGTCAGATTACACGGAGTGCCCCTGAATATTGTGTCAGATAGAGACAAGATTTTCGTGTCACGTTTCTGGGAAAGCTTTCAGGAGGCTATGGGTACTGAGTTGAGGTTGAGTTCAGCTTATCACCCCCAGACAGACGGACAGACAGAGCGTACTAATCAGATGTTAGAGGATATGCTACGCATGTGTGTCCTTGATTTTGGAGGAGGTTGGGAGCCACACCTTCCACTGGTAGAGTTCGCTTATAATAACTCGTATCAGTTTACGATTGGTATGGCTCCATTTGAGGCTTTGTATGGCAGGCCTTTTCGTTCTCCAACTTGTTGGCTCGAAGTGGGGGACAACAAGTTGCTAGGATCGGAGGTAATTCAGGAGACCTCCGTGAGGATTGAGATGATCAGGAGTCGCATTCGGATAGCCCAGGACAGGCAGAAGAGCTACGCCGATGCGAAACGGTTCTTCTGGGAGTTTAGTGTGGGGGACCAAGTGTTATTGCGTGTATCTCCTATGAAGGGAGTGATGAGGTTCGGAAAGAAGGGGCAGTTGGCTCCGAGGTACGTGAGATAATTTCCCATCATCGAGAGGATTGGTCCGGTTGCATACAGGTTAGGATTGCCAGAACATTTGCACCACATTCACGATGTATTCCACATCTCGTCGTTGAGACGGTATCTTCGGGATGATATGGCCCATACTCACATTACGATAGATGAGATCGACTTACATCCTGATAGCTCTTACGAGGAGAGACCGGTGGCTATCCTAGACTATAGGGAGAGGAGGTCGAAGATAGTTCCACTTGTGCAGATCCAGTGGGGGCATCATAATGTGGAGGAATCCACTTGGGAGCGCGAGGCAGATATGCAGAGAGATATCCAGAGTTGTTTTTACCAGGTATGCCTTATTTTCCGAATTTCGGGACGAAATTCCGTTATTAGGGGGGAAGTATGTAATACCCCGTATTTTTATGCTCTATTAATTTGGGGGATTTATTAAATTTAATGTGAGTGAATTATTTAATAAAAAACCGGAAATTAATTATGTTATAATTATTAACGTGACGAGAGTTAGTAATTATGGGAAATTTGTTGAATTTTACTAATGAGCAAAGTAATATATGATATTGATTATATTGAATGTCACAAATGAATAAAATGACATTTTGGAAATTTGAATCAGGACGTGCCCGTGTCGCGACTAAATTTTGTGAAATAAAAAGTGAATATTTTATAAGTTGTTCGTATGGTCGTTTTGAGAGCGCCAACGCGTCCGGAAGGGTCGAGATAGTCAGAAAAGTGTACCCGGGGGTGTAGTTTGGGTCTCGGGGTGTTTTTAGGCCTAATTAATACCCATGGAGGGCATTTTGGTCATTTTACATATTTGGATAATTAAACCCACGAAATTCGGCAACCTATATCAGCCTTTTAGGTTAGTCATTTAGGGTTAGAATATTCAGAACCCTAGAACGGCCATTGGAGAAGAGAGGAGAGAGCTCTCAAGGCAATTCAAGGCCAAAAAGTCACCAGTTTGCACCGCCGCCGCCACCAACGAGTAGATCGCGAGAAGGGGAACGCAACCACACCAAAATCAGCCGCAATCCAGACTTCTGAAAATTCCAGGCAAGTATTTATCTTGCGTATTTTCGTTAGTGCAATCTTCATATTAGTTTAGGAATGATTAGAGATGAAAACTATGGAAGAAAACCCAATTTGTGATAGGAAAATCCATATAGTATTGATTTATATGAAAATTCTGGAAACCTTGCCATGTAGAGGAATGTAACCACGAAATTTTGAAAATTATAAGAAGGAATTTCTGAAGAAAATTGGTTAGAAACCTGTTTAAGAGAATTTTAGTGTTCTTGATAATTAATTGACTTTTGGGGCTGTTAATCCTTGATTAAATGATAGAAATACCCATGCCTTACGTTGAAAACGTCTGATATATTGATATAATGTTAGTAGTAGCATTTTGGGATGTTTGGGTTTGGAAAAATATGGATTTGGATGAAGAAAAGTGGTAGAACCCGTAACTGCAATTCTGCAGAAATCGAAATACCTGCTTGATCGATCGAACGCTCGATCGATCGAGCCCCAAACCTCGATCGATCGACCCCTCCTGGCAGACTCCTATTTCCCTTATTTAATTAGTTAAACTAAATTTATCGTGAAATAATTCTTGGGTATTCTTAATAAAATGTTTTGGGAGATAGGAAAGACCAGTAGGACATGTGAATAAGTGTTGGGAACTTTATTATAAGACGAGAAGTTTACTTTTGGGGTAATTATATAATGAACGATGAAACTACGTATTTCAAGTGAGAGATTACGGCGAATAGCTACGATAGTGAATAGAGTTATACCTACTGAATTTTCTACTTGGAAGGATAGAGTCCACGAGTGTCACGTAATAAGTGAGAAAACTCTTCGAGTTAAGGTTAGAGATGAAACCTTATATGTAATACTAATAATGTGAAATTAAGGATAAATGTTGTAATTATGGGTGACGAAAGGAACCTACATTAATATGATAAAAGTGGTATATTTCTATGATTGTGTGTACATATATTATATACATGTGAAAATCATGCCCACGCTACTTGCTATCCCTGAGGTTACCGCGCTGGGACAGTCTTATCTCGATGGGACCTTTATGGGGGATATTGACTTGTACCCTAGAAGATAGATGTCCTTGGTACAGGCTATCGACGTGATAGTTCAGACGGTCCTAAGAGACGCAGGCATGTGCCATCCTCTTAGAGACTTGGAATCTATTCTTCACCTCAATTTTGTTTGTGTATGTGTTAATACAATTCAAGAGTGATTCCGATTGTATTCCCCTTAATATGAGTGATATGGGGTTTTGGATAGTAGAGTATGACCGCACCATAGTTTATTTGGGGTGCTGTTATAATATATATATATTATGCGAGTAGTTAATATATATATGAAATTCTGAAATTCGGAACTACCTACTGTGAATTGATATGTAGGATATGGTTGATGACTCAAATTGTAAATACTTGTTTTGAGAAAGTATAATATGACACTGGAAAACTTTATTGACTAATAAAGTTAAAATGAGAACTTTGGTTATGAGTTGAAATATTCTTTTCAAACAATTGTATCGTTAAATTTTGAATCCTGCGAAATACCTAAGATAAGTTAAATCATTGGGGAAAGATAGCGTGTTATATAATGAGATAAACCATTAGGAGGGTTAGTGCGATAGGAGTTCACATTAGAAGAGAGGTGAGAATTTCTCAAGAGAGTGTCGCACTAAAATGTTGTTGCATTGGCCTGTATCAATTTAAATACTTGCTAAACGTATTTTAAATCAAACACACTTTCGGGCTCTGACCCGTTTCTCTCTCTCTCTCTATCTCTCTCTCGTATATATATGTATGTATTACAGGTGCCCAGCCACAGGGGCGTCTTGCTTAGAACCTCTTGGAAGGAACGCGCTGCAGCTTAGGTGGGAGTTGCAGGTCTCTTGAATAGATGACTTCGTTCATTCGGATCCACTCTTAGTACTTTCATTTAGTTGAGCATGTGTATCTCTTTCCATTATTCTGTTGTTATTGGACATTTGTATTTCAGTTATTTCCAGTATTGTTACTATGGGTTTTATTCAGTTTAATTGTGTCGCTTTATATTTCGCATGATTGACATTCGATTGACGAATGTTTTAAATTAATTGGACTATGTTGCAGATATTTAATGTGGTGTGATTCTTACTTATTGAATGTTGTTAATAAAATAAATATTTTTCTTTAAATAAAATTTGGAAAGTTATGTATGAAAATGGTTTTGACACTTAGCTTAATTATTTAGGGTGTTAAATTGGAAAATTTATTTTTATCGACAGTGATGCTGAGAATGAACCAACTGTTTACCTTGATTTAATTTAATAAAGGAGTGATCGCCCGGTATTTAATTAGGCGGGGTGTCACAATGAATTCGTTGAACTTCTGTGTTGATGTAACTAATGTAACACGCCGCCTAATTAAATACCGGGTGATCAGACCTTTTTCAAATTAAACAAGATTTCCATTTAGTTTATTCTTAGCATCACTGTCGAAAAATTTATTGATTACTAACCCCCTAATGATTAATTAATCCAATGTCAAATTTTATCTTTTAAATAACCAAGTCAATAAGTACAGCATAATACAAAAGAGCTTGAATATATCACAAAAGATCACAATACAATACATAATATAAACATCACAATACAAAAGAGCTTTAATATATCACAAATATCTTAAACTAGTGGTAGCTGAATAAGCATCGACTGAAAATAACCAAGCCAAAATAAATCCGACACGT
This sequence comes from Sambucus nigra, assembly GCA_949130495.1. Taxonomy (NCBI): domain Eukaryota; kingdom Viridiplantae; phylum Streptophyta; class Magnoliopsida; order Dipsacales; family Adoxaceae; genus Sambucus; species Sambucus nigra. The sequence goes on along the minus strand of OX422210.1, from coordinate 458,579,952 downwards.
AGAAAATATAACTGATACATTTTGAATTGAAATAAAATGTACAAATGCCATGAGCAACATGCTCGAAAGTACAACTAAGATACTATACCTATCTAGGAGTGAATAAGAGAGGCGTCTAGTACAACTCCTGTAGAACCCAAAAATACCGCAACCACGTACCCTAGAATAAGATCAAGTTTGGTGCCCCTGCGGTCGGACACCTAAAAGGGTTTTGAAAATAGTTGATAGAAAGGGTTAGAACCCAAAACATTTTGAAAAATAGTTAGGAAGTCAATTAAATTGCAATAAATTAAAATGCATGAATGCTCTTTGTATTTAAGCTAGTGTCTCACTCTCTTGAGGACCGACTCACCCCTCAGCTAATGTGCACACCTACCATTTTTGTATATAACCCACTTAGCCAACTACCCCGTAACTAGTTCTTATTATATAGTTCCTTCCTGTCACCCTACTCAAACCCGATTATGTTTAATATATGATTTATAAGTTATATATCACATTAACTTAATTAATCATTATTTCCATTTGTGACCATATAACATTTGCACAAGTTATATAATAAAAATATAATTCACATCATGTATTTTACATGTATATAATTATCTATACAATATATATATATATATATATATATACGTATCATCATCATGTTACAACATTCACCCATATGCCGTAATTATATAACCATCTACTAAGTAGGCACTCACCGAATGTTCTCTACAATGTTATAACATTTGCACGAGTTATATAATAAAAATATAGTTCACATAATGTATTTTACATGTATATAATTATCTATATATATATATATATATACGTATCATCATGTTACAACATTCACCCATATGCCGTAATTATATAACCATCTACTAAGTAGGCACTCACCGAATGTTCTCTACAATGTTATCAATCCAGGTATACTTATCCACCCGGACACCCTGACATGGTTAGCTCCCCGAATCAGTGAAATAAAATAAACGTGGTTGAAGCGGTCATAGTTCCCTCTGAAAATGAGACTGAATCATACCCAGGACGTCTCACCCCTAATACGGATGCTATGATATTGCTACTATACTTACCCTACTCCTTAAGCCAGGGGATTCACCCACATTGTGCAAACTCCTATGATAACACTAGAGGGGTTTGCTTTTACTAAATATCTAGTCATCGATATTTATGAACACACAATACATATATATACTGTCACACTACCGTGTGTGTGTGTGTATATATATATATATATATATATATATATATATATATACACACACATATTAAATTTAATTCCAGCTATACCGTGCACATAATCCGTCGCACTAGCCCAAACTATACCCGAGTTCTTATTCCGATTCAAATTTAATTAATTATGCATTAATTAATTTATTACCTTGGTTTCGCTCAACCGATTTACCCGGATTCGCTCACTTGGCCCAAAAATACAAAATTCAGAATTTATTATTTATTATTTAAAACATTCCTTAAAAAGTTTTCACACCTACAAATTTAAGGTTTTCAAATTAATCAATTTAAACCTTATTTTCCCCTTTGGATTATTTCCCTAATTGTCCCATTAAAATTTCCAAACCAAAACCAATCCATAACTATAACCCTTAAAATCACACACCAGCACCAGGGCCCATAACCGAAATCCCCCCAAATAGAACCTAGTGACAAAACAGGGGAAGAGAAAAACGCTGCCGAAAAAACAATTTCGTTCGAACGACTTACCAGTCGTTTGAATGACATTGGCTTTAACTCGAACGAAAACCATGTCATTCAAATGACACTGGTTTTCTCTTTCCTCATTCGTCATCTGAATCTAATCCTCCATTGTTAACATTTGTAAACATTCTTCCCATAATCTTATACAACAACCAATAAAAGTTTATACCAACTCACGATTTTAAGATCCCCAAATCTTAATTTACTAATCATACAGATTTAAGGCTTTATAATTAAACTTCTCAATTCCTCTACAGATTATAAATGTAAATTTATTAAAATCCAATTTAGATATCAAACTAACCCAAAAACAATACATTCATCTAACACTCACTACGATATGAATAGAAATTTGCAATTAATTAGGAGCAAGTTGTAATACCCCGTATTTTTGTGCATTTAAATACTTAATTAATTCGGGAAAATTTTAAATTACTTGCGTGTCCTAATTACATGAATTAATTATGGTAATGGTAATATTTATTTAAATATTAATCGGAGAGTAATAGTTAGTATTTATAAAATTTAATTACTAAGTGAATAGTAATAATTTATTTATGTCATAACGTGTATTAGTGAAGTGATATATTACTAAGTGAATAGTAATAATTTATTTACGTCATAACGTGTATTAGTGACGTGGTATTTATTCATCTCAACCGGAAGTCGGATATAGACTAAATTGGGTGTGAGATAGGAACTTTTAATAAATGAATTTGGATGTCATTTCTAAGTGCACAGTTGAGTCCGGATAGGCAAAGATAGTCGAAAAAGAGTGCCGAGGGGTAGTAAATGGGTCTCGGGACGTTTTTAGGCATAATCAGGCCCACACGGGGGTGTTCGGGTCACTTGGGCTTAGGCCATTAGACTAAAAACTGGATTAGTGTTTTGAACCTAAATCTAAGAAGTGTTGAACGGCAGAAAAACACAAATCTAAATCTAAGAGTTTGAGAGAAAGCTAGAGGGATCAATTGGAACAGCAATTGGGGATCTTTTTGGAGACAAAACAAGGAACAAATTGGGTGTTCTTCATCAAACTTTATCTACCTCAATAGATCAGACTATACGAACCCAAAAAGGAAAGTGGTTAACTTCCTGTGATTTTAATTGTGATAATCAATTCATATAGTAGTGGGTGTATCATAAATCCATTTTTGGGTGGGTATTCCGGTGAAATTGGGTTTTCGGTGAATGAAATACTTTGATGAGATTAAGGGTGAAATTAATTGTGTTTTATGATTCTGGAGTGTATGAGTATGAATCGTATGTTAAATTCAGTAAGAATTGATGTTGAATTTCTGATAATAGAGATTTGAAATTTTATTGGATGTTTGAAACCAAGATAAAACCCGATTCGGGAAAACGTTGGAATTCATGGAAATTAGTTGTTGAATTAAGGTTTTATGGATGATTAGGACCTGTTTTCATGTGAATATATTGTGGCTGTGATTCGTGAATACTGAGAGTGAAACTAAAACCTTGGTTGGGATAACAAGGGACGAAAGAGACAACTCGGGGAAGAAGGGTAACTGATTGATCGATCGATCGACCCAGGGAGTCGATCGATCGACGGTCCCAGGATTTTGGTAGGTCGGCCAGTTTTTATATATAAGGGGGATTTATTAAAGAATTAAATTCCAAAGTAATTATTTAGGGAAAAATAAATATAAGAATAAATTTCCTTATAATTCTAGGGAATATAATAGGATTAGGGGGTGCGATGTGGGGAACACATTATGAATAAATTTGGGGATAATAATTCCTAAGTATTAATTTCGGACCGAGGAAAAATGTACGGGTAATGTAGTTGAGCGGCACTAGCTTGAGATAATTAATTAAAATGAAACTAATTAATTAGATATGAGTCAGACAATAGACTCGGGATTTTTGAGCTAGTGGTTCCGTATTAGTACCCGAAAAAACCAGGAATTAATTATTATATATATATATTGTGTGATAATATGTATGTATGTGTGTATATATATATATATATATATATATATATATATATATATATATATTGTGTGCCTATAAATATCAGTGATTAGAAATTTATTTAATTTATCTACTCTAGTGCTGTCGGGGAGGTTGCGCGATGTGGGTGAATCCCTTAGCTTGAGGAGTAGTGGAGTATATCCCCAGGTCATAGCGTCCAATTTCAGAGATGGGGCATTGAGGTGATGTCCTCATACTTGGGTGAATATGACCGCCTCCATTACGTTTATATTTAAGTTCCGATTCAGCGGACCATAGTTGTCTCGGAACTCCAGGCGAGACTGAGTAGCCTGGGTTGATAGAACTTTAGAGAATACATCTAGTGAGTTATTACTCGGGAGGATGGGCTATTATGTATTCGACATATGTGTGAATGTTGTAATAGAGTTTTTCGTATATTATAGGATAAATAGTTATATACGAGTAATTATATAGATGAAGTGGATTGTATTAATTATATAACGGGTGTGAAAGTTATATGGATTTAAAAAAGGAAAAATGAAGTTAATGTGATTAACAACTTATAAATCATATCTTAAGCATACTCGGGTTCGAGTAGGGTGGTTGAAAGGAGAAGTTATAATCAAGATATTTAGACGGGGTAGTCTAATTTGGGGATTATAAAAAGGAACGTTAGGTGTGCACAATAATGGAGGGGTGAGTAAGTCCCCAAGAGAGTGCGACACTAACTTAAATATGGAGAGCATTCATGCATTTTAATTACTGCAAGTTAATCATTTGTTAAATATTTTTTCAAAATGTTTTGGGTTCTTACCCTTGCTATCAAATATTTTTAAAACCTTTTAGGTGTCCAACCACATGGACGCTAGGTGTGACTTTATTCCAGGGATTCGCACCTGCAGCGTATGTGGATGTTGTAGGTTTTTTATAGACGCCCCTATTTTTCTATTCGAAGTGTAGGGATTCATATCAGTCTATCTCGAGCATGTCGCTCACAGTTTTATTCAATTTCTTTTCAGATTGTATGAGATTTATTACTCTATGTTAGTTTGGTTTGGTCTTCGATTTTGCTGGTGGTTTATTTGGAATGTCTTTTATTATTCTGTGTGATGATTAATTCTATCAGCGTTGGATGTTTTATTTTACTTTTCGCATTTTTGTCTTGGATTAATAAAGATAAAATTTGGCACCAGTTTTTTGAATACTAGGTGGTTAGTAAGTTTTAAAAAGTTCTCGATGGTGATGCTAAGGATGAACCAATTGAGATTCCTATTTTAATTTGATATATGACTAATCACCCGGTATTTTATTAGGCAGGGTGTCACATAAGTTTAACCACTTGCCTTCTAGGGTTTGTGGGGTCTGAATTTCTTTGGTGTAGATGATGATTTGATGAAGAATATCCACACTTGTTCTTGATTTAGGCTCCCAAGGTTACTCTAAATTTTCCCTCTTTTGGACTCTACTTGATTAGGTTTTCTTAAATGAGTTATGGTTGTCACACCTTCTAACTTTTAGGGTTTATTATGTCAATCCCGTTTTTAGGCTTGTGGTTTTTTATTAAAAGGGGCCAAACACCACCATGTGGGTTAGGTTATGCCTAAAAATGCCCCAAGCCCATTTACTACCAATGGGTACTCTTTTCTGGCTATTTCGACCCATCCAAACTCAATCGTACACTTAGATTTGCCATCCGAATTATTTTACTAAAAGTTAATATCCGCCTATTAACTTATTAAATTATTACTATTCACTTAGTGACTTTAAATCCCACAAATATTAATCGTCTACTCACCGAATTAATATTTAAATAATATTAATAATACTGAATTCAATTAAATTACGACACAAGTAATTTAAAATTTACCGAATTAATTAATTAATTAATAAAAGCCCAAAAATATGAGGTGTTACAATTAGTTTATGGGGTTATCTATGATGAAATTGGTGGAAGGGATTTATTGGTGGTTTAATTTGGCTATTGTTGTTGTTCTTGTTGAGGTAATTATAAATGTTAAAACAAGTTGGCTTCATGAATAAACAAAGGAAACTCTGCTGAATTTTTGTGAAAATAATAATTATGTTAAAAATGATTATCACGAAGTAAATTAAGCAAGTTATGATTAATGTAGCTACAAATCGTTTAAGTACATATTGAATGAAGTTAATGGAGATAAAAATGATAAGATGAGATGAGATGGACAGTAAAATAACTAACAACTCTTCTATCACCGTATATCAAAGACAAATTCTATCACTTAGATTTTGAATGTAAGCGTAAATTTGTTTCATAAATGGATTATTTGGATTTTTCGTATTGTTCATGAAGGAGCAGGTTGATCGGGTAAGTTGATGATGGTTTACACCATTACCATTAAATTAAATTCCAATGTAAATATTGTATAAGGGTATATGTGGTACACAAAAGTATGATAACTTTATGCCTTTTGACTTTGTATAGTAGTAGATTTTTCGTAGTTGCTGCATTGTTTTGCCGTGTGGGCCAATGTAACTATTTGGAAATTAATCTTTTTAAATTATACATCAATCTGTTAAACTTGTGTTGATGGAACTAATTTATGAGGTTTTTTATGTTGAAATTTGTGAAAGTAATTTATTAGTGGATCAATTTGGTTGTTATTGTTGTTGAGTTTAATTTTAAATGTTAAAACAGATTGGTTTCATGAATAAATAATGGAAACTCTGTCGATTTTTTTTTTTCAAATTTACAACTGTTTTGAAAATGAATACCACGACTTTTATTTATGGTTTGTAAAATCTACGTGTAACCAGGCCTACATTGTGAGGATTACGATTTTTATTTGGTCTGGGTTGCAAACTTCACAAGCTATATGATAATATGTTTTGCCAATATACTATATTTTTTGCTACTTTATAATTGAAAATTTATTTTCTCGTTATATATATCAATGTTTTTCGATTTGCTCATACAAGTTGTTGATTTGAAAATATTGAATCTAATTATTCTCTCGTCCAATTATTCCCTTGTTCAATTTTAGGAGTGGATCATGACGAATAAGGCAAAAAATACTAACTAATCAAAAAGTTTGACATGGGAAGTAAGTCTCTAACCACTTTTTATTTTTATTTTGTGCATATCACTTTTACACTGGCTTATTTAGTTTTTAATACTTATTTTCTTTCCTTTTGCAAGTTCTTTTGTCATGACCATAGTCATGGATATCTTTTTGACTATTTTGAATAGTACTCTAGCATTTTTTTTATCATAATTTATGTTCATATTTTATTTGGAATGTTATGGTACAATTTTTTTTCTTATTATTAGACAATTAGTTTAGGATGTTGAAGATACACTTTCTTCATTTTGTTTTGGGAGGATTGGTTATTATAGTACCTAGTTTTCTTTGGTTGATTGGCAATGTATTGATGAATCGAATATAGTAGTAATGACGTCTCCTTGAATAATATTTAGTTTGAGAAATTTTATGTTTTCATCTAAAGTTAAAAGTAGGCAATAAATTTATAATTCAAGTTCCAATTTTTATATTATATGGTCGTTCTTTACAAAAAATATATTGGATTATAGTATGGGAAAAGTTAGTTAACATTATGATGTTTTTAAGTAATGATGGAAATGATGTGTTAATATATAGTTCAAAATTCCTGACACTTTTTGAGAAACGTTGACCATAACCAGATGTTTTTTTTGAAAAGGTTGCAACTATACCCCCATGGTAAGGAAAATTCCCAAAGATTGAAAAACGCCGCAGAAAACATCGTAAACATATATCCGACGTTTTTAATAAATGACACGTATTTCCCGATTGTGGATATGTCGAATTTTTCAAAAATGTCATAAAATCGTCATGAATACTTTTACCAACGTTTTTAAAGTTTATGCTGAGGTTTAGAAAACACCGCTAAAGCTAAGTTTTATTATAATTCCACCAATACTGCCTGTGCATGTCCTGGTACATCTTATCACCACCGAGATATACCAGAAATCTGGACCCGTGAGACTTTGACATCACTGCATGTTGTAAATACTCATCCTATGGAACTACGCATCTCCTATTAAAATGCAAACCATCCTCAGAACTGATTGAGAACGACTCTTCCCCATCAGCTAATAACTGGCGAACTCTGTCCTAGTATTCGGATTCCCTGTTTGTGTTTTCACCACCCTCATCACAATCTCATGCGGGATAGCTGATACGGACATGTAATCTCTAGCAACCTCATCATCATGTTGATGCTCTCTCCACTTCGCCTTCGACACCTCCGCTATTTCCCCGTGGGTCGTCGGCTCAATGCGTCTTCCATCACCTTAACCTTCCCATGATGATACTGAGTATCAAACTGGTAATCCTTTACGAACTATAACCACCTCCTCTACGTCATGTTCAGATCTTAGTACGTTAAAAGATACTAAATGGATTTATGGTCCATGAATAGGGTAAATTGCTCCCCCAACGAATAATGCCTCCAAATCCTCAAGACAAATACAACTGTGGCTAACTCCAAATAATGGGTGGGGTAATTCCTCTCGTGGGGCTTAAGCTTGTGAGATACATAAGCTATGACCCTCTCCTCCTTCTATAATACACTCCCAAGTTCCTACAAGGATGCATCAGTGTAGACATAGTACTCCACTCCTCCCCTAGGCAGTGCAAGTACAGGTACCGAAGTCAATTTGTCCTTTAGCTCATCAAAGTCTAACTCATAATGGTCATTGACCGAGCGGAAAAAGTGTGTTCGTGTGAGGACACAATCGTTGTGTGTTTCGCCGCCGCGATACAAAAAACCTAAGCTACAGCTACACTTGACAAGCAAGCACAGCGGTAAGTCGGGTATCGTAAGAAATCCACAGGGAGTGATTGAATTTTAGACTTTAATTGTTTAATTAATTCTGGAATAAAAGTGTAAAATAAATAAATGAAAAGGTGATGGTTGGGAATGGTGACAAAAGAAAAAGAATAAGTTACGCTACGCAAAAGTAAAGAGAGGATCGGGATCGCATACACACATTCACGGGCTAAACAACTACTAATTAGAATTTCGATTCGAAAACATTTAATCGATCATTTTCAATTAAGCATAAACATCACGCAAGAAGGAATTTAACCCAAAGTTGCGAGATAAAACATTTAACTGAAAAATGGTCACACATGGATTAAATTCGGATAATCGCTATAAACACTAACGTTGCATGACAAAGAAAGTTAAACGCATAATAATCCGACTTTAATAAGCGAGGTTTCAATTAAATGCAATTTTACACAAAACCTAATTTTCGAGGTTCAAACCCGTAAATGGCGGAAGCGCAATCCCGAACCAATTTATCTAACGGTACATAATGAATTAAACTAAATTACAACTAATTAAACTAGGAAAGCAAGAAATAAGACAAGTAAACTAATTAATAAAGCATGAAATCTACTCTACAAAGCAAGAAAGTAAGCAAGAACAACTCGATTAATGGATTGGGTGAAGAAAAGTTCAACTTACATACACAAATGGTTGTCAACCAAAAGAGAAATGAAGCCAAGCTCTCAAAACCCACAAAACCTAAGCTAAACTAAGCTAAAAACGTGTATATTCCTCTTCAAAATGAAGAGAAAGTGTTATATAACAAATATCCTATGGCAAACTTGTAATAAAAGGGAAGAAAACCAAAAATTTGGAGGGACGAATCGATTCCGAAATGGTCCGAATCGATTCGGAAACAGGGGAAGTTCATTTCTGCAATTCTGCAGCATTCCGAATCGATTCGGTTTTGGGCCGAATCGATTCGCAAGCTACAGGTCTGAATTCTGCAGCTTTGTCCTGTTTTACGGAAAATGCCGCAATTTCTTCGTTATAGCTCGGAATGAGACACGGTCGGAGGATACGCGAAGATAACTCAGAGGACTACAACATCCAAGAAGACATTGGGCCAAAAAGACAAAATATGAAATGATTAAAATGCCCTTGAATGTGACCTTGAGTGTGAATTTGAAGTAAAAACCATCCTAAAAATGCCATAACTCTTTCATTACAACTCGGAATCATGCACTGTCGGCGGCCACGCGAAGAGAAATCAAAGGGCTTCAACTTCCGTGAAGAGCTCGGGATTCAAACCCGAATGCTGAAATTACTAAAATGCCCCCAAAGCTGCAAAAGTCGACGAAACATTTCCGAAAAGAGTCCGAACTTCATACTAAGCATCCAAATACCTACAAAAGCTCAATTAACCCCTGCAAAATATGTTAACATAGAAATTCGAGGTTGTCTGGTTAACGAGCATAAGTATAGGGATTAAGATACCCAAGGGGGCTAATAAGGCGTAGGTTAACGGGTGAAATACGCAATAATAGCGTCGTATCAGTCATCCCAAACTAATGACAAGCCCTTGCGAGTTAGATTCATAAACGGACCTAAAATATTCGATAAACCCCGAATGAATTGTCTATAATATCCGGCCAACCCCAGAAAACTGCAAACCTTAATCGATGTCACGGGTTGTCCCAACTCCCTGACCTTTGATACTCTACCCAGGTCGATTTCTATTGCCCTGTCAGACACAATGTGGCTCAAAAACTGCACCTCACGAAGCCAAAACCCATATTTCTCAAACTTGGCATACAACTGGTGATTCTGTAGTGTCTATAAAACTATCCTCAAATGCTCTACATCCTCATCCCCAGAGCGAGCGTATACCAAAATATTGTAAATGAACATGATTACGAACGGTCAATGAACTCTCTAAAGACTCGATTCATCAAAACCATAAATATTATTGGTGCATTGGTGAGCTTGAATGGCATCACCCTAAACTCATAGAAAATAAGTCTTAGGAATATCCTCCTCCCTGATGTGTAACTGATGATAACTGTACCTCACATCTTTTTTGGAGAAGTAAGCTGCTCCCCTCAGCTGGTCGAACAGATAATCGATCATAGGGAGTGGATACTTATTTCGGATCATGACCTTATTTAACTCTCGATAATCGATACACAATCGAAGTGATCCATCCCTCTTCTTGACGAACAACACTGGCGCACCCTACGGTGAAGTGCTTTGTTTGATATAACCTTGGCCTAGGACTTGCTGGTTATGTTCCCTCATCTCATATGGGTCCATGCGATAAGGCACTCGGGCTATAAGCCTCGTGCCCAGCACTAGGTCAATAACAAACTCAATTTCCCGACTGGGCGAAAACCCAGGTATCTCCTGAAATACGTCCTCAAACTCCCTCACTATTGGAATAAAGCCCAACGAAACAACCACCTCCCGTGAGGTATCCTTCAACCACCTCCTGCCTTGCAATCGAGAACACAATAGTCCTCTCAAAACAATTCACCATCGCCAGGTATCTATCCAACTAAGCCATCCCAAAAATAAACTCGTACCCCTCCATGTCTAACATAAGAAGATCGACAGCTGAATATAATTTACCCGCATCGATGTCCACACCCCTATAGGTCGAGTGTATAAAAGACCCACTACCTAATAGTGACTCCACACACATAAGGAGACTACCAACTGTCTAATAGACCGATAACTCGTGAAAATTTGCTCACTATAAAAGAATGTGATGCTCTCGTATAAAAAGAATCATACCCTCAAGCCCGTGAATATGAAAATTACTCTCTACTTTTGGTGGTGCCCACGGAGCCTGCTGTGAGAAGGCGTATCAGACATTATAAACACGTTTGGACTGTAATTGCCCTACTGCGGTGGGGTATGTGAAGCTAGTGATACCAGTGGTATCTGTGCCTACTGCTCCCATAGGTCACCTTGCTGCTGTGGTGCTCTACCCTATTGTGGTCTATCTCTCCTCGTGTGGCCTGTCTAACCACAAACAGAGCACTGGTCGGGAAACTCTCTCTCTCTCTGGACCTGATGGCCCTGACGATGTTTACTCTGCTGTTGGCCTTGATATTCTCCCCCATTGTTCCTCTGGACCTAATGGACCTAAGGAACCTATTGTTGTTGAGTACCATACTAGCCTAGGCTATATCCTCCCTCATGTCGATAGCCTCCAGATCTAAGCCTCTTAGCCTAATCCCCGTGTTGGGAGTCCTACCCCTGGTGTCTGCCTGACTGTTGTTGTTGATGTGGCTGTAGTGCTCCACTAGTAACACTACCTCTTGCCTTTCCTTACTATCTAGTCTCACCTCCTCTCTTTCTTACCTTCGTATGGAAGAGATGTTCTTGACAGTGTAAAAGTACAGCATCGATGACGTCTGTAGAAGTCACCAATGCGGGGTTGCCAATCAAGTGTTGCCTGATCCTCTAAGAAAACCCATCCATAAACTTCACCTTCTTTCTTTACTCATTGTTCACCTCGTCTGGAATGAAATTATCCAAACAAGTGAACTCATCCTTGCACTCGGCCACTGATAGATCTCTATGGGTCACGTCACTGAACCTCCTCCGCATCTCTATCTCAGCTGTCGGTGGAAAGTATTTACAGTCGAACCTCACCCAAAAGTCTGTAATAGACATCGTGTCCCTATCCTAAATGATGGTAACCAACTCTCACCATTGTAACGCCGCTCTTGCCAATCTGAAAGTGGCCATCATTTCCTTCTGCACGTTGCTGCAGTCGACCATGTGTGGCTAGCATTGTATATCTTTATTCCACTGACACGTCACAATCATGTTTGAACTCCCCTGAAGCTCTCATGGGTGGCCCTTCTAAAAAGCCTCCCTAACCCTCTTCCACTCTGAGGGCCCTAGGTGGACAAGTGCCACTAGCCGTGGTGGCTTCTGGGTCTGTGGAAAAAGGAGAGCCATGGCAATCATCGTCGTATTAATTGCATGCGCCACTATCGCTGCCACCTCTGCTGTTGACACTGTCCCCCGTGGTGGATGTGGTTGCGGTGCCTATAGCACCTACCGAGTCTCCCTCACATTATGCCTTGTCGTTTCTCTCACCATTCAATCTCTCCTGGGTGGCATCTGAAAACAAATCGAATTGTATTCACAGTCATTACAAATATAATAAAAGAATAACGAAATCTCAAATAGGTAATCATGAATGCAACAGTCCTAAAAATAGGGCTTTATGTCAAAGGACGCTACACTGAAATCATAGTAAGTCGTACATATCCTATATACACTAGAACCTGATGCTCTGATACCATCTAAGACACCCTGCCTATTCTAGCCATGGGTGATCACTTTTTTATTAAAACAAACAGGAATCTCATATTGTTCATTCTTAGCATCACTGTCGAAAAACTTATTAATTACTAATCACCTAAGTCAAATTAAGACGGTGTTAAATTTTATCTCTCATTATTATATCAACATGTGAAAATAAATTAATTTAACCAACCCACTCACAAAATAATAATTTGAACAATCACTCAACAGATATAAAAATAAATAAGACTGAATAAACCATCGGTTCCCAAAATAAATAATCCAACTATAATCTGAAATAAATAACTGAATCTAAATGTAATCTAACAAATAAAGTGAAAACTAAATTTTCTGAGGGGAAACACGCCCAAATGAAACACTGAGAGAAACTCCTATCCAAAAATGAATAAACTGAAGCATCTAAAGCAACTCCTGTAGGTCTCCATAAATGCTGCAACTACACATCCCTGTATAGATTCATTAGGCTGGGCATCCCTGTGGATGGACACCTAAAAGGTTTTGAAAATATTTTGACACGAGTCAGAGCCCAAGATAAAAGTTTGAAAATATTTTTCCAGTATTTAAATCATAGTATAAATCGGTTATTAGATACACATGTTAGTTTAACGTACACTCCCTTGAGTTCCTCACCTCTCAATTGATGTGAACACCTAACGTTTCCTACCTAGTTATACTACCTAGTCCAACTTGATAAGGTATCTAACCATCCTAAATAAGTCTAGCTTTCTCATAATAACCGTACAATATGCTATCACAATATCAATAAGTAATATGTCCCACGTATTATTACTGATTCAATCAATTAAGTTTCTCTACTTAATTACTTTTAGATATACACATTCTATCAGTTCTACTATCACACGTAAGTAGATATATCATACTTATATATATAACAATAGCATCCCTGGAATGTCCCCTCGTGATGATGGCATACTCTGCTATTAAGTACATGTACCTCTCGTACCAAATCAGGGATCAATGTTTCGATATGTCTCCTTAAACCCAACATAAATCAGCACACAATGGAGGCGATGTTACACCCCAACTAATTAAATATCGGTTGATCAACCCTTTATTAAATTAAATCAGAATATCCAGTTGGTTCATTCTAAGCATCACTGTCGAATTTTTTTTTTTATTAATTCACCTAATAAATAATTAAGCTAGTGTGAAAAATTTTACATTTTTAATTTAATTAAAATCATTCCACAATACGGAATAACAATAATCAACATCATATCACAATTGAATCACATATAACAAGAATAAATGTGACTAGAATAACTCTCCAGTTAAAATATCTCATTACCAACAAATGAAAACTGATATCGATAATACTGACATAAGTAATTACAATCTTTGGAATACAAATGAAATAACTAGAATCCTAGGCGACATGTCCAAAATGAAAATAGATACTACAGATCTTAGAATCAACATAATGGAAGATTCTAAACAAAGTCTACATCCCAGTAGCAGCTATAATCCGCCAAGGCATCCATATTCTATACCAGCATCCCTGATACTGGACACCTGATGCACAAGATACAATATAGAAGAGAATATGGAAGGAAACGGGTCGGATCCCGATTGTAAAAGATTTAAAAAAATAGCATGTGCTTAACAAGTGGAATTAACAATTATTATGTAGATGTTAGCTTCTCGGGCTCTCTCATGAGAATTTTCTCCTCTCATCTAGTGTGCACGCCTAACATACCTTATTATCTCCCTAATTAAGGTTCTCAAATATGATTATACCCCATATCATGTCCCCATATATCCCACATAGTACGTGTGATAATTAAACATGTTCATTTCTCTTTAATATGAACTAGGCTTTTACAACTATAAGATTAAGTACACACTTACTTAATTTAATCAAATTTTATTATTAATTATTATCTATAATTTCACACAATAGATTACATCACAATACATATATTTTAATCTATAATTTCTCACAGTAGACTACATCACATTATATATATTTATAACAATATTATATATACTAATATGGCACCGCACAGGCACACCTGCGGTGCATGCATACTTTGCTATCATGTCCTGAAACATCTCTCACTGTATAAAGGACTATTGGTTCAGCATCTCTCATGAACCATAAATAACATAACACACATAATGGAGGCGAGCATAATCCCAAGCCAAATGGTTCACGCATATACCTACATTTCCATTCAACCGTCGAAACTATCATTCACACCGATAGCACGTGTCCAAGGTCCTATGCACAGGGTACGAATCTAAAATTCCCCCAAATGGGTTCATCAGGATAAGATTGTCCACAACGCGAAACCTTCACCCTGATCGCAGGCAGTGTAGGTATGGCATAGACATAATAATTAATAATATATGTATTCACCCCACATATATATAATAACAATAGGGTACACGCACAAACCATATAAATATTTCCACACGTAGTATATTTATCTCTAATAGCCTACGTATTTACATATTATGAATTTACTTCTCAAATTATATTCCTAAGCTTCTATCATCACTCGAAGTGTAATCATTGATTTCTCGTATAAATTCAGTAGGTAAACATCCACGCCCTACTATTTCATGTCATTACAACTCCCGAATTTCTATGAATTAAAATCATCTTCAATTAGGTTTATTTCTCCATATTCCTTAATTCAATTTTAACACTTTATTTCATCTCTTAGGGTTAATCCCATATAAGCCTAAGGTTATTCCGGTAACTAATGACCCTCTTACTACTGGTACTAATATTAAGTTATCCTTTATCCGATTTAAACCTCAATTTATATAACTCTCCATCGTAATTCATTCCAATAACACTCGTTAATATCCCCCATTTAATCCCACATATAATAATATTTTTCCAGGTCGTAAATATGTCCTACTGCCTTTCCCCAAGTCCCATTATGTTCCATTAATCAACATAAAAGATTTCTAAAAGTTGGGATTTAATCAAAACTTAAAAGGAAACAAATCACATTTTCCAGGGGATTCGATCGATCGACGAATTTGGTTGATTGATCGGTTAGTCGATCCATCAATATTCTTGGGTCAATCGATCGATCGATCAGATATTTGCCCAGATTTTCCTTAATAGTTAAGGGTTTCATACTTTTGAACCACCAAAATCATATTTAAACATCTCCAAATTTTTATTTATGTAACCCAGATCATATACTAACATATATGAGCAAGTTCTAATGTATCTAAATCAATTAAACATGATCAACATATATAAATATACCCAGATTCCCCATTCAATCTCAAGAATGCTAGTGTTTTACTTTATCATCAATTAAACATGTAAATCCCAGATTTTCTTCACCAAATGATTCTCAAATTTAATGGAGTTTATTCTAGACTCAGAAAGAGATCAATCCTACGCAATTCTCATTTCAAGGATTCATCAAAAATCATCTTAATTCATATAACTTTTCAAAATTTTCTAAACAGCCTAACATGGACAATATACAAAATAAAATTTACAGTTAATCACTTGACTTTTGATTGTAGGTTTGAACCATTGGGGAAGATAGTCTACATGTGTTCCTGCCTTTTTTCGGCCAACTTTCAGCGGTGGTCGTGGTATAGGATGACCTTTGGCCTCTTGACTTCCTAGAGTTGTCTCTTCCTTTCCTAGAGAAATCTCTTACTCTCCACTAAGTCTTTCTCTATAAATTTGGAAAATGACTATGAATCTTACCACCTTTAGACTTATATAATAATCCCCAATTTTCTTAGTTACTATTCACTTTGTAAAATGACCAAAATAACCCTACGGGGTGTCTGTTCGGTTCCAACATCCCCTGAAACCCAAATCAAACCCCTAAGTAGACTTTTTTGACTATTTAAACCCTTCCGGACACTTTAACGCAGTAAAAGGACCATTTGGATGATATAAAATAATTTACTTTGATTTCATTTAAATTTAGTCCCTACACACACGCGCGTCCCAACTTAATTACCGTAATTGTCTTATTAATAACTTGTCATAATTTATAAAATCATAATCATATGTAAAGTCATGACCATATGTATTACTTTTAATCACCAATTAATATTCAGCATAAATCACATATTAATTTATTCTCGAGTAATATATAAATTCGGATTAATTTTCAATTATCCCATAATTAATTCTAATTAATCCCATTTTAAAAAATCATTAAAAATACGGGGGTGTTACATACTTCCCCCTTACAATAGAATTCTGTCCTGAAATTCGAAAAAAATATACCAGATAAGAAAAAACTCAGCCAACTTTGCACTCACAAGTTAACTACTTTTTACCGCCCAGAGAGTACGCTATCAACTACCCTTAATAATGAAAACCTCACATATGTTCGTTTTAAACTCCAGGTTACCATATCACGTAGGTTCTTGCCCAAGCCTTATATTTTAAGTTTCACGACTTAAACTTTATTTTAGATATTCATTATCTAGCCTTCTACTATTCTCACTTTAGTAGATTAATCGTTATTTAGATAGATACGATCTCGTCTCGTGACGATCGCACTCAAGTAGGTTATTTGCGTAGTATATATTTTACACATATTATATACTATAAGTAGTAATTCATCTCTGATCTTCACAATAGTATTTGGTCCCCCATCTTTAACTAGCAAGAAGGATAATAACAAGGCTTAACTAACACCATGCCCAAAAGTGAACGTATGGAGTTATTGTACACAAACTCCACTAGTGGAAAGGACTTCTGTCGTCCTCCCCTAAGATCCAAGGCTACATATATAATTTATTCTTCAACATCTGATTAGTCCGCTTGTTTTCCCATATGTCTGTGGATGTTAGGTCGTACTCAATCATAACTTGGTACCTATGGCCTCGTGAACACCATTCCAAAATTGAAAGACAAAGATCTTATCCCAATCGGACATGATATTAAGCGGTACCCCATGTAAACTCACTATCTCGGCTATAAAGATCGGTGCATACTGTCTCGTAGTACGATCAGTCCTAACTTCATAACATGAGCTACTTCGGTTAACCGAGCCACTATCACCCATATAGGATCGTAACCCCCATCGTGATAAATCCCTTGGGAATGCACTCCTATTACTACTTAGGAATCTCTAACAATTGAAGAAACCGTATTGATTTCGGATGGTTAAGCCCTTCACCAACAAACAGGTGGCCCACAACAAAACGAATTTATCAATATATCTCTTCATTAAATCCCATCACCATAGTCATTTATAACCAGATACATTTTATGTTCTCTCGAATGTACCTCTAACCGTGATCCATGTGAGTTTTCCTCAATGCATGTCATAAGTCCTTCCCCCACTCTAAAAATCAATTTCTCGTGAAACGTAAGCCTCTACCAAATCTTATGGAATGAGCTTCGACTTCCCCGACTAAATTTTATCAAATTCACATGACAATCATAATCTACTTCCTGTTACAATACCATCCTCGTGGAAATTTGGGGAATAGTGGTCCAACTAATAAAAATGATAGGACAATCAAGTCCTGATATCTCAACATTTATAAATATTTACCTTATCCCATACGTCCCGAATGGGAACAAAATTAAGATTCAATTACCTAGGGATCCCATAGACCCTTTGTCTCTCATATTATTGCACAAGTGAAGCATACACTGATTAAATCAATTTTCACACAGTAAGCATGCTGATTTATTCATAATGTAACCATTCTGTATTGGTTCCCAATCAGGACTAGGCAACTCTACCGGCCTTATGTCATAGTAAAATTATCGACTCTCAGTTATATTCTTATATATGTATAATAACCAAGGTACGAAGCCCATGTACCATCATCCAAACTTCACTCCAACTCCCGACGTTCGCTGGTTTCATGGATGGGATGTCTCGCAGAGAGAAATCCAAATAAGGAACCCCCCGATACACTACTACCTAGCATAGTCAGTTCTCGAGATCCGTAAGGCCCTCAGTATATAATATATACCTTCCCACAATCTTCGTATGTTGACATAAAAGTCTATTCGTCCATGCTTTTGTCCCTTAAAAATAACATGAAACATGGCGCTTTCACTATTCTAAGTTCTTGGCGCTATATATATAACGAGCTATATCTCGTTGCTCGATAAAGAACACAATGTATCCCGAGTCACGTCAGTAATTAAATCCCTACTCAACGGGATCACATATAACTAGACAACACACTCACTGAGGTCTACGATACCGTGAAATATATATATATAGGCCCAATCCTATTTCAGGTGGCTCCTCACCAAAGTAATATTACTCTCTCGGAATATCCAGTATGATAGTCTTATCACTCAATCTACTATCGTTTAAACATTCGATAATTAATCACTGCACATTACGATAATAAGCTCTACATTGTTAATTCAATGCAGTAGTAAATTATAATAATAAAATATGTTCTTAGGCCCACCCAGCTCACTCAAGGGCAACATAAAAAAGTCCTGATACTTATGATAAATATGTTTATAACTAGACTTTTAAAACTACCGGACCCACTTTACTAGACTTGCACGGGAATTTTAGTGTTTACAATTTATATATATGTTGTGACACACCCATGTCACTTGAATTAATCCTTTGCTCACAAGGATGAAGCAAAACTTCACCAGACTCACCTAATCGTATGGTTCCAGCACGTAGCTACCAACACAACCCATGAGCATCTGCAATATTTATACATCTAGGATTTTATCCAATAATTGACCCCTCCTCATAGTGGACAAATTATTCTATTTTGTGACTTACACGCCCATCACTGAAATGTTGGCCCAAAATCTCTAGGCCTCACTTATGGATTTACTTGCCTCCCTTTTACTTCCTGGGCCTCGTCAACCCTTAAATACGGTATGCTACTATTACCGGGGACTCCACTGGTCCTACCTAAACTCGCCACTCTCGTGTTTTAAATTCTTGGGCCCCATTCTATTGACCTAATTTCTTCGCTGGAAATCTCACTCCTCCAGTTGTTATGCCTAACTGGCATGGTCTACCATTCCCAATCTTATCAGTCTCACTTCTCAACGTGGACACATTCAACACTGGTAGTCCCACTCTCTATAAGTAGGAGAATTTCCTTTTCACTAGTTCTACTAACCATTTAGGAATGTCCTTCTCTCTGACTTAGCAGTCTTAGCTCCCAATTACTATTTCCATTATTCATTTGGCTCTACTAGTACTATGAAACACATGGTCAACCTTGCTGGTCTTAGATGAATTCATCATCGCTTAGTAAGGATATAAATAAGTCCCCTACTGGGTATACCTTTCGGTAATGTTTCACTATCACCATTGAATTAAATCTTTCCCTTCGACTAGGTTTTCTCAACCCTCCGGGTTCCCCTTCTTCTGGAAGAGGTTATAAATTTCTTGGCGACATCAATCCTAGTCATCTTCATCATATTTCCCAATCGTACTTGAGTATTTAATCATGAGTCCTTCCACACAATGAACTCTTCTTACCTTCGATGTACCCCATTCTTCGTTGGGTAATGAATTCGTTAAGAAAATTAACTTCTCTATTTCTTTCCCATATGAGACAAGTTTCAAAATTCCATTCATATCCTGGTTGAAACAACAAATAGAAGATTTTATGGTTGAACCATACCCAAATTTCTCATTTTAGATTCACACGTGC
Organism: Sambucus nigra; assembly: GCA_949130495.1. Lineage (NCBI taxonomy): Eukaryota > Viridiplantae > Streptophyta > Magnoliopsida > Dipsacales > Adoxaceae > Sambucus > Sambucus nigra. The sequence goes on along the minus strand of OX422210.1, from coordinate 458,559,507 downwards.
TTCTTTATATGTGATGTCCAACTTTTATCACTTTAAATTGCTACACTGAGCAAAAATTTCACCCGAAATTTACAAATCCTGGGTGTTACTACACTTCGCCCTACATAATTGCCTTTGGATTTCTTCCTTCACAAGAGTCCCTTTACAGACAGTACTGGGTGGGTTTGGAACTAAAAAAATGTCATCTATGTCGTTGCTTGGGAAACTACAGCTCCCGAGCAACTCCTTTATTGCCCTTAGCCTGAACAACAATTTTGGTGGGTTCTATCTCAATCACCATTTTCCAAAAAACTCTATGTCTTCGATTGAGTCCTCCTCTTGCTATCCTTTTAACGACCCTCACTAGTCATCGATGCCCGACCAATATCGTACAAGATTTACATCATTTATATTTCTTAGAAGGAGCACATAAGTCGTAATACACAAAGGAATACAACATCCTAATAATAGGGCTCTACCTCAAAGAACGCTATGCTAAAACGTAGAAAGCCGTACAGATCCAAATGACACAAGAACCTGATGCTCTAATACCACCCGTGACACCCCGCCTAATTAAATATTGGGTGATCAGTCAATAAAATTAGAATCTCCAGTTGGTTCATTCTCAGTATCACTGTCGAAAAATAATTTTTTATTAACTCACATAATAAATAATTAAGCTAGTGTCAAAACTTTTTAATTTTTAATTTAATTAAAATCATTCCACAGTACGGAATAATAATAATCAACATCGCATCATAGCTGAACTACATATAACAAGAATAAATGTGACTGGAATAACTCTCCAGTTAAAATATCTCATTACCAACAAACCAAAACTGATACCGACAATACTGGCATAAGTAATTACAATCTTTCGAATAGAATTGAAATAACTAGAATCCTGGGCGACATTCCCTAAAAGGAAAATAGATACTATAGGTGTGTGAATCAACATAATGGAAGCGTCTAAAGAAAGTTTGCTTCCCCAATAGCGGCTATACTCCGTTAAGACATCCATATTCTATACTAGCATCCCTGATATTGGACACCTGATGTACAAGATACAATATAGAAGATAATATGTAAGGAAATGGGTCAGAGCCCGATTGTAAAAGATTTTTTAAAAAATAGCAAGTGATTAACAAGTGAAATTAACCAATTGTTATGTACATGTTAGCTTTTCGGGCTCTCTCTTGAGAATTTTCACCTCTCATCTAGTGCGCACGCCTAATGTAACTTATTATCTCCCTAATTAAGGTTTTCAAATATGCTTATACCCCATATCATGTCCCCGCATTTCCCACATAATACGTGTGATAATTAAACATGTTCATTTCTCTTAATATGAACAAGGCTTTCACAGCTATAGGATTAAGTACTCCCTTACTTAATTCAATTAGATTTTATTATTCATTATCATCTACAATTTCACACAGTAGATTACATCACAATCCATATATTTTAATCTATAATTTCTCGCAGTAGACTTCATCACAGTATAAATATTCATCACATTATTATATATACTAATATGGCACCTCCCAGGCACAGCTGTGGTAAATGCATACTCTGCTATCATGTCCTGAAACATCTCTCACTCTGTAAAGGACTATTGGTTCAGCGTCTCTCACGAACCATAAATAACATAACACACATATTGTAGGCGAGCATAATTGATAAGCACCAAAAACTGTACAATTTATACCCCGAATAGACGTACTTTAGTTGCTAATTCTCGACAATATGGGTCTTATGTGCTTAATTGTTCGATTTGTAGGCCGAATGCACGTTGCGGCGTTCAAATGCGTATTTCAAGGCAATTGTACGTTTAATGGAGCTAAATTACCAAATTTCCCGAGCCTAAACCTAGCCCAAACTTATCCCAAGCATGTGTGTGTTTTATTTGTGTCATTTTATTATTTTTTAGATTTTTAGTTTGAGTCATTTATATTTTTAGGATTTATTTTATATTTATTTAGTATTTTATATATTTCATTTTCTATTTTTCTATTTTATTTAGTATAATTTTATTTTGATTTTTATTCTATTAGTTTTTAGTTTTAATTTTTATTTTATTTTATTAGGATTATTTTTAAGGAATTTAGTTTTATTAGATTTTATTTTTATTTTTTTAATTTCTTTTTAGTTTCATTTTTTAATTGAGTCTTTATTTTATTATTAGAAGTAGGATTTTTATTTTTATTTTTTTTAGATTTTTAGTTTTATTAGTTTTAATTTAATTTTATTAATGTCATTTTTAGGGTCCAACTTAAACACACACATAAACTCCCCTTATCCTAATATCACTCACAAACTTATCCTACACCCTAAACTAATACTACACCCTCATCCCCACCATACACCATACACACTCACACACCCTAACGCCCTCACCCTACACTCACATACACACCTATGATCCTATACCCACACCCACACAACCATACCCACCTTCATCTTCCTAACCCACACCACACTCTCTCTCCTACCCACCATAACCATACACCTCAAAACCCAATGCCCATCTCCCATGCAACCTGCAACCCACTAACCCGACACCAACCGCCTGGAAACCATAACCCCGAAACCTAGCACTCCGGCGCCGGCATCGTTACCACTTCCGTTTTCGACCTTGCCTCAACTCGATCCATCCAAACTTCATCCAAACCCAAACCTTTCTTCAACCAAGACCCATACCCATTTCTCCATTTTTTCACCCATTTCCTCTTACCCGATTTCTTTCACCTGCATAAAACAAACCAAAGCCAAGATAAAAATAAACCCAATTGCCCACATGCCATAAAACCCAACTTATTCCCTTAAAACCAATTTACCCAAATACCCATAAAAAACCCCAACTACTAATTCTAACCCAACTTTCCAAAAATGCCCCCAAACCTCTCATTCCCAAATCAGATTTTATTCCTCACCTCACTTCCCACATGACCTCACACACCCCCATGCACATGTGCTCTCACATCTCCCACATGTTCACCATAGCCAATTCCCATTTTTACCCCTAGCTCCATGCCTATTATAAAATGAAGATGAAGACCCCATTTAAAAAAAGGAGTTTTTAGAGAGGAAAATTCTAGAGAGAGAATTGTAGAGAAAAATACCATTTGTAAATAGTTTTGTTTTGTTCTTTTAGATATTTGTGAGGCTAAATATTGATTGAGATTTAATTGAGTGTTCATTTTATTTTCAAATTAATTGGATTCTCAATTGGAGGGTTGTATGCTTCTCATTCAAGGAGTGAAGTTTATTGAATTGAAGAGATTGGTTTGATTATTCTTCTCTCTACTCTTTTATATTAAATGCCTATTGAATATTTGTTTATTATGTTTGATACCATGTTAGGCTAAAACCCCTTTCAAGGGGTGGGGTGAAACCCTTATTTGATGTTATTTTAGTTTAATTAGTTTGATTACTTGAAATATCCCTTTGAATGTTAATTTTGATCCCTCATCCTTAAATTTACGCCTCGAGAGAGGGTAAATGATTTTCCAGAGAAAATCGAAATTCTAATTATAATATCCATTTTAGATTCGAACTAGAGATAGGGGTTTCTTAAGTGGGGTATTATTACTTGACTTTCAACTCTAAATTTATTTTATAAGATTGACATAAATTCTAATTGATCGATCCTAGCGGTTGATTAATTAAATGGAGTGTGGATCTATTTTTTTTAGAGTTGTGGGGTGTTGAAATTATCTTTCTAAAAGATTACTATTATAATTACACCTGCAACGAGAGTTGGTTTGTAATTTTGATATTAATTTGGGAGAATTCAAATAATTAAATTAATTAATTAGAATAACTAAAATTTGTGGTGTAATCCCACTCCTTGATTGTTCTCACAATTATTTACCTAACTTTATCTTTTATTTTAGTGTTAGACTTTATTTTTCATTTTAGTCACTTTCTAGTTAGTTATTATCATATTACATTTAGTTTAGTTTAGTTTAAAATTCACCTCACCCTATTGTTTTAATATTTGAAAAAGTAAAAAAAAAAAATTAGAAAAGTGAAAAATCACAAAAAGAAAATAAAAAGTGAATTACAATTGAATTTGTCTCTAGCTTACTCCCTAGGAAGTGGATTGATACCCTAACTTACCTCTACACTTGAGTTTATTATATTTTGTAGGTAATTGAGGTTTTGACTAGAAGGACTTTTCAAGCAACGACAAATATACACGCATAAGTCTTTTCTATCAAATGGCGTCGTTGCCGGGGAGTCTTTTTTATCAAATGGCGCCGTTGCCATTCTAGGGATCGTGAAGCACTCGGAGCGGATTCAATTTTGTAGTTAATTTATTTTTTGTACTTTATTATTTTTTTGTACCATTTTTATATTTTTAGAAGGCTTGTATTAGATTTTATCCTTGGCTTGTATTACGGTGCTTAGAGACACCATTTATTTTTCATTTTAAAATTGTAATAATTGAAGACAAGCGTGATAGGGAAACCGGACAAGGTAGAGAGAGGGCGTCCAAAGGCGAGGAAAAGAAGCCTCTCTACGTTGGGTCGGTAGGACTCCTGGGGACGACTGAGATAGGCGTGATCTCCCCCTGATCAACTCAAATTTTTCGACACCCCGCGGCATAAAAACCATGGGAGGTATATTTCTCAAACCCTCGCGCCTCTCCTGTTAGAGAGTCAATTCTTTTGTGTGCTTTGTGTGCTCTTACTTGATTTTATTCTCGCATTTATTTTCGAATGGTGTGATGAATTAATTGACTAAGACCTACACCCAGTCACTCACGAGAAGGGATTTCATCACCCGACTCACTCGCTTACCAATTGTGTGCTACCTTAGCCATCATTAAATTTAAAATCAATTAACTAGGCAGCCAACTAGGAGAAATTTTTGCAATGGCGATCACTCAGACGATTTCCGTGATTTTTTATCGCCCGCGGACTTAATTAAAATTTGACTACCCTTTCACTAAATCTAAAGATAAAAATTGGCTATGTGCTAGTTAGGATTTATCCTTGACTTGTGTGTGTGTCCAATTCCTTTTTTTTTGGTAGTCGATTTTAGTTGGTTCATCCAAAATCAAGAGTCCATATTTTTCCCCACCTTTTCTTCCAAAAAATCCAAAAATATTTTCTTCTATTATTTTTAAAAAAATCCAAAAATATTTTCTTTCTTTCATTTTTGAATAACCCCAAAAATATTTTCTTTCTTTCATTTTCCAAAAATCCAAAAATATTTTCTTCTTTTATTTTTCACAAAAATCCAAAAATATTTTCTTCCTTCATTTTTAGAAAATGCAAAAATATTTTCTTTCTTTTTGAAAAAAATTTAAAAATCAAAAAAATATTTCTCTCTACATGGCCGAAGAACGTCCTTTACGGGACTACTTTGATCATTTTTCATTGACACGCGACATGTGTGAGAGTGATCCCGAGCCGTCTCTTTCTGAGATACTTAGTGCTTTCACCTCTCTCATGAGTACCGTAGATACTCTTGACCCATTTATGCACGCACCTTCTATTCCATCACCCTCGGTGTCAAGTGTCGACGTGTCTCATCCTTTGTTGTGCACCCACTGTTATTATGACGATCACATGTCCCATGAGTGTCCATACTTGTCATATCCATACAAACCCACCACGGACCATGTGTATCCATATGACACTGTTTCGAAACCCACCTCGGCCTATTACCCTGCTATACCTAATCCCGAGCGGTGTGAGTACCCGAGCTATTCGTGGAGGCGTGATCAACCTTCCACACAATACGTATCCCAACCTGATGTTGTGGATCCTCACACATTTCAACAGTCGTCGTGGCAACCTTGTGCACCTGTTCACAATCAGTCCCCTCACTACGCACCCCATGAGTATCAACCATTTGTCCATCACGAAAGCAATCCTTTCGTGTATAATGCACTTGGCCCCACCCCACACACTTCATATGAGTATTCTCCATATAGTCCCGATTATAGCGAGTTGTGTCCACCTCACTCACTACCACCACCCATCATTCCACCAACACCTCCATTCTCGAAACCCTCTTGCAAAAGTTCATACTTGAGCAAGAGCAAGCCACTCAAACTCAAGCTCTCCAAAGGCTTGAACAACGGTTAAATGAATTGTAGTGTGCGAGAGAGTCGGATATTCCCATGGCTCCACCCATCATTTCCACCGAGTGTGATGATGATGTGTCCTCTGGTGACACGAAATTTGAGTGTGACCAACCCTACCACCTCGAGAATCTAGATGTTGAGGACATTCCATGGTCCGGGTCCCAAGTTGACAATTGTTTTGACGTACCTTTCATTAGTGAGCCTGATCAAATCCCACCATGTCCAAATGAAACCCACCTTAAGGTTCCCACTCCCGCTGAATCCAAAACAATATCCGAGTCTATACCCATCGAGCTTCATCCTTGTGTTCCTGAGGAACCAATTTATCCTAGGTTAGCTCCGGCTACGAGTTCTCACCATTTTCATGAGATAGAATCCATGATAGTTTCTAACTATTTGGATTTGGATCTTATTCCTCCATGCATGGCTCCCGTTGAGCCCGATATTTTTAGTGATTCCTCTATCTCCGATCTTGGTGCCTCGTTTGATCCACCCACCACATTCACCAATGATACCATTTTGGAGAAGTTGATCACTCCATCTGTAGATACCACACTTCTTCCTGCGAGTTCCCTTGTGGATCACTCCGCGCCTCATGAGTAGTGTGTGTCTCCCACTCTTGAGTTGGATCATCTTCCTCCACCATTTATCCCACCCGATACAGCATTTGTCCCACCCATTATCCTTTCCCCCCCACCACCTGGTTTGGATCTTGATTTTACACTTTTCACGTTTCCATCTATATTTTTAGATCCCAACCTAAAACCATCCTCCACCTTTCTCGAGAGTATTTGTGCTGATACTCTCTACCACCGTGACACCAAGCTTGTTATTCCATGCATACCACTTACTTGTGGTGTTGATTTTTCTTCTCAACAGCTCCTTGGAGTGTCACGGCGCGACCATTACCATTTCCCATTCATAGAATGGTCGTGTGATTTTTATGAGGCCCATCCCATTACACTTTTCAAACCTTATTGCCTCCTTCACCAATTTGAGCACCATTCTTATAGGTCCCTTGTTTCCCTCACCTTTAAGCTCAACAAGGCCCGAGACCGATACCTATTCACCCTCACTTTTACCCTAATCCCCACCCACCCATGGTCCACCGATGCTTTGCATCCTGTGATGCACTTTGCCATACAAGTGCATTGACCACTTTAGCCTGTTTCCAGCAAGACTGACGCTTCAGTCTTGTTTGGGGGTGATTCTCATCACCCAATTTTTCTGCCACCCCGAGCTTTCCTAGTTCTTATCTTTAGGGTGATAATGGTTCGGTCTGGCTGAAGACATTAAACTTAGCGCTACCGGGAGGCAGCTCGCGTTTCTTGGACTAGTCTCATCCTGTTTGGGGGTGGTGTTTCACATCACCCAATGCTTTATCATGTTATGGTCTTGTACACATTTTTTTTTCTCTTATCATTTATTCAGGTTTATTATTAGCTACATCTTTCCACTTCATTAGCGGTTCATTCTGGTAATCTCTATCCACCTTATGCTCTCAATTTTAAAAATCATTTTACCAAACATCGAGGACGATGTTCCTTTTTGTTTGGGGGTGGGGAAATTTATGAAAATCGTGCCTCTTTTGAAAATTTTTGATTTTTAAACCTGAATTTTTAAAATTTCGTGCAGTTTCTTTCATCTCAATCATTGATGTGAATTTTCAATCATCCATCTTTCAAAAGTCTAGGAATCAAGCTAGAGAATATTTTTTCTAAATAGCTTATGTAATACATAACAAGGCATGTTGCACCATGAATTTTTAGACTCAACAAAAATTTACGCACTTATCACGTCATTACGTTTAGAGTTAAGGAGTACTAAAATTCTAAAGAGAACCTTAAGGATCACTAGTAGAGACTTTAACTTGTGAGATTTGTGCCTTTCACCCTTTCAGAGTGTCTTACGCAATCTCCGAGTCACAAGTTGATTCAATTTCTTTTGGGTTCGCACTTTAAATTGTTGTATGATCTCATTATCTTTCATAAAATTTTGGCTTGATCACTGAGAATGACATCTTTTTCGAGTTGTAAGAAACACGTGTCTTGAAATTTGTCCCGAATATTATATTTTCATCCATACACTTACCAATTTTCTATATACCATTTACCATTCACTTCACCCATTATATTCCCATACTCTTCCATATTTCCCACATACTTCTTACCATCCATATACATACCCCACCACATTCATATATCATCCTTCATTTTTGAGAAAATGAGTGTTGATTCCAAATGTTAAATGTCTTCATTGTTGGTTTGAAAAGAGAGAAAAAAAACAGAAAAAATAGGAAAAAAAGAAAAAATAATAATAGAGAAAAAAAAAAGAAAAATCGAAAAAAAAAGAGAGAAGAGAAGAAAAAGAGAGTTGTAGTTAATTTTTATGTAATAAAGACATTTGTGCCTAAAGTGTATACACTCTTCTCACACATCCATCATACATTCATCATCCTTCATCCTTCATATCACTAACTAACTCATCCCATCCATCCATCATATCATTATCCCATCCTATCCTACCTCACCTCAACCCACATTTCCAATTTCATTTTCCCCTCACCCATAAACATCATTATTTCCCCTAGGTGTTCGGACAAATGAAAGTCAACGTGGTGAATAACTCGACGTTCTCACTATAGTGATTAGCATTCATTTCATGAGATCACTTTTCTTTCTAATTGTTCGTTCTTTCTTATATGTGTGTGAGATGTTTGAATTTGCTTACATTTACTCACCTCCTCACACACAAGAGCGATACACTGACCCATATCTCGAGAGTTCATTTGAGAGAGATATATCCGTGAGATTTGAAGTTGAAGCGTTGATTCCGAAAAGGCAATTTAGGAATTACTCTTGTGATACTCGACCCGTTTTGACTGATTCACACTACACACGTTGAGTTATAGGAAGGATGTGCCTTGAGTATTTACTTAGCTTAATCTTTTTACACATTCTAACTTGTATATCTCAAATCATTTCTCATATGATGGATTGTGCAATTATTCTTTGTCTAATAAGAGATTGACTGCCATTTTGCAAATAAAGAATTTTGTGGGTATATTCCCTGCAAACCCTCACGAGACACAACTCGTCCTGTAGGGCAACCTATAGGTTTAAAGTCTTGTTGCACATGCTAAGTGCAATCGTAAGTGCCCGCGAAAGTGGTACACTTTTGGTTACTTATCTTTCTCTTTCTCTCTATCTTATTGCTCGGGGACTAGCAACGCTCTGTTTGGGGGTGGTGTGATAAGCACCCAAAACTGTACAATTTATACCCTGAATAGACGTACTTTAGTTGCTAATTCTCGACAATATGGGTCTTATGTGCTTAATTGTTCATTTTGTAGGTCGAATGCATGTTGCGGTGTTCAAATGCGTATTTCAAGGCAATTGTGCGTTTAATGGAGCTAAATTACCAAATTCCCCGAGCCTAAACCTAGCCCAAACTTTCCCCAAACCTGTGTGTGTTTTATTTGTATCATTTTATTATTTTTTAGATTTTTAGTTTGAGTCATTTCTATTTTTAGGATTTATTTTAGATTTATTTAGTATTTTATAGATTTCATTTTCTATTTTTCTATTTTATTTAGTATAATTTTATTTTGATTTTTATTCTATTAGTTTTTAGTTTTAATTTTTATTTTATTTTATTAGGATTATTGTTTAGGAATTTAGTTTTATTAGATTTTATTTTTATTTTTATTTTTATTTTTTTAATTTCTTTTTAGTTTCATTTTTTAATTGAGTCTTTATTTTATTATTAGAAGTAGGATTTTAATTTTTATGTTTTTTAAATTTTTAGTTTTATTAGTTTTAATTTAATTTTATTAATGTCATTTTTAGGGTCCAACTTAAACACACACATAAACTCCCCTTATCCTAATATCACTCACAAACTTATCATACACCCTAAACTAATATTACACTCTCATCCCCACCATTCACCATACACACTCACACACCCTAACACCCTCACCCTACACACACATACACACCTGTTATCCTATACCCTCACCCACACAACCATACCCACCTTCATCTTCCTAACCCACACCACACTCTCTCTCCTACCCACCATAACCATACACCTCAAAACCCAATACCCATCTCCCATGCAACCTGCAACCCTCTAACCCGATACCAACCGCCTGGAAACCATAAACCCGAAACCCAGCACTCCGGCGTCGGCATCGTTACCCCTTCCATTTTCGACCTTGCCTCAACCCGATCCATCCAAACTTCATCCAAACCCAAACCCTTCTTCAACCAAGACCCATACCCATTTCTCCATTTTTTCACCCATTTCCTCTTACCCGATTTCTTTCACCTGCATAAAACAAACCAAAGCCAAGATAAAAATAAACCCAATTCCCCACATGCCATAAAACCCAACTTATTCCTTTAAAACCAATTTACCCAAATACCCTTAAAAACCCCCAACTACTAATTCTAACCCAACTTCCCAAAAATGCCCCCAAACCTCTCATTCCCAAATCAGATTTTATACCTCACCTCACTTCCCACATGACCTCACACACCCCCATTCACATGTGCTCTCGCCTCTCCCACATGTTCACCATAGCCAATTCCCATTTTTACCCCTAGCTCCATGCTTATTATAAAATGAAGATGAAGACCCCATTTAAAAAAAGGAGTTTTTAGATAGGAAAATTCTAGAGAGAGAGTTTAGTTTAGAAAATAAATTAGAAAAACACCATTTGTAAATAGTTTTGTTTTATTCTTTTTTTTTTAGATATTTGTGAGGTTAAATATTGATTGAGATTTAATTGAGTGTTGATTTTAATTTCATATTACTTGGATTCTCAATTGGAGAATTGTATGCTTCTCATTCAAGGAGTGAAGTTTATTGAATTCAAGAGATTGGTTTGATTATTCTTCTCTCTACTCTTTTATATTAAATGCCTATTGAATATTTGTGTATTATGTTTGATACCATGTTAGGCTAAAACCCCTTTCAAGGGGTGGGGTAAAACCCTTATTTGATGTTGTTTTATTTTAATTAGTTTAATTACTTGAAAAATCCCTTTGAATGTTAATTTTGATCCCTCACCCTTATATTTACGTCTCGAGAGAAGGTAAATGATTTTGAGAGAAAATAGAAATTATAATTATAATACCCATTTTAGGTTTGAACTAGAGATAGGGATTTCTTAAGTGGGGTATTATAACTTTAATTTCAACTCTAAATTTATTTTCTAAGATTGACATAAATTTTGATTGATCGATCTTAGCGGGTGATTAATTAAAAGGAGTGTAGATATAATTTTCTAGAGTTGTGGGGTGTTAAACTTAATATTCTAAAAGGTTACTATTAAAATTACATTTGCAACGAGGGTTGATTTGTAATTTTGATATTAATTTGGAAGAATTCAAATAATTAAATTAATTAATTAGAATAACTAAAATTTGTGGTGTAATCCCACTCCTTTATTGTTCTCACTATTATTTACCTCACTTATCTCTTATTTTTAGTTTAGACCTTAATTTTCATTTTAGTCAATTTATAGTTAGTTTTCATCTCATACTTTAGTTTAGTTTACTTTAGACCTCACCTCACCCTATTGTTTTAATATTGAAAAAGCACAAAAAGAAAATAAAAAGTGAATTACAATTGAATTTGTCTCTAGCTTACTCCCTTGAAAGTGGATTGATACCCTTACTTACCTCTACACTTGAGTTTATTATATTTTGTAGGTATTTGAGGATTTTGACTAACTTGGCTTTCAATAACGATACACACAAAAGTCATTTCTATCAAATGACTCAAATCACTTTTTATTTTAGACGAGCATAATCCTCACTCAAATAGGTCATGTACATACCTACGTTTCCATTCAACCGTCGAAACTATCATTCACACTGATAACACGTGTCCAAGGTCGTATGCTCAGGGTACGAAGATAAAATACCCCAAATGGGCTCATTAGGATATGATCGTCCACAACGTGAAACCTCCCCCTTGATAACATAATAATATACGTATTCACCCCAAATATAAATAATAATAATAGGGCACACGCACAACTCATATAAATATTTCCACACTTAGTATATTTATCTCTAATATCCTATGTATTTACAGATTATGACTTTACTTCTCAAGTTATATTCCTGGGTTTCTCTTATCACTCGAAGGGTAATCATTTATTTCTCGTATAAATTCAGTTGGTAAACATCCACACCCTACTAGTCCATGTCATTACAACTCCCGAATTTCTATGAATTAAAATTATCTTCAACTAGGTTTATTTCTCCATAATCCTTAATTCAATATTAACCCTGCATTTCATCTCTTAGGGTTAGTCCCATATAAGCCTAAGGTTATTTCAATAATTAATGACCCTCTTACTATTGGTACTAACCTTAAGTTTTCCCTTATCCGATTTAAACATCAATTTATATAACTTTCCACCGTAATTCATTCCATTAACACTCATTAATTCCCCCCATTCAAGACCACACATAATAATATTTTTTCAGTTCTTAAGTATGTCTTACTGCCCTTCCCCAAGTCCCATTAAGTTCCATTAATCAACATCAAAGATTTATGAAATTTGGGATTTAATCAAAACTAAAAAGGAAACAAATCACATTTTCTAGGGGAGTCGATCGATTGGCGAATTTGGTCGATCGATCCGATATTTGCCCAGATTTTCTTTAATAGTTACGTATTTCTTACTTTTTAACCACCAAATTCATATTTAAACATATCCAAATTTATATTCATGTAACCCAGATCATATACTAACTTATATGGTCAAGTTCTAACGTATCCAAAACAATTAAACATAATCAACATGTATAAATATACCCAGATTCCATACTCAATCTCAAGAATTCTAGTGTTTGACTTTATCATCAATTAAACATGTAAATCCCAGATTTTCTTCACCAAATGATTCCCAAATTTCATGGAGTTGATTCTAGACTTAGAAAGAGAACAATCCTATACAATTCTCATTTCAAGGATTCATAAAAAATCATCTTAATTCATATAACTTTTAAAAAATTTCTAAATAACCTAACATGGACAATAAACATGCTAAACTTTGAAATAGTTAATCACTTGGCTTTTGATTGTAGCTCTCAGCCATTGGGGATAATAGTATACTAGTGTTCCTCCCTTTTCCAGCTAACTTTCAACGGTGGTGGTAGTGTAGGATGACCTTTGGCCTCTTGACTTCCTAGAGGTGTCTCTTCCTTTCCCAGAGAAATCATTCTCCAATAAGTATCTCTATCTAAGTTGGGTAATTGACTGTGAGTCTTACCACCTTTAGACTTATATAATAATCCTCAATTTCCGTGGTTACTATTCACTTCCTTTCTAAAATAACCAAAATACTCCTCCGGGGTGTCTATTCGGTTCCAACATGCCTCGAGACCCAAATCAAACCACCAAGTAGAATTTTTAGACTATTTAAACCCTTTCGAACACTTTGGCTTAGTCAAACAACCATTTGGATTACATATAAATAATTTGTTTTTATTTCATTTAAATTTAGTTCTGACATGACATACCCGCGCATCCCAACTTAATTACCGTAATTGTCGTATTAATCACTTGCGACAATTTAGAAAATCATAATCATATGTAAAGTCATAATGATATATATTACTTTTAATCACCAAGTAATATTCAAAGTAAATCACATATTACTTTATTCTCGAGTAATATTTAAATCCGAATTAATTTTCAATTATCCCACAATTAATTTTAATTAATCCCATTTTAAAAATCATTAAAAATATGGGGTGTTACAGGCAAACATATTTTTAGAACTTTGGGATATGCACATACCTAATGTACCCAAACGACATGCTAGTACGACTAATATACGACACATAGTGAGCCGCTCTAAGTTCCATACTTTGGGGCATAAATTGTGACCTCACTGGAATCGTTAAGGTGTGATCGCCCTCTCCACAGAAACCTTCGAATAGGGTACTACCCCAAAATGACCATTTAATTACACATAGCGAGTGCTAGTAATCAATTTTCTAACGGATATATCCATTAGGAATAATGTGTTGGGAACATCATTTCTAACGGACATAACCCGTTAGTAAATTTATTAATTCTAACAGATTAAAACCGTTAGAAATTTGTTATTTCTAACGGAAAATAACTGTTACAAATAATAAAAAATGTTACTTATGTGATGACTTATTTTCACATTTATGCTTTTCTTTTTATTTACTAAAGGATCTAAAACGTTAGAATTGGGACTTTCTAACAGTTTTACTCCGGGGAACCAACCAATCAATCTTTCTCACCCTTTTAAAATCAATGCCATTATTGAATGGGAGCCAAAATAATAGTCAAAGAAAATTATTAAAAAGAAATTCATAAAAACTCATGCTTTTTAAAATTTTCAAATAATTAATGAAGTTGGCATATATAAAAAATGAGAGGAAAAGAAAGATGTAAATAATCAATAGCCATCGTATCATTGTCCATGAATGCATAAATATACATATTCCATAACAAGCATAGAAACATAAGCAAAAATATATGTTAAGATCCATCCATAAGTATAATCAAATGTACTTCAACCAAAAATTAAGCCATATGAGATATCCCCCACCAGCGAAGCCAACCTAGACATATAAACCATTTTTAGGAGATTTCCACAAATGAGCGTCAGGGTCGAACATTTCCTCCATACAAACTATCTTTTCTCCATTTTGGGGACGCTTGAAATGACTCGTTTGTCATGATGGATTTGTAACAACATGACCTTATGACAAATTTTTACCAAACTTATTGCACAATAGGACTTTAGGTTCGTTCATGAGAATGTGGGGATGATGATGATTTTTAGATGCACCAAGCGATGTGACATTTTGGGTTAGAGGAGAAGTGTGATTAGTTGAGATGGATAGATCACTTGTGGGAGTGTTCAACGATGCCTCACTTTCTTTCATGTTTGATACAATATGTCACATAACCTGTAGCATAAATGGATAAAAAATGAAAGTTAAGAGAATGAATAACACAATTAAGTTGTAACATGGCATGACAAAATTTAAAAACATGAAATTCTACCTTGAGGGTACCGTCGACAGTGTGTAGTCTTGAGTTGAGTTCATAATTATTCCATGCATCTTTTTCATTTTCTATTTTTCGCCATTCAAGTGCCTCGCTTGCAATCCCAATATGAATATATTGTGTCCTAGAGATATGGCTTCAATATTCATGAACACTTCCCCTTTTGTCCTTCCCAAATACTTCAGCAACTACATCTGTGTCGATGTCTCCCTCATCATGGCTACTTCCTTCACATTTTCTTCTATTCTCAATAACCATCAACTCATCCTATAGTATGAACAACAAAATTCTAACTATAAATACATGTAAAAGAGGAAAGACTAAAGGAGAAAAAGAATAATATCAGAGATAAAAAATAAAATACTCACATATTTAGCCTTAGCGCTTGCCATCACACCACACACACACATAAACCCTAGAATGAAAATCCTAAAATGATTTCAAATGAAAACCCTAATTAAATTGAAACCTTAAAAATAATTTCAAACACATGCACTTATTTAATTTTTTTAATTTATTGTGCCAATTTATTATTCATTTATTGTGCTAATTTATTATTTATTATGCTAATATAAAAATGATATCACTTTATTATTTATTTTGCTAATTTAAAAATTATGTGAGCTTATTGTGCTAAGATGTTTCTCATTTATTCAATATTTTGCAAATTGGGATTTTTGAACTGTTGTTTATTGGTGGCTTTGAACATTTAGATGGCCATTGAGTTGGTTGGCCTTGGGCATTTCTAAAATTTTGCATTATTATTTGACTTGTTGTTTGAGATTCTTGAATTTTTGTGAATTGGTGGATTTGAACATTTAGATGGCCATACACGACTCCATATTGAAAGAATTAAGAGATCTGTATAAAACATGGAAGAAAAGCATGCACGCTCAGTAATTTGGACATGATCGTTAGTCCAACTTGCGATTTAGAGACACTGTACCATCAAACTTCCCAATCACTTTGGCAAGCCGTCAACAATTTGTTAATAATGAGGTCTCGGAGGCATTTGTCTTCTCATCAATCGTGGACGGAAAATTGTGCCAAGAAGGTTGACATGGACTACTACGAGCATATGTTTTACGTCTAGGTAGAGAACGGGATGGTAAGTTTTTAATGTTATTTAATTTTAGTTTTATTTTGTTATATTTAGTGATAATTATATACTAATTTGCTAATTTTGCAATATTTTTTTAGGTGATGGGAAGTGGCCCTAGGAGTAAACCACACGGGCTTAATACCTACGTGGCAATTCAAATGAAAAAAGGGAAGGATGCGTAGGTGAATCCTTATGTGGACGCCAATATTGTAAGTTAAAATATTAATTACGTTATAAGAATAAAAAATTATAATCACATATTTTTGTATTAATTTAGCTAACCGTCTACATTTTTTTATTTCAGGATTAGATGAAGGAAGTGAGCAACTCCCAGAGTAAAGACGACAAGGCATCTCTTACTATGGACGTACTCAACCAAGTGTTAGGGAGAGATCACAAGGGACGTACTCGGGAGGTGAGCTCTCACGTGGGGAAGTTGAACTTCGTTGGTATTGTGTCGAGCAACACTGGGTTGGCTCGCAAGGTGGATGAATTGTCGACCAACCAGGACGAGAGGTTAGAAAATTTGGAGTGGACGGTGCATAAAATGTTCTACTATATCAAGGGTTCTCTTAAGGGGTCTATCTCGTGGAAGGGCAAGGAGAATGTGGTGGACAATAGGATCACTACTCCATATTTTTCACCCCAACACTAAATGATACTCCCCCCTTTCATATGACATGTTCTCCGCCATCTACCTCCATCCCAAGACCAGTTTCAAGTATTGGTTGGCCTACTGTGTATATAATAGACACACGGGGTGGTTGTGCAATAGCTAGGGGTTGAATGACCCAGATACGCACCTTAGAGCTATAGTACATTGCCTCCCATTACAACCGCATTAGGTACGGGTCCTCATCATGGATGTGGTCATGGGAAAAGAGTATGGACCCTTGTGGTTCACCGAAGAATGCGACATTAATAATGTTGTGGGTTGCCTTAATTCCTATATAGTATGAACTACCTTCCTCCTTCGAAGTGATGGCGAATGAAAAACTTTTTATAATAATTTGATAACTGTTTGTTAATATTATGATTATGAGTGACAATTTGAATATTGAATGTTTTTATTGTTTATTGTTTGATATAATGATTGAACGAACGTTGTATGGCTTTAAATTTTATGAATGAATATATATATATATATATATATATATATATATATATATATATATATATATATATTGTAAACTGGTGCTGTAACAGGTTAAAAAAGAATGTTGGGCAGTGGCAGTAACCATAATGCCCAACAGTTTTTTTAAATGCTGCCCAGAACTGTCACGGGCTTTGACTGTGATAAGTCCCTGACAAAGGAAAAATTGTCATAGACTTCTATCGTGACAATTCCGTGACAAAGAGAAACCTGTTACGGACTTGTCATGATCAAATTCCATGATAGTTTTTCCTTTGTCACGGTTAAAGTTTGTGACAACTCTATGAACTTGTCACGGACAATGACTCTGTCACATCCGTGACAAAGAACATTGTCACCCTAACTATTGTAACGATTTTTTATCGTGACAAGTATTCATTGTCACCGTTTTTTACCGTGACAACTCGACTTTTTTGGTGTAGTGAACAATAGCCACACCATATACGTAATAGGCACCTGCGAGATCAATATCTGAACAAAAGGAGGAAAATAATAGAATTTTAAAACTATACTGGACTAACCATACAAAGAATATAGTAAAATAATAACGATATTCTAATATAATATGGAGCATTACAAATTAAACAATTTCACAAACTCAAAGTTACTTTTTACTTCATTCTTGAGGTAGTGGGCAGAGAGAAAATGGGGAAGGTTTTCTGGAAATTTCAACAGAGTTTACTAATAATCCAAAATAACACGACATGTTTAATTAGTAATAACAATATAAATCCCAATCCATGCATGTACCATCAACAACAATATTACAAACCCCACCCCTGTTATTCACCATCATCAACAACAATAATATTAAACCCATCCCCTACATTCATAACCAACAATAACAATATAAAGACCACCCTGCACATTCATTATCAATAATAACAATATAAGTACCACCCTGGCATTCACAATCAACAACAATATAAAGGTCAACACGGGAATCCCAATTAAATATTTTCATAATCTCAAAGTTAATGTTTACTTCATTCTTTATTAAGGCATATGATAAATAATTAGGGAAGGTCTTATGAAAATTTGGGTAGAATTTCCTCTACTTTTTAATAATCCAAAATTAAACATGACATGTTTAACCAATAATAATAATATAAAGTCCAACCTGAGCATTCACCACCAATAACAACAATATAAATCCCACTCAAGCATTCAATATCATCAAAGGGAACAATATAATCCCACCCTACTATTCAAAAATAATAAAGTTAATATTCTTTACATTATATTTTTTATAGTATTTTTCATATATAGTTTTTTAATTCTCTATATTCAACATTCTTAACATCGACAAAGAGCAATTAATTATATTAAAAAATGTTACCTAAAAGGATATGCCAAAATTATCCATACTTATAGCTCACTCAAAATATTCCTTAGTGAAATCAATGAACTCATGTTGAGCTTCTTCTATTTCATGATTTTTATAAGTTGCTTTTTAAGCCAACTCCTTCATCTAAACAAATTAAATAACATTAGTTGTATTCAATTTTTTCCTTATAAAAGTAATTAACAATGACATAAAATATTATAAAATAAATTTTATTACCTTGAGTATTATAGATTAAGACGGATTCTCCATTATATCTCTCATGAACTTGAATATGTAAAATCCACATTCGGCATTCCATAGTTGTTGACAGCCCTGTAGATGGATTTGATAAAGATAATAGTTATATCCATATTTAAGAAATAAGTCACTAATGTATATTCAACACCATTATCTTACCTTAACATTATCCGAGTTTGTACCTGAAACACTTCCTCCTTTTGCTACACCCAAGGCTTTAAATTCACTTCAAGAGACAAAGATTGTAATTAAGAATATGTGTCAAAGACAATAGTATATATATATATATATATATAGGGAAAGGATCAAGTAAGGTTCCGGTTTGAAGACCCTAGATGAGGACCATTTTTTTAAACTAGTAAAAAACTATTTTTGGGCCAATTTTTTTATTATTTTTAAAAATTTCAATAGGACCATGAAAAAATAATCAGCTCAAAATAATTTTTTTTCTATTTTAAAAAAATCGATCAAACTTTGTCAGTTTTTAAGTTGTTTTTAAGTCTTTAAAAACTAACAAAGTTTGACCGATTTTTTTAAAATAGTAAAAATTCATTTTGAGCTGATTTTTTTTATATGGACCTACTGAAATGTTTAAAAACTATATAAAAAAATTTGGTCAAAAATATTTTTTTTACTATTTTATCAAAATTGGTCCGCGCCAGCGGTATGCAAACAGAGGTCTTCATGAGATCCTCTCTCTCTCTCTCTCTCTCTCTCTCTCTATATATATATATATATATATATATATATATATATATATATATATATATATATATATATATATATATATATATATATATTCATTACTCTTGTGCTTATAAAGAGTTTTAACTCTCGATCTGGCACCTTATGTAAAGAATACAAATAAAATATACTACTCAAAGAGAAATTGATAATGACTGAAGACCAATAAGACCTACAATGTAATGAGTTGTTGACATAAATGATGGAAACATTTTATGATATAATTATAAAATTTTAAGATAATAAATACACCTGCCTTCTACTAATTGACATAAAATATGTTTGGTTCTCTTTGGGATCTTCCATTGCATTTTTAATAAAAATATGCATTTTGTTATTCAAATATGCCTGTTGACCATCCTCGGGATTAATAAATATAAAAACATCTCAACTAATTTGAAACTTCTCGTACAATATTCTAAAAAAATGTTATAAAGAAATAGATAAAAAAATTAAAATGAAAACAACGTATTCTTGCACCTTATGTATCTGATTAGACAACATGCATCAAGATTTTCCATTTTACAAAAATGCGTCAACTCATGTTTTGGAATGTAGGTTGATTCAAGTTCGTCTATAAACATGTCGATGGAAATTTTTACAGTATCAATTGTTATGATTGGGTGTAGCATGTTTGTAAATGCCATAAAATATAGTGCTTGACTCAAAAACCCAAGGATGACTATCTTTGCCGATGAAAGATTGCGCTAGAATAATTCCTGCACACTTAAGAAAAACATTAAATGCATAGGGAATATAAAAATATTAAATGATATTATAGAAAATACTCCCCCTAAATTAATTCTCCCCTTTATCAAATATGATCAACCTAAGAAGATAGCGCTCTCCCCCTAAGATAGATCTCATAAACTAAGATACGGTTACAATAGGATTAAATATCACTTCTCCCCCTATCATTCTCCCCATTTTTGTTCAGGAATAGACAAAGGATAAAAGAACTAATAAATTACTGATTTCTCCCCCAATTTAACTAAGTAACATTTCTCCCTCTAAAAACTACATAAGGTATATAAGTATGGGGAAACAAATAAACAAGATGATGCAAAAGGTGATAAGAACATGAAAGTATATGGGAAATAATAACATAACTAATCCATACAAATATTAATGGATACCAACTATGATGCGAAATAAAATGTTACCAATTTGAAAAATAAGATACTAAGCATTTGATATCAACCAAAATATGCAAGAAGAAAGATACCAATTATGAATTAAAAGCATAGATGGACTAGCAAGTAAGGAAAAAATTCAAAGGAGCTAAAAATTACCATATATATGTATACGTAATGAATATCACTAATGCACGCGCACATATACATAGGTATAAACACTACACATGACACAAAATACATTAAGCTTTTCACACGCGTATGGAAAAAATGTGTCCAAATGCATGTGGGAAACGAAAGTGTAGGGGTGTGAACTAGTAATAATTAAATTTCTACCTAATCACTTAAAACGTGTTTCTGGAGATCTCATTTGATTGCAAAATTTTATCACATTTAGATATATCCTCATGTAACAGTATAAATTGAACTCAATGAACAAACATACACAATGTATCGATGTGACAATGAACTAGGATAAACGAACATTGTGTAAAACCGTTGGTATACCATCCAAACTCCCTCAAAATAAGCATATTAATTATGGAATAACTATTTCAACTAAACAAAATAGGCCTTGGCAAATTATTTTTCTTTTAGGCCTTTGGACCACGTATTTCTTTTTTGTCCATTATAAACGGTGGCTTACTCGCAAAGGATAAATTTCCTTTCGGAGCCCTTTCCCGTGAACATTCATATAATATTTTTTTTATTTCACATAAATCTCACGTGCAACGGATTTAACATGCACAAGTCCTTCGAGGTCATAAAATATGTTGATGACTAGATTGGTAGGAGAACACCTCATAAAGATCAAATATACATGTGAAGTTAAAATTTCAAGTGAGCTCGTGCATGTGTGAATTGAGGCATATAAAAATAGAATCCATTAAGCAACATAAAATCGAACTACTTCATGCATGCATGACAAAGAACATTTTAAGGATTGATAATCTTAACCAAAAGTTCTAGCCACATGGAAGCAAAAAGGAAAGGATTTGAATACAAGTATATGCCATGTAAAGTGTGTCAAACTAAAATACACACAAAAAAATAAAAAAAATCTTTTTGAGTTTTTGAAAAAAAAAATAACAAAAAAGAATATATACTCAAAAGACAAACAAAAATCATTTTGCATTTTTCGTTAAGCCTAAATAACTCATAAAATAAAAAACAAATGACAAACTAAAATGTTTTTGTATTTTTCATTTAATGCAAACTAAAATAAATATAATACAAAAGATAAACGAGTCATAATTTATAGCATGAGATATGAAATAAAGAAATGACTAGAAAATGACTAAACATGCATACAACTAGCAATGATATAGGATATGAAGCACAAAAAGCTAGAGTATGCAAACAACTAACACATTCAACCTTTCGATTTAGCAAGGGAGGTATCGTGTGAAAGTAAATGAGAATAAAAAATCCTATCTTATAAAGCTACCAAGTCAGATCTCCTCACCCAAATTACTAACGAATAACGATTTCGGGGTATAGGAATCTTGGCTACCTCAGTTGCCTTATGTTGGGATTTTCTAGAAAATATTTTAAAGATCAAAACAAAGTTTTTTGAGATGACCATTTCGACCACAGTATGAACAAGTAAAAACATGCCAAAAGGTGGTACCTAAGGATTGATCTCTAAAGGCTTTCTTAGGTGATTCTCTTAAAATATTAGTTTTAGCTTTATGAGTTGACTCATTACAAGTATAGAAGCCTAAACCACACGTGTCATTTTTAATTTGGATCGTTACTAATATTTTATCTAATTTCTCCAAATGACACTCCAAATCAAAATTGACTTTACTAGAGTCTTTTAATTTATTTTCTAAATCTAAAATGTGAGACTCTAATAAAACATTGCACTCTTCAAATGCGAGAAGCTCCTTTTTCAAGGATTCCATTAAGCCCTTAAGGCTATCTCTCTCACCTTCTATATACTCAATCTTTTCTCGAAGAGCTCTCTCTCGTGTCCTAAGGTCATAAACTAACGCACTCTTATCGACAACCTTGGCACGCTCCTTTAAACGCTCTTCTAAATTTAAATTTGCCCCTTTTAATTTGATAGATTCGGCATATAATTCTTGAAATACAAATTGAAGTTCACTCACATCAACCTCATTTTCACTTTCATTCTTTCTCTCTCTCTTATCCATTTCCACTACCATCATCTTTTAGAGCTTCACAAACAAAGGCCTCAAAAGTGTCATGTTTTTATCATCGTAGGATAATATCTCACTCTCACTAACATGACTGGGCATGGACACGATAAAGTTGAGCTCAACGGGGGATTCGGGTCCCCCTTCCTTATCACTATCACTAAGGGTGGCATTGCAAGAAATAGGTTGCTTACCCTCTCTCCTTACTTTAGTGGTACACTCTCTCGCCCTATGGACATAACCCTCACAACCATAGAACCTATTTGACTCGTCCCTATTTAAATTTTCATTAAAAGTTTTAGGTATATTTTTGACTTTGTCATGCTTAAAATTTTCAAATTTCTTAAAATCATTTTTAAATTTATCTTTGTTAAATTTAAGAAATTTACGAAACTTCCTAGCAAACATAGCCATATCTTCCGATTCACTATCACTCTCGTCATCCACAACTTGCTTTTCCTCCTTACGGGCTTTCAAAGTGATGCCCTTCTCTATTTTCTTGTTGGTTTTGGATGGGAACATATCTAGTTCGTAGGTTTGCAAATCACCTACTAGTTCCTCAAGTTTGGTTGAGTGTAAGGTGGGTAAGGAATTTAATACGGTCACGTTAGGGATATATCTCTCGGGTAAGGACCTAAGGATTTTCTTTAGAACTTGATCGTCGGGTATTTTCTCTCCCAAATTAAATGAAGAATTTACAATGTCAGAGAGTCTAGCATAAAACTCACCGAATGTTTCTTTTTCATCCATTTTGATGGTTTCAAATTGAGTGGTGAGGTTTTGGAGTTTAGAAGATTTTACGACACTTATACCCTCGCGAGTGAGTTGTAGGATATCCCAAGCTTCCTTAGCGGTTTCACACGTCATGATATGTCAAAATTCATCCGATGTGACCACGCTAAATAAGGCATTTAAACCTCGAGAATTGAAATTAGCAGATTTAAGTTTATTCTCATCCAACGCTCAACGGGTTTGGGGACACGCTCATTCTTCATTAAACAAGTAGGCGGGGACAACCCATTAACTACGGATAACCAAACCCTCTCGTCTATAGCCCTAAGTGCTGAACGCATACGAGCTTTCCAATATGCGTAATTAGAACCATCGAAAATAGGAAATTTAGAAAATAGAAAAAAATCCATTTTTAACCAAAAATATTAAAAAGGACCTAAATGAAGTAAATTATCGCTTCCGCTCTCATACCACTTGTTGGAATATATGAGCCCCCAATTTTAAAATTATTCTTTTTAAAAGTAATTTCAATTTCCTTAAGTTGCGGAATAGGATGGTTCAAACACAACACAACTTACAAATTTTAATTCCTTACATATTAAAATTAAACCAAACAAAAAGTGACATCAAAATAATCAACTAACAAATATTCATTTAAAACAAATCAACTCAATTCAAGTCCTAAAATTTGCCTACACAAATTAATTCATTTTTGCAAATTAGTCCAAACCAAATTTTACAAAATTAAATTATCTTGACTTGAATTGAATTAATCCAAACATCACCCAAATTAATTTTTTCCCCAAATTAAATAATAGTGTGAATTAAACCATATTTTATCTTTTAATCCCAAGCATTTCTAGGTAATTTGCAAGATAAAACAAACTCACAACACACTACGCAGCGATGTACGAGGAAAACCCAAATCGGGTAAAACCTCGGACGATCCTAGCCTTAAGTGCACTAAGTACAAAATTTTACACATACAAGACAGAAGACTTACAAAACTCGACTCGACTCCCTTCAAGCCCCTGACGCGTCTTCTTGTACCAACCTATGCTTAGTAAATAATCTCGAACTCCACCATAACCTTGGAATCCACCAATGAAACGTTTTGTTAACCCGTCAATCGCACACGGTGCCTTTCACCGCATGAGAACGCCCAAGCAAAACCATGACTTCTTATTTTATGGGAAATAAAAGCAAACCCAAACTTCTCCTTCTTGTGGTAGAGATGAACCAATGATTCCAAAAAAAAACTCTAAGTGACAAATATATATAAATGCATAACTTGAAATGCATAACTTGGAATGTTAAACTAACTAAATGGGTGTATATCTTTTGTGTTTTGGAAGAGTTTAAGCCATCTAAATTAAACACACAAAAGGGACTTTTCAAACCATGATTTTTTTCTCGCAAAAACTCTATAGAATAATGTGAAAAGTCTTAGAAAAATTCTATTCCCGAAGTGGTTAAAATCTGTCAAAAAGTAATGGGACAAAATAGTGGGAAAATGCCAAAAACTATTCCCGCCTAAAATCTCGTTCGAATGACTTTTTTGTTCGAACGACATTTCATTCAAATGACTCATCAAACAAAAAGTCAGTGTAGAAAAAGGGAAACTCATTGGAAAAACTCTTTCGAATGACATTTTCGAACAAACAAAAGAACATGAATTTTTCATTTTAAGCTCATAAAATTTTATATCAAATAAAATTACACCCATTACAAATTTATTCCAAGTCTCTCTCTCTCTCTCTCTCTCTCTCTCTATATATATATATATATATATATATATATATATATATATATATATATATATAGCATTCATACCTTATTGGAGACTTAAATATGATGAATTATTGAGGATGAAAAAAGGCACTAGAAACTCGGCAAGAATAATGTCTTCATGTTGAACTAGGTCGATACGTCTTCAACTCAAACATGTCATAGGCTTGAAGGATACACATGAACACTATCCTATGACTCAAATATTTTTTTCCAGGAATTGAGCCAACGCTACATTAAGACACATTTGAAAATTTGTATCCTTATAGCAAAGATCTCCCAACACGTAGGAACGACACCGAGATATCCAAAAAAAAAAGACGTGAGCCAAGATGAAGGACTCCTAAGCAAAGGTTCCAAGCTGTCATTAGAGCACCAAAAAACAACTTAAACAGATCGCAACCAAAAAACAAACTAACTCACAACTGAGTATGACTCTAAACCAATCTAAGATCCAACAAAAAAAATCTCTCAAAGGTATAAGACTTTGATTCGTAAAGAAGGTAAATATATCTAACACATGAAAACTCAAAACCAAGTGTAGAGAGAGAGAGTGAGAGAAAAAAATTTGGCTGCCGTTCATGATTTTGAAAAACCCTAGCCTAAAAAAATCAACCAATACGTTTCTTTGTATATGAAAATCCAAAAGGAAATTGTTTGTAAATAGAAACCAACAACGATAAGGGTAAAACCGTATAATCCCATAGGCGGCTATGGATAAAAAGGGCTTTCAAAGAATCAAGGACACAACCGTAAATACCCAAGGCAACATGAGGGACAAAGGGTACACTTATGAGTAGACAAACTAGTCGTTTAAAATACAACACACAAATCTTGAAAAGATCACAAACAGTCAACGATAACCACAAAATGACAACTAAAAGATACCACCCAAAATGACACACAATAGACATAAACGACATACGATTTTAATTTCGGGATATAAGGATTAAAATAAACCAATAATATGTTTATCTAATTTGTATATATATCCCCCCCAAAAATAAAAATACAAAAATACAAAGATCATTTAAATACCAGAAAATAATTTACGATCTATTTTTGACAAATAAAAATAGTTAAATAAATATAAACTACCAAAATAATAAATATAGATTAAAAAATCGTAACTGCAAAATGTTGAAGAAAATAAAAAACAAAGTCTCAAAATTGAACAAACAAAATAAGGGATAATTTCAGTTTATACCTATATATACTTGTGAGCTATTGTTATATGTCCACATATATATGGTATGTTTTAGTTTTGAGTCTCTATATTTTCATTTAATCCATGGTTTCCATGAGCTTCATATTAGATTCTACTTGTTTACTTTGGTAACTTATGCTTCAATTGTGCATCAAAATTGGTACCTTATGTTCAATTGTACGGAGTCGTACTTGTTTGTTTTTGCATTTTCTTCACACCATTGCATGATATTGCTTGCTTTCCATTATATTCACATGTGCTACATTTAGGGGGATAAGTTTATATATATTGTTCACTTTACCTTTGTATATTGCTAAATAAAAGGAGGAGAAATATTCTCATGGGGATAGAAGTCTAACCTAAGGGAGATGCATACTCTAAGGGGGAGATGTTTAACAAACGATAAGTTTTTTATTTTCTTTTGCAATTTATATTGTTGTATTCAAGTTGCATTTGAAAGGCATGTTTAAGTATTCAAGTTTGTAATAAAGCGATAATGTGTCACATGACCAAAACTACTCAAAGTTTGTGTATGTCAAGTTCTCGTACTTCGATGGATCTAAAAATACATGACTTGTGTTTATTACAACACTTTTTGACTGCTTAAATGGTTTAGATCTGATTTTTTTTGTCAACAGGAAGCACATAGTATGTGCAAAAATTATTTAATCTTCTGATTGGATGGAGGTTGGTGTGTCTGGTGAAGTTATATCCAATTTTATTTTTCTAATCCAACAGTTTGAGATATGTTATTGGTCGTTGAATTCCTAAGATAATTTCATCAAAAGTTTGATTTTACGTCAATGGCTCAGATGAGATCTATTACTACCGTCTCAATGGTTCAAATCTATTCTAGTGTTTGATACTTGAGTCTACGTATGAATCATTCATTTTTATCAATAAGTTTATCATGCCATGGAGAAACATCATCACATGGATTTCATCCATTTTCTCTTAATTAATTCGATAATTTAGATAGATTTAGTAGCTTATTGGATTCAAATTTATCTCCAGGAATTCATTTTGGCTATTCATTAATCATCGTTGATGTATTAGAATCAATCATGGTCGATTATAAATATTGGGATGGCACATGGATTTATATCCAATAGTTTGGATCTCATTTCATTCTAATATGTCTTCGTGGAAGTGATGCGTGTGGGTGTCACATGGGTTTAGATCTGTTATCACATTCACCAATTTGTTAGTTATTGGAAGATTGATGAAAACTATTTCACAAGATTTATATCATGGGTCCTTTTGCAACACACTCCTTCATTTCTAGAAGTTTTGCTCAGACTACAGAGTTGATAAAATCTGGAGAGAGTACCTTCACTAGTGTTGAGTCTTCTATGGGTGATGGTTCACTCATTTTCTTTGTTTGTAAACAAATAAGAATTATTCTTGGTAACTTGTGCTTTGAGGCCGATTTGCTCATCCTAGAAATGATCGGGTATGATCTGATTTAGGGTATGGATTGGCTAGTGAAGTATCACGCGATAGTAAATTGTTATGGGAAGAGTATAGTTTTTGCCATTCCGGGGAAAGAAATATTTTTAGTGGTTATGCCTCGTTCAGAAGGAGGTACTAGCACTTGTATTGTATCACAGAGGAGACTTCTCTAGATGTAGTTGTTTCCATAGATTCTATTTCGGTTGTTAGAGATTTCCAAGATGTGTTTTAGGAAATACCAGGTTTGCCTCCTAGTAGGGAGATTGAATTTGTAATTGATTTAGCACCGGGAAATCGACCGATTACGAGAGCTCCGTATCGTATGGCTCCTGTTGAGATGAGGGAGTTAAGGGATCAGATTCAAGACTTTCTAGAGAAAGGGTTTATTAGGCGAAGTACGTCCCTGTGGGGTGCTCCGATGTTGTTTGTGAAGAAAAGAGACGGTTGTCTCCGGTTATGTGTTGACTACAGAGAGTTGAATAAAGTCACCATCCGAAACAAATACCCGTTGCCTCGGATTGATGATTTGTTTGATCAACTTAGGGGAGCATCGTACTTCTCTAAGATAGACTTGAGGATGGGGTATCACCAGTTGAGGATACGAGAACAAGATGTGTCCAAGATTGCTTTTCTAACGAGATATGGGTCCTACGAATTTTTGGTTATGACTTTTGGACTAACCAATGCTCCTGCCGTGTTTACGGACCTCATGAATAGGGTGTTTCGAGACTTCCTGGACCAGTTTGTCATTGTATTCATTGATGAAATTCTAGTATATTATTAGACAGAATCCGACCATGCTACTCATTTGCGGTTGGTCCTGCAGAGATTGAGGGATCACCAACTGTATGCCAAGTTCGAGAAGTGTGGTTTTGGTAGCAGGAGGTACAATTTTTGGGTCATATTGTGACATCCCAGGGTATTTCGGTAGACCCAAGCAATGTGGTTGCGGTGAGGGAGTGGGGTCAGCCCACGACACCTACCGAAATTCGTAGTTTTCTGGGTTTGGCGGGTTATTACCGTGGGTTTATCAAGGGATTCTCAAAAATTGCTAGCCCTTTGATAAACTTAAACCGGAAAGGGGTGAGGTTTGTATGGGATGATTCTTGTCAGTCAGCTTTTGACGAGCTCAAGGATAGGTTGAATTCTACTCCAGTCCTTGTGTTACCAAGGCCAATATTGGAATATTTAGTCTTTACCGACGCATCTCTACAAGGATTGGGAGGTGTACTTAAACAAGAGTGATGGTCTATTGCTTATGCTTCTCACAAGTTAAGGCCCCATGAAAAGAATTATTCGGTGCACAATTTGGAACTTGCCGCAGTTGTCTTTGCCTTGAAGATTTGGAGGCATTATCTCCTAGGGGAGAAATTTAGTCTTTTCACGGACCATAAATCGCTGCAATATTTATTTTCACAGAAGGATTTAAATATGCGACAGCGCCGATGGCTAGAATTCGTGAAAGATTATCAATTTGACATCCACTATCACCCGGGCAAGGCGAATGTGGTGGCGGATTCTTTGAGTAGAAAGCCCAAGGGGGAGTTAGCGGAAGTATAGAAAGAATAATGGAAGGAGCGTAGTCAGGAGGACGTGATTGCTAGGGCATTTATATCGGATTTGACCGGCACACCTACTATTTTGGCAAGGGTAGTAGAAGCTATAGGAAGGGACAAGGGTTGAACGAGGGAGCAGAATCCTATTCAATAAGTTCGGAGGGCGGATTACGTTTCCACGGGAGACTCATTGTCCCGGACGAAGGGGATTTGAGATGGGCCGTGATGGCAGAATCTTATGGGTCTAAATTTTCAGTGCATCCTGGAGGGGACAAGATGTACCAAGACATGCGCCGTCAGTATTAGCAGATGGGCATGAAGCGGGATATTTTTGAGTTCGTATCCCAATGTAGTACTTGTTAATTGGCTAAGATAGATCATCAGCGACCGACGAGTTTGTTACAACCATTGGAAATTCCGGTGTGGAAGTGGGAGAGCATATCAATGGATTTTGTCACGGGCTTACCAACGTCGCAAAACGGTCATGATTCTATTTGGGTAATCATTGATCATTTGACTAAGTCAACACATTTCCTACCAGTACGCACCGATTATAATACTTCTCGTTATGCCCAGCTATTTATTTCGGAGGTTGTTAGACTTCATAGGGTGCCACTAAATATAGTCTCCGATAGAGACAAAATTTTTGTTTCCCACTTTTGGTGAAGTTTGCAAGAAGCCATGGGAAGATAATTGAAGTTAAGCAATTCTTATCACCCTCAAACAGATGGGCAGACATAAAGAGTCAACCAAACATTGGAGGATATGATCCGAATGTGTGTGCTTGATTTCAAAGGTAATTGCGAACAATATCTCCCTTTGGTCGAATTTGCTTATAATAATTTGTAACAATTTACTATTGGGATGGCACCCTATGAAGTGCTTTATGGTCGGCCTTGTAGACCTCCCACTTGTTGGTTAGAGGTGGGGGATAATAAGTTCCTTGGACCTGAAATGATCCAGGATACTTCTTCCAAGATTGAACTCATTCAGAATCTCATTCGGATAGCTCAAGACCGTCAAAAGAGTTACGTCGATATGAATAGAAGGGATGTAGAGATGGAGGTTACAGATCAAGTGTTGGTGATAGTATCGCCTATGAAAGGTATTAAGTGTTTTGGGAAGAAGGGGAAGCTTGCACCGCGCTACGTTGGAACTTTTCCTATTATTGCTAAGGTAGGTCCAGTGGCTAATCAACTTGCCTTACCGAAACACTTACAATAACTTCATGAAGTGTTTCATGTTTCTTCTTTCAAAAAGTATAAGAGGTGTGAGGGAGCCCTTTGGCATATTCCTTTGGAGGATATCGAGTTGCAACCCGACATTTCATATGAAGAACAATCGGTTGCTATCTTAGAGCACGAAGAGAGACGATTGAGATCTCGAGTGGTGCTGACACGACTCAGAATGTGTCTCTAAAGTGTGTACTCTCTAGGCTCAAGTGTAAGCCTGTCGCTCAAGTAATAATCCGACAAGTCGGGTATCGATCCTCAGGGAAAAAGGACAACGGAGTTGTGACGATGGAATCAGACGGAGGAATCCTAACGATGACTCTAAAAAAGGAAGGAAAAGATTTGGTTTTGGTTTTTGGGATTGATTAACTAAATGCAATTATGAAATTAGGATGAACTATGCAACTAACTAAATTATCTAAATGAGGAATGAGGAATTAAATTGAAACTTTTTGAACCTAAATAATAAGAAAACAGGATGGGAATACAATCCCCCAACCCTAGTGTAGTACAGTGACAACGTCAATCATAAATTTATCCGATTAATCCAACCCGGAATTTAGTACTCCCAAGCATTATGTATACGAGGTTCAAGCCTGCATCATACCTAATCCGAGGATGAGTAAATCGGTATCGCGATAATTGCACTCAAATTGTACTCTATATCATCACGAGTACCCAAGGGCAAACGAGATATAAAGATCCACAATTATTATGTAATTATGCAATACGATCAAAATTAATCATTAAATTCATCGGATTAACGTTATACACATACACTAACACATCAGGTTGGGTTCATGCATCCCAACCTTTAAAACCTAGCCGGACATGTTGAATGGACTAATGCATGAAATAGTAACGTTGCATGTGCATGAAATCATGATGAAACTAGCTAGAAGCATGTAAATACGTATTATGAATGCGAAAATAAGTTGAATCGATTACGAAACTAAGCATGCAAGAACAATGACAAGAATCTTGAATCTTTAATTAAAACTTGAAAAGCAAACCCTTAACAATTGAATCTTAAAGAAAATAATTCCTTTGATGTTCCTAGATGTTTCTCCTTCTTCCTCTCTATCAAAAACTGAGTAAAACTACTCCTAATGGCTGCTCCTAAGTTGTTGCCTGCGTTCCCTACAATTTTTGAGAAGTTAAAACCTAATAGGAGACTTAGGAACCAATCAGCATAAAAGACAAAATTTGCGTATCAGGTACCCTGAACCGGTTCAGGTGTACCTGCGAACCGGTTCGCCCCCCTCAAGCCGGTTCGGCCTGGGGTTCGCGAATGTATGCTGGCCTGGAGTTCAACACTTAGGATTTTTCTGCTTTTCCCTTCTTTTCTTGGATTTTTCTTCAACTTCAACTGAGCATAACTTTTCAACTGTAGCTCGGAGTTGGGTGCCGTTTCTTCCAGTGTCCTCGTTGTTCCAATCTCTTAAACTTTACAGTTGACTTCTCCTTCCGGATCTGGCTGCAAAATTACTAATTTTCCCTTGAACTTGCCTTCTTAGCTTTTCTAGCATTGTCTTCCTTCCTCCTTTGCACTGCTTGCATAATTAACCTGTAAAATCAATAAGAGAAGCACAAAACACGAAATACTTGCCACGAAGGTTAGTAGCATAAATGTGAAGCAAATCCATATATGTTACATCACTCGGGTTCACAAATGTACTGAAATTAGGAGGATAAATATACAATATTTATGCCCAATCAAACCCCTCTAAATTAGAACTTTGCGCATCCCGAGCAATGTAAAATAATGAGAGTATGAGTTAAGTATCCATCAAAGACTTTATTGGGATAAAGTACCACTTTCGCGGGCAAGCGATTGCATTTAGCGCATGCAATAAGCCTTTAAACCTCTAGGTTACCTTAGTAGGACGAGTTGTGTCTCGTGAGGGTTTGCAGTGAATATACCCACAAAATTCGACTCAAAGAAAATTCAAAATATGCAAAAATTGAGCAATTCAAACTTTTCCAGAAAATAATCATCATTAAGTCATAGTTACGAGTCTCAAACCGTAGTGTGTGTGTGCGAAGCCGGAAATGTAACCGCCAATTTTCACTGATTGATCATTACGTTACTTATCCAAAAATTCGTTTTGATTTCAATTTCTCACGGAACGCTCTCACAAACTAATCTCTCGGATTATGGCATTTCTCTCGGCATGCGTGATATAAAAAGTAAATGTAATGGAAGCAAATTCACGCATACAAGTAGAAAGACGGAAACTTTATGGCAAAAGGATCTCATCAACGGATTACGATTTTAAAAACGGGAACATTGCCTTTATTTCGCGCACTTAGCCTCTTATATTATCTTTTGGTGTCTTAGCTCTCCACGCGGTAATCAATTTTCGCAATTTGGACTCGATTAGGACTTTTTCGGGTTAAAGGGTGCCCTGGGTGAAATGAAGGAGGAATGGAAGGTTGGAATTGGAAAAGTCATTAATGATGTCCATTTGTGCTTTTTCCGAGCTATTGCTCATTTTTTTCTCCTTTTTCTAATTTAATTTTTTTTTTCTTGCCCCTTTTTGTTGCACTTTTCGGACTTAAATTCTGAATTTTTTTCATTTTTCACAATTCCGACTATTTTGGGTTTTTCGGGTTGTCAAACGAATGGGAAAATTATTCGGCTCAATTTGGATTGCAAAAAGGGTGATTTTTGGCTACTTTTTCTGGCCAATATTTTTGGGGTGACAAACGATGGCCTACTTCATTGTCCAAAATGCCAATTGCGTTACCATATGCGTTTCGAGGTGAATTTAAGTTTAGAGACTAATTTGGCACGTTTTTCAAGGCAATATTGCACACATCTTTCAAAACCGATCAAAATGAAAGGATTGAGAGCCTTGACAACTTATTAAGCGCTAAAAAAAAATTTGAGTTAACAATTAACTCGGAATGATTTAAAAAGCTCACAAAACGGGATAGGCTCGAATCTCACCGGGTTTGTTAATCTCCACATTTATTCGTTAAGTCGTCAATTTTCGCACAATTTCCATCTTTGGTCAATTTCGGCTTTGTGTATGTTGGATATTTACAATTTGAGACTCCAATTCGACTTTTAATGATATTTTTGAAAATTTTGAATTCCAATTTTTATTTATTTTGAACAAAAATATTTTTGGGTTTTTTTAAGATTTTATGTTTTTTTTTCCGGAAATTTTTGGGCATTTTTGAAAATTTGTGAAGTTTTAGAAATACGCACTTGTGACCCCCCCTAACTTAGACTTTTGCATTGCCCTCAAGCAAAAAGGACTAAAATCTAATTCAAAGCGAATAATAAGTGCGGAAAGATAAAACAAACAAATATGAAAAAATGCAAGCTTGTATTATAACAATGGGAAACCTGTGTTACATGAGAAATGGGGAAACAACTGTGAACAATGTGAAAGCCCTACCACAACTACAATTACACCAAAATATAAAAACAATCATAGGTCATGGTGGAGGTGGGTGGGAGGTGGAGGGTGCATTCAGATCATAAGGGTCATAATAGAAGGGGGTAGAGGACCGCCGAAGTTGAGTCGGTGAAGGTGGACTTGGAGTTGGTACATCATCCGGGTGTCCCTTCGGTAGGCCGCTTGGTCTTGATTGTATTTGTTGATGAACCCGTCGAGACGGGATTCAACCGCCGAAAGGCGACTATTGAAGTTTGCCCCCGGGGGCTCGAAATCGGAGTCCTCCTCATCGTCCTCAAATTCGTCCTCGTCGACGTCCATCATTGGGTCATCATGAGCTTCCTCGGCCACGTCCTCCTCAAGAATGGGACGGTCGGGGTGAGCTACGCGCATTTGGCATTCGCTTCGAATGGTGGATGTGCCGCCAATGGGGCGAGGTAGTCGAATTTGTTGCCCGGGGTTGTCCACTCCAGCTTTCATCAAGAGCTCCGTGATGAAACGGGCGTAAGGTAGTGCAGTTTTTCCATATTCATCATAGGCGACATTGAGGATATCCGCATAGAAGAGCTGGGCGAGGTTGATGGTGCTCTCGGGGTCCTAAAAGTAATAGAGGAAATTGGCGTGCCGTAATCGGACCACCGAGTCATTAGTGGTTTGGTGGATGGCCCCACAAGCAATGAGGTGCGTGAAGCGCACCGTGGCGGCCAAACCACCAATAGGAAAGGATTCGCGCGCCCATTCCACACCAGGTGCCATGCGGGCAATGCATTCTTCTTTTGTGTGGGGGCGCCATTGTTGGGGTATTGGAAGGGCACGGGGAGGATCACCCCTTTGGCACGCATTTTGCGTGCGATGATGGCCGCCGAGAAGGGAATAATGATACCGTCAAGGTATGCCTCGTGAAGTGTGGAGGATTTGCGAACCAAGGTCGCATAAAATTGGCGAATGGCGGCATCAAACACGTTAGTGCTCGTTGGGGCGAGGAAGGAGCGCCAACCGCGGTGGTCAAAGAGGGCGGTGACATCGCCCGGAAGGTGGTCCCAATCCACGAAACGTTTAATGTTAATGGGCGCGTAGCCGAGAAGTATTGCTCGGCCCAATGACATTCTTGGACGCATCGAAAGACCCCCTTACCCGGGTCATCAAGGATGGTGGTATCATCATATTTCTTTGGGTGGAGGTTGGGGCGGTGTTGGTGCGGCATATTGACGGAAAGAGGGGGAGAGAGGGAGAAAATATGGGAGAGAATATGGGAGATAAAAGAGTGAGGGAGATTGTTTTGGTGTGAGAAATGGAGGAGGGGTGGTGGGGTATTTATAGGTGTGAAGGGGTGGGTTTTTGGTGGGAAATATGAAAGGTTGAGAAGGAGAGGAGGGAGGGAGTGAATTGGGATGAATTTGGGAAGGAGGGAAGTATTTGGAGGGAAGAAAAATGAAGGGGGAAGAAGGGGAAAAGAATGGAGGGAAGGGGATGAATTTGGAAAAGAAGGGGGGAAGAATCTGTCAGGTACCCCGAACCGGTTCGGGTGAACCTGCGAACCGGTTTGCCCCCCCGAACCGGTTCAGGTTGGGGTTCGGGGTAGCAAGCTGGTCCGAACGCTGAAAGTCACTCTTTTCTCCATTTCAAAGTGCTCTCTCATCCTCGAACTTGTGCATAAGGCCCCTAAAAACCTTCTAGACCCTAGGGTTCCCTAAAAATTCCTCGAATTCAACATCGTGATACGTCCTAGCTCCCTCGAAATGCGTGCTAACCGATCTCTTTTGTAACTCAGGCTCCTGACTCCTAACTAACCTATTTACACACGACTACTATACATACAAATTCACCCCATACGCGTCGGGGGTGCGACGATCTCATTTTCTCAGCTCAATTGACCCCGTAAACGGGGTCCGACAACCAAATTGTGTCGACCTCTTCTGCACACGCCTCTAGATATGGCTTTAGGCGTTGTCTATTTACTTTGAACGTGTTTTCCCCTTTTAAATCATTTAGTTCAACAGCTCCATGGGGAAAAACGTTCTTCACGACGAACGGGCCGGACCATCGTGACCGCAACTTGCCTGGAAAGAGGTGAAGCCTAGAGTTGTAGAGAAGCACTTTTTTCCCGGGATGAAACTCTTTTCATCAAATGATGCTATCAT
This sequence comes from Sambucus nigra, assembly GCA_949130495.1. Lineage (NCBI taxonomy): Eukaryota > Viridiplantae > Streptophyta > Magnoliopsida > Dipsacales > Adoxaceae > Sambucus > Sambucus nigra. The sequence goes on along the minus strand of OX422210.1, from coordinate 458,522,956 downwards.
GAGCAAGTTTCATCCTTTCTTTTGATATTTTGGCGTTCTCATACGCATCATTGTGTAGTTCTTCTAGTTTTTAATTGAAGCTTACGGGCTTCACCGGCTTTGTCCAATGCATAGTTCAATTGCTTAATTGCCCAATACGCTTTGTGTTCGAGCTCAAAAGGAAGATGGAAAGGATTGCCATACACAAAACGGAAAGGAGACATGCCAAGTTGATTCTTGAATGCGGTACGATAGGCCCATAGTGCATCGGTCAATCTAAAGGACCAATCTTTCCGGGTAGGATTGACGGTCTTTTCAAGAATGTTCTTGATCTCCCGATTCGTTAGCTCGGCCTGCCCATTCGTCTGTGGGTGATATGTCGTCCCAACCTTGTGGACGACGCCATACTTTTTCATGAGCTTCTCGAATGGCCTATTGCAAAAGTGCGTGCCATTATCGCTAATTATCGCTTTCGGTGCACCGAAGCGAGAAAGTATATGTTCCTGTAGGAACTTTATCACCACCTTGTTGTCATTAATCTTTGTAGCTATAGCTTCCACCCATTTAGAAACGTAGTCTAACCGCGACTAGGATGTATAGGAAACCAAAAGACGGGTGGAAGGGACCCATGAAGTCAATACCCCAACAATCAAATGTCTCAATGATGAGTATGGGGGTAAGGGGCATCATGTCGCGTCGAGAAATGGCTCCCATTCATTGGCACCTATTGCATGACTTGCAAGCGTCATTTGCATCCCGGAAGATTGTGGGCAAATAGAGGCCGCATTGCAGAATTTTAGCGGCCGTCTTTTTTGTCGAGAAATGGCCTCCACATGCTTCCGAATGACAAAACTGGATGACTTTCGGGATCTCGTCATCCGGTACACATCGTCGGATGATTTGGTCGGCGCAATATTTAAAGAGGAAAGGATCATCGTAAAAGAACATGCGCGACCAATTAAGAAACCTCTTCTTATCTTGCGGTGTCCAATCGGGAGGGACGGCTCCCGTGACAAGATAATTCACTATGTCTGCAAACCAGGGATACGAAGAAGTAGCAAATAGTTCTCATTCGAAAAATGCTCGTCTATGGGTATGGGATCACTAGGTACGTCGGACGAAAGCCGAGATAAATGGTCGGAAACGACGTTTTCTACTCCTTTCTTATCCTTCATGGAGAGATTGAACTCTTGTAGGAGTAGGATCCACCTTATGAGGCGCGGCTTGGCGTCTTTCTTCTCAAGTAAATACTTTAAAGCCGCGTGGTCGGTGAAAACAGTAATGGGAGAACCAATGAGACAGGAACGGAACTTATCGAGGGCAAATACTACCGCTAGTAACTCCTTTTCCGTGGTAGAGTAGTTGAGTTGAGGTCCGGTAAGAGTCCGTCTAGCGTAGTAGATGACATGAGCTTGCTTATCTTTACGTTGGCCCAAAACGGCCCCAATCGCGTAATCGCTTGCGTCACACATAAGTTCGAATGGTAAGGACCAATTCGGAACTTTCATGATGGGAGCGGACACGAGCATATTTTTCAACTTATCAAAGGAGCTTTGGCATGACTCTGTCCACTCAAATGGGTTGTCCTTCATAAGTAGGTTGCTTAAGGGCCTAGCGATGGCACTAAAGTCCTTAATGAACCTTCGATAAAACCCCGCGAAGGCCCAAGAAAGAGCGCACGTCTTTCAGCGATTTCGGTGGGGGGAGATCAGCTATGACATCTATCTTAGCCCTATCAACCTCTATTCCGTTGGATGAAACAATGTGGCCAAGAACTATTCCCTCGGTGACCATGAAATGGCACTTCTCCCAATTCAGCACTAAGTTTTTGTCCACACATCGGGTAAGTACTTTCTCCAACTTGTCCAAACAATGATCGAAAGAGGTGCCAAAAACGTTGAAATCGTCCATGAAAACTTCGAGTCCTCTCTCGATCATGTCGCTAAATAAGCTCAACATGCACCTTTGAAAAGTCGCGGGTGCATTACACAAGTCAAATGGCATACGTTTGTAGGCAAACGTACCAAAAGGGCAAGTGAAGGTCGTCTTCTCTTGGTCAAGTACATCTACCTCAATTTGGTTATATCCGGAATAACCATCTAGGAAGCAATAATAAGGGTGGACCGTAACTCTCTCAAGCATTTGATCAATGAATGGTAAGGGGGAATGGTCTTTCCTAGTTCCCGCATTGAGTTTCCGATAATCAATGCAAACGCGCCAACCGGTGGTGGTGCGTTGGGGAACAAGCTCTCCCTTAGCATTCTTGATCACAATCATACCCGACTTCTTCGGGACGACTTGAATAGGGCTCACCTATTTGCTATCCAAAATTGGGTAGATAATCCCGGCATCCAATAATTTGATGATCTCGGTTCTCACGACTTCTTTTATGTTGGGGTTCAGTCTTCTTTGTATTTCTCTAGAGGGCTTGACATCCTCTTCGAGATGAATCTTGTGAGTGCAAATCAGAGGACTTATCCCCTTCAAATCAGCGATACACCAACCAAAAGCACTTTGGTGCTTCCTCAGAATTCTCAACAATTTACCCTCCTGCCCTTCATCTAGGCTAGAGGAGATAACAACAGGAAATGTCTCATCCTCTCCTAGGTATGCATATTTGATATGGGAGGGGAGTTTCTTTAATTCGAGGGTTGGAAATTTTTCACTGGAGGGAGCCATGTGTGTATCCCTCAGAGGTAATTCCTCGAATCTAGAAACCCAATTAACCTCTCTTACGTCCTCTTCCGACGTACTCTCATCGAGTAATTCTCTCACCCTTACAACCTCCCTCTCGAAGTGAGTATACGTCCCCTCACACTCATAGATCGTCGCTAAACAGGACTCTAAAGCGTCGCCACATAAATTTTCCTCAAAGTACTCTTCTACTACCTCATCTATGAGGCTCACCGCGTGAAGATCATCTTCCTCCCCTGTATTTTGGGCTATGTGGAAGATGTTAGTATCCAAGGTCATGTTCCCAAAAGTGAGTTGCATTTGCCCATTTCTTGTATTGATGATTGCATTAGCCGTAGCCAAGAAAGGGCGCCCAAGGATGATGGGAACATGATTGCTCGAGTTGAAGGAGGGCTCCGTGTCCCAAATGACAAAATCTACCGGGAAGTAGAAAGTGTCAACTTAGACGATCACGTCCTCGACTCTGCCTCGTGGGATCTTCACTGATCGATCCGCTAATTGGAGAGTGACCTTTGTGGGCTTGAGGTCGCCCAAATCAAGTTGCCTATAAATAGAGTAAGGGAGTATGTTTACACTTGCTCCCAAGTCAAGTAAGGCTTTCTCAATTCGATTTTCTCCAATGATGCAGGATATAGTGGGTGCACCGGGATCTTTGAATTTCGACGGGAGATCATTTAGTAGAATGGAGCTCACGTTCTGGGCTAGAAATACATTCTTTTTTACTTTCATCTTCCTTTTTACCGTCAACAAATCTTTAATAACTTTTCCATAAGCTAGAATTTGTTTGATGGCATCAAGAAAGGGTAAATTCAGCTTTACTTGCTTAAGTACTTCTAGAACTTCATCAGTTGGATTCCCCTTTTGAGCGGGAATCAACCTTCGAGGAAATGGTGCAGCGGAGGGTGGTTTCACTACCACCTCGGGCTCACTAGTGTCTTCCTTGTCCCTCTCGTTCAAGGAGACATCTTCGGCCTCTTTCGTGCCGGGCGAAATCTCCTTGTCTTATGTTGTGTCGTGTGGAGGAGGTGATAAATCAACAACTCTTCCACTACGAAGAGTGGTCACTGCTTGACATTGCTCCTGATGTTCAGTGGATGTGGAGCTAACACTAGTTTGACCTTGGGGAGGTCATTGGCCCTGGGCAGGAAACTTGCCCTTCTCCTGGACACTCAACGAGGATTGTATCTTTGACAGATTTGCATTTATGTCGCCGATCAGACGATCATATTTGGCATTGGTTGCAGTCTGGCTTGCAATGAATTGATTTATGGTATCCTCGAGAGTTCTCCACTGTGGCGGGATATAATTTCCATGAGATGGTGGTGCTTGCACATGTCCTTGCATATGTGGAGCTTGTTGAAATTGTTGATAACTAAGCTTGTTGCGTATGGTCGTTGTTAGAAAGCCAAGTTAGTCAAAACCTCAATTACCTACAAAATAATAATAAACTCAAGTGTAGAGGTAAGTAAGGGTATCAATCCACTTCCTAGGGAGTAAGCTAGAGACAAATTCAATTGTAATTCACTATTTATTTTCTTTTTGTGCTTTTTCACTTTTCTATTTTTTTTTTTTAGCTTTTTCAATATTAAAACAAAAGGGTGAGGTGAGGTCTAAACTAAAGTAAACTAAAGTGTGAGATGAAAACTAACTAGAAAGTAACTAAAATGAAAATCAAAGTCTAACCTAAAAATAAGAGATAAAGTGAGGCAAATAATTGTGAGAACAATCAAGGAGTGGGATTACACCACAAATTTTAGTTATTCTAATTAATTAATTTAATTATTTGAATTCTCCCAAATTAATATTAAAATTACAAATCAACTCTCGTTGCAAGTGTAATTAGAATAGTAATATTTTAGAAAGTTAAAATTAACACCCCACAACTCTAGAAAATTAGATCAACACTCCTTTTAATTAATTACCCGCTAGGATCAATCAATTAGAATTTATGTCAATCTTATAAAATAAATTTAGAGTTGAAATTCAAATTATAATACCTCACTTAAGAAACCCCTATCTCTAGTTCGAATCGAAAATGGACATTATCACTAGAATTTCGATTTTCTCTCGAAAATCATTTACCCTCTCTCGAGGCGTAAATCTAAGGGTGAGGGATCAAAATTAACATTCAAAGGGATATTTCAAGTAAGCAAACTAATTAAACTAAAATAATATCAAATAAGGGTTTCACCCCACTCCTTGAAAGGGGTTTTAGCCTAACATGGTATAAAATATGACAAATTAATATTCAAAGGCATAAAATAATAAAAGAGGGGAAGAGAACAATCAAACCAAATCTCTTTGATTATGTTGAACTCCAATCCTTGAAATTGAAGCATACACCTCTTAATTGATCTTCCAAATGATATGAAATTAACTATCCACTCAATTAATTCTCTAACAATATTTAATCTCACAATATCTAAAAATAAAAAATGAAAAACTATTTACAAAAATTTATTTTCTAAACTAAACTATCTCTCTCTAGAATTTTCTCTCTACAAAGCTCTCTAATCTAGAATTTTTTCTCCACAAATGAGGTCTTCATCTTCTTTTTTATATGCAATGGAGCAAAGGGGTATAATGGTAAAAAGGTAGGGAGAGCATGTGGAAATGGGTGAGGTCACATGTGCATGGGGGTGTGAGGTAGGATATTTGGAAAAAATCTGTTTTGGGTTGAGGGGTAATTTTGGGATTTGGTTTTGGGTGGTTAGTTAGGGGGTATTATGGGTAAAATTGGGAGAAAGGTTTAATGGCATGTGGGGTAATTAGTTTGGTCTTGGAACTTTGCAGGTCGTGGCTTTGGGAGAAATGGTATTTTGGGTTTTCAAATGGGTTTAAATGGGTTTTGGGTTTGATTTGGAAAATGGGTATGGAGGTGGATCGGGTTGAGGGGTTGTGGGGGTCTCTGGCGGTTTGGTTGGCCCAAGCAGGAGGTAAAGGGGTCGGAACGGCAGGGGGCAGCCGGCGGAAGGTGGTCACCTGGTGGTCGCGATGGCAGAAGGTGATGGAGTAGAGGGAGAGTGGGTCGCCAGCGCTCGGCTGGGCGGAGAGAGAGGTGCGCCGAGGAGAGAGAGAGGGGAACCGGCGGAGGGTTGCGTTGGGTTTGCCGGTGCCAGGTTTGGAGGTCACCGGACTGAGGTGCAGTAGGCGAAGAGAGAGAGAGGGTCGGGTTGAGGTAGGTGTCGCCGACGGTTTGGGTTGGTGCCGCCGGTGGAGATGAAGGACGGGGGTCGACGGCGGTTGACGTTTTTAGTAGCGGCGGAGCCGGAAATGGGGGTGAGGCTGCGCGTTTGGAGGTCGCGCAGGCGGTTGACGCCGGCCTGGCTGGTGGTCGGAGCATGGCTTGATGGGTCTTGTGGTGGTGAGTTTGTGGGTATTGGTTATGGAGGTTTGTGTGGTTAGAGGAGAGAGAAAGAGGTGTATTGGAGAAGATGATAGAGTTAGGGTGTTAGAGTGTGTGAGTGTGTAGGATAAGGTGGGTGAGGGTGAGGGTGAGGGTGAGGGTTAGGGTAAGGGTGTAGGATAAGTAGTGTGTGGGGTGTGTGTGTGTGTTTAATTTGAACCCCTAAAAATAATAAAAAGACTCAATAAAAATTAATAAAACTAAAACTAAAAAAAAATAAATAAAATTTAACTAGAAAAATAAAACAAACTAAAAATAATAAAAAATATTAAAACTAAAAATAAAATCCTAAGCTATTAAAAACTAAAATTATAAAACAAAAGAAAATGAAAAATCTAATAAAAACTAAAGTCCTAAAAATATAAAGTCTAATAAACTAAAAAAATAAATGAAATCCTAAAAATTAAAATCTTAATAAAATAAAATAAAACTAGAAACTAATAAAAATCAAAATAAAATAAAATTTTATTAATAAAAATAAAATAGAAAAATAGAAAATAAAATCTAAAAATTCTAAAATAAATCCTAAAAATAGAAAAGACTCAAACTAAAATCTAAAAAAATAATAAAATGACACAAATAAAACACACACGGGCTTGGGGTAAGTTTGGGCTAAGTTTAGGGTAAGCTAGGGTACGGGAATTTGGTATTTAGCTCCGTAAAATGCACAATTGCCTTGAAATACGCGTTTGAACACCGCAAGGCACATTAAACCTGCATATTAAACATTTAAGCGCATAAGACCCGAATTGTCGAGAATTAGCAACTAAAGTAGATCTATTCGGGGTATAATTTGTACAGTTTTGGGTGCTTATCAATTGTTGTGGTGGAGGAGGGGCAACATGCGAAGGAGGGTTCATTGCGGCATGTTGTTGCCCGTAGCTAAAACCGGGATGGTTTTTCCATGAAGGGTTGTATGAATTCCCGTGCGGGGCACCAAAATTACCCTTAAAACCTCTTATACCACTAACTTGCTCTTGCAACATTACTTTGTAGGCGGGTATCGTCGGGCATTCCTCAGTTGAATGTCCCGCCTCACAAATCGCACACACCTTCACGATAGGGTTCGGAATGGGTCCAGCTAGTCCTTTTCCATATAACTCGCATAGGTCTCGCAATCCTTTCTCAATGGTGTCCAATCGACAATCCGTCATAGAATTCTTATCTACGTGGAATAGGCCGGATGCCGATGGAGCAATGGTGGGTTGTCAATTTCGATTTTGAGCGTTCGGGTTAGAGGTATCCCAGGACTGGGTAGTCTCGGCGACATACCTCATGTGAAGATCAGCATCGTGGGCATCGACATCGACAAACGGACCGCTTACCATAGTTTCAACAAGTTGTTTAGAGTTAAGATTTAACACATTATAGATAAAGGAGATGATTTACGATGGATCAAATCCATGATGGGGGCATGAAGCCACTAACTCGTTGAAACGTTCATAACATCGATGGAATGGCTCAATTTCATGTTGCCTAAATGCTTGAATTTGAGCCTTGATAGAGATTGTTCGATGTGTTGGGAAGAATTGCTTGAGAAATTTAGACTGTAGCTCATTCCAGGATGGAATCGAGCTTGGAGGTAAAGACCAGAGCCAGGCTTTAGCTTTATCTTTAAGCGAGAAGGGGAAGAGTTTGAGACAGATTACCTCTTGTGTGCAAGTTTGATCATTGAGAGTATCACACACGTCCTCAAATTCCCTTATATGGAGGTATGGCTTTTCAGAATCCATACCGTGGTAATATGGTAGCGTCTGGATCATTCCATTTTTGAAACGGAACTGCCCGGCATTATACGGGAGTATAATGCATCCCAGAGTGACAGTGCGCTCAGGATATAAGAATTATCTCAACGCGCGATACGAAAGCTCGTCCTCACCGATGGGTGCATTACTATGTTGCGACATCTCTCTCTCACTTGACGACTCGGCGCTCTCACTAGGTGTGCTCGAAGTGTGTCCTACAAATGAGAATGGAGTGTTACTAGAGACTGAGTGCGACGATGTGGACGGTGGGATCCAAAACTGTGGGGTGTTTGGAGTGTGGGGACTATCAGGGTTATACTCAACAAGTGGATTTTCGTGAATGCTGGTTGGAGTATTATGGGGTGTGGGAGTGGTTTCAGAATTTTGCATTAAATCTTAGGAGAGGTGCTGATTATGAATTTTTTTTTTTTTTTTTTTTAGTCAAAGCTTTGGATTAACTCAATCTAATCCTAAGTCTACCTAAATCCCCGGCAACGGCGCCAAAAACTTGACACGACTCAGAATGTGTCTCTAAAGTGTGTACTCTCTAGGCTGAAGTGTAAGCCTGTCGCTCAAGTAATAATCCGACAAGTCGGGTATCGATCCTCAGGGAAAAAGGACAACGGAGTTGTGACGATGGAATCAGACGGAGGAATCCTAACGATGACTCTAAAAAAGGAAGGAAAATATTTGGTTTTGGTTTTTGGGATTGATTAACTAAATGCAATTATGAAATTAGGATGAACTATGCAACTAACTAAATTATCTAAATGAGGAATGAGGAATTAAATTGAAACTTTTTGAACCTAAATGATAAGAAAACAGGATGGGAATACAATCCCCCAACCGTAGTGTAGTGCAGTGAAAACGTCAATCATAAATTTATCCGATTAATCCAACCCGGAATTTAGTACTCCCAAGCATTATGTATACGAGGTTCAAGCCCACGTCATACCTAATCTGAGGATGAGTAAATCGGTATCGCGATAATTGCACTCAAATTGTACTCTATATCATCACGAGTACCCAAGGGCAAACGAGATATAAAGATCCACAATTATTATGTAATTACGCAATACGATCAAAATTAATCGTTAAATTCATCGGATTAACGTTATACACATACACTAACACATCAGGTTGGGTTCATGCATCCCAACCTTTAAAACCTAGCCGGACATGTTGAATGGACTAATGCATGAAATAGTAACGTTGCATGTGCATGAAATCATGATGAAACTAGCTAGAAGCATGTAAATACGTATTATGAATGCGAAAACAAGTTGAATCGATTACGAAACTAAGCATTCAAGAACAATGACAAGAATCTTGAATCTTTAATTAAAACTTGAAAAACAAACCCTTAACAATTGAATCTTGAAGCAAATAATTCGTTTGATGTTCCTAGATGTTTCTCCTTCTTCTTTATCAAAAACTGAGTAAAAATACTCCTAATGGCTGCTCCTAAGTTGTTGTCTGCGTTCCCTACAATTTTTGAGAAGTTAAAACCTAATAGGAGACTTGGGAACCAATCAGCATAAAAGACAAAATTCGCGTATCAGGTACCCCGAACCGGTTCGGGTGTACCTGTGAACCGGTTCGCCCCCCCCAAACCGGTTCGGCCTAGGGTTCGCGAATGTATGCTGGCCTGGAGTTCAACACTTAGGATTTTTCTTCTTTTCTCTTCTTTTCTTGGATTTTTCTTCAACTTCAACTGAGCATAACTTTTCAACCGTAGCTCGGATTTGGGTGCCGTTTCTTCCAGTGTCCTCGTTGTTCCGAGCTCTTCAACTTTCCAGTTGACTTCTCCTTACGGATCTGGCTACAAAATTACCAATTTGCCCTTAAACTTGCCTTCTTAGCTTTTCTAACATTGTCTTGCTTCCTCCTTTGCACTGCTTGCATAATTAACCTGTAAAATCAATAAGAGAAGCACAAAACACGAAATACTCGCTACGAAGGTTAGTAGCATAAATGTGAAGCAAATCCATATATGTTACATCACTCGGGTTCACAAATGTACTGAAATTAGGGGGATAAATATACAATATTTATGCCCAATCAGGTGCCCTTGGTTCGAGTTCAATGGGGTCATCACAACGTCGAGGAATCGACGTGGGAGCATGAGGATGAAATGCGGGAAAAGTATCCACATCTCTTCTTGCGAGGTACGCTTGAATTTTGGGGGCAAAATTCCCTAATAAGGGGAGGAGTATGTAACAACCCTCGCTTTTGAGATCCTATTTTATATTTATTTACGGTGTGAAGTAATTATATAAAATGTTGGAATATGGAGTAAGTATTAATTGAATGAGATAAAAGTTAATATTTACTAAATTGTTGCATATTTACTGTATGTGTAAGTAAATATCACCATGATGTGTTTTATTGTTTCATATGATTTAAATGACATTTATAGTTTAAAATGAAACCGAAACTTGATATGATTTATAAAATTGTTGGATGCCAATTTAGAGGGCATAGTTGGTCCCGAAATGTGCGAGATAGTCCGAATAAGTGCCATATTGTATTTTTATGTTTTGGGCACTTTTGACTAGTTATAGCTTATATGTGTAGTTGTGAGTCATTTTAATGTGGTATTAATCATTTATGTTAGGAATTTTAGACTAATGCCACGATTTATGTCTTGCCTTTCATTTATTTCTCTTAAGTGCATTTATTAAACCTCGAGAGATAGAGAGAAGGAGAGAACTTTGGAGAAAAAGAGGAGAAAGAAAGAAATTGAAGATTGAAGAGTTGATCTTGCATTCATCTTCCAAGAATCTGAAATCCCAACCTCAAGGCAAGTTTTCTACTTGCTAATATATGGTTTAAGATGAGTAAATTATGTGATAGTTGTGTATTAGCATTAATGGAATAAATGTGGGTTTTAAGGTGTTTAAACCCAAATCATGGTTTTTGGTGATGATATTGTGGATTATAATAGTTGATAATCCTGTAGGATGATTTGGGGTAGATAAATGTTGATGGATGTGGGTAAAAATGAAAGAGATTTGAGTCTTGGGGAAAACTAGGGTTCATAACCCGTAGCCCCATCCTTGGCCAAATCGCAGGGGCGAATCGATTTGGCCCTAGGGCCAATCGATTTGCTTAGGGGTCAAGTTACAATTCTGCATGACCGAATCGATTCGGGTTAAGGCCTAATCGATTCGGCCAAGGAAGAATCTGGAATTTGTCCCCCGAATTGATTCTCTTTTGGGCGAATTGATTCGCTGCCTGGGGCAAATCGATTCGGCCCTAGGGCGAATCGATTCGAAAACCTTGTTGTTTTGAGTTATTTTTCTAACTCAATTTTGACCCTTTTCTTTTAGGGTTAGGACTTAGGAAACTTCTTGTATGAAGTAAACTTAGAGTTCTATAGTTTTAGATGAATTAGTTGACTACCCTACATTAGGAATGGGTGATGTGGGCTTCATTCTGGGGATATACAAATTGATGTTAGGACATTCTTTTCTCTTAGTTAACTATTATGAAACTAGGATATTGAAAGGTCATATTGGGAGATTTAGAAGCTCAATTGAGGTGTATTAGTCATGGTGGGTTATAATAACACCACAAAAGAATGTTTGGAGAATAAATTGAGAATTTATTCATTCATTAAGGTGATAATGATGTCATGAAATACGTATGGCTCCGGGTAAAATGTGATGTATTCGTAAGAAATGAAAATGATAATGGTAAATGATAATTTACTTAATCATGAATATGGTAAATGCTAATTTACTTAAACACACCTCTCTAAATGCCATCATAAGGGAAGTGCGTGCGTGAGGTGAAGCCCCCTGGCTTATGAATGCAGGGTGGATATAGTCCTAGGCCATATGAGCGTTATTGTATATTTTTCTGCCATGGAAAGGTAATTTCGGGTGTGGTTATGATTCTCCCGCAGGTATATGGACACTTCCTAACGTCTTGCGTTGTAGGTTCCCAGGTTGTCTTGGTATATAGGCCCTGGAAGATGATGGTTATTTAGGGGCACGCACAGTGGGGAAACCGGAATGGGCGATCTTAGAATCTTTATATGTATATGAATATAACTATTCTTAATCAAGTGGGACTTGATGTATAATAAATGCCACAAAGAGCATGTAATAGTGATTATATTCTTGATACGGAATGGAATGCCACAAAGAGCATATGACAGTAATTATATTCCTGATAAGGAATGGAAAGATGAAATGAAACAGTGAAATTGAGGGAGGATTTTAATTAATGATACTCATTTATATCCTCTCGCATATCTAAATAAAATTTATAATCATTTAAATTATCTTAGATTATTCTTTGAGATCATGTGGATAGATTCTCATCTTTGTCATTCATGATTAACTGTTCATAACTGTCATACTTTTTATTCATATGGTGATCATATAAAATCGGGCACTGACCCTTTCATTTTTCTTGTTGTGCATGAATCTTGTATCCGCTCAGGTGCTCCACCGCAAGGGCGCCCGTTCTGACTTTCCTTTTTTGGTGCTTTTGGGGAGCCGTAATACTTTGCGGATATTATGGGATATTTTGTGTAGACACCTTTATTTTTGTACTCTAGTTATGATCGGGTCATTTAATCGGGCGTGTGGCCCAAGCTATTGTGTTTGCTTAATGTAATGTATTATGTAACTTAAATTAAACTTGTTGAATACGTTGTATGTACCTGTTGACCGACAACATATCCGGTTCCCGTATGGTATTCTTGTTGTGAATGTAATATAAGTTTTCTTGGGTTCCCACTTTCTTTTAAAATTGGGTTGTTTAAATTCTTTTCTTAACTTACTATAAAACAAAATTTTTGTCAACTCGTTTTCTGAACTATTGGGTGGTTATCCCGTATACTTATTATATTGTTGTGATGATGAGAATGATTGCATCCATGATTCCTGCTATATTGGAGTATCGGGCTGGCCACCCCTTATTTTGGTGAGCGGGTTGTCACAACGTGGTTCCGTGCGTGCACATGTCCCAATATATTCTTTTCTTTAAGGATTCCAAGGAGAATCCACATATCCTCCTTCTCATTCAACTGGCACCAAATATCGCCTGCTCTCCGAACATTATTTCATTTGTTGTTAACAAGAATGAGGGTATGGTCTTTGTATTTCAAGTCAAATTACTTGGCAACTATAGATATATAATTACCAACATTTAATTTTGACTAATTATAATAGTATTATGTTAATCCAACTTATGCTTATTATATGTTATTGAGCAGCTCCCGAACAACGATTTGTGGCAGAGCCGAATCAGCCTTTTTCATAACATAATAATAAAAATGTAGTTGATTCTCTCGAAACTTTTTCATCGGGTTTTAATACCACTGAAGGTATGATTTACTTTCCACACTAGTTTTTAAATTTATGTTAATGTATAACAAAATTAAACTTTAAAGCATTACATAGAATCCACCATGGGAACATTGTGAGTAGAAAATTTGGATATTGCAATCTTGCTAGTAATCTGGAATGCTATATGATATCATGAATTGTCAATCCATAATTTTAAATTTATGCTAATATAAAAGACAATTTTTTAGTTTTTTAGTGACTATTGGTATAAATTTTAAGGGTTTTATTAAAAGAATCACTAGGGAAAAAATGATGACATCGACTATTTATAAGATTTGTTAATTATCCTTATCATTTTTTATAAACTACTTTGAATGATATGATGTCACTACTTCTGTCGATTTTATCTCTGTTATTTGATATGATTTCATGCTTGATAATTTTCATTACTGGTGTGATTTTCTTCCATGTTTTCATTGGAATTATGCTAGAATGTTGAAAGTGTATTGATGTTTTACATAATTTCTGCATGCATATCTCCTCAGCTAATGTTGTTTATTTCTTGTTAAGTTATCCCTGATTTTAGTCCTGCTCATGTCCCAAAATTGTCTATGCGTCAAAGATTCATGGGAGAGTCCACACGTCCCCCTTCTTCTCAATCAAAGGACCTAAATGTTGACTACTCCACCCACATTATTGCATCTGATGATAATGTGACACCCCGCCTAATAAAATATCGGGTGATCAGTCCTATACCAAACTAAAATAGGAATCCTAGTTGGTTCATCCTTAGCATCACTGTCAAAAACTTTTTTAAAACTTACTAACCACCTAGTATTCCAAAAGCTGGTGCCAATTTTAACTTTTTAATTAAACAAAACAGTACATGCAGAAATATATATGAACCATTCACACAAGTGAATAAAACTCAACTGAATAATTAATTAAACAATTTTCCGAATAAACCATCGGCCACCAAAGTGAAATCCAATATAAACATCCAACACCTGAATAAATAAAATCTGAAAACTGCACTGAGAAGTCTGGGTGATAAGCCCTAAATAAAACTAGAACTGATAAATGATTCCTACTCTAGGAATGAATGAACGATGCGTCTAATCCGAACTCCTGCTAGCATCCACATATGCCGCAACTCCTCATCCCTGGAATAGAATATCAATCCCGACGTTCGTGTGGCTGTACACCTAGAAGGTTTTGAAAATAGTTTTATAGCAAGGGTTAGAACCCAAAACATTTTAAAAATATTTAGCAAGTGAATTAACTGCAGTAATTTAAAATGCATGAATGCGCTTCATATTTAAGTTAGTGTCACACTCCCTTGTGGACATTCTCACCCCTCCACTATTGTGCACACCTAGCGGTTACCTTAACCCCCACCTAGTTGTACTACCCCGTCCAACTAGTCCTGATATAACCTCCCCTTGCCATACTACTCTAACCCGAGTACAATGATTCTTGAATTATAAGTTATCTCACAATTAACTTAATTAATTCCTTCTTAAATAGTAGCATATAACCGCGTCACAACTTATATAAAGTAAATACATCACACACTATATTATTACTCGCATATAATATTGAATACCGTTATATACGTACCTTTACTAAAACATCCACACATATAACATACGTATATCCATCCCTCCAAGTATAACCTCGCCGGATGATTCCCTCTAAAGTGCTATCTCACTAGGTGTGCTCACATAACCTAGTTACCCAAGTTGGAATCGCACACCAACCTGCCCCAAAACATAAACGAAGTGGAGGCGGTCATATTCCTTCCATGAAAGTGAGATAATCCCCTCACTCATATACCAGACGCTATGACCTGGGGATATACTCGCCCTATTCCTCAAGCTAGGGGATTCACCCACATCGCGCAACCTCCCTTGATAGCACTAGAGTATATAAATTAAGTAAATATCTAATCACTGATATTTAATAGCACACACAATATATACACACATCTATATATATACTATCACTACACCGTATATATATAGTATAAATCCCGAATTTACCGTGTACTCAAAAACTCATAACACTAGCTTGTAATTTCCCGAGTCTCTGGCCCGACTCAACTTAATTAATATTCTCACTTAATAATTTCCATCTTCCCGAGTCTGTGGTCCGACTCTAAATAATAATACTCTACACAATAATTTATATGAAATTTGTCCGAGTCTATGATTCGACTCTTATTTAATTAATTTACACATTAATTAATTAACACAACTCCGAGTCTATGGTTCGACCCTCATTTAATTAATCTACACATTAATTAATTAACAAAAATCCGAGTTTGGGGTCCGACTCTGATATAATTAATTCACACCTCAATTCATATACTATTTTTCCCGAGTCTATCGTCCGACTCTAATTAAATTAATTAACACACCTATTAATTTAATACCTTCCCGACTCTATCGTCCGACTTTAATTAAATTAATTAACACACCTATTAATTTAATACCGATCCGAGTCTGTGGTTCGACTCCCAGATAATTAATTTACACATTAATTAATTTATACTAAACCGAGTCTGTGGTACAACTATCATTCAATTAATCTACCAATCTGAGTCTGTGGGCCGACTCTCATTTAATTAATTTACACAATAATTAATCCATACCCTTCCCGAGTCTACAATCCGACTCTAAATTAATTAATTACAACATCAATTAATTTAATACCTTTCCGAGTCTACCTTCCGACTCTACTTTCATTAATTAGCACATCCATTAATTTAATAGCTTGGTGTCACCCAACCATTATCCCCGGACTCGCTCACTTAGTCCATACCTTAATATTTCCCAAGCCTATGTTCCGACTCCAAATTAATTTACTCTCTCGATAATTAATTTAATACTTTGGTGTCACTTAACCAACATTCCCGGACTCGCTCATTTGGTCCATTTTTACATGTCATAATTTCATTCCCACATATTTGCCCATAATGTGTCATACATTCATCTCCATAAATTCCCCAATTAGCTTTACCTATAATTACCAACATACCCGGACTCGCCCACTTGGTCCATAATTATGTATTTCACCTCAATTCCTTTAATAATATAGTGTCACCCAACTACAATACCCGAATATTATTCCTCGGTCTGATATTAACACAAATATTTACGAATTATCTCCCCAAATTCGTCCATCTCATGACATACCGTTCAAACCCTCCTAAACCCAATTATATCACCCTATAATTGTTAAGGAAATATATGCCACATATGAATTTATCACTAAATAAAAATAAGGAATTTAATCTTAAATAAATTTCTCTTTATAATCAAAATTGGCCGAACTGCCAAGATTCCCGTACCATCGATCGATCGATCCCCCTGGGTTGATCGATCGATCGATTGATCCAGACTTCGTATTCTACAGGCCTCTGTTTGGCCATTGACGAAAAACTAAGGTTCTTTTCTCCAATTTACAACCTCAACCCAGTCTTTTAATCATCTTATTATATTTCTCATGAACTATAAACATCATCTAAACCTTTTAAATCGTTAACACTACGAATCTTTACCCACTAAAGAACACAAATCGATATGGTAATATCCCAATTTCAGATTCAAATTCCACCGTTTCCTGTCCCAGGTTTTCTCATTCAAATCAGATAATCATACTCATAAATATACAACACAACCAATTCTTACTTTGAATCTCATTCAATAGTTCCATGATCAAAAACCCCACTTTGTACCCATTTATCCCCAAAATAAATTTTGATTTACACATCGCTATGATATGAATTGATTATCATCAATTTAGAAATCACAACAGTTAACCACATGCCTGGAACTATTCGTAGAGTCTGATCCGTTGGTGTAGTCCCTTAATTTGGCTCCAAAATCCCCAAATTGGCTCTTGATTTGCTTTCCCCCAAATTTCCTCTCAAACCCTAGGTTTAGAGTTGTGTTGACTATCGTTCCCTAGTCTCTCAATTTTATTAAGAACCCTTAATCCCGTTTTTGGCCATCTGGGTCTAATTAAAATGGCCCAACTCACCCCGTGTGGGCCCGACTATGCCCAAAAATATCCCGAGACCCAATTACTACCCTCAGGTACTCTTTTCTGACTATCTCGACCAATCCGGATGCAACCGCGCACTCAGAATTACCATCCAAAATACTTTTTGACATTTCCAAATTTCGACCTCAAAATGCAACACACATTAATTATAAACAATTCGGTCAGTTAAACTTAAAGTCGCTAATTATAAACAATTCGGCTCACTCAAATAAATCCTCCAACTCATGAATTTAAGTTTATCCAATTTAAATATTTTTATCAATCCAAAAAATAATTAAATTTTAAATCCTCAAAATTACGACGTGTTATAGATAACAACAATGATGGTATTATCTTTGTATTCTAAATCAAATTATATGACAATAGTAATTCAAACTACTCCACTAACACTAGTTACAATAGTAGTGTGTTAATCCATTTCATACCTATTACATGTCATAAAGCTACTCTCGTTCAACAGTTTGTGGTAGAGCCGAATCATCATTCTTCAGGACATAGTCATCCAAATGTAGCTGAATCTTCGGACAATATTTCATCGAGTTTTAATACCAATGAGGGTATGATTTTCTTCTAATTAGAAAAAAATATTTAATGATTTTTTTGTTTCTTATTTGCTCATCGTGGTAGTTGCCAAAACATCCACAATGGTGGATATTGTTTAATTGGTGTCTAATCCCCTGGTTTCTGCTTGATTTGAAATGGTGTTTATCTCTAATTTGAAAATCCACACCAACGAATTTTTGTTCAACAAGGTAATCCATAGATACTGCCTAGACATAGTGGTGAGGTTTAAGACCAATTAGTACAATTTTAAGATTGTATGCACAGTCATTTTCATCCCGTATGCCAGTGTTTAGGAGGTGCAACACATCGCTTGGATAGAGTTATGAGGTTTAATGCCAATATTGACGTTTGAATTCTCCGCTTAAATGCATTCTGAGTCTAATTTTGTCCGGTTAACGATGCTTAACCACTGAAAATGCATACATAGTTGGGAGTTCTTTACCTCCATCAGACTTCTTTTTTAAACGCAAAAGTGTTTATAAATAAAAAAACTTGCCCTACGCTAGTCTGGCTATTTTAGCATTATGTGCTCAAAGATTTTTTCTTAGGATAGTCTGAATAAAAGTTAGCTATCATCCAAATGTGACTTGATATTTGTCTTCATTACCGAAACCCCTGGTAATAAGACTGTTTCTATTACTGGACATGAAGATTATCCATTATATCCAAATCGTGTCACCTTAGGCGTAAATACTAGAATATTCATCAATGGATTTTGAGTATGCAGTTTGGGATGCATTCAGTGAATTAGTGGACAAGAAGAATTTATGGATGGTAGCTTGGAAAATAGATTCTTTATAAGTTACTTGTTAATTTCACTGTGGTGGTTCGATGATTCAATTATAGCTAGTAAGAGTTTGGTAAACAATTTATGTAATAGAATGGAATCTATGAGAAAATTTAGTGCCATCAGAAGACAAATATTTTTGAGAAATTTGTTCAGTAGTAGTAGAATTAGGCAAAGGAAAACACCCTGTACATAAGCAACTAATAATCTAGTAAATGATTCAATACAATTTGCAACAAAAATTGTATAGGCCATTGAAACTTATGTACAACTGGAAACCTTTGTTGCAAATTGTATTAAATTTGAGAAATTTGATCAGTAGAAGTTGGCAGGGGCAACATAACTTATTAATAAAGAAAAACAAGAACCTAAACATCAAACACTCCGTACATAAGCAACTGGAATGCTAATACATAATCTTATAATTGATTCTTTGTAAAGCTATCCAAACTTCAGCATTTTTTTAATTTTCATAAATTAAATTTTATAGTAGTCTTCATCACCACACTCGATCATTCTTTATTTTCAACCACTATGATCGTTCTTTTTATTAGGAGAATCTAGAAAGGAAGTTAGTTTGATAGTTATCATTATCTGAGCTAGACTGACTAGATCATATGAATGGGAAAAACTTAAGCTCCTTACCACCACACATCAATCTTCACCAAAAACCTCTTCTCATAACTTAATAATTCTTTGTTCACATGACCTGTCATACCATCCCACATTATAATGTAACAAAACTCAAACAATATATGGAGGTGGAAGAGGTTGGACAAATGTCAAATGTAAACGTAAAAAGTCAAACTTTATCATGTATAAAGAACTTCAAAATCTCATAAGGAACTCCATGGACACATTAATTCAGGCCAAGTGTGAAGTAGATTGAAATTAAATACCGTGATTAGGAATAAGTGACATAGGGAGACAAAGCGATGATAACCGATAACTAAATATCTCCCTGTGATGCATGGGCAGGGTACGTGAGAAGTACTTCCTGTCGGGGTTAGATTTCAGGACAACCCCCACCTTCGCGTGTATTTTCTCTGTGATCCGATGCTTCAACTTTAATATATTTAAGAATCTAATTATGACTCATTAAATATGAACATGGTAATTATAGGATTTACAATAATTTATTGGTGTGGGAGAATATTTTGAATGGGATGCATCAATTTAATTTAATTTTTATTTATAATCCGTGTAATATAGTTATACAAAAACCGAGACATTGAATCTCACATTACAGAAAAGATTGCATAGTTAGTTTTATAAGGAGTTGATGGGATATTTTGGTCTCAAACCAAAAACGGAATTTATGAAGGCTTTCCTAACTAATGGCGTAATAATTGTATATATATTACAACTTACAAATATTAAACTTTTCAGAGATGTAAATAGACTACACATCTAAATCCCGAAACACGAAGGGTCTAATATAAAGAAAAAATAAAATAAATGCTAGAATAACACAAAATACAACAATTTTATTACCGTATTGTATTCCAAATTTTTTTTAATTTTTTTATTATTGTTGTATCCGTATCATATTAGTATTCTTGAAATGATGACTTCCACCATGTCAAGGTGACACCAAGTTATATCCCTTCCTTGCCCCCATCAAGAGATAAAGTAATAGTAATTAGTCATTCTTATTTCAAGGTCACTTTATTCAATCGTAGAGATAGTATATTTCCTTGTTCACTAACAAATCGACTAACTAAGCTCCCGATTCTATAATAAGTTTGGTCCCCTATTGTAACAGAGGGGAAAAGGCCTACAAAAAGATTTCTAGTAGACATGAGATCACAAATCAAGTCTTCCACTAAGATTTTGAACAGCTCTCTTGAATCAAGTTGATTATATTATGGCACTTCCCTCAGAATGACAATCAAACACCCCCTATAGGTAGTTTCAGACTATAAGTGAACGTTGTCTTTCTCGATTTGTTGCTTGCATTTAAGAAGTTAAAGGACAGAAGGTCATATTTGGTTTGGTTGGCTCTCTTTGACTTGTCATTTTCCCTTCCCTGCATTCATCCTTTGCTTCTTCAAGTGGAAGTAAAGGTTAAGGAGCTACTCGGTATGCTTATCTTTGGTTATATAATCATTTTTAACACCAACTTTCAGTCGAGCACTTTCTTTACTCTCTATTTGTGAATTCATGTACTAACCTTTTTTTCTATGTTGCTCTGTATGTGAATCTCTGAGTTTCTTCATTATTTGTAACAATTATTTGCTTCGTGGGTTAGGATATTTCATTTCCTTAAATATCCATTCATGAACTTTTTTAAATTAATAAAATGGGTGGATTCTGGTGTCAGTAGGGTCCTTCAGTGGCATGTTTCAGTCATTTTTCTAGTTACTAAAAGTGATCCTTCTATTCAGTTACAAACCCAAAAGTATGCGTGTATAAAGTATTATAATTCTTTTTGAATGAGAGGAGAAATAAAAATATAATCATATATTTTTGCATATGGGGTATATTTCTAAAGACTGCCCAAATCATATCTCATTTTCAAAATCCTCTTGTTTGACAATTACTTCCTTGTTCCTTATTGGGCGTGGGATCTATAATATGTCTTATGGGATTAGGAAGAAAGAACAAAGAGGTGATTTTGTGGATGAGGACAAATATGATTTCTTAGTTTCAAAATCACTTGCTTTTGGACTTGTGTTCTTTTTTTTTAAATGCACAATATGACAGTAGAAACAAGTAGTAGCAAACAAGCTACAAAAGTTAAATCCTCAAATTGAAAATAAGAACATCATTATCAATATCCCAATTCTTTCTTTTCTTCTTATTTTAATTATGTATATGATTTATTTTGTTCTCATCCTTTTGATATGAATATGCATCGCATACACATTGGGTGTGCACTCATAGATATGGCATACATATCTCCATAGCTAATGTAACCTTTTTTTTGTTGTGTTAGGCTCTAGTCATGCACACTCCCCAAGATCTTTTATGAAGAAAGGATTCACGAGTGAATCCATTCGTCTTCATTCTAGTTTTACTAATCAAAATATCAATGACTCTCTCAATGATATCCCTTTTGATGTTAACAACTACGAGGGTACAATCTTCATATTTGGAAACATATTAATTGCCAACATATAAATAATTTTAATATAGTAGGTATATCAATTTGTTTAAGTATATATTTAATTAGTATTGTGTTGATCCATTTCATACATGTTATAGGTCAAAGAGTAACACATGTGCAACAATTTGTGAGAGACCAATCACCATCCTTCACAACCTAGTCATCGAAATGTTGTTGATTTTGCAGAAACTGTATCATCGGGTGCTACTACCAATGAGGATATGATTGTGAACTTTGTTTCTTTACACGTTGATTTTATTTTATATTTCTTGTCATAAATTTATTTTTTGGGTTATTGTGGACGAAAAAGATATGTGTGTGTGTGTGATCTTGTTAACCTGTGATTATTCTTTGATGATTTCAAACTTATAGATTTATTTTTAATTTTGTCTTTAAAGTTGAATTTACCATTTTGTTAATCACTTTCAATTTTTTTTCCCTAATAGGTTCTAGTTCCAGGAAACGAGTTAGGGAACCAACAAGAAGGATTGGTTTTCATAAGAAGCTAGAGAGGGGGAGGACATTCAAATCCTAATCTCGGAGGGTCGTTTAGTAGGGTTCTCTTCTTCGAATTTAAAATCTGAGGTTGGCATCGTCGTTTAGTAAGAAGCTATATTTGTGTTCTCAGGTTCGCACTCTGCCAGCTCCTATACCTATGGAGCCTTTGGTCAACATTATATTGGAGACTTCTCCGGTATATGTGACACGCAATTTTTTATTGACTTTCAATTTTTGTGCAAGAGTTTATTTACACTTCCCTACCTTGTCATCTTGCAGGTCAGTGTTGCTTATGCTCCTACCGTCGTAGGATCTTTTTCTAGTGTCTCAGACGAGACTTCCAAAGTAAACACTTGGTCTAATTAAGCCTTTTGAACTTGCTTTTTCTGTGTAAATTCTCACTGACACTTACCTTTTTACCTATTTTTAGGCTAGCACTATAGCTGTTTCGATAGTTATGGAACATCCAGGGGAGGTCGTCGCGAGATAGGTATTATACTGTCATACCCTTCTATCCTTTCTATTTTACCTTTTCTTCTTGCTTTTACTGTGAAAGTAGGCTCACCCTCACACCCATTTTTTCTTATTTTTAGGTCAGTGAGGCGGTCCTCCCTAGTTCTGCGGGATATACTTCGAGTGCTATACTGTGCACTTCCTAGGTATTAGATTGTCATACCTAATTTACTTTTAACATTTTGCTTATGGAAATTTTTTGTTCACTTTTATTTTAACAAAAAACATTGATAGTAACTTTGCCTATTCTTTGTTAGAGTGGCATTCAAAATCATGTGGTGTCCTCTTAATTTGGCAAAAGCATACTTACCCCTTTAGGTATTGAGGTATGCCTTACAGTCCTTATTCTATCTTGAGTAGAGTTACTTGGTCTTCTTTCTTTGTGACTTATCATTTTTCATTTCTCCTGGATTTACAAGATTCATTTAGTGATCCCGTTGAGGTAGCTAATGAGGTAGAGCAAAGTTTTGAGATTTCTCACTCGGATGGAGATGCTAACTTCAACGAGGATTCGTCTCTTCCTCTTTCTGACCTCGACTCCCAAAATACGGACTATGACGATATCGAGGTAGAGGCTCTAGTGGATTTTATGTGTTCTCTATGCCTCTTAGAGCTTCCTTCAAGGTTTCTAACTCACAAGAGGGAGGTACTGAAGACAGCCATAGAGCACCATCCTAAGACTTTTACATCTCAAAGCATGCTCAATATCGACAACCTCATGGTATTAAAACTCAGGGGCCTCGCCCTTCACCTTCATTACATCCTGTCCACTCAATCTGCTAACATGATGAGTACCAGGACTACACTGTTTC
Organism: Sambucus nigra; assembly: GCA_949130495.1. Lineage (NCBI taxonomy): Eukaryota > Viridiplantae > Streptophyta > Magnoliopsida > Dipsacales > Adoxaceae > Sambucus > Sambucus nigra. The sequence goes on along the minus strand of OX422210.1, from coordinate 458,499,478 downwards.
TCTAAGCCCTTTATTATCTCCAGTGCTTCTATAATTTCCACCTGGATTCTCTAGACACCACATTCTGTAAAAAAAAATTCATCCCATTTAAGAATATTATGAGACTCCATTCATTTTGGTAATCCAGGGTTTAGGAGTGTCGGGCTGAGGCTGCTCGGATTAGAGGTCAGATTCAGTCACTCCAGTTCAAACTGGACAAGCTTGAGGCTGGTGATGCTGAGGATGAGGCCAAAATGGACAGGCTAGAGGAGCACTTAATTGAGGAGGCATGACCTTCTTACGCTGACGTAGGCTCGTAGCAGGACTTTTTTTTTGTCTAGCAGATAGTTCATGTTGCTATATAAGCTTTGTTTTGGATTTTCTTTACCCCTCTATGTGTAGAATATTGATCATTTATTAATGAAAGACCCTTTTTTTCTTCCATTAATGTTTTTTCTTTATTCTTTGTCTCCATCTGTACTTCAACATTTTTTTACAAAGACCTTCTCTATTTTTTCTATGAGAACTTGGTCTATTTGAACTGCCCAGTATACTGTGAGGTACTTTCATAAATCTAGGCACATTCATCTTTTAGGGAATAGATGGAAAAGGTGGTTGGGCTTTCTCCTTCCCATAAATTTTGAATACAATTTCATAAATGCAAATAAGGAAAATAACTATTTTCTAAAATCAGTTTCCACTAGTCTGCGGGATCCCTATTCCAAAAAAATTTTAGGAACTTTTTTCTAAAAAAAATAACATTTTTAGAGTAGGGGTTTAGACCCCTTTTCCACAATTTTTTAGAACTGGTCAAGTAAAGTTTTTCTTGAAAATATAGATTAGTACTTGTTCTCTAAACTATAAATCTGTTGATAATAAAACAATTCATATTATTTTTTATTATTGCTATTAGGAGGACAACCTCTCGCTGGTCTAGTGGTGAAAAAGTTATATGTTATGTCTGTAAGGACTTTGCTGAATATACGTTTCCCTTAGGATGGATGTACCCACAAGTATAATGAGGAAAGTTTCTTTTGTCATGAACCCTCTTCTAGTCTAGTAGAGATTATTACTATTCTTAATTTTTTTTAACCCTTTTTTTTAGAGAAAAGAAAAAAAGTTATTCTTGTCCACTCACCTCATGTAGCAGGTAAATAATCAATGCGAGAGTTATCATGTAATGATACAAAATAGTTGCTATTCATTTATTTTATATTTTATGCGGTTTACAAAACTTTGCTCTACCAACTTTACAAAAAGAAATCTTGTATTAGAAAAGGACACTCAGACTTTTCAAAAGAAACAAACCTTAACAAAAAACTAGGCATAGTACCTTTTTAGAAACTTGGAGTTAATAGAGACAGTAAATCAAGGGCTTTGATATCTAAAAGTACCCTGACTTGACCACTCCTCTCACCATGATGGGGACTTACCAATTGGGCATGAACTTTGATGCTGAAATTGAGCGAGGATGGTGGGTGGATGCATGTAGGACTGAGTTCTCAAAAGCCCTAGAGAATTACTGGGTGTAGACTTTGAAGTTCTCATTGGCCTTATATATGTTAGCATCTAGTGCCTCGAATGGCACATGTCAAGGGTCTTATATGAGGCCATTACTAAAGCAACCCTAGCTGAGGGCATTGCCAATTACACTGATAAGACAACTTCGGTCCCATATACGAGTGAGAACGGGGTAAACCCTATTAGTTTTCTTTTTGAAGTATGGTAGGCCCACAACACCATAGGTGTCTTCTCATCCCATGACCAGGGCATGTTCTCAAGCATCTTCTTCAATATATTAATCAAAGTCTTATTTGTGGCCTCTCCTTGACCATTTCCCTTTGGGTGGAAGATAGTTGAGTTGTTGTGCAGGATCTTATATTTGTCAGTGAGGAGTGTTATCTTTTGGAATACAAATTTCTTCCTATTATCTGTGAGGATCACCTTGGGTATACCAAACCTGGATATAATATACTCCTTTATAAATAAGGTTACCACTTAGGTCGTTACTCTCCTTAGCTAGATTGCTTCTGTACACTTGGTGTACAATTCTGTAGCAATGATAATGAAGGCTTTGCCACGAGAGGATGGGATAATCTTTCTCACCAGATCAAATGCCCATATGTGGTAGGGGCAAGGTATTGCTAAGATTTGGAGACTAACTAAGGGGACATGCACCATATTGACATATACTTGGAATGCTTTGCATTTATTCACATAACTAATGGAGTCAACTTCCATGGTTGGGGGAAGTAGTACCCTAACGTCATCAATTGATCGTGTAATTTAGCACCCCCCCTTATGGGAGGGCTCATGAGCTTCCTTAATCACTCTATCTACATCCTCTTTAGATATGAACTTCAATGCCTTCTCATTGTAACCTTTTCGGTAGAGTTCTCCCTCCACTAGATAGAACTGGGTCAGTTTAATGCTTCCCATGCATTGATGCCAACCTCTGCATGGCTTCTTCTTCCTCTTCTTCTCACACACACCTTAATAAGAACCCACCTGGGACTCTTATAATAAATAGTTTCTTATAACATATAGTAGTTGTCTAGTTCTAACATCTTCATATTTCCTTCTCTGATTTCTAATTGCTTCACCACTGAGTACCTCCATTCTTCCGGTTCATCACTTGGAAACAGAGACTTCACTGTGGTAGGTATCGTCCTCCGCCATACCATGATAGTTTCTTTTAGTTCACCACTGTCTAATCTATGTGCTTGCATAGCTAGTGCATCTATGTTCCTATTCATCATTTGTGCATGTCTCTCAATGGTTATTTTTAAGAATTGGCTCATTAACTTCTAGATGAAGGATCTATATGGTTCTCGACTGGAGTGCTTACATTAACTTATTTTACTACGAAGTTAGAGTCCCCTCATAGATATATATCACTCTGATACCTTTTTATAATGCCAATAACACTCTCAGAATGAGGGCTTCGTACTTAGCCTCATTATTTGAACACATAAAATCCATCTTGAAGGAGAGAGTGATCTTCTCATTACCATTCGAGAGAACAATACATGCACCCCCTATTCCTTGTGCACAAGAACCATAAAATTCCATCGTCAACTCTTTCATTCCCTTTGCTAAATATGCATGTAAATTTTCTCCAAGAAGCTCTTCATTGGAAGGTTCAAAATTTTAGCTTGGGAAGTGGGCTAGTAATTCTGCCACTGCCTGACTCTTGATGTCTTTTGGTACCACGCACTTTAAATCGCACTCTAATAGAATTAAGAACCCTATTTATGGTTTCCCTACCAACACCACATGTTCTACGCGATACTTTATTGTGTCACATTTGGTGAAAATGTGAACTGTAAAGGCCAACGAGTAATGTCTTAACTTTTAGGCTACGAAGACCAAGGTAAGATAATTCCTCTCAACATTAGTATATATAGATTATTTTCTTGGGATTACCTTTGACAAATAACACACCTGACACTCTACCCCTAACTTCTCTTGAGTATGCAGTACTCCTATAGACCTCTCTGTTGAGGTGAGGTAAAGCAGCAGTGGTGCTCCAGCTTTCGGTGGTATCATTATAGATGGGGGTGCTAATATTGCTTTAATTTTCTCAAAGGACTTCTTATGCTCTGATCACTAGATCCACTTATTTTTTACTTTCATCAAGGAGGCAAATGGGTGAGTCACCTCTGTCAGCGTTGGCATAAATCTTCTTAGGTAGGACACATTTCCTAAGAAGCTCTTGAGTTGTCGCTGAATCTTTGGCAGCGTTATCATCATAATTTCCAAACTCTTTTCCTCATCGATCTGCACCCCTAATGATTTTCTATAAATACTAAAAAAATTCCTGCACTGACCCCAAAGTCACACTTCTAGGTATTCATTCTTATATTGTACCTACGACATCTTTCAAATACCTGTTGTGGTCTTGGATATACTTGCTTTCATTATTTGACTTCACCACTAGGTCATTCATAATTAAATCCAATATTTCATGAAATAAGTTATAGATAATGACCATCATAGTCTTCCAGTATGTACCACTTGCATTCTTTAACCGAATGGCATGATCGTGTTATGAAAATTTCCCAACGGCGTGCGGAAGGAAGTATTCTCCGCGTCCGATGAGTCCATCTTGATCTTATTGTAGCTGACATACCCCTACATAGACATGTGCATCTCATGACCCACGGTAGCGTCTACTTGAATATTTATATTTGGGATAGGAAACTCATCTTTAGGACATGCTCGAATCAAGTTGCGAAAGTCAATGCAAATCTGAATTCGATTTTTATCGTTCTTTTCCATCGGTATAATGCTAGAAATCCATAAAGGGTGTTGAATGGGTTTGATGAACTTGTTGCTAATAATTTCTCCACTTCGGCCTATATCTTAAGGTCTAGCTCCACCTTATATGTGTGAGTGGTCTGTCTAATAGGGAAACCATTAGGCAGAACATTTAGTTTATGAGCACTCACCTTTAGGTGTATCTCATGAATTTATGTGAATTTCCAAGAAAACACTTTAGTGAATTCCTTGAGCAGACCGATAATCTCTTCCCTTTGCTTTGAGTTTAAACCTTTCGAGATTAGAATGGGTCTACTCTCACCCCCTTCTATTGACAAATTAATTTCCTCATGTTCTTTCAATTGTTCTCTTAGACCATCTTGCATGCATTTAGGTGCCTCCTCGGGTTCCTATACATGCTTTATTATATGAGACTTATCCACCAAAAAAGACTCTGGTACCGGGTCATCATTTTCATCGCATAATGCCGTTCATACAGACTTTTATAAGTAATATACAAATTTTTTGTCCAGCAGGACCACCTTTTTGCATGTTCGAGGGGCTTGGCTACCTCCTTTACCTTCCTCTTTCCCTTTGTTGTCTAGGGTATCACTCTCTATCCCAAACGATCATAAACATACATCCTTGTTTGGGAACCTCCTGCAACCACTTGCATCCCCTCTAACTTTGGTGCAAGTAGTTTGTCATTAAACCCTCAGCCTCTTATAAATGTCAATGACAACCTATTTCCTTTAAGCCCTTGGCCTCTCTTCTTGCCTTTTTTACATACCTTTACATAGTTAACAATTTTCCTCCTAGATACTTGAAACCTTCATAAGGTTAGTGGCACTTGTGTTCTCCCACTTGAGGGTCTAGGCTTGATGATTATAACTATGTTACTGGAAGCCCGGGTGAATTCTCTAAATATCCCATCTCTAGTTTAGGTGACCAAATGGATTTTGTATTATTCTAATAGTCCCTCGAAACATACTTGTATCATCCTTACCTAAGGTTATCTTCATGGACATCTAGTGCCCTCTCGTAAAAATGTTTTATATATTGCATCCTCTCTTCACTGGGCTTCTGATGAGCCAGGTGTCTCAATGCGAACTCATCTTTCGCTATAAAAATTTCTGGAGGAGCTGCCTATGAATTTCCTCCCATGTTGGGATGCTGTTTGGAACTAGGTGGGAGTTCCACATTATGTCTTCCCCGTGAGGATTTTGGAGAAAACCTGTAATTTTAAGTTCTTATCATTCCCACACACTCCTAGATACTGCACAAACCTTTTCCTGTGCTCTCATAGGTTTTCTCCTTTGCCCTTGAATTTGATAAATTTTGGTGGAATATACCCCTCTGGGTATGGTTTCTCATTAACACTTTCTAGGTAGGGGTTTTAAAAATCCTCATACAGATGAGAAGTTTCCCCCTGAGAAGAAAATATCTTCGTCAATCCTCTAGGGAAATAGCCTTGGAGGGAGACTCCTCCAAACTCACATTCTTTACTGCTGGTGAACTCAATGGTGTTTCTATTTGCTTCAACACCACCTTTTGCGGTGGAGCTGCCCCTACTATTGTTGTTGTTGCAGTATCTACCCATTTAGAGGGGGGTTGTTGATGGTGTCACACACCTTTGTCTCAAACTTGACAAATCCACGTTAGTTTGTTTTAGAAACTCAAAAAACATACTCATTAAATTCATAGGTGTCAATGGAGAAACTGTTGTTGCACCAATCTGTCCTCCTTAAGGAGCAGGTGATCTAGCTCCTATCACCAACACATATTCTTGTGTGGTTTGGTCGCTCTAAAATCCATTTCCATCTAGAGTGTCTTTAAAAACCAGTTGTTTAGCCTTCTTTGCCAACAGTAATGAAGATACCTTCCCAACAGAGTCATCAAATATAGGATATTAGTGTGACTGGGTCTGATCAGAAATTGGAATGGGTGAGTCATGATCCACTCTAATGAACTTTTCCTCGAAGGTCTTCAAAGTCTCAAGGGCACCTCTTAGTAAAACCTTCCTCTTCTAGTAAAAGTGGAGTCAAAGCTAGAGCCTTTTACTGCAAGAAGATAAACTTCACAAGTAATAATCTTAGAGAGAAGAATTTCTTTAGAATGATGGTTGTAAAGGTGGGAATGAAAAGATAGGCTCTTAGCACTTGAAGAGAGAGCATGGAGACAATACTAAGGCTGGTGTGATTTTTACAAAGTAACGATATAAATTGAGTTTCTTATATCTGATTTAGAATCACCAATGGTCCTATTTATAGGTGAGTACAAAGGCTGGTTTGGGCCTTTTGTGTGCCAAAAAAGAGAGGGAAACTTAAAGGGACAAGGTCTACAATGTACCATTCGTCCCTCATCAAACTCTCTCGTCCATGACATCATCCCATCCATCCATTTCTTAGGGGATCAACTTGGTCGGTCCATTTCTAAAGGCCACAAGAAATTTCAAATATCTAATAGTGGCGATTTATTATTTTTTAAAGTTGAGGGAATCTGAGGCTATGATATCCATTACAGAGGCCAAGAAATGTTAGTTCATTTAGAGGAACGTCATCTGACGATATGACTTACCCCATACCATGATAGTTCAAAAACTAGTCACTCGAAGCCTATTGCATAAAGGTCGACATAAATCAATTATTCTCTACTCCTGGATGACCCCAAGCTAATGGTCAAACATAGGTCTTTAATCGAAATATACTTGATGGGATCATAAAGAAATTAGAGGATGTAAAGAGTAAGTGGGCCGAAGAGCTACACAAAGTCCTATGGGATTATAGGATAATTGGGAGAATGCCTACATACGAGACGTCATTGATGTTAGCATATGGGTCTGAGGAAGTTATCCCTAGTAAGATTGGACTTCCCAGCCACAGAGCCATGACATATGACCTAGAGGCTCATGCAGAAGAGAGAAGAATTTATTTTGACCTCATTGAAGAAAGATAAGACGATGCTGCAGTCAGACAATCAACTTATCAACTTAAGCTGTAAGATTCTACAACAAAAGAATGAAGTCTAGGCTGATAGCCATAGGATATTTGGTGTTGAAGAAGGTATGGAAAAATCCTAACAAGCTTCATCCCAACTGGAATGGGTCATACAGAGTGACTGAAAAGGTAATGCCATGAACTTTTAGGATGGATAATCTTGAAGGCGGTCCCTTCTCCAACCCCCGGATCATCGACCATTTAAAGAGATATTACCAATAGCCCTTTATGTTTACAGAATGTTAAAATTATGCTAGTCAATGTATTCTTAGTGAACGACAATGCTATCAATGAGAAGTAAAAGTGTTGAATCATATTTGTTTGTCTATAGCAAAAGATTATTTCGTGCTTTGAGAATTAATAAACTAAAGCAACATCATTTATAGTGAATTAGTTTAAAACTCTATCGTGGCAATACGAGAGTGTATGAGGAGTATTGTCTCCCTCATACCCTTCTAATAATGCCAACAGGTTGGATCAATGTAATAACATCACTTAGTGGTGAAAACAAAAAACTTAAAATCATTTCATATGGTTTCTTGAACATCAGTTTATGGTGAAGTAAGATCATTAGAACTCCCTTGACGATACAAGAGTATATGAGGAGTACCATATCATTCTTATCCCACTAATAACGTTAAGAGGGAGGGTTAGTGTGATAACATCATTTAGGTTGTGAAAAATATTTACAATCATTTCATATAATTGCTTGAACGTCTGTTTATGTTGAATTAAAAGATCATTACAACTCTCTCGACTATACGAGATTGGAGATGAAATAAAGTATCAGTGGTGGTTGTGATAAAGTGTAGTAATATGTAGTATATTTAGAACATCATTCAATGGTTATAGGAAATAAACTATAGAGACTACAGTCAGATCACAAAGATATCCATATCAAAAGTAAAACAATGCATTCACTTCAGTAAAACTATGCATTCGTAATATGATACCAATTTTTTTTTAAATGTTGAAATATTTTCAAGAAATATAAGACAAATAAATAACCACATTGTTCAAAATTATCATTACAACAAAAGGGTATAAAGCCACATACGACCACTCGTTAAAAGGAGAGATTATGCTTCCTTTTCCTTCTCAGACTCGGTCGAGACGTCAGAAGCGATAAGATGGGTTGGATATTTTATTTTAAGTTATTCTTCAACATTACCACCATCAGCTCAGCGGTATCATCCTGGTTATTTACTGTGGTCTCAGCCACAGGTGCCTAGGCAGCAGCCTATGTTTCAACCTCGCTAAAGGTAATAACAGCAGGCAGATGAGACATGTCAAAGGTCCTCAAGTCATTCATGAGTTGTGTCTCAGCCTTACAAACATCACAATATTTATTTAAAGCCCATTGACAAGACATTTTTCCCCTTTCCATGTCTTAGATGGCATAACCAACAAACTCTTTAGACTCCCCAAAGGCCTTAATTGGCTTCTTTACAATTTCTTTAACCTTGTCCTCATGTTTTATTTTGAGATCAGCAATATCAGACCGATTAACAGTATTCTAGGTCTACAAGTCTGTTATTTTATGCTTCTTCACCTGTTCAGTTGCATCTTTATGACTTGTTTCGGTGTCTTTTAGTTGGCTCTTCAATGACTTGTTGGACAGAATAGTATCGTCGACCTGTTGGATAATAGGAACTTTTTCCTAAACCCATTGGTTCAACTGTTGAAGGGCCAACACAAACTACAAAGTAAAGAAGGCAGAGTTGGTAAAAGATGAGACAACACGTTACAGTGAAAAATAATTAACATGTAGAACAGTTAGTGAGAGTGCACAATTCTCTACTGATGTAATTTATTTAATTATATGTCAATCCTATAAACAAATTTTAATTCCTTTAAATCCAAAAAAATGCAACTATGTGATTCAAATCAAGTATGTAATGAAATCAAGATTTTAGGAAAAATCCCCAAAGTGCCAAAACGTTTTATTTCACTAAACAATCTGCAAATCACAACTTACAACCTTATGAGTGAAATACAACCCAACGAATCTCCTGCAGGTGACTATCTCCTACATCAGCAATGGTTCTCTTAAGTTTCACTAAGACTACGGTCTTCCTTCAACCGTGATTCCCACGAGAATCACAAGAGTAGCATTAAAGACTCATTCTCTACATGGTCAGTAATGAATACTCCTTCTTGACAATTGTAACTTTAATACATAAGTATTTTTGGTTTCAAAGATGATTCACAAAAGCATGTAGGAGAGATTATGTGAATCAAAAAGTCTTTTTCCTTTTTTAAAATTGAAGACTTTTTATAGAAGGTCTATAGTTTTCGTAAATGAACAGTTCTAGAAAAAAATCTAAAGAAAACAAGTATTTATAGGAGGACATAAAATTTGAGGTGGCATAGTGTCGTTTGAATGGGACTATGACTTCGTTCAAACGACATATTGATGTCGTTCAAACGACATAGGCTTCGCTTCTAATGAGATCAAAAAAATTCAAGATAGTGAGACCTCCTTTGAACCTCGTTTGATTAATGCTTTAAACGTCCTTTTAACGAAATACAAAGTCATTTTAACGAGATTTTCATCTCATTTGAATGAAGATGGAAATAAATAAAAATATTTTAAAGTTCGAAAAACTGCCTCATTTTGTAAAAAATCATTTTATTAACATGTCCTAATACTATGTTAAAAATTCATGAAAACGAATGCAACAACTATACCAATATTATGTAATATCGATTAATCATTTATTTCCACTAAAACATATACTTTTTTGCAAAATTTATGTTTGCCACTAAAAGATAATATATTAGTAGCAACAAATTAAAATCGCCACTAGTTTATCCACTAAATGTAAAGCGGGATGAAATAAACATTTAGAGGGAACAAGAAATTCTATTTAGTTGCAAACTTCAAATATTTGTCCTAATTGTATATTTATTAATAACAAATATATTAATTTGCCACAAAAACACTTGTTTGATAAACTAAAATTAGTCTGCTACTAAAAAAAATAATGCGCGATTCATCTGCCCCTTGAATTATCCTCCAAAAATCCCTCCCAAATCTTGCCCCAAAATCAGTTCCCACCAAATACTCGTTAATGTCACCAAACTGTCAAAATCCTCCAAATGAATTCATGCACAGATCAAAGATTAAACCGACCTACGACCAGAGTTAACACTACTCTCCATCCACGACTAAGGTGAATGAATTGGTCAAACTTGCCACTGTCAGAACAAACCCAATGGGAAAGATGACCTAATAAAATCCAATAACAAGTTATCCTTTGAATTACACGTTTAATGAATTAATGAAGGGGTCGGCGGAAGCGATAGTTATACTCACCGACAGATCCATCTGAAATAAATACATCTTTTTATTTATGGCCATCAAACTGATCAAAAGAAAGAATCTTACATGATCTCCGACCTCAGAACTATATCAATCATAAATGGTCAACAAACTTGGTTCAAATCTTGGGAGAAAAATCTCAGTCCTGGGAAAAAACTTAGTTTGTATTGGGTATTACATAAATTGCTATTAGAAAATTTCAAATTGAACAATATATTTAACTTTATTATATGAGTTATAATTCGAGCATATAGATTACGAAGTTTGTGAAAGAACCCATTTGTTTTTCAAATTTGGCTCCATCCCTGGTATACATATTTTTCATTTTTGGGTATTTGACAGGGAGCTATTGCTTGCATACCATTTTTCATTCATTTTGAGACATTTTATCTAAACCCAGACATTCAAGTTACAACATTGAATTGATATGGATACGAGGTAATTTTAATTTCTAATTATTGATCTATTTCATTAATTTTTATCTATATGATTTGTAGTGGCGATATGAAGTTGAGGGTGAGCCAATTTAAAACTGGTCTGATTTGTAGTGGTGATAGAAGGTTGAGGGCCAGCCAATTAAAAACTCGGATTGTCAATTGGTTGTTGCAGTATGTTTATATGTTAATATAAAATAATATTTGTTTACTAATTTGTGTGAATTTTAATTAGATTATTGATATATTTGTTTATAATTGATCATCTAATTCAACGCGACATGTTTTGGCGAGGACCCACCCCGTACTTGCCCCTAATAGGGGGAATTTGGGGTAAGTAAATGGGTCAGGTTATGCTTGAAATAAAAAAAGTCGAGTTCAGGGCATGATGGGTTTTGTGTGTAAAATCCCTGAACTTACCCTGTTTAAGGGTATTATTATAATTATTCTACTTAAATCTATGCACCATAGTTAGTTTCGGATAATAATAAACCAATGCATATGCTTAGTTAGAGGACTTAAATTTTTAATAGTTTAACATTAAAAAAAAACTTGAAATCCATTAAAATACTTGAATAAAATAAGTTAGAAAATATCATAAAAATGATTTGGGGTGGGTTCGGGGCCCTCACAGGCTTTTTATAAGGGTTAGTGGCGAGGACGGGGGCGGGGTAACATGGTTTGGGATGCGGTAATGGGGTCGCGTTTGGTCAAACCCTTCCTATTGCCATCCTTATGTGTTACACTTACCAGTAAGTTAAAGGGTACCACTCCTAATGCAGGACTTCATATGCCCCTTCTACTCCACGACAAATAGGATGTTTTAATCGCGAACTGCGTAAGGACATATTTCTATCTTTGTCATAGTCGGTTGTTTCTCTAAGGTGGCATGCTTCATTTCCTGTAGAATGACATCGGACGCTTCCCATGTCTCCATATTTTACTTTCAAGAGATTGTTTTGTCTTCACAATGTGCCCATGAATATTACCTTTGACTGGGTCATTGGCATGTTATGTTTCACTTACCATTTTTTACGCTCACTATGACCCCTATTTCGTCACTTCTTGTCTGGGACCAACACGATGTTTTGATTGCGAAGAGAGAAAGGACATATTTATATCTTTGGTATAGTCAATTGTTTCTCTAATGTGGCATGGTTGATTCCATTACATCATAGACTTCCCATGTTTCCATATGGTCCATTCAAGAGATTTTTTGGTATTCACGATGTGCTAATGAGTATTACCTCCGATCGAGTCACTGAGATGTTATGTTTCAATGACCACTTTTAATGATCATTATGTAAAATGAGGATTACTTCCATCTCTTATAACCCTATCCATCACCCATTTTCTCATTACTTGTCTGTAACCAAAAGAACAAAAATTCACATGTTATAACTTCACTTTCCTCTTCCCATGCCTACTAATATCTAAATCCATCAGCCTATTTGATGAATGCATGGGTGGTGGTTTTGATATACCAACCGATTCTGGAATGTCAAGATTCACTTTCATAGATGGTAATGCAAGTGCTCGCTTGATATCAAGCTCATTCAGCCGATGGATGTCAAATTTTAGTTTCTCAATTAATCCAATATGATGAACAAAATCATGTTCATTAGCAAGTCTCTTTTGTAGATCATCCGCCTTCTTACCTTGATATTTAGAATTCTCCGTTTTATTACCTTTATCACCTAATTGATGATACATAGCTGTCATATTTGATAGTACCCAGATCTGAGTTGGGAGATTATAGAATTCTTCGACAATTTAAGGGCGGATCTCAAGATCTATCTAGCTTATCCAGTGTAATGGAGAGAAAGGGCCAAATTCCCAAGGATCATCAAATAGTGTGAAACAAGTTGAAGATTCCCTAGAGTAGTGTGTGTTTTCTACAAGCCATTGGCTAGTCGGACTTGTGCTTCTTAAAAATTTTGTTGCCTCATCAATAGAAAGCCATAAGCAAAAAGGGTAATTGTTTTCTCTCACGCTCCAATAAAACAATCAATCATCCTATAAACTAAATAGTTTACAAATACTTTACTCAAAGAGGTACATCCATAACTTCTTTTTTCGATTATATATGACAGAAAAGAGCCGCTAATAATATCCTCTTGGGTATGCAACCCCCTTAAAGTCATCCTTAAACTTCCCCTAGTTTTTGCAGTAGGTTTAAGTAGGCAACAAAAAGCAACCCCCTTAAAGTCATCCAATTGATTCTTAATGTAGTTATGACTTATTCTCGGAACAAAACATGTTTGTGTCATCGATAGATTTTATATTGTCTGATCCAATGAGTCTATGACATATCGAGGAATGATTGAAGATGTTGTGACAAAGATACAAAGATTTAATCATGTTGAAGTTTAATTTGGTGCAATTTTGTGTCTTCAAGGTTTAATTGCGTTCCGAGATAACACAGGTATGAATGCATAATGTTAATGAAACTCGGAATTCATTTTTTTAAAATAAGGATGTTATTTTCTTTAAAGATTTTTTTTAAAAGAGTTTAATTGTTTACACTTCGTTTATGTCAGATAAGGAAAAATGAGAATTGGATAAGAGTTGGTTTTAATCAAAACTCTGTTTAAATTAAGAACTCGATCTGACGACGTCATTCAAACAACATGAAATGTTGTTTGAACGAGATCCATTATCGTTCGAATGAGGTGGCATCTCGATCGAATGAGATTATGACACCGACTCAGTTTTATTATAAATAGAGGTTTTCTGGTTCCTCGAAGGGTGTGCATTCTGGAAAAGAAGTTTACGATCTAGAAACCTGTTTGCACATGTTTTCTAAGGTTTCTAAAGCTTAAAAACATCCTTAGAGTTTGCAAAGATCCTAGGTTTCATTAGCATAATGTTTATGTGATCCTTACTGAACCAAGTTGAGTTTTGTTCATCTTGAACATTTGTTATTGTTGGTTTTGCGGTGGAGAAGAGACGAACATCGTGTTCAACATCGTAGACGAATCAAGATGTATCAGTGGACACCGAGACATTCGTGGGGTCGGGTGTTGTTGACAATGATCATGGAAGACGAAATTTCTGCGTGGGCACTATCGAAGAACATTAAAAGATCAGAAGGAGCGTCAAAACCCGTGGGTATTGATTCTGTGTGTAAGGCTAATCTGTCTTTGTAAAATCATTGTTTATAGTGATTGAATGGCTTGGGCCGTCTGAGTTTTTTTTTTCTCGTTTGGGTCTTTCCTCGTACATCCGGCGTTGTGAGTATCTTTGTTTAACTTTACTTGCTTTAATCACTAGATGCATGTTTAGGATTAATCAAGATAAAATTTGGTTAAGTTAATTTGTGTCACAACTTGGTTTAATAAAATTGAAAATGAGTTTTTCATAAAAAGAGAAAGTTGATTTGCATTCATCCTTCACTTAATTCCGCACAAGCAAAGTTTTTGATTAAAAATGGGCATACAAGACCCCATTTTCTTTTCCCTCCCCCTTTCCTTTATCATTTTCCAAGTTCATATTCACATATTGGGTATGCCCTTGCAAATATGAATATAATTTACACTATAAGAACATAAATATTGGAATGAACGATGGAAAAATTACAATTCTACATTAACAAATAAGTTTTGGCCTTCGTACAGATGCTTCTCTCAAAAGATAAAGATACCCCAAAATGCTACAACAAATGAAGAAAAAAATTATAATATATGTTGTCTACCCACTAATACCTTTATCGAACTCTCCTTTGAACCAAATAGAAACCACCAAGTTAAATGAAAACCACACACCCACACCAAGGTACCAACAATAATACTTACCATGGTATGCCATAGTTCTAAACGGAGACTTGAATAATAAATGGATTTTCGATTGATATCCTTGAAGATGAAAAAAAAGCATACTTGTTAACTTCACTAAGAGAAGACTGCAGTTCGACAAGGTATGCCATAGTTCCCTTTCACCACCAATTTTGATGCTAACATAATAGGACACGATTTTGTGTCCAAAAGACCCGACACAAACACAACATATCATGTCAATGTCCTTTTCATGTCATTTTTAAAATTGTCCCCTAACATTTTGCATATTATGTTTTTATTCAACAACAGTTTTTCCAAAATAAAAGACATAGTATATGAGTATTTAATGAAGAAATAAAAGGATAAATTTCCCAAGATTTACATGCGTACCTGCAGTATAACATGGAATTTCTGAATCCATCTATAGAGCAAAATGTTTTGTATTCCAATTATAGTCCAAAATCAATGTTTGATTCAATGAAATTTCTTATGTAATCTTCCAATGGTGTTCCCATCCATTTCTCGTGATCTAGAGGAGTTCATTCTAAGAGAGTAAAGTTTAAACAATTTATCTTACTCTGTAATATTATTATGGTGAAGAGAAACTTATAAGTGGTACACATTACTGTTTGTTGTAGACCATTTTGTTGGGATTTCTTCTAGAGGGAGTCATGTATGAGTGTTTCATTGCTGTGTTCCTAAACTCATAATTTGAAACAAAATTTACTTTGAAGAAAGTAAATTTTATGATTATAATTGTGGAAGCATATAGCATAAGATGGGCCAGAAATTTCCAACAAAATGTCATTTCGTATGTTCCTACCATGTACGTCTTATTCGATAGTTCGTGTTTATAATTACTCCATTCAAATTCTCCTGCAAACCCCCTATAAAGTATCAATTTGTAAACCATTTTATAGTCCAATAAAACTTGACTGGAGTATATATCATGTTGACTTATTACTAGTTAAACGTACTCAAACAACGACCCATGGTGACTCATGCTCTATATAACATTGGTCCAGAAACTTGCTTCCAGTGTGACACAAAAGACATCTTTAGAGATTATCATGTTATAAAATAATCTAATATGCAATTATCTATAATGAATCTATGGTTACTATGTACTACAAACCTTCTTAAATAAGGGTTTCCCTTATGTTTGTCCTCTTTTTATTTGTTTTTATTGATCATTTGTAGTATTTTCTATAGATATAAAGACAAGACTGATTTGTATAGGCTAGTTTGATCTAGATAGAGAAATGGTATATCGATAAGTCTTTCTTTCGAGAGGCTTTTCTCCCCGTGTGATGTCAAGCAGGTGTAATGATTTGCCACCCTATGTTATACTTTGTTCATATAATTAATTAATTATGTATCTATAAAAGTTTAGCCTTATATGGTATATCGAATGTACGAGTCATGTTATGATTATAAGAATTTAATGTATAGTTTTATCAATATTTACTGAAGGCATCTACTAAGTTCATTGTATGGAGATCCAAGTATGTAAAAAGAGCAATTCATACTGGACAATTTATAAAGGATGATTTTAGATGATGTCATCATCATAAATTCAAAAGGAACGTCTTATTATAGTGAGTAACTGTATTATTTTAATTAGTTAGACAAAGTTATGGACATTAGTCTTTTAAAACATAAATCCATGGAGTATGCTAAAAAAACTCTACCCATGGTGTGCAATGCCAAGCTATCCTTATTTTTTAATGTATATATCATGTTTCATAAGCTCTGTGTATATGATTATTTTCCCCACATATTACTGGGGACTTAAGACTTGCTACGGTGCCTGTTTGGATTGAATTGTTTGTAAATTGTTATACTATTTTGACAAATTTGAGGGTAGAAAATTGAAAACCATCTACAGGTTATTATGGAGTACCAACCCAAAGTCACTCCCTATAGTTATGTGTAGAAATAGAAACCACTAGAACTCTGCCTTAGATAACCTACATGAAATTCTTGTTTCTTAATGTCTTGTTCATTCAAAATTATGGAGGTTCTAATTTTCTGTGACAGTTGAGATTTTAAAATCAAATATTATTTCTTTCATCTTTAATTAATATAAGATTTATATCAATAGAGAATAAAGACCAGACATTAAATTAGACCGCATGACCATCAGAAAATCTTTGATTCAAATCACTTTTTTCCCAATCCGTACAAGGGCGGAACCAGGTTTACTCGAAGGGGTGGGCTAACAACAAGTCAAAGTCCGTAAAAAATATAATATAATAAAATAAGAAAAAAATTCACGAAAAAATTTAGTTCAATAATAAAATTTATTCACGATAAACTAAAGAAATTTTACCGAAATTGTTCCCCAATTTCTAAATATTCACATTCATTAATTACAAAAAATCTATCGAAATTTTGCCCGACGAGTCTTTAATGATTCAAATTCATCGATCACGGAGTCTAAATTAATACTCAAAGCGAGGTCCCGTTCAAGAAAGATAGACAAGCAATCGGCAAGAAATTCATCCCCCATTGAGTTGCGAACTGATGTTTTAACATGTTTCATACCGGAAAAAGCCCTTTCAGCAGTCGCAGTGGAAACAGGAAGAGTGAGGAGGAGACGAATCAATCTATCAATCAAATAATAGTCATCAACCTTTCTGCTTACATACAGTTGTCGGCATAACTCACCTAATGTTGAAGCTTTTTGAAAATCGGGATCACTAACTACATCAAGATGATAATGCATCAACTGACATCGCAAGCGATGGATATCTTGTCCGTCAAAATCCTCGGGATAAAAATTTTCTGCAAGCTTGCAAATACCTTCAACATTAAATGATGAAAAAGAGTCACTAGGGTCCAAAGCTGAGCTAAGAGTAAGAAGTTCTACTATCCCCTCGGAAAATCGATGTTCTAACTCTATCAACTGAAAATCTATTGTGGCATTAAAAACATCATAGTGATAATAGTGTTCAACAGAGATGTGATCTTGCTGCTGGCATTGACGACCTGTACCCTCGCCAAAACGAGAACTCATATCCGGTATAGGAATGAAATGTTGAATACAAAATGATGTCACGGTCTCAAGAAAAGTTCCCCAACCATCCTGTCTCAATTTTTGAAGAAGATCTTTTGTTGTAGAGACTAACTTCATAGCATTTAAAATGTCTTGAGTTTTCCGTTGTAAGGCTTGGCAGAGCACGTTAGTGATCCCCATGATTTCGTACATTAAGAACATAATAAATATAAATTCAAACTCCCTCATAGCTTTGAACACACCGCGAGCTTGCCCGCGTATTTGTGGACTTGCTCCACTCTTTTTAAGATCCTCAACAACTGTGCAACTAGCATCATACATATCCATCAAGTCCCTCACCGAATCATAATGGGAGCTCCAACGAGTAGCTCTAGGTCTATGCAAATTACCAATCTGATTAGCCCCTTTACCAGATTGTCGTTCACCACTGGCCAACATACGTTCGATGTCATTCTTCTGTGCAAATTTTAACTCCGACAAACGTTTTGGAGATGAAGCAACAAGATTCACAATACAAGTCAAGTGGGAGAAGAATTGCCAAACACTAGGCTCTTCTTTTGCTGCTGCAACTAAAGCTAATTGAAGCTGATGAGCAAAGCAATGAACATAATATGCATATGGGCAATCCTTAAGAAACAATGCCTGTAATCCATTCCATTGGCCACGCATATTGCTAGCACCGTCGTACCCTTGACCTCGTAAGTTTTCAATCGGGAGATTATAACGAACAAGCATAGCAGATATCTCTTTTTTAAGATTTAGCGCTGATGTGTTTTCAACCCCCGCGATATCAATAAATCGTTCAGCTATCAAACCTTCTTTCTTAACATATCTCAACACAAGGGCCATTTGTTCCCTTTTGGACTCATCTTGAGATTCATCCACAAGAATACAAAACTTTCCTCCCCCTATTTCATCACATATCATCTTTCTCACTCTATTAGCTAAGATATTTAAAATCTCCTTCTGAATTAAGTGAGAAGTATACATGGCATTGCCTGGAGCATTATTTAAAATTATACTTGAAAGCTCATCATTCCCTTCAGCTTTGAACTTCAATAATTCAACAAAGTTCCCACGATTCAAAGACTTTGGGCCTTCATCATGGCCTCTAAAACCCACTGCTTGAAGTGCAAGAAATCGAACAGCTCGAATGCTTTCCATAAGACGCATTCGATTCTTCATAACTTCCTCAGTCGATTGTGCATTAATCACTTTGTCAATATGTTGTGCTGAATTTTTTAAATTGTGAAGAGATTCCACAGATTTGCTATGTGGTGAAGATAACCCTCCAATATGAAGTAAGAATGCACATTTTGCCCCATCATTTACTCTCTTCCAGCTATCAAACCCATCAGTAGTAAGTGAAGAACGACTCGCTGGATTATTTTTATCTTCAAAAAGAAAGCATGGAAAACAATATGCTTTATGATTTGAAGGGGAATACTCTAGCCAAGGAAACTGTTTAAACCACGCATATTGAAATCGCCGATATTGTTTACCAAATAAAGTCCTTCGATACTCAGAAAGTTTAGGTTGATAAGGTCCGAAATTAATGTATGCTCTTCTAATCTCATCTCGTCGAGCAAGAGATTCTATATCACATATTGAACTACGTAATCCCGGATCTCGTTCAATAGTAAAAGAAGAAAATGGTATTGGTTCCACTACTTGAGATATGGAAGGAGGGTGTAAATCGGGACTGACATTATCCTTATTTGATGGGGAAGGTGTACACCCTCCTGATATCTCATCATTCTCTCTCTTTTTAAAGAGCGAAAAGATAGTTTTCCCTTTCTTGATTGGTGGTTGATTATCTCCCATATTAATTTAAGACCTAACAAAGGAATAAAGTGATCTGATTTATTACACAATAATAAAAAAATTAATACATTTCATAAATAATTCAAGGGTTATTTTGAGTTTCACACACACACACACACACACACACACACACACACACACACACACACACACACACACTATATATATATATATATATATATATATATATATATATATATATATATATATATATATATATTACACTATATATATATATATGTATATTAATATGTATTTGAAAAATTGGACAAAAACTCTATTTTATAAATAAAAAATTATAAAAATAAATTATTTTTTTCAATAGTTATTTTTTAAATAACTGTTTTTAAATCTTTTTTTATTTAAAACAGTAAAAAACGTGTTTAAAAATGTTTTGTTTATTCCATTTTTTTACATCAAAAAAACTATTTTAGTTAAAATCTATTTTAATTAAAAAAGTTTTAAATAATATTTTTTTAAACTGTACTAATCCGTTTTTTTTTATTAAAATAAATGCCTAAAATTTTTAACTAAATGCATAAACTTAATACTTAATAAAAAAAAGGCACTAATCTCATCATAAAAGAAAAAAAATTAAGGAAAAAAGAGGAAAATAAGGAAACAAAGCAAAGCAGGAAAAGAAGAGGAAAAAAAAAACATACCTGTGAGGTGGCGCCGGCCAGCTAATTGCTAAAGAAGGGAAATGAAGGAGGAGGCTGCTTTGCGGTACACACCAAAACTGTAGGTTTTTTTTTTTAGATTTGTTTGATTTGGTTAGTTAGCATTAAATAGGTGGGGTTAGAAGAAAGCCTACCTTTTGGGTTTTGTTTCTTATTCAATAGACACGGAGGTTAGTTAGCATTAAATAGACACGGAGGTTGAGTATTTGAGTTAGAATTGGATTCTTTGGTTTCTTATTCATAATGGGTGGGTTAATCATAAAAGTTGGGCTGGGCTACTTTACAAATTAGATCTGGACTTTAAATAGTTATTAGAGCTTTTTTTTTTTGCACTGGGCTGTAGCCCTGCTCAGCCCAGGCCCCAATCCGCCCCTGAATCCGTAAAACAAAATTTCCCGAAATGATAATGTAATAACGTAAGTTCTAGAAAATATGTTTATCATCACACAAACTAATTAAGTACATTATATAGTTACCTATTTTAATAAGAGCAAAGAATCTTTAGAACATTTTGATAAGAATAATGGTATCATCTTATTAGTGTTTGGCTGATCATAGTAGCCATGTTCCATTGTATTTAGACTCCTATAATTTTTTAGGCTTCTAATAGTCTTCATATCGAAATTTACATTGATAACTATTCTATTAACCCAAACCTATGACATCAAAGATACAATCATTTTCAAGTGAATAACGCAACTGTCAAACTCTATCCAATGATTTTGAAATGAAGATAAAAGTTTTGTGCTTTTTGAATAAAGCAGTATTTATAGATATGCAGTAGACCCTTTGATTTGAATAGTTTTCCTATATGTGAACATATTTAATACTTTGATTATTATCCCGAGGTAATGTTAAATCCCAATTCATTGTTCTTTAATAAATTTGTTTCAAGTGTAATAACATAGCCATCCAACATATTCATTGTGCCCTTAGTCATTCTTTATATTCATTCTACTTGTTTTTTTCTTATTATTTTTGCCATTTAAATTTGTTTAGTTATGCATGCTTTGGTTAAACAAGCTGGTATCATAATTTAGGGGTTGGCGGAGAGATTTTCGTTTAATTCTATAAAAACTAATATATTTGTGATTTGATTTGAATTTTGAATGAAAATATTAAGTATTAGAATATCCTTCTTTAACCCACTTCACAAAAGACTTTTATTTCCAGAATACCTATGTTCTATGTAAAGACAATTAGAGTTTAGGTCTAGATTCATTCAACAACGTCCTATTTATAGCACTACTTTACTGTTTGTAATTCATCTCAAGAGTAAGAATCCAAATTACTCACTTCTTGTATACTTTTCATACTTTGAGGAAGAGGAAAGGGAAAACACAGGAAAATCCTTTTATTTTTAATATGATTTATATAAAAAAAATATATCACCAGACTTCAACATAAGGTTGGCTTACCTATACAATTATAATATGAAACTGGGCTAAATCATATATTCCTATTTGTTTGCAGAAATGAAATGGGTGTCACACTCTACAGCGTTAGCTCTGAAGTTGGCCTTAAGAATCTCGATGAGTGCCTTCTGACTCGTAGTTACATTACTGGGTGAGTTGTAATTTTACTAGGCAAGGTCAAATTTTAATTTACTTTTCCCCAGGTCTCAAGATTCAAAGGATGATCTCACTGTTCATGTAGCTTTTTCTCAGCCCCCGTCATCTGAGAATGTAAATGAATTCAGATGGTACAACCACGTAATGGTTAGGCTCCCATAGAATGGATAATGCAGAAACATTTTAAAATGTTTTAGGGTATCTCTCTAGCTATGTATGTGGACGAGGGGTCACTTCTACGACCAAACAACTTGAATTTATGCAAAGGGGGAGAGAGATTGAGAGGGATATACAAGTAGTTGAGGCGAGGAGAGAAGTTGATGAGGCAAGAAGGGAAGCTGATGAGGCGAGGAGAGAAGCAGATGAAGTTCGAAGGAAGAACGTTGTAATGAAATAACGAATGGATGACTTTTTTGGAAGATTTGTGGAGTTATCTAATCGCATAGTGTGTAATAATACATGAATGTACTTGTTTTTTGTGAACGATGAAACAATTTATGTAATTGATTTATTGAATTGATTTTGATGTGGAATAGTTCAATTATTGATTATCACATTGAGTATACAATATTATAAATATATTTTGCGAAGCACTGAAGCATAAAAGTTTTTACTATCTTAAATATTAAATATTAAAATTGAATGCATTTAGTATTATTTGTTAATTAATTTATGCATAAAATATGAATATTAAATGCAATAACTATTAGTGGAGACAATAAGTTTTCATTTAAAAATATTTTTAGTGGAAAATTTGAGCTGCCATAAAACTATCTTTACCTTAAGCAAAAACTTAGTCCGGGTAGCAAATCTTATATTTTCTACGAAAAGAAACTTTTAGTAGCAAACAACTTGTCTTTTGATGGCAATTTAAATCATTTTTTGAATTAATAATTTTCCACTAAAAGTATATCATTTAGTAGCAAAATATATTTGTCACTAAATTGGTAACGCTTTGTAGCAATCGCTAAAAAAATTGTCACTAAAGGTATTAGCAGCATGTCTTTACTAGCAAAGTTGTGACAATTTTTTTTTGCCACTAAATGATTTAGTGGAAATTTTTTAATGATTGGTAACAATTTTGTTTTGCCACTCAAAGTCAATTTTCTTGTAGTTTCGGATCCGTCTTCTTGAACATGTGAATCCGAAGTACTATGACGGAAGTAATGGGATATTCCATACTCGATGTAACCTAGATTCTATGGACAAGTCCTAGATAGCAAGGGCAATGACAAAAAAATTTGCCCTTACAAATCTCCTCCTATGTTTATTCCGCTACAAGATAAAAAAATTTGAATTATCCAAATATAAAATCCTATGCAAATCTAATGCCCTCCTAAAAATCAATTAATGGAAACATTATAAACGTGTACAAGTGTTAGAGTTCTTCAACTATTCAACTATTCAATTCTCTTGCTTTCTATTGATCCTCTTTTTGGGAGCTTTTTCTTATGTGTCATATTCTCATCAAAGGTTACTTGCACATAATACACAAAGAATTATACCTCGTGACGCATCGAGTTTGAAATAAGATAAAAATCATAACTAAATTTCTCCTCCATAAATCAAACTCTCACTTTCCCATAATTCATCCGCCCACTTTTTATTAGTCCGACATAGACAAGAAAAAGAAACAAAAAAATAATAAACAAGCGTGTGTCACAATAATTATAGAGTATCATCACAAATATAATGGAATAGGAACAAGTAATGATAAACTAAGAAAAATCAACTATTTTTGATTTTTCAAAATTTTCAAGAGAAAATAATTTTACAAAAACAACACACCATGGAGAAAGGAAAAATTAATCGAATCGTGGAAATTGAATGTAGGAGTGTGATCAATGTAGACAAACATAACATGTGTGCATGAAGGAATGAGATACTAATAACGCAATATCTCTGAGTTTATCAAAGTGGTGAACTAAAGTGAAATCGACTCAACCTATTCAACTAATCAAGATCGTGAGTGACTTTCATACCAATAACGCCCAAAAATATGTGATGCTTTTAGGAGACTTTTTCAGGACGTGCAAACCCATTGATCTTCGACGAAACTCCCTAAAAACTCCCATATTTACTATTTCTCTTAACTTTTTTTGTTTTGAAGAAATCAATGAGCATATGTAGTGAAGCATTAACGTTATTTGAATTTGTCTTGACACTTTATATATTTTTTAAGTGCCTTTAATTTTTTAGGCACTTTTCTTTTTGAAAATTATGGTTATTAACGCAAAGACAGTTTATCTCTTGCAGCCTAATTCCATTGCTTCAAATATGACACATATACCGGAGATATAATTTTCAATTTCTCCAATCCGAAAAATGATTCTTACAAGCACTACTTTCATTATCTCGTTTTATCGCACTTGGTTTATTTTTGAAGCAGGATTGAGATGAAAATACTACAACCGACATGTGAAAGCTAGGTGCAATATTCAAATAAGTTTGTGCTCCTATGCATTAAAGGTGATAAATAGTCAAACACATATCAAGTAGTGATCATATCACATATTAATGACTCCACACATTATAAGGAATAAAATGAATTGATGTCGTGTCTCAAAACACTACAAAATGGTCACGTGGATATAGAATGAATGGGTGACTCAGACATCTTCATCCACATATGCGGTAAAAAAAAAAAAACTCTTCTTTAATTTTTTAAAACAATTTATCAAAAATAAAATCTTTTTGGCTTTTCACTTTTTCTAAAAAGAAATCGAAAATATTTTCGTATTTTTCCAAAAATTTTCAAGAAATAAAGAATCTTTTTGGATTTTGTGAAAACTATATCAATATGGAAAAATTAATAAAAAGATAATACAATGGTAGTGTACACTAGCAATAGACGTGTAAAATATGAACATGAAAAGCATCATATGTTAGCAAATAAGTCTAAACCTCAATCATTAGGTCTCATGGAGTTTTCCAAAGGAGGTGGCATCCTATGATGAATATCCATCAAATCATGTGAAGTTTTGACCAAATACTCAACTTGATCACGAAACCTCTCAAAATCTCTCATGTGATGTGTGGGAGCATGCAGGGTAACAATTATGGTAGTGCATGTGGGAACACGTGTTGTTGCATATCGTGGAAGATACCTATGAGATACATTACCCAACTTAAAAAAATTTCCTAAGGTGTCATCTTTTCTTGCAATGAGAACACAAAAACACAGGCTTAGGAACACCTCTCTCAAAATGTCTAGAATGTGCTCACCTACGAGGAATCAGACGCCTAGGTGGGTTAGGTCGAGATCCATATGGATCTATAACAAACTCGGTATCCGACTGGTGTGCAACATGGGAAGTGGAATCATCATAATAACTTATCCCTAGACTCTCAACATTACGCAATGAGGGACCGAGAAATATCTTTCCAACCTTCTTAGATGTGCCTTCTGAAGTAACCTTAACCTCCAAAGATTGTTCGAGATCTCTTTTGAGTTAGGATACATGGGGTTAAAGTTCCACACGAGTCTCCAATGAAGATTGTAGATCTCCCATATGACTAGCCACGGTGTTGGTCAATTAACTCTTTTCCCAACCTAAGACGATCAATTCCTCACATAAAGACACATTCACCTTCTCAAGTTGACTCACCAATGCCTCATACACCCTTAAAACTTTCACTTCTCTCTCTAAATCTAACACTCTAAGACTCAAATCTTTATTCAACTTTTTGGTTTTCAATGTCTTGGCATATAAATCACTAAAGGATTTCTAGATATCCCCTTATCTCTCACTTGCAATCTCATCCTCACACTCACTATCTTCCGACTAACTTAACCCTCCATTAAGGCTCTCAAGTTTACAAGTGTTCTTATCTTCGCGGGACAAACTAGAAGTACTCACGTGACTAGCCCTGAAGGCAACAAACTTTTAATGCAGTGATTTTCCCTCAGAATCAACCGACTCGATGTCACTATCGCTAAGAGCGGATTTATTTACAATCTCCTTGCCCTTTATCTTTAGCCTAGTGGGACACTCAAACAACGTGTGCCCTTTACCCTCACACTCAAAACATCTTATCTCTTCCTCTTTCTCATTGATATCTTTCACCTCATATTTCTCTTTATTTTTCTCAAAAAATCTTTTTATTCGAATAAATATTTTTGGAAAATTTGAGAAACTTTATAATTTTTTTTTGCAAATAAGGCTAAGTCATCAACATCAAAATCTCCCTCAGATTTAAACTCATAAAATTTCTCTTTTTTCTTTTTCTTATTTTGAGTATTTAAATCTACCCCTCTATCCTTAAGCTTAATGGTTTTTGAAAACATGTCGATCTCATAAGTTTGAACATCTCCTTCGAGTTCTTCTAATTTAAGAGAATCTATGACCCCTAAAGAGTTAAGCACGGTGACCTTAGGAATAAATAGGGAAGGGGTGACCTTAAAAACCATTTCATAGCTCTCAACTCCTCAATTTTTTCACCCAAATTAAAATTAGTGTTATCGATGTCTGACGACCTAGCATACAATTCGTCAAAACTCTCGGACTTTAACATAGTGATTGTCTCGAATTGGGTGGTAAAATTCTGAAGCGTTGATAATTTTATAGCGTTGGTACCCTCGCGAGTGAGATGGAAGGTATTCCATGCTTCCTTCGACATAGTGCACATCATGATGTGATGGAACTAGTCAGGGGTGATGGCTTAAGAGATAGCACTAAGGCTCGGGGGTTATAGGTACTCCACTTACATTCCTCGCCAGTCTAGGAAGAAACATGTTTGGGATTTGTGGCATTATCAATAATCACTACACCAAAAATAGCAATTTGGCACACCTTAATATTAAAAATCTGGCAAACTTTAAAACCGTGCCAAATTTTGGCACTGTTTAATGACAATCTGGCACACTTAAAACCGTGTCAAATTTTATCACTGATTAAAAGAGTACCAAAATTAAACACACTTAAATAAAATATAAATACCCTTAAAAAATGCTCCTTGCAATTTTTTTCATCTCCTGCCCCCTCTCCACTCTCGTATAAGATATCCCGCTCCCTCTCCCTCTCTCTCCCGCTCCATTAAAACATCCAAGGGGTGATGCATCTTTTTTGTGATAACCCCAACTACTATTCTCACTATTCTACTAGATCTCTCTCGTTCTGCCATAGCATTTTCTTCTACTAACACAGACAAAATTGAATTCATGGACTAATCTCCTTCAACATGACTCTCCGGTGAAAAGAAGGAGCATTTTTAATCTCCTTCAACACGAATCCATGGACCAATCTTTTGCTAACATAGGTAATTAATTGTATTTTTTTTTCTTAAAATGTCTACGAATTTAGGGTCTTGATAGTTTTAGGGTTTTGGATATCCTGGGATTTGGCTTTACATGTGCTGATTTGATTTTATATGCCATTTTTCTAAATCTATATTATATGCTAGAAATTTTGTAGAATTTAGGGCGTTAATTAATGAAATTTGTGTATCAATAAATGCCTTTTGTCGTATTTATTACGAGAACATGACAAAATTCTGACTCAGGGAACACGCATCAAATCTGTTCAACTTATCATGGCAAGTTACATAAATAATGACAGAGTATCGATTAATATTTTATTTTTATCTACTAATAAAGGGGACAAAAAGTAATTTAAAAAAATGGTATTAAAAACCATGGAATTAATTTGAGGAATTTTTGAATTTAAGACATTTGAAAAGTATTCTCAACAAATGTGTGGTAATGTAATATAAAATTATTAAATAATTTGGGAAAATTTCTATAAACCATCAGTAAGCTTGTGTTAATATGAACATCTTTATTTGATCGAGCTATAACCAAACAAATTCATTACACCGTAGAAGATGTTTTCTGCTTTTTTTATACTTCCTTCCCTCTCATTTGTTTAGATTTATATTTCAAAAGTAGGCATTTAATTTGTTTATAAATTTTGTATCGATTTAATTTTGTTTAGATTTAACGTTTTTTTAACACGTTTGGGGAGAGGAAGCAATACTAGGACTTTCACTTTGCAATTGCAATTTATCTGCGATGAACCGATGTGATGAATTACTTCTTGTTATTGGTGAGTTTTTTTAGTTGTGGATGTGCAATGACAATTTGTCTTCGCAATTTATTATGTGGACGATTGTGTTTGATTTGGTATCTATACTTTGTTTTATGTTTTGTTTTGATTTTGTATCTAAAAAACATTTGCAACATATATCTGGAATCAATTAATGTTGCAATTATGTAGATTTGTAATGAAGTTAAGGGTGTGTGGCAACCCAATTCCATTGTTTAGAATTGAAATTGAAAATTTTTCACTTCAAATTTTTTGAAATTTGAACTAGAAATTTTCCACTTCCAATATTATGTCATGGAGTTTGGAATTTTGAATTGGAATATTTCGGTTCCAATATTAGAATTGGACTGCATACCCAATGTTCAATACAATGCTTCCTTCATATCATTTTTTAAGATTTTATTTTCTTATATGATTCTTTATGGTGAGTGCTTCCCAAGACTATAAATATCATTGATAGAATGGAAAAGTTGTTCTCCACATGATATGATTAAACGAAGCGTTAGTTTATTAAAAAGGCATATCTTTGCATGATGACGACCAAATAATGTTAATCGATTACTAATATCTGTGATAAACAAGTGTCTGAAATACGTTATTGGTTCACTTCTATGTGCCTATAGTGAAATGTGATGATATGTTTAGCGGTGTGATTTATAGTGTATTTGGAAATGTGAAGATGTTATGGGAAAAGGGAATTTGGAGTTTTGTGAATGTGATGTATAATTCACTAGTCTAGATACTTATTTCTCTTAATAGTAATATGAGTCTCTTCCCCAGCATCACAATATACATTTTCACTTAAATCTTGTGCTTCATTCCGCTTGACAGTCTCTATAGTGATACTTCTACTCGCATAGGCTTCTACTTGATTAGGTTGCCTCCTGTCCTATACTACATGATCTTGAGACGTCATTTGGCTACTTTGGCTTATGTTATTCATATAAAGTATCCCCATCCATAACAAGATGGTGATGATGACAAATTATCCCTCACCCAAAATATTTGAGGCAGGTAAATACCCTTGAATAATGGCAGAACTTTCAACCCGAAACAAAATGAAACCAAAAACAAAAATGTAAAATCGGGCGACTCAAAGATCACATTGTAGTTAAAATAAAAATATTAACCGGACAATGCTGTTAACAATATAACTAGAAAGATGTGGAATTGTTGTTAAAAACATATGAATTGAAGCTATGGGACTATTCTTAATGCTTTTAATGCTTCTGGTTATGAGACGAATTTTTTGATTTTGGCATCCACATTTTACTTGAAATAATTAATGTGATTATTGTTTCTTGTACTATAATATATGACTTCACGTAATGATTTTCTCGGATGGCTAACCATATGGAACCTTCGTATTTTTATTGAGCTAAGGTAAATGATGCATAAATAGAAAAGAATGAGTAAGTACGGGAGCTTCCCTGGATTATCCATGGCACTTTTGGATTTACCTTATAGAGCTCATATATAAGATGAATTCTCTTCTTGTGCGCATGTGTTTTGTATTATCATTATGTAACTATTTTGTTTCATCTCCAACTATATATGTTATAAATGGTTAGTGTCCATACTATGTAATATACATATAACTACTAAACGGATTGAAAGGATTACTATAGCAACTTGAATTTGGATTCTACGATCGAGTGTTGAGAATGAGTTTTGAGACTTTTCGTTGCAAGTCATTTTTAACTGTTATAACAGTTATATAAACTATTATAACAGTTAAAAATGAATGTTATAATAGTTAAAACAGTTAAAAATGACTTGAAATGAAAAGTCCCAAAACTCATTCTCAAAATTCGATCATAAAATCCCAATTCAAGTTGCTATGGTAATTCTATCAATATGTTTACTAGTTCTATGTATAACACTTAATATAACTATTATATAAACAGGTTATATCAAAGTTTTATTAACATTTATATGTTTTAATAGTGTAAGAAATTCATTAAGCAATTGAATCATCTTATTGAAGTTTGGTTGCCGACAAATATTGTCCAAACTAACCATTTGATACAAATCTTAAATTTCTCTAGGAGGTCCATTCTCAGTTCGGCAAGGACTGCCAGGATATATGAATTTAATAATATTATCATGAATTTTCTTTTTAAATACATAAATATTTTAGTCTTACGTTTGGAGTAATACTATAGATATGTGTAGAGATAATGTACCAAATCTTACAAAAACTATAAAAGATACTAATTCTTATATGTTTTTCTATTTCCTTTTTAGGCCAGAAGAGCAGAATTTCATAGCAGCTGGTTGTTGTGATCCTATAGAATGATTACAAAAGCTAAAGGGCTGCTCATTTTTTACAGGTGGATAGCTAATTTCCATCTTTAGTTGTTCCTTGAGCCTATTCGTCCAGTAAAGATCGTTATCATTTATATTTATTTTATTTCAATTAATTTTCTTAAACATGTATTTGAGCTATGTTGGGATATTTTGCAGAGGTAATGGAGCAAGCATAGCTCGAGTTATTCCATATTCAACAATGTTGACAATTTGGCAACCTGTGCAATATGGATTCTTCCTTTACAGAGATTTATGTTGTGTATTTATTCTTCACAGTTATTCCCCAACATAGTTGATTTTCTCATAGCTATATATAACATATGATTCAATTGAATTGTTATTTATCTTTCTTGGGGATGTTGGCATCTAAATGGCACCAAGAATAACTGCAGAATAACCTATAGCTCAATATTTTATGGGATAAAGGTCAGTTTATATTAATGTTTTATTGGATGATCTCTAATAAAATCTAACCTAATTTTTTTTGTTTACTTATATATCTATTCAGTTATATTCATTTTTTTAATGAAAAGACCTCAAATCAAACTAGTAAGATATTCACCATATCAGTTCACTTCCGTTATGTCCCACTCATTGGTCCTTGTGAATGCTTCTTCCCCATTTGGTTCCAAAGAATTTTTTTACTGGGGTAAAACTTAGAATATTTTATGTGTTTTATCTATTTTATTATTTCCATTCTATTTTCGTTTAGCATCAATGCAACTTGTCCAGGTCTATCTAACGTAGGATGACTGATATTTTATATTTGCATCTTCAAACAAATAAGGGAACGATGGTTGTGGTTGTTAAATCATTTTAATTGTCCTCATGCTCTCTATTTCGCTGCTCGTGCTCTCTGTTTTTCATATTCTTAGTGCTAAGATTGAGCTAAGGTGTCATTTCTTACTATCATAATCAGGTTGGTTGTTGAATTCAATTGTCGTAATTTAGCTTTTTCTTATCAAAACTCATTTTTATTGAAATTATAGTATCTTTTTCTATTATTTGCAGATTCTACATTTGATGAAGAAATATAAGGTTGTGCATTTGAATAGAACCAATGCTCACCTTAACACCCATTATGTTTTATGTATGTCCTTTTCTATCTTTCCACCTATTCATAGTATCATAGTTAGGATTTACTATACCTAACATGTCTTTGATCGACATATTTTTAGCACCTTTGGAAGAAATCCACTAGCCAGTTTAGTGGCCATTGCATCATTGGAGGTCATCATGGATGTGGGACTTGTTAAGAGGTATTAAACTTAATGCCTACTGTTAAATTTTCATGTCACATTCTAAAATCATTGAAAATGAAAAACTGTTGGAAAAAAGTGAACCAACTTGACATATTTGATCTTTAATATCGTCACTTATTAATTGGGTGACCATCTTTTGGTGACAATTTGAGGAGGAACACATGGTTGAGATACTTATCACCTCACGTGAAATTGGTAAAAACTCACATGAAAATTGTGAAATTTGGGGCATTGAGGTTTAAAGTTATCTATATTAATTTGTAACAAAGTCCCTTGATTTAGGACTATGGGGTGGTAGTGTAGATGGCCAAAAAAACAAAATAGTGAAGAGACTTTCAAGATGTCTGGTTATTTATCTATTTATCAACATCCACCGCCCAGGAAAACTTTACCACAAGAGATTTGTTGAATATCTCATCAATGGGAACATCATGCCTCTTACATCATCAACGGTGGTATTAGGATCTAGTTAGTCAATCTTTGATGTGCCTAATGCCACTGTTTCGAGATCCTCTTTGGTCTGCCTACCATGCTCTATTTTCTCCATTTTCTGATTTGATAAAGATCTAAACTCTACCAAACTCTAAACATTAGTCTCACATTACATAACTCACAATTGAACTATGGACATAATCAACTCAAACTTAGACATCATTCCACATTCTACACACCGTAAGGGTGAAAACTAAAACCATATCCCAAACGGCCCCGTAAGAGGCACTAAAACCTCGCACGAGACTATTGTAACTCGTAGGAACTGATCGTGTATTCATGGGACTCTAGTTTTGAGAATATGACGATAATTTGAAAGTAAATAGATTACACTTAGAAACAAGTCGTTGAAGGCTGAAAACCCAAATCAGTCCCTAAACGGCCCCGTAAAATTCACTAACACCTCGCACGGGACAAATGTAACTCGTAGGAACTAACTGTGCAGTCATGGACCTCTCGGATTGAGAATATGACGATAATTTGAAAATATATGGATTAGGCTTAAAAACAAGTCGTTGAAGGGTGAAAACACAAATTAGCCCCCAAATGACCCTATAAGATGCACTAACACCTCGCACAGGACCAATGTAACTCATAAAAACTGTCTTCATAGTCATGGGCCTCTCGGTTTGAGAATATGACGATAATTTAAAAATATATAGTTTAGGCTTATAAACAAGTTGTTGAAGGGTGAAAACCCAAATCAGCCCCCAAACGGCCCCATAAGAGGCACTAACACCTCGCACGAGACTAATGTAACTCGTAGGAACTATCTGCATAGTCACGGGACTCTAGGCTTGAGAATAGGATGATAATTTGAAAATATATAGATTACACTTAGAAACAAGCTGTTGAAGGGTGAAAACCCAAATCATCCCCTAAACGGCCCCGTAAGATTCAGTAACACCTCGCACGGGACAAATGTAACTCGTAGGAACTAACTGTGTAGTCATGGACCTCTCAGATTGAGAATATGATGATAATTTGAAAATATATGTATTAGGCTTAAAAACAAGCCGTTAAAGGGTGAAAACCCAAACTAGCCCCCCGAACGACCCTATAAGATGCACTAACACCTCGCACGGGACCAATGTAACTCATAGGAACTGTCCGCGTAGTCATGGGCCTCTCGGTTTGATAATAAGATGATAATTTGAAAATATATAGATTACACTTAAAAATAATCCATTGTAGGATGAAAGCCCAAATCAACCCCCAAACGGCCCTGTAAGAGGCACTAACACCTCGCACGGACCAATGTAACTCGTAGGAACTATCGTGTAGTCTCGGGCCTCTCAGTTTGATAATATGATGATAATTTGAAAATATATAGATTAAGATTATAAACAAGCCATTGAAGAGTAAAAACCCAAACCAACCCCCAAACGGCCCCGTAAGATGCACTAACACCTCGTACGAGACCAATGTAACTTATAGGAACGGATCACTTAGTCATGGGCCTCTCATTTTGAGAATTTGAGTATAATTTGAAAATATATAGATTACACTTAAAAATAAGCCGTTGAAGGTTGAAAACCCAAACTAGCCCCTAAACGACCATGTAAGATGCACTAACACCTCGCACGGGACCAATGTAACTCGTAGGAACTATTCGCGTTGTCATTGGCATCTCGGTTTGATAATATGATGATAATTTAAAAAAATATATATTACACTTAAAAATAATCCATTTTAGGGTGAAATCCCAAACCAACCGCCAAATGGCCCTGTAAGAGGTACTAACACCCCGCACGGACCAATGTAACTCGTAGGAACTGTCCGCGTTGTCTCAAGCCTCTCGGTTTGAAAATATAAAAATAATTTGAAAATATATAGATTTGGCTTAGAAACAAGCCGTTGTAGGGTCAAAACCCAAACCAACCCCCAAACGGCCCCGTAAGAGGCACTAATACCTCGTACGGGACCAATGTAACTCGTAGGAACTAATCGCGTAGTCACAGGCCTCTCGATTTGAGAATATGATGATAATTTGGATATATATAGATTAAGCTTAGAAACCAGCCATTGAAGGGTGAAAACCCAAACCAACCCCCAAACGACCCCGTAAGACGCACTAACACCTCGCATGAGACCAATGTAACTCGTAGGAAAGGATCACGTAGTCACGGACCTCTCTGTTTGAGAATATGATGATAATTTGAAAATATATAGATTACACTCAGAAACAAGTCGTTGAAGGGTGAAAACCCAAACCAACCCCCAAATGGCCCCATAAGAGGCACTAACACCTCACACGGGACCAATGTTACTCGTTGGAACTATCTGCATAGTCATGGGACTCTCGGCTTGAGAATGTGATGATAATTTGAAAATATATAGATTAGGCTTAGAAATAACCTGTTGAAGGCTGAAAACCTAAACCAGCCCCCAAATGGCCCCTAAGAGGCACTAACACCTCACAAGGGACCAATGTAACTCATAGGAATTGGCCGCATAGTCACGGGCCTCTCGGTTTGAGAATATTACGATAATTTGAAAATATGAAGATTTAGCATAGAAATAAGCCATTGAAGGGAGAAAACCCAAACCAACCCCAAACGGCCCCGTAAGATGAACTAACCCTTGAACGAGAGCAATGTAACTCATAGGAATGAACTGCGTAGTCACAGGCCTCTCGATTTGAGAATATGACGATAATTTGAAAATATAGAGATTACACTTAGAAACAAGCCGTTGAAGGGTGAAAACCCAAACTAGCCCCTAAACGGACCCATACGATGCACTAATACTTCGCACTGGACCAATATAACTCGGAGGAACTGACCATGTAGTCACAGCCTGTGTAAGATTTTTGATTTGAGAATATTATAATAATTGTAACTCGTATATGCAAAATAAATTACTTGTATATGCAAAATAATTGTAACTCGTATATGCGAGTAATATTATAATAAATTACTTGGTTACTTATATCATCTCTTTTACTTATGCTATTTTTTCTTTCAAAATAACATTTTATCGTTAAATTTTATTCTCATGGAACATATGGAGAAGTCAATGGTTAACAAGGGGATTATTTATTTAATGTCGTTAATATTCAGGATTCTATTTTTTGTGTTATGGTCGTGCGAGTGTTTGTAATTTTATTGTAAACTTGTATGGCCATGCTAGCTTTTGTAATTTTATTTATATATTTTATGGCGATGCGGGCTTTATATTACGCAGGATTTATATTAACAGGTTTTAGAATGTCCAGAAAATAGAGGAAACTTTGGCCAATTTTTTTTGGTGTGTGAACTACTAAGACTTGTAATATCTTGAAGTTTGTATGTACATTAGTTTATTAACAACGTGCGAGATTTGCAATTTGTGAATTTTCTTATTTTTAAATAATTAATTTTTCTTTCTTTGATCCAAAAATTTGGTACAGTTCAAAACCGTTCCAAAAGTGTATCAAATTTTGGCACGATTTTGAACTGTGCTAAAAGTTTATCAAAATGTACTCAATCTGCCAAAAGTGTACCAGAAATAACAATTTTTGGCACGATTTAAAAGTGTACCCTAAGTGTTCCTATTTGGTCAAATCTGGTACACTTTTAAATCGTGCTAGAAAAAATGGCCATTTTGGAGCACCTGATTCTGGTACAGTTTAAAACCGTGCCAGATTTGATCTGGCACAGTTTTAAACCGTGCCAGATTGTTGTTTTTGGTGTAGTGAATGACAATGAGAGGAGTCCACCCTCTTTCACAAAGAATCCCTCAACTTTCATGAATAGCCTTTAAAGTGGATCTCATACAGGCTTTCCAATCGACATAATTTGATCAATCTGGCATCCTATTAGATAAGATTTCCATTAGTAAATGTGCGATTTTTGAAAATGAATTTTTCAAAACAATTGATATCACATAAATTTTTTGCGAAAAAAGGATGTCACGATAATTTTGTGAAACACTAATACCAATTTGAGAGTGCACAATTCTCTAGTGGTTTAACTCATTTAATTATATGTCAATTCCATAAACAAATTTTAGTTCCTTTAAATCCTAAAACATGCAACTATGTGATTCAAATCAAGTATGTAAAGAAGTCAAAATTTCAGAAAAATCCCCAAAGGGGCAAAACCTTTAATTTCGCTAATATAGTTTGCAAATCACAACTTAAAATCTTATGAGTGAAATACAAATTGACTAATTTCTCACATGTGACATTCGTCTACTTTCAGCAGTGGTTTTCTCAGGTCCCGCAAAGACCACAACCTTCTTTCAGCAATTATTCTCATAAGAATCACACAGTAATAATAAAGACTCATTCTCGGCATAGCCGGTAGTAAAGACTGCTTCTTCACAATTGTAACTTCAATAAAAAAGATTTTAGGGTTTCAAAGATGACTTGTAAAATTATATAGGCGAGATTGTGTGAATAAAAAAGTGTTTTTCCCTTTTTAAAAGTGAAAACCTTTTATAGCGGGTCTGCAGTTTTCGTAAATGAAAAGTCTTAATAAAAAACCTACATAAAATAGGTATTTATGGGCAGACACAAAATTTGAGTACGATAGCATCGTTCAAATAAGGCATTGACTTCATTATAAAGACATGTCGATGTCGTTCGAACGACATATGTTTCGCTTCTAATGAGATCTAAAAATTCGAGACATTGATCCCTCATTTGAACCTCGCTTGATTAATGCTTCAAATGTCTTATAACAAGATACAAAGTCGCTCTAATGAGATTGCCATCTTGTTTGCATGAAGATGGCAAAAAATAAAAATATTTTTAATGTTCGAAAAACTTTTCGAAAAATGGCCTCATTTTTTAAAAAATCATTTTATAAAAATCTCCCAATACTATGTAAAAAATCCCCGAAAACTAAAGCAACTACTATACCAATATTTCGTGATGTTGTGGAGCATGTTGAAGATTCTTGACAATCATATTCGTCTTCTTGAAAGTGTGAACGTGTAGTACCTTTACCTATGTAATGGGATATGCAATATTCGATGTAACGTACATTCTATGGACAAGTGACTAGGCATAAATTCTTCCCAATTTATCCCTTAATTTAGTTACTTTTAGCACCTCGAACAACATAATCGAGTTGACTTTATCGCATAATCTTGATACTGACTTATCCTAACGAGTACACCGAGTTTGTGGTATTTTGTATTGCTTTTATAGGTATTTGATGTCAAGAAATGAAAGAAAGAAACCAGAAGGATAAAGAAAGAAAAGAAGGAAAGTAAAAAGGTAAAAAGCGTAAATTCTATCCGGAATTCGGATTAGGTACCAAAAGAGAAGTTGAAGATATCACACTCATGAGCACATAGGAAGAAACGACACCTTAATCGGAATCTCAGAACAAAAGATATGAGCAGTCAAAGTTGAGAAAGAAAGTCAAACACGCAGACCAGTCCGCCCCTACCCCGGACCGGTCGAACGTGCAAAACTCCAGAAGACCCCGGATCGAAAGAAAACTGAAGAAGGGTGAAAAATAAAATAACCGGTCCGCCAGAAAATAAAAGGAACCGATCCGCATTCGACGCAGACCGATCCGCCTAAGGCTCGGACCGATCCGACCATCGAGATTCTGTAATCTTATCTTCTCTTAAGAAGAGTCCTAGTAAACTCCTGAATTTTTGTAGGGTATAAAAACCCGTTTTATTATCATTATTTGCGTGGAGAATTTTAGTTAATTTTCCATTCGTTTCCAGAACCCTAGTTTAGATACTATTTAGAGTTTTAATTCCAATAGTGAAGATTATTCAGAAGTTCTTTGATTACCAGTTTTCGTAATTGCTGTTGTTACTGCTTTGGTGATATTAGTGAGTTATTTCCTCTCTTTAATTCTTTCTACATCATTACACAAATTTTCCTTAGATTAATCATGATTTTCTGCACATCAAATACTGTTTTCATTACCTTCAGCATTCTAGGCTAGATTTTCTAAGGCCGGGATACATGAACCCAGCCTGATGTGTTAGTTGCATGTGTATAACATTAGTACTCTGAATTTAGTGATTGATTACGACCGTATTGCGTAGGTACACAACAATTGTAGATCTTTATATCTCGTTTGCCTTTGAGTAACTGGGATGATTTAGAATGAAATTCGAGTGTCACTATCACGATACCGATTTACTCGTCCTTAGATTAAGTATGACGCGGGCTTGAACCTCGTATACGTAATGCTTGGTAGTACTAAATTCTGGGTCAAATTAATCAGTTAAATTTACGATTATTATTATAACTGCAATACACTAGGGTTAGGGGATTGTATTCCCGTCCTGTTTTTATCATACATAGTTTAAAGTCGTAAATTAGTTTTCATTAGCAGTTTAGGTAATTTAGTATAATTTCATCTTTTCATAATTTCACAATTGCATTTAGTTTAATCATTCCCAAAACCAAATCATTTTCTCTTTATCTTTTTTAGAGTTAAAGTTAGGATTCCTTGGTCTTTTCCCATCATCACAACTTCGTTGTCTTAGTTCCCTGTGGATACGATCCCGACTTATCGGATTATAACTTGAGTGATAGGCTTGCACTTGAGCCTAGAGTGAACACACATTAGAGACACTTTCTGAGTCGCGTCAAGTTTTTGGCGCCGTTGCCGGGGAACTAGATAGACTTAGGATTAGATCGAGTCAATCTAAAGCTTTGACAAAAAATTTCAAGAAAATGCAAAAACAAAAAAAAATTCAAAAAAAAAAGCACAAAAAGATTCACCACCATCTCTCATAAGCTTTTAATGCAAAATTATGAACTCACTCCCACACCCCACAATAATCCAACCAACATTCACGAAAATCCAATAGTTGAGTACAACCCCGATAGCCCTCACACTCCAAACGCTCCACAGTTCTGGATCCCACCTCCCACACCGTCACACTCAATCTCAAACAATGCTCCATTTTCCTTCTTAGGACACACCTCCGAGCACACTTAGAGAACACCAAGTGAGAGAGAGATGTCACAACACAATAATGCACTTGTCGGTGAGGAAGAGGCCCTGTACCGCCCGGTCAGAGAATTTTTATATCCCGAGCGCACTATCACTCCGAGATGCATTATACTCTCGTATAATGACGGGAAATTTCGCTTTAAAAACGGGATGATCCAGATGTTACCACATTACCATGGTATGGATTCCGAAAGGCCATATCTCCACATTAGGGAATTTGAGGATGTGTGCGATACTCTCAATGATCAAACTTGCACACAAGAGATGTTCCGCCTCTAACTTTTCCCCTTCTCGCTCAAAGATAAAGCTAAGACCTGGCTATGGTCTTTACCTCCAAGCTCGATTCCATCTTGGAATGAGTTGCAATCGAGATTTCTCAAGAAATTCTTCCCATCACGTCGAACAATCTCCATAAAGGCTCAAATTCAAGCATTCACACAATCTAAAAATGAGCCATTTCATCGATGTTATGAGCGTTTCAATGAGTTAGTTACTTCATACCCCCATTATGGATTTGATTCAGCGCAAATCATCTTTTTTCTCCATAATGGGATGAATCTTAACTCCAAGCAACTTGTTGAAACCATGGGAAGTGGTCCCTTTGTCGACTTAGACGCCCACGATGCTGAGCTTCACCTGAGGTATGTCGCCGAGACTACCCAATCCTGGGATACATCTGACCCTAATGCTCAAAATCGAAATCGTCAAGTGACCACCACTCCATCAGCGTCCGACCTATTTCATGTAAAAAAGAGTTCTATAGCGGACAGTCAGATCGATATACTTGAGAAAGAAGTGCGAGACCTATGTGGGATATGTGGAAGAGGACCAACTGAATCCATACCAAACCCCGTTGAAAAGGTGTGTGCAATTTGTGTGGCGGGTCATTCAACTAAGGAATGCCCGACTATACCCGCCTACAAAGTGATGCTTCAGGAGCAAGTTAGTGGTATAGGAGGTTTTAAGGGTAATTTCGGTGCACCGCACGGGAATTCTTGCGACCCTTCATGGAAAAACCATCCTAGTTTTAGCTATGGGAAACAACATGCTGCGATGAACCCTACTTCCCATGTTGCCCCTCCTCCACCATAACACTTTCAATAAGCCCCACACATGCAAGGACATGTGCAAGGACCACCACCTCAAGGATCTTATATCCCTCCACCGCGGAGAACTATCGAGGATACCATGAATCAATTTATCACTAGCCAGACTACAACCAATGCTAAATATGATCGTCTGATTAGCGACATAAATACAAGTCTGTCAAAGATACAATCCTCGTTGAGTGTTCAATAGAAGGGAAAGTTTCCTGCCTAGGGCCAAAGACCTCCCCAAGGTCAAACTAGTGTTAGCTCCACTTCTACTGAATATCAGGAGCAATGTCATGCTGTGACCACTCTTCATAGTGGGAGAGTCGTTGATTTATCACCTCCCCCACACGACACAATGAAAGATAATAATATTTCGCCCGGCACGAAAGAGGCCGAAGATGTCCCCTTTAATGAGAGTGACAAAGAAGACGCTAGTGAGACTGAGGTAGTAGTGAAACCACCGTCCGCGGAACCATTTCCTC
This sequence comes from Sambucus nigra, assembly GCA_949130495.1. Lineage (NCBI taxonomy): Eukaryota > Viridiplantae > Streptophyta > Magnoliopsida > Dipsacales > Adoxaceae > Sambucus > Sambucus nigra. The sequence continues at coordinate 458,459,010 of OX422210.1, read as the reverse complement.
AAAGGTTGATTCCTTCCCATAAAGGAAACCCACATGAAGACGTGCTAGAAGTGCTAAAACAAGTAAAGCTGAATTTACCTTTCCTTAATGCCATTAAGAAAATTCCATCTTATGCTAGAGTCATCAAAGACTTGTTGATGGTAAAGAGAAACATGAAGGTAAAGAAGAATGTCTTTCTAGCCCAGAACATGAGATCCATTCTACTAAATGATCTCCCGCCTAAATTCAAAGATGCCGGTTCACCCACCATTTCCTGCATCATTGCAGAAAATAAAATCGAAAAGGCCTTACTTGATTTGGGAGCAAGCTTAAATATCCTCCCTTACTCCATCTATAGGCAACTTGATTTGGGCCACCTCAAACCCACAAAGATCACTCTCCAATTAGGGAATCGAACAGTGAAGATCCCAAGAGGCATAGTCGAGGATGTGATCGTCCAAGTTGACACTTGCTACTTCCCGATAGATTTTGTCATTTGGGACACGGAGCCCTCCTTCAACTCGAGCAATCATGTTCCCATCATCCTTAGGCGCCCTTTCTTAGCTATGGATAACGTAATCATCAATACTCAGAATGGGAGAATGAAACTCACTTTTGGGAACATGACCTTGGAAACCAACATCTTCCATATAGCCCAACATATGGGGGAGGAAGATGATCTTCACGCGGTGAGCTTCATAGATGAGATAGTAGAGGAGTACTTTGAGGAGAATTATTGCGACGACACCTTAGGGTCCTGTCTAGTGTCGAGCCACGAGAGTGAGAGGACATACACCGACTTCGAGAGGGAGGTTAGGGAGTTGATAGAATTACTCAATGAGAGAGCGTCGGACGAGGACGCGAGAGATGTTAATTGGGTTTCTAGATTCGAGGAATTACCACCTAGGGATACACGCATGGTTCCCTCCAGCAAAAAAATTCTAACCCTCGAATTGAAGAAACTCCCCTCCCATATTAAATATGCATACCTAGGAGAGGATGAAACATTTCATGTTGTTGTCTCCTCTAGCCTAGACGACAAGAAGGAGGGTAAACTGTTAAAAATTCTGAGGAAGCACCAAAGTGTTTTTGGTTGGTGCATTGCTGATTTGAAGGGGATAAGTCCTTCGATTTTCACTCACAAGATCCATCTCGAAGAGGATGTCAAGCCCTCAAGATAAATGCAAAGAAGGCAAAATCCCAACATGAAAGAAGTAGTGAGAATCAAGATTATCAAGTTATTGGATGTTGGGATTATCTACCCAATCTTGGATAGCAAGTGGGTGAGACCCATTCAAGTCGTCCCGAAGAAGTCGAGCATGACAGTGATTGAGAATGCTAAGGGAGAGCTAGTTCTCCAACGTACCACCACGGGGTGGAACGTTTGCTTTGATTACCGGAAACTCAATGCGAGAACTAGGAAAGACCATTTCTCCTTACCATTTACTGATCAAATGCTTGAGAGAGTAGAGGGACACCCTTATTATTGCTTCCTTGATGGTTATTCCGGATATAACCAGATTGAGGTAGATGTACTTGACCAGGAGAAAACGACTTTCACTTTCCCTTTTGGTACGTTTGCCTATAAACATATGCCACTCGACTTGTGTAATGCACCCGCAACCTTTCAAAGGTGTATGTTGAGCCTATTTAGCGACATGGTCGAGAGAGGACTCGAAGTGTTCGTGGAAAATTTTAGCATTTTTGGCACCTATTTCGATCATTGTCTAGAGAAACTGGAACAAGTACTTGCCCAGTGTGTGGAAAAGAACTTAGTGCTGAATTGGGAGAAATCCCATTTCATGGCCACCGAGGGAATAGTTCTTGGCCACATAGTATCATCCAAGGGGATATAAGTTGATAGGGAAAAAATAAATGTCATAACTGATCTTCCCCCACCAAAATCGCTTAAGGACGTGCGCTCTTTCTTGGGCCATGCGGGCTTTTATCGAAGGTTCATTAAGGACTTTAGCGCCATCGCTAGACCCTTAAGCAACCTACTCGGGAAGGACACCCCATTTGAGTGGACGAAAGCGTGCCAAAGTTCTTTTCAAAAATTGAAAACCATGCTTGTGTTCGCTCCCATCATGCAAGTTTCGGATTGGTCTTTGCCATTCGAACTTATGTGTGATGCTAGCGATTATGCGATAGGGGCTGTTTTGGGCCAAAGAAAAGATAAGCAAGCTCATGTCATCTACTATGACGATCCGTTCCTTTTTAAATATTGCGCCGACCAAATCATCCGACGATGTGTACCGGATGACGAGATCCCAAAAGTCATCCAGTTTTGTCATTCGGAAGCTTATGGAGGCCACTTTTCGACGAAAAAAGACGACCGCTGAAATTCTGCAATGAGGCCTCTATTGGCCCACAATATTCCGGGATGTAAACGATGCTTGCAAATCTTGCAATAGGTGCCAACGTATTGGAACCATTACTCGATGAGACATGATGCCTCTTACCCTCATACTCATCATTGAGATCTTCGACTGTTGGGGTATTGACTTCATGGGTCCCTTCCCCCCGTCCTTTGGTTTCCTATACATCCTTGTCGTGGTAGACTACATTTCCAAATGGGTGGAAGCTATAGATACCAAGACGAATGACAACAAAGTGGTGATAAAGTTCCTACAGGAACATATACTTTCCCGCTTCGGTGCTCCGAAAGCGATAATCAGTGATAATGGCAAGCACTTTTACAATAGACCATTCGCGAAGCTCATGAGAAAGTATGGTGTCATTCACAAGGTTGGAACGACTTATCACCCACAAACGAATGGGCAGGCCAAACTAGCAAATCGGGAGATCAAGAACATTCTTGAAAAGACCATCAATCCTACTCGAAAAGATTGGTCACTTAGATTGAATGATTCGCTATGGGCCTATCACACCGCATATAAAAATCAACTCGGCATGTCCCCTTTTCGCTTTGTGTATGGAAAACCTTTCCATCTTCCCGTTAAATTAGAGCACAAGGCGTATTGGGCAATTAAGCAATTGAATTATGCTATGGATAAGGCTGGTGAAGCCCGCAAGCTTCAATTGAATGAGTTAGAAGAACTACGCAATGATGCATATGAGAATGCTAAAATTTCCAAAGAAAGGATGAAACTCGCACATGATAACATCAATCGACGCAAAGAGTTTCTTCCCGGGAAAAAAGTTCTCTATAACTTTCGACTTCATCTCTTTTCGGGAAAGTTGCGGTTACGATGGTCTGGCCCGTTCGTTGTGAAGAATGTTTTCCCTCATGGAGCTGTTGAATTAGACGATTTAAAAGGGGGAAATACATTCAAAGTGAATGGACAACGCCTAAAGCCATATCTAGAGGCATGTGTGGAAGAAGTGGACACCATCTGGTTGTCGGTTCCCATTTACGGGGTAGAGTGAGTTATTACAGCGAGGTCGTCGCACCCCCGATGCGTATGGGGTGAGAGTGGTGTGTGTAGTTAGCGTCGATAGGATTAGGGTGCATTCGGGAAAGAGCATTCACATGATCGGGAATATTGAGTCAAGTCGCGTTGACCATTGGTATCGAGAGGTTTTAATCGATCGGGAGTATGTTGTGAAAGTGAAAATTTTCAGTGAAGAGCGTTCGAAACCAAGTTAGGGGGAAAATCTAGCCCAAAAACCCTGGCCCAGACTGGTTCCTTTATTTTATAGCCAGACCAGTCTGCCCTAGATCGGTTCCTTTAATTTTGAAGTGGACCGGTACGCTAGTCGGATTTGCTTAAATTTTAAAGGACCAGACCGGTCCGGTCCCCAGCCGGACCGGTCCGCCTTCTGCAGATCAATTTTTAACCCTTCCCAAGGTTCACTCCCTTCTCCCCAATTCTCTTCATTCCCTCTAATTCGTCTCCCCAGCTCCCAAGCCTACCCTTTCCCTCCCAAATTCACCCCATTTTCCCTCTAACCCTTTTCCCTCCAAATCCAACCCCTACACCCACCCCTTCACCTATAAATACACACCTATACCCTCCCTTTCCCTCCACACCTTCAACCAAACTCCTCTCTTATCCCTCCCTAGTTTTCCCAAGAAAAAATCTTTCTTGTTCTCATGGCCCAACGCGCTGCCCCCACCTTAAGACTCCATCGACATCCTCCCCTCCGGTCATGGTGAATTCCGCTCCTGCCAAGAGGAGCGATGGTGCCATCAGTTCTTTGGTCTGGATCAAAAACTCCATATGGAGCGCGCTATCCAATGGACCGGGATGCCCAACTCTGTCACCGCCCTATTCATGGCTAGGGGTTGGTGTCGATTCCTCAACGAACCCTATGAAGCAGTTTGGGCAACCGAAGTCCAATCCTTCTATGGAACCCTTGTTCGGACATGCCAATTCGAGGACCAAGCTTACGTGGATGGGAATGTCATCCCATTTTCTTTGTCTCTTCTCACGGCCATGTTGGCTGAGTACAATGTCCCGGACATTCAAGAATTCACCTATCCACGAAACGACCCCCCGGTCACCAAAGATGTGATCATGGAACGCATTGCACCGGATGTGGCTTGGACAGGGAAAATCTTCATCGTTAGACGCCTTAACGAGAAGGTGCGCCTCACTTTTTAGATTGTGTGCGCAAACATATTGCAAACGTCCAATGATTTTGCCATGTGACCCCGACAAGCCACTTTAACCTATCACCTCTTTGACCCCAACACTTCCATCCACTTGGCCAGTACCTTATACCTCGGTATCATCAGCGTGTCCTTGGATGAGAAGGGTGCTGCCCCACTTCCCTACGCAAGATTGATTACCTCCATCCTCAAGGATGCTGGCATAGCGGTGCCGCTCGATCATACTCGCATTCCCGGTCCTTTTGGACAAGGGACCCTCACTAAGAGCGCCAAACAGCTAGCTGTCCTACGGGCACGACGAGGAGATGATAGTGAAGAAGAGGCTGCCTCGAGCGAGAACGACGAGGAATAAGAGGCAGCCGGTGGGGATGTCGAAATGGGGGATGTTGGTCCGGATGAAGAATTGGCGGACAAAGAAGACGACTCGAATTTTGAGTGGGCGGGTAGCGACCTCACCAACCGAATGGCGGCACTCGAGATGAACTTCGACAACGTTTTGACCTATTATCGTCGCGACACGAGCTTGATACTCCGTTTCCAAGCGAACATATATCGATGCCACGACGATCCTAATGAACCACTGCCACGCTATTTCTATGACCCTATGGCCCCGATGCACTCGGTTCCTCCCAACCCCCGCCCTAGTGAAGCTTGATGTGGTTCTGTCAGTTTTTATTTGTTTTTCCCTGTTCACATGTTTTAATGCTTTTCCTTGTAATTGTACCACAGTCTTGTTCGCTATAAAATCTGCATTTTTCTCCATTTATTTGTTTTATTTATCGCACTTATTATTTTGCCTTATTTATATTTTAGTCCTTTTTGCTTGAGGACAATGCAAAAGTCTAAGTTGGGGGGGGGGGGGTCACAAGTGCGTATTTCTAAAACATCACAAATTTTCAAAAATGCCCAGAAATTTACAAAAAAATCATAAAATTTTTAAAAATCCAAAAATATTTTTGTTCAAAATAAATAAAAATTGGAATTCAAAATTTTCAAAAATATCATTAAAAGTCGGTTTAAAGTCTCAAGTTGTAAAATTCAACATACACAAAGCCGAAATTGACTAAAGATGAAAATTGAGCGAAAATTGACGACTTAACGAATAAGTGTGGAGATTGACAAACCCGGTGAGATTCGAGCCTATCACTTTTTGCGAGTTTTTAAATCAATCTGAGTTAATTGTTAACTCAAAGTTCTTTTTAGCACCTAAAAAGTCGTCGAGGATGTCAACCCTTTTATTTTGATCGGTTATGCAAAACGTGTGTGATATTGCTTTGAAAAACGTGTCAAAAGTGATCTCTAAACTTAAATTCATCTCGAAACGCATATGGTAACACAATTGGCCTTTTGAACAATGAAGTAGGCCCTCGTTTGTCACCCAAAAATATTGGCCAGAAAAAGTAGCAAAAAATCACCCCTTTTGCTACCCAAATTGAGCCGAATAAATTTTTCCTTTTGTTTGACAACCCGAAAAACCCAAATATACCGGAATTGTGAAAAATGGAAAAATTCAGAATTTAGTCCAAAAAGTGCATAAAAAGGGCTAGAAAAAATAGATAAGCTCAACAAAAATAACAAGAAAAGAAAAGAAGTGAAAATAGAAAAAAATAGATAAAAAGAAGAAAAAAATGAGCAATAGCCCGGAAAAAGCACAAACGGACATCGCAAATGACTTTTCCAATTCCAATCTTTCCTACCATTTTCATTTGACCCCATATACCTTAAAACCCGAAAAAGTCCTAACCGAGTCTAAATTGTGAAATTGGTTACCGTGTGGAGAGAAAATACACCAAAAGATAATGAAGGAGATTAAATGTACGAAAAAGCGGCAATGTTCCCATTTTTGAAACCGTAATCCATTGATGAGATCCTTTTACGATTAAATTTCTCTCTTTCAATTCATATGCGTCACTTTGCGTCCATTATATTTACTCTTTACATCACGCATACCGAGAGAATAGCCACATTTTGAGTGATTCGTTTGAGAGAGCTTTCCGTGAGATTTTGAAATCAAAATGAATTTTTGGATAAGTAACGTAATGGTCAATCGCTGGAAATCCGCGGTTATATTTCTGGCTTCGCACACACACACTAGGGTTTGAGACTTGTAAATATGACTATTTTCTGGGAAAGTTTGAATTGAAGAATTTTTAGGTATTTAGAATTTTTATTTGAGTCGAATTTTGTGGGTATATTCACTGCAAACCCTCACGAGACATAACTCGTCCTACTAGGATAACCTAGGGGTTTAAAGGCTTGTTGCATACGATAAATGCAATCGCTTGCTCGCGAAAAAGGTATTATATCCTAATAAAATGATTTTCAAGAGTTGAGCCTTGATAGGATTCTTTTACATTGCTCGGGACGCGCAAAGTTCTAAGTTAGGGCGTGTAGGAGGGTAGTGAGACTGGGGTCTATTAATAACTAGAAAGGGTGAGGCGTGACCCACTCCAATGGAAACTGCCTACAAGGTCTTCAAGGTCTTTTGGTGCAATTTCTCAAGAAACTTTCTCCTTCTGGTAACAATGGAACTCAAGCTTCAACTCACTCCCTGCAAGAAGATGAACTTTCACAGCAAAAATAGTAATTTTCTCAAGAAAAACACCTGAGAATGATGGCTATCACTGGGGAGTGAAAGAACAAGGCACTCAGCACTAAGAGAATGAGCAGGGAGAGAATACTAGGTAGGTCTGGTGTGGTTTTGGTAGAGTAACAGTGCAATTTCAATTGTCTCTCTATTGACCTTGCCCATAGGTCTATTTATACTTGGGCATTAGGGCTGAGTTGGAATTTTGGGCGCCAAAATTGAGAGGGTTGGTGGGGAACACTGTCTGAAGTGTACCATTTGTCCCTACCTATAGGCAGCCCTGCCTATCCCCTTCTGCAGGTGCCACCTGGCACCAACCAAAGTCAAAAAGCAGATATGTCTCCTAATGAAGACAAGATATCTGATTTTGTAAATATCTTTTGAAACGGTAACTTGTGGTGCAATTTTTTGCAAATCTTGATAGAGGAGGCCTTACGGACCCCTCTTTTCTAAAATTATTATTTTTCTTGAGAGGGACATTGAGGACCTCCTCTTCTAGAAAAGTCATTTTTTATAAAGTGTTTCTTCCTTGTGAGTAGCTAGCTCTTTGGCTGCTCACTTCACTTGTGACCAAGTGTGAAGTGTGTATAGTCTTGAGTGACTTCTGGGTCTTCCTACTAGTATTCTCTCAATCCTATAGTTCTAAGTGGTTGAGCTTGCTCAACATACCTTGTCCCTCATCCACCTAGCCAAAAACTCCCAGGAGGTCCCAACTGGCCTATTTGAGCCCTGCCTGCTCAACTAGGCTACCTATACAAGAAAGAAAAGTGTTAATACTGTTGTTCTTTTAAGGAATGACGTTTCATGATGAGGAGTTGCTCATGGTAGCCACTCCCTCATCCTGGCCTATTTTTCTGGAAGATGAGGGGAGGGGGGGGGGGGGGGGGGGAGGACTTTTACTGCTCCTTGACCTAATATTTCTATTATTAAGGGACCTCGAGGGTGGTTCCTTCTCAATGTGAGTTTCTGTCGAGACGCTGGGGGGTTTTTGCTCGATATGAGTTTCTATCGGGACCCTAGGTGGGTTCCTTCTTAATATGAATTTCTGTCGGGACCCTGGGGGCTTCCTGCTCAATATGAGTTTCTTCCAGGACCCTGGGTGTTCCTGCTCAATATGAGTTTCTGCCGGGACCCTGGGTGGGTTCCTACTCCGAATGAGTTTCTACTGGGACCCTGGGAGGGTTCCTTGTTGATATGATTTTCTACCGGGAACTTGGGGGGTTCCTTCTCAATATGAGTTTCTGCTGGGACCCTGTGGTGGTTCCTTCTCAATATGAGTTTCTGCCGGGACCGTGGGGGCTTCTGCTCAATATGACATTTTGTCGGGACCCTGGGCAGATCCTTCTCAATATGAGTTTCTGCCGGGACCCTTGTGGTGGCACTTCTCAGATAACATTTCTGCAGTTACCCCTTATGGGGCACCTCTCAAATGTAATTTCTGCAGTTACCCTTGCGGTGACACTTCTCGGATGACATTTCTACGGTGACCCTTGTGGTGGTCCTTCTCGATCTTGGGCTTCCGTACTGGACTTTACGGGGCACTTCTTCAAATGTCATCTCTGCAGTGATCCTTGTGGTGGCACTTCTCGAATGTCATTTTTGTAATGACCCTTGCAATGGCGCTTCTCAATCTTGGACTTTTTCAGTGGCCCTTGCGGGGAGCTTCTCAAATATCATTTCTACAATGACCATTGCGGTGGCACTTCTCAAATGTCATTTCTGTAGTGACCCTTGCGGTGGCGCTTCTCAATCTTGGACTTATGCAGTGACCCTTGCGGGGAACTTCTCAAATGCCATTTCTGCAGTGACCCTTGCGGTGACACCTCTCGAATGTCACTTCTCGAATGTCATTCCTGCAGTGACCCTTGCGGTGGCACTTTTCGAATGTCATTTCTGCAGTGTCCCTTGCGGGTTACTTCTCGAATGTCATTTCTACAATGACCCTTGCAGTGGCCCTTTTCAATCTTGTACTTCTGTAGTGACCCTTGCAGTGGCCCTTCTCTACTTGGACTTCTGCAGTGACCCTTGCGGGGCACTTCTCAAATGTCACTTCTGTAGTGGCCCTTCTTAACTTGGACTTCTGCAGTGGCCCTTGCGGGGCACTTCTCGAATGTCATTTCTGCAGTGACTCCTCGCGGTGTCCCTTCTTAACTCGAGTTTATGCAGGGACGCTTGCGGTAGCCCCTCTCAACTTGGGCTTCTACAGTGGAGGGACCCTGGGGTTCCTTCTCTAATATATTTTCTGTAAGCTGAAGGGGGGGTCTTTGAGGGACCCTCACTCATAAATATAGTGGTGATTCTTGAAACGCCCTTCTACATTAGCCCCTCGTGCAAAGTTTTTTGTGTTGGGTAGACCAAAAGGCTATGTACGCCATAAATTCGGTTTTTTATTTTGAGGGAACCTAGGGTTCCTTATTAAATGTTATGTCACTTCATACCATATTCTGTAGATGAGGCCACTTATATTGGACCTCCTTATCTGGATATCAATTTGGGCGGAGGGGTTACTCATGATGAGCCCCTCGTTCTTGGCTTTCTTCTATGGCCTTCTACTTTGTTTAAAAGGGTTACTCATGGTGAGCCCCTCGTCCTTGACCTTTCTTCTGTGGACTTCTATCTTGGGTAGAGGGGTTGCTCAAAGTGACACCCTCGCCCCTGGCCTTCTTATGTGGCCTTCTATCTTGGGCAGAGGGGTTTCTCGTGGTGAGCCCCTTGCCCCTGGCTTTCTTTTGTGGCCGTCTATCTTGGGCGGAAGGGTTATTCCCAGTGATCCCCTCGCCCTTGGCCTTCTTCTGTCGCATTTCATCTTGGGTAGAGGGATTGCTTGCGGTGATACCCTCGATCTTGGCCTTCTTCTCTGGACTTTTTTCTTAGGCAAAGGGATTACTCGCGGTGAGCTCCTCGTCATTGGCCTTCTTCTGTGGCCTTATTTCTTGGCCAGAGGGATTGCTCACGGTGAGTCCCTCTTTCTTGGCCTTCTTCCGTGGACTTTCATCTTGGGCGGAGGCGTTACTCGTGGTGAGCCCCTCGCCATTGGCCTTCTTTTGTGACCTTCTATATTGGGCGGAGGGGTTATTCACGGTGAGTCCCTTGGCCTTCTTCTGTGGCCTTTCATCTTGGGCGTAGGGGTTACTCGCGATGAGCCCCTCGCCTTTGACCTTCTTCTGTGGCCTTCTATATTTGGCAGAGGGGTTATTCGCGGTGGGACCCTCTCCCTTGGCCTTCTTCTGTAGCCTTCTATCTTGGTAAGAGGGGTTACTCGCGGTGGGCCCCTCACCCTTAGCCTTCTTCTGTGGTCTTCTTTCTTGGGCAGAGGGATTACTCGCGGTGAGCCCCTCCCCCTTAGCCTTCTTCTGTGGCCTTCTGTCTTGTGCGGAGGGGTTACTCACAGTGGTCTCTTCCCCCTTGGCCTTCTTCTGTGTCCTTCTATCTTGGGCAGAGGGGTTACTCAAAGTGAGATCCTCGCCCTTAGCCTTCTTATGTGGCCTTCTATCTTGGGTGGAGGGGTTTCTCGTGGTTAGCCCCTCGCCCTTGGCCTTCTTCTGTGGCGTTTCATCTTGGGAGGAGGGTTTGGTCGTGATGAGTCCCTCACCCTTGGCTATTTTTTATCAAACTTGCAATCTTGGGCAGGTGGATCCACTCTAAGTGGATCCCCACACTCCAAGACATTTTATTATTTGTTCAATTGCTTGAGGACTTCTCAATATTATCCCCCTCGTGCAGAAGTGTCTTGTAATGTCGAGAGACTTGTGCACGAAATTGTCGTACCTTTTATTTATACTTGGCAGTTGCTCAAGAGTGTGAGCGCTCCGGTGTCCTTGGAGCCTTAGGTGCTAAACTATCACACCCTACATTTATACTTGGCACTTGCTCAAGACTGTGAGCGCTCCGGTGCTCTTGGAGCCTTAGGTGCTCAACTGGCGCACATATACTTATACTTGGCAGTTGCTCAATATTGTGAGCGCTCCGGTGCCCTTGGAGCCTTAGGTGCTCAACTGGCACACCTTATGATTATACTTGGCATTTGCTCAATACCGTGAGCACTCTGATGCCCTTGGAGCCTTATGTACTAAACTATCATACCTTATATTTATACTTGTATTTGGCACTTGCTCAATATTGTGAGCGCTCCGGTGCCCTTGGAGCCCGAGGTGCTCATCTGGAGCACCTTATATTTATACTTGGCACTGGCTCAAGACTGTGAGCACTCCGGTGCTCTTGGAGCCTCAGGTTCTCATCTAGAGCACCTTATATTTATACTTGGAACTTTCTTAAGACTGTGAGCGTTCTGGTGCCCTTGGAGCGTTAGGTGCTCAACTGGCACACCTTATATTTATACTTTTATAAATACTTTTTGTATTCTCACACCTATTGCCTTATTTTATTAGGTGAAGATATACTATCAAGTAAAAAATGCATAGGGATGCACCTTTACCCATATAGAATAACTTGTAATTTCATAAGCATTAAACTTTTTTAAGAAGTTATAGTTGATACCTCATACTTTTTGTTACTAGATCTTGCCTTTCACACTAAGTGAGAATGCTCATGAAGCATGTTGGAGTCAAGTATACTTCCATAAAGTTAATTTGAGACTTGAACCTTTTATCAAGGCTTCATACATCTGCTTGCTAGTCCCACTGCTTGAATCCAAGCATGCGAGAGAAATAAAATGTCCACTAAAGCAACTATGATCTTTTAGCTGCACAACATAACTTTTCAAACTGGATATCAATAGTGAACATCTTCAAACAATTAATATGACTAAAATAATGCCCGTGTTATAGTAACAGATACTTTCAAAGTCATTTATACTTTGAACAAATTAGGCAATCATGTTCGAGTGAAGGATTAAGAGATATTCTCTTTCTTCACATGATGAATACTCTTATTCAAACTATTTAACATTAATGAAATGTGAAATTAATCACTCAAACTATTCCGTGTAAACAAGTCTGGGGTTATTAGGATTATCAATCCATCCTTGAATATTTCTAAAATAAACTTTGTTAAAACATGCAAATATGCGAGCTATAAATTCGACCAACACTATTCTTGTGCACTCAAGCGTACAAAGTTGAGTTGCAAGCTCGAGTAGCCCCTATTTGTGATACTTTCTTATAAAAGTACACTTATATTTTTTTCCTAGAAGGTTTATACTGAGAAAATCACGAGCATATGTGCTTGTGCTTGTTTTCATTTTACACCATATTTTAAATCAACTAATAATATTGTGTGAAGTGAATCACATATACTATTTCGGGACATATGCAGTGACCCTTGCGGGGAACTTCTCAAATGCCATTTCTGCAGTGACCTTTACGATGGCACTTCTCGAATGTCATTCCTGCAGTGGCCCTTATTAACTTGAACTTCTGCATTGGCCCTTGTGGGGCACTTCTCGAATGTCATTTCTGCAGTGACCCCTCGCGGTGTCCCTTCTTAACTCGAGTTTCTGCAGGGACCCTTGCGATGGCCCCTCTCAACTTGGGCTTCTGCAGTGGAGGGACCTTGGGGTTCCTTCTCTAATATATTTTCTATAAGCTGAAGGGGGTCTTTAAGGGACCCTCACTCACAAATATAGTGGTGATTCTTGAAACACCCTTCTACAGGGGGATTTGATTAGGCATAAATTCTTCCCAATTTATCCTTTAATTTAGTTACTTTTAGCACCTCGAACAATGTAATCGAGTTGACTTTATCTCATAATCTTTATACTGACTTATCCTAACGAGTACACCGAGTTTCTGGTATTTCGTATTGCTTTTACAGGTATTCGATGTCAAGAAATGAAAGAAAGAAATCGGAAGAATAAAGAAAGAAAAGAAGGAAAGTCAAAAGGTTAAAAGCGTAAATTCTATCCGGAATTCGGATGAGGTACCTAAAGAGAAGTTGAATATATCACACTCATGAGCTCATAGGAAGAAACGACACCTCAATCGGAATCCCGAAACAAAAGATATGAGCAGTCAAAGTTGAGAAAGAAAGTCAAATAAGCAGACCGGTCCGCCCCTATTCCGGACCGGTCTGACGTGCAAAACTCCAGAAGACCCCGAATCGAAACCAAACTGAAGAAGGCTGAAAAATAATAGAACCGATCCGCCAGAAAATAAAAGGAACCGATCCGCATTGGACGCAGACCGATCCGCCTATGGTCCGGACCGATCCGACCATGGAGATTCACTAATCTTATCTTCTCTTAAGAAGAGTCTGAAACTCCTAAATTTTTGTACGGTATAAAAACCCGTTTTATTATCATTATTTGCACAGAGAATTTTAGTTAATTTTCCATTCGTTTCCAGAAACCCTAGTTTAGATACTATTTACAGTTTTAATTCTAATAGTGAAGATTATTCAGAAGTTCTTTGATTACAAGTTTTCATAATTGCTGCTATTACTGCTTTGGTGATATTAGTGAGTTATTTCCTCTCTTTAAGTCTTTCTACATCATTACACAAATTTTCCTTAGATTAATCATGGTTTTCTGCACATCAAATGCTGTTTTCATTACCTTCAGCATTCTATGCTAGATTTTCTAAGGCCGGGATACATGAACCCAGCCTGATGTGTTAGTTTCATGTGTATAACATTATTACTCTGAATTTAGTGATTGATTACGACCGTATTGCGTAGGTACACAACAATTGTAGATCTTTATATCTCGTTTGCCTCTGGGTAATTGGGATGATTTAGAATGCAATTCGAGTGCCACTATCACGATACCGATTTACTCGTCCTCAGATTAAGTATGCCGCGGGCTTGAACTCCGTATATGTAATGCTTGGGAGTACTAAATTTTGGGTCAAATTAATCAGCTAAATATATGATTAGTATTATAACTGCAATACACTAGGGTTAGGGGATTGTATTCCCGTCCTGTTTTTATCATACATAGTTTAAAGTTTTAAATTAGTTTTCATTAGCAGTTTAGGTAATTTAGTATAATTTCATCTTTTCATAATTTCACAATTGCATTTAGTTTAATCATTCCCAAAACCAAATCATTTTCTCTTTTTCTTTTTTAGAGTCAAAGTTAGGATTCCTTCGTCTTTTCCCGTCGTCACAACTTCGTTGTCTTAGTTCCCTGTGGATACGATCCCGACTTACCAGATTATTACTTGAGCGACAGGCTTGCACTCGAGCCTAGAGTGAACACACATTAGAGACACTTTCTGAGTCGCGTCAACAAGTCCTAGATAGTAGGGGCACTGCCAAAAAAATTTCCCTTGCAATTATACATGATACCTGAGTCGCTTTGAGGAGAGAGAAGTCAGTAAACTGTGAGATATCCATAGCATGAAAGAATCTGTAATTGGAGTCGGCCATAATAGAGCCTATGGAATCCTTTGCCCTATTTTTACAACCGAGTAAACAATTGGTTGAGACCGTCAAATGGGCCATCCGAGAAGCAAGTGTGATATCATTGGAAATATAAATAGCTTGGTTAGTGGTGATTTTGGATGAGTAGTACTTATTGTTCTTCTTGTTTATTGGAGGAAGGAAGATACTAGCACCCTCAAGTAAGTTTTTTCTCTATTTTGAACCCTCGGCCTCACCTGGCCCCCCAACTGTTATCTTTTCAACTAGGGCAGAAGAATAAATTTTTTCCATGGTCATTTTATTCAGAAGGTTGGTTAGGTTTGGGGTGACCATTATCCAAATTTCTTTTGAATATTTATTTGGAAGACCTGTAAATAAAGACAATAAGCAATATCAACATTTAAATGAAAGATGATAGTACAATTAATAAAAATTTCTACTTACGTATCTCATTTAGGGGTCAACCCTTAAACCAGTCTTGACCCAGAGTGTTGGGTCTGTTAGCTCTTTGAAGATAATAAGCCCAGCCTTCTGTCCATAAGTCCTCAAAGGATTAATCTTTTCAAGATCATTTTTTCTTATTTCAGGATAAATCCTAGTCGATATTGATACAATGTCCTATTTTTTGGGAACTCTTGGATCGGGAGCACTAGAGGGGAATTGGTATCGAACTCCTAAGCGTCCAACACGAAGAAATATCAAGGTTTCTAGTTATGATTCAAAGTTTTATTCGCAAGTAAAACTTTTTTATCTAATGTTTGTGCTACGAGATGAAAGTAGCAAGGCTGAATCTTTATTGGGGATACAATATAACATGCTCTGAAAATGTTTATAGGAACATCAGATTGAAATGACAATTTTCACATTCGGATAAAGCCAAAGATAATTCTCCACGCACTTGGAGAAAGTTGAGCTAGTGAAAGACCCATGCTGGCAATGCTGACTCTTACATTTATATGAATTGGTAACCTGAATCCTATCTTAAATATTTGCTCATTGGCAACTACGCTTTCCATCTTTGTTATTAAAGGCTCTCTCGTCCTGAGACGGGAATCTCATGTTGATGGAGGACTTTATCCCATATAGGTGCCTCTACGTAAGATTCTCCCAGATAGTACATGGAAAGATCGAAGAATACGAAGTCTTAAGAGGTTCTTCCTTGTCATCGGTCTCATCCCCAATATTCACTGCAGTTACATTACTAAGGAACCTTGTAGTGAAATTGGCAACAGTCATTAATGATAATGGAACAACCATTGTAGGTTGCTTGAAAGCCACCTCGACTCTCATCTCATCGTCATCTGAGATCTCCTAAGATTGGGATGTTTGGGGTTACTGTAGTGTTAGACTCGATAACATCATGGTCATCCAGATAATACCTTAGGACTTTTATGGCCTCTTCGAATGAGTCATCCATCTCAGACTCCTTGGATAAGGAGGGACTATAACCCTCAGATAAGGTTAAAGATAACAAGTGTTAAACATTCAGTCACTATTGATTTTAATGACACTAGGCTCGGCTAGGGAATGTTATGTATGAAGTGGGGGAGGAGAAATACTGATAAAGAGGTTGGTTCAATCGAATGACTAGACTCTTCTTCGGCTCTACGTCTAGCATTCGCCTCAACCTTGCGGATCTCCCTAAATATTGTCTCTCTCAAATGTGGGAAATGCTCACAAAGATCGTATAATATTTTGTATATTCAAACATAAAAATTTTGACCTCAGTTGACTAAAAGATTAAAAAGAAGAATTTCAACCGTTTTTAGTAAAAACTAGTCAAGATCAAATGAGAAAGCCACCAGCGAAGACAATCGAATGCCCGCCAAAAACTAAATCGATGACAGAAAATCTAAACTCTCTCCAAAATAGACTCCTCTCAACCCTATAAAACCTAAAAACTACTTCAAGATCACCAAATAAACCCTAAAATAGCCACCAATGGTGGCTAGAAAACATGCACTTCACTGAAAAAAGGATCAAAACAAAAATGAAGTAATAGAGAGCAAGATAAATGAAATGGAATAGAGAAAATTATTACCTAGGTGATGGAGGAGAATTTGGGACGAAAAAGAGACACTAAGATCGCTTGGAATGAGGTAGTTCCAAGGGAGTCAGAATAAAAGTTTAGGTTACTGCAAAAATCTTGAGAGCGGGAGATGAACGTTTGGAGAAGAAAGAGAAAAGGTTAAATTTTTTGTATTTAAAAGGGGAAATGATTAGGCATAATTTCCAAGGCCCACATCATTATGGCACGAATTCCAGGCAGGCATGCTACTATCGCTCCTTGAAATACATGCCAAGCCACCCATATATTGAAATGTGTCCAGTAAAGGATGCTCGAACATCATATTTATCTTGGATGCAGTAGAAAAATTCACAACATCTGCACAAATCGTTCACGTCTATAAGGTAGCCTATTACAGTGGAGGTTATTTCATCATTCGGGTCAGGAAACTATAGCTCTTAGTATCCCTTAAATACTAAGGATTATTGGGTGATTGATGTACATAAGTATGGCCTTGTCTGGACAAGACTCAATCCAGACTGACGACCTCTACCCGATGCTAGTCAGACTCATCTACATATGGGCCCACAATATAGAGGCAGATGTCAATACCTCTTGAACTCCAATACCTCACCATAATAGTAGTTGTAATCATATCGAAAGGCTACGCACATGTGCTTCACAAGTGTTGGTTGCTATATGCAATCACACGACCTTAAATAACATTGACAAGATGAAACATGTCTATAATTTCCTGGCGTGTCTTATAGTCACGGCTTTGCCATGTATCGGTTTCCTATGACACTAGTATGCCTAGTCCTTCATTTGGTTCTTGGAAAAGTTCCACAACCTCGGTCTTATTCCCATAAAAGATATCTTCAATAGTCTCGACCTCGTCGAGACTTCTATAGCAGATGTTAGTGATTCACATGGAACATGTGACTTGTATGTCACCAAGCCACGTGGACCAAATATATTCAGAAGATCAACAACTCACGTGAGGTAATATTTCATCATCATTACACACATGTGTGGAAGACATGTGGCGCTCTATCATTGTACATCCCAGCTTGTTCACACCGGGTGCATGCTTGGGGGTGACATGGTACGTCCCTAAGCCTATATAAGGCCACTTTATCTTCTTTATTAAGGATCTAACAATTCATAATATGACTGAAACTCTACCCAATTGTAATTTAGAGAGAGAAAGATTAAGTGTATGTAACAATGGCCTTCAGTGCCTAGTAGTGATACAAAAACACAATCACCTTGCATAGTGGAGTAGGCCAAGGCCGAACCACTTACATGCCTATGTCTTATATCTGTCTCATGCACTTTTCTCTCCTACACACACACACACACACACACACACACACACACACATATATATATATATATATATATATATATATATATATATATATATATATATATATATATTACTGACATTGCTAGACCTAAGCTGCACATGTCATTGAGAGGGTGATTCTTAACATCATCAGGTCATAATTATCATTTTAATTTTCCACGGTTCCATTGGATTTATACTTATAATTATGAAATTTATTTTAGGATTTCATTGCTGAAATGAAAATATAAATTTTGCATTGATATATAAATTGGATATATTCATGTGACAAAACATTGAGTTGTCTAGTTCATCAAGTCAAATAGACTTGATTCGTCTTGAGTGAGGCGCGATCTATATTAGGTTAAATAAACCTAGAATATGCAGATTGAAGATCATGCACCGCCTCCCATTTGAAGATTCCAAATCCACACCTTCAATTGAAGGTTGAAGTTATATCCCTTTTGATTGATTGTGAATTTTAGAAGGCTATCCATATATGTGCATGTTTTTTTTTTCTTCTAAAAATGCTTTTGAAATTGCACTTATTTTAAAAATGCGACAATTTTAATAAAAAAGGGATTCAATTGACTTTTTCTAAGTCTTTGAGGATTTTAAATATATTAAAATATTTGTTTGAATTAGCCAATCCTATTTTAATTTTGAATAGATTTAAAAAGAATTTTATACAGTGTTCATTCTCATGACTCCTTTTGTTGTCTGTGTTCATTCACCCATTTTATACTACTGTATTTTTATCTAGTGCACATGGTGTTGGCACGATGTCCATAATGGGCAGAATTCTGTGCACGGTCATATCTAACTGTCTGCATAACTGACCTAGATTTTTGAAGTTTTTCTATAAATAAGCCAAATTCTGTTTCATTTGTTGGTGATAAGAAACCTCATTATTTAAACATTTCTCTGAGATATTTTTCTAGGTAAATAGTATTTTACTTTGCCTCTTATTCAAAATACTTATTCCTTCCTTTTAGGATAATTAGATATTTATTTGTGATATATTGCCTTTCTGAGTGAATGGAGAGTGCTTTGGATCAGATCAGACATTAGCTTTGTAATTAAAATAAATCCTTTGGTGAATTGCATATCTAATACTCCTTGATCTAAAATTAGAGTCATCTTATTCCATTGGATAGTTAGAGTTGTGGCGCGACATCAAGGGAGATGAGAGTTCTTCATTCAATTCATGGAGCTTGCATTGGATTTTCATTTTCTATGGAGGAGAGTGTAAAGATTCATAGCTAATTATATGAAAGCTTTTGTGTGAGAGGTACCTTCTTGGCTTTTGTAAATTTCTTTTTAAGTAGAAATGAAAGTTCTGAGTGTGTCGAGATTTTTTAACACCTAGTGGCATTTTTTCATCGTAGACCTTATGTTATGTTGATTTGAGTTTGTTGGTACACATTTGATCTCACAAACCTCATTGAGTTTAATTTCTATCTTATGATTTTCTTAAAATTCGGTAAAGTTTAGTAGATCTAAGTTTTTTCAACTATATTCACTCAATCTAAGTTGTCTGTTATTGATAACTAAATATGTCATCCATTTATGAACACACACGTGCGATGGAAACCCTCGCAAACACATTAAGATATACTTAAGGACCAATAGTAGGACTCGATCTATAAAGACATCCATGACTTAATGCCTTAACAAGTCACAGACTATGCTGCTTCTTTTTATGCCTTAAACACATAATACCATGACCTAATACCATAAAAGTCCACAACCTAATATTTTAACAGTGGTGGCCACATCAGCTCAACATAAATACCTTCAATATAGGCCGCAGATGCTTACACATCAGCCAAGGACTGTCAGCTATCCATTTTCTAGAAATATTTCTTCACATTAACCTTATTCACAAGTCACGTGTGTTATCCACATTATGCCCCTAACTGAATCCTATATATAGAGGTGCTCACCTATTATTTGGAGAGAAACTTCAGTTCAACAAAGCTCGGCCCAATCCGGTCCTCTCCATTGTATTCATACATGTGAGACATGACTTTGATCACCACCTCTGACAAACCCATATCATAACATTCGTAAACTCATAGTAGATTACGATATAAGGTTGCAAACTTCATTAAATATGACATCTATTGTTACGCATTTAATCGCATTTTCTGCTTTAGTGCACCTATAAGTATCCAATCATGTATACTTAACATAGATCTAATGAGACTTAGGTTCAAAAGTGGACGTCTGCTTGTTTAAATGACTTAACTACTCTATATCATGTGTTTATCTCTCTTTCTTTCTCTTTCATCCTCATTTATACTTTTTATTATTGAGTATATCTTTAATGGCATTGTTTACATAGTAGTTACATTATTTTGACAACAATATTTTGCTCCCATCTCTGAGAAATGTAATGTTCTAACGAGATTCTCATAATTCGATTCGAATAAGACTTATTTTATTCATAAGAATCCCTAAATCTACATGGTATAGCTAAAATTTTGGTGCCTATACCCAAATTTATATAAATCATAGTTAGGGTTTATTTTAAATTTCATATTTATTTTTCCAACCCTAGTGTATGGTTTTCGAGCATATCCATTTTTGTGGCCACTAAAGGAAGGAAAATGGAAGAGGTGAAGAAAATAAAGCATGAGGCTTAGGTAGGGTGATCATATAAAGAATTTACTCCTCTCAACTATGAGTTGGAGACTTTCTTGCATAGATTTAAGGCAAAAAAATCATTAAATGGCCAGAGAAGTTGAAGAATCTTATCATCTGAAGAGAGAAAAATAAGTGTTGTGAATTCCAAATTGATCACGACCATATTACCAAAAATTTAATTTGCCTAAATAAGGAGGTTGAAACGCTAGTCACACAAAGGATGATGGGAAGGTTGACATGAGTCGCAACCACCACGAGTAACTGAAAGGCTACAACCTCCAAGTCATTTTGACAGAGATTTTTAGTAATTTTCCACTTCTTGTAATTATTACAAGGCTGAAGCTAAGCTAGAAAGGAAAATTATATACCCCTTCAAATTAATATTAATGAAAATTAATAGTTAGAAATGAATCCTTTGTCATTTTTCTCAACAGGTTTAAAGAAAACCTACCACCAATCACACTTCAAAACAACTATTATGGGTGGGGATCACTAGGTCATAAGGAAAGACCACGACTACAAATGGCACATGCCCATAAAAGGTTGTGAAGGCTGAGGTGACCATAAAATTAGGAGCTTAGATATGAAGCTCGATTTATTTCGAAAAAACATAAGTTATAAAAATGTATACTTTGGTTACATAAATGAAACTTGGTCCGCATAGATATCTAAAAGAAAAGAACGTCATGCTAGCGGTTCTAGTCAGAACATCGAGAAAGTTGTAGCCTAATTGGAGTGAGTGTATTTTAGTAGACTTGGGGTAGACTCCATAATATCACACCCTCACTTATTAAAAAATTAGAACAATCCTGGGGGTCTATTAAACATACCCCATATGCCTGGGGAGGCTCCTAAAATATACCTTAGCGTGTTTTGAAGATTTCAA
The DNA here is from genome assembly GCA_949130495.1 of Sambucus nigra. Classification (NCBI taxonomy): domain Eukaryota; kingdom Viridiplantae; phylum Streptophyta; class Magnoliopsida; order Dipsacales; family Adoxaceae; genus Sambucus; species Sambucus nigra. The sequence goes on along the minus strand of OX422210.1, from coordinate 458,437,657 downwards.
GTAAGAAGATTGCGGCCACTAATATAAGATCGCAAATGTGGATCAAGACCATGCCAAAAGGATTAAGGGATACTAATACCCCATAGACCTTGAAGTTGTATCAAAAAGGTTATAGCCGCAATTAGGCTCACTTTCACATGGTCATTCACAATATCACATTCAAAACTACGGCAAATAGAAGTCAAGTAAAAATTATGTCACCTAATATACCAAGGTAACTACTCTTCAACCTGGAGGATGCGACTATAATCAAGATAGGATTCAATATGAGCCACTATTATAGTCAAACAAGTATTTAAAGTGGAGCCTCAAAGGTTACAAGATAGATCCGCGAGCTTTGGAGTTCCAATCTAAAACCTCATTGCAAACTGCCAAGTATACAACCACAACCAAGTGCGAGAGGTCTTTCAAAAAGGACATGCACCAGAGTTTCAAGGGGGTTCAGATGTGGTGCTAGAGTATCAGTGGAAGAGAGATATTCAGCGTCACCTATTCATGGTAGATTGCAATGAGGTGCAGAAGCAAATGCTAGCCACTTTTAGGTTAGTGGGAGCAGCGCTATAGTGGTGGGAGTTAATCACCACAGTTGAGGAAAGGGATACATTAACTATTACAGAGTTTTGGGTTGGGTTCGATGGCCAGTATTTCTCGCCAGCAGTTGAGGCTGAGATGAGGAGAAAATTCAGTGAGGTGACTCAAGGGGACCATTCAATGGCCGATTACGAGGAAGAATTCACTCATTTGGCAAATTTTATACCGGATGAGGTAAGCAACGAAGAAAGAAAGAAGTCGAGGTTTATCTCTTCCACATAAAAGGAAGCAGAAGTGGAGTGGAACCCAACCAATCGGGTAAAACAGGAGGGAATAGTACCAGTGGGATATCCCTGCAGCAGACATGGGGACATCAGGGGCAGGATTTCCAGTAGGGGAATCAGGCCAAATGATTTAGATCTAGGGGATATCGACAGGGTGGCCAAGACTTCTGACAAGGCTAGCAAGGAAGGGATTAGTGGTAGGGTGAATTTATTAGGAGGTGTTTCATTTGTGGGGAGGAGGGACATGTGAAGAGATTTTGTCCTAAGTGGGGCAGGGGTCAACTACTGGATGAGGTTTTGGATGTACAACCACTACAACAAGTCATGGGTGAGTTCGGGCAGGGGGAAGCCGCTCAAGAACCTGAGGATCATCCTTTGTAGCTAGAGTATGGAGGTAATTATCTTTTTATCCTATGGGCATGGGGTATGTTTTGAGTGACAGTGAGGGTGTCACATAATAAAATTTATTTTCACTAGATTTCGCGGGTAAGTCGAATTTAGTGGGTACGCTGGCTGTAGCAGCCACATTACATATATATATTTCCGTGGGGTAGCAGATTTATGTGGTGTTTACTACGAGAGAGTGGGGGTGTACACAGAGAGGAGATTAGTATTATGCGAGGAGTTAGTACTTTTGAGAATTATAGGAGTAGGGTAGATGATTTTTACAAACATCAGCTGGATAGAGATGGATTTCAACTATTTTGGATAGTGAGGGTAAGTTTTGGTGTTCGCGACACCAGGGTATAAATGACTTTTATTAGGTGTCAACTGGGAGGGCGTCTAGCCCATATATATATATATGTTGTATTGTGTGGTGCGATAAACACATAATGATGTCTTTTGTTCTCATATTTCATCCCGATAAGTAGGGGTGTCTACTGAAGTGAATCAGGGTGGTTATATTTACTTTCGAGCAGGGAGCGATATCTCAGGGTTTATTTTGCGCAAGAACTAGTGATAGTAAGGGCGCGATGTTTTATGTTGTCTTTTGTAGGAAAAGAGTTGGCGTGTATGCTTTTGTGTTAAGAGACAAGTATTTGGGGGTATGTGCTATGGACTGAGGGTCTAACAAATCTCAACGACCGATAATCTTAGGTAGTAGTGTATCGAGGGGGTTATTTGTTTGGATTTCCCTTGCGAGACATCCCAAACATGAAACTTAGCGCAACGTTGGAAGTGGCGAGATGTTTGGTCGTTAGTACATGGATTGGGTACCCCGGCTATTATTCACATATGTGATATGAATACGGGTTGGAAATTATATTATGGGTTATGGCTAGCATAGTCGGGTAACTTTTGTGCGGTTAAGCACGGGGACGGGGTGTATGGGCACACTGGTTAATTAGGTAACTTTTGTGCGGTTAAGCATGGGTACAGTGTGTATGGGTGCCCTAGGTAATTAAAATGCATAATTGTGAAACTCGTAATTAGAATCGGGAGAACTAGATGTAGCGATCTTAGAGGCTCAGGACTAGAGAGCGCTATTGGAAGCTTGAAGCACTAGGCTTATCTTAATTTTGAGGATAGAATTCCTTTGTGGGGGGGGGGGGGGGGGGGAGTATTAACACCCCGTAACGTTGAGGGTTTAGCACTTAATTATTTTTGGGACATATAAAAATATTTAAATTGGAGAAACTTAAATTTATGATTGGGAGAATTTATTTGAGTGGGAAGAATTATTTATATTTGGCGACTTTAAGTTTAATTGTTCGAAATTTTGTGTGTCGCATTTTGAAGTCAAAATTAAAGAATGTTATAAAGTATTTCGGATGACAATTCTGAGTACGTGGTTGAGTCCGAATGGGTAAAGATAATTAGAAAAGAGTACTCGGGGGTAGTAATCGGGTCTCGGGGCATTTTTGGGCATAGCCGGGACCACACGGGGGGATTTGGCCATTTTAATTAGGCCCATGTGACCAAAAACGGGATTAGGGGTTTTAAACCTAATTGAGGGAGGAGTGTTGAATGACAATTAACAAAATTCTAAACCTAGGGTTTGAGAGAGAAAAAGAGGAAACAAATTAAGAACAAATTGGGGATCGTTTGGAGGCAAATCGATGGACAAAGTGAGTGTTCGTGAGTGTTCGTCATCAACCATTCTCTGCACCAACGGATCAGACTCCACGAAAAATTCCAGGCAGCTGATTAACTATTGTGATTCTTAAAATAGGTGATAACCAATTCATATTATGGCAGGTGTATATGAAATTCGTTTTGGTTGTGTAGCTATAATTGAAAATGGGTTTTTCTGAATTAGAGTAATGGATAGATTTAATTACTCAATGAATGCTAAGTTAGGAATTGAGACTGTTGAGATTGGATTGAAGGGTGAGTTATTCAGTAAAACGAGACCCGATTGAAAAACCCAAAATCGGATATACCCAGAGTTATATATTAATTTGATAATAAATTAAGGTCTCTAGGGTGTTTAGAACCTTTTTCTTATGAGGTGGTATTGCTAGTTGTTCTTGGGTTAGAACAGGGGACTAGATGAAACCTTGGGGAAAATCATCAATGGAGAAACTGAAGGTCGAAGAAGGAACAGACCTGTTCGATCGATCGATCGATGGAAAGGATCGATCGATCGATGGTCCTAGTTTTTCGGTAGATTATCTAGTTTATTATATAAAGGGAAATTAATTTAAGATTTATTCCCCTACTTTTTATTTAGTGATAAATGCATATGCAACATATATTCCTTAGCAATTATAAGGGGATATAATTGGGTTTAAGAGGGTAATGATTGAATGTCTCAAGGGATAAAATTTGGGAAATAAATTTTAGTATTAATTTCAAACTCGGAGAAAATGTTCAGGAACTATAGTTGAGTGGCACTACATTATTGAATGGATTGAGGTGTAATTAATGAATTAGGGGACGAAATATAGAATTAGGTATTAACGATGGTACGGGCCAAGCGAGTGAGTCCGGGTATAATGGTTGAGCGACACCAGGTATTATATTAATTAATGTGTAAATTAATTTAATTAGAGTCTGACCGAAGACTCGGGAAGGAAATAAATTTATTAATGAGAAAATTAATTAATTTGAGTCGGACCATAGACTTGGGAATATAGAGGATAGTGTTACGAGTTTCAGTACACGGTAAAGCCGAGATTTTTATTATATATATACGGTGTGGTGATAGTATATATATGTATGTGCTTTATGTGTGCTATTAAATATGAGTGACTAGATATTTATTTAATTTATGTGCTTTAGTGCTATCAAGGGAGGTTGTGCGGTGTTGGTGAATCCCCTAGCTTTAGGAGTAGGGCGAGTATATCCCCAGGTCATAGTGTACGGTATATGGGTGAGGGGATTATCTCACTTTCAGGGAAGGAATATGACTACCTCCACTACGTTTATATTTTGGTCCAGGTGGGTGAACGATTCTGACTTGGGTAATGAGATTATGTGAGCATACCTAGTGAGATAGCACTTAAGAGGAAATCATCCGGCGAGGGTATACTCGTAAGGATGGATATACATTGGACACATGTGGGGATGTTGTGGTATAATTACGTATATAATTGTATAGAAGATAATATACGGGTATTAAATACATGTTGCAAGAATGAATGTAATTTATATAACTAGTGAAACTGTTATATAATTTATTTAAAAAGGATAGTTTATGGAAGATAATCATGTGATTGTTGTATTATAAATTTTATGTGTATGATGGGAAAAAGATTATATATGACATTAAATACATAGCTGAGAAATTGTATTTACTTATATTACTTGCGTCACAATTATATGACATTATATTAAGGGAATTTATTAGGTTAGTGTGAAGGATAACTTATAACTCATGGATAATAATAGTTGGTTTAGAGTATAATGGCAAGGGGAGATTATACCAGGACTGGTTGGATGGGTTGTACAACTAGGTGGGGTTAAGGGAACCTTTAGGTGTGCACATTAGTGGAGAGGTGAGTATGTCATCAAGAGAGTGCGATACTAACTTAAATATGAAGAGCATTCATACATTTTTAATTACTACAGTTAATTCACTTGCTAAATATTTTCAAAATGTTTTGGGTTCTAACCCTTGCTATGAAACTATTTTCAAAACCTTTTAGGTTTCCAGCCACAGGGATGACAGAGTTGAGATTTTATTCCAAGGAAACATAGCTGCGACACATGTGGATGCTAGAATGAGATTGGATTAGACGCATCGTTCATTCCTTCCTAAAGTAGGAATCATATATCAGTTTCTATTTTACTTAGGGCTTATCGCCCAGACTTTTCAATAGAGTGTTCAGATTTATATTTTCAGTTTTTGGATGATTGTTATTAGACTATTTACTTTGGTGGCCAATGGTTTATTCGGCAAGTAGTTTAATTATTTATTCAGTTGATTTAATTCAGTCATTGTGTATGACTCATATTATCTTTTCGCATGCTATTGTTTTGTTTAATTAAAAAGATAAAAATTTGGCACCGGCTTTTTGGAATACTAGGTGGTTAGTAACTTTTAAAAAAGTTTTCGACATTGATGCTAAGAATGAACCAACTGGGATTCGTGTTTTAATTTGGTATAGGACTGATCACCAGATATTTTATTAGGCGAGGTGTCACAGATGGTATCAGAGCATCAGGTTCAAGTGTCCTTAGGATCTGCGCAACTTTTCACGTTTCAGCTTAGCATTCTTTGATATTGAGCCCAATCATATGATTGTTGTATTCTTATACGTATTCATAATTACATTCTTCGGCCAATTACTTTATAATTGGTGGTGAACTCATACGATTCAATTCTCATTTTAGATGCCACCCAGGAGAGATAGAGTAGCTAGGGAAGCAGGGGGAGATGAGACTAGAGAGGATCATCAGGAGACAGAGTTACCGCAATAACTACCAGAGATGATTTTAGCGGCACATGTAACTGAATTAGTGGCGCAGGAAGTTGAAGTGATGATGATCGTAATGGAAAAGTACTCTCCACGAGATCAGCCACAGGTGTTAGTGGTACCATATTTTCAAGCCCACCCGGGGCCATCGAAACTGCAACAAGTACGAGAGGTCCTTCAAAAAGGAAATCCACCAGAGTTTGAAGGGGGTTTAGATGTGGTGCTAGAGTGTCAGTAGAAGAGAAATATTCAGCGTCACCTACGCATGGTAGATTGAAATGAGGTGCAGAAACAAATGCTAGCCACTTTTAGGTTAGTGGGAGCAGCGCTATAGTGGTGGGAGTCAATCACCACAGTTGAGGAAAGGAATACATTAACTATTGTAGAGTTTTGGGTTCGGTTCGATGACCAGTATTTCCCGCCAGCAGTTGAGGAAGAAATGAGGAGAAAATTCATTGAGGTGACTCAAGGGGACCGTTCAATGGCCGATTACGAGGAAGAATTCACTCTTTTGAAAAAATTTATACTGGATGACATAAGCAATGAAGAAAGAAAGAAATTGAGATTCATGGATGGGTTAGTCTGGAGGATGAGGCAACATTTGATTGGTAATCCCTCATTAGTAGCTTATACGGACGTTGTTAATGCAACACTCCCACACTTCCAGGAATATCGCTTCTACATGAAAGGAAGCAAAAGGGGAGTGGAACCCAGCCATTCAGGTAAAACAGGAGGGGATAGTACCAGTAAGATACCCCAGCAGCAGACATGGGGACATTAGGGGCAGGATTTCCGACAGGGTAATCAGGCCAAACGATTTAGATCTGGGGGCTATCGACAGGGTGGCCAGGACTTTCGACAAGGCCAACATGGAAGGGATCAGTGGCAGGGTGAATTTATTAGGAGGTGTTTCGTTTGTGGGGAAGCGGGACACGTGAAGAGAGTTTGTCCTAAGTGAGGCAGGGATCAACTACAGGATGAGGTTCTCGATGTACAACCACTACAACAAGTCATGGGTGCGTTCGGGAAGGGGGAAGTCACTCAGGAACCTAAGGATCATCCTTTGCAGCTAGAGTATGGAGGTAATTATCTTTTTATCCTATGGGCATGGGGTATGTTTTGAGTGACAATAAAGGTGTCACATTATAAAATTTATTTTCAATAGATTTCACGGGTAAGTTGAATTTAGTGGGTGCGCTGGCTGTAGCAGCCACATTACATATATATATTTCCATGGGGTAGCAGATTTTTCTGGTCTTAACTACGAGAGAGTGGGTGTGTACACAGATAAGGGGATTGGTATTATGCGAGGAGTTACTACTTTCAAGAATTATGGGAGTAGGGTAGATGATTTTTCCAAACATCACCTAGATAGCTATGGATTTCAACTATTATGGATAGTGAGAGTAAGCTTTGGTGTTCGCGACACCAGGGTATGAATGACTTTTACTAGGTGTCAACTGAGAGGGCGTCTAGCCCATATATATGTGTGTGTATATGTTTTATTGTGTGGTGCGATAGACACATAATGAGATCTTGTGTTCTCATATATCATTCCGGTAAGTAGGTGTCTCTACTGAAGTGAATCAGGATGGTTATATTTATTTTTGAGCAGGGAGAGATAGCTCGGGGTTAATTTTGCGCAAGAACTAGTGATAGTAAGGGCGCAGTGTTTTATGTTGTCTTTTGTAGCATAAGAGTAGGCATGTATGCTTTTGTGTTAAGAGATAAGTATTTGGGGGTATGTGCTATGGACTGAGGGTCTAACGGATCTCAACGACCGACAATGTTAGGTAATAGTGTATCGGGGGGGTTCCTTGTTTGGATTTCGCTTGCGAAATGTCCCACGCATGAAAATTTGTGCAACGTTTAAAATGGCGAGATGTTTGGTCATTAGTACATGGGTTGGGTACCCTGTCTATTATTCACATATGTGATATGAATACGGGTTGGAAGTTATATTACGAGTTAGGGCTAGCATAGTCGAGTAACTTTCATGCGGTTAAGCACGGGGATAGGGTGCATGGGCACCTTAATTAATTAGGGTAACTTTCGTGCGGTTCAGAAAGGGTACAGGGTGTATGGGTCCCCTAGGTAATTAGAATGCATAATTGTGAAACTCGTAATTAGAACCGGGAGAACTAGATGTAAGAATCTTAGAGGCTCGGGACTAGAGAGCGATATTCGAAGCTTGGAGCGCTAGGCTTATCTTAATTTAGAGGACGAAATTCCATTGTAGGGGGGGGGGGGGAGTATGTAACACCTTGTAATTTTGAGGATTTAGCTCTTAATTATATCTGGGAGATATAAAAGTACTTAAATTGGAGAAACTTAAATTTATGATTTGGGGAATTTATTTGAGTGGGAAGAATTATTTATATTCGGCGACTTCAAGTTTGATTGTTCGAAATTTTATGTGTCGCATTTTGAAGTCAAAATTAAATAATGTTATAAAGTATTTTGGATGACAATTATGAGTGCACGATTGAGTTCGGATGGGTCCCAATAGTAAAAAAAGAGTACCCGGTGGTAGTAATCGGGTCTCAGGGCATTTTTGGCCATTTTAATTAGGCCCATATGACCAAAAATGGAATTAGGAGTTTTAAACCTAATTGAGGGAGTGTTGAACGACAGTTAACAAAATTCTAAACCTAGGGTTTGAGAGAGAAATAGAGGAAACAAATTAAGAGCAAATTGGGGATCGTTTGGAGGCAAATCGAGGGACAAAGTGAGTGTTCGTCATCAACCATCCTCTGCACCAACGGATCAGACTCCACGAAAAATTCCAAGAAAGTGGTTAATTGTTGTGATTCTTAAAATAGGTGATAACCAATTCATATTATGGTAGGTGTATATGAACATTCTTTTTGGGTGTGTAACCATAAATGAAAATGGGTTTTTCTAAATTAGAGTAATGAATAAATTTAATTACTCAATGAGTGCTAAGTAAGGAATTGGTACTATTGAGATTGGATTGTAGGGTTTATTACAATATGTATTGGTTGTTAAGGTGACTGAGAATGATGGGGTTGAATTTGGTAAAACAAGACCCATGTGAAAAACCCAAAATCGGATATACCGAGAGTTAAATATAAATTTGATGATAAATTAAGGTCTCTAGGATCTTTAGAACCTTTTTCTTATGAGGAGGTATCGCTAGTTGTGCTTGGGTTAGAACAGGGGAGGAGATGAAACCTTGGAGTCATAAATGGTGAAACAGAAGGTCGAAGAAGGAGCAGACTTGTTCGATCGATCGATGGATGGAAAGGATTGATCGATCGATGGTCCCAGATTTTTGGCAGATTGTCTAGTTTATTATATAAAGGGAAATTAATTTAAGATTTATTCCCCTACTTTTTTTTAGTGATAAATGCATATGTAGCACATATTCCTTAGCAATTATAAGGGGATATAATTGGGTTTAGGAGGGTAATGATTGAATGTCTCAAGGGATGAAATTTGGGAAATAAATTTTAGTATTAATTTCAGACTGGGGGGAAATGTTCGGGAACTGTAGTTGAGTGGAACTACATTATTAAATGGATTGAGATGTAATTAATGAATTAGGGGACATAATATAGAATCAGGTATTAACGATGGTACGGGCCAACGAGCGAGCCCGGGTATAATGGTTGAGCGACACCAGGTATTATATTAATTAATGTATAAATTAATTTAATTGGAGTCGGACGATAGACTGGGGAAGGTAATAAATTTATTAATGAGAAAATTAATTAATTCGAGTCGAACCATAGACTCAGGAATATACAGGATAGTGTTACGGGTTTTATTACGTGGTAAATCCGGGATTTATATTATATATATACGACGTGGTGATAGTATATATATGTATGTACTTTGGGCGTGCTATTAAATATCAGATACTGGATACTTATTTAATTTATGTACTCTAGTGCTATCAAGGGAGGTTGCGCGATGAGGGTGAATCCCCTAGATTGAGGAGTAGGGTGAGTATATGCCCAGGTCATAGCGTCCGGTATATGGGTGAGGGGCTTATCTCACTTTCAGGTAAGGAATACGACAGCCTCCACTACATTTACATTTTGTGCCACGTTGGTGAGCGATTCCGACTTGGGTAACTAGGTTATGTAAGCACACCTAGTTAGATACCACTTTAGAGAAAATAATACGGCGAGGGTATACTCGGAAGGATGGATATACATAGTACATGTGTGTGGATGTTGTGGTATAATTACGTATATAATAGTATAGAAGATTATATACGGGTGTTAAATTCATGTTGCAAGAATGAATGTAATTTATATAACTAGTGAGACTGTTATATAGTTTATTTAAAAAGGATAGTTCATGGAAGACAAGCATGGGATTGTTGTATTATAAATTTTACGTGTATGATGGGAAAAGGATTATATACGATATTAAATACATAAATGAGAAATTGTATTTACTTATATTGCTTGTGTCACAATTATATGATATTATATTAGGATAATTTATTAAGTTAGTGTGAAGGATAACTTATAACTCATGGATAACAATACTCGGTTTAGAGTAGAATGGAAAGGGGAGATTATACCAGGACTACTTGGACGGGTAGTACAACTATGTGGGGTTAAGGGAACCGTTAGGTGTGCAAATTAGTGGAGAGGTGAATATGTCCTGAAGAGAGTGCGACACTAACTTAAATATGAAGCGCATTCATACATTTTTAGTTACTGCAGTTAATTCACTTGCTAAATATTTTCAAAATGTTTTGGGTTCTAACCCTTGCTATAAAACTATTTTCAAAACCTTTTAGGTGTCCATCCACAGGGACGCCAGACTTGAGATTCTATTCCAGGGACACGTAGTTGCGGTACATGTGAATGCTAGCAGAGGCTTGGATTAGATGCATCGTTCCTTCCTTCCTAGAGTCAAAATCATCTATCAGTTTCAGTTTTACTTAGGGATTATCGCCCAGAATTTTCAGTACAGTGTTCATATTTATATTTTCAGTTGTTGGATGATTGTTATTAGAATATTTACTTTGGTGGCCGATGGTTTTTTCGGCAAGTAGTTTAATTATTTATTTAGTTGATTTAATTCAGTCGTTGTGTATGACGTATATTATCTTTCCGCTTGCTATTGTTTTGTTTAATTAAAAAGATAAAAATTTGGCACCGGCTTTGTAAATACTAGATGGTTATTAAGTTTTTAAAATGGTTTTCGACAGTGATGCTAAGAATGAACCAACTGGAATTCCTATTTTTATTTGGTATAGAACTGATCACCCAGTATTTTATTAGGCGGGGTGTCATAAAAATGTCCATGATAATATAAGTCAAACCAAGTCTAGGTATAGGCAACGTCCATAGTTAAAAAGTGAAGTAAAATGCATTGTGTAAAAAATCAACCAAATGTCTACGACATGTTATATGTAAACCTAAGACATACAAAGTCAAGAAAGGCAACAACCATCACTACACCAAATCAGCCCATTTGTCAAGGTCATTGACCTTGACAAATCCACCTTGTCAAGGTCAATGACCGTGACATTTCGAGGCGAGATAACTTTTTTTGTCACGGTCGTGTCAAGGTCAATGACCGTGACACGTTTGTCACGGTCATTGACCGTGACACATCCGTGACAATTTTGTCACGGACGTGTCACGGTCAATGACCGTGATAATTCTGGGCAGAATTTAAAAAAAATCTGCTATGCAGTATAGCCACTGCCACTGCCCAGTAGTATATTTATACCTGTTATAGCAACGTTGTACCTGTTCCAAACATCATATATCCGAACAAACTAAAGATAATGCAAATATATATTCAAATAAGAAACTATTTAAAAAGAAAAAACATCACCATCATTTTATGTCAAATCTACAAACTATTTGCATGGAAAAGAGATTTTGTACCGCGACGCTCGGGAACACCTCCTTATCCTTCCCTTCTCGTCCGAATAGCCACATAAGTATAGAGCATATGTGGCCTACCCTTAGGGCCACTCCCTGTCCCCTGAATTGAAATAAAGTAAAATTAGTATCCGCCCCTCAAATATAGATAAATATAAATCGTAATTGAAATCGAAATCGACATATAAATATAAATACATTACCTGTAGTGTCACTCAAACAGCTAACTTGAGCTCATATGGCACCTCGTTCCAACTAATGTACCCCGGGCAATCGTGTCAATTATAATTCTCTTCTTATCTAAACACTAAGAAATACAATAATCCAATGGAGTTATGCGTTGCAAATTCCTTCCAACCGTTGTGTAGCCAAAAATCAGCAGTTGAAGTTGTCAATTCCACCTTTCAATGGTCTCCCATGTTTTGCTAGAAGTTCCAAGTGGTGCGGTATGGAAAGTGGAATTGACAACTTCAACTGGTGATGTTTGGCTACATAACGGTTGGGAGGAATTTGCAGAGCATCGCTCCATAGGATTATGGCATTTCTTAGTGTTCGGATAGACGAAGAGATTCAGTCACCTCTCCACAAATAGGACACCCCAAATAACTATGTACTAATCACCTATTAAAGGTAAGAAGCGTATATTCATGGATTAGTATAAACAAAACTTAGATGTAGTTGTAATATTTATGTATTAATCTCCTCTCCACACACGCACACTACACAAGAGTGAAAATGATAAAGTGCAGATCAAGTAAAAGCATTAAAAATGGATGTTTCGATACAAATTGAAATATTTATTACAAATTGAAAAATTGTTTCAAATTCGGGTTATCATAAAAAATGGATTGATATTCGGTAGGAGCAGCCAAGTCATCCACACTACTATTTAGACGCCTTGGCGCGTGTTGGACAATTGACCACGGCTCGTTGTTGATATACTCTGAGTAAAACACTTGCTTAACCTTTTGAAATGCACAAACAAACGGCTCATCGCTCACGTGGTCGTTGCTCTTCATCTTGGACAAGTCAACCATGATCAAATTGGTGAGAGGATCAACTTTACAAGCATTTTTATCCTCAACTCTTACCCATTCACAGTAAAATACAACCTCTTTGAAGCTTATATAATCCAATTCAAATATATTTTGGATTACACCATAGTAAGTCATTTCAGCTTCAACGAGGTTTTTATCTTTTGCGCTCGCTCGAAAGAAAGTAAGAGCCTTGTATGAAATTCCCGAGTTCTGTACATTTGTACTTTCCTCGTACACTTTAGAGCCAAAAATGTAACCGTTCAATCGATACTTTTTGTACTCTTGTGCCACGAACAAGGGTCCAGTGGCTAGACGAGCAAGCCTTGATGTCGCATCACCCATCTTTAGGAGCTGAGAATATAGATAAATTAATTATATTAGTGGTAAAATTTGAGTGTAATGTAACGTTATATAACGACTGTTTTCATTATAATTACCTCTTGTGTCAACCATAGCCTAAATTCGCTGTCTGATTGTACCACTGTTTTTCGTCTTTTATTGTTCTCACAGGCTTCATATTTACTGCATATTACAAAATTAATCATGTATAAAATAATCTAAAATAATGTTAAACATTATAATATTCGAAACTAACTTTTTCCATTCTTTGACATCTTCATGTGTGTCAAATAGATAACGAGCTACTTGTTCATGTTGCAAATTCGTTAATTTCACTCGTTTTCCCATCACATTACCACCAACATCGAGGAATTCATCAGTGTCATCAACGCTGGTCGAGTCAGTCATATATTCCCGAGTATATATTGATGACTCCACGGTGATGTATTCCTCTGCAATTGATCCTGCAATATATCGCGTATTCTTGACGTAATCTTTAAAAACTTTCATCAATTTTTCAAACGGATACATCCACCGATATCTAACTGGACCACAAAGAAGTGCCTCATCGCATAGGTGTACCAACAAGTGAACACTTATGTCAAAGAATGCTGGGGAAAAGTACTTCTCCAATACCCAAATCGCTTCGTTCACAGCCAATTTTGCGGCCACTATGTGTTCTCGATTCACTACCTTCTCACACAAGAGGGAGAAGGTAATACTAATTTGCATAATAGCCCTACGCAAATCCTTGTGCTTGGAGAAACAGTGCTTAAACAATAGAGGAACCAATTGCATGATCACATGCCAATCGTGGGACTTACACTTATGTAAATCATGAGTAACATAATTCACAATCCTTTGCAAGTTGGTCGAAAAAGTAGATGGGCCCTTTAAATTATATATTGTGTCTAGAAGCACCTTCCTTTCCTCACTCGTCAAAGTAAACGCACCAGGGGGAATTATTGTCCTTCCCCTACTATCTTCTTTCAACCATAGTTGTGGTTTAAGTTTTAACGTTTTAAGGTCTTTTCGTGCATTTTCTCCATCCTTCGAATGACTCCCCCCAAGGCAAGTACCCACAATATGTTCAGCGAAGTTCTTCTCTGCATGCATCACATCCAATACATGGCGCACCAGGTTTTTCTTCCAATAAGGCAAGTCAAATAAAATTGACCTCCGAGACCATCCCTTTCTTATCTCAGTTTCATTCCCAGTTGGGGTCTTCTTATGCTTGACATTCTTAAATTTGGGATTCTTACTTGGCATATTTGGTCCACATTCAGAAGATTTACTTTCAATTTCTGAACCCGAAAGTTGTCTCGGCGGTGGCCTATGTTCAACTCCGTCCAATAAAAAATTGGAACCTTTCTCAAATCTGAAACTATGAGCTGGGGGTAAAAACCTCCTGTGGCAATGGTATACATTTTTTAAGCTAGAGGATAGACGAAGAGATTCAGTCTCCTCTCCACAAATAGGACACCCCAAATAACCATGTACTACACATCTGGATAATGTCCCATAAGCTGGAAAATCATGAATTGCCCACATCAACATAGCTTTCAGCGTAAGCTCTTCTTTTCTAAAAGAGTCAAATGATTGCACACCCTCTTCCCACAACTCATTTAATTCTTCTACCAAAGGAGCCAGGTAGATATCAATGTCTTCACTTGGTGCCTTTGGCCCAGGTATCAATAAAGCCATCATCGAAAATTCAGGTCACATACACTGTGAAGGAGGGAGGTTGAGTGGGGATAGGATAACTGGCCATACACTCTGATTGGTGCTTAGATTTCCAAATGGATTGAAACCATCTGTTGATATAGCCAAACGAATGTTGCGTTGTTCTCGAGCAAAATCGGGATACTCATAATTCATCCGCCGCCAGGCAGTAGAATCAATAGGATGACGCATGATATTACCCCTTACTTCTGCCCTAGCATGCCAAGTCATTGCCTCTGCAATCCATGGTACTGTGAAAAATCTCTTTAATCTAGGCCCAACGGGAAAATATTTCAATACTTTTTGAGGCACTTTTGAGCTTGTGCCTTCCTTACTAGTAGATTGGACATATCTAGGTTCATCGCATACCGGACAACGATCGATATTTTCATACTCCTTTCGGTATAGTATGCAGTCATACACACAAGCATGAATCGATTTATACTTCATTCCCAAACCTTTCAAACTGTTCTTCATAACAGGATAGCTATTTGGAAGTGTATTCACCTTGGGTAATAAGCCCTTCACCCATTTCAGAATTCCCGTCACGCTATTGCCAGACAAACCATACTGCGTCTTCAAACTGTGCAAACCAACCATGGCATCTAAAGTTGTTTGATCTTTCTCACAGCCAGAGTATAACGGTTGGGTCGCCTTAAATTTTAAACTTTGGTAGTCATCGTCAAGTTTTATCGTGTTATCTTCACGAGCACTTGAATCTTCTACATCATCAGTAACCTCATTCTACTCAGCTTCATAAACTCCGTACACATCATCAACTAAATCCTCTAACATACTATGATCTACGTCGTCCCCTTCTTCATCTATTCTACTTGTTGAAGGTTGTTGTGAAGGTTGGTCGGGGACAAAAGGAACTTTCAATTCACCGTGAAAACTCCAAAATCAATAACTATCTTGCATACCCGATCTTAACAAATGTAGTTTAACTGTTTTCCACTCAAACACTTTACCATTCTTACACCTAGCACACGGACACGAAAACTCTTCATCATTACGACATCTCTTTGCATATTTCACAAATTCGTTAGCACCTCTGCGAAACACATCCCCCATTCTATTAGTCTCACCCATCCACTCTTTGTATTTCGGATATCCCATCACAGCTACCACAACTAAACACCTATTAAAGGTAAACAAAACTTATATTTATAGTATGTTTAATTATCCTATTAAAGGGTAAGTGGTCCTATCCCATTCAAGAATGCATTTTTCTGTAATATACTTAACAGCTCATGCACATTGTTACGATTTGAAAAAAATTTGACAGCATATCCCCTTAGTTCTCCAAGTACACGACGTAGATTGGCAGGTGTGAGTGTTATTTCAATTGGTCAATCAAAATAACAGTCACACTTGTCAATCTAGTATGTACTCAGAGAACATTAAGATATGACTGCAGAACTTCCTCCAAAAGTAACAACTTTAAGCCAATAAGAATATTATACATAAATTATACAGTCTCAAACTGTCCAAACGGGACAATTCGAAAGATCTCATTACAGGGGTAATGACTCTCGAACGGGTCTAAGCGCTATTGAATGCATACGCATAAGAACTAGAATGCTAGTATCTATGCACACTATATTAAATTTCAAGTATGTTTTATATAATGGGTTAATTCAAATACAAAAATAAATTCATGGGTTAATTCAAATACAAAAATAAATTCATGTATTGACCACATACACACACACACACACACACTATCTAAGATGTTCTATAGGAAAAATAAATTCATGTATTAGCCTAATTAGATTATAAGGTTATCTCAATTTATATTTTTCTTTTTCTATCTAATAATTTTCAACGTAAGAGCACAGTACATAACGTATGTGTAAGTTCCGTCAATACCATTTCGTGTCAATTTTGTAATATTATGTTTTTTCCAAATATTTTAAAAGTTATTAAATGGGTGCCCCACCCCCACCCCCACCCCCTGCCCCCTCCCCCCGCCACACACACACGCACACCTACGCACCTACGCGCACACACACACACACACACACACACACCCCACCCCCCACCCCCTCCCCCAACCCCGACCGTGACAACTACATATATTGTTTATCAATAAAATTATGACATGAGATAATTATAATTGGAGAATAAATTTCATTATCATAAAGGGATAAATCCAACCAAGTACAGAGATTCTACAAATTAAAGTGAGAATTAAAGTTAAGAATTTCTAACAACATGCATGTATATGGATTCTAACTAATGATATTCCTAAAAACATACAATTGGCAACATTTTGTGAATTTACTAAACTTTATATAATATAATCAAATTCTGTTAAAAAATTATCTAGGGTTTTACCTAATTGAATTAATTTCATGAATAAAATTATTATCAATTTAAATGAAAATATCAATTATTATCCAATATTTTTGAATGAAATATTTATTTTGAATGAGTCACACACACGCACACCTACGCACACACACACGCACACCTACGCACCTACGCGCACACCCACCCCACCCCCTGCCCCCCTCCACCACCCCCTCCCCTACCACACACCACCACACACACACACACACACCCCACCCCACCCCCTGCCCCCTCCACCACCCCCTCCCCCACCACACACCACCACACACACACACACACACCCCACCCCGCCCTGCCCCCACTCCACCCCACCCCCTACCCCCACCCTGCCCCACCCCTCACACACGCACACACATACACACACATATATATATATATACATACACACATAAATATACACAAAAATATATATATAAATGGAAGAGAGAGAGAGAGAGAGAGAGAGAGAGAGAGAGAAAATCGACCTGAAAGTAGAGAGAGAGAGAGAGCAGCGTCGAGAGAGAAACGGTGCGGGAGGGAAAAAAGAAGAGGGTTAGGTTTTTTGCTGCGAACATTGTCACGGTCGTGTCAAGGTCTTTGACCGTGACAAGTATTTAAATTATTGTCACGGTCATTGACCGTGACAAGTCCGTGACAAGTAAATTTGTCACAGTCTTGTCACGGTCATTGACCGTGACAACTAATTTCCACGGTCGTATCAAGGTCAATGACCGTAACAAAAAATGCGTGTTTTTTGTCACGGTCAATGACCTTGACAAGGCTGGCCGGCTGAAAGGTGACAATTTGCCCATTTTGGTGTAGTGCATTTTCAAATTCCAAAACCTAATTGACAAACATCTAACGCATTAATTAAACAATTAGGATGGTTAAAATGAATATACCCTAGGTTTCTAGTCAAGAACATACCATGAACAACATATCGTGTTCTTAGCCTATCCAAACCCTAAATCTATTCAAAACCTCATATGTTTGGTATATAGAGACAAATCCAAAACACACAATCCATTCCTATAAGCCCTCGCTAACACCAAATCAACACAAAACTCTTCAAAACTAGATGTTCACCCTAAAATCATCAAAACCCAAAAACATTCTTTAGACCATGAAAACCCACAAATATTGGGATTTCCTTTTTTAAGATTATGAATCAAGTTATTACAGTCGATAACATTAATCTAACCATAATTCAATTCGGTGTATAAACGAAGAGAAGGATTCGTTGTTTACACTATCAATTTACTAGGTTGTAAAACCCCAAGCCCTAACCCTCTACATTATAATCTCTATAACCTACCAACATGAGTTTAGGGGTTCCATAAGGAAAATAAATGCATAAAAGCGAAGGAAAATGCAATTACAAGAAATATAATGGAAGAAAATGAAGCAAGAAACAGAGAAACATAACTTCATATCAAGAAAATAAGCTCACCGAAATAAGATTTGAAATCTTATCAAAAATCGCTCAAGTACTTTCGAAAATCTCCAGGACCTTTGCTATATAATTTTGGATAGGAGAATGAGGCCAAGGACCTTCCACCATTTATATAAGAGGTTGCGGAATTGAAACGTCATAAAACTTAAAACGTCTTAATAATAGGCCTCAGAATCAATAAAGTCTTGGCTCTAAGATAATGGTTCACTTACATGAACAAATCGCCAACACTAAATCACTTCTCTTTTAGCACTAAGTTTTGAGGGGCTTCTGCTAATACTTAAATAATTCATCCAATGATCAAAAGACACTTTGCATGGAAACCCATGCAAACACATGAAGATATACTCAAGGATCAATAAAAGGCCTCGACCTGTAAAGAAAGCCCCGACCTGGTAACTTACCGGGACACAGATTATATTACTATGTTTTTTACCTTAAACACATAAAACTAAAACCAAGTACCTTAGAAGGCTATGACCTAGTATCTCAGTAGTCTCACATCAACTAAGCATAACTACCAGCAATATAGGTCGCAAACCCTTACACGTCAGGAAAGGACTACCAAGTGTCCACCTTTTAAAAATATTCCTTTATATTACCTTAATCCACAAATCATGCATTCAAGCATGTGAGAACTTTGGCTAACTCCTATAAATAGAGTTGATCACCTCTAATTTGGAGGGCCAGTTCTGGGTAATCTCTACCCAATCCCCTCCAAGATCTTTCTGCATTTGATACTTGTTTCTAGTCAACTGCTCCGACAACCCCATATCACAATAATCGTAGCCTCATAGAAGATTACATTACAAGGTCGCAATCTCCACTGCACAATACATGTATGATTATGAGTTTAACCACCATCTCTCCTCTTGTATGCCTATAATGGTCCAACAACATACACATACCATATATCTAATGAGAATTAGTCACCAAAGTGGACGTAGGGTTCTTTTAAGTGCGAAACTATTATAAAACTCGTGTTTATCTATATTTCTCTCCCTGTTACCCTCTTTTATAGTTCTAACTATTGATTATAGCTTTGATTCATGGTTTAAACTAATAGATACTTTTTTGGACAGCTTGTGTTTTTAAGTCATTTTGAGAAGGTTTAAAACAAAATAAGTGTTTTGAATTTGAAAGTCAGAAAAAAATTATGAAAGTGCGAATAATTTTTCAAGTATGCTAGCTAACTTATTCACCCTCCCTCTAGGTTAATTCTTGGGTAATTGAATTAGCATCACATTATATTCCCCCAATTGGTATCAAAGTAGGGTTTCATTGTGTGAGTGGATCTTGTTGTGTGGGCAAATGGAATTTTTGATAAATTACTTGAATCATTTATTTATGTGATAAGTGGCTTTTTGCATAAGGCCGTTGTCTTCAACAGTAAATCTCAAAATTCCCTTAAATACCTACAAAACATGTTTAAATAACTCATATTGCGGTAAGTACGGGTATCAATCCATCTTCCAAGGTAAAACAATTGACGTAAACACTTGCAATTCATTTTTTTTAAATATATATTTTTATTTTTTTTAAAAATAATTTCAATGGAGAATTAACTACTAAATGCTAAAACTATGAAATGACTAAATAACGAAAAATAATGTGCAACGAAGTGTGATAAATGTGAGAAAGTCAAGAGATGGGATTACACCGCATTATCAATTATTTTAATTTCTCAATTTAGTAATTTGAAATATTTTGAGATAACATTAAATCGAAAATCTAACTCTCGTTACAATTATAACTTTAATAAAACCTTTTTTAGAAAACTAATTTAAAAATGTCACATGATGATAAAATTAAGAATTATACTTCGTTCAAGAAAATTACCCGCTAGGATCGATTGAATAAAAAATGTATGAATCCACAAATGTCAACACTGAATTAATATTTAATTTTAGGAAAACCTATCTCTAGTTGGATTCTCAAAATCAAACATTAATTTATAAAATTAATTTACTAACTCTCCTTACATAAATTAATTTGTGACAATTATAAATTAATTAACCTAGAAATATATCATTAATGAAATTAATTAATTAATTTAATATCCTACTCAATGCATCCCACCCTTGAACATGGTGTTTAGCCTAACATTCTCATATCAGAACATAATGTGAGAAACCGCTCACCAAAATAGGGAGTGACCAGCCCGATACTCCAATATAACAGGAATCATGGATGGAATCATTCTCACCATCACGACAATAAAATAAGTATACAAGATAACCACTCCATATTTCAGAAAAACGGGTTGCCAAAAATTTTTGTTTTATAAATTAAAGAAAAGAATTTAAACAACCCAACTTAAAAAGAAAGTGGAAACCCCAGGTATATAATATTACATACACCTCAAATATACAATAGGGGACTGAATATGCTGTCGGTCAACAATCTCATACAATAATATTAAACGAGTTCAATAAATTACAATATACATTACATTAGACAATTACAAAAGCTTGGGCCTCACGCCGAGTAAAAGACCCGATCTTAACTAGGGTACAAGAATGACGGCGTCTATTGCAATATGTCCTGTAATACCCGCAAAGCATCACGGCTCGTCAAAAACACTGGGATAGGAAGTCAGATCAGGCATCCTTGCGGTGGAGTACCTGAGCGGATACAAGATGCATGCACAACAAGAAATATGAACGGGTCAGGGCCCGGTTCTATATAATTACCAGATGAATAAAGAGTATGATAGTTATGAATGATAAATCATGATGAATAGAAATAAGAATCTACCTACACAATTTTAAAACATAAGCTAAGACAATTTAATAAATCATTAATCTAATTTAATTATGCAGGAGAATAAGAATGATTAACATTAAATTAAAATCTTACATCATAATCTGATTCATCTCATAGTTCCATTCCTTATTAGGAATTTTAATCATAAGTATATACTCATTATGGCATTCCATTCCTTAGCAGGAATATCATCATCATCATCAAATGCTCTTTGTGGCATTTCATTGTGCTCTTTATGGCACTTCATCATGCTCTTTATGGCATATCTCAATACATCAAGTCCCACTTGATTTTGAATTGTTATATTTATATACATATAATGATTCTAAGACCACCCCTCCGAGTTTCCCCACTGGGCGCGCCCCTAAATAACCATCATCTTCCAGGGGCCTATCAAACAAGGCAGCCTGGGCACCTATCGCAACGTCGAAAAATGGCCATATGCCTGCGAAAGAGTCAAGACCACAACCAGAATCTCCTCACCAGTGCAGAAAACATAAGATATCGCTCATATGGCCTAGGATTATATCCACCCTGCATTCACTAGCCAGGGGGCATCACCTCGCGCGCGAACTTCCCTTATGATGGCTTTTCGAGAGGTGTGTTTAAGTAAATTATCATTTACCGTATTCATAATTAAGTAAATTATCATTTACCATAATTATTACCGTTTTCTTTTTCCATTTTCATTTACCCTTTATTCATGTGTATGTTTCATTTTTATCCGAAACGACAATCATTTACATTTTGTAAATAATTCATCTTTATATCTGGAGCCATATGTAATTTGTGTCATAGTTGTAACCTCAATGAATGAATATACTTTCAATTATCTCCAAACATTTTAAGGTGTTATTTTAAAACCCCAAGACTATCATACTTCAAATAAATGAATAAACTTCCCATTTATTCTCCCAACACACTTTTATGGTGTTATACTACTAACCATAAAGGCCAACATAGCTCGATTGAGCTTCTAAAGTCTCCCAAACACAACTCTATAACTCATAGTCTCAATATAATTAACTAGAAGAAAAGAACTCCCTAACATCAATTGGCGCATCCCCGAAAAATTCCCCACATAACCCAATCCTAATCTACGATGGTTGCCCCACTCATCTAGGACTCTAGAACTCTAAGTTTACATAATTCAAGAAGGTTACTAGGTCCTAAGCCTAAAGAAAAAGGATCAAAATTGAGTAAAAAAATATATTACTCAAAACTGCAGGGTCCGAATCGATTCGCCCCATAAAGAGAATCGATTCGCCTAAAAAGAGAATCGATTCGGGTTATGAACCCAACTTTCTGTAATAACCGAATCGATTCGGCCTTAACCCGAATCAATTTGGGTGCCTAGACCTGGGAACTGTCCCCTTAGCGAATCGATTCGCCCTAGGGGCCGAATCGATTCGCCCCTGCAGATGGGCCAAGAAGGGGGCTACGGGTTATGAACCCTAGTTTTTCCCCAAAACTAATTTCTGCTCCATTTTTATTTACATTCATCACCATTAATCTACCCCAAATCATCCTACATGATTATTAACAACTATTATCCACAATTTCATCATCATAAACCAAGATTAGGGTTAGATCACCACAAAATCCATTTTTGATCCATAAATGCAAATACACAACTATCACAAAATTTACTCATCTTAAATCATATATTAGCAAGTAAAAAACTTGCCTTAGGGTTGAAATCTCTGATTTCTTGGTGGTAGAAGCAATCCCAAATCTTCCATCTCCAATCTCTCTCATTTCTCCTCTTTTCTCCCAAGCTCTCTTCCTCTCTCTATCTCTCAATGTTTAATAAAATCACTTAAGAGAAATAAAAGAAAGGCAAGACATAAATCGTTCCTTTAGTCCACAATTCCCAACTTAAGTGGTTAATACCACATTAAAAGGACTCCCAATACTTGTTTAAGTTAAAACAGGCAAAAGTGCCCGGAACCTAAAAATATAATATGGCACTTATTTTGACTGCCTCGTACATTTCGGGACTAACCACACCCTCTAAAATGGCATCCGAAAATTTTATAAATTATTTCAAGTTCTGGTTTCATTTAAACCATAATGTCATTTAAAACACATGACACTATAAAACATGTAACCTGATGATATTTACTTTCACATACAGTAAATATGCATCAATCTAGTAAATATTAAATTCCAACTCATTCAATTAATATTTACTCCAATTCCAACATTTTATATAATTACCTTATGCGGTAAATTAATATAAAATTAGTCCCCTAATAGCGAGGGTTGTTACATACTCCCCCCTTTATGAGGGAATTTTGCCCCAAGATTCGGGCATACCCTACACGCATAAAGGGTATACTATCTTAAACTATCATTCTATCACTCTAAATGAACCCCTCGTTGTGGCGTCCCAAATGGACTCGGACTAAGGTCATCACTATCGAACTCATTCTACAACCTTTGTGCTCTGGCATAACACAAAGTGTACCTCACAAACTATCAATTTTAACTTCCTACGACAGAAGATGATAACCACGCGACTCGGCGCAAACTGCCTTACCTTCTGAATCACGTTACATCTCACCTCAGGGATACCTACACCAATGCTATATGCCTTAACCCCAACACTACTCAACTTCTCTTCGCATAGGCGTAGCCCCTCAAAGGATACGGCTCAAAAGCCCAATCATTAAGGAAATGTTATGGGACCCCACCAAGTTTAAGGAACCTATTATTCATTGGTCTCATCCAACGAATATGTGAATAACTCACCCGGCTACAAAAGTCCACTCATGGTACCACCTCACCAGGTGCCATACCTTTAAAAATGCTCTGAATTATTTGTACAAAAATTCCCATCCATACAAGCTACTGCCCCCGCCCACCTATTTAGCCTAAGTCGCACCCTAAAGGTATGCCTTTGGACCATATATTAACTTCCTCCATTCATCCATCCACTTTAGGGTGGTAAGATATACGCCATTTCCATACGGTTCCCATTACTTCCTAGAAACTTTACCAAACCTTTGACACGAATATCTAGTCTCGGTCCACCACTATTGTTAGGCACTTCACACGATTTTACCACTCCTCCATAAAAAACGGGGCATACTCCTATATATTTTGTCCGCCCGTAATGTCTGGAAAAGCAACAGTTTGGTTAAACGATCAATAATTTTCTCAGATAGGATTGTGACACTTTTGGTGCTGGCAATTCAATGAAGAAGTCTATGAATATACCCTTCTTCGTTCCACCACTACTCTCTTCACACGAGTAGGTGAAATGGTCAATCATAGACCGAAATGCTCTTGCTACAAAGTCTTCTTAGTCATGCTCGTTTCATTTGGCTTTCCATGCCATCACAAATATCTCCGACCGGTTTTCTACTTGACGCATCTACTACCCCAATCGTATTCCCTTAGCGAATGAGAAAATCCAATTAATAGACCGTTATGAACTTCATACACCAACTCAGTTTCTCCCACGACATACAGCAACAACTTATTGCTCGCAAGAAATACTAAATTTCCTGCCCAGGAAGTAGTGCCTCTAATACTTTAAGGCGATTTCTACCACAATGAATTTTAAATCAAGCGTGGAATAATACTTCCCGCTCCTGGAAGAAACTTGTTCATTAAATCCACCCCCGAGCTTAACAACATGGGCTCAGGAGTGAAAATCAACTCATCCTTTTAACTCCCCGAAAGTTAGGTTACTAATGTAACACCTTAACTAAGGGGGGTCTCATCTCCTTCGGCCTAACCTTTGAAATCTCTCACGATTCCATGCTTCTCGTTTCTAGGTACCTACTCCCCCTTAGAGTTAACCTACGACCTATATGTGGTCCACCCCCTATAGCCTTCCTAAATCAACATCACATGCCCTAAAGGCCCTACGTCCTAAAAAAAATCCTAAGGTCTATGTATATATACCCTATCTAAGTCATATACGTATAATACTAAGTATATCCCTAGTGCCCAAGACCTTTATCAACTTCCGACATTCGCTCAGTTTCATGCGTGGGACGTCTCGCCGAAGCGAAATCCAAACAAGGAACCCTCGCATCGTCGGTCATTAAGATATGACGGTCTAAGACACATGGTCGGGAATGATAAAAGTCTAACTCTCAACCCTACTAATAAGATTCTACTTCTATGTCTTACCATTCAAATTAATTAAGGATTTCAACTAATCTGACATTTACTTTCTGTAAAGTCTTACAATTATTTATCCCATAACATACATACATCTTTTCAAATAGCCTTCTTATCAAGGCATAACCCGAAGTCTCAATTCGACTTCATATCTCAGTCTCCCTCACATCGATCAGAGGAGAGAACTATATTCAGTGCTTCTATCTCGCACTTTAATAGCCCTTAATCACACTTCTACGAGATTCTCGGCTAAACCTTTTAACCCAACTACTAACAATGAAATAAAATAAAACAAAAGAAGAGAGAATAACCTCTCTCCACTCCTGACGTCATTAAGTGTTCATGCGCGGAGTGTCTCGCAAAGAGAAATCCAAACACATGCCTACTTAACTTGGTGTTCGTGGAGAAAAGGTATAACAAACACAACAAATCAAACAAGCAATCAAACACACACGCAAGATAACATAACAAGTAATAAAAACCTCCTGCTTACCTCAACCACCCCTATAAAGTCTCAACCTGTATCCAGGAGAGATATTATAGGACAACTAGTTACATCCTGAAACTAGAAGTAGGATAGCCTCGCAATTTACTTGCTTTCTATCACCCCAATCAAACCAACATATCTTTACTAGTATAGTATACATCATACACGTAGCACATTACGCACATAGTACTTAAAAAGAAAATATATCATCACTCGCTTTATAACGAGTGAAGGAAAATATAAAACTTCCCTATAACGGAAGTCATATAATTACTATATCTATAATAGCGTCAATACTACCACGAGCTCGAGATACACACCCGAATTTAGAGTAAACACAATACTACTCTATCTTATCATGGGTGGGAATGCACCACCCACTAATAAGGTGGGATTCCCACCAACATTCTTGCTAATCACTCTGGCTGAATACTAATGGTTCTCAGACACCGTACTCGAGTCTTATCCGAACCAATATTACCTCCATCAACTCCCCAACTAGGCACTTTATCTTTGCCCTTGTTCTCTGATCAACAAGATCAAAATGTGTGGTACTACATTCCATGTCACAATAGACCGCGTAGTTCCTTTTTCTTCCTCAACAAAAGAGAACACACTACCAGCCTCCCCTACCTTAGTTCAACGAATCCTCCCCGGGCAAATGGAGAATATCCACCAAGGGGGTTCATGAACATTGTTCCTTCAGAAGTGTTAACAACACTTATTCTGGAACCTATCATTCCACTAAAGGGCTCTTTCTCCCTTATACCTACCTTTCTTTAGTGTACGACCTCCCTAATCGCACAACTCTTTATTAGCATGTCGACCTCTGACCGAGCCTCGCGTGAACATTTGAGAATTTTACCTTCTCATCAGTCCAATTGTCCCCGAGAGACTTACTGTTGAAATTATCCACCGATTTTCTCCATGGGAAAAACTTTCTGCACCTAGAAATAAGGTGACTACGTTCCTAGCCTTTCAACACTACTCCTACGGGTGAAGGATTTTCCTCCATCCTTTTCATCTGGGCACTTCTCCACTTCAATTTAATGTTGCTTGAAATCCTAAGCTTAGTACCACCCCTTTCTTCTAGCGGTACCTAGAAAACTACATCCACTGTAATTAGTAGTTGCAGTAGCAAGATAAGAAAACACTACAAAAGGGAGCGACCTCCAAAGCAGTCCTCATCCCCGACCATAATTTATAGTTCTTAGTAATTCCATCTAATGACGCCTTCACAACAACTTTCCTTGGCGCCCTTCTTCATTCGACTTACTAATCTCACACGAATGCGCAACAAATTCTATAGGTTATACCTCATAGTAGAAGAATGAAATCTCACAAGAGAAATCAACGATCTTAATCGTAAGGCTCTACGTCCAATCAAAAGCAACGCTGAAAGTGCAAAGCATTCACACAGATTCCTAAGGACTCTAGAACCTGATGCTCTGATACCATCTGTGCCAACCCGCTCACCAAAATAGGGGGTGGCCAACCCGATACTCCAATATAACAGGAATCATGGATGGAATCATTCTTTGCAGCACGGCAATAAAATAAGTATACAGGATAACCACTCCATATTTCAGAAAAACGAGTTGCCAAAAATTTTTGTTATATAAATTAAATAAAAGAATTTAACCAACCCAATTTAAAAAGAAAGTGGAAACCCCGGGTATATAATATTACATACACCTCAAATATACAATAAGGGACCGAATACGCTGTCGGTCAACAGTCTCATACAATAATATTAAACGAGTTCGATAAATTACAATATACATTACATTACACAATTACAAAAGCTTGGGCCTCATGCCCGAGTAAAAGGCCCGATCCTAACTAGGGTATAAGAATGACGACGTCTATTGCAATATGTCCCGTAATACCCGCAAAGCATCACGGCTCGTCAAAAACATTGGGATAGGAAGTCAGATCAGGCATCCTTGCAGCGGAGTACCTGAGCGGATACAAGATGCATGCACAACAAGAAATATGAATGGGTTTCAGGTCCCGGTTCTATATAACTACCAAATGAATAAAGAGTATGACAGTTATGAATGATAAATCATGAGGAATAGAAATAAGAATCTACCTACACAATTTTAAAACATAAGCTAAGACAATTTAATAAATCATGAATCCAATTTAATTATGCAGGAGAATAAGAATAATTAACATTAAATTAAAAGCTTACATCATAATCTGATTCGTCTCATAGTTCCATTCCTTATTAGGAATTTTAATCATAAGTATATGCTCCTTATGGCATTCCATTCCTTAGCAGGAATATCATCATCATCAAATTATCTTTGTGGCATTTTATTGTGCTCTTTATGACACTTCATCATGCTCTTTATGGCATATCTCAATACATCAAGTCCCACTTGATTATGAATTGTTATATTTATATACATATAACGATTCTAAGATCTCCCCTCCGAGTTTCCCCACTGAGCGCCCCCCTAAATAACCATCATCTTCCAGGGGCCTAACAAATAAGGCAGCCTGGGCACCTATCGCAATGTCGGGAAGTGGCCATATGCCTGCGAGAGAGTCAAGACCACACCCAGAATCTCCTCACCAGTGCAAAAAACATAACATATCGCTCATATGGACTAGGACTATATCCACCCTGCATTCACTAGCTAGGGGGCATCACCTCGCGCGCGAACTTCCCTTATGATGGCATTTAGAGAGGTGTGTTTAAGTAAATTAGCATTTACCGTATTCATAATTAAGTAAATTATCATTTACCATAAATTTTACCGTTTCCTTTTTCCATTTTCATTTACGCTTTATTCATGTGCATGTTTCATTTTTATCCGAAACGACAATCATTTACATTTTGTAAATAATTCATCTTTATATCCGGAGCCATACGTAACTTGTATCATCGTTGTAACCTCAATGAATGAATATACTTTCAATTATCTCCGAACATTTTAGGGTGTTATTTTAAAACCCCAAGACTATCATACTTCAAATAAATGAATAAACTTCCCATTTATTCTCCCAACACACTTTTATGATGTTATACTACTAACCATCAAGGCCAACATAGCTCGATTGAGCTTCTAAAGTCTCCCAAACACAACTCTATAAGTCCTAGTCTCCATATAATTAACTAGAAGAAAAGAACGCCCGAACATCAATTGGCGCATCCCCGGAAAAGTCCCCACATAACCGAATCCTAATCTAGGATGGTTGACCCACTCATCTAGGACTCTAGAACTCTAAGTTTACTTCATTCAAGAAGGTTCCTAGGTCCTAAGCCTAAAGAAAAAAGGATCAAAATTGAGTAAAAACAATATAAGTCAAAAAAGCAGGGTCCGAATCGATTCGCCCCATAAAGCGAATCGATTCGGGTGATGAACCCAACTTTCTGTAATAACCGAATCGATTCGGCCTTAACCCGAATCGATTTGGGTGCCCAGACCTGGGAACTCTCCCCTTAGCGAATCGATTCGCCCTAGGGGCCGAATCGATTCGCCCCTGCAGATGGGCCAAGAAGGGGGCTACGGGTTATAAACCCTAGTTTTTCCCCAAAACTAATTTCTACTGCATTTTTATCTACATTCATCACCATTAATCTACCCCAAATCATCCTACATGATTATTAACAACTATAATCCACATTTTCATCATCATAAACCAAGATTAGGGTTAGATCACCACAAAATCCATTTTTGATCCATAAATGCAAATACACAACTATCACACAATTTACTCATCTTAAATCATATATTAGCAAGTAGAAAACTTGCCTTAAGGTTGAAATCTCAGAATTTTGGTGGTTGAAGCAATCCCAAATCTTCTATCTCCAATCTCTCGCATTTCTCCTCTTTTCTCCCAAGATCTCTTCCTCTCTCTATCTCTCAATGCTTAATAAAATCACTTAAGAGAAATAAAAGAAAGGCAAAACATAAATCGTGCCTTTAGTCCACAATTCCTAACTTAAGTGGTTAATACCACATTAAAATGACTCCCAATACGCGTTTAAGTTAAAACAGTCAAAAGTGCCCGAAACCTAAAAATTCAATATGGCACTTATTTTGACTGTTTCGCACATTCCGGGACTAACTACACCCTCTAAAATGGCATCCGGAAATTTTATAAATTATTTCAATTTTTGGTTTCATTTAAACCATAATGTCATTTAAAACACATGACACTATAAAACATGTAACCTGGTGATATTTACTTTCACATACAGCAAATATGCATCAATCTAGTAAATATTAACTTCCAACTCATTCAATTAATATTTACTCCAGTTCCAACATTTTATATAATTACCTTATGCGGTAAATTAATATAAAATTAGCCTCCTAAAAGCGAGGGTTGTTACACATAACACAATAATCAAATATATGTTAAGAATTTTATAGAATGAAACAAGAAGAAGAAATATGGTACACAATTTTTCGTGTCGAATCATGTTGTTGAAATGCATCTTGACATTCATCCAATCTTCTTCACAATTTTCAGCACTTGACTACACCAACAAGACTAAAAAGAAACTAAAATCTATTCTAAATTTGAACTATTTTTTTTTTGTATTTTTCTTGATTTTTTTTGACAAAAAGAAGAGAAATAAAAAAACAAGTTGTCTCTCTTTGTACAGTCTCCTACGTGAAAGTCCTCTTTTCTTGAGATGCCCCTTTCATTTTTTATAACCCACGAAGCTTGTTCTATTTTAAGGGAGAGATCTTTGGGATTTGAAAAAATAACATGACAAATGTAGATTTTCTCTTTGCACGTGAGGTAATTTTTGGATTTGGCAAATGGATTTATAATTCCTATTTTTTGTGGGATTTGTTGTTTGCTGTTGGAGAATCGGGTTAAAGAGCAAAAGAAACCGGGTTTTTGGGTTTGGGTTTATGGTAGGATTTAGTTGGCGTAGTTCCGACGGGTTACGTCATTGGGTTTTTGGGCTGGTCGGAAGGGAGATGGGATGGTTCAGAGTTAAGTAGGTGGCGATCGGGGCTTCACCGGAGCAGGTATGTGCCCGGGTCATAATGGAGGCAGGTGGTTTATGGGAGATATAGGGTTGGGTTTGGGTTTCGAAATTGGGGGAATCCAATTTTTGTTGAAATGGATTGGGTTGCTGATGTTGTATTATCGTGGGTAATGTGATTTTAATGGAGGAGATTGGGTTCCGGGTTGAAGATGAAGTGGGGGTGGATTCGGTGTGTGTGGTGAATGGTAGTAGGTGTGTGGTGTATGGTAGTCGTTGATGGTTGAGTCGGACTATACGTAAAAAAAATTGAAAATTAAACTACTAACCTAATAAAAATAAGAACAAAACTAAAACTAAAACTAAAAAACATCAACCTTACTAAAAATAAATTCCTTATCTAAAAATAAAAGAAAATCTCAAAATAAAATAAAAATCATTCAACCAAAAACTGTTGTCCTAAAAAACTGTAAAAATCTAATAAAACTAAAAAAAATCCTAAAAAAAGCTAATGATAATAAAAATAAAATAAAGATTAAAAACTAATAAAACCCCAAATAAAAATAAAAATACACTAATTAAAAAGAATTATAAAAATAGAATATAAAACCTAGAAAATTCTAAATAAATCTAAAATAAAACGACTCAAAATAAAAAAAATCTAAAAAATAATAAAAGTAAAAGCTCAACACACACCAGGCTCGGGGTAGGTTTAAGATAGGTTTGGTCTAGGTTAAGGTTTCGGGAGAAGGTTTAGGGCATCGGAACTCATCGATGCAAGGTCAAACTTGACTTTTGACTTCACAGTCTCATTTAATTTCTCCAATGCATGCTTTTGACCACTACTTTATTGGAATTGACTGGATTTAGTACTATTTGATGCCGCGACTGTGTATTGACCTGTGTAATGATAAAATACGAACATTAGTCCAATTTTATAAAAAACAAGAGACTAAAATACTTCTATTCGGGGTTAAATTATACACTTTTGGGTGCTTATCATTATAAATTGTTTAAATTCTTTGATTGGTTAATTTAGGGATTCTAGTTCCATAAACCATCCTCCTTACTTCGATTGATCTAACTATGGACATTGGAATGTTATAATGCTTACACGTATGAGATTTAAGAACAAGAGAGTGAGGATCAACACTGAGGAAATGTGGATTTACCCAACCGTGGATGAAGATGTGTTAGTGTTAAGAAACCAAAGGTTTTATGGACGGATTATAAGTTTGTTGATTCTAATTTCAATTCAGTTGCATTGAATGCACTATTTACATCGATTTGTACTCAGTAGTATAATTGTATCGTGAATTGTGAACATGTTAAATAAGATTGGGATATTTTGCCTATTACTTAAGAAGGGACTTCGAGTGTTAAGAGAGAGAAATTGATAAACATAAAATTGAAATTTTAAAAAAAAGCAAATGGATGAGAGTGAAACATTCAATGAATATTATAGTAGGTTTAAAGAGCTGGTGAATGCATTATATAACCTTGGTGAGAAAAATCCTAAGAACAGGGTGGCTAAGAATCTCCTTGGAACATTATCCAAGGGGTTTTATACTATGTTTGCTATCTTGACTGAGGTCAAATACACATACAAGTCTAGCCTTGAAGAATTAGTGGGATCACTTCAAATATGTGATCAAGAAGAAAACATTATTGATGAGAAACCAATGAAGGACTTAGCCTTTGTCACTCAGTCTAGTGAGATGATGAAGAGTGGTGAGAAACCAAAAGAGAACATTGGTTATCATATCAATGTGTGTCCTAAGAATTTGAAGAAACTTGAGAAGAATAAGAGTGGAGAGAAAAGGAGAAAGCTTATAAAGCTACACTTAGTGATTCGTAAAGTGAGAATGAACATATGTATTATAGTGATGATTGTGGGAGCAAAATAGGATTCACGATGAAGCTTTATGAAAATGTGAAAATGTATGAGGATACTATGTCTTTGAGTGGTGTTATGAATAAATATAGGCAGATGTATAATAATTATAGGTTGTTGAGTGACTCGTCATCTTGTAGTAGTAGGAATTCACAAGCATTGAATCATAATTCACGAGGAGAGAGTGATTATGAAGTTGAGGACATACAAGAAGATTTTGATGAGCTTTATAAAGAATCTTTGAACTCAAGAAATCAAACCGTAAGGTTTTGTCTAAAGTAAATTTTTTTTTCAAACTGAGCACGAGGAGAAGGAAAAGAAGCTCAACACTTTTCAAACTTAATTTTTTTAGCTTGAAAAACTATTGAGATTTTGAACAAACGCTGTAAATCTTTAAAGTCTCAAAATTCAGTCATTTTGAAAGAAAAATAAGAGATTGAACTTAAAAAATTCGTTTTGAAGAATGATTTGAAAAATTGAAGCGTGATCTTGAACATGCAAAAGAGATGAAAATAAAAGTTTATGATATAATGGAAGTTCTTTGTAGTTTTTGGTTAAAAAATTCTCAACGCAAGGCCAATAACCATGGGATGGGTTTCAATGACCCAAAGGTTGAGAAAAGTCTTGGAAAAGAAAAAGTGAATTTTTAAAATTCAGTAATCATGGGATAAGGTACAAACTTTTATCGAACATGAAAAGAAGGTTGAACATATGTTTATGATTGCTAAAAATGACTGTGGTTGTTCATTTTATGGAAAAACTAATCACTAGATAAAATTTTATTATAAGAAAAAGAGGTTTGAGAAAGTGAGTCGAAAGGTACAATTTTTCAAAAGAGATGAAAAGGGTAGGAAAGAAGGTTTGAGAAGAAGAAAGTTAAGATTTTCACTTTTTGTCAAGTGCATGGGCATTCAAATTAAGTATATTGGTACTTAAAGAAAAGAAATCACAAGTTTGTTGAGAAGAAGAGAAAAACATTTTAAAGTAATGATATCAATGAACTAAAAGGCCAAATAGATGCTTTAATGGTAAGAATGAATTTTCTTGTGTGAGACAATGGCGAGGCGGGAGGTAATATTCCTAGACTTAGACACTAAACTTAACTTTTGAGGACTAGGCCTAAGAATCATAGGAGGGAAGAAATATGGATACATAGAAAAATTTGAGGTATGCCTAGGAAATCATCAAAACTCAAGGTTGACTTAGGAGAGAGTAAATAAAAATTTGGATTGGGTGAAGTCAAGTTTGTCCGACCCATTGACTCGGGGGATGAACCACCTATCTCTATTTAGGATAGTAATTTCTTAGGAAGACTAGGTTGTTATAGGTTTTCGTTCATAGTTTATTTTTAATTTTTGGGGAAACAAGTATTTTATGGGTGAGTGTACGTATTTAAGGGATTTGTTTTCATGTTTTAGTGACATTCTTCATGAATATGTGTATTTTACATTAATTTTCTTTCTATGCATTTTTTCATATTTAAACATGATATTTAAAAATTTTGCGCATCATTCTTTTATCAAAAAGCCAAAATATTTTATGTTTTTTTTATGATCCATGTGGTTAAGTCTTTGGTTTATTATGATTTAATATGAGATTTAAATTGAATGAAATTTGAAAAGTGAATTTTAAATTATTCTATGTATAATTCTTTATTGAATAAATTGTTGGTTGAAAATCATGATTATTGACTTGTTGAAATCTATGGCATTGATTTCACAATACCTTAGCACTATCATGTATATGGAGTCGTATGATGTTTCTCATGTTGATCTTGCATTGTGTGCATCACTTGATATTGATCAAACCCAATATCATAATGGTTTCAAAAGTTTTGTTGTCCATATGTGAAATTTTTTGAGTGATTCAAGCAGTTAAATATGGATTGTTTAATGAATTGATAAGAGCTACTACTAGGAGTGATTACACCTATTATGGAAAATTATTCTTTTGGGGTAGGTGTCATTTAGGCATGTGAAAATTAAATCAATGAAAAAAAACTAAAATATGTTAAGAAAGAGTCATAAGCTTGTTGCTTGAATCGGTAAGAAAAACAAGTTAAGGCTAAGCATTTTTAGAATGAAATTTTCTTTTACATGGCATTCAAAATATTTTAACAACATATGCGGTGATTTAATTGCTCAAAGCTACCATTTTTACAATTTGGATATTGATATAATGATTATCTTTTAGGCATGACTTATAATGTCTTAAGTGATTTAGTTAAATGCATACATGTTGATTATGCAAGTTTAATTATCAAATGAATCATTCCATGAAGTACATTACATAGTTGAAAAATATTGATAAGTATTTCATGTTATTGACGTTCAATTAATTGAAATTTTCTTGATTGTGTCATTTTCTAATCAAGATTTAAATAAAATTTCTATGTCAAATCATTGAATCACTAGTTTCCTCATCTGTAATACCTCACATTTTCTCTTAATTATTAAATTGAATAAAAATTAATTACATGTGCTTATTGTGACTGGACATGTCACTATTTATACCTTTATGTTTTATTTATATTAGATTTAAACATGGATTTAAATCACGACTATTATTTAATTAAAATAATTATAATTAGAGTTGTATCTGGTAATTACTAAATCACTGAATTATTAGTTATTTATTTTCGGTATAATTTGTAATTGACTTTTGGTACGCATAGAACGTCCATTTTTAATTTAAAATGGTGGGGCTTAGTCCTTGACTTAGCATGTCTTAGATAGAGTTTTGTGATATTTGGACACTTTAGAATAGGAATTATTTTAGGAACAAGGACAATTTCACAGGAACATGTTATAAAGTTTGGAGTCTAAACCTAAAGCAATCATTTTGTTAATTGGAAGACATGCTAAGGCTATAGAAAGAAAATACCAAGAGGAGAAGAGGATTTGGGGATTGATTTCCTAATCAATCCCTGAGGAAATTTTTTCTATAATGATTTTATACTTCTAGTTGGTTTAAGCTATGCTATTCATACGAATTTAAATCTATTGTGTTATAAATATGAGTTTTATGATTAAAATTGAATCTAAATCTATTATACCTCTAATTGGAAATTTTATCTTTAATGATTTTATACTTCTGGCTGGTTTAAGTTATGTTATTCATATGAATCTCAATCTAAATATGATTTAGTAATTAATCTAAATTAGAGTAATCAGGATGATTCTCCCCTTTATTTGATGAATTTCATTAGAATCTGACTTGGATTGATTATGTAATTATTAGTACTTAATTTTAAATGAAAGCATGTAGAAACCCTTTGATTTCATGTAAAAATTTGTAAAAAACTGAACTAATTGTTAAAAATTGAAAATCTAGGGTTCTTGAATATAAAATTCGATTTTATAAGGTTTTTATTTAATACTAGGGTCATGATGTTATAAAGAGATCATATTTGGTTATATGATGTTATTTTATTATTTATATGATGGATAGGGAATTAAGTGAAGCTTTTGAGTTCATTAATGGAGATTTAGGGTGGATAAAACATGAGTTTAGAAAAGATGACTGATAGAGGTTCGATCAATATATGTACTAAAGTCGATCAATCAATGAAATTACAAATTTTATGAGTTTGTGCATAATTGAATTACGAGGGCATGTCCAATGGGTTTTTTTTTTCATATGCGATCGTCCAGTTAATAAAATAAAACTTCCCATCATGTGTTATACTTGTAGTTCCCAAACTTTAAAGAAACAAAATAAACCAAAGAGTAGTAGTGACATGACAACAAAGCGAGAAAATAAAACAATATGGCCAATACAACAATCACAATTCCCATCATTTGGCTACATTTTGGTACTACATTCTTGAAATAAAATTCGCATACCTTTTGCCAACGTATCAAACCTAAAATCACACGTTACAATCAAATCTTTACTCACATTCTTCATCCAACTCGTAAACTTCACATCCACTTTAATTTTCACCGACAATAAAACTTTCTTCGTCTTCGATTTTGTGCCCTTCATGCTTTTCTCAATCTCTTTAGGTAGTGCCACGTGGGACCCCCAGCTAGGGTTACACGAGAAGAACTCAAATTCTTTATTTCTTGATGAAATGACGGAAATTCTCCCTTACCCATTTTATATTTTTTAAATAAAAGCAAGATTTCTCCATATTTTTATACGAAATGCCCATTCTCTCATTTGGGTTGGTAGATTTGATTGAAATCTCGTACCCCATTTTGTGGTTACGTTGTTTCTTGGCCACAAACTTTGCTACATCAAATTGTGGGGATTTAGGGTTGTGCAATAAATGCATGAGTCCGAAAATGAGTGCAATAACAATCGCTAGGGTTGTTATGGAGATGATAAAGCAAGTGCGACAGGAGGTGTACTTCTCTGGGTTGTTTTGTAGAGTGGTTTTTCGGTAACTTTCGACAATGATGGCATTTTCGGATGGTGGGACACGATAAGTTTGGTCATGCGGGATTTGGACCACGTAGGTTTCCCGAACGTCCCGGTGGGAGGGGTAGTGGGAGGTCATTTTTTCCGGTGAAATCGCGGCCGGGTGGGAGAGGGGAGAAGGTGGAGGAGTCCCCGGGTGATGGGACCCGCTCCTCCATGGTAAGTGGGGGAGCGGTCGCGTGTGCAATGGTTTTAAACTTATCTATTTTATTGAATTTGTTATGAATTTTCCATTAAGCGGTGCGCGCAATTGAAATTTTGGATGGGTAATTATGGGTTTAACTTTGTTTTAGAAATTTTGGTTTTGGGGCATAAAGCTAGGATTTGTTAGCTTGTAGTTTTCAAGTACTCATTGAAATAAGATATATTCATATGATTTGAAATGTTGGATATTGATATTGGGGAGTATTTGGATATTAGGTAAATCGTTGATTTTAATGGGATAAATTAAGGATTGGGCATTTGAGTGTAAACCAGAGCGTAGGATGAGTTGGTAATTGGAATTGTGGAAGCTTAGAGGATTGGGTATTTTTAGACGTAATTATTAGATTCATTTTGATTGACTAATGTCACATTTGTCCTTTGGTTAAAAATCCCTAGGGAAGTGTAGTCATCATAATTGATGGTTTTATATAAGTTTGGTGTGGGTTGATACGTAAATGTTATGCCATGGGGGATTAGATTAGGGATAATTGAGACTGAATATACTTGATGTATGTATTCTAATGTATGGTAGGTAGCATCAATGCCTAAGATTTGAGAACCTGGGATAATAGGGTTAATGTACGTTGGAATGAATTTAAGGTTGAAGAGTTGTTAGACTTTTTTATGATAGTGATTTTATTATGACCCAGTAGTGTTTGGATCGGTATGTGTATGTGATTTACCTTAACCCATTTGTGAGGATTATGTAAGTGTTTTCTTTAAACCGTTAGTGAGGTTGGAAATTTCTAGTATGTTTTATGTTCAATGCATCCCATCTGTGAGTGCTCATGGCATATCAAACTATGAGGGATGTTATGATGGGCACATGTAATGCGGACATCGCTAGTACCCCATCGAGTTTACTAATGCTTCCTTTATCATATTTTAGCTCAGGGTTATACATTTTGGTATCCATGTACCGAGAGGGATCACGAAGATATTTCATCCTGTTATCTTGGGTATGGTAGATAATTCCACTGATGGGTAGGCCTATTACTTATCCTTTGACCATGTTGAGATATTTGGTCTGGGATGACCAAGGACTATACATAGTATGCGCGAGTGATCTACAAAGGCAATAGGCATAAGAATTTGTTATGTACGTGAATGCATGTAACTCAGTTATTTGTATATGTCCAAGGCTCTACCTTTGTATAGATGTTAGACATGAGTAGAGTCTCTCTCCTACCAATTATTGGGTGGTGGTACAAGAGATAGTTATATTCATTTATGTGTTATACTAGAGATGTATATGACATATTTTGGGGATATCTACATATATATTTATGTTTTGGGTTTGTGTATTACATATAAGAGATGTGTATGTACTTTAGATATAAGCCTGTTATTGGCATATTGGTTATTTAGTGAGATATACCGTAAGTTTGAGACTACCATACAACTTATGTTTTATAATGAAAGAGATAAATTTCAAGATGGTAAACTAAAGATTAAATAATGAATATGTAAAATTTAATCATATGGGATAATTTAGAACTACATGTTATTTAGGTTGTTTGGGATGGGATACAACTTAGAAGTTATTAAACTATGAGAGGCATATGCATAGTTATGATTTATCTTAATTTCAATCATGCTTTTGCTCTTCATAAAACTGTTGTGAATATTGTGGATTTTAACATTTTCAGTACTTAGGTCGTGAGATCTGCCATCTTGAGCAGTGTTGTTGATTGTTATCTCATCCTTTTGTAGATTCTTAGGATGTTTGATTCTTTGGACTAGGTTCTAATTCCATTTTCACTCATGTCGTTTAGATTTTAGTTTTGAGGGATTTATGTAGTTCTATACTCTCATTATGTTTTGAGAGTTTTAAATGTTAGATTGGTATCCAAGTTGGTCGTATATTATTTCAATTTTACTTTATTTGGTTTTATTATTTGTTCAATTTCAGTTAGTTCGTTATGTTGAAAATGTTACAAAATGTTTTTTTAATGCCATGATTTTTGTAGTAGACCTAATCAATTTATTTATGGATTTTTTCGAGCATCATAGTTGGTATCAACGCGTTAAAGGTTCTAGTGTCCTAGGTATATCGAGTGCATTGGTCTCTTTTGTGCATTACGTTCTTTGATTACTTTAGCGACTTACCATTTAGGGATTTTATTCTCTATAACAACAATAGTTTAGGGTGTTTCGCACCATTTTTTTATGACAAATGACTCTCATGAACCAAGTGTATTAGGAGGGTTCCTTATTTGGATTTTTTTGCGAGACATCCCATGCACGTATTCGACTTCAGTTAAGAGTCAAGGGATTTTAGATGCGAGACTTTTGTAAAGATCTTAGCATATGGTTTGAGGGGAAGTATTTTCACTCACCATCTATAATAGCATATGAATAAGTTTTCGAAGACCTCGTTTTTGCAACCACATGGTAACCAGTGTGTGGGGGAGTTCAACTATCTTTCACTTTCTTTACCCAGAGAGTTTGACACAAAGGCAAGGGAGGATGTTCTTGTTATCAGCTAGTATGGGAAAGACTTTTTAGTGCTAGTAGAACCTTGTGTGAAAGGGTTGGAAGGTATTAATGGGTAGCCCTCTCGTCACCACTTGCGCTTAGGTGGTTAAGGTTACCCTACTACATCAACATGAGCATTACAACTATTAGAGGGATAGAGTCCCTAAGATTTTGAATACCAGGGACAAAGTGGGCCCAATAAGTTGAGATGGTTTAGCGTTGACCCAAGGAAGGAGGGCTCTAAAACAAAAGGAATCATGTATGGGGAGTATACCCTATAAGGTTTCCAAGAGTAGACGATGTGATCTGTTTTGGCTAGCAAGGCTAAGGGAATTGTGGCTAGTGGAGAGACGACCTATGAGAGAAGGGTAAACGAGGGAAATTATAATACTAATGACCGATCCGGCAAGGTCAGTAGGTGTGACAGTGGGGTGGGTCTTTCAAATCAATAATTCCTATACGTGATGGTGTTACAATCAGGGTGAGTGATATCACCTTATTATTTGATGCCTTGGAGGCGAACAACTTTTAGGGGTATACCTAGGGGATGGTTATGGGTACATTTATGGTTCACATATATAAGTTTGTCTTACCCTGCAAGGATGTGTCATTTATTATTAGTACTATATGTGTGCTAAGATTATGAGGTATATATTATTTTATCTACGAGCTTTGTGTATATGTGGACACCCTAGGGAGGAAGGGTTTTTCTACATCTTGATTAAGAGATGTGGCAGTGTGTTTGGTCCTCTTGATTTTCTCTTCCGCTTTGTGGACTTTTAGACGACATATCATCCTATTAGTATTGAGCTTGTGTGTATAACTATGTTGTATGCTTATATCAAGTACCAAGGGTAGGATTTAATATAACATTTTAGGCCGAGGTTTATTTTGTGGTAGTTATTCTTAGATTGGGGACAAGGTCTAACACACTTGTTTATGTATAAATGTGAGAATTTTTTTGTGATTCTTGTTGCACAGAGATGTCACTGTTAGTACTAGGTTCTTCTAGTTTTATTTAGATAGGTGTTGAGTTATTACCTTTAACATAGAGATTGGCACTAACTTTGGATCCACCGCGAGGGAGTTTTATAGGACCGGCTTCATTAACGATAGTAGTGGTGCTGTGGGAATAAACACCAGGAGCTTGGGCCCATTAAAGTATACGAGGTTAACTGTATGTTAGGTAAACTTCCAAAATGGTGATAGTTCACTAAGCAGGGGTGTTGACCACTAGGAGCTGGATATGGTCAATGTAAAAGAATATTTTTATCATTTGCTCATATCTTAGGATAACACAATTTTTGGCATATCCCTCTACCGTTTGATTCGATTCTACACGAAGATCCAAAGATCCAACATCTCCAACTTTCAAGGATCGCCACTCAATG
The DNA here is from genome assembly GCA_949130495.1 of Sambucus nigra. NCBI lineage: Eukaryota > Viridiplantae > Streptophyta > Magnoliopsida > Dipsacales > Adoxaceae > Sambucus > Sambucus nigra. Next base: position 458,396,474 of record OX422210.1, on the reverse strand, counting down.
AAGGTTTTATGAAGCTATAATGCTATTATGTATGTAAATTTATTCCTTGAATTTATTTTGGGATGTTTATTTTTATTAAAACTAGAACAAGATTTTCTTATTTAAAAATCGAGGCATTTTTCTTTATTTAAATTTGTTTAAAAGATCGTGTATCTCATTCAAATGAGATGGGATTGTTGTTCTAACGAGATATCATATTTATTTGAAGTCTCATTTCAAGTTTACTTCGATCGAACATCAAACAAGGTCGTACTATTTTGGGTTGTTTGAAGGTCTTATGAACTTCGTTAAAATGAGATGACTGATTGGCTTGAATAGATTTATTTTGTTCAAATGAGGCATCGCAATGAAATTTGTAAACTTTATAAAATTTCCTATTTCGTATTTATTTTCATGAAGACTTTAGCCAAAACTATTTCTACATACCTTAAGTAAAAGTTTACAACCTTTTAATTTTAGAAAGTCTTTTTGATTCACAAATCACATTTCCAGAATATATTTGAGTGAATCAAATTTAAACCCTATATTTTGTATCCTTACAAACATAACCTTTGTGGAGAAGGCATCTCCAATGCTGAGTTGTGAAACCAATGGAGATCACTGCTGAAGACGAAGGCTGAGGCTGAGGCTGAAGAAGGACTGTAGTTTTTATGATTCTTGCAAGGTTCACTGCTCAATGAAGGCTTCATTTTGCGATTCTTGAGAGGATAATAGTATTTTCATTTAAAATATTTGTAAGTCACGATTTGTGAATTTTATAAAATTAATAAAAGGTTTTACCTGAAAGCTTTTTTCCCGAAACTCTGTTTTAATTCCATTCTTTCTTGATTTATATTTTGAATCACATAGTCTCATTTCTAGGGTTAATCGAATTAAAAATTGGTGCAAGTTGTCATCTAAATTTCAGAAGTTAATGTCATTAGATCATTGTTCACCCTTTAAGAATTTTTATCAAAGCAGGTTTCACCAAATAATCGTGAGATTCTAATTTTCTACCAATTTTTTTTGTGATATCAGTTTCTTTTAAATTGATTTTGAAAAATCACATATCTTCTGATGGATAACTTATATAATAGGATGCCAATTTTTTATGGATCGAACTATTCCTATTGGAAAGATATAATGAGATCCTCTTTAAAATGCATAGATGAGAGGGTTTGGTTATTCCCTGAAAGAGGGTAGACCCCACCCACAATTAGTGTGAATAATGTTGAGAGTATTAAACTTATCACCTCGTGGACTGATGATTATCTTAATTGGAGTGTCTTCAACTCCTGTGGACTTAGTGATACTATTGGAACCGTCAACCTTAATGAGTTCCGACGCATCATGACGTCCACTACGTCTAAGGAAACATGTGATATCCTCTAGTTGACACATGAGGGTAGCAACATTGTCAAGTCATCTAAGATTTATAATTTGACAACCCAATTTGAGACCATCACTATGTTAGAGTCCTATAGTTTTGATTAATTTTATGCTTGGTTGTCGGACATTGTAAAGACTAATTTTAATTTGGGTGAGAAAATTCCTCAGACTAGGATAATTAAAAATATTCTAGGGTCACTTCCTTCCTAATTTATTCCCAAGGTTATGGCTCTTAACTCCTTAGGGATTTTAGATACTGTGAGGTTAGAAGAACTCATAGGACACCTTAGAGTTATGATATAGATATACTCCCTAAAACCATTAAACCTAAGGATATATGGGTAGTATTAACGACTCAAGTTAAGAAGAAGAAAAGTGAAAGGGTTTATGAGTCTGAATCTTAGGGTGATTTTGATGTTGATGACTTAGTCTTATTTGCCAAAAAAATTAAAAACGTATCTCAAATGTTTTAAATAAAATTCTTCCAATAAAAGGATTTTTGATAAAAATAAAAATTATAACAATATCAAGGATGGTAGGGAGAAAGACGAAGAGATATGAGTGCCAAGGTAAAAGGCAAAAGTCATATGAGTGTCTCACTATGAGAAAGAGAAAAGGAAAGGAGATTGCAAATAAAGCCACTCTTAGCAATAGTGACATCGAGTCTATTTATTCAAGGGGAGAATCACCACATGAACCATGCATTATGTTCATGGGTAGTCACATGAGTACTTCTAGTTTGTCCCATCACGACGAGGACACGTGTAAACGTTAAAGCCTAGATGATGCTTTGAGTCATTCAGGAGATAGTGAGTCTAAGGATGAAATGGCAAGTGATGGAGAATGGGATCTCGAAAAATATATTAGTTATTTGTACACCGAGAATTTTCAAACCACAAAGTTAAACAAAATTTTGTCTTTTAATGTTCTAGATTTGGAGAGAGAGGTGAAAATTTTGAGGTTGTGTGAGGCATCAATGAGTTAACTCGAGAAGGTGAAGGTTTCTTTGAGTGAGCAGTTGATCGTCTTAGGTTGGGAAAAGAGAGGCTTGACCAACACTGTTGATAGTCTTATGAGAGATCTCCAATCTTTGTTGGAGACTCGTGATAAACTTGAAGCCTGTGTATCCCAACTCGAGAGAGATCTTGAACGTGCCCAGGAGATCAAAGTCACTTTATAGGACACATTTAAAAAGGTTGAATGGATAGTCCTTTGTCCCACTTTGGGTAATGTTGAGAGGCTAGGAATAGGTTATGACAGTGCATCCAGTTCCCATGTAGAACTTGGTCCGGTTCCTGAGTTTATGTTTGGTCCATATGACCCTCGACCTAACCAACCTAGGTTTTCGAATCCACGTAGGAGAGATATTCCTTGACGTTTTGAGAAAGGTGTACCTAAGCCCGTGTATGTTCGTTACCATTAATAGAAAAGAGGATATCTTAGGGAATTTTTCTTTAAGTTAGGGAGAGTTTCTCGGAGGTATCTTCCACATTATGCTACTACCCAAGTTCCCGCATGCACTCACACACATGTTTCTCCACATGGCGAGAGAGATTTTGACAGCAAGTAGAGAATTTTGTCAAAACTTTAAAAATTTTGATGGAGAAATTTCATAGGATGTCATGTCCTTTTGAAAACTCCTATGGGCCTAATGATTGAGGTTGGGGTTGTTTACTAGAATAAGGTGTTTTTCTTGCTCATATCATATATCCCTATTTCTTGTGTGTACTATCATCGTACTTATATTTTTTTCATTTTGATATATTTTTCAAAAATCTAAAAAGAGTTTTATTTTTCTAGAAAAGTTTTGAAAAATATAAAAATATTTTATTTTGATAATTTTTTTACAAAAATAAACCCAAAAATAGTTTTGATTTTTTTACACCATATGTGGATGAAGATTAAAGATGTTCGAGTCACCCATTCATTCCATTACACGTGACTATTTATAGTGTTTTGATAAGTGACATAATTCCATTTATGTGCTTTATAATGTGTGGAGTCATTAAGATGTGATATGATGATAAGTTTCTACATGTGTGACTCATTATCACATTTAATGCATGCGAGCAGGAACTTATTTAAATGTTTCAATTACCTATAACGTGTTGATTCTAGTTTTTTCATCTAAATCTTTCTTTGAAAACAATCCAAATGTGAAAAACTAGATAATATAAGTAGTGGATGTAAGAACCATTCCTCTAATTGAAAACATTATAGATAATAATTTATTCGGCAAATTTTGAATATTTTAAGCAATGGAATCACTTGTGAATGACATGTTGACTTTGCATGAAAAGCAACCATTTGTAAAAAGAATAGAGCCTAAAAGATTAAAGGCACTTAAAAACAGAAGTGCCAAGACAAATTCTAAAAACATTGATGCTTCGCTACATATGAGTATTAATTTATTCAAACATATTTGAGAGGAAAAAATCCAAATGTGGGTTTTGAGGGAGTTAAGTTGAAGATCAATGGGTTTGCACATCCTTAAAAATTTCATAAATCATTACCTAGTTTTGGGCGTTATTGGTAGGAAAATCAATTACAGTCTTGATTAGGTATACTTTGATATCTTTTGTTAGTGGTGAAGAATTCATTCTTGTACATGTGTTATGTTTGTCTATGTTGATTAACCTATAGAATATGTTCACATCCTTACATTCCATTTTCGTGATTCGGGTATTTTTGTGTTTCTCCATTGTGTGTTGTTTTTGTAAAATTTAATACTTGAAAAAATGAGAATTTTCAAAAATAGTTTGTGGAGCTTTTAAGATTATCATTGCATGTTTGTCTCTTGCATATTTTTTTATTATTATATCTTAGTCTCATTTGTAATTCTTGGAGTTTCATTATTATTTTCTACTCCTTATCTATTTCAGATAGCATAAAAGGGGGAGAATAAATTATGGCGGAGTTTAATTTATGGGGGTGAATTTATCTTCATGAATTTTATTTTATATGTCAAAGTTGATGCATCACGGTGTATATGCTTTGTTTCATGTGTATAGGTACTTTTGGAAGATCATATTCATATGACACTCAATGAAGATAAGCCTCTCAAGAGAAGATAATAATGAAGTGTAGATTTGAAGATTTAATTCTGAAAAAAATCATTATTCTTTTACCCATCCATTTTAAGGTTTGGGAGGGTATTATAATATTATTTTATGTCTTAGAGGATTACATTGTAATTTGGATTTGGTTTGTATGCTTGTATTGGAATAGTAAAAAAGTGGGATAGTTTTAAGACCATGATTTCTATCATTTGCTCATAGCTTAAGCTAGCATAGTGTTTGGCATATCTTGCGACTATTTGATAAGAGCCGACACGAAGATCTAAAGATCCAACATCTCCATCTTTTGAGAATCTACACTCTGTGAAAGTTCTATGAAGGTAAAATGTTGTTATGTGTTTAAATTTATTCCTTGAATTTATTTTAGGATGTTTATTTTTATTAAAACTGTAACATGATTTTTTTTCAAAACGGGGATTTTTCATTTATTTTAAATAAATTCAAAGTTCGCACATCTCGTTCAAATGAGATGGGATTCTCGTTCTAATGAGATATCATTTTTTATTGATGTTTCGTTTGAAGTTTGCTTCGATGGAACATCGAACGAGGGAGTATTACTTTAGATCGTTTGAAGGTCGTTCAAATGAGATGGAAGATTGGTTTGAACAAAATGTATTTCATTCAAATGAATTGCCATTCTCATTCGAACAAGCTTCAAAATTCGTTCAAACGATCCACCAGCTCGAAATTTGTAAACGTCATATAAATACCTATTTTGTGTTTATTTTTCTTAAGAGTTTTTCCATGATTATTTATGCATGCCTTTAGCAAAACATTTGAAACCTTTTATTTTTGGAAAACCTTTTTGATTCACAAATCACATTTCCAGAATATATTTGAGTGAATCAAATTTAAACCGTATAATTTGTATCCTTGCATACACAACCTTTATGGAGAAGGAATTTCTATGGCTAAGTTGTGAAACCCGAGGGGAACACTAATGAAGACAAAGTCTGAGGCTTAAGGAGGACTGTGGTTCTTATGATTCTTGTGTGGATCATTGTTGAAGGAAGACTACGATTTTGTGATTCTTGATAGGATCATAGTATATTCATTTATAAAATTTGTAAATTTCAATTTATGAATTTTATAAAGTGAATAAAAGGTTTTATCCGAAAGGTTTTTTTTTTCTTCTGAAAGTCTGTTTTGATTGCATGCTTTCTTATTTTATGTTTTGAACCACATAGTTGCATGTTATAGGGCTAATCGAATTAAAAATTCGTGTGGGTTGCCATCTGAAGTTAATATATTTACATCAATTGATCATTGCGCACTCTTTAGAGTTAAGATACCAAATGCGTGTTTATCACCTATCGGAAAAGTGGAGGAGAGTTTTTCCTCCTGATAATTTGAATGGGAGAAAATTATCTTTACAGGTAAGATCGAGAGGAGAATATCCTAGATGCAGTTTTCTAGCACAATACGGAGTGGGCGTGTCGTTAGGACGTTTGATCACACAAAGGAAAAGTTCAGTGTTGTAGGCGACGATATCTTTTTGAAGAGGGAATGGTGCAGTAGTGGATTCCACTGCACTTGAATTTGTTATTAAAGGTGGTTTATGCCCTAGTATTAAAATTTATCGAAAGTTGGTATGCAACTAGCATGGGGAATAGGTTCTTTTTTCAGTCGATGATAGGATAAGGTGACATTTTTTGAAGAAATTTTTTGTCGAAAGGGGGATTCAAAAATATGGGAAGTATTTTTTATCGAGGTACATTTTTTAGAGTTTATTTTAACACTTCAAAAGTGATTTGGTGTACAATATTTAGGAAAGTCCGTATGATTGATTTGATGAAGTAATTTTGATATGGTTTTGGCCCTGGGGGTGTTATTTCCCCCTAAGGTGGTAGATCATGGGAGACAATTGAGGGGGTGAAGTGTTTGAAATCTCATCGTAAGAGCGGGATAATTAAACCGATTGATTTTAATTGGATTCGATGATTCGAAAGAGAAAATGGCACCATTTTTGGTCATTTGACTAAGATTGACAAGTTGCTTAGGTCTAAAATATAGTAAGTATGTCGGTTGTGGATGTGTTCGGGATACTTAAAGGGAAGTGGTGTACATTATTGAACGTATGAACTATAACGAAGTAAGAAAATGAGTCTTTAAAATCGAGCGGGAGTAGGGTTTGGGATCCTAATAAAAAGGACCTGATATTTTTGGTTACCTTTTTTATAAGGTAAAATTAGGAGTTTGGTTTCGAACGGGAGTGGACAACCCAATGAGAAGTTTGGTGATGGTAATCTAGTATATGATAAGATCAATCTCATTTGACCTTACCCAATCACCGTTGACATGTGTGTGGTGGGGAAACAAGTTGTTGTAGCAACGATTAAAATAGCTTGGTGCAGAGTTTTAGCCAAACCAAATTTACAAGGAGAAAGACCTATGAGTGTGTATTAGGTCATAGTCGAATGGATCCCTTTACAATTTTGTAAAGACTCTATGGGTGAGATATTCTTAAGCTTTCAATTAGGAATATATTGAATTTGAATTTCGAGCATGGAACTCCTTGTTTAAGGAGGAAGAATGTAATACATCATATTTTCAGTGAATTACTAAATTGAATACAAATTAATTACGCATGCTTGTCATGATTCGATATGTTACTATGTATATCTTAATGTGTAATTTAAATTGGATTTGAAATTCAATTTAAGACATGGTGATCAATTAATTAAATTAATTTTAATTGGACCCATACAGGGTAATTATTAATTAACTCAGTTATTTGTTATTTTTTTGGATAAAATTAGTAATTTCCTTTTGAATATTCATTTTTAGTTTAAAATAGTAGGGTTTATGCCTATTGAGTAAATATACGGCTTGAACAGAGATTTTGACTATTTGGAGTGGTATTTTAACACTTTGGGTTGAGACTTATTTTTAGCCCAAGGACAATTTCTTGGAAGTCATATTTTAAAGTTGGTAGTCTAAATCCAAAACATTCATTTTGTCATTTGGAAGACGACCAAAGGCTAGAGAGATAGAGAACCAAGGGGAAAAGAGGATTTGGGTTTCGATTTCCCAATCAATCCACAAGGCAATATTATTTAGAATGATTGTATGCTTCTCATTAGTTTAAGTTATGCCTATTCATCTCAATATAAACCTATTATGTTATAAATTTGAGTTTTATGATTAAAATTAAATAATTTAGTAGTTAAAGTAAATTAATTGAAATTAGATTGATTCTCCCCTTAATTTGATGAATATTATTGTGAATCTAGCTTGGATTGATTAGATATTCATTAGTAGAAATTTTTTATACGAAAGCATGTAAATCCACTTTGATTCCATGTAAAAATTTGTAAAAAACATTATTTAACAGATAGAAATTAAAAGTCTAGGGTTCTTGAATATGAAATTGAGTTTTATGTAAATCTTAATTTAAAACTAGAGTTTGATGTTAGAAAAAGATCCTAATTGGTTATATGATATTATTTTACTGTTTGGATGATTGGTGGGGCTTAAATGAAGTTGTCTATAATCAAATTATGAAGGTGTGATAACCCGGTATCCGAAATAAGGGGTGCCCAGCCCGATACTACAATAATACAGGAATCATAGACGAAATCATTCTCAGCCTCATGACAACATAAAGAGTATAAGGGATAACAACACAATATTTCCGAAAATGGGTTGTCAAAATTTTTGTTTTACAATTTAAAGAAAGCATTGTTAACAACCCATAATAGAAAAAAAGGTGGAAACCCAAAAGTATATATGTAACAAGAACAATAAATATAGAATAAAAGGACCGAATAATATCGGTCAACAGAATTTCATACAAGGTACAATAAGTTCCATTAGTTACATATTACATCCATTATACAATTACAACAGTTTGGGCCACACGCCCGAATAAAGGCCCGAACATAACTAGAAAACAACAATGGAGGCGTCTACACAAAATATCCTGTGACATCCACTAAAAGTCATGGCTCCTCAAACGACACTAGAATGGGGAGGTCAATACGGGCGTCCTTGCTGTGGAGCACCTGAGCGGTTACGATATATATATATATATATATATGCACAACAAGAAAGAAGAACGGGTCAGGGCCCGATTTTCTGTGATCACTAGATAAACAAACAGTATGACAATAATGAACAGTTAATCATGGATGATAAAGATGATATTCTAACATGGTGACATCATGAAATAAACTAATACAATTAAATGATTATAAAGTCAAATTCAATTATGCAAGAGGATATGTATAATCATTATTAATCAAAAATCTTTATCATCATTCACCTTTTTATTTTATCTTTCCATTCCTTATCAGGAATACAAATTTTATCATGTGCTCTTTGTGGCACGTATCTCAATTGTATGCTCTTTATGGCATGTACTATGCTATTTATGACATTGCGTTATGCACTTTATGGCATTAATATCCATAAAGTCACACTTGATGTTAGAATAGTTATAAGTATATATATATAACGATTCTAAGACCGCCCGTCCGGGTTTCCCCACTGTGCGCGCCCCTAAATAACCATCATCTTCCAGGGCCTATCATTAAGACAACCTGGGATCCTACCGGAACGTCGGGAAGCGGCCATATGCCTGTGGGGTAGTCATAACCACACCCGGAATTACCTACCCATCGCATAAAATATAAAACAAGCGCTCATATGGCTTAGGACTATATCCACCCTGCATTCATTAGCCAGGGGGCTTCACCTTACGCACAAACTTCCCTTAAGATGGTATTTAGAGAGTGTGTGTTCCAACCATTTTATTAATTACCATGGCATGATTTAGTAAATTATCATTTACTTTATCCATTTACATTTTATCAAATGCATTATGGTTATTCGGAACTATATGTGCTTCACATCATCATAATAACCTCGATGAATATTTAAACTCCCAGGTTAATTTTCCCAAATCTCGTTTTTGGGCTTTATAATAAACCATCATACCTCAAATTTACTTCCAAAGTCTCCAAATACAACTTAGTAATCCCCTAGACTCCTACTAATTTATTAAAGGAAAGTAATGCCTGAACATCACTTCATGCACCCTCGAAATAAATCCCAAATATACCAATCCTAATCTAGGATAGTAAACTAACTCACCTAGAACTCTAGGAATCTAAGTTGACTTCATATAAGAAGGTTCCTAAGTCCTAAGACTAGAGAAAAAGGGTTGAAAATAAAAAAGAAAAACAAATTAAAAATGCAGGATTTTCGAATCGATTCGGCCAGAAAATATGGGGTTCTGCATAATTATCGAATCGATTCGGACCATAAAAATCCATTCGGTCAGGAAGATTGGGTTTCTTCATAAAAGTCCAAATCGATTCGGAATAGCCGAATCGATTCGGTTCACCTAGACCTGGAAACTGTCCTTGGGCGAATCGATTCGGCCCTGCGAATTTTGCCAATTTTGGCTATGGAGCCTTGGACTCCAAATTTTACCCCCGACTCAAATACATTCAAACCAACTCATTTATTGTCACCAATACACCATAAATACCACTAACTACTACCATAAACCTCATTAATCATCCAAATCATTCTTGAATGATTCAAGACCCATAAATCCACAAAAACCCTAAAATAGGTAAACCATGATTAATACAAAATTATCACAACTAATCATTTATCTTAAACCACATATAGCAAGTAGAAAACTTTCCTCAATCTAGTAAATTCAGATTTTCCTTGTGTAGTAGTAAGAATCCCACCTCAATCTTCAATCTCCTCTCCTTTCTCTACTCCTTCTCTTCCTCTCTTTTTCTCTCTAGGTTTAGGAATACACTTAAGGGAAAATAGAAGACTTAATCAAGACATAAATCGTACCTTTAGTCTACAATTTACAACTTAAGTTGTAAATACCACATTAAATGGTTCACAACTACACATATATGTTAAAACCAGTCAAAAGTGCCCAAAACCTCAAAATACAATATGGGACATATTTTGACTATCTCATACGTTCCGGAACCAACTACGGCCTCCAAATTATCATTTGGACATTTTATAATTAAATTTAAGTTCCGGTTCCATTTTAAACCATAGGGTCATTTTAAATTTTATGACACTATAAAACTCATCATGAGGATATTTACATACTTATATAGTAAATATACAACAAGTTAGTAAATATTAACTTTTCTTTATTAAATCAATACTTACTCCATACACCAACATTTTGTATATAATGACTCCACATAGTAAGTAAATATAAAATAGGTTCTCGTAAGCGAGGGTTGTTACATACTCCCCCCGCTATGAGGGAATTTTGCCCCCAAAATTCAAGCGTACCTTGTAAGAAGAGATGCGAATACTTTTCCCGCATGACGTCCTCACGTTCCCACGTAGATTCTTTAGCATTGTGATGACTCCGTTGGACTCTCACCAAGGGCACCACACGAGACCTCAACTTACGCTCCCCATGCTCAAGAATAGCAACCGGTTGTTCTTCATATGAAATGTCGGGTTGTAAGTCAACATCCTCGAAAGGGATATGCCAAAGGGAACCTTCACATCTCTTATACTTCTTCAAAGAGGAAACATGGAATACATCGTGAATTTGTTGCAAGGGTTCCGGTAAGGCAAGTTGATACGCCACTAGACCGACTGTCGTAATAACTGGAAAAGGTCCAATAAAATGCAGTGAAAGATTTCCTTTCTTCCCGAAACGCTTAATGCCCTTCATTGGTGAGACTCTCACCAAGACTTGGTCTCCAATCTCCAACTCCATGTGTCTTCTACCGCATTGGCATAGCTCTTTTGGCGATCTTGGACTATCCGAATGCGATTCCGAATTTGTTCAATTTTAGAAGAAGTATCTTGGATCATTTCAGGTCCAAGGAATTTATTATCACCCACTTCCAACCAACAAGTGGGAAACCTACATGGCCGGCCATAAAGAGCTTCATAGGGCGCCATTCCAATAGTAAATTGGTATGAGTTGTTGTAAGAGAACTCAATCAATGGGAGGTATTGTTCCCAACCGCCCTTAAAATCAAGCATGCACACACGGAGCATATCCTCCAACATTTGGTTTACTCTTTAAGTCTGACCATCTGTTTGAGGATGATAAGAAGTGCTTAACTTCAATTCGGTTCCCATGGCCTCTTGGAAACTTCTCCAAAAGTGGGAAACAAAGATCTTTTCTCGGTTGGAAACTATATTTAAAGGTACCCCATGAAGTCTAACGATCTCCTCGATGAACAATCGGGCATAACGAGTAGTGTCATAATCAGTACGCACGGGTAGGAAGTGTGCCGACTTAGTTAAGCGGCTGACAATCACCCAAATCAAATCATAACCCCTCTGCGACCTTGGTAAGCCCGTAATAAAGTTCATTGATATGCTCTCCCATTTCCACATCGGAATCTCCAACGGTTGCAACAAACCTGTCGGTCGCTGATGATCGATCTTGACCAATTGACAAGTAGTGCATTGGGATACAAACTCAGAAATATCCCGCTTCATGTTGGGCCACCAATACTGGTGGTGCATGTCTTGATACATCTTGTCCCCACCAGGATGTACCATAAATTTCGACCCGTGAGATTATTCCATTACTGCCCATCTCAAATCCCCCTCCTCCGAAACAATAAGTCTTCCATGGAAGCGTAATCCACCCTCTGAACTTATCGAGTATGATTTCGCTCCCTCAGATAGTAATCGGTGTATATGGTCCTGACAACCCTTATCCCTTCCTTGGGATTCTACAACCCTTGCCACAATGGTAGGAGTAACGGTCATCAGTGACATGAATGCTCTCACCACTGCATCCTCCTGACTGAGCTCCATCCACTTAGCCTTCCATACATCAGCTAACTCCCCCTCGGGCATCCTACTCAAGGCATCCGCCACAACGTTCGCCTTGCTCAGATGATAATGGATATCAAATTGATAATCCTTCACGAATTCCAACCATCAGTGCTGATACATATTCAAATCTTTCGGTGAAAATAAATATTGCAGTGATTTATGGTCCGTGAAAAGACTGAATTTCTCCCCTAAGAGATAATGCTTCCAAATCTTCAAGGAAAAGACAACCGCGACGAGTTCTAAGTCATGCACCGGATAATTCCTTTAATGGGAATTTATCTTGCGGTAAGCATAATCAATAGCCCATCTCTCTTATTGAAGCACACATCCTAATCCTTGAAGAGATGCATCGGTGAAGACTAGATATTCCAATCCCGGTTTTGGCAATTCAAGGACTGGAGCCGAAGTCAATCTATCTTTGAGGTCATCAAAAGAAACCTGGAAAGAGTTATCCTAAACAAATCTCACCCCTTTCCGGGTCAAATTTATCAAAGGGCTTGCAATGTTAGAGAAACTCTTGATAAACCAGCGGTAAAAACCCGCCAAACCCAGAATACAACGAATCTCGATAGGTGTCGTGGGCTGATCCCACTCCCTCACTGCAACCACCTTGCTAGGATCCACTGATATACCCTGAGATGACACCACGTGGACCAAAAACTGAACTTCCTTCAACCAAAAGCCACACTTCTCGAACTTTGCATACAATTGGTGATCCCTCAATCTTTGCAGGACCAACCGTAAGTGAGTAGCATGGTCAGATTCGGTCTGAGAATAGACTAAGATGTCATCGATAAATACAATAACAAATTTTTCAAGGAAATCCCGAAACACCCTATTCATGAGATCCATAAATACAGCGGGGGCATTGGTTAGCACAAGGGGCATAACCAAGAATTCATAGGATCCATATCTGGTCAGAAATGCGGTCTTGGATACATCTTGCTCCCGTATCCGCAACTGATGATACCCCGTCCTCAAATAGATCTTACAAAAGTACGACGCTCCCCTAAGTTGTTCGAACAAATCATCAATACGAGGCAAAGGGTATTTATTCCGTATGGTGACTTTATTCAACTCTCTATAGTCCACACATAACCGGAGTGAACCGTATCTTTTCTTTGTAAACAACACCAGAGCACCCCATGGCGACGTATTGCGCCTAATAAATCCCTGCTCCAACAACTGCTGAATTTGATCTCTTAACTCCCTCATTTCCATAGGAGCCATGCGATATGGAGCTCTCATAATCGATCGAGTTCCCAGCGCTAAATCAATCATAAACTCAATCTCTCGGCTCGGAGGTAATATCGGTATTTCTCGAAAAACATCTTCAAAATCCCTAACAACCGGAATAGAATCCAGGGGAACAACTATATCCCTAAAAGTCTCCTCCACAATAAAATATAAATAGGTACTCGTACCTCCTTCCAAACTAGGCATAACTACCAAGAACATTTCTTGTCCCGAAATGACGAAGACTATACTCTTCCCGTAACAATTTACTATCGCGTGATATTTTATTAACCAATCCATGCCCAAAATCACATCATACCCGACCATATCAAGGACGAGCAAATCGGCCTCAAAGCACAAATTACCAAGATTAATCCCTATGTTTTCACACACAAAGAAAATCAATGAACCATCACCCATAGAGGATTCAACGCTAGTGAAGGTACTCTCAGCAGACTTTATCAATTATGTGGTCTGAGCAAAACTCCTAGAAATGAAAGCGTGTGTCGCACCCGTATCAAATAATACCCGACCCATATGCCCTTGGATAAGAAACTTACCCTCAATCGCTGGCGGTGCTAGAGGGGTTGGAGGAAGCATAGCCTCCTGAATGTGATAGATCCTTCCATACTGCAGTTGCCCCTGCTGTGGAGGATCAATCGGATTAGGTGCCTGGGGTGGAAATTGTACATATGGATGCTGGGGAGCCCTAGGAAGCTGTCCTCTAATCAACTGAGGACACGACCTCTTATAATGACCCAGCTCTCCGGACTGAAAACATTTGTTTGCCACCTTCTCTTGGTTCCGCCCCTGATTGTTTCAGAACTACCCAAAACCTCGGCCCTACTGGCCTCTACCTCCATTCCCACCTCTACCTGCTGGTTGTTGTGGCGGTCCACCTTGACCCGACCTATTATTATTACCACCCGCATTAAATCCACCAAAGCGTTGGCGTTTAGATAAATCCCCTTACTGGGGTCCCTCTCTCTTTTCTTACTCCCCAAAGATTGGGATGAAGGAGATGCTCCTCCCCCAATACCATTCCCTCCAGGTCTTCCCACTTTCCCCATCGCGGTAGCCTTCTTCCTATTTTGCACAAACAATCCATGCTCTTGGCAATGAAGTAATGCCGCATTCATCACATCCCCAAAGGTTTGTAAATCCATATTTCCCAATAAATGTTGTTTTATCCACCAATGTAAACCTCCCACAAACTTGGAGATTCTCCTCTCTTCTGGAGTCACTTCATCCGGTACAAAACTTGCCAACCGGGTGAACTCCTCTTCATACTCTGCAACAAATTTCTCTCCTTGTACTACATCCTGAAGCTTCCTTCGCATCTCCCTTTAAACTGCGGGAGGGAATTACTTTGGGTCAAAAAAGGCCCAAAAATTAGTGATTGTCATCGTCTCCCTCTATTCTGGTGTAGTCATCGACTCCCACCAATGTAATGCTGATCCGACAAGCTTGAAAGTAACAAGGATTTGCCTTTTCTCCTTATTACATTCTACCATTCAAAGATGGCATTGCATGTCTATCTTCCACTGATTTGCCCTTATAACATCCGACCCTCCATCGAATTCTGGGGGATGGCCCTTTAGAAAAGATTCCCTAACTCTTTCCCATGGAGAAGGTCCCACAGGAGCTTATGCCTCTTGCCCCCGTGGTTGAGCTTGTGGCATTTGTTGTACCACTGCAGTCATCGCTGCATTGACGGCTTAGGCAACTATGTTTGCTACATCATCAGCATTTATACTCCTCGGTGGCGGTGGTGGAGGACCAACCTCCTCTTCCACAACTCAATTGCATCGAGCGGGACGACCTCTCTTAGGCGGCATCTGAGATGGAGAAACAATAAAGTTAGGATACTATATAAAACAATCTATCTTGCAGAAGATTGCAAACATAAGCAACAAAGCAGTCCTAACATTAGGCTCTATATCAAAGAACACTACGGTAGAACGTGACAAGTCCGCATAGATCCTAAAGACTCTAGAACCTGATGCTATGATACCATCTGTGACAACCCGGTATTCGAAATAATGGGTGGCTAGCCCGATACTCCAATAATACAGGAATCATAGACGAAATCATTCTCAGCATCATGACAACATAAAGAGTATAAGGGATAACCACACAATATTTCAAAAAACGGGTTGTCAAAAATTTTGTTTTATAATTTAAAGAAAGAATTGTTAACAACCCATAATAGAAAAGAAGGTGGAAACCCAAAAGTATATATGTAACAACAACAATAAATATACAATAAACGGACCGAATAATGTCGGTCAACTGAATTTCATACAAGGTACAATAAGTTCCATTAGTTACATATTACATCCATTATACAATTACAACAGTTTGGGCCACACGCCCGAATAAAGACCCGAACATAACTAGAAAACAACAATGAAGGCGTCTACACAAAATATCCCGTGATATCCGCAAAATGTCACGGCTCCTCAAAAGACACTAGAATGGGGAGGTCAATACGAGCGTTCTTGCGGTGGAGCACCTGAGCGGTTACGATATATATATGCACAACAAGAAAGAAGAACGGGTCAGGGCCCGGTTTTATGTGATCACCAGATAAACAAATAGTATGACAATAATGAACAGTTAATCATGGATGATAAAGATAATATTCTAACATGGTGACATCATGAAATAAACTAATACAATTAAATGATTATAAAGCCAAATTCAATTACGCAAGAGGATATGTATAATCATCATTAATAAAAAATCTTTATCATCATTCACCATTTCATTTTATCTTTCCATTCCTTATCAGGAATAAAATTTTTATCATGTGCTCTTTGTGGCATGTATTATGCTCTTTATGGCATTGCGTTATGCACTTGATGGCATTAATATCCATCAAGTCCCACTTGATGTTAGAATAGTTATAAGTATATATATATATAACGATTCTAAGACCGCCTGTCCGGCTTTCCCCACTGTGCGCGCCCCTAAATAACCATCATCTTCCAGGGCCTATCATTAAGACAACATGGGATCTTAGCGAAATGTCGGGAAGCGGCCATATGCCTGTGGGGTAGTCATAACCACACCTGGAATTACCTACCCATCGCAGAAAATATAAAATAAGTGCTCATATGGCCTAGGACTATATCCACCCTGCATTCATTAGCCAGGGGGCTTCACCTTACGCACGAACTTCCCTTAAGATGGTATTTAGAGAGGGTGTGTTCCAACCATTTTATTAATTACCATGACATGATTTAGTAAATTATCATTTACTTTATCCATTTACATTTTATTAAATGCATTATGGTTATCCGGAACTGTACGTGCTTCACATCATCATAATAACCTCGATGAATATTTAAACTCCCGGGTTAATTTTCACAAATCTCCTTTTGGGGCTTTATAATAAATCATCATACCTCAAATTTACTTCTAAAGTCTCCAAACACAACTTAGTAATCCCCTAGACTCCTACTAATTTATAAAAGTAAAGTAATGCCTGAACATCACTTCACGCACCCTCGATATAAATCCCAAATATACCAATCCTAATCTAGGATAGTAAACTAACTCACCTAGAACTCTAGGACTCTAAGTTGACTTCATACAAGAAGGTTCCTAAGTCCTAAGACTAGAGAAAAAGGTTTGAAAATGAAAAAGAAAAACAAATTAAAAATGCAGGATTTCTGAATCGATTCGGCCAGAAAATATGGGGTTCTGCATAATTGCCGAATCGATTCGGACCATTCGAATCGATTCAATCAGGAAGATTGGGTTTTTGCATAAAAGGCTGAATCGATTCGGAATAGCCGAATCGATTCGGAATAGACGAATCGATTCGGTTCACCTAGACCTGGAAACTGTCCCTGGGCGAATCGATTCGGCCCTACGAATTTTTCCAATTTTGGCTATAGAGTCTTGGACTCCAAATTTTACCCCCAACTTAAATCCATTCAAATCAACTCATTTATTGTCACCAATACACCATAAATACCACTAACTACTACCATAAACCTCATTAATCATCCAAATCATTCTTGAATGATTCAAGACCCATAAATCCACAAAAACCCTAAAATAGGTAAACCAAGATTAATACACAATTATCACAACTAATCATTTATCTTAAACCACATATAGCAAGTAGAAAACTTGCCTCAATCTAGCAAATTCAGATTTTCCTTGTGTAGTAGCAAGAATCCCACCTCAATCTTCAATCTCCCCTCCTTTCTCTACTCTTTCTCTTTCTCTCTTTTTCTCTCTAGGTTTAGGAATACACTTAGGGGAAAATAGAAGACTTAATCAAGACATAAATCGTGCCTTTAGTCTACAATTTACAACTTAAGTGGTAAATACCACATTAAATGGTTCGCAACTATACATATATGTCAAAACCAGTCAAAAGTGCCCAAAACCTCAAAATACAATATGGCACATATTTTGACTATCTCGCAAGTTTCGGAACCAACTACGGCCTCCAAATTATCATTTGGACATTTTATAATTCATTTTAAGTTCCGCTTCCATTTTAAACCGTAGGGTCATTTTAAATTTTATGACACTATAAAACTCATCATGAGGATATTTACATACTCATATAGTAAATATACAACAAGTTAGTAAATATTAACTTTTCTTCATTAAATCAATGCTTACTCCATACACCAACATTTTATATATAATTACTCCACGTAGTAAGTAAATATAAAATAGGTTCTCGTAAGCGAGGGCTATTACAGAAGGCTTGGGTGTTAGGTTTGTATTTTTTTATTGCCTTTGAAATTTTTACAAAATTTGACTAAACGATGCGCGAGACGAAAATTTTGGATCGGTGATTTTGGGTTGAACTTTCTTTTATAAATTTGGGGTTTAGGGCATAGAGCCTGGATTTGTTAGCCTATAGTTTTCATGTACTCATAGAATGGAGATATCTTAATATGATTTGAATTATTGGATATTAATATTTGGGAGTATTTGGATATAGGAAAACCAATTATTTAAATGGGATAAATTGAGGATTGGGCATTTTAGTATAAATCTATGTGTAGGATGGGTTGGTAATTGGTAATGTTGAAGCTTAGAGAATTGGGGATTACAGGGAAGAATTACTAGAGTCGTTTTGATTAAATAATGGTCATATAAATCAAAAAAATATTTTGTTTAAATGAAAAAGGCCATAATTGTGAAACAACAATATTTATTATTATGGTTCAATAGACATAGTGATAAAATTAAATTCTAAAACCATTATAAAAAGGTGTTTTTTATAGTAGTGTTCGGGACACTTCAAGGGAATTGGTGTTCATTATCGAACATATGAACTATGTCGAAGCAAGAAAATGAGTCTTTAAAATCGAGCATGAGTAGGGTTTAGGGTCCCAAGAAAAAGGATCCGATATTTTTTATTACCTTTTTGATATGGGAAATTAGGAGTTTGGGTTCGAACATGAGTGGAGAATCCGATGAGAAGTTTATTTTTAGTAATCTTGAATATGGCAAGGTCGTTCGTTTAACCTTACCTGATCATCGTTAACATGAGCGAGGTAGGGAAACAAGTTGTTGTAGCAACGATTACAATAGTTTGGTGTAGAGTTTCATCCAAACTCAATTTACAAGGAGAGATACCTATGAGTGCATTAGGATATAGTCGAATAGATCCTTTTACAGTAGTGTGAAGACGCTACTGTTGAGATATTCGTAAGCTTTCTATTTGGAATGTATTGAATTTAATTTTTAAGGATGGAATTCCTCATTTTAGGGGGGAAGAATGTAATACCCTATATTTTTGGTGAATTATTAAATTGAATAAAAATCAATTACGTAGGCTTGTTGTGTGTATATATGTCATTATTTATATCTTTACGTGTTATTTTAATTGGACTTGAAATTCGATTTAAGACATGTTCATTAATTAATTAAATTAATTTTAAATGGACTCGTAGAGGGTAATTATTAAATAACTGAGTTCGTAGTTTTTTGGATATAATTGGTAATTGGGTTTTGGGACGCATATAAAGTCCCTTTTTAGTTTAAAATAGTGGGCTTTAGGACTACTGAGTTAATATATGGCTTGAATAGTGGTTTACACTATTTTGAGTGTTATTTGGACACTTTGGGTTGGGGCTTATTTTTAGTCCAAGGCCAATTTCGTGAAAATCATGTTATAAAGTTAGGAGTCTAAACCTAAAACACTCATTTTTCCATTTGGAAGACAACCAAAGGCTAGAAAGATAAGCACTAAGGGAAAACACGGATTTGGGGATTGATTTACCAATCAATTCACTGCCAAGTTTATTTAGAATCATTGTATGCTTCTTACTAGTTTAAGTTATGCCTATTCATATGAATATAAACCTATTATGTTATGAATTTGAGTTTTATTATTAAAATTTATTAATTTAATAGTTATTCTGAAATAGTAGTAATTAGATTGATTATTCCTTTAATTTGATGAATTGTTTTGTGATTATGACTTGGATTGATTAGATATTCATTAGTAGTTAATTTTTATATGAAGGCATGTAAAACCACTTTGATTTCATGCAAAAATTTGTAAAAAATTAACTAATTGATTGAAATTCAAAATCTAGGTTTCCTGAGTTTGGAATTGGTGTTTATGTAAATCTTGATTTAAAACTAGGGTTTTGATATTAAGAAGAGATCCTAATTCATTATATGATATTATTTTATTGTTTGGATGATGGTTGGGTCTTAAATCAAGTTGTGTAGAATTGAATCACGAAGTCTTAGGCGCTAGTTTCATATTTTGTTGATTGCCTTTGAATTTTTTATGAATTTAATTCTAAATAGTGTGCGAGACCGAAATTTTGGGTCGTTGATTTTGGGTTGAACATTCTTTTATAAAGTTGGGTTTTAAGCATAGAGTTGGGATTTGTTAGCCTATATTTTTCATGTGCTCATAGAATGGAGATATGTTAGTATGATTTGAATTATGAGAGATTAATATTTGGATATTAGAAAAATCATTTATTTAAATGGGATAAATTGAGGATTGGGCCTTTTAGTATAAATCTGTGGGTAGGATGGGTTGATAATTAGAAATGTGGAAGCTTAGAGAATTGGGGCTTAATGAATAGGATTATTTGAGTCATTGTGATTGACTAGTGAGACATTTATCCTTTGGGTGAGATTCAAAGTTTGGTTGAAAATCCCTAGGGAAGGAGATGCTATGCCTTGGGAGATTAGACTAGTGATAATTTGGAGTGAATATATTTCATGTATGGGTATTCATGTATGGTAGGGGGCGACTATGCTTAAGATTTGGGAAGTCGGGAGGTTAGGGTTAAAGTACATTGGGATGAATATAAGGTTAAAAATGGGTTATACCTTTTTATGATAACGATGCTAGCATAACCCGATAGTGTTAGGGTCGATATGTGAATGTGAATAACCTTAATCAATTGGTAAAGGTTATGTATGTATTTTCTTTAGGCCATTAGTGAGGGTGGGAATTTCTTTTGTGTTTTATGTTCAATGCATACCATGTGTGAGTATTGTACTATAAGGGATTCCATGAGGGGACACGTGCGAGCGGATTGTGCTCGTACCCTATTGAGTAAAGGGGCTCTTACTTGGTCATATTTTACCTCAGGACCATAAGTCTAGGTATCCGTGTACGAAGGGGGTTCACGAAAATATTTCGTGGTCTAATCTTAGCTATGGTAGAATATACGAGTGATAGGTAGGCGTATGATATACCCTTTGACCATGCTGAGGTCTTAGGTTTAGGATGACTTAAGACTATTGTGGTGACAAAAATCATAGCACAAATAATAATAGAACTCATTCACCAAAAAGCACAGAACAACATGCAATCACAATCACAACACAAGAATATATGTGGTTCGGTAAATTGCCTACGTCCACGGAGAGGTCTCCTGTTTGTATTAAGTATCTCTCAATAAGGCATTTATTTCATGCCCCTATGCTTCGGGCCTGGGGGTGTAATATATTGTGTTTATTGAACGTGGTTGTAACCAACAAGATAGATCCTGAATCCCTTGAATATCTCTTTGAGATTTTTAGGGATGGACTCGGCCCTATCTGAAGTTGAATTCATAATCAAGGCTCATAATTTGGGTCGGACACTTGATTAGACTTTATGGGCTTGGTCAGCTACTCTTATGGGCTAATAAAAATAGGTACCCACAATTGCCCTTAAAATTTTGGGGTGTCAAATTGGGCCCATAAATTTTAAAAAGGTATTGTCTCCCTTGTGATGGCACTACTGCAATTCATACGATTAGGAGGGGTGAGAATCTTCGTTTTACTAGATATTTGAGCAAAAAATCTTCTTCGATCAGTGTGTTCTATCATTGAGAAGTTTAAACTCAAGTGTTGGACGAACTCAATTGTCACTTCAACTTCTTTGCTTCTCTTTCTTCCCACGTTATCTCTTGTTCTTCGTCTTCACAAATTCAAAGTTTTTCAACATTTCCTGCTTAATTCTCACTTCTTAAGTCTCCAGTCCACAACATTCGTGATATTGAGGTTGGACACTAGATACATGTCCTCCTATTCTCTCGAGAGGGTTTGAGATTTCCCCCAAATCGTGTGTTTTTACACTTTTTTCAATACTTTGACATAGTTCCTGCTCAATGCTCTCCAAATGTTTGAAAGATCGTTAATGGAGTCTATAGAATAAATCAGCTCTATGGCACCTATTTAGGGTTAGCTCAACTATATTACTCTTATACTTTTCTCGCACAAGCGGGGGTATTGTATATTTGAAGGCAAGGAGTCCAGATAGGGTATTGGTAGTAAATTTACCTTATTCCCATAAGGACTATTGGTCTGAAGGGTTCATTGCTAGAAACTGAAAATTTCCTCCCCAAATAGAGGGCATAAGGTATAGGGGACCTCAGATCCCTACTTATGTGGAAGAGTACATAGGTTGTTACCAAACTGTTTCATTTATTTCTTGCTCGTTCATTTTAATGTGTTTTTCTTCTAATGCTCTCTTCTCTTTCCCTTTTTCAGTGAGGTCTAAAAACCAAGAAGCTACTCCTCGAGAAATCCGAGCTGCTGAGTTGATAAAAGCCTGGGAGATAAGGGACCCCATATATGAGGGTGAACATCCTAGGTCTAGTGCTTTCTTTTTGGAATGCAAGAATATTACCACTAATTTTATTGCTCGCCTAGTGGATTCCATTCCCCCTTGATATCCCAGCAGAAGAAGGTGCTCTCAAACCCATCAAGCTAGACGATGACAAGGAGAGCATCTCAGAGACTAGTGTTGCTGAAGGTGGCAGAGGTGGTACCGGTGTGGTAAGATCCAATTAAGAGAGATCCATCGAAGAAAGATCCAGTGGGGAAGAGTCCAGTAAGGCAGGATCCGGTACAGGAAATCTAGTGAGGAAGAGATAGATATTTCAAGAAGAAAGAAACTTGCCTGAGATAATGATGATGATGTCATATTGTCCAATAAGCTAAAGTTTCAAAAGCAAAAGACT
This sequence comes from Sambucus nigra, assembly GCA_949130495.1. Classification (NCBI taxonomy): domain Eukaryota; kingdom Viridiplantae; phylum Streptophyta; class Magnoliopsida; order Dipsacales; family Adoxaceae; genus Sambucus; species Sambucus nigra. Next base: position 458,373,523 of record OX422210.1, on the reverse strand, counting down.
AGGGATTTTGCTCTTGGCTCCAAGACAGTAGCCCACGAGAAGGAGTTGGAGAAGAAGAGGAAAGATAAAAAAGAATAAAAGAAAGAGAGGGAAAGAAAGTGAGAATAAGAAGAGAGGAGAAAAGAGGAGAGGAAGAAAGAGGTTGGGAAGAAGAGATAAGAAGAGAGAATGAGAGAAGAGCGGATAAAGAAGACACAAGCCTCTCTTATGCCTATGGTTGTTCCACCTAAAGGAGCCTCTAGGATATTTCCCCTCACCTTGCCCCACTGATGCTTGAGAAAATAGTGCTCATTGCAGATCGTGAGCGTTCATCGAGAATGGGCCCTGACTAGTTTGCCCTGAAATTAGGTCAAAGGATTTCTTTGGTAAGGCTTCTTCTCTTTTCTCTATTTCTATGACTTAAAATTTCCTCTTACTCTATTTACTAACTGATATCTTTGTTTATAATTTGTGTCTGATTAAACTTCCCTGCTGTGCAATTGAGCTAAACTATTGAGATGGAATTATGAGCTCGAAGAGGGTCTGAGGTCTTCCCAAGGGGCCCAGAAGTTTTTCGAGAAAGATCTGATAGAAGCCAGAGCTTTATTTGCTCGGGAGAAGGCCGATGAGGCTAAATAGTTGCGCGAGGGTTATGATTTGGTGGTTAAAGGCAGGATGGCCACCACAGAGGAGAATAAGTTACTGGCGGATGCAAATAAGGAGTTGGCCGAGAAGGTGGCGAAGTTAGAGGCAGAGGCATCCACCATTCGGGAGAGCGAATAGAATAAGGGCTGAGAGGTAGCATATAAATATATTGACGACCATATAGATTACATCAGCCAAGCAACCTTCAAGAAAGGTGGTTCCGAGCCTTGTTTGCCACTAGAGTTGTTACTGACTCCCCACTCTTTATCGAGCAACATCCGAGCCTTAAACCCATTATAAATGAGGTTGCTCTTATTGCTCGAGCTATCATGGAACCTTATACTCCTGCTTTTGATGCTCTCTCTAACAACCAAGAAGTGAATCTAATCCGAATGGATGGATGTGCGTATGGTGTTGGCAGAAGCGAGGTTACTGGTACTCCTGCTATTGACAAAGGAAAGGAGATAGCTTCTAACGAGCAGGTTGAGGCTACTAATTAGACTTCTAGGCCTTCTATTTGACCTTTGTATCTTTTTGTTTTCTTTTATTACTATCTGATGTACTTTGTACCTGTCCGGTGCCACTTTACGACGAATGAAAGAAATTTTACTTTTGCATTCACTACTTCGTATGTCACTTGTGTTCGATGTTTGTATCCTGTTGATTTAGATGACTATACCCTGCCATCTCTTATCTAGGTATCGAACATCAGTGCCCAAGCTCGCCAAGCTTTCATACATATTTGCAAATCCCTTAAAGCAAGGAGCAAGGACTATAAGGACCAATCCGAAGTGGTTGCCAAACTAATGGATATACTTAAGAAAATGGAAGAGATTGGCACTTTTGTTCCAGAAGAAATGGATGCCTTGAAATTGAAACTTTTGGGTGCATCCGAGATCAACCAGGTGGGGGAGGTGCTGCAGATGAAGAATGATGCCCTAAGGAGGGAGGTCGTACGTCTTAAGAAGAATGCTCCAAGGCACTATCCCTAAATTATTTGAGGTTCCTCATCGTAGTCCATACCATGAGCTAGGTCTTATGGTGTCAGTACCCAGAGGGAGATCATCGATCTTAAGAGGGATGTTCGACGATCAAACGTAATCACCTTTGAACTTTAAAGAGATGTCACAAGTCCGTGGTACTTATTTTGAAAGGTTCCTCGGTAGGTGTGGGATGACGGATATAATCAATGATGGATAGATGCCCCCATAAAGATGAACGAGTTCGAGGAGTTGGCCTTTATTAGAGGGTGGCTAAGTCCCCTCAGGGAGTTAATGGTTCCCAAAAACTCTACCATGTGGTACAGGCATGATATCACTCCCCCAATCTTATAGCCAAATCCTTTTCGAAGGGACGACCACTGGATCCCTATAGATGCTATTCCAAGGCAGCTGCTAGAGCCAAGCCCAGAGAAGGATGTAGAGAGTTTTGTTCCTCATCCTGATGATTGTCGGAGATCTCGAGTAGCAGACTATCTTGCTCGCCGACCTGAACCTTCATAGGTTTTAGTTGATTCTTTACTATTATATAGGTAACCATGTAACTCTTTAGTAAAATATGTAATTGAATATTTATGTTTTGGTCATAGGACGACTAAACATGCATTGTTTGCTTTCCATTTATTAGTTAGTAAACTTTTAATTATTTTGGGCACTTCAGTCGACTAAATGTTATTTAGAGTTTGATTTCAATTGAGCATTCCCCCAGTCCAGTATTCCTTAGCCATACAATTCCGTCGACTTTACCTTTTAGGTCGTGTCATCACACTACCTTAGTCCTAAGTAAGGCGATGGCAAGAATGCACCTGATTAATAGCAATCCACCTGAGCAGTATTTTGGAGCCAATCTATGTTGGTGACCAGCCTGAGTTGGCCATGTTGCCTAAGGATCGCGTATAGGTATTTGTTTATTATCGGAGCAACCAAAGAGGATAATTGTGCCCTTGGACAAATGCCTGAGGAGGGTTACCTATTGACCCTGCTAATTATGCTTTGTATGACTTACGTTAAGATAAACCTAACACTGTGTTGCAATTATAAGGGGCTATTTAACAAGATCTTCTGACTAGAGTAAGTTATCCAACTTACTGTAGTCCAGGAATTCTATTATACTCATAAAAGGAGTGAATCATGTAACTTAGAAAGGGTGGATATCAAAATATCATTGAGATAACCAACATATATACAATGCCAAGGCCAATCAAGTTTTACTAACCGAAATTGTAAACGAAGAGCAACATCAGTTTATAAATAAAAAATTTCTTAAACTAATGATGTATAGATAAATGAAGTCTAGATATTCATATTGGACACATTCCAAGCCTTTGGCATCGTCCTTCCCTCTAGTGTTTCCAAGTTATAGGCTCCTTACAAGTCATCTCTTTCTACCCTAAAGGGTCCTTCCCAGTTTGGTTCCAGTTTTCCATCTGATGGTTTCACAGCATTGCCGAGTAATTTCCTTAGGACATAGTCCCCTACCTGGAATTTCCTTGAATTGACTTTTTGATTTTATTGTTTGGATAGTTGCTGCTGGTAGGATGCAAACTTAATTAGATCCAATTCTTTCTGTTCATCATCTAAGTTAAGTTTAGTGAGTAATGCTTCATCATTATGGCTTTGGTCGACCAGTGTATACCTAATGGTAGGGAGTCCTGCTTCTAGCGGAATGATAGCTTCCATTCCATATATGAATGAAAAGGGAATTTTCCCAGTTGCTCACCTTGGGGTCGTGTGATAAGCCAAGAGGATGTGGGGCAGCTCGTACGTCCAAGCACCTTTGGCTAGCTCCAGGAATTTCTTTAGTCTATTGATCATTGTCTTGTTGGAGGCCTCAACTTGATCATTGCTATGGGGATATGATACAGAGCTAAAATAATGCATAATCCCCTGATTGTTGAAAAAACTTTGGAGGAAACCACTCTCGAACTGGGTCTCGTTGTCAGTAATGATGGTTCTAGGTATGTCGAAGAGGGTAATGATGTTCTTCTAAATGAATCTCGTCATGTCTGTGTTCCAGATATTTTCCAGTGGTTCTGCCTCTATCCGCTTCGTGAAGTAGTCTGTGGAGACCAACAGATACTTCCAATTCCCTGCTATGGTAGGGAGTGGTCCTATGATGTCCAAACCCCACTTATAAAAGGACCATGGATTAGTCAATGACTGGAGGTTGCTGGCGGGCTGGTGAACCATATGTGAGTGTTTTTGGCATTTTTTTCAGTTTTGAACATAGACTAGCATCTTTCTTCATATAGCAATATCCTTCATTCATTTCTCAAAAGTCCAGTGACTTCCTCCTGTATGAATTCCAAAAATTCCCTCATAAAGTTCGTACAGAACCTACTCGACATCTTGTGGATGAACGCACAGGAGGTAGGGGACAATGAAGGATCTCTTATACAATTTCCCATCAGGAGATAAGTGAAAGCGAGTAGCTTTGACTCTTATCTGATGTGCCAACCTCTTGTTACTTGGCAGTGTATCACTCCGTAAGTAGTCTATGATGAGGTCCATCTAACTTAGTGCTCTTTCTATGTGGAGGACTTACTCGGATGCTTGCTCGGATTCAGTAGCTTGATCAATACTAGGCTGCGCGAGGAAGTCTATTTGGATCATTCTTTTCAGTTCAAAGTCTATTGTAGAGCTTATAGCTGCTAGGGTATATGCATGGCTATTATGTCCCCTAGGGAACTGTTGAATGTCAACTCGATCGAAGTTGGCCATGAGTCTCTTTATAATGGCAAGGTAAGCTTCCATCCTTATATATTTTTCATTGAAATAATCGTTTATCTGGTTGGATACTAGCTGCGAATCGCTAAAGACTTGAAGGCTCCTTGCCCTCAGCACTTATGCTTTGCAGAGGCTAGCTATCAGTGCCTTGTACTCCGCTTTATTTTTGGAGGCTTTAAATCCAAGTTTGATACCCTGATCGAGCACCGTATTTTCAAGGGTTACCAGTACTATGCCTACCCCTGCCCCCTTAAATTGGGGGCTTCATCAACGTATAAGGTCCAAATTTTAGATCCCTGTATGGTTTCCATTGGTCGACTAGTTCTTGGCTGATCGATAGGTATTTATCCTATGAATTTAGCGATAAAATTGGCTAGAATCTTCCCCTTGACGGTTGTTCTTGGCTGAAAGTGGATGTCGAACCTTCTGAGCTCGACTAACCACTTTGACAGTCAGTCAGAAAGGTCACCTTTCCTCTAAACAACTTTGAGAGGGTGTGAAGTGACCATAAAGATGGAATGAGCCTCGGAGTAGTGTTTCATCTTCCTCGAGGCTATCACTAATTCATAGGCGAGCTTCTCCATTGGAAGATACCATTGTTCGGTTTCCAATAGCATCTTTCTTGCATAGTAGCTCGGATGCTGGCTCCCGTCTCTTTCACATACTAAAGTGGAGCTCACGGCATGGTATAATACAGTAAGGTAAAGGTATAAAGTACCTCCTTCTCTAGGAATTATCAGAAAAGGAGGTCTGTTGAGACAGGCCTTGAGCTTTTGTAAGCCTCTATAGTAGTCCTCGATCCATGTCAGACCCTTATTTCTTTTCAACAACTGAAAAATAGTTGACATCATTTTGAGGATTTCAAAATGAAGCGGTTAAGCATGGCAAGCATTCCGGTAAGCTTTTGTACATCCCTTATCATTTGAGGGGGATGAACTTTGTTAATGGTATCAATCTAGTCGGGGTTCTCCTCTATTCCACTCTTGATGTCCAAGGATATCAGGAATTGTCCTGACTGGACATCGAAAGAACACTTACTTGTATTGAGTATCATTCGATATTTCTTGAGGATATTGAAAGTCCTTTCCAGGTCAGAGAGGTGATCAGCCTTAAGCTTGCTCTTGAGGATCATGCCGTCAATGTAAAACTACATAGTCTCCCCTATTTTCTCCTTAAAAATCTTTGCAAATAGCCGCTGATAAGTCCCTCATGTATTCTTAAGGCCAAAAGGCATAACCTTGTAACAATACAACCTATCAGTGGTTATGAAGGAGGTCTTATCTTGGTCCGGCACATGAAGGGGGATTTGGTGGTATCCAGAGTAGGCGTCTAAAAAGTCCATCCTCTCATGAGAAACTGTGGCGTCGACTAGTTGATCAATCTTTGGAAGGGGAAAACTGTCTTTGGGCCCTGTTAAGGTCGGTGAAGTCGATACAAACTCTCTAATTTTCACTGCTCTTGGGAACTACTACTGGGTTTGATAACCACTTGAGGAATTGAACTTCTCTTATAGAACCTATATCCAGTAGCTTCCTGACCTCTTTCTCTATTGCTTTTGCATTTTTTGGAGTTGTTTGGCGAGCCTTCTGTGCGATTGGCTTAAAGGCTGGGTCAACGTGCAATCGATGACAAGCAATGGTGCGGCCTATCAGGAAGCTCGTAGGGTTCCCGCATATAAACATTCAAGTTGATCCGAATGAGTGTGATTCCCACGCAAAAACATTCATGTTTCTCTGAAGGAGTGTGACTAATTCTTTCTTCTCACGATCTATTAAGGATGTACCAATCAAAAAACAATTCTCAGTCGAGTTGGTTTCAACTGCAACTTCTTTCAGGTCTTCCACAACCCTTTTTGAGGGATGGAGCCTGATCTACTCCACCCCTGGTCGACCATACCGTATCTACTATTTGGAGTGTGGTAACCCCTCATAGGCTTCCTCCTTACTCTTTTCTTCATCAGTTTTCCTTTCCTGCATGGGGCGAATGGCCATGATGAAGCATTTTTTTGCCATAGCTTGGTTGCCATGTATCTCAAACACTCCTCGATCTATTATAAACTTTATCTTTTGATGGTATATTGATAGTATGTCCTTCATTGCATGGAGCCACCCTCTGTCGAGGATGGCGTGGCAATGAGATTCAATGTTAACTACTAGAAACTCGATCATTTTTTAAATGTTTCCTGCTCTAACTAGCAGGAAAATCTTCCCCCAGAGGAATTGTAATCTTTCTAGTGAAACCGACCAATGGAACAGTGGCTTCCTTGAGGTCAGCTACGCTCAACTTTAACTTTCTAAACAACTTCAGGTACATCATTTCGGATGAGCTACCTTAGTCGATAAGCAACCTGTCGACATCCTAATTGTCTATCCTGAGTGTGATAACCAGTGCATCATGATGGGGGTTCTCACCCCATCCAAGTCTTCATCAGTAAACACAATATGCTTATTATAATTGACGTACTCCGATCGTCGACGCTTCCCAGCCTGAGTTTTGGCTGGGTCGATCTGAAAGGCCTGTATGACTGTAGTAAGCTTCTTAACTTCCATCCGAGTGGCAGTTCCTTAAATATACTTGAGGTCTGATGCCCCGTGGATTATCGCAAACTCGTGGCCGATATCCTCCTCGAGGATGTTATCGGGCCTCTGCTCTCCATTTGCTGCTGCCTTTTCTAATTTCTTTTCCAAGAACTCATTAACATGCCCAGCTTGGGTCGATTCTTCAAGATGAGATTTGAGGGCTTTACAATGCTCAGTTTTGTGGCCACCCACATTGTGGAACGCACAACTTAGTAGTGCATTATTTCGCTTGGAGGGGTGTCCTCCCATTTTCTTTGACCACTTAATAAACATCTCATCTTTGACCTTGGTGAGAATATTGTATATTGTCTCCTTTAAGACTGTATTCACAACCTGAAATGCCTTGGAGGGGTCATTTTGTTTCCATTCTTGGAGCCATTTTTTCCACCGTTCTTGTTCACTTTCTTATGAGGTTCATTCTTCTCCATTCCTTTGCTAACTTTTGTGTGACCATTAACCCCTACATTAAGATGGGTTACATCCTCGAACTTGGCGTATTTCTCAATACGAGCCATTAAGTCATCGATGGATGTAACCGCCTTCTTAGTTAAGGACTGGTGCAGGACGTAGGAGCTTAGCAAACCGATTTTGAAGGACGATACGACGACCTGCTCGAAGAAATCCTTGACTTCATTAAACACTTCCCAATACCTCTTTGCATATTCTAGGAGATTCTCTTATGTCTTCTTCTTCGTAGTAAGAAATTCATCCATCCTCTTCGGGTAGGAGATCCTTATTATTAAACGAGTTGTAAATAGCTTAACCAAATATTTAAAATTTCTGATGGACCTATGAGGTAGATTCTCAAACCATTTTTGGTCTACATCATGCAACCTCTAAGGGAAGATTCAGCATATGGGTGCATCGTTGTCACTCTATAGTCATGGCTTTCCAGTATTATCGGGCATGGTCGATGTGGAAAGTCTTTCCACCATAAATCTTGAACCTGGGGATCGCAAACTTCTTTGGGGCCTCTTGTTCCACCATCACCCTTGAAAAATGGGACTTCATTTGAGTTTTAAGATCTCACCTGGCTAACCCTCGTGTAGATATGGCACCATGATGAGCTTGGTGCTAGTCCATCTCCCTTCGGACCAAACTCCGTATGTCATCACTCTTCCGATTAGGACTCCTATACCGCCAATCCTGTTGTAGTCGTTCTGAGCGGTCATCATCTGACCTATGTCTCTTAATCCTTTTTTATCCATGCCTGGGGCTCCTTCATCGGCTATGAGACTTGCTTGCTTGAGGGATAGGAGTTCGATTAGAGCATTGTCTATTATTTTTGATGGAGATCTCTCTCTATTTTCTCTAGTACCCTTTCTAGGCATGCATTTTCATCTTTTTATCGGTGCGTGGACTCCTCTTATTCTTGGAGTCTCGCTTCATATTCATTTATCAATATGGAAATTTGTGTGGACCTGGTTGGACCCTATCTTTCCTCGGAGACTTTCCTATCTTAGCGGAGCCTAGGGTTTGAATGGAGAATTTCAAACCTTACCCTTTGGGGGATGGGCTGTTATTGACTCTCACCTACTTGAAGGACATTGTTGCTGTGATGAGACATCTCTAGCTCTTCTTGATGAATGGTTTCATAGTGATAATAATTATTTTCCATAGACAACGCCAATTATGGTGATAAAAATCACAGCACAAATAATAAGAGAAAACAATCACCAAAAAGATAAGAACAACATGCAATCATAATAACAATACAAGAATATACGTGGTTTGACAAATTGTCTACATCCACGGAGAGGTCTACTATTTTTATTAAGTATCTCTCAAGAAGTGCTCCTATACTCCAGGCTAGGGGTACAATATATTATTTTCATTGAAGGTGGTTGTAACCAACACAATAGATCCTTAATCCCTATGTCTCCTTGAGATTCTTGGGGATAGACTATGTCCTATCTCAAGCTTAATTCGTAATCAAGGCTTATAATTTGGGTCAGAAACTTGATTAGCCTCTATGGGCTTGGTCGTCTACTCTTAGGGGCCAATAAAAACCAGGTCCCCACAATTATATATATTATATGCAAGTGATCCTCGAATGCAATAGGGATATACATTCGTTATGATCGTGCGTGTGTGTAACCCATTTATTTGTACATGTCGGTGGTTCTGCCTTTGTATGGATTTTAGACGTAAATAAATTTATTCTCCTACTATATGTGATTATTGGGTGGTGGTACAAGAGATAGTTATAACGGTTTATGTGTTATACCAAAGATGAAAATGGCATAAAATAGGGATGTTTACCTACATATTTATATTTTAGACTTTTATTACATATATTAGAGATGTGTATGTTATATTATTGGCATGAGATAGTCAAATGCGTATACACATGAGACATAAGCTTGTTAGTGGTACATTTGTTATTTGGTGAGGCATATTGTAGGTTCGAGACTACCACACAACTTATGTTTTATAATGAAAGAGATAAAAAAGATGAGAAACTAAAGATTTAATGATTAATACGTAAACATTTAATTAGGGCTACCTATGGGTTCGAGATTTAGAACCACGTGTTATTTTTGCTTGTTTGGGGTGGGATAAAATTTAAAAGATATTAAAATGTGAGAGGCAGATTCATAGTTATGATTTATCCAAATTTTAGTTACACTTTTATTCTTCATAGACTTCCCATTAACGTTCTGGATTTAACATTTCTAGTACTTGGGGTTCGAGAGACGCCGTCTCAATCGATGTTGTTGATTGCGATCTCATCTTGTTGCGGTGTTGATGTAAAAAACTAGATTGCTCTAATTATTCAATCACAGATAAATAAATAAGACAAAGATTTTTAAAGTGGTTCGGCTAGGAATAAAACCTACGTCCACTGTTATGTTATTGCTGAGTGTTTGTGGAATTCTTGATTACAAATTCTCTCAAGAAATTCCGCTCCCCTTGAATAAGGGAGATACAATGTATTTATAGCCTTGAGGCTGTACATGAAAGGTCCAATACATTAAATGATTTACATATGAAAGGGTAATACATTTAATGCAACGTGTGCGTCAAGAATACAATGGATAGTTGAACAGTTGTCCGTCTAGTAATTAATGATACGGCCGAGATGCAGTTCGGACCGCCTTAGTTGCTTGTTGATCAAGAGTTCCTCGGAGTACTTAGAGTATCTCGGGATGATGTAGTTTCTCGGTGTATTCTTGTTGAAGGGAAAGAAGCACAGTTGGTCGGGAAATGATCTTCCTCGTTGCTATTGTGCCATGTAGATTGACACGTGTCTTCATCTTATTCGTCCACATCAGCACATTAATTTTGGTATCAACAGAAGCCCCCAATGTTTCATATTTTGAACTCTGAAGAGTATGGAACATTCTTTCTCGGTATATGGTAATATTAAATGTACTTCCCGGGTTTCAGGAACATTATATTCAAATTTCCTTCTTATTTCGCAGTTTCCGCCTTTTTTATAAGCGCTTTGATATTCGTGTAAATTTTGTCCTTTTAGCCGCCGGAAGTTTAGTAGTTTCTTTTTGGTAATCATTTCTTTCGCCGCTTCCCAATGCAAAGTATTTAAACTTCTTTGGTAACCATACCGTCGTCTTCGTTTTTCATTCTCTGCATTCAAGCTTTCTCTTCTCTTCTTCTCTTGTGCGTTCATCTTTGTTTCCGTTCGTTGTCAACACATCTCCTTTCTTTCTGTAAGATCTTCTTTCTTTCTTCTGTATCTCTTTTATTCAATATGGTTTATATTGTGGAATCTGTTGAGAAATTCCGTTCTGATTTTTCCATTCCTTCATGGGTAACTCTAGAGGTTCTTTCTGAGCCTTTAGATTACTTTCGATTGGCTGAGGGACATTGGTTCCCCAGTCTTTTTGTTGCTGAATGCGGTTTTTCCTTTCCACCAAACCCATTATGTCTTGAGTTTTGTCAATATTTTGATCTTGTTCCTGCAAAAATAGCCCCCAATTCATGGAGAATAATTAACGGGGTGCACAAATTAAATTTAACTCATGGGACTCGTATTGGGATCCCTGAAATTATGTTTTGTTATAAATGGGCCGTTCTAGATAATATTTATTATTTGAAAACTAGGTATTTGAATAGGGCTCTTGTAGTTAATCTCCCTGACTCAAATAGGGATTATTTTGAGCATGGGTTGGTCATAAAAAATTGGCAACATGCGCCTTTATCTGGGAATGAAGTATACAACGGTCCCAGATGCCCTCCATACGGCAATGGGATAGGTTTATTTTTCATTTTATTTTACTTATGAAATTATGCTTTCATCCTGTTTGACAAAATGTATGACTGATATTCTATTATGTATTTGTTTGCAGTTGATAGCAAAAGAAAAACTCCAAAAGAGTCAGAAGTGAATATCAAGCATTTGAAACTTATCTGGAATTTGCATAAGACCATTGCTGACGAGCATATTAGATCTGCTTCATATTTACTACAGTATAAGAGTTACACAACCTCTTATACTGCTCGCCCTGTTGAACCAGCTTCAACACCAGAAAGTTCATCTTCAGATTCTCATATCCCCCTATCTCAGAGAATGGGCAAGAAAAGAGCTCCTCCTGCTCTATTTGGTGACACTTCTTCTGCTGTTGGAGCCCAGAAAGGCAAAATTGATATCCCAGAGAGGACTAAAAAAGTAGATGCTGGTTCCTCCAAAGTTGCCGAGAAGCCCCCGGTGGCCCCGAGCAAGAAAGATGCTCCTGCTGATGTAATTGCCATCTCTCCGACCAAGACTTCTTCCTTGGTTGATGCTACTGACCGTCCTTTGAAGAGATTGAGGAAATCATCCTCGGTTAATCTTGCTGGAACTGCACCTTCTCTACCCGCTGGTGGTAGTGGTGTCTCAAAAATTATTCTTCTGAGTTCTTCAACGAACTCAGTTATACCCGAGGTTCTCGGGGTTGATGAAAAAATTCCTAGGGATACACTGACGTCCCTAGCTGCTCGCCATCTTTCTTCAGTAAATTTCTCATACCTTTGATCTTTCTTTCTTTTTCTTGAATTCTTGTATTTGTGTTGACTCTATTGTTTTTCTTATCTTTCAGCTGGTGAACTGCTTCAATACCATCGTGAAGAAAGATCAAGTTATTAAAGCTTCCACTTCCTCGTCCGATGTTGACGATGCTCTGTTGGGTTTAACCCAATCTGTGAAGGAATCTCGCCAACAGTACATCGAGGAGAAAACTGTTTGGGAGAAAAAATTGGCTGTGGCTGAGGCTGATAAGATGAAGATGGCTGAAACCTCCAAGAATTTGGAGGAGAAAATTAAAGATTTGGAAGTTAAACATCAGGAATCTGATGATAAATTGAAGAAGGCAGAAGAAGAAATATCTACTTTGCGAGATATTAAGGTTAAGAAAGAGGAACTGGAGGTGAAGCTCTCCTCGGAGAAATCGAGGAGAAAAGTTGCAATCAAGAAACATTTCAGTGTTGGTTGGGAGAAAGGATGGGAGAGAGGGATAGCTGCAATGACGTCCCAAGTCCAATATGGGGAGTTGAAATACTTCTATGATGGTTGGGTAGCTGCTCTGCAAGAGCTAAAAGTCCAAGATGATTCTGAGCTATTCCAACGGCATCTCCCTGGTCCTCCTCCACCAATTGTGGAAGAAGAAGAAGATGAACCTGCTTCAGATGAATCTTCCATGGCTATGGGCGATCAAGTTTCTGCCTCTCAACCATCTGCCACCGAGGACATTTCCTCCATGCCTCCTCCTCCCGAGAAGACTCCTACCGATCAAGCTGTAGTTATCACCGAGCAACCGAGCTCCTCGTCCCAGCCTCCCGAGAAAGTCTTGGGGGACAAGGAAAAGGTGTGAAGTTGTTCGGTAGCCTTTCTGTATTTCCTTGTAATCGAACGATGTAACTTTTTGATGATCTAATAAAATATATATTTGCTCATCTCTGTTGTTGATAACTTGTTTTTGTTGATTGTTGTCTTTTTCTTATCATTAGTTTGTTGCTAGAATGGAATTGATCTCTTCTCATGATACCGAGCTGATGCAGCAATGTCATCAATACTATAAGGCTGGTCTTACAGATCTTAGTACATCGGAAATTGTTGATATCCTTGGTCACGGTGCTTCAGAGCAGGCTATTGAAGCTTATCAATACTTGAAAGATTTACTCGACCGAGCAGTGGCCAACAATGTCGCTTACTATGAGTTGATTGAAGAGCTTCATGGTTCCTTAAAGGATCTTCAAAATCAACATAACGAATCAATGGCTTTGTTACATAAAGATTATGAAAATAGATACCAGCAGCTCTCTTCAGAAACAGGCCACAAGAAGATCATTGCTGGGTATGACGTCAGGGAGAGGACCCTAAAAGGTGAAATTGAAGCCTGTAGACAAATCGCTGAGATCCTGGAGCAAGAAAATAATAATTTGCAGAAGAAATTAGCTCAATATGAATCTGCTGCTTCATCCTCTACTGCATTAATACCAGTCACTGATGAAGGCTTCTCGTTCTTAGAGGTCGAAAATGCCAAACTGAGGCAAGAGCTGGAGGACTTAAGAAGATCTGCTATTTCTGGAACTGCTCGGGGACGAGGAAGAGGTTCTCGGGGGCGAGGAAGAGTCAGCCAAAATGTTGAGGAGGCTTGCACTCAGTCTACTCTAGAAACTCAAGCATTCCAGTTGAAAGTAAAAGACCGTGCTCTGACTGAAATGTCCAATAAAAATCTGTCTCTGGAAGATCAGCTGGCATCAACGAAATCTGCCTTGCATAACAAAGATCTCTTTGCCAAAAGCCTTCATGAACAATTGGATAGATTAACCTTCCAATTCCATAAACAGCCAAGAGAATTCTGGATGGCAGGATACAATGAAGCTCTCGTTCATCTGGATGCTCGCATTGAACATGCTAATAATGAAGGTTACAAGCAAGGATGGGTAAATGCATTGGGTGTATTAAAGTTGGAGCAAGGGCATTTTTTATGGGACTATCATGCTCCATCGTTATTAGACCTGCCTGTACCACCTTTCAAATTGGATATGGCATGGATTCCAGCTCGCTCCATTCCTCGCAGTCTAATTTCGAAATATCTTGGTGATTATAGCCTTCACTCCCAAGCTGAATTATCTCGTCCTGAGCATCTTTTGGATACACCTTCTGTTATGAACGTCAGAATGCTCAGAGATGTTAATTTCATCAATTCTCCCCTTTGCCTAGAAGACCCTCCTGCCGGCGAGGAACCTGTTTCTAAAGCACAGGGCAAAAAACCAATAGAATAGTAATGTCCATGTAACAATTTTGTAATTTGTAATTTATTACAGATTAATGAAAAGATTTTCATTTTCTGTTTGCCAATTTTGTTTTATCAAGCACATTTATATTTGTACATATGTATCTATGTATCTATTAAAAAGCTAACAGTATTATTGTTCAATAAGCAACTTAATAAAAGGTTACAAGTATTAGTAATGTTTCTCGATCACTTAATAATAAAGTAATGAGAAAAATGTTCAAACTGTTTCCAACCAACCAAGGTGGGTGAATAATGTTTGTCGACTAAATACAGCTCCGACGAACTATACTTGGTTCGATTATAAAATTGCGTCCGACCAACTAAGATCAATAAGTTGTCCTCGCCGACCAACTACAGCTATTGGGTTTTTATCCCCGACCAACTATACTTGGTGTATTTTTTAAACATTTTGTTCTTCAAAGAACTCATTGTAACAATATTACCTCCCGACCAACATAAGTTGTAATATGAGAGTATATTTTTATCTTACCAACCGTGGTTGATCCTGCTGGTGTACACTTTTTGGCTCCTTAAAGCTTTTGGCTCCTTAGAGCATTTTTTTGGCTCCGTAGAGCATGTCCTCCTAACCAAAGGAGGTTGGCTACTTATAGCACTTTTTGCTCAATAGAGCTGTCCTCCTAACCAAAGGAGGTTAGCTCCTTAGAGCACTTTTGCTCCGAAGAGCTGTCCTCCTAACCAAAGGAGGTTGGCTCCTTAGAGCACTTTTGCTCCGAAGAGCTGCATTTGTTGGCTCCTTAGAGCATGTCCTCCTAACCAAAGGAGGTTGGCTCCTTAGAGAACTTTTGCCCCGAAGAGCTGTCCTCCTAACCAAAGGAGGTTGGCTCCTTAGAGCACTTTTGTTGTATAGTGTATTACACTAGTATTCCCCGAAAAACTTTCATCCAGAAGGAAAAAATGGTGAAACATCTTCGTTTTATTCATAATGAGAGAAATGCTTTACATTGGACATCATTGATAATACTTGCGCAGGTGTTCAGCATTCCATGCATTTTTAAATTCCTCTCCTTCTAGAGTTGCTATTCTGTAAGTTCCTGGTCGAACAACCTCTGTAACTCGGTAAGGTCCATGCCAGTTTGCTTCCAGTTTATTCTGCTTCTGAATGACCTTCTTTAGCACATAATCCCCTTCTTTTAAATCACATTTCTTTACCCTTTTGTTGTAAAACAGAGCTGTTCGTTGTTGATAAGCAACATTCCTAATGGCTGCCTCTTCTCTGACTTCCTCGAGCATATCTAAATCCATCCTTCTCATCAAATCACTGATCGGAGAATTGAAATTTAACACCCTATGTGTTGGTAGGCCCAACTCGGCAGGTATCACAGCCTCACTTCCAAATGCTAGCATATATGGTGATTCTCCTGTTGCTGCTCGGGGAGTTGTTCGGTAAGCCCAAAAAACTGACTGTAGCTCATTAATCCAATTTGCTTTAGCCTCACTTAACCTCTTCTTCAACCCATTTAGTAATGTTCTGTTCGTCACTTCAGTCTGCCCATTGCTTTGGGGATGGCCTGGTGCTGAATGAAACTTCAAGACGTTTGACTGATGACAATAGGCAGTAAATTCTTCATTATCAAATTGTGTTCCATGGTCTGTGATGAAAGCGTGGGGGAGACCATATCGGCAAATGATATTCTTCCATATGAACTGATACACCTTCTCGTACGTCATATCAATTAGTGGTTCAGCTTCCACCCACTTAGTAAAATAGTCTACTGCCACGACGAGATACTTGAACCTTCCTCGGGTCGTCGGCAGTGGTCCAACCAGATCAATCCCCCACATGGCAAATGGCCAAGGTGATGTTATGGGTGTCAACAATGCCTGTGGAGTTCTTCGGATGGAAGAAAAACGTTGGCACTTGTCACACTTCTTAGCATAAGCTATACAATCAGCTCTCATCGTCGGCCAATAGTATCCCTGTGTCATCACCCTTTGCAGTAGGGTCCGACCTGCTACATGATCTCCACAAGATCCTTCATGGATTTCTTCAATCAATTCTTTGACTTCTGATGGATGCACACATCTCTGCAAACCTGCCATAATTCCTCGTCTATACAAAACACCATTAGTTAACACATACCGAGCAACTTTATACTTCAATTTCTTGGCAGCTAGTTTGTCCTCCGGTAGTACTCCTTCTTCAATGTATGCTCTGATAGGATCCATCCAAGATGGTCCTAAATCAAGGGTAATAATCTTCATCGTCAGATCTTCTTCTATGCTCCGACTTTCTAATACTTCAATTGGTATTGTTCTTCGCAGCTCGGTGCGCGTAGCTGACGCTAGTCGGGCCAATGCGTCTGCTCTGGCATTCTCCATTCTCGGTATCCTCACCAATTGAATAGCATCAAATTCTTTCAACAATTCCATCACTTTTGCATGGTACTTCACCATTAACTCTCCCTTCACTGCATATATTCCCATCATTTGATTCACAATTAACTGAGAATCACTGAAAACAATTACTTGACGTGCCTCCATAACTTTCGCCAAATGAAAACCTGCTATCATAGCCTCATATTCAGCTTCATTATTGGAAGCTTTGAATTGGAATCTCAAGGCGTACTCCATGTCAATATCATCTGGAGAATTTAAAACAATCCCTGCTCCACAACCAGCCGTGCAAGATGATCCATCTACATATAATCTCCATGTATGTAACTCGTCTTCAAATTTCTTATCTGTTAGAGTTCCTCGGTGAAATATCATCTTTTTTCTTTCATCATCCCCGGGTATCCTTCGTTCCTCGTCGATCATTTGTTCGTGCCCCTCCACCAATTGGAGTTGGTCGGGATTTAAATATGATGATTTTTCTACATCCACAAGTCCTTTTACCAACCTTGGTTGGTTTGGATCTGTGTCTGTCGATCCTGTATCGTCCACAGGTAGGTCAGCAAGCATCTTTTGCTCCTCGGGGGTATCAGGGTATGTGAACTCTGCTATAAAATCTGCCACGGCTTGCCCTTTCAACGATGATCTAGGTTCATACACAATATCATATTCACCGAGTTCTATTGCCCAATACATCAATCTTCTTGATTTTTCTGGCTTGTGAAGGGCTTGTCTTAACGGCATGTCGGTATACACAATGATGGTATGGGCCTGGAAGTATGGTCTCATTCTTCTACTTGCTTCAATTAATGCCAGTGCCAATTTTTCCAGCTTTGGGTATCTGATTTCCGCACCTCGGAAGGCCTTGCTTGTGTAATAAATTGGCTTCTGGACTCCATTCTCCAATCTGATCAACGCCGAGCTAACTGCATTTTCTGATACTGCCAAATACTAGTACAGCTTCTCTCCATTTATTGGCCTAGACAACAATGGTGGGGCTCCCAAATACTTCTTCAGATCTTGAAAGGCTTTCTCACATTCATCAGTCCACTCAAAACTTTTTCGTAGCATTTTGAAGAATGGGAGGCATTTATCAGTTGCTCGGGATACAAATCTGTTGAGTGCTGCAACTCGTCCTGTAAGACTTTGCACTTCTTTCTTCGTCGTCGGGGATCGCAGCCCTAAAAGAGCTTTGATCTTTTCTGGATTTGCCTCAATACCTCGTTGGTTGACGATGTATCCGAGGAACATTCCTTCTCGTACTCCAAAGGTACATTTCGTCGGGTTAAGCTTCATCTGGTATTTATCCAGGTGATCAAAAGTTTGACTCAAGTCAACCAAATGATCTGCAGCTCTCTTGCTTTTGGTGAGCATGTCGTCGACATAGACCTCCATATTGCGGCTGATTTGTTCGGTGAATACCTTGTTCATCAACCGCTGATATGTTGCACCTGCATTTTTTAAACCAAAAGGCATAACATTATAACAATAAGTTCCCCTTGGGGTAATAAAAGAAGTACTTTCCCTGTCTTCAGGTTTCATTTTGATTTGGTTGTAGCCAGAATAAGCATCCATGAAGCTGAGTAGCTCGTGTCCCGAAGTAGCATCCACTAGTTGATCAATTCTGGGCAATGGAAAATGATCTTTTGGACATGCTTTGTTGAGATCAGTAAAATCAACACACATTCTCCACTTGTTGTTCTTCTTCTTTACCATCACCACATTCGCCAACCAATCTGGATATTTCACGTCTTCAATGAATTGGGCTTTCTGGAGTTTCTCGACCTCCTCTTGTATGGCCTGGTTCTTCTCGGGACTAAACACTCTTCTTCTTTGCTTCACAGGTTTGATCTCCTTATTCACATTGAGTTCATGACATAAGAAGTTTGGATCTATTCCTGGCATGTCTTCATGACTCCAAGCAAAAGTATTCTTCCTGTTTCTCAAGAAAGTTATCAACTCCTGTTTTATTGAAAAATCCAACGATGACCCTATCTGAGTTATTCGTTCAGGATGCTCGTCGTCCAGGATAACAATTTCTGTAGATTCCACAACCTGTCCTTTTACGAGTTGAGATTCATCCCTAGGGTCAAGAGTTTCAATTTCTGTGCTTTCCTCCACTTGGTAAGTAGTAGTCTTTTTCTGTAACTCTTCAAGTTCCTCTTGCTCGGCCGACGAATAATAGCATTCCCGAGCTACTTTTTGATCACCTTTCATAATTCCTACTCCAAAATTCGTTGGGAATTTCAAACATTGATGAACTGTAGATGGAACTGCTTCGAACTTCTTCAATCCAACTCTTCCCATGATGATGTTGTAGGCGGACTGCACATTCTTATCCATTACAAAAAAGCGTATTCTTTCCGTTCGACAAGCAGGCCAAGTTCCAATGAGTATATCCAACTTGATCGTCCCAAGTGGAAAAACTTTCTCGCCAGCAAAACCCAGAAGGGGTCTGTGATAAGGTTCTAACTGAGATAATTTTAAATTCAAGCTATCAAAGCATGAATAATACATGATGTCTGCTGAACTACCATTGTCTACTAACACCCTTGAAATGACCACATCCTTCATCCTCATTTTGATCACCAGCGGATCATCATGAGGGTAGAGAACACCTGCCAGGTCGTTTTTTGAAAAACCAATCACTAGCTTCTCTTTGTTTACTTTCCTCGGACGATCATCCTCGGCCAGGTTTATTCGCTGAATGTATGAACATGCTTGAGCCTCTCCGAGATAAGCTTTTCTTTCTGCAGTAAGGTCTCCTCCTCCTGCATCTCCTCCTGTAATAACATTACAATCAAATGACCCAAAACGTATGGAAAATACCTCTCGTTCAGGTTTCCTTGGCTTCTTGGGAAGATCGGGGTCATCATCTGGATCCTCTTCATGGTCCCTCCTCTTTTTCTCCTCTGCACGACGAGGAGATCTAGATCTCTCTCTAGTTCTATCATCATTCTTCCTCTCACTCCTGCGATCTACGTACTTTGATAATTTTCCTCTTCGGATGAGTGTTTCAATCTCGTTCTGAAGGGCTATACAATTTTTGGTCATATGGCCATGATCTTTGTGAAATTCGCAATATTTGGTCTTATTCCTCAGGTCGGGATCTGTCTTCAGTTTCTCTGGCCATTTGATTTCCTCGTTATTCCTGATTTCTTCCAAAACATGATTAATACCCACTTTCAATGGAGTATAATTATCATACTTCTTTAGGGCTTCCAACTTCATCCTGTTATTCTTGGAATATTTGTCACCACCATTACTTTTCTGATCTTTCTTCTTAGAATTGTCGACCTCCACTTTAACTTCTTTATCCATATTCTTCTTCGCAGCCATAGCCTCCTCGGCATTCATGATTTTGGCCGCCTTTGCCATCAACTCCGACATATTTTTAGGTGGATCTTTAGCCAAAGTATAATACAGCTTGTTAGGCAGCAAACCACTCATCAAAGCAGTGATTGCTGTCTTTTCTTCATAATCTATGACTTCCAACTTTTCGTTATTGAAACGAGTTATGTAATCTCTAGTACTTTCACCTGATTTTTGTCTAACACTTAGCAAGTGTGCTACTCGCTTTACCGGCTTTGCTCCAAAACAAAAATTGCCAATAAACAACTCGGCTAACTGAACAAAAGTTGAAATCTTACCCCGAGGAAGATTATTGTACCATATCTGTGCAGATCCAGTAAGAGTTCCCGAGAATGCTCTACACCTCATCTCGTCGGGGACAGCGTAGATACCTGCAGCAGCTTGGTATTGTTCTATATGAAGTACGGGATCTGTCTTTCCATCGTACTTGGGAGTCACTACGGGTGCTTTGAATTTCGACGGCGTAGGGAAATCCACAATGGCTTGCACAAAAGGTGTTCCTTGAACAAAAGTTCTCTGTAAGGGATTTCTTGCCTTAGCCATTTCTCCCAGTCTATCCTCCAATCGTTGAATGGAACCTTTCCATGCTTCATTCCCTTCCTTGGGCCGTTTAGTCCGAGCAACTGATTGCTCTGACGTAGCTTCCTGAGATTTATCTCGACGAGTGGTTGGTCGCGATTGCGCAGATCCTTCTCTCAAACCTGGTGGTGGTCGAAAACTTCTTGATGGAGCCCTAGGTGGACTCATGTTCCTCCTTGGTCCTAACCGACTGAAAGGAGATACTCTACTTAACCTCTCCAAAGCGCTAGTTCTCTCCGGAGAGAGAGTGATACGTTGATCTGTATCCGAAGCCCGTATTGATGAAGTTCGCCCAGGTTGATAAGAAAAATCATTAGACTCCTCATTGCGATATGACCCAGTGCGTCTAGATTGCGATTGCCTATGATCACTTCTTTGCCCTGAATAGGTAGGTGCACCGCCCTGAAGAGTTTGAATGAGTTGCCTCATGGATTCTTGCATGGCGGTTTGTCCTTGAGCCAGATTCGTCATAATCCCAGCCAGATCTGGGGATGCAGATGGATTTGGAAGATTTCCAGTATTTCCAACATTTCGATTACTGGATTCTGGATTATCAGCCATTGGTGATAAATGATTTTTATGAAAAACGATAATAACAGTCGTTTCCCACAGACGGCGCCAATCTGTTGATGTAAAAAACTAGATTGCTCTAATTATTCAATCACAGATAAATAAATAAGACAAAGATTTTTAAAGTGGTTCGGCTAGGAATAAAACCTACGCCCACTGTTATGTTATTGCTGAGTGTTTGTGGAATTCTTGATTACAAATTCTCTCAAGAAATTCCGCTCCCCTTGAATGAGGTAGATACAATGTATTTATAGCCTTGAGGCTGTACATGAAAGGTCCAATACATTAAATGATTTACATATGAAAGGGTAATACATTTAATGCAACGTGTGCGTCAAGAATACAATGGATAGTTGAACAGTTGTCCGTCTAGTAATTAATGATACGGCCGAGATGCAGTTCGGACCGCCTTAGTTGCTTGTTGATCAAGAGTTCCTCGGAGTACTTAGAGTATCTCGGGATGATGTAGTTTCTCGATGTATTCTTGTTGAAGGGAAAGAAGCACAGTTGGTCGGGAAATGATCTTCCTCGTTGCTATTGTGCCATGTAGATTGACACGTGTCTTCATCTTATTCGTCAACATCAGCACATTAATTTTGGTATCAACATGCGGATTCTGAGGATGTAGGTGTGTTTAGACTATGTGCCAGCTACATTTTCATTCATGTCATTCGAATTGTAGTTTTAAGTGTTTTATGTGGTTATTTACTCTCGTTTCATTTTGAGAGTGTTACAATTGGTATTCGATTTGGTTATAAATTATTTCAGTTTCAGTTTATCTTGTTTTGTTACTTGTTGAGTTTTAGTTTGTTCATTATGTTGAGAATGATACCAAATGTTTTTATTCACATGATTTTTGTATTAGACTTGATCTTCCTATATACGGATTTTACAAGGTGTCACAGTTGGTATTAGTGCGTTATAGGTTCTAGTTTCCTAGGGATCTTGAGTGAGACTATTGCTTTCCCACATTACATTATTTGATTAGTTTATAGACTTAACTTTTAGGTTTTGTATTCTCTATAAAGACAAAGCATTTAGGGGGTTTTGCACCAATATTTCCTGACGAATGACTCTGATAGACCAAGTCTATTGGGTGGGTTCTGTGTTTGTATTTTTGTTATGGCACGTCCCATGCATGGGTTTGACTTCGACCAACAATCAAGGAATTTTGGATGCGAGACATTTAGAAAGTTCCTAGTGTATTATTTGATGGGAAACATTTTTGGTCACCATCTGTAATGTTATAGGAATATGTTTTTGAGGAACTCGTTTGTGCACCCGAGTGGTAGTAAGGGGGAGTTCAACAATCTTTCTCTTTATGCACCGGGATAGATTGACACGAAGGCAAGGGAGTATGTTATTGTTATCAACTAGTATGAGAAAGACTTTTAGGCATTGGTAGAAACCTTATGTGAAAGGGTTAGAAAGTGTTACTAGGTAACACTCTCTTCACCACTTGCGATCAAGTGGTTGAAGTTACCCTCCTACATCAGTAGGAGCATTACAACCATTGGAGGTATAGAGTCCCTAATATTTTGAAGACTAAGGACAAAGTAGAACCAGTAAGTTGAGGCAGTGTAGCATTGACCTAAGTAGGGAAACCTCTCAATTAGAAGGAACCGTGTATGGGGAGTGGACCCTAAAAGGTTTTCAAGAGTAAACGATGTAATTTTATTTTGATAGTAAGGCCGGGGGAATAATGGTTAGTAGATCCAAGACCTAACAGAGAAGGGTAAACGGGGGAATGTTTAACAGTAATGATCGATGATGCAAGGTAATCAGGGCCACCAGTGGGGTCATTGTTTCGATAATTCTCATACATATAGGTGTTACAATCAAGGTGAGTGAGTCCACATAGTTATTTGATGCCTTAGTGGTGACTAACGTTTTGGGGTACGCCTAGGGGATGGTTATGGTTATGTTTATGGCTCGCGTAAATGAGTGTGGCTTATACATTGAGAATTTTTCGTTCATTATTAGTACTGTGTGTACGGAGATTATGGGGTATATGTACTTTTATCTACGAGATTATTTGTGGACACCCTAGGGAGTAAGGTTTGCTTTACATCGTGATTATAGAGACGTGAAAGTTGGTTTGGTCTTTTCATTCTCTTTGTTGACATGTAAATGAGATATCATCCTATTAGTACTAAGCTTGTGTGTATTGTTATGTTTTACGCTTTCGACTACCAAGGGTAGGCTTTCATATGCCATTTTGACTGGGTTTTGTTTTGGTGAAATTATGCTTGGTCTAGGGAGAAGGTCTGGAATACATGTTTATGTATGGATGTGAGAAAGTTATTTGTGACTATGGTTGCATAAACGTGTCACTGTTAGTACTAGATTTTTCTAGTTTTATTTAGATAGGTGTTGAGTTATTACCTAAGTGAAAATACTTTTCCTTAGAGATTGGAACTATATTTAGATCCACCTTTAGATATTTTTATGGAATCGACTTCATTATAATTAATAGAGGTATCATGGGAATGGAGACCACGATTTTTTGGCGGGTAGAGTATACGGGGACAACCCTACGTTAAGCAAACATAAAAAAGGTGATGCTTCACTAAGCGGAGGTGTGGAGCATTAGGATATGGATAAGGTTAAGATATCGAATGAATGTGTATTATTAAATATTAACAACCTATCAGTGGAGGAGAGTGTTTCCTCCCAATGATTGGAATGGGAGAAAATTATCTTTAGTGGTGAGATTGGGAGAAGGATATCCTGAAGGCAATTTTTTAGCACAATGTGGAATGGGCGCGTCGTTAATGCATTTGACCGCATAGAGGAGAAGTTCACTATGATTGGCAATTATATCTTGTTGAAGATGGAATGGTGCAGTAATGGTGTCCAATACACCCGAATATGTGATAAAGGGTGATTTATTCCCCAGTGCTGAAATTTATCAAAAGTGGGTATGAACCTAGTATTGGGAATAGGTATTTTCTTCGTTCGATGATATAACAAGGTTATATTTTTGAAGGAAAATTTTTGTCGAAGGGGGGTTCCAAACTACAAGAAGCATTTTTTTTTACAGAGGCTCATGTTTTGGAGTTTGTTATACATTTCAAAAGTGATTAGGTGTATAATATTTGGGAAAGTCTATGCGATTGATTTGATGAAGTAGTTTTGATATGGTTTTGATCGTGAGGGTGTTCTTGCCAACCAAGAAGTTAGATCACAAGATACATTTGAGGGGGTGTAGTGTTTCAAGTCTCAATGTAAGAGTGTGATGATTAAACCAATTGATTTTGATAGGATTAGGTGGTTCCAAAGAGGATATGGGGCCATTTGTGGTCATTTGCGTAAGATTGAACGAGTTGATTAGCAAGTACATCATTTGTGGATATGTTCGAGGCAGTTCACATGAAGCGGTGTTCATTATCTAACATATGAAATATGTCGAACCAGGCAAATGAGTCTATGAAATCGAGCGGGATTAGGTTTTGGGGTCGAAGAAAAAGGACCTGATATTTTTGGTTATCTTTTTTATAAGGGGAAATTAGGAGTTTTGGTTTGAACGGGAGTGGATAATTCAATGAGAAGTTCTTGTTGGTAATCTTAGATAAGTTAGGTCTGGTATCATTTGCCCTTATCTGATCACCGTTAATCTGCGCACGGTGGGGAAACATGTTTTTATATCAACGATTAGATTAAATCGATGCTGAGTTTTAGCCGAATTTGATTTTCGACAAGAGAGACCTATAAGTGTATTAGGTCATAGTTGAATATATCCTTTTACACTTGTGTGAGGACGCTACGGGTGAGATATTCCTTTTTTTAGTGGGTGGGTGGGTGGGGGGGGGGGGGTAATACCTTATATTCTTTATGAATTATTAAATTGAATAAAAATTAATTACTTGCCCATGCTGTAATTGGAGATGCCACTATTTATATATTTATGTGTTAGTTAAATTTGATTTGAAATTGAATTTAAGACACGATGATTAATTAAATAAATTAATTATAATTGGACTCGTACCGGTTTATTATTAAATAACTAAGTTCTTAGTTATTTTTCAGGTATAATTGGTAATTGACTTTTGGTACACATAGATTGTACGTTTTTAGTTAAAATAGCGGGGTTTAGGCCTATTGAGTTAATATATGGTTTGGATAGAGTTTTGGGCTATTTAGGAGTGTTATTTGGACACTTTAGGTGGTGACTTATTTTCGACCTCGGGCGAATTTCGTGGAAACCATGTTATAAAGTTAGGAGTCTAAACCTAAAGTACTCATTTTGTCATTTGGAAGAAAACCTAAGGCTAGAGAGAGAAACCGCCAAGAGGAAACGAGGATTTGGGGAACGATTTCCCAATCAATCCATAAGGCAAGTTTAATTAGTATGATTGTATGTTTTTTTTATGTGTCTAAGTTATGTCTATTCATGTGAATCAAAACCTATTATGTTATAAATGTGATTTTTATGATTAAATTAAATAATTTGGTAATTAGACTAAGTTATATTCATTCTCCTTTTAAATTAATGAGTTTTATTGTGAATCTAACTTGAATTGATTAGATAATGATTAATAGTTAATTTGTATATGAAAGCATGTAAAACCATTTTGATTTCATGAAACAATTTGTAGAAAACATGAACTAATTAATTTAAAATAAAAATCTAGGATTTTTGAGTATGAAATTGGGTTTAATGTAAATCTTGATTTAAAACTAAGATTTTGATGTTAGAAAGAAATCATAATTAGTTATATGATATTATTTTTTTTGGATGATGGTTATGCTTAAATGAAGTTGTGCATAATCAAATTACGAAGGGTTGGGCATTGGTTTCATATATTTTTTTTAATTTTTTTGCATTTATTAAGAGTTTTCTACTAAACGGTGTGTAAGATTGAAGTTTTGGATTGGTGTTTTTGGGTTGAATGTTCTTTTGTAAATTTGGGTTTTAAGGCATAAGGCTCAGATTTGGTAGTTTATAGTTTTCATGTTCTCATAGAATGGAGATATATTATTATGATTTGAATTGCTGGAAATTAGTATTTGGGAGTATTTGGATATTAAGGAAATCGTTTTTTAAAGGGTACAAATTGAGGATTGGGCATTTTAGTGTAAACTAAAGTATACGATAGGTTGGTAATTAGAAATGTGGAAGCTTAGAGGATGATGGCTTTTTATCCACGATTATTAAAGTCCGTGTGATTGATTAATGGGACGTATATTCTTTAGGTGATATTAGGATATTGGGTGAAAATATCTAGGGAAGGATACTTATCATACTTGATGATTTTATATAGTTTAGTGTGGGTTGATACCAAAATATTATGCCCTGGGAAATTAGACTGGGTATAATTGAGATATAATATATTTGATGTATGGATTTTATTGTATGGTAGGGCCTCTCTATGCCTATGATTTGGGAATCCGATAGGTTAGGGTTAATGTACTTTAGGATGAATTTAAGGTTAAATATGCGTTATACTTTTTTATTATAGTGATGTTAGTATGATCCAGTAGTGTTAGGGTCAGCACGTGTATGTGATTTACCGTAACCCATTTTTTAGGGTTATGTTTATATTTACTTTAGTCCATTGGTAAGGATGGAATTTTCTCTTGTGTTTTATATGCAACGCATACATTATGTGAGTTTTCCAGGCGTATCGTACTTGGAGGGATTCTATGATGGGCCATAAGAGATGGAGACCGCATTAGTATCCCAATGAGTAGACATGCTGTTTCTTGGTCATATTTCAGCCTAGGGTCATACGTCTAGGAATTCATGTGCCTACAGGGTTCATGAAGATATTTCATCATGTAATCTTGGGTATGGTGTATTATACAAGTGATGAGTAGGAGTATGATTTATGCCTTGACCGTGCTGAGGTCTAAAGTTTAGGACAACCTAAGACTATACCTAGTACGCGCTAGTGATCTTCGAATGCGATATGGATATGCCTTCATTATGTGCGGGCGTGCGAGTATCCCATCTATTTATACATGATCGGGGTTGTACCTTTGAATGGATGCTAGATGTGAGTAGAGTCTTTATCCAACCATATATGATTATTGGGTAGAGGTACTAGAGATAGTTGTACTAGTTTATGTGTTATACTTGAGATTTATGTGACCTATAATAGGGATGTCTACCTACTTACTTATGTTTCAGATTTGTGTATTACATATACTAAATATGTTTATGTTGTATTATTGGCACGAGATAGTCAAATTTGTCTAGACATGAAATATAAGTCTATTATTATTATTATATTGATTATTTGGTGAGACTAATCGTAGATTGGAAACTATCGTAACACTTATGATTTATAATGATTGAGATACACTTAAAGATGATAAAGTAAACGTTAAGTAATCAATATATTATTCTTTAATCACATCGTCTGAATATGGGTTCGGGATTGTGAATCGCATGTTATTTAAGTTGTTTATGTTAGGATAAAACTTAAAAGTTATTAAAATTCAGGAGGGAGATACATATTTATGATTTATTACAATTTTAGTTATACTTTTATTATTCATAGGCTTGTTGTTAACATTATGGATTTTAACATTTTTAGGACATCGATAGTCGTCGTCTTGACCATTGTTGTTGATTGTCATCTCATCCTGTTGAAGATTCTTTGGAATATGTGTCTTTAGCCTATGTGTCAATTCTATTTCCATTCCCGTCATTCAAATTTTAGTTTAACGGGATTTATGTGGTTCTTTATTCTTGTTGTGTTTCGATAGTGTTTACAAGTACGATTTATATCCATGTTGGTTGTATAGTATTTCATCTTTACTTTATCTTGTTTTGTTATTAGTTCAGTTTCAGATAGTTTGTTTAGCTGAGAATGTTACCAAAAGTTTTTTAGTACCATGAATTTTTTTATTAGACATAATCAATCTATTTATGGATTTCAAATTGTGTCCCATAATCACTATCACACTTAGCATGATTTGGGTTTGTATTTATATATACATGTGTGTGAGTTGTTAATTTTGGCTGTTTTTAGAAATTTGATCCCAAATTGAAGATATTAATGTCAAATTGAATGAATTTTAATACGGTTGCATTCAATAACTAAGTTATAGAATGTTATGATTCCAAAATCTTCATATCTGTTTGTTGATTTTTTTAGAGATTTTAATTGGTTGCTCTGTTTCGTGCGCACAACAAATTGGGGGCGTTCACAAGAAAATCGTACGCATAATTAATCTAAGGTGTACGGATGGATGTCGACACTTTATATAGGATGGGTAGCTCATTCGTTCATTTTACTTCCAAATAAGACCGAGAGACAAAACACTAGGCGATTTTCCTTCCCAAACCATTTTTAGGCATTGTATGATTATTTGGTCAGGTGTTTGAGGGTCGTTTGGTTGCGTATTGATTTCAAACCCCAGTTTTGATAGTGGTGGATTTGTACATATTTCTCTAGGGTAAGTCATTTTTCCTCGTTGATTTTTAATGATTTACATTATT
The DNA here is from genome assembly GCA_949130495.1 of Sambucus nigra. Lineage (NCBI taxonomy): Eukaryota > Viridiplantae > Streptophyta > Magnoliopsida > Dipsacales > Adoxaceae > Sambucus > Sambucus nigra. The sequence goes on along the minus strand of OX422210.1, from coordinate 458,345,031 downwards.
CATTAGGGTGATTTCATCTTCTTAAGAGATTTTTTAGTAATTTGCATTCAGAATTAAGAGATTTTAGTGACTCTATTTAGGTGTTATTTATACTTTCTATATTTCTTTCCTAAGTTGACCGTTTTAAGTTATGGTTAGATAAAATATAAATTCTTGGAAGTAGGCCTGTCAATGGGTCGGGTTTGGACCCGGATCCGACCCGACTCGAACCCGATCCATATAATAGGGTCTGAGCATATTTTTTTGGCCCGAGACCCGAAGACCCGAATATCCGTTTATTAAACGGGTAGGGTCTGGATCTTATACAAGATCCGGACCCGAAGATCCGACCCGAATTATACATTATTATTTTGTATATATATACATATATACTATAAATTTATATATATTTATAAATATATCTGATCAATATAACATTTAAGTATTATATGTAAAAATATATGTTTATGTATATAATAAATATAAGTAATATATGTTTTATTTATACTAATAATATTCTACAATACATTACAAAATATTTTAATCTAAGATTAAATAATAAAGAAGGGGATAAAATAAAATAAATATAAAATAAATGTACATATTTGATCAGACCCGGACTCGAACCCGACACCCGAAAATTCGAACGGATCCGGGTCTGTATCTAATATTGTAGACCCGGTGAAGACCCGGACCCGATAAAGACTTGGCAGGCCTACTTGGAAGAGAGTTCCACCTAGTGGTCTCGATGAGTCATCTTGTGTGTGAGAGAGAGAGAGAGAGTTCTTTTTTACTCCAAGACCATCACGTCATAATTGCCAGGACCTAAGTGCCTCAGCTCATGTTTTAGATGATCAGTCTGATTCTTCTCGTATATGCTTACCAGAGATAGTTCTTCTTTTCCTCGTGTGTTTTTATTTAGAAACGTTATTATGAAGAAAGACCTCAATTTAGTTGATCTTCAGTGGAATGATGATGGGAAAATCCTATTATCTATGCTCACAGTTTTTCGTGATACTCTATTAGTTCAACAACATAGTACAAATAATGTGATACTTGTTCGCGAGTTTTATGTGAACATGATTGTTCCTTCTGATGAAAAACATGCCATACATACATTTGTACGTGGTGTCAACTTTCTATTATGTAATGATACTTTGGGAGCATATCTTGGTCTATAGACTCGTATTCTTCAAACAGGTTTCAACGCCTATTATGGGGGTGGTTCTTCAGCTGATTTATTAACTACTTTTTTATAAAGTCATTGGAGTATTTGGATGTGTCCTATTTTTCCATAGTTTGAGTTTATTCATTGTTATTCCCTTGTGCACTTTTTAGTTGGGTACAATCCGATGCCACGTCGACATAGTCAGGATTTCCAACACCACATTGGTAAATTTATATATGTTTTGGCTTGATGTTAGAGGATTGACTATTCAGAGTTAATTAATCAGGTGATGAGGATGCTCATGTACTGAGAGTTGGGGAGAGGCCTTATACTACTGTAGTTGATTACAGGATACTTATATTCCTTGGGTGTGCCTCGTTTTCATTCGGATGAGAGTGTATGTATTATGAGTGTTATATCTATCATGAGTTCTTCCGGATCAATGAGATTATCATCTCATCACCTAGATAGGTAGACTATCGACCCAGATTATCTGATTGCATCTCCCGATCGATCTCGTGAGGATGTTACTATCAGCTTAATTAGTTTAATAACGAGTTAGCGACTCAACGTTAGTACGTTGAGCGTATTAATCAACAACAAAAATATTTGAGGACGAAAGTTGATTTCATATCCGAGTATTTGAGGGGTAAAAATCTTATTTCTAACTTTATCCTAGATGTTGACGATGAGACGGATGGTGATTATGATTTAGAGTACGATGACATGTTCGACTAGTTTTTCTAGCTTTGTTGTACTCCATGTTATTCATTTTTAGAGTACAACATGTGGTACATTATATATTTATGGTATGTATATGTTTTTTGGTTCCTTTTGTTAGTAGTATTTTGATACATTTGGATGTTTTGGATATTATTATTGGTTGTACGGACTTTTTTATGGGTATTTTTTTGTTATTCATATCTTATGTGATTTATTGTCATATCCTTATTGGTACATGCATTCTAACCAATTTTGTCTCCATTGGTATCACATGATCTCATGTTACTAGTATGATGTTTTTATTATCACATTACTGCTTTTGTTTATAAGTTTTGATATAATTCACATTTTGGCATTTGTGGTTCAGATTCATGTTATGAGTTTGTGATTCACACACACACACACACACACACACACATACATACATATATATATATATATATATATATATATATATATATATATATATATATATATATATATATATATATATATATATATTGATTCCCATATTGAAGCTTGGTATTTCACAAGATTTTCTATCTTTTTTCTTTGCTAGCATCTCATTCTTCTGTGATTTTATATGCCTTGCTATACTCATTATCTATAATTTCAACTTCTTTTTGACTTTTTAGTGACAAAAAGGGGGAGGAACCTTTGTTTACTAATGGGGGTGTAAAATTCATTACTTTATTTGTTCATTATGTTAAAAAAGGGAGTGAATTTTATTATCACTTACCCATTGGGAGAAAGTAATGTATATGATAAGGGGGTTTGTTATTTGAGAGAATTTGTTTATTACATGTTCTGTTTACATGATCTATAACTTAGTTGATTTTCACTCTAGTATCAATTGGTATTCCTCATTTTTTTTTTATCTCATCTATATCTCATGATACTTATAGGAGGATTCCCAAGGAGGGGGAATGTCTCTTTGTTCATGCTATTCATGCGTGATGTTGTTCATTATCTCATGGTCTTATCGGATATTGTACATTACTTTCTACTTCATTCACAATATGGATAATGGAGTTTAAGTATTATAGGGGTAATGAAAAAATTTTGCAGAGTTTTTCCATCGAATATCCAGGGGGGAGATTGAAAATGTAAATTTTGTATTGTTATATAAATTAGCTAAATTCCCATGAAATAATACAAGTCATTGAGTTCATTAAGTAAAATAGACTTGATTCGTCCTGAGTAAGACGTGGGATAGATTAGGTTAGACGAACCTAGAAGATGAAGATTAAAGATCATGCACTGCTGCTCAATTTAAAGAATTATGTGTGACACCCCGCCTACTTTATTCACGGGTGATCAGTCCTTTATCAAAATAAACAAGAATCACATTTGATTCATTCTTAGCATCACTGTCGAAAATCGTTTAATTTACTAACCACCTATGGTAAATTAAACCGGTGCTAAATTTTATCTTTCATTGTTACAACATCAAGCGTAAATAAATGAATATATGAAATTAAATAAACCATCCATGCAATAATAGTCTGAACAATCACATGACATATATATAAATAAATAAATAAGACCGAATAAACGATCGGTTCCCAAAAAAAATCCAATACAAGTCTAACATAATAAAAATAAATTTGAATACAATTTAATAAATAAACTGAAGAACTAAATAGTTTGAAGGGGAAACACGCCCGAATGAAATACTAAAGAATCTCCTATCTAGAAATGAATGAGCTGAAGCGTCTAAAGCAACTCCTCCAAGCCTCCACAAGTGTTGCTGCTACGCCACCCTGGATAGAATCGTCAAGCTTGGCTTCCCTATAGTTAGACATCTGAAAGGTTTTGAAAATATTTTGATAGGGGTCAGAGCCTAAGAAAACAGTTTGAAAATATTTTGCAAGTGGTTAAATTAGAGTTTAAATCAGTTATTACATATGCATGTTAGTTCCATGTACACTACCTTGAGATCCTTACCTCTTAACTGATGTGCACGCCTAACATACCCTATCCACATATCCTACCTGTTCCCACTAAATAATGTATCTAATTACATTCAATAGGTCTAGCTCCCTCGTATCACACGTACGCATCACTACCACATGATCAATAATTAATATTACTCACGTATTATTATTGAGTCAATCAATGAAGTTTCTTCACTTAATTTCTTTTAGATGTTCACAATCTATCAATTCTACTATCACACATAAGTAGATATATCACACTAGTATATATTCATCACACTCACAATATATACAACTATAGCATCCTCGGAATGACCCCTCTTCTGTTAAGTCTATGTACCTCTTGTACCAAATCAAGGACTAATAGTTCGACATGTCTCCCTGAATGCAAAATCAATCAACACACAATGGATGCAAACATGGTTCTAAGCTCTTGAGATATGCACATACCTAACGTACCCAAACGATACATCGGTCCCACTAATTCACACACATAATGAGATGCCCTATGTTCCATGTGCTGGAGCACACATCCAGACCTCACTGGAATCGTCAAGGTGGGATCTCCCTCTGCGCAGAAACCTCCGGATAACAGGTAGTGTAGGTATGTTCACACACATAATCAAATCACTTCATAGGTATCCACACACCCTATATATATATATATATATATATATATATATATATATATATATATATATATATATATATATATATATATATATATATATATATATGTGTGTGTGTGTGTGTGTGTGTGTATTTCTAGAATAGGTATACACATAAACTATAAGTATATATCATGTACGAAGTATATATCTCTTGCATACTCAACGTATAATTCATTGTAATCATAACCTCTTATTGTATATTTACAAGTATCGCTCACTACCCAAAGGGTCCTAGTTACCCCTTAATGGATAGTAGCAACTAATACACCTATACACTATTGGTCAAAATCATAGGTTCACTTATCTCTTCGTGATCCGTCCTATTCTCGCAAACTAATAAGTTTTCATATCATACTTGATAGGTTCTAGACTTAATTATCCCATTTTTGGACAAGTATAAGTTACACTATAGGTCTACTAAAACCCATTATATCGCTCATTATAGTTTAAACATAACCCAAAAGTCCCGTGGTTCAATTAATTGCAAATTCAGGCCTAAACAAAAAGAAACATGTGAAATCGAGAAAACCGAATTGATTTGGTGAAGAGGTCGAATTGAGTCGCTGATTGAATCGATTCGAAATGCCATTGTTCATCTTCTTCATTTAATAGTTACGTGTTTCTTCAAAATCAATTCACTAAACCTCCATGAAATAGTCCCAAACTCCTCCATCAAGATAACCCACCATCAAATATATGTGTAGGGATAAATTCTAACATAAATCATGTATTAAATCCATACAAATTTCATTAAAGATCAAATTAAAACTCCATTAATCATTAAAACCCTATATTTTTTTATTCTTCACATAAGTTCATTAAAAACCCAGATTTCTTTCATGTTATTATTTCCATAACTTATGATTTCGTCTTATACACACAAATGGATTCATTCTACATGAAATCGTACCCCAAATCATGAGTTTCATTCATCAAATCTCAAGAAAATCATCAATTATCATCAAAGCAAGAGCCCTACACTACATGGGCATTATAACTCATTGAAAACATGCAAGATAAACACTTTTCTTATTAGTAGCATGTCTGATTTCATTTTGACTATGGTGAGAATGCCTGCCTTTCCTTTCGATCATAATTATGTCAACTTTGGTGGAGATAAAAGGTGTTGGACCTCTAAGAACTCTCTTATCTTTCTCCTTTGTGGCCTCCTTTCTCTCAAGATTGATATGACCCTAGCCCTACTGTAATGGCCCCACTTTTATATGTTCATATATAGTTTTAAATGTTTTATTATTTCATATGTGATATGGATAATGTTAATTTATTATTTTTAGTCTAGTCCTCGCTTCATAAATCATGAAATATCAAACTGGATACAAAAATAAAATTTTAAAGTTTTCTGTAGGAAAGTTCATATTATAAACTAGTTTTAACCATTATAATATAACAATTGACTTGAGGTAAAAACTAAAAAGTTGTACATATATGAATTAGGTTTGTAACACAATAAACGGTGTGTTAAATGGAGGTCCGAGCAAGAAGTTATACCGAAATTACGAAATAAGGGCAAATATATCCATACTTTAAGTCGTATTTTGTCTTATTACCACAACATGTGTTATATTTTGATTGGTTGGAAGGGGAGGCTGGTTTGGGCGACATAAACACTTCGAAGTAACCTCCTTCTTCATCAAAATGGATTAAATCAAAGTCTTATAACATATCCTAAGCTAAATGATAAGTTTCAAGGTAGAAAATGTAATTTTATGAAACTTTATGGACTTGATTTTAAATATAAAAAGTTTTAGGGAATAAAATGAAAATATAAAAGGGACCATTTTGTAAATAAAATATTTTCAAGGACCTGAAAGAAATATTAAAAATATATGGTGTAAAATTACTAAAATACCCTTCATGTGTAAAATGACCCTTATACACTTAATAACTTTACACCTCGTGCTTGACACCCCGTTCTTGGTTTTGACACCTCCACTGTACATGTGCTGGAATTAAAGGAAGGTACAAAAATCATGCCATGCAATTAGAGAAAGTTAAAACACATGTCACCATCCGGTGAATTAAGACTGCAAGATAGTCCCGTTACGCGACACGCTAAAGCTGACTCGCCGAAATGAATGCTTAGTCATCGGGACACGTGTAATCACCCAGATAACTTTGGAAAATTATAAATAGAGGCCTTAGGATTAGTTCTTACACTAAATTCATTCCAAATATCATAGAGAAATAGTGAGAGAAAATACAGAAAGTTTGTAAGAGGGTAGTTAGATTAGATGGAGGCGTAACCCTTTTTTGAGTATAGTAATGATAAGTTAACTAATCACGCCATCACTTAACTACAAGACACGCTAACACAACTTAGTGAATATGGACTCAGTTTGAACTCACAAATCTCTCATGTATAACTCAGAAGGTAATAATGAAATTAGAAGCAACTTTTCTTAGAAGGAGAGAGAAAATGATCACCCTAGATACACCTTGGCTGGCAGCCAAACACCCTGACCACCCTCAATGGTCTCTGTTAAGTATTAAATCTCCATAATAAATGACAATGGTGGTTGAGTAAACTCTCTAGTTCGTAATAAATCTCTCTCTGGTGTATATTCTCTCTAGTAATAACTTCTGAACTCTAAAAAAGAACCTCCTCTCCCCAGAGGTGGTTGGGGACCTTAAATAGCCCCCCACACCATTCCTGAGGCAACTCAGTCATTAATACATATGAAAGACATCCCTCATACTTTATGTCGTAAACATTAAATGCCTGAGGCACTAATTAGCTCCACGTCATAAACATTAAATCCCAAGACATGCCTTTTGCCTCACCACTGTGTGTCAGGTGGCTGTCGTCACAGAGGTGGCTCACCAACTGTCAAACATCTCCAAATACCACGATGGTTTACTCAAGTGCAGATTTGACACTGTCTAGTTGGCTAGTGACATCACCTATAACACCCCGCCCACTCGGGGAGAGCGGAGTGGAGCGCTACTGCGATAGAATAAATTCATAGTACACGACTTATAGAGCATCTAAAAATCCCACAATATAAGAGAAACAACTAATCTCAATTCTTTAAATTAAATACAACAAAGTCTCTCGAAATAATCGAACTATCTGTCTCGAAAGAATATAAATCGCCAATGCTCTATACATCAAAATAAATACAAATCTTCACAAGTACTCTCGAATATTCTTCCCAAAATATTCAAGCTAAAAATCAATCTCCATAGCACCCCAAATCCGCGCTAACCTGCCACTAAAAGAAAATATGGGGAAGTACACAATACGACAGGAAAGATGCTCATCAAAATTTTAAGCGGTGACTAAAGCATAATAATATGAGTACGTATATTCAAATCAAATGCAAATCTCAATAGCATTTTATCAATATAAATTTGTCAACAACACATTAATCCTAGTCACCAGGCCTCACCGTACCGCGTCATACTTTATCAAGTAGCCAGAATAGGATTATTAGAGGGTACCTAACCTCAGTGCCATATTAAAATCTCATGACAACATGTTCAACAAAATTATAATATCACGTGAATAAAAATCAGATTCCAATAATAATTTTTCAGATTCTAAATGAATTTAGCAATTCAAATATGAGTTCAATAATCACATGAAATTAAAGGGAATAACACTTGCGAGATTGAGGAGCATATTGTGTAAAACCCCATTCCTTAAATCATCAAAAGAACCATTATGAATCTGCCCAAAAATCTCATATTACACCATAAAAATCATCTCCCAAGAATCCTCAAAACTCTTCTAAGATCCAACACTAAAAAAACCCCAAGATCAACTCTAAAAACTAAGGTTGAATGTATAAATTAAAAGGGGCTAAGGTGTATATATAAAAGGAGAGGAAATGAAATATGTTCGCTGAAAAAACATATGCCGAAATATCCTTCAAAAATTGTCAAAAAGGGTTGCCCAGCATCCCCTTAAACAAGGCAAAAATGACTGATATTTGAACAAAACTTCTTAAACACGATTTCTGGCCGAACTGAAAAATGGCCTAAATCGGGTCTAAATGATATTGTTTGGAAATGTCGAAGGAAAATTTGCTCAAAATTAAATTTTGAGCCGGTATGGTAATTTTCAGATTTTTCTGAGCACTTTTATTTTTTTGAATAAAATAATAATATTTTATTTATTTATTCATTTTTTGACTTCTGACCCCATGGACCTCTTAGGACTATTTTTAGTATTCAATAAATATGGTCAAATTATTTTTAACCCATGTCATACAAAAATCACGCAAATTCGCGTCCTGCGCGACACATGCTGACTAAAGTCGTGTTATATGAACCATGATCCTGTCACAATCATTCCTTGGAATTTTCGCATCAAAATTAACCAACATATTTATTTAATCAAAATCATTAAATTCAAAGTTTTTATTTTATTTTTCTCAAATATTTCAATTTTATTTAAAAATACCCATTTAAAAATCTGGGTTGTAACATACTTCCCCACTAACAAGAAATTTCGTCCTCGAAATTTCACGAAATCCTAGCTCTCAAAAATCAAGCCAACAACCTACAAAAATAAATTCCTCACATCTAATCTCGCAACCTAACACGAATGCGATCATCTAAAATTTCTATCTCCAAATATGCACTACAAAAATGCAACAGACCCAAAACTCAAAACCCGAGGGTGGTCATATACCTAAGCTCTGATACCATCTTTCAACACCCCACCAACCCGGGATAGCGAAGCGGAGCGCTACCGCGATAGAATAAATCCATAATACATGAGGTATAAAGCATCTAAAAATCCCACAATAAAAGAGAAACCACAAATCTAAATTCTTCAAATTAAATCCATAAAGTCTCTTAAAATAACACAACTCTCTATCTCAAAAGAATATAAATCGCCAATACTCTATACAACAAAATAAATACAAATCTTCACAATTACTCTCGAATATTCTTCCCAAAATATCGAATCTAAAAATCAATCTCCATAGCGCCCCAAAACCGCGCTAACCTGCCACTAAAAGAAAATATGAGGAAGTACACAATACGATAGGAAAGATACTCATCAAATATTTTTAGCGGTGAAAAATGCGTAACAATATGATTACGGATATTCAAATCAAATGCAAATCTCAATAGAATTTTATCAATATAAACTTCTCAACAACACATTAATCCGAGTCACGAGGCCTCACCATACCGCGCCATACTTTATCAAGTTGTCGAAACAAGATTATTAGCGGGTGCCCAACCTCAGTGGCATATTAAAATCTCTTGACAACATGCTTAACAAAATTATAATGCCACATGAATCAAAATCAGATTCCAATAATAATTTTTCATATCCAAAATGAATTTAGGAATTCAAATATGAGTTCAATAATCACATGAAATCAAAGGGAATAACACTTGCGAGATTAAGTAGCATATTGTGTAAAGCTCCATATATTAAATCGTAAAAAAAAACCGTTATAAATCTGCCCAGATATCTCAGATTACACCATCAAAATCATCTCCTAAGAATCATCAAAACTCTTTCAAGATCCAACAGCAAAACAGCCCCAAGAACACCTCCAAAAACTAAGGTTGAATGTATAAATTAAAAGGGGCTAAGGTGTATATATAAAAGGAGAGAAAATAAAATATATTGGCTGCCAAAACATGTTACGAAATATGCTTCAAAAATGGTCAAAAAGGGTTGCTCACCATCCCTTTAAATAAGGCAAAAATGGCTGATGTTTAAAAAAAACTTCTCAAATACGATTTCTAGCCGAACCGAAAAATGGCATAAATTGGATATAATAATATTTTTTGGAAATGTCAAAGAAGGGAAAGTTGCTCAAAATTAAATTTTAAGTCGGTATGGTGATTTTCAGTTTTTCTGAGCACTTTATTTTATTGAATAAAATAATAATATTTTATTTATTTATTCATTTTTTGACTTTTGACCCCATGGAACTCTTAGGCCTATTTTTAGAATCTAATAAATATGGTCAAATTATTTTTAACTCTAATAAAATGTCCTACAAAAATCACATAAGTTCGCGTCTTGCGCGACACATGCTGAAAAAAGTCGTGTTATATGAACCATGATCGTGTCACAATCATCCCTTGGAATTTTTGCATCAAACTTAACCAACATATTTATTTAATCAAAATTTTTATTTTATATTTCAATTTTATTTAAAAATACTCATTTAAAAATTCGGATTGTTACATATTTTTCCACTAACAAGAAATTTCGTCCTCAAAATTTGACGAAAGCATAGCTCTAAAAAATTAGGCCAACAACCTCCAAAAATAATCTCGTCACCAAAAATAAATTCCTCACATCTAATCTCGCGACTTAACACGAATGCGATCATCTAAAATTTCTACCTTAGAATATGCACTACAAAAATGCAACAGACCCAAAACACAAGACCCACGAGCGGTCGTATACCTAAGATCTAATACCATCTTTTAACACCCCTCCCATCCGGGGAGAGTGGAGCGGAGCGCTACTGCGATAGAATAAATCTATAATACATGAGGATAGAGAATCTAAAAATCCCATAATATAAGAGAAACCACTAATCTCAATTCTTCAAATTAAATACAACAAAGTCTCTCAAAATAATCCAACTATCTATCTCGAAAGAAAATAAATCGTCAATGCTCTATACATCAAAATAAATACAAATCTTCACAAGTACTCTCGAATATTCTTCCTAAAATATTCAAGATAAAAATCAATCTCCATAGCACCCCAAATCCGCGCTAACCTGCCACTAAAAGAAAATATGGGGAAGTACACAATACGACAGGAAAAATGTTCATAAAATATTTTTAGCGGTGAATAAAGTGTAATAATTTGAGTACGAATATTCAAACCAAATGCAAATCTCAATAGCATTTTATCAATATAAATTTCTCAACAACACATTAATCTGAGTCACTAGGCCTCACCATTCCGTGCCATACTTTATCAAGTTGTCGAAACAAGATTATTAGCGGGTGCCCAACCTCAGTGCCATATTAAAATCTCATGACAACATGCTCAACAAAATTATAATACCACATGAATAAAAATCAAATTCCAATAATAATTTTTCAGATTCTAAATGAATTTAGCAATTCAAATATGAGTTCAATAATCACATGAAATCAAAGGTAATAACACTCGCGAGATTAAGGAGCATATTGTGTAAAATCCCATACCTTAAACCATGAAAAGAACCATTATGAATCTGCCCAGAAATCTCATATTACACCATCAAAATCATCTCCCAAGAATCATCAAAACTCTTTCAAGATCCAATACCAAAACAGCCCTAAGAACACCTCCAAAAACTAAGGTTGAATGTATAAATTAAAAGGGATTAAGGTGTATATATAAAAGGAAAGGAAATAAAATATGTTGGTTGGCAAAACATGTGACGAAAGATGCTTAAAAATTGTCAAAAGGGGTTGCCCACCATCCCTTTAAATAAGGGAAAAATGAGTGATGTTTGAACAAAACTTCTCAAACCCGATTTCTGGCAGAACTGAAAAATGGCCTAAATCGGGTATAAATGATATTGTTTGGAAATGTCGAAGAAGGAAAAGTTGATCAAAATTAAATTTTGAGTCGGTGTGATGATTTTCAAAAATATTTTTATTTTTTTGAATAAAATAATAATAGTTTATTTATTTATTCATTTTTTGACTTTTGACCCCATGGAACTCTTAGGCCTATTTTTAGCATCCAATAAATATGATCAAATTAGTTTTTACCCCAATAAAATGTCCTACAAAAATCACTCAAGTTCGCGTCCTGCACGACACATGCTGACAAAAGTCGCGTTATATAAACCATGATCGTGTCATAATCATTTCTTGGAATTTTTTCATCAAACTTAACCAACATATTTATTTAATCAAAATCATTAAATTCAAAATTTTTATTTTATTTTTCTCGAATATTCCAATTTTATTTAAAAATACCCATTTAAAAATCCGAGTTATTACAACACCTACAGTAGATAGGACATTAAGTAGATGGTTGTTTGGTCTACAACTCAATGCCCGATGGAACTCGAGGCTACTCCGCCCGAGCTTCCATGGTCAAGGTCTTTTGGTGTTATACCAGGCGTATCTAAGATGGTCAGGACGAGCCCTAACAATGCCTCACTTCTCAATCCTCCAAACCAAGTCCCTCTAAAGTTTCCATGACGAGGTCATCCGATAGAGCGTGAAACCTCTCTCAGGGCCTACCAAGCGAAGTCTCTCGCGAGTACCGTTCGACCTCGCACTAAAAATCATTATACTCGTTACATCATTACAATTGTTATAGTCCACAATCAACATAAACAAAGATACAATGTGACTAAGTAACACAACAAGATAAAGTATGAGCTGCCACGCTAAGCTACCTCGCCTCGCTGCCTTAATCCCAAACATTGAGCTGTCATGCCTCACTGTCTCCCTGCCTTAATCCTAAACACTGAGCTTCCATGATGAGCTGCCTTGTTGAGTTGCCACGTTGAGCGGCCTCGCTGAGTTTCCTGGCTGCCTAAATCCCAAACACTGTTGTTAATGGGAGGATCATCTATAATCTCAGGATTACCTTCAAACCCCCTCTACATTTTCCCCTTCGTGAAGAGATTTGTTTTTGAAACAAGAAATGTCTGCCCAAAAACTTCTCAATCCGATGAACCTTCTCTGGGAAAAAATTCTAGGGTCTTTCCCTTCATTGTAACCAACTGCGGTTAATGCAGCCAGGAAAAAGTAAAATTCTCCCCAATGTATCAAAGTCGAAGCGTTGTGGCTTATTGGCGCTTTGGTAAAGGGACATCACAACTTTTTTCTATTACTAAGTTTCAACCGTTGTAGCTTGACGTTTTAAAATTCTCTCAATAGACCTACTGACTTTCTCAAATACTCATTTTGACTTTGGGGAAGTGAAATTCTCCCATTTGTGCTATTGTGGAGTATAGTTGTAGGTAGTGAGTTTTTGTTAGGACTTCCCCTATCACCGTGACTTAGAAATTCTCCCTTGTAACATTTCACCATGTTCAAAAAAGATGAAAAGATCCCCGATGTAGCTGAGTCACAATTAAACAAAATTTGGACTTATGGCGAGGGGACATCGTAGCTTTGTAGATCATTGAGGCAGCATCTTCGTTGGGAGTTATTTGATATGTCTGACAAAAATTCTGGCGCTAAAACTCAAACTTGCCTAAGAAGGAAACCCTTTCTATTCCCTATGCGTCACTTAATTGATGACGTGGCGCTATTTTCTCAACTGCCAGGACACTTCCCGAAGTGCCATGTGTCCATTTAAAATGATTATAGGTGGCTTTGCATGTGTGGTGGTGGGAAACTTAAAAGACGGGTTAAGATATTTCAAACGTCTATTTTTCAAAACACTTCTCTTTTCTTCGTCTTCTTCAAACTCCTGTCTTCTTTAGAGAGAGAAACTCTGTCAAGACTCCATTGTTGCCAAGCTTGTCTCCTCCTTATTTTCATCTCTAATTATCCTCGCTTTCTATCCACTCCATTTTTATTACTCTGGTGCATTTTCTAAGCTCTTCTTTGTACTAGTCATCTTTAATGGCCTCCCCAAGCAATCTTAGCACGTCTGCCACCAATACTCCATATCTGCCACTCCTGTTGCCACCGCCCTAGATGTTTCTCGTCGAGAGAAGCTATGTTTTTACCGTCAGTCTCCCATCTTTGGCAAGGATGATATGTTTTCTGATGCGTGCAAGACCTACCACTTTTTAGCCAAGTACGACCCTTTGCTATTGGGTGATGAAGATGAAGATTCATCAAAGTGGGGGTTTCTTCCTCCAGAGGGCTCTACGCTTTTGGTTGGACCGTGGCAACTTTCCTTACTCCCAGATCGATTTTGAAGCACCTGGGGGATTACCAACTCATTTTGCTGCCTGGCATGCACATATACAGAGCTCTCGCGATGCAGCTCTTGCCAAAGTTGGTCTTGACTGAGCCAGCTGGTTTGGGGAGTTCACTCTTTCCAAGCACAACGCTACGCTCCAAGCGTTGGTTTTCAGATGGAACGTTATAACTCACACATTTTTCGCTTCCTGGGGGGAGTTTAAGATTTTGTTGGAGGATGTTTGTGAGCTACTTAGGTTTGAGCCCATGGGTGAGTTTACATATCCTGATGAGGCCTTTGATGCCGAAGAGACCATTGACCGGGCTGAGCTAGATCGGATTTACGACAGTTGCAACTGGTTGCCATTGCGTTGGGGTCCCTCTATACTTGGCTGGATCAAAGCCACTTTGACATGACACGATCCCTTGGTCATTATAACTTGGCCAATTTCGCCAATACTTTTATCTTAATGGGTTTCCTCTATACCCATTTTCCTTCCATTACTGTCAAGTCTGTCTCTTATCCCATGAACCAAGGCTTTAAACCCCCACGCCCCTTATGATTTCATAAAAAACAGAGTCGAAAGGAGATAATGGGAGTTTTTTACCGTTTCGACTACTTTGTCATGAGGCCATACGGAGAATCTACCTTTTCCCATACTTGGAATTTTTTTCCTATTACAACTCAAACGGTCACTCATGTCCCAATTGTAGAAGATCTTTCACAGGTCATGGTACTTTTGTTCACTCATGGGTTTCCTCCTTCCTTCACTGAGTGGGGATATACTTTTGAACCTTATAACCTCGATAGGTATAGCAGGGAGTTTCGGCTTCATTAGGGGGCTGCTCGACCTGTGTTTCAGTTAACGAATAGGAGGGCTACTTTTGCTGAGGCTTGCACCTTCTACCTTTCTGCAGTGGTACTTGGCGTGACCTCTACTATGGATGGTTGAGTCACCCTCCCCAGTGCTACTAGGAAAGGGGACGTATCTACCTCTTATGGCACCAGATTTCGTTTGATGCAACTGGCCATAATTCGTGAGTTCATACAAAGTCCCCCCCCCCCCCCCGGTATCCCCCAATCCTTTATTTTTCTTCCTTGGAATTGGGTCTCAAAGGCAACTCCATTCTTGGCGTTGAGTTCCCTTTGAGTAAAACAGTTAACGATCCTCCCCTCAAGCTACCCCCTTATTGACCAATGATCCCTACTTCTGTGCCCAAACCCAAGACCGTTGTAACCCCCAAACAGCCTGCCCCTACAACCGAAGCAGCTACTAGCGAAGGGCCTTCCCAGCCACCAGCTGAAAAAACTAGGAAGTCCAAAAGTGGGACTTCCTCAAAATCTAAGTCTTAAACTCAACCTCAAACCCCTTTGTAGGCATTCCCCATCGCCTCTATTCCCCCTCCCGTGTCTATAGAAATGAATGAAAAGTTGAGAAGGAGGGTTCAGGCTAAGGTGGAATGAATAAATGTTGAGTTTCAATGATGCGCTCCTTTCGTTCCCCCTTCCAGTACCTTACCCACCATCCTGGTTGTTCCAACAGAACCAGGGTTAAAAAAGAAGAAGAGTTCAATGGTTCCTCAAAGTACTAGTGTTGCGGGTGCGAGGAAGAAGACTCTGGGTACCAAGTTCCATAGGAAATGAACTCCATATGTACATCTCTCCCCAGCTCCCTCTATTGCTGCCTCCTCTCCTCTTTCGCCAGTGGTTATATACTCCCATTATCTCTCTGAATCCGAGGTATGTTTGTGTGTTGTTGCTCTTACTCACATTTTTTCTACGGCAAGCTGCATATGTTTAACTCTTAACAACATTGTTGCAGGAAGTTGAAGAAAAAATACACAACCCCCCTGTGAGCCCTTTCGTGGGGGGGGGGGCATTTTGGTTCCTCTCAGACCGATGTAACTCCTCCCCATTCCGCTATGATCGGGCTTACTTACTCTCGTCGTTCGGCCTCACAACGTGTAAAATATGCTACTACAAGGGGTGATTTCGTTGAGTCTATGGGGATATCTTCTCAACCAGAGATAATTCCCCTAGCCTCCTCTGAATTATCACCTCATCCTGAGGTCCTTCTTCCCATCATTCCAGCTGCTAAAAGTGCCCCTGAGGTAACATATTATCAATTACTTGTTAGGTCTCACGTATTTTTTTCTCTCCATCCCCTTTTTTTGTTTAACATGCTAAACTTTCATATGTTGGGATGCCTTAGGTTGAAATGGCATCTTTATTAGCTAACATTCTTCTTTCACCTGTACTGACGAGACCCCTAGCTGCAGTTTCCCTCTTTGGTGGCATAACTGAGGTAAGTAACAAATAGACGTATTTCTCACTTCTTCTGTACTTATTCCCCATTTCTAACACTTAGCTTTATTTTTTTCTTGTAGTTTTCTCCAGATCTTGCCCCACCCTCATCTCTTGGTGGGATGCCTATTCCCAAGGCCAGGGTTGAAATTCCTGCCCAGCGTGGTAATTCTTCTGCATCCAACAATGTTGGGGCATTACTTAGAGGTCCATCATCCTTTTTAATTGAGGCTCCTGTATTGGCCTTTTTATCTTTTGTTGGTAAAGGATCTTTACCGTCCGTTGAGGCTTCTTTAGTTGGGGGTGACATTGAGGCTTCTGAAGAGGTAAGCCTACCCCCAACAGTTCCCGCCGTTATGGACTCCTTGGTGACGCCCGTTCTTGCTCCAGCCACTACTGAGGTACTTCGCTAGTTTCTCTTCGTTTCTCATTTTTTATCTTTTATTCTTAACAATGTACAATCTAGAAGATTCTTCTTTCCCAAACTTTCAAACTTTACCTATAATGATGACTTAATTAATGAAAACACATGTTAAAATTTTTTGCAAACCCCACCTATAATGGTGACTTAACAATGAAAACGCTTGTTAAGATTTTCCATAAACTCCACCTATATTGGTGACTTAACAATGAAAACACTTGTTAAGATTTTTCATAAACTCCACTTATAACGGTTACTTAACAACGAAAAATGCATGTTAAGAATTTCCATAAACTCCACCTATAACGGTGACTTAATAAGGAAAACGCTTGTTAAGTTTTTCCATAAACTCCACCTATATCGGTGACTTAACAACGAAAATGCTTGCTAAGATTTTTCATAAACTCCACGCATAATGGTGACTTAACAGCGACATTGCTTGTTAAGATTTTTCATAAACTCCACCTATATCGGTGACTTAACTATGAAAACCCTTGTTAGGATTTTCCATAAACTCCACGTATATCAGTGACTTCATAATGAAAATGCTTGTTAAGATTTTTCATAAACTCCTCCTATAACAGTGACTTAACAGCGAAAACGCTTGTTAAGATTTTTCATAAACTCCACATATATCGGTGACTTAACAATGAAAACACTTGTTAAGATTTTCCATAAACTCCACCTATATCGGTGACTTAACAACAAAAATGCTTGTTAAGATTTTTCATAAACTCCACCTATATCAGTGACTTAACAATGAAAACACTTGTTAAGATTTTTTCACTTAACTCATTATTTACTCTACCTATTCTTAGATTGCTCATGAATCCTTTTCGGTGGAAGATAAATCTGCACCAGTTCTCACCCCATCGAGAACCCGCTATCTCAGAAGATTCTGATCATGACGACCAAGGTTCCACGACTGGTGTTGTTGCTGATAGTGAATCTGGTTGTGAGCTTACTCTTCTTGACTTAGCTCCTCACGACTTTTGCCTCATGGTCCTTTAGAAATCTCCTCAAATTCCTTCCAACCATCGTTTGGTATTTGAACTGCTTGCAAGCCACCATCCTGGAACTTTTACTGTGGATTGCCTGCGTCCCAACATCCCCATGATGAGCTATAGGTTTCAAGGCATGGCGACCGTTGTTGTTGATATCGTCAGCACTCATACTCCAAACGTTACCAAACCTCTCCTCAACCAATTCCTGGGCTATCTGAGGGATTTGGGTCGCGATGGCTTCCATTTTGACTGGTTGATTGCGCACTTAAAGACTTTGAAGATCCATCGACTAGATAGTTAGAGGGAAATTCTACATAATCATTAGGAGGATCAACGAGTTGAGGAAGCTAAGTTAGCTAAGATAGAACCTCTACTTGAAGCTGTCAATAATGAGGTAGAGGATGTCTAAGAAGTTATGTGTCTAGTGAAGCTGAAACGAGAGAAACTCATCATCGATCATACACAAGCGCAAATGATATTGGAGGTTTCTATTAATGCCCAACAGTCTTGCCTAGCAGCTTCTTCGGGCCTTCCTAGAGATTTTCTCTACTCCAGATCTGTGGTTCCTCTTAAGCCAATGAAGTTTTTTTTTATATACATTTTCCTTTTCTTCTCCTTCTTATGTAATTATTGGGTAGTAGCTCCCAATTTTGTAATGCCCCAAAGTTTATGAATGGATGAAAAAGATATATGTTTTCCATGTCCTTTGTTTGTGCTATAATTGTTTGCATATATTATGAAGTTCTACAATTATTTCATCCCCACTCGAGTTACAATAAAAACTTGTATATTCATATTAACAGCTAGATACAACAGTGGTCTAGACTTAATTGCTTACACATGATGGACTTTCAACCATTTATTGTTAATTTTGAATGGCTTGGCTTCTTCCATCTTAAAAGTTGAGCAATAACCTGAATCATGAGATTCTTTTACAATGAAAGGTCCCTCCTAATTATCTACAAATTTAGGTATGGGAAGCCCCCTGATGTGCTTCACTGCTACTTTCAAAACGAGGTCTTCCTCCACGAACTTCCTTAGTCTCACCTTATTATCATATACCTTGGAGAGTTATTTTAGACACATTTGAAAATGATGCATCGTATTATCTCTGTGTTCATCCAACACTTCCAACTTCACATGTCTATTCTGAGGGAGCATGCTATTCGCAAGGCATATCGAGCAGATAGAACTTCTAACTCTACCGGAAGAATCGCCTCAGTCCCATAAACAAGGGAGAACGGAGTATACCCTGTGGTCTTCTTCTTGGTTATTCAATAGGCCCACAACACAATTGGTATCTTATCATCCCATGATCCTGAAAAATCCTCCATCATTTTAGCCAAAATATTAACCAATGTTTTGTTAGTTGCCTCGACTTGACCGTTTCCCTTTGGGTATGCCACCATTGAAGTATGATGAATAATGGAGTACTTGTCTGTGAGCATCGTTACCTCTGAATTGATGAAAGGGGTTCCATTATCTGAGAGAATAACCTTTGGAATCCTAAAACATCAAATGATGTATTCTCTGATGAAGTTGCTCACCACCCCTGCTGTTGCCTTTCTTAGTGGTATCGCTTCAGCCCACTTTGTAAAGAACTCCATTACTACTAGTATCCATATTGTTCCCCTCGAAGAAGGATGTATTTCCCCTACCAGGTCAAACGCCCAAGTATGAAAAGGATAAGGCATTGCCAAGGAGTGTAGGTCCACCAATAGGGCGTGGATCATATTTCTATAAAGTTGGCAATCTTTGAACTTTCGAACGAAGTCAGCAGAGTCTTTCTCCATCGTTGGCCAATAATACCCCAACGTCATCAACTAGTCAAACAACTTGGCCCCTCCTATGTGAGCTAAATCATGTGCCTGTTTGAGGTCTTCAACTGCTTCTTCTTTCGTGATGCAACGCAGTGGCCTGTTGAAGTAGCCCCTTCGATAAAGCTGCCCTGCCTGAATGTAAAACATCGGGCCCCTTCTCTTGAGTCCCATCGCATTAATTTTCTTTATTGGGATAACTCCATCTTTGATGAAGTCAATATAGGGCTGCCTCCAGTCTGGTTGAGCTTCAATGAAATGACATTCAGCGGCCTCGAAGAATAACTGGCACTTATTGCACTTTCGTTGTAACTCTATTGCGTCCTACTACATTATAGGCCAAAAATATCCCTCCTTTTGAATTCTCCTGTAAAGAGGTATCTCAGTTGTTTCATAATTCTCTTCATGTGTTTTTTTAACCTTCGCTCTGCTTCTTCTGGGCCGATGCATCTTGATAACCATCCTCTTGCATTTCTGAAGTAAAGGTTTCCCTGGTTTGTAAAGTATTGGGATAATTCCCTCATCTCCATCGCTCCTTCCCTAGATTCTAGTTGCTTTCTAATCTCTCCCTTCTAGTCAGCGTCCTCTTCCATCGACATAATTGACTGTAATATCGAAGGAGCTGTTCTTTGTTAAATCACGACTTTAGTTGTATTATTCCTCATGACCATTTTTTGGGCGATGGTGTCATAGGCGTGTGGATGGCAGTTCATCATTCGGGGGATGTCTCTTAATTTTGGTCTGATGGAACTGGCTGAGGAGCCTCTGAATGAATATTTGGTATGCTGCTAGGCTTAGGTGTTTCAACGCATATTCCCCACTCACTTACTGAATCATCAAGTTCGAATCACCTTTGATGCAAAGTGAATGAATTCTCCTTCTTAAAGTGAAGTCACGGGACTCTCGGTTTGAGGATGAGATGATAATTTGCATAAATCTAGATTTACGCTTAAAACATGCCTTTAGAGAGTGAAAACCCAAAACAATACCCAAATGGCCCCGTAAGAGGCACGAACACCTCACACGAGACCAATGTAACATGTAAGATCTTACCGCATAGTCACGAGACTCTCGGTTTGAGAACACGACGATAATTTGTAAAAATCTAGACTTAGGCTTAAAAATATGCCGTTGGCGGGTGAAAACCCAAAACAGCCCCTAAACGACCTCGTAGGAGGCACGGACACTTCCCACAGTACAAACGTAACATATAGGGACTTTCCACGTAATCACGGGACTTTTGGTTTGAGAATACGACGATAATTTCCAAAAATCTAGACTTAGGCTTATAACTTACCGTTAGAGGGTCAAGATTCAAAACAATGACCAAACGGCTCCATAAAAGGCACGAACACCTCACAGGAGATTAATGTAACCCGTAGGAACTTACCACGTAGTCAAGAGACTCTCGATTTGAGAATACGATGATAATTTACAAAAATTGAGACTTAGGTTTAAAAATATGTCATTAGTGGGTGAAAATCCAAAATAGCCCCTAAACGGCCCCGTAGGAGGCACGGACACCTCCCACGGGACAAACATAACACGTATGGACTTATCATGCAGTCACGGGACTTTCGATTTGAGAATACGATGATAGTTTCCAAAAATTTAAACTTAGGCTTAAAACATGCCGTTAGAGGGTCAAATTCAAAATAATATCCAAGTAGGAACTTACCTCGTAACCACTGGACTCTCGGGTTGAGTATACAAGGATAATTTGCAAAATCTAGACTTAGTCTTAAAACGTGACTTTAGAGTGTGAAAATCCAAAACAACGCCCAAACGATCCCGTAAGAAGCATGAACACCTCGCATGAGACTAATGTAACACGTAGGAACTTAAAGCGGAGTCACGGCACTCCCCATTTGAGGATCAGATGATAATTTCCATAAATCTAGACTTACGCTTAAAACATTCCTTTAGAGGGTGAAAATCCAAAACAATACCCAAACGGCCTCGTAAGAGGCATGGACACCTCACACGAGACCAATGTAATATGTAGGAACTTACTGCGTAGTCACGAGACTCTCGGTTTGAGAACATAATGATAATTTGCAAAAAATTAGACTTAGGCTTAAAAATATGCCGTTAGAGGGTGAAAACCAAAAACAGCCCCTAAATGGTCCCGTATGAGGCACGAACACTTTCCACGGGACAAACGTAACACGTAGGGACTTACCATGTAGTCACGAGACTTTTGGTTCGAGAATACGATAATAATTTCCAAAAATCTAGAATTAGGCTTCAAACATACCGTTAGAGAGTCAAAATTCAAAACTATACCCAAATGGCTCCGTAATAGGCACGGACACCTCATAGGAGATCAATGTAACACGTAGGAACTTACCGCGTAGTCATGAGACTCTCAGTTGAGAATATGATGATAATTTGCAAAAATCGAGACTTAGGCTTAAAAATATGCCGTTAGCGGGTAAAAATCCGAAATAGTCCCTAAATGACCCCGTAGGAGGCACAGACACCTCCCACGGGACAAACGTAACACGTATGGACTTATCACGTATTCACAAGACTTTATATTTGAGAATACGATGATAATTTCCAAAAAAATTAGACTTGGGCTTAAAACATGTCGTTAGAGGGTCAAAATTCAAAACAATACCCAAACGACCCCGTAAGAGGAACGGACACCTCACACGAGACTAATGTAACATGTAGGAACTCACTGCGTAGTCACGAGACTCTCGGTTTGAAAATACGACGATAATTTACATAACTCTAGACTTAGGCTTAAAAATATGCCGTTAGCGGGGGAAGTCCATAATATCCCCTAAAGTGCCCCAGAAGATGCACGAACACCTCGCATGCGAAAAACGTAACACGTGGGAACTCACTGCGTAGTCACGTGACTCCCGGGTTGAGAATACGACGACAATTTGCAAAAATCTAGACATAGTCTTAAAAACATGCCATTAGAGGGTGAAAATCCAAAACAACTTCAAACGGCCCTGTAAGATGCACGAACACCAACCACGGGACCAACGTAACACGTAGTCACTTACCGCGTAGTCACAAAACTCTCGGTTTGAGAATACGATGATAATTTGCAAAAACCTATACTTAGGCTTAAAACATGCTGTTAGAGGGTGAAAATCCAAAACAATGCCCAAATGACCCCGTAAGAGACACGAACACCTCGCACGGGACCAACATAACATGTAGGAACTGATCGCATAGTCACGTGACTCCCGATTTGAGAATACAACGATAATTTGCAAAAATCTTGACTTAGGCTTAAAAACATGTATCTAGAGGGTGAAAACCCAAAACAATACCCAAATGCCCCCGTAAGAGGCACGGACACCTCACATGAGACCAATGTAATATGTAGGAACTTACTGCATAGTCACGAGACTCGGCTTGAGAACACGACGATAACTTGCAAAAATCTTGACTTGGGCTTAAAAATATGCCGTTAGCGGGTGAAAAACCAAAATAGTTCCTAAACGGACCCGTGGGAGGCACGGACACCTCCCAAGGGACAAACATAACATGTTGGGACTTACCGCACAGTCATGGGATTTCAGTTTGAGAATACGATGATAATTTCAAAAAACATAGACTTAAGTTTTAAAACATGTCGTTAGGGGGTCAAAATTCAAAACAATGCCCAGACGGCCCCGTAACAGGTACGAACACCTCACAGGAGATCAATATAACACGTAGGAACTTACCGCATAGTCACGAGACTCTCATTTTGAGAATACGATGATAATTTGCAAAAATCTAGACTTAGGCTTAAAACTTGCCGTTAGAGGGTCAAAATTTAAAACAATACCCAATCGTCCCCATAAGAGGCACGAACACCTCACACGAGACCAATGTAACACGTAGGAACTTACTGAGTATACATGAGACTCTCGAATTGAGGATGAGACGATAATTTTCATAAATCTAGACTTATACTTAAAGCATGCCGCTATAGGGTAAAACCCTAAATAAATACCCAAACGACCCCATAAGAGGCACGGATACCTCACACGAGATCAATGTAACACATAAGAACTTACCGTGTCTTCAAGAGACTCTTGTTTTGCGAATATAGCGACAATTTGCAAAAATCTAGACTTAGTCTTAAAAATATGCCGTTAGCGGGTGAAAACCCAAAATAACCCCCTAACGGCCCTGCAGGAGGCACGAACACCTCCCACGGGACAAATGTAAGATGTAGGGACTTACGACGTAGTCACGGGACTTCCAGTTTGAGAATACATCGATAATTTAAAAAAATCTTGAATTAGGATTAAAACATGCCGTTAGAAGGTCAAAATTCAAAACAATATGCAAATGGCCCCGTAAGAGGCACGAACACCTCACATGAGGCCAATGTAACACGTAGAAACTTAATGCATAGTCACGAGACTCTCGGTTTGAAAATACAGCGATAATTTGCAAAAATCTAGACTTAGGCTTAAAAATATGCCGTTAGTAGGGGAAAATAAAAAATAGCCCTAAATGGCCCCATAAGATGCATAAGCACCTCTCATGAGACCAATGTAACACATAGGAACTGACCGCGTAGTCACGTGACTCCCGGTTTGAGAATACGTTGATAATTTACAAAAATTTAGACTTAGGCTTAAAAACATTCCATTAGAGGGTGTAAATCGAAAATAACTCCAAACGACCCCGTAAGATGCACGAACACCTCCCACGGGACCAACGTAACACGTAGGAACTTACCTTGTAACCATTGGACTACCGGGTTGAGAATACGAGGATAATTTTCAAAATCTAGACTTAGGCTTAAAACATGCCTTTAGAGGGTGAAAATAAAAAACAACACCCAAACGATCCCGTAAGAGGCACGAACACCTTGCACGAGACCAATGCAACACGTAGGAACTTACAACGGAGTCACGGGACTCCCAGTTTGAAGATGAGATGATAATTTGCATAACTTTAGACTTACGCTTAAAACATGCCGTTAGAGGGTGAAAACCCAAAACAATACCCAAACGGCTCCGTAAGAGGCACGAACATCGCACATGAGACCAATGTTACATGTAGGAACTTGTCGTGTAGTGACGAGACTGCCGGTTTGAGAACACGATGATAATTTACAAAAATCTAGACTTAGGCTTAAAAATATGTCGTTAGCGGATGAAAATCCAAAACAGCCCCTAAACGACACAATAGGAGGCATGGACACCTCCCACGGGATAAACGTAACACGTAGGGACTTGCCACATCATCGCGGGACTTTTGGTTTGAGAATACGACGATAAATTCAAAAAATCTCGACTTAGGCTTAAAACATGCTGTTAAAGGGTCAAAATTCAAAATAATGCCCAAATGGCCCCGTAACAGGCACGAACACCTCGCAGGAGATTAATGTAACACGTAGGAACTTACCGCGTAGTCACGAGACTCTCAGTTTGAGAATACGATGATAATTTGCAAAAATATATACTTAGGCTTAAAAATATACCGTTAGCGGGAGAAAACTTAAAATAGCCCGTAAACGGCCCCGTAGGAGGCTCAAACACTTCCCACGGGACAAACGTAACATATAGGGTCTTACCACGTAGTCACGGGACTTTTGGTTTGAGAATACGACAATAATTTTAAAAAATCTAGACTTAGGCTTAAAACTTGTCGTTAGAGGGTCAAAATTTAAAGTAATACCCAAAAATTCCTGTAAGAGGCATGAACACCTCACACGAGACCAATGTAACACGTAGGAACTTTCTGCATAGTCACGATACTCTCGGTTTGAGAATACGATGATAATTTGAACAAAACTAGACTTAGGAGTAAAAATATGCCGTTAGCGGCTGAAAACCAAAACAACCCCTAAATGGCCCTGTATGAGGCAAGAACACCTTCAACGGGACAATCATAATACGTAGGAACTTACCATGTAGTCACGAGACTTCCAGTTTGGGAATACGATGATAATTTCTAAAAAAATAGACTTAGGCTTAAAACCTGCCGTTAAAGGGTCAAAATTCAAATCTGGCCCTTAATGGCCCCGTAGGAGGGACGAACACCTACCAAGGGACAAACGTAACACGTAGGGACTTACCACATAGTCACGGGACTTCCTATTTGAAAATACGACGGTAATTTTCAAAAATCTAGACTTAGACTTAAAACATGCCGTTAGAGGGTCAAAATTCAAAACAATACCCAAATGACCCCGTAAGAGGCACGAACACCTTACACGAGACAAATGTAACACGTAGTAACTTACTGTATAGTCACAAGTCTCTCAATTTGAGAATACGACAATAATTTGTAATAATCTATACTTAGTCTTAAAAATATGCCGTTAGTGGGGGAACACCCAAAACAGCCCCGTATGAGGCACGAACACCTCCCAAGGGACAAACGTAACACATAGGGACTTACCACGGAGTCACATGACTTCTGATTTGAGAATACGATGATAATTCCCAAAAATCTAGACTTAGGCTTAAAACATTTCGTTAGAGGGTCAATTTTCAAAACAATACCCAAACGGCCCCGTAAGAGGCACGCACACCTCATATGAGACCAATCTAACTTGTAGGAACTTAACGCGTAATTACGAGACTCTCGATTTGAGAACACGATGATAATTTGCAAAAATCTAGACTCAGGCCTAAAAATATGCCGTTAGCGGGTGAAAACCCAGAACATCCCCTAAACGGACCCATAGGAGGTACGAACACGTCCCACGGGACAAACGTGACACGTAGGGACTTACCGTGTAGTCACGGGACTTTCAGTTTGAGAATACGACAATAATTTCCAAAAATCTAGACTTAGGCTTAAAACATGTCGTTAGAGGGTCAAAATTCAAAATAATGACTGAACGGCCCCGTAACAGGCATGAACACGTCACATGAGATCAATGTCACACGTAAGAACCTACCGCGTAGTCAGGAGACTCTCGGTTTGAGAATACGACGATAATTTGCAAAAATATTTATTTAGTCATAAAATATGTCGTTAGTGGGTGAAAATCCAAATTATCGAAATGGCCTCGTAAGATGCACGACCATCTCGCACGGGACCAGTGTAACACATAGGAACTGACTGCGTAGTCACATGACTCCCGATTTGAGAATACGATGATAATTTGTAAACATCTTGACTTAGCCTTAAAAATATGTCGTTATAGGGTGAACACCCAAAACAATGCCCAAACAACCCTGTAAGAGGCACGAATACCTCACAGGAGACCAATGTGACACGTATGAACTTACAACGTAGTCAAGGGACTCCTGTTTTGAGAATGGGACGATAATTTGCAAAAATCTAAACTTAGGCTTACCAAATATCGCTTATAACGGGTGAACATTTACATCAATTGAGTTATTTATTAGCTTATTTATGTGAAATCCTTGGAAGGGATTTGTTGATTATATATTTATGGCTTTTGTTGATGTCATTGAGTTTATTTAAATGTTAAAACAGGTTGGATTTCTTGAATAAACAAAGGAAACTCTATCGAATTTTTTTGAAGTTATTGAGTGTTTTAAATTGATCAACTCAAACATAATTTTAGGAAACATGTTGAGAACTGGGGGTGGAGCGTGTGAAATCACATATGATACTAAAGTAAGACCATTGTTGGGCCATGCGAGACGCGTGAGACTATTTTTTAACTATGGACATGAGTCTGGTGAACCTTTATATCGATCAAGTTATTTATGAGTTTATGTTAAATTGTTGGAAGGGACAACCAAAAATAGCTTACAACGGGTGAACGTTTATATCAATTGAGTTATTTATGAGCTTATTTATGTTAAATCGTTGCAAGGGATTTTTTGATTATTTATTTATGGGTTTACTTGAGGTCGTTGAGTTTATTTAAATGTTAAAATAGGTTGGATTTCTTGAATAAATAAAGGAAACTCTGCCGATTTTTTTTGAAATTATTGAATGTTCTAAAGTGATTAACTCAAACATAAGTTTATGAAAGATGTTTAGAACTGGGGGGGGGGGGGAGAATGAAAAACCACCTATGATACTAAAGTAAGACCATTGTTGGGCCATGCGAGACACGTGAGACTATTTTTTAACTATGGACATGAGTCCGATGAACCTTTATATCGATCAAGTTATTTATGAGTTTATGTTAAATTGTTGGAAGGGATTTATTGATTATTTATATATGGCTTTTGTTGATGTCTCCGAGTTAACTTTAAATGTTAAAACAGGTTAGATTTCATAATAAAACAAAGGAAACTCTATCAAAATTTTCTAAAATTATGAAGCGTTCTAAATTGATTAACTCAAACATACTTGAATTTGAAAATTGAGCGTCGAGGATCGAAAATGTAAAATGACTATAAAAAATAGAAAAAAGAGGCACACTTATGATAAAAGTAGATTTTTTCCCCCATATTATGTAATCCAATTATGGTTAACACGTGTTTACTTGTTTCTTGTCCTAGATTGATGATGGATTTCGTTGGATATCATTGGGCTAGTTGATTTGATGACTCAAAGTTTCTCGTGAAATGTGTTTTATTTTTGTAGTTGGTGTTATTTTGAACATTTATTGTAATCATACATTCATTTGAATGGAATGAATTATCTTTTGATTAAGAATTATAGAGTTGAATATGGTGTCATATTATGTAATAGTTTGGATGCTAAATTGTTATGGATGCACATTTATATAGCTTATATCATGGCAAAAATTTATATATATGCATCTTCCAATCTTCTTTGGGAATTATTTATTAAAAAAAATCTTTTTAGCGACATAATGTGGGTGTTGCTAAAAATCAAATCATATTATGAATAATGACTTTTTGTGGCACTATAAATGACATTTACCGACATACAATATGCTGCCTAGGTAGATAACATTTCACGACAGGTTTATCATGTCGCTTAAAAAATGACATTTCGCGACATGCATGACATGTCGCCTAAAGGACAACATTCGGTGACATGTCATTATGTCGCGAAAGGTGAGGTATTATTCAATATAAAAATATATATATTAATATATATTTTTATAAATATATACATTTCGCGACATGTATCCAGTCGCAATTGGTATATACATTCCGCGGCATAGATATATATGTCTCCGAATACATTCCCAGATAGGGCTACCGCGACACAGGTGCGCCAGGAAACCTTATGTCGCGAAATGTCTTTTGCGATATATTTTCAGTGTTGTGAAATGTGATTTTTCTTGTAATGTATATTGGAGGTTCAAATGCTGAAGAATACGTAACGATGGAATCATCATTATAAACTAGTGTACATTTTCCAGAAAAAGAGGTGAGGAGGTTCAATCCTCATTGATAACGAGTGATCGAGGAACCTGACAAGTTTGAGGAAGAATTTCCATTTGGGAACCCTAAAGAGGTGGAACTCACAAATCTACAATACGAGCAAGCAACTCATTATGTCTTCAAATCGCAAGATGAAGTCGAAAACTGGAGAGAGTGGGCATCTACTAAATTCTTCTTCTTTGATTATATGTTTTTTATATTTTACGATGTAAACTCTACAATTTACCGGTAGGAAGTACAAGAACGAATGATTAAAGCAAAAATCGAGCGCGTGTGAAGCGCCTTTCGTTGTAAACGATTTTTTACCCAATGCAAAAAACCTAAACTTTAACTACACATGTTTTATATGTATATCGGCGAGCTCGGGTATCGAATTCATAGGGAATGATGTTTAAATACTTTAATTAATTTATTAATTCTAAAAAAAGTGTAAAAGATGATGGGAGAGTGGAAAGAATTATACTATGATTAATCTAGACAAGTATGTAAACTACGTTAAAATAAGTAAAAAAAAAGTTAGAAATTATCTTCGACACTTTGACGCATGTAGAATAAATGATTACATAGATAAAGTGCGAATCAAATAGGATGAATACTCTTTTTAAACAATTATTAAGTCCATAATGTCACTTCACGAATGTTATAAAAGTCCGCTAAGAGTTCGGTGTCGAAGATAGTCCCAGTACTGCACTTTTGGTATTAAATACAATGTATACTTGATATACACCGTTAAAGTCCCTCGGTATGTTCTCGGTACTAATTAATCCGTCGAGATCCGATCTTAAACTATCATATCATAGCGAAGCAGCTACACGTCTGAAACGCGTCCAAAAATTACCACTTATATTATTTAAGGAATAGCAGTTAAAACTAATTAACCATGCGTTGTGTGTATGAGAAGAATTGAACTAAGAGAAGAAGTATAATGTTTTTACAGTATGAGAAATAAAAAGGAAAACATGTGAAAAATTGCATAAGAATACGTGAAGAAACGAAGGGAAAATAGAGAAGAAACTTGCACTAATTCGAGAAAAAAGTTACAAAAAAAAAAAAGAAAAACTAAATTACACTACTCCTAAAGATGAAACTACACTAAAATGATGATAAGAATGGTGTATTGGTCCTCTCATATCTCTTCTCCTCCTTGAAGTGAATGGGTGAGTGGCTTTAAATAGGGAGAACAAGGGATTTGGGTATTTTACATATTTTATTTTTAAAAGAAATAATAACATGGTCTTGATTTATTAAATATGGATGGTTGGATGATGATCAAATAAGGCATGGGTTGTTAAAGATAATAGGGTTTCTTTTTAGAAAGGAAATGAAAAAGAAATGAGAAGGAAAGAAGAAGAATGGAGGAAATGATAAAGAAATAAATATTATGGGGTAAAAATATATATAATGAAACTCTGTATACTGTAGCGTTACTGTAGAAGATCTGATCAATGGGCTATGGCACTGTCACATGGCATGCGAAGATGGCGCCATGTGGTGCGCTGAGATTTATTGCAACAAGTGCTTTATTTAATTCATTAATTACATTTAAACCCCCAAAACTTCATAACTTCTTCATGTGACCTTCAAATGACGAACCGAAAAAATCGACATGACCCTCATTTTGATGTCGACATTTTTTCATTGTGATCGGGTCACAGGGTTTGACTTCAGGGTTGACCCGGGGCTTTGACTTTGACTTTCTTTCCAATCTGGACTTTGCACTGTCATAAATTCTTCATTTGAAATTCGATTGATTCACCGCTTGAACCCAGGCGTTCCTTAATTAGAGGCCTACATTTTTCATGTTCGGTTCAAGTTCGAAATGAGTCATCTAAATTTACCATTTTGCCCCTGAAGGTACATTTGCGTCCGTTCTTCATCCGAAATGCATTCAGTCTTCATCTTTAGCATAAAAAACTATGTAAATACTTAAATAACCTTGTGCAAACGATTAACAATGAATAATTGAGGTTATATAGTAAATAAGTACAAAAGGTGAGTTTAACGAGCGTCAGACCACTTTATTACTCAAAAAGAAAGGGAATAAAACGCAATATTTAGCACGAATCAACGAAATTGCCCAAGATCAAAGGAGAAATTGCACGACAACTGATTTTAGGGCATGGTTACCAAATGAGGTAAGTTTCACATCTTATATGTGCGGTTATTTATTCGTGCGTGATAAAAACATGCCCTGATACAAATTCATTGATGTCTCTTCCAGGCTTGCACGCCTATCAAAAGGCCATAGTTTTCTTGTGAAAGAGTTTAAGAAATTTCTCACCAACTATTTAGATTTCATTTCATATCCATGTGAGGAAAATCTTTTGATGCAAAATAGTGGAATATCAACTTATTCCTTGACCATTTGTATCGCTAGCAAAAGCGCTAAAAATCCAAAGAATACGGTGCTAACCTATTATGGGATAATCCAATAAATCCTAGAACTTGATTACTTGGATTTTAAAGAAATCGTATTCTATTGCGATTGCATAAAGGTGGAGGATACAACGAATGCTTGCAAATTTGATACTGACTTCAAACTTATTATGGTAGATTTATGAAAGCTGAAGAGTAAAGATCGCATAGTCGACGAGCCTTTTATTTGTGCCTTTCAGAACGTAAAAAAGGTATTCAACTAGAACTGCATAAACGATGGCAATTCGTATATTTTTGGCATGCACCAAAGGGCATGACTACTTAAGTGGATGCATTAAAGGGTCCAAAAGAGTTCCAGTCAGCTCTTGATGACAACCCTAATTTGTAGGATCTTTTATTTGATTTAGAGGAAGATTGAGTATCAAAATATTATGTTAACCTTGTCAATATTATTTGAATCCTATTTTGATATTGACATTGGATTAGCGCTTTACTTTGATGTACGAATGTTTAGTTACTTTTATGAATGTTTAATATTATTTATGTAAGTTAACTTTCGATAATATGATATGCTCAGTCAAATATTTAGTTACTGTTCCAAGACGGTCGGTTTGAGAATAGAGTCATTTGAGTTTATGATTGGATCAAATTGACCAAGCTAAATTTCCACGTATTCCTATACATATACATTTGTTGATCAGTTTGATTGATGCAGTGTTCATAAAATGAAGTTAAATTAGCTTGATTTTATGAAGATTGTATTAAAGAAACTAGTAAACTAATGTACATGTAAAAGAATACGTTGGGGGATCCAGAATCAATTGGGTCCAATCACACACTCAAAATACTCTATTTAATGGACTTCTTGTATCGCAAAAATTAGGTACTCTTTACTTTAACTAAAGTAGTTTTATAATTGATATGCATTATTTTTTTAATTTTTTTAGATGATAGAAGGAGTATGGGATAATTATTGGTTT
Organism: Sambucus nigra; assembly: GCA_949130495.1. NCBI lineage: Eukaryota > Viridiplantae > Streptophyta > Magnoliopsida > Dipsacales > Adoxaceae > Sambucus > Sambucus nigra. The sequence continues at coordinate 458,312,559 of OX422210.1, read as the reverse complement.
TGTTTGGTTTGGCTATTGGATAATTATTGGTTGATAGCTTGTTGTTAGTTTTTGGATGTGGGTTAATCACGGGACCCCCGATTTGAGAACACGACGTTAATTTCAAAATATCTAAACTTAGGCATAAAAACATGCTGTTAGGGGACGAAACGGGTCAGAGCCCGAGTTTTGAAAATATTTTAGAAAGTGCATAAATGCTATATTTTTAAAATATAATTTATCTCATATTTGAATTGGTATCGCACTCCCATGTGATACCCCTCACCTCTCTTGTAATAGTGCACACCTATTTAATACCTCTTAGACAACCTAGTTAAGCTACCCTGCCTAATAAATGTTATCACCCATCCTCGAAAACCTCATAAACCCGAGTACTAAGGTCTAAACTTCTCCCCATTCCCAACATTGCACTACGTTCGTGCGTGGGGCATCTTGCGAAGCGAAATCCAAACAAGGAACCTCCCCAATACACTACTACTTGGCAATGTTGATCGTCGAGATTCATTAGGCCCTCATCACAACACATATATATAACTCATCTATATAGATAAATATATAGCTCTCAATAGAGCCTAAGATTTATATTCATACAAATTCGGATATAAATCTACCGGTAGGGGAATACACCTTTGCAGTCTTTCCATTCTTATATACGTTTATTTTATATGGCATTTCATCTTCATATTCAAGCAATATAATATACGCAACAAGTATAATTATACCTATCACAATCATAAGTATATTAACCATCCTTCTAAGCTATAACTTGAGGATGCAGTCTCAAAGTGCCTATCCAAATCAGGGTTTACTCACTCTACGATGGTACTAAGACAGACTTACTCATGGTTATGGTTAAAATACACAACGGTGCAGGCGATTATGCTCCCTCTGCAAGTGGAGTACACACATCACACTCGAACGCGGGACAATATGACCTGGGATATACTCTACCTGCTCCTCAACCCAGGGGATTCATCCACATCGCGCAACCACCCTAGATCGCACAAGAGAAAATATATAATCTGGCTATCCAACCCTATGTCCGGGAAAGCCTGTTAAACCAGCCTCTAAGATACAAATATACCAATCACACACACATATATATGTATTTTCATATCATATTATATATACTGTAACCACGTCGTATATATAATCTATATCACTTCTCAATATATACGGCTATAATTGTCAAACTCTCATGGCGAATGCTAATAATCCCGAAGGTTCCCATTCATAATAGTATCTAAGTATTCGCACACCTTAAGCACTTTAAATGATTTAAATATACTCTCAACTTATTTAAGTCCCATAGGTATCGCATTACCTAATAATAGTCGTCCACCGACACCAGATAGCCACTCAAACCTCGCTAGCCCCTATCCTAAATTTTTTTCCCATCCTATTCACATTATAAGATTTACTTAATTACCATCGGCCCATATTTATCCTAACCTCATAAATATACTTACATACGCTTGCCAAATAATTTTCTCGATTGTCTCTCATCCTAAACATTCGTTAGGTCCACACCCCGAATTGTGGTCTTAACTGACCCAAGGATAATGTGCAACTCCTCAAGTCCTTTAGGTCATAACCCTATATAATACACTAATTAAGAAGGCCCCTAAGTTTTAAACTCAAAGAAAAAAAGCAATAGAAAAATCCAAATCATGGGCAGAAAACAGAGTGTCGGTCGACCGGTCCCTAACCCCCGATCGATCGCGATATGGGAATTTGCCTAGCGATCCAACCAGTAGCCTTTTTCCCTTGACCCGGTCGACTGGCCATAGGGCCACGATCGACTGCAGATAGGTCGGCCAACTCTCCATTTCTTATAAAACCTAAATCTACAAAACACCAATTATCAACGCAACCTCCATTTTTATGGTTTCTAATCTCAACCAACAACACTACAATCACTTAAACATTGATTTATAACTAACACATCAATTATTTGAGGGGGATTAAACCATTTTTTCTTAGATTTAAACCCTAAAACCATTTAGGCCCTAATTTTATCATTTCTTCTATTTCTAACCATTTCTACACTCCGTTATCATGAGTTTAACACTAGAAATCATTGAGAGTTTACAATATATTAAATTGTAAACTTAAAATCAAATTTCCAAAATTTATTTTAAGGGTTTCAACACAAAATTAAATAGTTTACCAACTATAATATGAGATACACACACTATATCAAATAAAGCAAATAAACCCTTGCCTCGTGGATAAAATTCGACGACCTCGAGTCTTATCCCACGGAATTTGGATGAAAATCCCCATTTTCTCTTCTTCATCTCTTCTTTTTCTCTTTTTTCTCTCTTTTCTTTCTTTCTCCCACTATCTCGTGCCTTATATAGGGAGAAATAAGGGTTTATCCCTTATAAATCCAAAAATGACTCGTTTACTCATTGCAAGTCTCTATTAGTCTAAAGTCCCCGGAACCTAAACACTACTCCCGAATACTCTATTCTGACTATCTTGGACATTTTGAAACCAATCGCGCACTCTAAATATCCATCCGAGTCATTTTATCACAAATCACTAATTAAACCCAACACATCATAATACGGGTTTTCCAATTAAAATATTGTCCTTTGTCACTCTACCTAACTGCGATATGTAATTAAAATGGTCCAACTCATTTACTTAATCCCAAAAGTAAATGTAACACACATCGAAAATCATCTAACCCTCATAAACTCCAAAAATTATTTTTCAGAGAAATTCCTCAAATCTCCAAATTACACCCATTTATTTAATTTAAATATCCATAAAAGTGAGGGGTATTACATTCTCCCCCGTTACAACGGAATTTCATCCCCGAAATTCGGATACGATCGGTACTACCAACCTAGGATTGCTAATCACACTACATACTAGTGCACAAAAGTCGAATGGTACTAACCCAATGGCACGATACCATACACTCATTCTCGGTACCCACCTATCTCAAGGCTTATACTCTAACGCACTAGCTTAACCACCAGCTCAATTGCGTCTCTATATGCTACAACATCATCTCGGTCGTAAGAACAACTCTAATAACGACACATCACAGCTAGTGCTTCTATAACCGCACATAAATAAAATGAGCTTATAATCGCCACTCTAACGTATAAATCTCATCGGAGAATCACGACTCTAAGCGTCTGCTCATCTACATCAGCACATCTAATTTCCCTAAAAAAGAAACTACCCCAGCGCTTGACCATCCCCGTTAGTCTCATTGCTTATCTTAGGTGTACTAACTCTTGTTGCACCTATACCATTGGGTTGCCGCGTGCCTCCCATGACGTTCAATCCATCATACTTCAAATGAACATCCATTTATAACTGCTCCATAGCATATTCTCCATCTTTATAAACTACGCCCCTTCAATTTTGGATGATATATAAAACCAACTTACTAAGGTGCCCATACACCTTTTAACCCGTGCTTCTTTACACAACCATTTCAAAATTCCATTCTTCTTATTTTGGGAAATCTAATCCCACTCAAGGTTAACCCACCAATCTTCTCGTGGATAACTGACTACAATCTCCTTATATCGGCACCACTAGTCTCATTGGCCTTACTTCCCAATAATCCTAAGATCGATGTGTTTCCTACACACGTAAAATGAGTAATATACTAACAATGTCCCTAGTGCCCAAGACCTCTCTCAACTTTTGACATTCACTCGGTTTCATTCGTGGGATGTCTCGCAAAGCGAAATCTAGACAAGAAACCCTCCCATTACACTACTTCCTCGAGTCATCCGCCGTCGAGATATAACGGGCCAAGGAAACATCGGGACGTCCTAAAATCCTATCTCGCTAATCTACTAATGTACTTCTACCACTATGTCCTTCCAATTCGGTGAAATGGAAAGTCTAACTAATCGGGGCGCCTATACTCTACACAGATGTTACGATCATCATACTTAAAACATACTTCCATTGAATATGCCTTCATTTCAAGGCCTGTCCATAAGCCTCAAATCGATTTCCTTTACCTTACCTCACCCACATACTTGCGGTGAGAGAAACATTTCAGTGCTTTTCCATAGCACTTCTATCTCTATAAGCATACGATCATCACACAACTCTAAGTTTATAATGTTTTCTCCACACTAGGTAGCTTATCATCAAAACCAACATCCTTTCATCCCATAACATCTATCCACTCACGACATTGTTAAGGTTCATGTGTGGAGTGTCTCGCAAGAGAAATTCAAACAAGGAACCCCTCCTATACACTACTGTTTAACTTTGTTGGTCGTGGAGGTCCGTTAGCTTCAAATATGCAACCGAGATAATCCCATCCCATCTACCAACAAAATGTGGTCAAAACTCCTACTTCTTCGTTGGAGCCATACCACAAGGTGCTTGTACTAACACTAAGTCCTTTGCGTAAACAACAACGAGCTTAAACTCACAGCTTAATAATGAATCCTGCATACCTTAAATCATACATATAAGGTCATCGCGAACTCAAATCCTGATAATGAAACATCTACTCACTGAAGTTCCATCTACTCATATAATAAAGGCGAGCTCGACTTGTATCCATGTGAGATATCGTAACAATAACCTATTCCATCATGGAACCACGGATACGATAGTCTTGTAATAAATAGCATGCTATCGCTCCGATAATACAATAATATCACTTTACAATAGTACTATACTCATATAACACATACAAAACAAGCAATAAAAATCAGATATAAATTCAAAATAAAACCCCAATACCGCAAAAAAACATATAGGTATACCCTATATAATGTTATCGATACTACCAGTAAACTCGAATCGCACAAACAAAATACTGTGACTTAGCCTTGCCACATGAAATATACCTCCTTCATACGAGGTGAAACTCATAAAAAATAACTTCACCAATCTCCCTAGATACTCCAAATGGTTCCTAGACATGATACACTTGCCCTAATCGAAGAAAAACTACTTTAATCGATGCCCCACCACGGCACCCTATTCTTGTCCTTTAACTCCTACCAGGCAAGATTAAACTGTGAGCTTGTACACTCCACATTACAACATTTCCCATCTATGGACACCCTGAACATGTTAAGGTTATCAGTATCTCAGACTCTATAGCCTCGATCCAAACAATTTCCTTCATAGTCCCCTTAACTTCTTCGTCAAAAGGAAACTCCACTACCGGCCTCAACAACCCTGTTTCAATGAATTCCCAGGGTGGATGTCCACTAATGAGGTTCCATAAACACAACTTCTCCATAAGTGTTAGCAACACTTACTAGTGAGCCTATCATTCCACTGAAGGACTCTCTCTTCATTATACCTACCTTAATTCGGCACAAAGTTCACTTATCCATATAACTCTTTATTCATTGTCAGCCTCTTACCGATCCTTATGTGAATAATTCAAAACTGCATTCTTTTCATTCCTGCTAACTCATGGGAACTTGCGGTTAAAACCATCCATAAGATCCCTCTATGAGCAAAACATCATGCTCCCTTAAACATGGTGACTACCGTTCCCACCATTTCAATATTTCTCCCACGATTGAAAAATTTTCCTCGAATTTCCACATATGAGTATTTTCCATACCCTGCTCTAAACCAAAGATTCTGAGCCCTATACTTCCACTGAATACAGCTATACTTACTACGTATAACTTAAACTTCAATGTATGGTCCTTAGCGAAGACCTTTCGAACCTTTTTCCAATTTAACTTCATTGGGTAATTAAACTTTAGCACCACTCTTTACTATAGTGGTACTTGGATAATTATGACTACTATACTGTAGTAGTCGTTGTATCAATCCTTGACAATGCCATAAATGGAGTGAACTCTGTTGCGCTCCTCGTCTCCAACTTCAACTTGCAGTTTCAACTAATCCACGCCTCTTGTTACTCTCATAACGACCTTCCGTGGCCACCCTTCATCGATCAGCACACGAATCTCTAACACGCATGAAAAAGATTTACTATAGTATTATACAATGGAAGGAGAAAAAAATCTCACAAGAGGAATCAAAAATCCTAGTCATAAGCCTCTATATCCAATCAAAATCAACGCTAAAAGCATAGTACGTTCACACAGATTCCTAAGGACACTAGAACCTAATGCTCTGATACCATCTATGAGACCCTGCCTAATAAAATACCGGGTGATCGATACTATACCAAATTAAAATAGGAGTCTCATATGGTTCATGCTCAGCATCACTATCGAAAACAAGTTTAATTACTAATAACCTATTAGGCTGGCATCAAAATTTTATTTGACTAATCTTTTTATTTAAACCAACAAAGTAACGCAATCACACAGTTTATATATACAAAACTGAAATAAATTGAAATAATCGAACGCTTGGTTTAACATAATACAACCAAATCGAATAGCCGTAAATCAAAATGAGGTAAAAGAATAACTGAATACAATTGGGCTATCGGCCTGAATGTTTCTACAGTACCACCTATCTAGATTACAAGGATATAAGCGTCTACAGTAAACCTGCATGCATCCACAGCTGCTGCAGCGAATGTCTGACTCGAAAGAATCTTCATCCAGACATCCATGTACCTGGACACCTAATATATATATATATATATATATATATAGAAAGTGAGGGAAAAAATAGAGAAACGGGTCAGAGCCCGAGTTTTGAAAATATTTTAGCAAGTGCATAAATGCAATATTTTTAAAATATGACTTATATCATATTTAAATTGGTATCGCACTCCCATGAGATACCCCTCACTCCTCTTCTAATAGTGGAAACCTATCGCATACCTTTTAGACAACCTAGTTGAGCTACCCTGCCTAACTAAACGGTATCACCCATCCTCTAAAACCACATACACCTGAGTACTAAGGGATAAAATTCTCCCCATTCCCAACATTGCACTATGTTCGTGCATGGGGCATATTGAGAAGCGAAATCTAAACAAGGAACCTCCCCGATACACTACTACCTGGCAATGTTAATCGTCGAGATTCATTCGGACCTCAGCACATAACACATATATATAACTCATCTATATAGATAAATATATAGTTCTCAATAGAACCTATGATTTATATTCATATAAATCGGGATATAAATCTACCGTAAGGGAAATACACCTTATCAGTCTTTCCATTCTTACATACGTTTATTTTATATGATATCTTATCTTCATATACAAGAAATATACTATACGCAACAAGTATAATTATACCTATCATAATAAAAAGTATAATAACCATCCCTCCGAGCTATAACTCGAGGATGCAGTCTTATAGTGCCTATCCAAATTCAGGTTTACTCACTCTACGAGGGTACCAAGCGAGACTTACTCATGCTCATGGTAAAAATACACAACGGTGGAGGCGGTTATGTTCCCTCTAAAAGTGGAGTACACACATCGCACTCGAACGCGGGACGATATGACCTGGGATATACTCTCCCTGCTCCTTAAGCCAGGGGATTCACCCACATCGTGCAACCTTACTGGATCGTACTAGAGAAAATATATAATGGGGTTGTCCAACCCTATGCCTGGAAAATCCCGTGGAACCAGCCTCTAAGATACAAATATACCAATCACACACAGATACATTTGTATTTCTGTATCATATTATATATACTGTAACCACGTCGTATATATAATCTATATCACTTCTCAATACATACGGTTATAATTGCCAAACTCTCTTGGCGATAGCCAATAATCCCCAAGGCTCCCATTTGTAATAGTATCTAAGTATTCACACACCTGAAGCACTTTTAAGGATTTAAATATACTCTCCGAACATACCAATTCACAATAATTAAATAAGTGTACTCTCAACTTATTTAAATCCCACAACTATCGCATTACCTGATAATAGTCGTCAACCGACACCGGATAGCCACTCAAACATCGCTAGACCCTATCCTATTTTTTTCCACCCTATTCACATCCTAGGATTTACTTAATTACCATCGGCCATTATTTATCCTAACTGCATAAATATACTTACATAAGCTTGTCGAATTTTTTTCTCGAATGTCTCTCATCCTAAACATTTGTTAGGTCCACACCCCAGATTGTGGCCTTAACTGACCCAAGGTTAATATGAAACTCCTCAAGTCCTTTAGGTCAAAACCCTTTATAATACACTAATTAAGAAGGCACCTAAGTTTTAATCTCAAAGATAAAAAGGAATAGAAAAATCCAATTCTTGGGCAGAAAACAGAGTATCGGTTGATTGGTCCCTGACCCCCGGTCGACCACGATATGGGAATTTGCCTAGAAAGCCAACTAGTAGCCTTTTTCCCTTGATTCAGTCGACCGTCCATAGGGTCGCGGTCGACCGATCACACCAAATAGGTCAGCCAACTCTCCATTTCTTACAAAACCTAAATCAACAAAACACTAATTATCAACCCAACCTCCATTTTTATGGTTTCTAATCTTAACCAACAACACTACAATCACTTAAACATTGATTTATAACTAACACATCAATCATTTGGGGGATTAAACCATTTTTTCTTAGATTTAAACCCTAAAACCGTTTAAGCCCTAATTTTATCATTTCTCCCATTTCTAACCATTTCTACACTCTGTTATAATGATTTTAACACTAGATATCATTAAGAGTTTACAATACATTGAATTGTAAACTTAAACTCAAATTTCCCAAATTTATTTTAAGGATTTCAACCCAAAATTAAATGGTTTACCAACTATAATATGAGATACACACACTATATCAAATAAAGCAAGTAAACACTTGCCTCGTGGATAAAATCTGACGACCTCGAGTCGAATCGCACGGAGTTTGTCCAGAAATCCCCTTTTTCTCTTCTTCCTCTCTTCTCTTTCTCTTATTTCTCTCTTTTATTTCTTTCTCCCACTCTCTCATGCCTTATATAGGGAGAAATAAGGGTTTATCCCTTATAAACCCAAAAATGAATCGTTTACTCAATTGCGAGTCGCTATTAGTCCCAAGTCCCCGGAACCTAAACACTAGTCCCGAATACTCTATTCTGACTATCTCGGTCATTCCAAAACCAATCGCGCACTCGAAATATCCATTCGAGTCACTTAATCACAAATCACTAATTAAACCCAACACATCAGAATACGGGTTTTACAATTAAAATATTGTCCTTTGTCACTCTACCCAACTACGACATGTAATTAAAATGGTCCAACTCATTTATTTATTCCCAAAAGAAAATGTAACACACATCGAAAATCATCTAACCCTCATAAACTTCAGAAATTATTTTTAAGAGAAATTCCTCAAATCTCCATATTACACCCATTTATGTAATTTAAATATCCATAAAAGTGCGGGGTATTACATACATACATACATACATACATATATATATATATATATATATATATATATATATATATATATATATATATATATATATCATTTTCGCATTGTTTATTGTTTTGCATATTTATTTTTTTACTCATTTTTCAAAGCATGCTCAGGAGTGTTACATTACATACCTTGGGCCAAGCGGGTACCTTAGATGATTGGTATCCTTATGGACCAATGAATCTTTTCTTATGGTTGTTCGGGGTTTTTTTTGTTGTTAAGCTTTGGCCTTGTTTTGATTCTATAGTGACTGTTCAATCTATAATCGTGATCCCGATTCTTATAGAGAGGAGGTGGTATATGACTTCCACCTTCCATCTCCCAGTGGGTGAGGTGCCATTCACTTTGTGAAAACAAGTGTATTTAACCAAAAGAATTTTGTATGATGACAACACAATTTATATATGATCACAGTTGACTATCTTCTCTATAATGTACTTAAGATTAAAAGAAACACTCAATAAATTATGAAATATGTTACAAGGAATATACCATGTATGACTATGAAACCATGTCCATAACAACAATGAAAATCCCAATAAATACATTGGGGACTCAAATCATCCATCAAATGCTAATAATATTCACCTCTCAAAGCTTCAAGAAACTTTCAACATTAACTAGTCATATAAGCATGCTTATCACTACGGCACACAAACCAATTAACCACACAAGATCATGATCATCTCAACATCACATAACCTATTAATATCAAGATCATGCAAGAATTATCTCAAAACATGTCACAAAGAAGCATCCCATGTCTAAAGAAAATAAGAATAATGTTATAGTGCTTAGAAGATCATTGCTCAATTTCTTGATGTACTTTAGAAACTATTGTAAAAAAGTAAAAAAACTTGTTTGATATTTATATGATCAAAACCCACTTCCCTAAACACACCCAAAACTATCCTAAACCTACCTAAATGAATGACCCAAAACCCAATCTCTTAAAGACTAAAATCTGGGAGATCTAGTCAACTAAAAGTCCAATTCTATCCGAATAGAAGTTTCATCAAAGCTCACTAAATCAAGATAACTCAAAGATAATAAAGGTTTAGTCAACTAAATCAATGACCTAGTTGATTAGAAGTATTTGAAAACTCAAAATTGTAATATCTAGATTTCAAAAGTTAATTCCCAAAGGCTCTAGAATTTACTAAACCTTATAACAATATCTAGTTGCATCTTATGCGACACCCCGATTTTGACTGATGGGTCACCAGTAGGTCAACCCGAACTAGACCAAATAGGTCAAGTATCACATGATGTGAACAAGCCTAAATAATGCTTCTAGTTCATTTTATATAATTTAAAGTACGAATATTAAGCATGGAAATCCATTTCTATGTAATATAAAGTAACTAGTCAAGTAAAGAACTAACTAATATGCATTATAGGTTCAAGTAATCAGAGCTGCTAGAGAAAAGACCATAATAATGAATATCAGTATAACAGTCTTAAATACATAATAGTAGTTTATCGTGCTGTAACAAACAAGGGATTTGAGCCTACGCCCAATGGAATTCTTAGCAAAGTGCAATAGAGAAATGAATTACATAATGATAGACCGATGCTATTACATAGTGATGGGCCTCGCATAATGATGGACCGCATACAAATAGCATCATATTCATCAAATACTTTTGAAGTCAGAAATTATTTTTTACAACACCAATGTGTAAAATTTTTAGCATATTTGGACAAAATTTCCATTGTTTATAGGACCATCCACCACATTTTTTAAGAAATAAAAAATAGTACAACAATAATAGAAACAGTCAGCAACAATAACACTAATACCCATCCAAAAATCAGCCCAATAAAAATAATGGCCCGAATTTCATTAATGAAAAATTCATCTCAATACATGAGGCAAGTTGATAAATCTAAGAATTATCATCATAAAGATGGGTTAAAATCAAGTCCATAAAGCACGTTCTTTGGCCTGAAAAAGAAGAAAAAAGAAATCATATTTTAAAATGAGGATGGAGAATTAAACTCAAGAAAATTACAGATTAAGTATATGAGAAAAGTTGAACCAATATAAAACACAAATGACTAAAAAAATCAACTTTATGACTATAACTAATATACAGGTAAAAATAATGAACCATAACCAGTTGATTGAGGTATTGCTTTAACTCGGGTTATAAAAATCAATATAAAACATAATATACCCTACTGAGAGGTCTTCAAAACAAACCATGTTATTTGAGATAGTGGTATAGATATTCGAGTGCAAAAATTGTAAAATCTAAAAAAATAAAACCATTTTACTAATGGAAAATGGTAATTAGAAAGAAAATCAGTAATGAGGAAGTTAGGCTGTCTGACCAAATAGTAGTAAAAAACGTTATGTTTTGTGAGTGGGATGTTAAAATAAAAAATAAATTAAATTTTACTCAAATATATGTAATTATATACTAATGGAAAAAGATAAAAACATATGACATGTTGAAAGTGGGCAAAAGTTTTGAACTGAAATAAGATTTATTAATACATTTGATTTATATATAATTATTAATTTGAATCATAATTAATTTAAATATTTAAATAATTGAAATTTGTAATATATGATCAATTATTAATCTATTCTACAGGAATTTAGAAATTCCATACCTCATAACTTAGTGATTATTGATTAACATATGGTAAACTAATACAACTAATAAAAAGTGTGTTTAATGACCCTTGAATTTAATGACCCTTTAATTATGTCCCTTACTAAGTTGATTACCTTTAAGAGCAGTGCTACACCACCTGGGTGTTAACATCGGGGTAGTACATGGAGCCTTTTCTCCTCTCTCTCACTGGGTAAACATATGATTAAGTGGTTTTTTTTTTAGAAAAAATGTCATAGTTTTTAAGAAAGTTATATGACTTTTTTTTATTAAAAAAAACTGTTTTATTAGAAAAGAATTTTTTTATAAATGTAAAAAAAAAATTGTTAGAAAACACTGTTATAATATAAAAAATATATATTCCTTAAAAATGCTTTAAAAAAAATAAATTTTAGTTTATTATAAATAAAAAACCTTTTTATTACACTCAATGAGTGACGCTAGCGTGGACCTTTAAAAATAACAGAATATTGGTTAATTAATTGTTATTTTGAATCAGGGGAAAATCTCAAATAGTCCCTCAAATATTTTTTAATACACGTTTAGTCCAAGCCTTTTTATTTTGTTGTAAAAAGTACCTCCCCACATAAAAACACCCAATGTGTGCCGCTAGCATGGACATTTAAACAATTTTAAGAAATACAAAGAATGTTTTAAAAGTAAAAAAAAATTATTAAGTATAAAAATAAAGGGTGTGGCTGGCGCGGACCTTTAAAAATAAGAAATTATTGGGTAAATAAGTGGTTGAGGGACTAAATGAATTAAAAATAATTAAAAAATAATAATTCCTTATTAGAATAGCTTTATAACGCATACCTTTATACAGTTTTAAGAAATATAAAAAGAATTATATGTTGTAAAATTAAAAAAAAAAGTTTAAAAGTAAAGAGTGTCGCTGGCGCATAACTTTAAAAATAAGAGAATATTGGGTAAATGGATGTTTGAGGGACTAAATGAGTTGTAAATAGTTAAAAAAATTCTAATAAGAAATTATTTTTTAAAATTAATTTTAACTCATTTCACATGAGAAAATAATGAAAAAGAAAAAGAAAAAAAAACAAAAGGTAATGTTCTCCTCCTGTACTAACTCAAAGTTAACACCGAGATAGTCTATCATTATTCTACCTATAAACCTAAGCTTATTACCCTTAACTGTTGAATATAATGAGGTATATATGTAGATTTTAAACAATAAGAACCATCGATGTGCTATAGAGTACTTGATGGCCCTAACTAGGGGTGTGCAGAAAAACCGACCAAACCGACAAACCGACAAAACCGAGCCGAACCGAAAAATTTCGGGCCGGTCTTTTTTAAGGGTCGGGTCGGTTCGGGTTGGTCAGGAAACGAACCGATGGTGTCGGTTCGGTTTTCGGTTTTGGGATTTGAATATTCGGTTTGAACCGAACCGAACCGAATTAAATAATATATTTTTTAATTTTATATTTACATATATTAGTTAGCACTTAGCAGGGGAGAAACACACGCACACACCTAACTTAAGTTAAAACACACGCACACACACACCTAAGTTAACACACGCACGCTGCACACTAAAGAAATGAAACCCTAACTTCCTAAGTTACTACACACGCCGCCTCTCTCTCTCTCATTTCCACAACATCTGAAAAAGAGTTTTCCCCATTTCTCTCATCTCTCTCTCATCTCATCACCTGCTAAAGCTACAACACAAGCTGCTAAAGAGTTTTTTTTAGTTCCTAAGTTACAACAACACACGCTGCTAAAGCTAATCTCTCTCTCACCTCTCACTTTGGCACCTAAAGGCTAAAACCGTGTACTTCAGGTAAGTATGTGTATCTGATTTTTTTTTTTAGTTTAGATCTAAAAAAGATCTTAAAACACACGCACACGCATGTATTTAGTTCAGTTTTTTTTTTTTAGTTTAGATCTAAAAAGTATCTTTTTTTTTTTTTTAGTTTAGATCTAAAAAAGATCTAAAAATTCTAATATAATATCTGATATTTTTTTTTTACTTCGAAGATCTGATATTAGAATCTGGTATTAAGATGATATTAAAATCTGATATTAGTTAATAGTTAAAATCTGATATTAAATGTGGTATATATCTGATTTTTTTTGTTTGGATCTAAAAAAAATATCTGATATCTGTATTTAGTTAATATCTGTATTTAGTTAATATCTGATTTAGTTAACATCTGATATCTGTATTTTTTTTAGTTGAGATGTGTTTTAGTTAATATCTGATTTTTTTTGTTTGGATCTAAAAAAAATATCTGATATCTGTATTTAGTTAATATATGTATTTAGTTAATATCTGATTTAGTTAACATCTGATATCTGTATTTTTTTTAGTTGAGATGTGTTTTAGTTAATATCTGATTTTTTTAGTTTGGATCTAAAAAAAATATCTGATATTTGATATCTACAAAAAATGTGATATACAAAAAAAAATGTGATATTTGATATCTGTTTTGGATTTGTTTTGTTTTTTTAGTTGATATCTAAAAAATGTTTTTTAGTTGATATCAAATATCAAATATCTGATATTTGATATTTTTTTTAGTTACCTGTTTTGGATTTGTTTTTTTAGTTGATATCTAAAAAATGCGATATCTAATATCTGATTTTTCTTTTGGGCAGAAATATGGATTCAGTAGTGGATGTTGATGATCCAATGTCTAGAGAAGCAGAAGTAAAGGGTAAAAATGATTCTCCAAAAAAGGTAAATGCTTCTAAACGAAAAGCTTGGTGTTGGGATCATTTTACCATCGTAAAAGACTCGAAAAAACCTAGGGCTGCGTGTAATTATTGTGGGGCTACCTATGCTTGTGATTCCAAAAATAACGGAACTCGCAATTTGATTAATCACATAAATAATCAATGCAAGGTTTACAAATATAAGAATGAGGATAAAAAACAAAAAATTCTGTCTTTTGAACAAAAAAAAGAGGAGGGGAGTGGCAATCTTGTGGCTGTTAATTTCACCGTTGAAGGTTGTCGAAAACGTATTGCCGAAATGATTATAATCGATGAGTTGTCTTTTAAATTTGTGGAGGGTGAGGGTTTTAGAAGGTTAATGAACTACATTCAACCCAAAATGACTAAACTTCCTTCTCGAACAACGGTTGCTAGAGATTGTCTTAATATTTATATGGAAGAGAAAAAAGCCCTCAAAAGTGCATTAAGTGGTCAAAGAATTTGTATTACTACGGATACATGGACCTCAATCCAAAACATCAATTACATGTGTTTAACTGCACACTTTATTGATAAAGATTGGAACTTGCACAAAAGGATTCTTAATTTTTGTCAAGTTGAGAGTCATAAGGGTGATGCAATAGGGAAGGTAGTTGAGGATTGCTTACGTGATTGGGGTATAGAGAGCATTTGCACCGTCACCGTTGATAATGCAAGTTCCAACAATGGTACTATTCAATACTTGAAAAAAAAGACGAAAAGTAAGAAAAGTACCATTTTGGAACATGAATATATGCATGTAAGATGTTGTGCGCACATCCTAAATCTTATTGTGTGTGATGGTTTAAAGGAATTAGATGATTCAATTGTCAAGGTGCGTAATGCGATTAGGTATGTGAAATCGTCTCCGTCCCGATTGTCAAAATTCAAATTATGTGTTGAAAAGGAGAAAATTGAAAGTAAAAGTTTAGTGTGCTTAGATGTCCCAACTAGGTGGAACGCCACTTATATGATGTTAGAAGCGGCGGAGAAGTTTGAAAAAGCATTTGAGAGAATGGAGGATGATGATGATCATTATAAAGATTATTTTAGAAATGAGGAGGAAGATGAAGAGAGAGGGAGAACACGAGTTGGAAGGGTGATATTGGGTCCTCCCGAAAGTATTGATTGGGTGAAAGTTCGGATACTAGTAAAGTTTCTTAGGATGTTTTACAATGCCACTATGAGATTTTCCGGCTCTTTGCATGTCACGTCAAATGCTTTTTTTCATGAACTCGTTTTGATACAAAGTAAGTTGGTTCAAATGAGTCAAAGTGATGATTATTTTCTATCGACGATGGCGACAAATATGAGGGCTAAATTTGATAAGTATTGGAATATTGAGAAAGTGAATTTTTTGTTGTTTGTCGCAATTGTGCTTGATCCTCGCTATAAGTTGTTATATGTCAAATTTTATTTTGAACAATTATTTGACATTGATGTGGCAAAGGATATGTCACGAAAGGTGGAAGATGTGTTGCATTCTTTGTTCGGGTGGTATGATAAGTCCAACGGGCCCAAATCAAGTGGTTCGTCTTCACAAAAATTTGACAAGTCAACTGGGGGTGTAGATGGTGTTAATGATGAGGATGAGGATGGACGTGCTTTTTTGGCGTCTCAATTCAAGAGACATTTGGAGGAGGAAGATACCTTTGCAAATAAATCCGAAGTTGATAGATTTTTGGCCGAAAGATGTGAAGAGAACGTAGCAAATTTTGATGTTTTGGGTTGGTGGAGAATTAATTCCTCCAAGTATCGAGTTCTCTCTTATGTTGCGCGTGATATATTAGCCATTCCGGTTTCCACCGTTGCATCCGAATCCGCTTTTAGTACCGGTGGTCGTATACTTGATTCTTTTCGTAGCTCAATGTTGCCTAAAACGGTGGAGGCCCTAATTTGCACACAAAATTGGATTCGAACTTCAACCACCCCGATTAGTCTTCGTGATGCAATGGATGAGATTGAGGAATATGAGAAACTTGATTCGGGTAATTTTTATGTTTCAAAAATATTTTTTCTTGTTTAAATATATTTGATACTTCAAAGTTAAAATGCTAATATTTTATTGTTTTATTTTTCAGAGTTATTGGGATGCCAAGACAAAGAAAAAGACTTGAAGGATGATGTTTGAATTGGAAGCTTGTTTTAGCAGATTACCCATTATGGTTATGGGACTTGATTTATGACATTTGCATTTTACTTTTGGAATGTAATAACTAGACTTTGGAAGATTTTGATTTGGACTTATTAAGACTTTGGGAATGTAATTCTAATTTGGACTCATTTATATTTTGGGACTGTTTGGAACTTTGAACTGTTTTTAATTATGACAATTATCACGGGTAATCTGAAATTATTGTAATATGAAATCATTGTAATTTATTATAATCTGAAATTATTGTAATTTTAGGAATATTTGTATTTGCATATGAAGAACTTTGAAAATATTAACATATAATGTAAGCTGAAAAAAAAAACAGCATATAATAAAGTTGAAAAATAAAAAACAGCATATGAAGAATTTTAGGACTGTTTGTATTTGCATATGAAAGCTGAAAAAAAACAGCATATAAAATGAAAAAAAAAATATTTTTTATTCAAAAAATAAAAAAACTGCTCTGCTGCCAAAAACCGACCCGATCTGGCCCTGTAAAATCGGCCCTGTCAAAAACCGATGCGTAAACCGAACTGGCCCTGCCCAAAACCGACCCGGTTCGGTTCGGTTCTTCAACCGGGTTCGGTCCGGTTCGGTCCTTTAAAATCAAAAACCGAAATAGTCGGTTCGGTTCAAAAAATCCGGTCAAAACCGAACCGACCGAACCGTGCACACCCCTAGCCCTAACATTTGATGCAGCTCTATGTCACATATAGATTCCTTTATCGGGCTAGTTACTTGTCAGTACCATGTTTTTGAAAAGATTTGTAAATTTATGACATTAGTAAAGGAAAGTCTCTATAATTGGTACACACCCATATGAATGAAAATTTATTCTCAGACTTATGAGTCACATACAAAATTTGTCATTTGTTTTTTAAGTAAAAAATGACTGAACATAAATATCGAATATAATAATGACTTGCAGAAATGATATCTAACAATGACTTCTTAACCATTTCAAACATAGAAAAGACCGAAGTTGCAGGGGTTTTAAAAATAAAATATAGAGAGAGTGGGTGTTTGAGAGAACCCAGTGATAATCTCGTATTTAGCTCAAAAATAATATCAGTCATGCTCAAACCCTAAACATCCTACACACATGAAGAGGGAGGGATATAAATTTAGAGGAAATCTCATCCACCATTTTCAAAAAATGGAGTATTTGGAAGGATAATACTAAACTGTAAACGAAAATAAGGGTTGCAACCTCATCTAATATTCCTCAAGTCTAGTTACAAAATTCGTATTACCAACAAAACATAAATATTTATAAGGGTAAATTAAAGTGAAAGTAACACAAAAATATTCTACCAAATAGTAGCAACAAACAAAACAAAAAATAACATATCCTTACGAACTTCAGTTTGCATAAATGAAAAAAAATAGATCTATGAACCCTTAAACTTAAAAGTTCGCTTTCAAAAACAATAAACCTAACAACTACAAATCTCCGAGAGAACATCTGCATAATAAAAAGCATAACTATTAGTAAAGTTAGATAAGTGAATCAAACAGTTAAAAATAAAAAAAGAGAAGCAAAGTCTAAAATAAATGCTTATGAGTTGCTCCGCCTCCACCATACCAATGACATTATTTGAACCTTATAATAACTAAAATATTATTTCAGAAAAAAAGTGAGAGTAACTCTATGGCTTTTTCCATCAGATATGAGACCTAATTAATGTTTGACGACATATTTCATGATTAAAGATCTAAAATATAAATTCATCATTGTAGAAAAACGATTGTCCTCACCGTAATAGAGAGAGGCCTTAAAACACAATCTAGAAAAATACAAATACTAATAAAAATAGAGAGAGAAAAACTCACCATAAAAATCATGAAAGATGGTATGGTTGTTCCCTTGTTGATTGAGAGAGATCACACTAGTGTGGAGTGGGGAGAGAAACTATTGAAATGAATATACCAAATGACATATTCGTGTGGGTAAAATCAGTGGCGAAGCCAGAAATCGACCTTAAGGGGGGCCAATACACATTGTATTGGTAAAATTTGTGAATAAAATGACTAAATTTTGAACTATGAAAAAATTAAGGGGTCATTATCTAAAACATTTTAAAAGTTAAGGGGGGCCATGGCCCCCTCCAAAAGTAGCTGGCTTCGTTTGCTTTGGAGATTGTGAGAAATAAGTAAGGTCTTCAAATTAAAGTGAGTGAATAGTTTTGGGTGGGATAACTACCTCATGAATCAATTTTTTAATATCATAATCCTACACGAAAGAATAACAATGAACAAAAAAATTAGTCATTTAGTGTGAAGATGTGCAACCATGAAATATCTCCTAAAGATGCATAGCCTTAACGTATTCTAAATCCTCAAAATCGGGAGATTTATAATTAGTGATTCGAAGGTTAACCATTATAAATCTATAGTTTGTGTGTGTACATGCATATACTCCAAATCTAAGCAGCTTTATTAGAAATCAAATCAAGACTTAAAAAAAGGGCCAACACAGCCAACTTGCATATACTCCAAATCTAAGTAAACACAACACTAATATGAATGGTATGTTACATTAATCTTAGGTTCCAGGTGAATATTAAGGTGAAACTATATAATACAATATATTAAACTTATATTTTGCGAACCTCATGTCTTATTCTTCTTTTAAACATCACGATACTCTTTGTCTTATGGTTATCCAATCCTTACCATGCATTAGGAATTAAAACAAAGTCAAAGTTTAGATCATATTTTATGGTCATTTATTTTACAAAAACATTATTTACAAAAAAACTACTTTTAATATTTCATTAAAAAAACTCAAATCAATAAATTATTTAAAAGTTACTTAACATAATGAAAAAAATCATATCCTTACAAAATCAAAAATCAACCAAAATATAACTTTTCGATCCTTAATATCAGTAGCCACACAACAATGGACGAAGAGAAGAAAAACTTACATGTATAAACATGATTTGTTAAGACCATGTGGGTTTTGATGTTCTTATTGGGGTTGTGTTATCTTCTTCTCCAATGAATTCTCGTCCCCTATAGAAGCTAAACAAAGTTAGTTATAGACACATAATAGACCCACAAAAAATTACCCCTGCAAAATTAATTAAGTTTATAGGAAACACTTCTCAACCTTCTACTTTGCAATTACCTCCACTACAATTTATATAATCAGACAGAGAAGGTGAGGTCAAAGGCACCGTGGTTTGAGGCTCATTCAAATTAGCAGTTTTTTCGACATCTCTTCTACCTTAGGAAGATAAGGACAATCCGATTGGATTATACAGATGCAAAAGAATCTCTCCCCCAAGCTTCTCGAAAATCCCCCGTAGATGCTCTTGGATTTTGAGTTAAATGCAATAAGTGGGCTTTGATAGTCCGTCTACTACTAGGAGAGATCTCTGCATGAAGTATTTTTATGCAAAAAGGCATGGAGATGGCTTTGAGGCCATACTTTGAGCTTACAAATGCAGTTCGAATTGGTGATTTGTATCTATTTAGAACTGTTGTTAAGAAGTTCTCTAGGACTCTTACGTCAGATCGAACCCATAATTTGATTGTTAGACTGAGGCATAATGTCATAAGGACCGGGCATCTCCTACTCACGCATCTCATTAGTTGATGTTGCTAAAAAACTGAGATTAGACTCTCCATACCCTATAGATGATACTGATAATATCTATACCGAATGGATAATGAATTGGGAACATTAGTTTAGAACTATATTTTAAAACAAACAATGACAGAATAAGAGCTAAATTAAACAAACTCATGTGTGTCTTCCTATTTTTAGTCTGTAATCTAAAATTCAACAAGACTAACTCAAGTATTCTAGATTATAAACACAAATATAAAGGTTTAAATTTATTTATTTTTTGAAGAAATCAACTTAGAAAGTATATTCTCAAAACTCATGTTGTGCCAAAAGAATGTCATGACCATCTCAAAATGATTTACAAATCTATCCACATTGAAAATGGTGGTCACTGAAGCCTTCCCTCAAACACTTAGATGAAAGACAAACCCAATATTTGTTTTTAAAATTAAAAAAAAAATCACATTATCCTGTAATACCCCATGATTTTAATGACTTTTAAAATGGTTTATATTTTAAATTAATGGATTAATTGAATTTTATGATATATTAATTCATTCGGGTTTTATCCGAATTGTGGATAGTAAAATGAATGATTCTGAATATTACTTAAAGATATTTAGGTAATATATGAATGGGATGTTATTGATATTGTTGTGAGTTATTAATTCAGTAATTTGAATTTTTAGTCAGACGCGGTATGGGCGGTATGGGACGTGTCAGGACTAATTTGTTAAATTAAAAAGGAAACATATTTTTACATCAACCTTATAGTCGTTTCGACTGCGTCGTTGCATCCAGAAGGGTTGAAATAGTCAGTAAAATCTATTTGGATGTTGAATTTGGGTTTCGGGTCATTTGGAAATGAAAAGACAACCCAAAAGAGAATTTTGGTTATTTTTACAAGGGGGATGAATAGTGATTCCGAGTTTTGTCTTATTATAAGTATTTGGATATTAGTGTACGTAGGTTCATTTCATCTCTTCTAAACAAAATTGAGAAGTCATCTTCTTAGAGAGAGTGAAAGGTTTCTTGGGAGAAGAAAAGTTTGCTTGGAAAGGAGGAGAACCAAAGGTAAAAGGTCACCATCACCATCGAAAGTTGGCCAGAGAAATGGAGAACCACCTATGTTATTCAGCCCTAAAGGATCAGATCTTCATTAGAGGCAAGTATTTGATAATTGCAATCTAAGTTTGTATATTGTCCATGTTAGGATAGTTGTATAAAGATGAGATTTTTTCATATTTGGAGGATGAAAAGATAAAGTTGTTAATGGATTTCTGGAATCTAAAAATATGTAGGAATCAAACTCATGTTGTAGGGAGTTAGTAATCCACGAAATAGTCATGAATCTGTTGAAGAAATTCTGAAAATCATTGTTGTGTTCTTGAAGATATCATGGATATAATTTTCTGGAAAAATAGGATGAATATAGGCTTTTAATTCAAACTCTTGATGATTTTAGGATGTTAGAGCATTAGAAATCATTCACATATGTTGCTATATTATGTAGTAAGATTTATAAGAAATTTGGGTTGTTAATATGAAGGTTTGAATGATAAAAAATGATGAAACCCGTAGTAGAAGAAATGCAGAAAATTGGGCTGTTATCTGGGCGATCGATCAATCGACCCCCTGCCTTCGATCGATCGACCTCCCCAGAATTGTTAAAGTTTTTTCTTTTTAATGTTGGTTCTTATCCCAAACCTTTTTTAGATCTTTGGTGATTATTATTTGGATATAATGGGACTTAGTAAGGTTTAGTAAGCCCTAGTTAAGAATTGAATTAATTTGATTGGGATTTAATTGATTAGAATTGTGATAATTAAATTGAAGAAGTTTCGGTTGCTAGATTCATGTGTTGGATTCTAATTGGTATGCATGAGGATTAAGGATAGGTCCAGTAGGGGAGATTTAATATAACACCTAGGTAGCCTTAGGGTTACAATTTGAACATCAAGGACTGAGTTTAAGCTCATTATTGATTGCGCAAGGACTGAGTGTAGTACAAGTGCTTAGTGGTATGGCTCCTGGATAGAGATGGGAGTTCAGACCACATTTGGTTGAAAGAGGGGATGAGGTTGTTTCGGTTGCGTATTTGAAGTTTACGGACCTCCACGATCGACAATGCTAAATAGTAGTGTATTGGAGGGGTTCCTTATTTGGATTTCGCTTTGCGAGATGCTCCGCGCATGAACCTTAACGACGTCGGGAGTGGAGAGATGTTATAGGATGCGAGGATGTTGATTTTGTTGATAAGTCATATAGTGTGAATGTAGCACTATAGACTATGAGCCATGTGATGAAGGTATTCAAGCCTATGTGATAGAGGATGTGTTTATAAGAGATTAAAAACAATCGGTTATAACCCTAATTAAATAAGAGTTTAATTCATGTTAATTTGGGAGATAAGATGAGATGTACCAGTAATATATTAGTGATTTCTTACTAAATAAATGTTGAGGGAAAAACCTATTTGAACCTTGAGTAATGAATGAGGCTCGGGGATGATTAAATTTAAAAAGATATAATGCTACGTATGTGAATTATCTTAGGGTAACGTGATTACCTTGTTGATATTGTATTATAGGTAGATGATAATGCCTATTTGATTGATTGATGATTTATGTGTATGACAAACCTAGCTTACTTGCTATCGACGGGAGGTTTGCGCGTGAGGGCAGTCATATCCTGATGAATCCATGGGATTTTTAATTTGTCGCTCGAGAACATAGGTATATGAAAGACTTATCGGGGAGTTGATAAGTCCGCTGACTGTGGGTACGTAGGTATGTGCGTGACCCATGGATACGGGAACTATGTTCACCTCCCATTTGTATGTTGTTGTTTGTGGTTCGAGGAATCCTTATCGAACCTTTAGTCCCCTATTCGAGGACCAGCGATATTGGGACGTGATAGCAGAGTAATGCATGCACCGCAGCTGTGTCTCGGGGTGCCATATTATATATGTATATATATAATGAATTAAATGAATGTATATAGAGTGGTTTGATTAATCTACTATGTGATAATTGTAGATAACGATGAATAGAGAAAAAGAATTGAATTAAGTTAATGAATATTATTTTGATAGATTTGAAAAGCTTAACTCATTTTAATGAGAAACGAATATGAATGGTTATACTAAGTATGGTATGGGACATATGGGATTATGATATGGGATGAAATCATATTATGGAAACTAGTGAGGAGGAACCATGGACTAGGAGGTTAATAGGAAACGTTAAGTGTGCACTCTAGATGAGAGGTGAGAATAACAAGTGAGAGTTGGATACTAACATATACATAATAAATGATTTATTGCACTTGTTAAATACTTGCTGTTTTCAAAATCATTTTCACATCAGGCTCTGACCCGTTGCCTTGCATATTTTCTTTTCTATTGTATATTCTATATCAGGTGTCCAGCAACAGGGAGGCCAACCTTAGTGGATTATGACGAGATATAGAACTATGGAATATTTCTTAGACGCTTATCTTCATTTGATTCACAGTATTCTCTTAGATAGGGCATGTCGCCCAAAGGAATTCAGTTATCTTTTCTATCGGAGTCAAATACAGTTTTGTACTCGTGTCATTTTAATACATTTGTTATTATTGGGATTACTGTATTGAGAAATTATGTAGGAGAGTGTATTCCAAATGCATTTAAATTCTTTTGTGTTATCTGTCTAGTTATTATTGTGGTATAATAATTTGAGTTGTGTTATTCGTAAACTAAAAATGGATTTTGTTGAATTAAAATTTTGAAAGTTTTTTTAACACCGGCTTAATTTGGTATTGGTTCAGTTGTAAATGTTTTCGACAGTGATGCTAAGAATGAGCCAACTGTATATTCTGTTTTGATTTTGTATGGGACTGGCCACCCGGTATTTAATTAGGCGAGGTGTTACATGTGGTATCAGAGCATCAAGTTCTAGTTTCCTTTAGGGTCTGTACGGCTTACTGTGTTTTCAGCTTAGCGTTCTTTGATGTAGAGCCCTATGTTTAGGATTGTTGATTTCCTTGGTGAGATTTCGGTCTCTTGATATAACGTAGATATTAGTGAATATTATTTGCGTTCGGACGTGTTCGTACATGAAGTATGGAAGATAAGGGCCATTGGACGGATAACGGAGATTGTACCTAAGAGGTTATGAAGTATGTTCGAGTATGATGACCGTAGTCGATGTCACCCCTATTATGGAAAATTGAGGAGAGTCATCAGTAGAAGTTCCTGAAATGTGGGAATTTTGTGTGTTACCTAACGAAGGCAATATATTCAAAGGCTTGGGCATATATTGGAGTGTGGTTAACTAGAACTGAAAATTTGGGGTAAAAATTTTTCTTGACTCATCGGAGCAAAGTTATAATAGTGGGAGTCAACAACCACCACTCGCGAATGAGGGTATGTTTTCTATCTAAGGAATTATGAGGCGTATATTGATTTTTTTTGTAGCGATTAATATTGTGTGGGCAAAAGGGTTGCTAAACTTAGCCAATAGCACTTTATTTACGTAGACTCACCGAGGGGTTGTGGGACACCTGTATTTTTTCATGTCATCACGTGGGTCTGATTTTTATCACGAAATTACTTACTTTAGGCATGTCCGATCATGATGTGACTATCGGCGTGGATTGATTTGAAGTATATGAGAGCGTATAGCTAGAATCTTGTCTTTAACAAGAGAGTAGATGAGTAGACTTTATTTGAAATCGATAAAACCTGTAGACAGGTTATAAACTATTGACTAAGGACCTGAGGAGTTTCGATGACCGACTACTTTAGGTAGTAGTGTATCGGGGGGTTCCTTGTTTGGATTTCGCTTGTGAGACACCCCACGCATGAACCTAATAACCGTTGGGAGTCGAAATAAGTTAGGTCTTTAGGATATAAGTTTATAACCTTTGCGATAAATATTATAATGAAAGTTGTACGATAGGGTGTATGGGGGCCATGGATGGTTGAATGGTAGTAGTTTTCATAATTGTGAAACTGTAAGTAGTTGTGACTTCAGGATTTATTTGTTTAATAAGTGAGGATCATTTTTTTCCAAACTTTGTCACGAGGATGGTATACGAAAGATTGGTTATAGTTTGAATTCGATTCAGTTGAAACTATATAGTGAGGTTGGGCGTATAACATCGATGGGGATTTTCGTTAATATACTGTATGGACAGTACTACTTAGATTTCTTACGATGTGAGACTTATACTCAGAGTTGACCTGACCGGTAGGATTGTCTTTCCGAATTTTGGGACGAAATTATGTTATAAGGGGGGAAGTATGTAATACCCCGTGATTTTAATGACTTTTAAAATGGGTTATATTTTAAATTAATGGATTAATTGGATTTTATGATATATTAATTCATTTGGGTTTTATACGAATTGTGGATAGTAAAATGAATGATTCTGAATATTACTTAAAGATATTTAGGTAATATATGAATGGGATGTTATTGATATTGTTGTGAGTTATTAATTCAGTAATTTGAATTTTTAGTCAGACGCGGTATGGGACGTATCGGGACTAATTTATTAAATTAAAAAGGAAACATATTTTTACATCAAACTTATAGTCGTTTCGACTGCGTCGTTGCATCCAAAAGGGTTGAAATAGTCAGTAAAGTTTATTTGGATGTTGAATTTGGGTTTCGGGTCATTTGGAAATGAAAAGACAACCCAAAAGGGCATTTTGGTTATTTTTACAAGGGGGATGAATAGTAATTCCGAGTTTTGTCTTATTATAAGTATTTGGATATTAGTGTACGTAGGTTCATTTCATCTCTTCTAAACAAAATTGATAAGTCATCTTCCTAGAGAGAGTGAAAGGTTGCTTGGGAGAAGAAAAGCTTGCTTGGAAAGGAGGAGAACCAAAGGTCAAAGTCACCACCACCATCACCACCGGAAGTTGGCCGGAGAAATGGAGAACCACCTGTGTTATTCAACCCCAAAGGATCAGATCTTCATTAGAGGCAAGTATTTTATAATTGCAATCTAAGTTTGTATATTGTCCATGTTAGGATAGTTGTATAAAGATGAGATTTTTTCATGTTTCGAAGATGAAAAGATAGAGTTGTTAATGGATTTCTGGAATCTAAAAATATATAGGAATCAAACTCATGTTGTAGGGAGTTAGTAATCCACGAAATAATCATCAATCTGTTGAAGAAATTCTGAAAATCATTGATGTGTTCTTGAAGATATCATGTATATAATTTTTTGGAAAAATAGGATGAATGTAGGCTTTTAATTCAAACTCTTGATGATTCTAGGATGTTAGAGAATTAGAAATAATTCACATATGTTGCTATATCATGTAGTAAGATTTATAAGGAATTTGGGTTGTTAATATGAAGGTTTGAATGATAAAAAATGATGAAACCCGTAGTAGAAGAAGTGCATAAAATTGGGCTGTTATCTGTGCAATCGATCAATCGACCCCCTGCCTTCGATCGATTGACCTCCCCAGAATTGTTAAAGTTTTTTCTTTTTAATGTTGGTTCTTATCCCAAACCTTTTGTAGATCTTTGATGATTATTATTTGGATATAATGGGACTTAGGAAGGTTTAGTAATACCTAGTTAAGAATTGAATTAATTTGATTGGGATTTAATTGATTAGAATTGTGATAATTAAATTGAAGAAATTTCGGTTGCTCGATTCATGTGTTGGATTCTAATTGGTATGCATGAGGATTAAGGATAGGTCCAGTAGGGGAGATTTAATTTAACACCTGGGTAGCCTTAGGGTTATAATTTGAACATCAAGGACTGAGTTTAAGCTCATTATTGATTGCGCAAGGACTGAGTGTAGTACAAGTGCTTAACTATATGGCTCCTGGATAGAGACGGGAGT
This sequence comes from Sambucus nigra, assembly GCA_949130495.1. Taxonomy (NCBI): domain Eukaryota; kingdom Viridiplantae; phylum Streptophyta; class Magnoliopsida; order Dipsacales; family Adoxaceae; genus Sambucus; species Sambucus nigra. The sequence continues at coordinate 458,285,280 of OX422210.1, read as the reverse complement.
TCAGACCACATTTGTTTGAAATAGGGGATGAGGTTGTTCCGGTTGCGTATTTGAAGTTTACGGACCTCCACGATCGATAAAATTAAATAGTAGTGTATTGGAGGGGTTCCTTTTTTGGATTTCGCTTTGCGAGACGCTCCGCGCATGAACCTTAACGACGTCGGGAGTGGAGAGATGTTATAGGATGCGAGGATGTTGATTTTGTTGATAAGTCATATAGTGTGAATGAAGCACTATAGACTATGAGCCATGTGATGAAGGTATTCATTCCTATGTGATAGAGGATGTGTTTATAAGAGATTAAAAACAATCGGTTATAACCCTAATTAAATGAGAGTTTAATTTGTGTTACTTCGGGAGATAAGATGAGATGGACGAGTAGGATATTAGTGATTTATTACTGAATAAATGTTGAGGGAAAAACCTATTTGAACCTTGAGTAATGAATGAGGCTCGGGGATGATTAAATTTAAAGAGATATAATGCTACGTATGAGAATTATCTTAGGGTAAAGTGATTACCTTGTTGATATTGTATTATAGGTAGATGATAATGCCTATTTGATTGATTGATGATTTATGTGTATGACATACCTAGCTTAATTTCTATCGACGGGAGGTTTGCGCGTGAGGGAAGTCATATCCTGATGAATCCATGGGATTTTTGATTTATCGCTCGAGAACATAGGTCTATGAAAGACTTATCGGGGAGTTGATAAGTCCGCTGACTGTGGGTATATAGGTATGTGCGTGACCCATGGATATGGGAACTATGGTTGCCTCCAATTTATATGTTGTTGTTTGTGGTTCGAGGAATCCTTACCGAACCTTTAGTCCCCTATTCGACGACCAACGATATTGGGACGTGATAACAGAGTAATGAATGCACCGCAGCTGTGTCTCGGGGTGCCGTATTTTATATGTATATATATAATGAATTAAATGAATATATATAGAGTGGTTTGATTAATCTACTATGTGATAATTGTAGATGACGATGAATAGAGAAAAAAATTGAATTAAGTTAATGAATATTATTTTGGTAGATTTGAAAATCTTAACTCATTTTAATGAGAAACGAATATGAATGATTATACTAAGTATGGTATGGGACATACGGGATTATGATATGGGATGGAATCATATTATGGAAACTAGTGAGGAGGAACCATGGACTAGGAGGTTAATAGGAAACGTTAAGTGTGCACTCTAGATGAGAGGTGAGAATAGCAAGTGAGAGTTGGATACTAACATGTACATAATAAATGCTTTATTGCACTTGTTAAATACTTGCTGTTTTCTAAATCATTTTCACATCGGGATCTGACCCGTTTCCTTGCATATTTTCTTTTCTATTGTATCTTCTATATCAGGTGTCCAGCAACAGGGAGGCCAACCTTAGTGGATTATGACGAGCTATAGAACTATGGAATATTTCTTAGACACTTATTTTCATTTGATTCACAGTATTCTCTTAGATAGGGCATGTCGTCCAAAGGAATTCAGTTATCTTTTCTATCGGAGTCAAATACAGTCTTGTACTCGTGTCATTTTAATACGTTTGTTATTGTTGGGATTACTGTATTGAGAAATTATGTGGGAATGTGTATTCCAAATGCATTTAAATTATTTTTTGTTATCTGTCCAGTTATTATTATGGTATAATAATTTGTGTTGTGTTATTCGTAAACTAAAAATGGATTTTGTTGAATTAAAATTTTGAAAGTTTTTTTAACACCAGCTTAATTGGGTATTGGGTCAGTTGTAAATGTTTTCGACAGTGATGCTAAGAATGAGCCAACTGTACATTCTGTTTTAATTTGGTATGGGACTGCCCACCCGGTATTTAATTATGCGGGATTTTACATATCCAAAGTTATAAAACAATCTATGGTAGGAATAAAATTCGAAACTCTGAATAAGTGGGTGTATCATTCAAATATATTTTAACTCAAAATCAATAACATGTGAAGGGATAAGTATAATAAGCTTTGAACTTATAACAGTTATATAATATAACTATAATATCAGGAGGCAACCATTGGTTCATAAAATTTAACTAAAATGCTTATAACACCACTCTGAACAATAACAACAAAATTATACGAAATAACAAAAGGTAAGTATCTATTTGACAAATATTCTATATAAAAAAATAGTTGTGAACCATGGGTGAAGAAGTGTGTGGATGAGGGTGCAGGGATTTAGTGCAGGTGCAATGGCTATTTTAAAGAATCAGTTCCTTAGAGAAAATGAATTTAGTAACAAATATAATTAACTGTTACAAAAACTCTGACATAGGAACTCTGAAGCTAACAAATACATTCGCAAAATATTGAACTACTTCCTATGAAAAAATAATCAAGCCATTAGATATTACCAAAAGTGATACCTGATGAATAAAGCTTCCCATTTTTCAAAGTAGTCTCTCAATCCCTCATGGGGGCACATTGCAAAACAACGAAATTTGACCTTTGTTAATGTTGTGATTTAAGGCTCCGTAAATCATAAGATATTATAAAAACATAGTATCCATAAACTAAATTAGTCTTTATAATACAAATTTATATATCGGTTTAAGAATCCTTTGTTTTCTATATAACATTATACCGAGCGAACCTATCGAACACATAGTGTTTCCCCCATATACCATACATTATATAAATTGAACACCATAAATGAAACCATTACTTTTTAAATTAGTTCCAACTATAATTAAAAAATATATAAATTTAAGTAAATATATCATCTCAATGTTCAAGTGTTACCTAATCCCACAAAAAAGTACACACTCTAGCCATAAATTAAATCAAGGAAAAAATCCTACAATACAGAGAATATAAACAGTTCACTTTTCAGCAAATAGAATTTTTAAAATACTAAGGCCCAGTTTGGTTGCGCAAATTATTTGATTATGTAAATTGGTTCGTTGTGAATTAGTGAATTATAAATGAGTTAAATCCAATTTTACACAATGTTTGGTAATTTGAAATTAATGTTAAGGTTCTATGAAAAAAAGATAAAAACAAATCAAGAGAGAAAGGGGGAGGGAAAGAGAGAGGGAGAGGGGACATGCACTTAATGTGACTTCTATTTCAAATGTATTCATTTCACATTTTTTGTGAAATGATTCAATTTCAGAATTTGCACATGAGCTAAAATGGGACAATTAATGAATCCTTTCATTAATGAAACCAAACACAATTAATGAGTCAATTTGTAAATGGGGCAATTCATTAATGATCCAATTTAGAATTTTGGGACAACCAAACGGGGACTAAAAGAATTGTTGTTACAAACTACTACAATCTAGTATGTCTTGTTTGAATAAAAAATGGTGTAAGGTCATGTTGAAGTTGCCATCAATTAATATAAATAAGTTTAAAAACATCAAACTTAAAATACCATAATTTATCTCATATCCAACCATTGCTAGAGTTGTTAACAATTAAATAAATAAGATGGATTATGGCTACACCGATGGTATTTAAAAGAAAGAAACATAGAGTAACATCAAATATGCCTTGTAAAATGAAGAAGAAATGAATGAAATCAAATTTTATTTCCCTGTTAAAAAAAGGAATAAAACCAAATTTTATTTCCCGCTTTTAAACACCCAAACTTAACTTCAAACTTGACACCTAAAAATGAAACTAATATAATAACATTGCTTTAGTTCAACTTCAAGTAAAGTAAAATGAAGGAAAAATAGAGGGAGGATCCAGTCTTGTACAACAAATAGAGAAAAGAATGATTAATTGGTCATGAAAGTCATAAATTGTAGAAGAAAATAGAGCAGGGGAAATACTAACACTCAATGTCAAATTTGAAAATTGTTAAGCAACTTGAGCATATCAAGTAAGGTAAATGGTTGGAGTAGAAGAGAGTACATGTCTATGCCATCAAATTTAAGTTCCATGCTTGATATGTTTACTAAAATCTAATAATACACGATAACAAAATTCACAAATAGACTAGAAATGGAGATAATGAGTTATCACAAACTATTTGTGTGTAATGGGTTCCTTATACAGTCCATATATAATATAAAGGGAATGACCTTTTGCAAAATAACAATTGATCTCAAGTGGTAATGAAATGGACCAGTTGGTGATGAAATGGACCGAACATAAATGAGTAAAACTCCCATTGTACTCCCCACTTTAAAAATTGGAACTCAAATCTAAGAAATAGAGATAGAGTACATGTAAATTCTTAAAAATGCATTACCTAAGACAAAATTTTGTAATACTATTAGTGGCATTGCATTAAAGTGTTTTAATACAATTTTGTGTAACACGTACTGTAATGCAACAGATGAAATTATCTAGTTCAATCTTCTCTAGATGGAAGGCATGGAATTTTCATTGAACATAAATCTATCAAAGTCTCACTAAACATCTTGCTGATAATCAGAAAGAGAAAAATGTCAAAATGTGGATTAAGTATTCTAATATTAATATCATCATCTCATATTTTCAAAATGTTGGAGGAAGCTAATGTTCATAAATATTTGAAAGATAATGATACATTAATTCAAAAATTTCTAAGAGAAATAATGAAAAAATGATAATTACTTGTAATACCCAATGATAAAATTAACAACTCCAAATGTTCAAATATACCACTAATTTTATCCAAACTAATTGTGCCCTAAAACTAAACAATGATACCACAACTATTGTGAACCAAATAAATATATTGGAGTTATAAAAATCAATAAAAAAAATTAATATGAAGTTAAAAATCATAAATCAAACCTCATAATTAAAACAATAGGGTGTTGATGTTGTACAATTAAAATCCATGAAGTTTTTATTTGCAAAAGATAAAATGAAAACGAACCATATGCCAAATTTACATCTTTATAGGCATATTCACAAATTAATTTCAAAACCATACAGACATATACACTAAAGAAATAAAGAGCCCAAAATGAAAAAAAAAAGCCCTAATTTTGAAACAAATCAAAAGCTCCATTTGAATCCTAAATTGAAACCACGCAGATATCTCCACGACTTCACCAAAAGCTTTAATATATATATATATATATATATATATATATATAACTTTACTTTGTATATAAACTCTTACTCTATTTCGAATAAATTAAATTAACCTATTCAATGACCTTTCCTTATTACATTAAGAAAAATATTGATTTATTCATTAACGCATCCTTGTTAACTTAAGGAAAAATACTTTCTTTCTCACCTTTTTAGAAAAAGTTGCCTTGTTTTATTAAATATTACTTCACTTACTTACTTTTCAACACATATGACCGATGTTAAGGTGAACACTTTTATATCTTGACCTTATTATTCTTAAATTAAATCTTTAATATAACTTTATCGTGTTAACTTAGTTTATGTCTTTTGTTCACTAACCATATAACCCCATCATTACTTTCAAATCATCTTTCAATGAACTTTATTTAATTTACATTAATTCTCTCTCAGGTCATTTTAATCCTTTCTTGGGTGTTGCCCATATTTATTTGCTTTCATTAAATGTTTCCAACATTTTTACCAATTCTAATTACTTTTCTTTTTATAAAAAAATCTATGTCCCATTGGTATTAAAGGCCTTTCAATGATAGCCACAAATGCTACAATACACTTTTGTTGGAGTTGACCATACCATGTGTGTTATATGACCTTTCACCAACTCCTACCATGTCGGAATATGCCACTGATAAGTTGTTTAGGTCTAAGCATTAAGTCACACCCTAGGGCTCCAAGACCTTCTAAATTTTTCTAGTTCTTCTTTGTCATTTTTTTACTTTATATTAATTACTTTTTCCTTGCGTCCAAACTTCCTCTTTATCAAAAACCTTTATCAAAATCGTTGTCTTGCCGATGTACTTTTCTTTTCAATCAAAGTGTACTTTTTCGCCTTTTATCTTTGCCTTAGTCTTTTCACCATAGGTAAATGTCACCTTGAAAATATTTAACCGCCAGTCCTTATTACTTTTCTTGATGTATTAATAACATCTTTGCCTTTGACTCTATTCTATTTTCAAGTTTAAAGACTATGTTCATCACTTTGTTAATAGTTTATTTTTATTTTACTTTAGAACTCGGTATTTCACCTTTTGAAAATAACTTTACTTACCATTCTTGTAAACTTAATTAGTTGAGTTCAAATAACCATTTCTCAAATTTTTTATTGACATTTTTACTATTCATGAACACTAGTAAACTTGCATTTTACTTATTTTGCAAAAATTCTTCTTTCACCTTTACATTCCAAAATATGAGTTTTTATTATATACTTTACAGTCTACCCCCTCCTCATAGTTTATTGAACTTGCTCTTAAGCCCAACCTTATCATAAACTAACACTTTTGTACCAAAACCTTTTTTTAACAGTTTTTAGACTTGCAATTCAACTTCTTTGACACACTTTTAAATTTAAAGTTTATATTTACTAAACCAACTTGAATTTTACCATTTTGGACCCATTCCTTTAACTTTCGAAAATAGCAATTAACATATTACTTGGTGCGAAGTTTTATGTTTTCTAACGTTAAACCCAATATTAAACCCAACTTAATAATTTTACTAGTTTCAACCATTATCGAGGTTATTTATACAATTATATGCCGAAATTATCGACTATGTTTTTGTCCACTTTTACACATTCACATCAACTATTAATTTAAAACATATTTTCATGTTTCCTTAATTATTCTTCACATAAAATAACATTGTTTTTTTGTTGTATACTTTCTTAATTTTATAACTTTATGATTTGACGTTAAAAACACGTTTCAATATACTTTTTAAACAACATTCACACTAGTTTGACCAAAGTTTTATCTAACTTTCTTGAAATCTATTTTTACTTGAATAAAATATATATTTCATATTCAAACATCCTCAAACATATTCCATTATATCATATGTTTTAAAATCACCATTTTATCTTCTAAAAGGCCATTTCTTGAAGTTAGAAAATTAAACTCATTTAAAAACATTCCTTATTTCACATAAACATACATACTTTGCATTTAGCTGACTTCTTATGAAGCCTATAACCTTTCTATTCAAAATATTTATTTGATGTCATAAAAATATTCTTTCTAACATTTTTTTCCATAAAAAAATAATCTTTATATATTCTGAAATTTAACTCTTTTCAAAAATCTTTCTTTACTCCATCTTAACTCATCCTAAGACATAAAACTTATTGAATTCAATTAATTAAGCATGCTTAAATATTACATGTAAATGCACAATAAACATGTGTTATTAATGCTATAAAACTTTAAACGTAATACTAGTATACGATGAATTTCACCCACTTCATAAGAGCTCCACAAATACGTTGGAAGTTGTTTTTTTATGGAAGGATAACTCCCAACTCCTAAGGTGGCCTCAAATGGGTTTACCACGATTCCTTAAGCTTTCTTTCATATAGGTTCCAAAATCTATCCTTCTTCCCTTTCTTCAAACTCCATGAATGCTTCAAAGCATTCTGAAAAACCCACTTCAAAACTCTCTTATTCAACCTCATCTTTAACCTTAATAACACTCATACAAAACACTTGGAAATGTAAGATGGAAATTTGTTGTAGATATTATAAATCATTGAGTATATATATATATATATATATATATATATATATATATATATATATAATAAGCTTCTAGTTGAGGAAAAATCATGGAGAGAATAGTAAATTTGGATTGTCATCTAATGCATAATTTCACACTGCATAAATGGAAGAAAGTGGGTAAATAGCCACCTATAAGCCTCCCTACATAGATCTTACTCAGTAAACATGAACCCTACCCATTAGAGATAGCTACCATGTCGTATAAATGTTCCAACTATAGCTAGAAAGTGGTAAAACTTAAAGGGAGTGGTCCCAAAACGCCCCACAAAGTTGCACACTCGTCATCCTACGAATACACTAATCTGCTGCGGATAGGCATCCTAATCGATCCACAATCAATTTGGGATTGATTTTTTAGCCTATCTTAGCCGAATTTTGATAGTTTTGGATTCACACCAATAGTAATTTTTATAATTTTGAGCTTATCTTAACCTAATTTATCCAAATGTGAAAACTTTACATTATGCGAATTTTTCAAAATTTTTGACTATTTATTATTTAATAAATTTGGGTGTTACAACCTTCCCTCGCTAGGAAATTTCACCACCAAAATCCACTATTTACTTTAATCATGAGAAAACCTAATCATCAACATCTTACTTTAAAACTCATACATAGACTACACGATTTTTTATCATGAAAATGCTTATTCAAACATCACACCTTTAGTATTTACTTGATTTCTCGAATCTTATTGACATGTTAACCTCGAATTACACACATGAGTGCCTTAAATAATCTACCAACTTTGTTTAGGCCGAATAGTTTATGTAAATAACATAGGTTGATTAAGGCAAAGAGTTCCTTAATCCCAAACTCATGATTGACCTTTAACCTCACAATAATGTTTCATTACACATAATAGTGCAAGATATTCTTTTCAGACGTGCCTTTTATTCAACTAAGTAACATTTAATTCTTAAGCTTAACCCCATGACTCCTGTTGTAAATCATAACCTACAGGCTAGTTAATAACGTCCTATAGGCCTTAGTTTTTCAAAATAGTTTATACGAAACTCTTAACAATCGATTTGACCGCACACATAGACACACATGTGATACTCGTCTAATAAAAAACTGAACAAAACCCAATTATCGTGATGCATCATTCATATTTTGCCAAACCCGCATCGACACTAAGCCTAACAACATCCACCGAAAGAAAATAACAATTTACTAACAAAGACTAGTCACTCCTCCACGAACAGGGAAAAGCCTGTCGACAAACTAGAACTTGAGTTACTAGTGTAATACCCGTACTTTTATAGGATTATTAAATTACATAAGTGGGCATAATTTAGTAATTATAGGATTAATGTGAATAGTAAACTTTGGATTAATAATTGTTATATTATCCTATGTGTGTCGCATTTACTTTGGATACTAAGTAAATGAATTAGAATATTTATATGTCATGTCGGAGTTCGGTTATGTAACGAGAAATAGTTTAGTTTGTAGGAAACGCGTGTAGAGAAGTGTTGGGTATGACTAGTGAATTTTAGTTAGGTAATGCGGATGGATATTTTGAGTGCATGGTTGGTTTTGAAATGGTCGAGATAGTCAGAATAGAGTATCCGGGGGGTAGTGTTTGGGTTCCGGGGACTTTTGGACTAGTAGGGACTCACAATTGTGTAAACGAGTCATTTTTGGGTTTGATAGGAGATAAACTCCTTTTCTTTCTTATAAGGCATGAGAGAGTGAGAGAAAGGAAAAAAAGAGATAAAAGAGGAAATAAATAAAGGAAGAAGGAAAAAAGGAGAGAAAAATGTATTTCTGGCCAAACTCCGCAGGATTCAACTCGGGGTCGTCAGATTTCATCCATGAGGCAAGTATTTACTTGGTTTATTCATTTGAGTGTGTATCTCATATTATAGTTGATAAACTAGATAAATTTTGGGTTAGAACCCTTAAAATAAGTTTGGGAAAATTTGATTTAGATTTGACAAATTGATGTGTTGTTAACTCCTTATGTATTCTAGTGTTAAAAGCATGTTAAGGGTGTGTATCTATGAACTGAAATGGGAGGAATGATAAACTAGGGTTTTAAACGTCTTTAAGGTTTAAATCAAAGAGAAATGATTCCATACCACAAATTAGTTGATATGTTAATTGCAAAACATAGATTAGATGTTTATAGAGTTGTTGGTTGAGATTAGAAAGAATGAAAATGAAGATTAGGATGATATTTGGGTTTTGGAGAAGTTAGAAAACCTTAGCATATTTTTGGATTCGCACCAGCCGAATCGATTCGGATAGGCCGAATTGATTCGGTATGAGACAGTTAGAAAATTGAAGGCCGAATCGATTCAGTCCTGGCATATTTTTGAGGTTTTCTCTTTTAAGTTAAGGGAAATTAAATACTAGTAGTTAGAGATTATTATAGGAGATTCTAGATATGATATTAGGACTCCTAAAGGATGGTATTGAGGGTGAGTAAACCTTGGGATGAAAGAGGGAACCTCATATTAATTTAGTGTACGATCCAGGGTATGGATTTAATGAATGTTTAGGACGAAATACATTTGAGAGAATTATTCGGCAAGCGTGTATAGATATATGTATGCGGTTAGAATTAATTTGGGCGGATCGAAATTGCGAAAATCCTAGGATGCGATTAGGATGGAATTTAGGATATGGTATAAGGATAATTGAGTGGTTATGCGATATGTCTATTGATGACTATTATTATCGGTGATGCGATACCTATGGAATCAAGATAATACTTATATATTATTACGAATGGGAACATTCAGGATATTGGGTATCGTTATAAGAGTTTGGCAATTATAGACAATGTATATTGAGGGGTTGATATGTTATATATACGGGAGTTGTTATAGTATATATATGATTTGAGATGGATATAAATATATCTATATGTGATTGGTATATTTGTATTTTAGAGGCTGGTTCCACGAGCATAGGGATAGATAGCCAGATTATATTTATATATCGATAGTGTTATCCAGGGAGGTTGCGTGATGTGGGTGAATCCCCTGTCCTGCAAAGTAGGGGGAGTATAACCCCAAGTCATATCGTCCCGCATATGGGTGCGATATTTTTATCCCACTTTCAGGAGGAAATTTGACCCCCTCCACCGTTTAGTAGTGTTACCATGTTCATGAGAGAGTTTGACTTGGTACTGGGGTTAATTTGACTATGCCCAGATGATGATAGCACGTCGAGACCGCATCCTCGAGTTATAGCTCGGTGGGATGGTTATTATACTTATGATTGTAAAATAGGTATAAATATACTCGTTGCTTGTAGTATATTACTTGTATGTGAAGTTGATATATCATATAACTTTAAATGGTGTAAGCGTAAAATGAATAAGATGTTATTCTTCTTCCAATGAATTTATATCCGGATCTATTCAAATGTGAATCGTAGGTTCTAGTGAGAATTGTATATAAGGGATATTACAGGTTAAAGTGAAAAATGGTAAGTTAAATTAGTGAAAGTTACGGAATATGAACAGCATAGTTATATATATAGAAATGAGAACTATATATATATATATATATATATATATATATATATATATATATATATATATATATAAGAGTAAGTGTTTTTCTACTGTTATATAAGATGATAACGTAATTAGAGGTCACGATTTTGCCAACACGACAGAAAAGGAAGGGTCGAGATGAGACTTAATCAATGACACACACCTCGAGCCTCTCACCCACCCTGCCAAAGTGTCTAATCTCTCACCCACTCCATCTTACACACCCACTACCTTCTCCGGCTCCAACAGAAACTCTATTTTCTTAGTTTTTTTTTTGCGCAGGTAACATTTCTCGTACCATTTATTTCTCTTCTCAGATTTGAAGAACACCAAATGAGCTTAAAGGGACTTCATTTTTTGCATTTCTCTCTTACGGTGGATACCCAAATGAGCTTATCTTTTCATTTTCTACATTTCTCTCTCAAATCTGAATGTTAATTAGTTTTTGAAACATGTTCTCTATTATTTACATTTGGTGTACTTTGCGTATAAGACTTCTGAAATTATGCCATCACTTTTTGTAGATATGAACTTACTACCTCATGTGTTTGTGTGTGTGAAATTTGATTTTGGTTTCAGATCTCAAGTCTATTTTGTATTCATGTCTCATGTGTTTTAAATTTGATTTCTATTTTGATTTTGGACAGATAAGTCGAGTGCCTTAAAAACTAGGACATAGAGGTGGAGCTGAAATGGGTTTGGGTATGACTAGAGAGAGGAGATTCTAGGTTTGGGTATGATGATGATGAGAGAGAAACAGATTTTTCCGTCCAACCAGTGGTGTCTCAAGGCTATGTCAACTCAGTTTTTTAGGTTCGTTATTTTTTTAGACAACTCGAGGCATTATTTTCAAACTGTGATGGCAAGGCATTATTTTCTTTTTACTCTTTTATGGTGCGAGAATAGGAATTTTTAGGTTGATATCACGTTTGGGTTTGATTTATGGGACATAGATCTTTTTTAGATCTGATGCCCCCAAACCACAAAAAAAAGGTTTTACTACTCTTTTTTTATCTGGTGGTGTTATAATACACGCATAGTCAGTGTAATAGTTCAAGAATTTAATTATGTTGCTTTTGATTCTCATCATCAGTCAGCTATCTTTGCATACTCATAGTCAGTGTAATAGTTTATTAATGTATATGGTTCTTGAAATTGTTGGTTTACATTTTCAGTATGAATTCAATTTTTTTTTTCAACTTATGGTGTGGTTTTAAATATTGATTTGGGGATACATTACAAAAGCGGTAATGTTGAATTACTTTTTTAGGAGAGAGAAACTCTATAAATATTATAGAGTTTGTTCAGGTGCTGATGAATTATTAAATCACAGTTCTGATTTAGTGTTTAGATTTCTGTTTACGTATAGCTTTTTATTGAGTTTTGTTTTATACAGCTATATGGTTTCTGATTTACCAATTTCTATTTATTTTATTTAGACACAAATTTGTGTAAATTTCTGGATTTATCTTATCAGGTCTTTGTGATATAGATCTGTTGTGTTTTTTATGATTCTTTAAAGGAGTTGTGATTTTTGTGATTTCAATGGATCTTCTTTTTTTGGATTTTGTCTATGTCTTTGTATGTTTTTTGTGTTAATATTGGAAATGAGCACAATACTATTGTGTGGAACTTTTGGTTGAAATGACAAATTTGAAGATGTTAAAGTATTTAAAAAACATCTTTTAAACATCATGTCCTTGAAGAACCCGAAGTTACTGTTAAAACTTGAAATTGATTTTGATAATATCATGAAGAATGTCAGTCGAAACAGTAACCTAAATCCATAAAATAATAATGTAATTGATTTTCTTCCACGGTTTATGGACTGGATTTGGGATGCATTAATTAGCGTGGGTAGTGGACAAATGGAGGAACCATCAATATGATCATAAACATTATATACTTGAAGAACTAAAAGGAGAATTTCACGCAACAAAGAGGTAATGTGTGAAATCAAGACATGTTGATGCATTGTTTCATTAATGATAATTGTTTTAGTGATTCTATTATGAAATGAAAATAGATTGGGTTATCCATGTTACATAGGTTTCGTTTTGAGAATAGTAGTTGAAGGATTGAGATTATTTACAGAAGGTCGTGGTCCAAGAACATTGTGCATCTAATATCTTAAAATTTTCCTGACATTATATTTGCTATATTTTTCATTTGTTAATCTATTTATACCTTAAGATCTGATTTGATTTTACCTTATAGCTCAATTTGAAGGATGTAAATCGTGAATCTATCAACATTGTTAGGGAAGTTTCTAAGACACATAAAGCAATAGAGTGAGTTCTTTGTTCTTTTTAATTTCATTGTTAATCGATACTTCATTTTATATTCATCTTTATTTTGTGAAAGTGTCTTATGATAGTATATTGAATAAAACTATATCAAATTTAAAGTTGGAATTAGTTATCGCAAGGGTCGTGCAGGAGTCCATTATCAGCGGCTCTCCTTAATCTGAAGATTCAAATATGACAGACTCATCTGGAAGGAGAAAATATCGTATGGTTATAGGGATTAATACTACTTTTAGCAGCTGAAAAAGAAGAGATTCCATTCATGCTACATGGATGCCACAAGGTTAATGGCAACCCCCTGTTTTCTTTTCCTCTTAGCTTACGGATTATTCTTATGATATGTTAATTTTTTTGGAACATATATATCAATACTGTTTCTTCTGAACCTGCGAAAATAGGAGGCAGGAGAAGAAGATTAGAGGAAGAAAGGAGATTATTGTTCGTTTTGTTATTCGTCATAGGTGGGATTCTAATTTCATAAATGCTTATTTTGGACAAATAATCCCTTTCTTTAATTTCTTAAATGCTTATTTGGATAAATAAATCTTTTGTTTAATTTATTAAATTATTATTTGGACAACTAAACCATTTTTTTATAATGTCTATTATCTCAGCATGTTTAGTGGTTTCACCATTTTACATTTTAACTGCTGGTTAATTCACTAGCTCATTCGTGCCATATTGTGTACAACTACTAATGGTAGAAGTGTGGACACACAATGCATATGGAATGCCAAAATGGGATGATGACGCAGCATCAGTAAAACTGTCCTATATGCTGCAAATCAATGATCGACATGTAAAACCTAGAAAATATTAGACGAGGAGATCCAAACCACGCCCATGCCCGAGGAATACCATTATGAGGTTTCAGTCCCATGCAATGACTGCAATAATTAGTCAGAACAATACTGATTCAGTCCAGATGTTGTAATAATCAGTCAGAAAAATAAAACTTTCAAAGCTGTAACGTAAAATGAAGCGCACATAGTTATTGGGGAAAATATTGTGAATGAGGAGAATACTTATACTAATGAGGTTGTAAAGTCGAAGACGAATGGTGAAATAAATGAGGACGTAAATTTGAAGACAGATAGTGAAATATGTGAGTAAAAAGATCCAGAAGAAGATGAAAAAATGGTAGATTCAAGCCCATGGCATGAGTTAAATGAGGGAAATGTTGATGCTAAAGAAAATGTGAAGTCTGAGAAAATGATAGATACAAGCCCTCAATTTGTTTAGTTTTCGTAAATATGTTGACTTTCAACTAACTATGGTACCAGTCATAATTTTCAATCACCAATATTTGGAAGATACTCTTTCTATGTAACTACATATCTTACTGTGTAACAAATGTTTCCAGGTAACATCATATCTCTCTTACACTTAATGTGTTGTTAGTTTATTTTGGTAGCCTTGTATATCTAAACACAATTTTCTAATACCAAAAGAGAGCTTTAAATTCTAGGTAAACTACCAAGAAGAAGACAACATCCCTCATCCACCCATGTCAAATAGTGTATGTTCGACTGAAAGCTCACTGCCAATTACGGTACATCAAACGCCATCTCTCCTTCGTAGTCTCAACACTTTTGTATGATAGTGAAGTTGTGCTTAGTTTTGGTGAAATTAGTTTAAATATTGTCTCCCACTGTTGTGTTTGTTATTTTGTGTTATAGTTGATATTTAAAAGCCAATTTACTTTAGATTTTAGAGAATTTATTAGCTTTTGTTGCATTTTGATGGTTGTTGCATGTATTCTCCACATATCACAGTTAGTTTTGAGGCTATTGGTTGTTTTTTATATGTTAAATTAGATGAGAACAATTAAATTATTTTTGTAATCAACATTCTTTTTATAATGAATTACATATATATTTTTTTAATTCCAGGTACCCATTCACCAACATATTTTGGATCAGAGACACATAATCAATATGTTATTCTTATAGGTAGTTATTAGCAGCACTAACCATTGGAATTATTACTTCTTAGTTTGGTGTTATTTATAATCTAATTGGTTAATTTTTTTGGTCATTTATACATGATTTTTTTGTTTAGTTTTTATTGGTTTTAAAGAGATAATAGTACAGCCAATCAGACATTGGATTATTAATTGGTTGTAAAAGGTATGCCCATTCAACTATAAATTAGCATTCCTTTTAATTATTAGATGTTGAATTTTGTTTTGAACATCTATTTGTTTAGGATGCTATAAAGTTGTTAACATTGATATTTAAAAATGACTGATTTGGGTGTTCTGACTTTATGATAAAATTACAGATTTGCGATGCTTCTGATAAACGAGCAGAAATATGGAGTTGGTGAGCTTCCTGAATGTCATTGCTGGTGTGACTTTTAGTGTACACCTCGCTAGTAAACTAATGTAGACAAAGGATTCATTTCTCAACAACAAGCAGAAATACCAAGTAATTTCTACAAGATCCTTAGAATATTCTGAAAAAGTCTAGCAGTCAATGTGTGACAATGAGAGTTTCATAATACAATTAAATTATATATGGCATGATTTTGCATTTACAGTGTATAAATATTGAGGTTCACAAAAGAAGCAAAAGTCCACAGTACAAAATGTGATGGAAGTTATGTTGAATTTCTATTGTCGTGCTTCTATTCTCATCATATTCCAGCTCCTCATCGCTATCTTGCTTGATGGGTTGTTTAAGTAGACACTTTTGAGTAAGCAGTAACAACAAATTGTTCTCCTACTACAACCTATAGAGTAAAAAAACATAAGACATGAGGCTAAAGTAGGAAAAGCATAAGACAAATTGAACTCCTACTATAGCTTGAATACGTCATTTCTTTTAGTTTTTGTTCTGATTATAACTATATTTAGTTTTTGTATTGCTCAAATGGATCTATATTGTTGGATCTATAATGTTTGTTTATACATCAAATACTTTTTTTAATTTGTGAAAGATGTACTCGGTTATGTTTTTATCTAGACGAGCAACTCCATAATTAAACGTGAGCAAAATTACAACTTTCTAATTTTATTTTTGAATTCGGGTTAGTGTAAATATTTATAATTAATTCTAATTTTCCTTTCATGTTCGTAGTTAAATGTGAGCAACTGCGTAATTCAAATTTGACATGCATCTTATGTTGCGGCCAAAAACATGAGTTTCTATTTATTGAGTTTTCATCATATTAAGCATTTTTTCCAACTAAATGTTATATACAGTTTACAATATGGTATATAGTTGCCAACATGTTTTGGCAAACTTCACACAACACAAACACAATTAAGTATGACCCACTTGACAAGTCTAATCAACTACATGATTTTTTTGCCGTTTTGGAGTTACGAATTTTGGAAATTTTTGTCGTTTTACGATTTCGTATATTGGAATTTTTTTCCGTGCCTTCAGGCACGGGCATTCCGCTAGTGTGTGTGTGTGTGTGTGTGTGTGTCTATATATATATATATATATATATATATATATATATATATATATATATATATGTCACATGGAAAATTATATTAACTAAAATCTCATGTAATAGCTTATGGTATAAAATATATTATATCATGCCAGGTAGGTGATAGTTATGAGGATTTAGAGTATGGGCGAAGGTGATTAGTTAGGCGAGGTGTGACAACCCGCTATCCGAAATAAAGGGTGGCCAGCCCGATACCCCGATGAAACAGGAATCATGGATAGATACCATTCTCAGCATCACAATAATCATACAGAGTATCAGGAATAACCACACAATATTCCAGAAAACGGGTTATCAAAAATTTTAGTTTGTAATTTAAAGAAAACACTTTCAACAACCCATGATAGAAAAAGATGATGGAAACTCCCACAAACATATATGTGAAACACAATAGATAAGAAAGGACCGAATAAAGCGTCGGTCGATACAATCCATACAATATACAATAAGTTACAGGTGTTACATAATACATCAATTATACAATTACACCATTTGGGCCACACGCCCGAATAAAGACTGATCTTAGCTAGAAAACAATAATAGAGGCGTCTACACAAAATATCCCGTGATACCCGCAAAATGTCACGAGTCCTCATAAGACTCCGAGAAAAGAAAGTCATTATGGGAGACCTTGCGGTGGAACACCTGAACGAATATAGAAGATACATACACAACAAGAAAACGAAGAACCGGTCAGAGGCCGATTTTATATGATCACTAGATAAATGACAGGTATGAAAATAATGTACAGGTAAGCATGGATAATATCATAAAAAGAACTAGGACAGTTAAATGATTATTAAAATGAAATTCAATTATACAAAGAAATAAAAGTACTTATAAGCCTTTATTATCTTTGATCATTTTCAATTCCATCTTCTTTCCACTCCTTATCAGGAATGCATTTATCACCATGTGGTCTTTATGGCACTTATCTCAATAGTATGCTCTTTGTGGCATATACTTTGCTCTTTATGGCATTAATGTTCCATCGAGTCCAACTCAATAATAGAATAGTTATAAATATAAATATAACGATTCTAAGATCGCCCGTCCGGGTTTTCCCACTGTGCGCGTCCCTAAATAACCATTATCTGCCAGGGCCTAACATAAGACAACCTGGGATACTATCGCAATCGTCGGGAAGCGGCCATATGCCTGCGGGATAGTCAAGACCACACCCGGAATCTCCTACCCATCACAGAAACATATAAACAAGCACTCATATGGCCTAGGACTATCCACCCTGCATTCATTAGCCAGGGGGCTTCACCTCACGCACGGACTTCCCTTAAGATGGTATTTAGAGGGGTGTGTATCATCCATTTTTATTAATTTCCATTTTATAATTCAGTAAATTATGTTTTACTTTATCCATTTTACATTTTATCAAATGCATTATGGTATACTTCACATCACCATGATAACCTCGAAGAATATTAGACTCCCAAGGTATCTCTCCCAAATGTCCTTGCTTGGACTTTATAATAATCCTCAAATGAGATCTAGTTCGCATACAGTCCTAAAGTCTCCAAATTCGACCTTAAGATTTCCTAGACTCTTATTGGACTACCTAACAGAAGAAATGCCTAAACATTACTTTAAATCTCCCCTCTGACAGGAACCCTAGATGAACCCCTTCGAGTCTAGGGAGTCGTCCGAACTAAACTAAAAATCTAAGTCCCTATTTTTACTTCATTTAAGAAGGTTCCTATGTTCCTATGAAAAGAAGAAGTTAAGGACTGAAAATAAAATATTTGGGAAGAAAACAGGGGACCGGTCGACCGGTCCTAATACCGCGGTCGATCGCGTCTCAAGATTTGGCCTAAGAAGAAAAGCAGAAAGTCATTTCGGTAGGACCGATCGACCGGTTAGGGGACCGCGGTCGACCGCGCTATAATTTTAGTCCATTGAAAGAAATGCAGTGAACCTTCTCCCATAGACCAGGTCGACCGGTCTGCGAAACGCGCTCGATCGGTCTGAACAGACCTAGACCACGACTTCTTATTTTCAAGCAAATCCCAAAGCCAACTCATTTATTCTCACCAACATAACCTAAAGGCTACTACTAATACCATCAACATCAGCCATTATTCAACTATCCTTTAATGATTTAAACCCAACCAACATCCAAACCCTAAACTAGTAAACCATAAACAAATACATCATTCTCACACAAATCATTTATCTTAAACCATAAATAGCAAGTAGTAAACTTGCATCAAAGAAGAAAATGCAGATTTTCTTGGTGTGGGATCAAGAATCCTTCTCAAGTCTTCAATTCCCTTTCTTCTCTCTACTCTTTCTCTTTCTCTCTTTAGTTCTCTAAGTTTAGGAAAGACAATTTGGTGAATAGTGATTCACACAAGACATAAATCGTGCCTTTAGCCAAAAACACAATTCAATTGATAAATTATTGCGATAGAATAATACGCAATTGCATATTTAAGGCATAATCAATCAAAAATGCCCAAAATCTCAAAACACATAATGGCACAATTTCTGACTATCTCGCACGTTCCGGAATCAACTGCGGCCTCCAATTTATCATTTGGACATTTTATAAATAAATTTAAGTTCCGGTCTCATTATTAAGCCAAATATCATTTTAATTCATATGATATTAATAAGCATAACATAGCAATATTCACCCATAGTTATGGCATATATGCAAACTCATAGTGAATATTAACTTTTCTTCATAAAATTAACATTCAAATCATAACCCAACACTTATATCTAATTACCATACCTAGTAATTTATATAAAATACGTTCTCATAAGCGAGGGTTATTACATACTCCCCCCCTTATGAGGGAATTTTGTCCCCAAAATTCAGGCGTACCTTATAAGAAAATATGTGGATATTTCTCCCGCATCTTGTCCTCACGCTCCCACATTGATTCTTTCGCATTGTGGTGACTCCATTGAACTTTTACTAAGGGAACCACCCGAGACCTTAACTTGCGCTCCCTATACTCAAGAATAGCAACCGATTGTTCTTCATATGAAACATCCGGTTGCAAGTCGATATCTTCAAAAGGGATGTGCCAAAGGGCACCCTTACATCTTCTATACTTCTTCAAAGAGGAGACATGGAATACATCATGGATTTGTTGCAAAGGATCCGGTAAAGCAAGTTGATACGCTACGGGACCAACCTTTGCAATAACTGGGAAAGGTCCAACAAAACGCGGTGCAAGCTTTCCTTTCTTCCCGAAATGTTTAATGCCCTTTATTGGAGACACTCGCACCAATACTTGGTCTCCAACCTCTAACTCCATGTGTCTCCTACCCGCGTCGGCATAGCTCTTTTGACAGTCTTGGGCTATCCGAATGCGATTTCGAATAAGTTCAATCTTTGAAGAAGTGTCCTTGATCATTTCAGGTTTAAGGAATTTGTTATCACTCACTTCCAACCAACAACCAGGCGATCTACATGGTCGGCCATACAAAGCTTCATAAGGAGCCATTCCAATAGTAAATTGGTATGAGTTGTTATAAGCAAACTCAACCAATGGGAGGTATTGTTCCCAATCGCCCTTAAAATCAAGCATGCACATACGAAGCATATCCTCCAACATCTGGTTTACCCTTTCAGTTTGACCATCTGTTTGAGGATGATAGGAATAGCTTAACTTTAACTCGGTTCCCATGGCCTCTTGAAAACTTCGCCAAAAGTGGGACACAAATATTTTATCTCGGTCAGAAATAATATTTAAAGGTACCCCATGAAGTCTAATGATCTCCTCGATGAACAATTGGGCATAGCGAGCGGTATCATAATCCGTACGTACAGGCAAGAAGTGTGCCGACTTAGTCAAATGGTCGAAATCACCCAGATCGAATCGTGACCTCTCTGTGATCTAGGTAAGCCCGTAATGAAATCCATCGAAATGCTTTACCATTTCCATACTGGAATCTCCAGCGGTTGCAACAAACCTGTCGGTCGTTGGTGGTCAATCTTAACCAACTGACAAGTAGTGCATTGGGATACAAAATCCGAGATATCCCTCTTCATACCAGCCCACCAATACTGACGGCGCATATCTTGGTACATCTTGTCCCCACCTGGATGTACCGTAAACTTTGACCCGTGAGATTCCGCCATCACAGCTCGTCTCAAGGCTCCATCTTCGGGAACAATAAGCCTTCCATGGAAGCGTAGTCCACCCTCCGAACCAATCGAGTACGACTCCGCTCCCTCAGACAACAGTCGGTGTATATGGTCTTGACAACCTTTATCTCGTCCCTGGGCTTCCACAATTCTCGCTACAATCGTAGGAGTAACGGTCATCACGGAAATGAATGCTCTTACCCCTTCATTTTCCTGACTGAGCTCTCTCCACTTAGCTTTCCACACATTAGCTAAGTCTCCCTCGGGCCTCCTACTCAAGGCATCCGCTACTACGTTCGCCTTTCCAGGATGATAATGGATATCAAATTGGTAGTCCTTCACAAACTCCAACAAACGACGCTGACGCATATTCAAGTCCTTTTGGGAAAATAAATATTGTAGCGATTTATGGTCAGTGAAAAGACTAAACTTTTCCCCCAACAGATAATGCCTCCATATCTTCAAGGCAAAGACAACTGCGGCAAACTCTAAGTCATGCACCGGATAGTTCCTTTCGTGAGGCTTTAACTTACGAGAAGCGTAAGCAATAGCTTGTCTTTCTTGCTGAAGAACACCTCCTAACCCTTGAAGAGATGCATCGTTGAAGACTAGATATTCCAATCCCGATTTTGGCAATGAAAGGACTGGAGCCGAAGTTAATCTATCTTTGAGCTCATCAAATGCAGCTTGACATGAGCTGTCCCAAACAAATCTCACTCCCTTTCGGGTTAAATTCGTCAACGGACTAGTGATTTTTGAAAAACCCTTAATAAATCGATGGTAATAACCCGCCAAGCCCAAAAAACTACGAACCTCAGTAGGTGTCGTGGGCTGACCCCACTCTCTCACTGCAATCACCTTGCTAGGATCCACTGATACACCCTGGGATGACACCACATGACCTAGAAATTGAACTTCCTTCAACCAAAAGCCACATTTCTCAAACTTTGCATACAATTTGTGATCCCTCAATCTCTGTAGGACCAACCGTAAGTGAGTAGCATGGTCAGACTCCGTCTGAGAATATACTAGGATGTCATCGATGAATACAATAACAAACTGGTCAAGGAAATCCCGAAACACCCTATTCATAAGATCCATAAATATAGTAGGAGCATTGGTTAACCCAAAGGGCATAACCAAGAATTCATAGGATCCATAACGGGTTAGAAATGAAGTCTTGGATACATCTGACGCCCGTATCCTCAGTTGATGATACCCCGTCCTCAAATTGATTTTGGAGAAGTATGACACTCCCCTAAGTTGATCAAACAAATCATCGATGCGAGGTAAAGGGTATTTATTTCGGATGGTGACTTTATTCAACTCCCTATAGTCCACGCATAACCGGAGAGAATCGTCTCTCTTCTTCACAAACAATACCGGAGCACCCCATGGCGATGTGCTACGCCTAATAAAGCCCTGCTCCAATAGCTGCAGAATCTGATCTCTCAACTGCCTCATCTCCACAGGAGCCATTCGATACGGAGCTTTAGCAATCGGTCGAGTTCCCGGCATTAAATCAATCACAAACTCTATCTCCCGACTCGGAGGTAACCCAGGTATCTCCCGAAAAATATCTTCAAAGTCTTTAACAATCGGAAGAGAATTTAGTGGAACCACAACATCCCTAGATGCATCTTCCGCAATACAATATAAATAAGTACTCGTACTCCCTTCCATACAAGGCATAACAACCAGGAACATTTCTTGTCCCGGGACTGCAAAAACTATGCTTTTCCCATAACAATTTACAATCGCGCGGTATTTCACTAGCCAATCCATACCCAATATTACATCGTACCCGACCATATCAAGGACGAGCAATTCGGTCTCAAAACACAAGTTACCAAGATTAATCCCTATGTTTTTACAAACAAAGAAAATCAAGGAACCATCACCCATAGAAGATTCAACGCTAGTGAAGGTACTTTCAGCAGATTTTATCAAACATGTGGTCTGGGCAAAACCTCTAGAAATAAAGGAGTGTGTAGCACCCGTATCAAATAGTACTCGACCCATATGCCCATATATGAGAAACTTACCCTCGATTGCTGGCGGTGCCGGAGGAGCTGGAGGAAGCATAGCCTCCTGAATATGGTAAACCCGTCCATACTGCAATTGCCCCTACTGAGGAGGAGCAATCGGATTAGGCGCCTGCGGAAGAAACTGTACATACGGTTGTTGTGGAGCCCTAGGAAGATGCCCTCCAACCAGCTGAGGACACGCCCTTTTATAAAGGCCCAACTCTCCACACTGAAAACATTTATTAGCCGCATTCTCCTGATTCCTACCTTGATTGTTTTGAAATTGTCCTGCACCCCGGCCCTGCTGGCCCCTACCTCCATTTCCACCTCTACCTCCCTGATGTTGTTGTTATTATTATTGTCCGCCTTGACCCGACCTATTATTATTATTATTGTTGTTGTTGCCACCAACATTAAACCCACCGAAACGTTGACGCTTGGACAAATCCCCTTGCCGAGGATCCCTCTCTTTCTGCTTGTTCCCCGAGGATTTGGATGAGGAAGATGTTCCCCCTCCGCTCCCATTTCCTCCCGGTTTCACCACTTGCCCCATTGCTGCAGCCCTCCTATTGTTTTGCACAAATAATCTATTCCCTTGACAGTGAAGTAAAGCAGCATTCAACACGTCCCCAAAGGTTACCAAAGATAGATTTCCAAGCAAATGTTGTTTTATTCGCCAGTGCAAACCTCCTACAAATCTGGAGATCCTCTTCTCTTCCGGAGTCACTTCATCCGGTATAAAGCTTGCTAATCGAGTAAACTCTTCTTCGTATTCGGCAACCGATCTCTCCCCCTGTATAAAATCTTTAAGCTTCCTCTGCATCTCCCTTTGAACTGCGGGAGGGAAATACTTTCCATCAAACAAAGACCAGAAATTGTTGATTGACATTGTATCCCTTTGTTCGGGTGTCGTCATTGACTCCCACCAGTGTAAGGCTGATCCGACAAGCTTAAAGGTAACAAGGATTTGCTTTTTCTCCTCACTACATTCCACCATCCTAAGATGGCGCTGCATGTCCTTCTTCCACTAGTTTGACTTTATAACGTCCGAACCTCCCTCAAATTCTGGGGGATGACCCTTTAGGAAAGACTCTCTTACCCGTTCCCACTAAGAAGGTCCCGTAGGAACTAGTGCTTCTTGTCCCCTCACTTGAGCTTGAGGAAATTATTGTGCCACTGCAGTCATCGCTCCATTAACAACTTGGGCCACGATATTTTCCACATCAGCGGCACTGATATTTCCCGGTGGCGGCGGTGGAGGACCAACCTCATCCTCGACAACCCTATTGCGTCTAGCGGGACGTCCTCTCTTTGGAGGCATCTGAGATAGAGAAGAGATAGAATTAGAATATTATATAAAACAATCTATCTAGCAGAAGATCGCATACATAAGCAGCAAAACAATCCTAACATTAAGCTCTATTTCAAAGAACGCTACGGTAGAACGTGACAAGTCCGCATAGATCCTAAAGACTCTAGAACCTGATGCTCTGATACCATCTGTGACAACCCGCTATCCGAAATAAAGGGTGGCCAGACCGATACCCCGATGAAACAGGAATCATGGATAGATACCATTCTCAGCATCACAATAATCATACAGAGTATCAGGAATAACCACACAATATTCCAGAAAACGGGTTATCAAAAATTTTAGTTTGTAATTTAAAGAAAACACTTTCAACAACCCATGATAGAAAAAGATGATGGAAACTCCCACAAACATATATGTGAAATACAATAGATAAGAAAGGACCGAATAAAGCGTCGGTCGATACAATCCATACAATATACAATAAGTTATAGGTGTTACATAATACATCAATTATACAATTACACCATTTGGGCCTCACGCCCGAATAAATACTGATCTTAGCTAGAAAACAATAATAGAGGCGTCTACACAAAATATCCCGTGATACCCGCAAAATGTCACGGCTCCTCATAAGACTCCAAGAAAAGAAAGTCATTACGGGCGACCTTGCGGCGGAACACCTGAACGAATATAGAAGATACATACACAACAAGAAAATGAAGAACCGGTCAGAGGCCGGTTTTATATGATCACTACATAAATGACAGGTATGACAATAATGTACATGTAAGCATGGATAATATCATAAAAAGAACTAAGATTGTTAAATGATTATTAAAATGAAATTCAATTATACAAAGAAATAAAAGTACTTATAAGCCTTTATTATCTTTGATCATTTTCAATTCCATCTTCTTTCCATTCCTTATCAGGAATGCATTTATCACCATGTGGTCTTTATGGCACTTATCTCAATAGTATGCTCTTTTTGGCATATACTTTGCTCTTTATGGCATTAATGTTCCATCTAGTCCAACTCGATAATAGAATAGTTATAAATATAAATATAACGATTCTAAGACCGCCCGTCCGGGTTTCCCTACTGTGCGCGTCCCTAAATAACCATCATCTTCCAGGGCCTAACATAAGACAACCTGGGATCCTATCGCAATCATCGGGAAGCGGCCATATGCCTGCGGGATAGTCAAGACCACACCCGGAATCTCCTACCCATCACAGAAACATATAAACAAGCGCTCATATGGCCTAGGACTATCCACCCTACATTCATTAGCCAGGGGGCTTCACCTCACGCACGGACTTCCCTTAAGATGGTATTTAGAGGGGTGTGTATCATCCATTTTTATTAATTTCCATTTTATAATTCAGTAAATTATGTTTTACTTTATGCATTTTACATTTTATCAAATGCATTATGGTATACTTCACATCACCATGATAACCTCGAAGAATATTAGACTCCCAAGGTATCTCTCCCAAATGTCCTTGCTTGGACTTTATAATAATCCTCAAATGAGATCTAGTTCTCATACACTCCTAAACTCTCCAAATTCGACCTTAATATTTCCTAGACTCTTATTGGACTACCTAACAGAAGAAATGCCTAAACATTACTTTAAATCTCCCCTCTGACAGGAACCCTAGATGAACCCCTTCGAGTCTAGGGAGTCGTCCGAACTCAACTAATACTCTAAGTCCCTATTTTTACTTCATTTAAGAAGGTCCCTATGTTACTATGAAAAGAAGAAGTTAAGGACTGAAAATAAAATATTTGGGAAGAAAACAGGGGACCGGTCGACCGGTCCTAATACCGCGGTCGACCGCGTCTCAAGATTTGGACTAAGAAGAAAAGCAGAAAGTCATTTCGGCAGGACCGGTTGACCGCGCTATAATTTTAGGCCTTTGAAAGAAATGCAGTGAACCCTCTCCCGTAGACCCGGTCGACCGGTCTGCAAAACGCGGTCGACCGGTCTGAACAAACCTAGACCACGACTTCCTATTTTCAAGCAAATCCCAAACCCAACTCATTTATTCTCACCAACACAACCTAAATGCTACTACTAGTACCATCAACATCATCCATCATTCAACTATCCTTTAATGATTTAAACCCAACCAACATCCAAACCCTAAACTAGTAAACCATAAACAAATACATCATTCTCACACAAATCATTTATCTTAAACCATAAATAGCAAGTAGTAAACTTGCATCAAAGAAGAAAATGCAGATTTTCTTGGTGTGGGATCAAGAATCCTTCTCAAGTCTTCAATTCCCTTTCTTCTCTCTACTCTTTCTCTTTCTCTCTTTAGTTCTCTAGGTTTAGGAAAGACAATTTGGTGAATAGTGATTCACACAAGACATAAATCGTGCCTTTAGCCAAAAACCCAATTCAATTGGTAAATTATTGCGATAGAATAATATGCAATTGCATATTTAAGGCATAATCAGTCAAAAATGGCCAAAATCTCAAAACACATAATGGCACAATTTCTGAGTATCTCGCACGTTCCGGAATCAACTGCGGCCTCCAATTTATCATTTGGACATTTTATAAATAAATTTAAGTTCCGGTCTCATTATTAAGCCAAATATCATTTTAATTCATATGATATTAATAAGCATAACATAGCAATATTCACCCATAGTTATGGCATATATGCAAACTCATAGTGAATATTAACTTTTCTTCATAAAATTAACATTCAAATCATAACCCAACACTTATATCTAATTACCATACCTAGTAATTTATATAAAATACATTCTCATAAGCGAGGGTTATTACACGAGGTAGCTAAACTAGGTTGTTTAAAAAGGTATGAAAGAGGCGTGCAATATTAGAAGAGGGGTGAGGTGTATCTCATGGGAGTGAGATACTAGTTTTAATATGATATATTTCATATTTTAAAATATGGCATGTGATGCACTTGATGAATATTTTCAAAACTCGGGCTCTGACCCATTTCTCTATTTTTCCCTCTCTTGATACATATGTATATATATATATATAGTTGTTCATACACAGGGATGCCTGGATGATGATTCCTTCAAGTTAGACATTTGCTGCAACAGCTGTGGATGCTAGCAGGTTTTTGTAGACGCTTCTATGTTTGAGATCTATATAAGTGGTTTTGTAAAAGTACTTGGGCCGATAGCCCAACTATATTTATTTATTATTTTATCGCATTTTGATTTGCGGCTATTCGATTTGGTTGTATTATGTTGTACCGAGAGTTCGATTATTTTATTTCATTTCAGTTGTCATATATAAACTGTTGTGATGGTTTTAATTTGAATGGTTTGGTAAAAAAAGATATTAGTTAAATAAAAATTTTGACACCGGCCTAATAAGTTATTAGTAATTAAATTGGTTTTCGATAGTGATGCTGAGAATGAACCGTATGAGATTTTTGTCTTAAATCTGGTAAATGATTGATCACCCTATATTTTATTAGGTGGGGTGTCACAGATGGTATCAGAGTATCAGGTTCTAGTGTCCTTAGGATTCTGTGCGGGCATACTATGCTTCCAATGTTGCTTTTTATTTGATATAGAGCCTTATGATTAGGATTGTTGATTTCTATGGTGGAATTTCGTTCTCCTGCTATTATGTAAGACATTAGTAAATCTTTTGCGTGGTCGTTCGAGATTCCTGTGCTGATTGATGAAGGGTGACCAGGGAAGGCTGTGATGAGGGCAGCAGGAGGTGGGGCTTATATGGAGATATAAGTTGAAGTCGGGGATGAGGACCGCAGCAGAGGTCACTCCCGTTGTGTCATTTTTATGGATTGCTACAACGACTACTAAAGTATAGTAGTTATATTTATTCAAGTACCACTATAGTAGAGAGCGGTGATAAACTTGAATTACCCAGTGAAGTTAAATTGGGAAAAAGTTTGGAAAGGTCTTTGATAAGGACCATATGTTGAAGTTTAAGGATGCGAAGGCCGTGTAGCGTCATTCAGTGGAAGTAGAAGGCTCAGAAGCTTTGTCTTAGAGCAGGGTATAGGAATGCCCAGATGTGAAAATTTGAGGAAAATTTTTCACTCATTTGATCAATGTCGAAATAGTGGGAATGGTGGTCATTATATTTGGGGGAGCAGGATGTTTTGCTCGTAGAGGCATCTTACGGATGGTTTTAACCGCGAGTTCCTTTGATTGATCATGAATGAAGAGAATGCAGTTTCTGAATTATTCACATAAGGATTGGTCACAGGCCGACAATGAATAAATAATGTTATGGAGAAGTGAACTTTATACCGCATTAAGGTAGGTACAATGAAGAAAGAGTCCTTCAATGGAAAGATAGGCTCACTGGTAAGTATTACTAATGCTTATGGAGATTTTATCTGGGCTTCTTATATATATGAGGGCAATTTCATACCTCTTATATAGGGAATGTTGATGCTTCCATAAGAGTGGATCTGTATGAGTTAAAGAATTAAGTTCGAGGGTAAAGACTGAAGATGTAGGTGTTCATGAAACCCCACAGGTGGGCATCCGCTCGAGGATTCATTGAAATAGGGAATTTGAGGTCGATGGTGGGTTTTGTTTTGCCAGGAGAGGCTAAGGGAGCTATAAAGGTGATTGTCAGGATCGAGGCTATAATGTCCAAGATACTGATAACCTTAATATGGTCAGGATAGCCAGAGATAAGGAAAGTGGTTATGTAGAGCGTAAAACCACACAGCTAGTCCTTGCCCAATAGGAGTTAAAGGACATGAGTAGGGTTCCTAGATGGGTAATTGATTAAAGTAGTTTTTGGTTCGGTTAAGGCAAGTGTACTATGTCTTAGGAATATTTAGAGCGGTCAAGGAGATTGGCAAAATTGTTAGTCCGAGTTCACCTCGGGTGAATGAGGTATATTTTGTGTTGTAAGATTGAGTCTCAATATTTTGTTAACCGTAGATTCGTGTGCGTGATTCGAGTTTACTGTAGTATCAGTAACATTATATAGTGTATATCTATATTTTTTTTGCTGTAGCTGGGTTCTATTTTCTTCATTCTTTATGAAAATGGGTGTTAGTATTTTGAGCTCACATTTGGTTTGCACTGCTTGTTTTGTATGTGTTATACGGGTATAGTATTAATTAGAGTATAATATGTTTTTGATTGATCGGAGCGATAGCATGATAATAATTTCAAGGCTATCGTATCTGCAGTTCTAGGGTGGAACTGGTTGTCTTTCCGATATCTCACCTGGATGCAGGTTGAGCTCCCCATTTATTATTCATTTAGATGGAACTTTGATAAGTAGATGTTTCACTACCTTAACTTGATTTCATGGGAACCTTATAGATATGATCTAAGGTATGCAGGATTTATTATTTTACATGTGTTACGCTGACATACCTCCACAACTGACAAAGCTAAGTATTAGTGTATCGGAGGGGTTCCTTGTTTGGATTTCGCTTGCGAGACACTCCACGTAGAAAACTTAACGACTTTGGGAGTGGAGTGATGTTAATGTATGCTAGGATGTTGGTTTTGGATGATAAACTAGTTGAGAGCCATGTGATGATTAGGGGCTAATGAAAGTAGATGTACTGTGGAAAAGAACTAGAATATTTTTCTCACCGCAAGTATGTGGGTGAGGAGAGGTAAAGGAAATCGATTTGAATATTATTGCCAGTCCTTGAATAGAAAGAAAATTCTGAGGAAATATGTTTTGGGTATGACATTCGTAGCACTTGTGCAGAGTATAGGTTCCCCGATTAGATAGACTTTCCATTTCGCCAAGATGGAAGGACATAGTGGTAGAAGCGTGTTAGTAGGTTAGTGAGGTAGGATTTAAACTTCCCAGTTGTGTGCCTTAGGCCATTATATCTTGATGATCAATAATGTAAGGAAGTAGTGTAAATGGAGGGTTCCTTGTTTGGATTTCGCTTTGCGAGATGTCCCACTCACGAAACTGAGCTAATGTTAGGAGTTAGGAAAGGCCTTGGCGGTTAGGGATATAGTTAGTATAGTACTCATTTTATATGTGTAGGAAAACACATCGATCTTAGGAATACCATGAATTAAGGCCAATGGGTCAAGTGGTGCTATTATAGGAAGATTGTAGTGAGTTAACCACAAGAAGATTGGTGGGTTAACCTTGAGAAGGATTAGAATTCCAGATATAAGAAGAATTGAATTTCGAGTTATTTGGGTTAGGAATACCTAGGTGTTAGTACCAAGCCGAGAAAATGAGGCCCATTTTAGAGAGAGTGTCACATGTATGACGTTTGCAATAGTTGCGCCGATGTGCACGGATTAAAGGGTGTGTGGGCACCTTGGTAAGTTAGTTTTATATATCGTCAGAAATAGAAGGGATGTAGTATATTAAGCTGGAGAATATGCTATGGGGAAGGTGATGAATTAAACGTCATAGGAGGTACGCGATAACCTTAATATAGGTGCAATAAGAGTTAGCACACCTAAGATAAGCAATAAAACTAACGGGAGTAGTCAAACACTAGTGTAGTTTCCTTCTTAGGAAAATTCAATGTTCTGATGTAGATGAACGAACACTTAAAGTGAGGCCTTTTTGATAAAATCCATACGTTAGAGTTCCAAATATAGGCTCGTTTTCTTTATATGCGGTTATAGAAGCACTAGGTGCGATCTGTCGTTGTTAGAGTTGATTTTACGATCGAGGTAGTGTTTCACCTTAAAGATTTTGTTATTCTTGTTGTAAACCTAGTACGTTAGAGTATAAGTCTTGAGATAGGTGGTACATGGTAGGGTACCATTGTCTAGTACCATTTGACTTCGATGTACTAGGACGTAATGTATTTTGCAATCCTAGGTGGGTGGTACAGGTTGTATCCAAAATTCGGGGATGAAATTACTTTGTAGGGGGGGGGGGGGGGAGTAAGTAATACCCATACATTTATAGGATTATTAAATTACATAAGTGGGAATAATTTAGTAATTATTGGATTAATGTGAATAGAAAACTCTGGATTAATAAGTGCTAGATTATCCCGTGTGTGTCGCATTTACTTTGGGGACTGAGTAAATGAATTAGAATATTTATATGTCATGTCGCAGTTGGGTTAAGTGACGAGAAATTGTTTACGTTATATGAAACGCCTGTAGAGAAGTGTCAGGTACGACTAGTGAATTTTATTTAGGTAACTTGGATGGATATTTCAAGTGCATGGTTGGTTTTGGAATGTCTGAGATAGTCAGAATAGAGTATCCAAGGGTAGTGTTTGGGTTCCGAGAACCTTTGGACTAGTAAGGACTTGTAATTGTGTAAAAGAGTCATTTTTGGGTTTAATAGGAGATAAACTATTTTTCTTTCTCATAAGGCACGAGAGAGTTAGAGAAAGGAAAGAAAAGAGAGAAAAGAGGAAAGAAAGAAAGGAAGAAGGAAAAGAGAAGAGAAAAATGGATTCTAGGCCAAACTATGCGGGATTCAACTTGAGGTCGTCAGATTTCATCTACGAGGCAAGTATTTACTTGCTTTATTCATTTGAGTGTGTATCTCATATTATAGTTGGTAAACTAGATAAATTTTGGGTTAGAAACCTTAAAATAAGTTTGGGAAAATTAGATTTAGAGTTAACAAATTGATGTGTTGGTAACTCCTTATGTATTCTAGTGTTAAAAGTATGTTAAGGGTGTGTATCTATTAATTGAAAGGGGAGAAATGATAAACTAGGGTTTTAAATGGCTTTAAGGTTTAAATCAAAGAGAAATGATTTCATACCACAAATTAATTGATGTGTTAATTGCAAAACATAGATTAGATGTTTATAGAGTTGTTGGTTGGGATTAGAAAGAAAAAAATGGAGATTGGGATGATAGTTGGGTTTTGGAGATGTTAGAAAACCTGAGCAAATTTTTGGATTCGAACCAGTTGAATCGATTCGGATAGGTCGAATTGATTCGGTCCTGGTTGATTTTTGAGGTTTTCTCTTTTAAGTTAAGGGAAATTAAATACTATTATTTGGAGATTATTATAGGGGATTCTAGATATGATATTAGGAGTCTTTGATGATGGTATTGAGGGTGAGTAAACCTTAGGATGAAAGAGGGAACCTCAGATTAATTTAGTGTATGATCCAGGGTATGGATTTAATGAATGCTTAAGAAGAGAGACATTTGAGATAATCATTCGGCAAGCGTGTATAGATATATTTATGTGGTTAGAATAAATATGGGCCGATCAAAATTGCGAAAATCCTAGGATGCGATTAGGATGCAATTTAGGATATGATCTAAGGAAAATTGAGCGGTTATCCGATATGTCTATTGATGACTATTGTTATTAGTGATGAGATACCTATGTAATTAAGATAACTACTTCGGATACCTATATATTATTACGAATGGGAACATTCGGGATATTGTCTGTCGCTATAAGAGTTTGGCAATTATAGCCAAGGTATATTGAGGGGTTGATATGTTATATATACGGGAGTTGTTACAGTATATATATGATTTGAGATGAATATAAATAAATTTGTATGTGATTTGTATATTTTGTATTTTAGAGGCTGGTTCCACGATCATAGGGATATATAGCCATATTATATTTATATATCGCTAGTGCTATCCAGGGAGGTTGCGCGATGTCGTTGAATCCCCTAGTTTGCGTAGAAGGGAGAGTATATCCGCAGGTCATATCGTCCCGCATATGGGTGCGATATTTTTATCCCACTCTCGGTAGGAAATATGACCGCCTACACCATTTTATAGTGTTACCATGATCATGAGAGAGTCTTACTTAGTACTGGGGTTAATTTGACTACGCCCGGATGATGATAGCTCGTCGAGACCGCATCCTCGAGTTATAGCTCGGCGGGATGGTTATTATACTTATGATCGTAAAAAAGGTATAAATATACTCATTGCTTGTAGTATATTACTTGTATGTGAAGTTCAGTGATAACTTTGCTTTTTGTATTTGTCGTTGTTGTTGAAAGCCAAGTTAGTCAAAAATCTCAAATACCTACAAAATATAACAACTCAAGTGTAGAGGTAAGTAAGGGTATCAATCCACTTTCAAGGTTGTAAAGCAAAGGTAACAAAATTGTAATTCACTTTTTATTTTCCTTTTGTGCTTTTTCACTTTTTCTATTTTTTTAGCTTTTTCAATATTAAAAAAGTAGGGTGAGGTGATGATTTAAAATAAACTAAAATAAGATGAAAATAACTAACTAGAAAGTGACTAAACTGAAAACAAAGTCTAACACTAAAATAAGAGATAAAGTGAGGTAAATAATTGTGAGAACAATCAAGGAATGGTATTATACCACAAATTTTAACTATTCTAATTAATTAATTTAATTAATTGAATTATCCCAAATTAATATCAAACTTACATATCAACTCTCGTTGCAAATGTAATTTTAATAGTAACCTTTTAGAAAATTAAGTTTAACACCCCACAACTCTAGAAAATAGATCCACACTCCTTTTAATTAATCACCTGCAAGGATCAATCAATTAAAATTTATGTCAATCTTAGAAAATAAATTTAGAGTTGAAATTCAAGTTATAATACCCCACTTATGAAACCCCTATCTGTAGTTCGAATCTAAAATGGGTATTATAACTAGAATTTCGATTTTCTCGCGAAAATCATTTACTCTCTCTCGAGGCGTAAATTTAAAGGTGAGGGATCAAAATTAATATTCAAAGGGAATTTTCAATTAATCAAACTAATTAAATTAAAATAACATCAAATAAGGGTTTCCCCCCACCCCTTGAAAGGAGATTTAGCCTAACATGATATTAAACATAATGAACAAATAATCAAAGGCATAAATAATAAAAGAGTGGAGAAAGAGAATAAATCTTCAACAAGTCTCCTTGAAATTGGCAATTTGAACTCTATCATCTTCCATACAATTCAATTACTCACAATTAAATCTCACCAAATCTCTAAAAAAAAAAAAAACTATTTACAAAATGGTGTTTATCTCTCTACAATTCTCTCTCTATAAAAATCCTATCTAAAAACTCTTTTTTTTTTAATCTAAACTAAAAATTACAAAATAAAAATAAAAAGGATAGTGGATGAACTCATAATGGGCAATTAAATAATAAAAGAGATTAGCTAAAAATGCAAATCCTAACATTATAAAATTGTACATTAGAACTCATCCAAAGAAATAAATTATAGATCATTAATTTATATTGAGATAATTGCTAAAAATGCAAAATCTCAACATAAAGGAATGAGTTAGAATTTACCTCCCATAAGGGATGAATTCAACTACATCAATCTATTTTGAAATAATTGCTAAAAATGCAAAAAATCATTATGGAGGGGTGGGGTTGAATTTATCCTAGAGATAAATTTCACTACACACCTCTATATTGAGATATTTACTAAAAATGCAAATACTCTCTAAAGAGGAGTGTAGAGAAATTTATCACACAAAGCTTAAAAACTAATTTGGAGATCCCTTTGAAAATAGCCCAAGTCTTCAATTTATACATGACAAACATGGAGTTAGGGGAAAATTGGGTAGAACAAAGGTGCACATGGGGTGAGTGAGGTGATAAAATCTGATGGGTTTTGAAAGGTTCAAGTGGAGTGGTTTGTTTGGGGGTATTTTAGGAATAAAGGGTAAAAAAGGATTAAATGGGTTTTATACATGTGGGTTTTATTTGTCTTTGAGTTGTTGGTTTTTGTTTGGTGACATTGGTAGGAGGCTTAAAATCGTGGCTTATCATTTGGGATAAATGGGTATAACTGTTTTGGAACCGGGTAAGGGTATATGGGTTTGACGGATTTGGGTTCAGGTCGCCGGGGGTTTCTTGGGTCGCCGCCGGAGTTGGAGATGGTGCTTACCATGATTGTCGCCGGAGCTGGCCGACGGGTTCTGGCGCGGGTTAGAGTCTTCGGGCCATAGGGGCATCGTCGGACTAAGGGTCCGCGACTGGTCGTTGCTGACGGGTAGGGACAGGGTCGGCGGGATTCCGAAGTGGGTCACCGTCGGTTGTGGTCCGACGGGACAGAGGGGCTGCGCCGGATTTCGAACGGTGTCGGTAGGTGGCTGGGGAGAGTTTTTCCAGACAGATTCGCCGGCGCAGATCGGTGGCGACGGTAGGAGGTTGGTTCGGGTGGTGTGGTCTGCAGGTGAGGATATGGGTTGATGGAAATTACTGGTGGGGGTTAATGGTGAGAGAATGAGGAGAGAGAGATATGTGATTTGTTGGTTATGGTGGTATGTGGGTTAGCAGGAGAGAGAGAGTGAGGTTAGGAAGAAGATGATGTGGGCTAGATAGGGTGTATGAGGGTGTAGGGTAATTGGTGTGGATGAGGGTTTGTGTTGTTTGTAGGTGTAGGATAGTGTGTGGTAGGGTGTAGGGGAATAAGGTGGGGATGAATGAGGTGTTAGGGTGTGTTTGGTAGTGTGTAGGTTTTACGGTGTGTGTGTTTAAGTTGGCCCTTAAAAGTAACACTAATAAAATAAAATTAAAACTAATAAAACTAAAAATTTAACAAATAAAAATCTAAAAAAATAAAAATCCTACTTCTAATAATAAAATAAAGATTAAATTAAAAATGAAACTAAAAAGAGAAATAAAATAAAAATAAAAATAAAATATAATAAAAGTAAAACTAAAATTCTAATTAAATGTAAAATCAAATAAAACTAATAAATGAAATCCTAAAAAAATCTAATCCTAATAAAAATAAAACTAATAAAAAATAAAAAATAAAGATGAAATAAAAATATACTAATAAAATATAAAAATAGTAAATAAAACCTAAAAATCCTAAATAAATCTAAAATAAATCTTAAAAATAAAAATGACTCAAACTAAAAATCCAAAAATTGATAAAAAGACATAAACAAAACACACACGGGGTTTAGGGTAGGTTTAGGCTAGGCGAGGGTAGGTTAGGTTTACAGGATAAGGGAATTTACTCCATTTTAACTGCAAATTTTCTGGAAATATAGCTTTTGATGCCGCAACTGCAATTAAGCCTGCATATTGAACAATTAAGGGCATAAGACCCATTTTGTCGAGAATTAGCAACTAAAGTACGTCTATTCGGGGTATAAAATGTAAAGTTTTGGGTGCTTATCATTGAGATATCATATAACCTTAATTGGTGTAAGCGTAAAATGAATAAGATGTTATTCTTCTTCCGGTGAATTTATACCCGAATCTATTCAAATGTGAACCATAGGTTCTAGTGAGAACTATATGGTATATTATAGGTTAAAGTGAAAAATGGTATGTTAAGCTAGTGAAAATCATGGAATATGAATGACAAAGTTATATATACAGAAATGAGAAATATATATATATATATATATATATATATATCACATGGATAATTATATTAACTAAAAGCTCATGTAATAACTTATGGCATAAAATATATTATATCATGCCACGTAGGTGATAGTTGTGAGGATTTAGAGGATGGACAAAGGTGATTAGTTAGGCGGGCTAGCTCAACTAGGTTGTTTAAAAAGGTATTCACTAGGTGTGAACTATTAGAAGAGGGGTGAGGTGTATCTCATGGGAGTGCGGTACCAGTTTTAATATGAGATATTTCATATTTTAAAATATGGCATGTGATGCACTTGATGAATATTTTAAAAACTCAAGCTCTGACCCGTTTATCTATTTTTCCCTCTCTTGCTATATATGTATATATAAATATAGGTGTCCAGACACAGGGACGCCTGGATGATGATTCCTTCGAGTCAGACATTTTCTGTAACAGCTGTGGATGCAAGCAGGTTTACTACAGACACTTCTATCTTTGAGATCTAGATAGGTGGTTTTGTAAAATCACTCGGGCCGATAGCCCAATTGTATTTATTTATTCTTTTATCGCATTTTTATTTGAGGCTATTCAATTTGGTTCTATTATGTTGTACCGAGAGTTCAGTTATTTTATTTCATTCCAGTTGTCATATATAAACTTTTGTGATGGTTTTAATTTGAATGGTTTGGTAAGAAAAGATTAGTTAAATAAAATTTTTGACACCAGCCTAATAAGTTATTAGCAATTAAATTGGTTTTCGACAATGATGCTGAGAATGAACCATATGAGATTCATGTTTTAAATATGGTGAAGGATTCAACTCCCGATATTTTATTAGGCGTGGTGTCACAACTAGTTGTGAAGCCAACCCCATGCGAATGAATCTTAAAACATACTTTTGACATACTAGCCTTACACATGTTGATCTGAATGACCAACCCTTCACACTTGTTGAACAATCAGTTGTGAACCTTACGCAACGTATGTGAGCGTGCTACCTATGGCAAGTCATGATACTAGGCTTCCTTCCTTAGATATAAATTCAATATTTTTTCTCTTTCTACAAGTGCTAGGGGTGATGATCTAACCTGTTAATGTTGATAATTTTACCGAGTGACGAACTTAAATTTTATTTTTTACCTGACACCGCACTATGTGATTCGGTATCACCCTTATCACTAAAGATAACCGATTGAACACATCTAGTCCTTTAATCAGCTTAAAGTTAAAGCTACCATGCTATGTTATGTATTTTCTATTTTTGCATTTCTCAATCAATATCAATCCTATGGGGAATGCTGAAAATATATTCGTTTCCCTATCGGACTTTACCTAAGTGCTTTTAACACAAACATACATAGAGAGTATAATCGAGCATCTCACCCATTCATAAGTGTTATCTAGTACACTAATGCAACATTTCCAACCTCCCATGATCTAATCACCCATGTAGTTCATTAACTTCTTATAATATATACTTTGATCCCTTTTTCCTCCCGACTCAAGTAACCGCACTAAGACATATACTAAACCTAAGATATATCACACATTCGAGAATCATTACTTTGATAACCTCGCAAGGAAGTTATGTAACTATTAGAAGTAAGCCTTTAAAATTTACAAGATTATACTACGTATGAATAATCAATGACCATCAATGGTATCGTCCTAACCGTCTAAGTCCAGTCATTTGAAATTCTTTTGTAACACTTTTGCATTCGATCAATTTATTTAACATCTCTTAACTAGACAATAAACCTTATTCTAAAATTTCAAAAATTTCCACATAGCAGACCATTATACATTTACATCGAATTTAACTTAACATTCTTGGTTCAAATGAATCTGAAATCACTCAAAAACATTACTATAAGTACCCTTTTATGTTAAACCACACTCGTACATTATGCACTTTTTTTTCTTCTTAGGATTAACTTATCTTAGTCTCCTCAATAACCAACACTCATTTGAATAACTAGTCACTAATATTTGCAATTTACTAATACGAACTATTATTGCACATCTCCACACTATACTTAATGCATGTCAATTTTTTACCCCAATTTTTCAATAGTGAGAACTTTACACAATGCGCTTTTTCCTAAAATTTTGACTATTTATTATTTAATACTTACAGGTTTTACATCTTAATCCTATAAATATACCTCTAAACCTTCACTACAAATCACCAAGATAAGCACAAGTTTGTGTCATCCTACTTGAGATTGATAAAGAGAGAAACCAAGTCCCTTAGACCCCTTTCCATATATGCTAAATTCATACCCAAATCTGCATTGAGGCAAAGCTTCAAACCTAAAACTCCTGTGAACTAAATTGTCAATATCCAATCTCTCTTTTGACAAATTCTAAACCCATTAACCATTTTATTTAAAGATTCAAATCCCATACCGTTTATCACAAGATATAAAATCCAACATTAAATCATTAAGATTTATAGAATAAGAAGTCAAAATCGATTTTTAAAAAGAGAAAAAATTCAAACCCCAAAAGACGCTTGGCATTCAAAGATATTGAGACAAAAATATCTCTAAAACCAAGATACCCAAAAATCATTTGTGCTCGGAGATTCAAACACTAATCTTTAGAGTAAACGAAGATCTAATGGCATTAACTTAGTAAATTCAGATGACAAACCACACTAATTTTTAATTCGTTTTACACTATAAGAAGAAACTATGTGATTATTACATAAAAAAGTAAAACATACATTAAAACTAAAAAGACAATTCTTAGGAAAAATCCCTTTCGAGGCAAAACATTTTCTTATTCAATTTATAAAATTTACTAATCATAACTTACAAATTCTACAAAGGATTAACAGTTTTTTGACTAATCTCTCACCGGTGACCTTCATCTTCCTTCAGCAATCGTCCCTGCAAGAATCAAAATAATGACAGTGGAGATTCCTTCTCCATAAGATGTAATTCAGGTATAAAATTATGTGAGGGTTTTGAAGTGGATTCACAAATATATAGGGAGGTTATATGCGTGAATCCAAAGATTTTTTCCTTTTAAAATAAGAGACTTTATGCAGCAGGTTTGCAAAAAAAATATTTTTAAAAATTCTTATAAAAAACCTACATGAAGAATGTATTTATAAGAAAACAAAAAAATCGAGGCGGTGCAAGGCGTTCAAACGAGTTTGATGCTCGTTCGGACTATATCAGTTCTTCGTTAGAATGAAAATAGGTTTCGATCAAATGATAAGCCTATCTTGTTTGAACATTCTTAAAATGGCCTTCTAATGACTTAAAATAGTATGCCCTCAATTGATGCTCGTTTGATGTAGATTACTAACGAGCCTTCGAACGAGAACGCCCT
Source organism: Sambucus nigra (assembly GCA_949130495.1). Classification (NCBI taxonomy): domain Eukaryota; kingdom Viridiplantae; phylum Streptophyta; class Magnoliopsida; order Dipsacales; family Adoxaceae; genus Sambucus; species Sambucus nigra. Next base: position 458,245,314 of record OX422210.1, on the reverse strand, counting down.
TTCGTTCGAAAAAGATTCCCATCTCAGTTGAATGACTGTGGCAAAAATCTAAAATATTTAAGTCCAAAAATGCGTCATTTTTAAATACAATAAAATAAAAACAACACCCAATATAATTATATATACACTTCCAAATCCAGATTTTAATTATACCATCATTAATTGGAGTAGTGGAGCACGATGAAGATGAACCTGATGCATATTGAAGATGTAATGTTACACGGTACAGATGCACATTGGAGTTACTGGATATTCCGATCAATGATTAGTCATGATGATGGTGATGACGTGATGCAGAGTAATGAGATATGCCATAAATCCTATAACCTAGATTCCTGGGACTTTTGAAATGTTTCCCTTACAAATCTCCCCTTATGGCAATTTCGGTACAAACACAAAAAATCTGAATTAAAAAAAAAAATTCCAAATACAAACATTATTCTAATACCCTTCCGAAACCCACAAGTGGAATGATATCAAAATACACAAGTCTTCAAAATCTTCAACATCTTCAAATATCAAAATGTTCAATTCTTGCACTTTCTCAAGATCATCTTTTTAGGAACTTTATCGTAAGTGTACCTTGTATATGCTCATAAAAGTGTACCTACACACAATAGAAAATGAAAGACCCTTGACGCAATAAAGAGTTTGAAATATAAAATGATAATCATAACTTTTGTCTCCCCCATAAATCAAATTCCCACTACCCCATAATTCATTCTTCCCCTTTTCATGTTGTTCGAAATGGACAAAGAAAGAATAAAAACAAAAGTAATAACTCGGAGTGTGTCATAAAAATAATAATAATATCATCATAAATATAAGGAAATAAGTATCATACAAAGATAAACGAAGAAAAAAAATAAACGGACTATTTTTTAATTTTTCAAAAATTTATAATGTATAAAAATATATAAGTACAACACACATCATAAACTAAGACTAAGATAACGAAGTCGTGAAAGCGTAAGAAAAGGGTGTGAAATTTTTTGATAGGTATATCAACTCAAGAAAACATAACATATGTTCACAGTGAATTTGATATACTCCTAACGAATGTACTCAAAGTCCGCCTTCAGTGTAAAATGTCGAATTTATATGATATTGACTCAATTTAATCAACCAATCAATGGCTAAAATGATTTTCACACCAATAACACCCAACACTAGTTAGTGTTTTGAGAGATTATATGGTATGTGCAAACCCATTGATCTTCTATTTTAACTCCCACAAAATCCTCTCAAAATACTTAAATTCACTCAAAGAAATTTCAAGAAACTAATGCTCGTATGTAATGAAGCCTCAATAATCAAATCTAAATTTGGACTGGAACTAATGTTTTTATGTGTCATTAATATTTTAGTCTCCTTTAGTATAAAATGGTATCTTTTCATGCAAAGTCAACCTGTCTTTCGCAGTCTGATTCCATTACTTAAGATATACGAATTTTACCGAAAAACTAATTTTCTATTTTCTCAATTCGAGGAATGGTTCTTACAAGCACAAAATTTATCTCATATGATATATTTTTCTTTTTAGGCACAATTAAGATGTCTTGATCACCATGTGATTGATAAGTGCAATTCTCAAATAAATCCATGTACCTGTGCATTATATGAGATAACGATTGAAATATGCACGAAGTAATCATCTAATCGCACCTAAAGCATATGGATGAAATGATTTTGTATCTCAAAACACTATCAAAAAGTTACGTGGATAATGGAATGATATTGTGACTCGATTATATTAAATGTCCATCCATATAAGTTGTAAACAAACTACAAAAATCTTTTTGTATTTTTCACAAAATTAATAAAAAGAAAATCTTTTTGCCTTTTTCATTCGTATTAAAACAAAATCTTTTTGTAATTTTGATAATATATGGATAAAAAAAAATATAAACACAATGATAGTACATAGTAGCAATAAGGACATACGATATGATCATGAAAAGCACCCATTTCTAGTGAAAAGTCTCAACCTCAGTCATTAGGACCGAAGGAGTTCTCCAAAGGAGATGATATCCTATGAAACATGTCTATTAAATGTTTTAAATTCTTGACTAAATACGCTACTTTCTCTAAAAAAACTCTCCAAATCTCCCATGAAATGTGAAGGAGCATGCAGAGTAACATGTGTGGGAGTGCATGTGGGGACTCATGTAGTTACTCGTGTAGTGGCACAATGAGGAAAATACCTATGAGATAGTCTCCCTAGAATAAAGAAAAATTCCCTAAGCTGACCTCTTTGATTGAAATGGGAACAAACATAAAATGTCAATGGTACACCTCTCTCAAAATTTCTAGGATGATCTCGCCTAAGTATGTTAGGTCGAGGGACATATGGATCTAACATAAACTCAGGAACTGGCGTGGGTGCAACATGGGAAGTGGACGCTCCGTTATAAACTATTGATATCCTTTTAACATTACTAAAAATGGGACCGAGGAACATCTTTCTTACCATCTTAGATGTGTCCACTAAAGTACCCTTGACCTCCCGAGCAGGTTTGAGTTCTCTCTCGAGTTGGGATACATGGGCTTCGAATTTCTCACGAGTCTCTAATGAAGATTGAAGATATCCTGTAAGACTAGCCATGTCGTTGGTCAAATCGGTCCTGTCCCATCCTAAATCAATCAACTGCTCACATAAAGAAACCTTCACCTTCTTGCGTTGACTCTCTGACGCCTCACACACCCTCAAAACCTTTGTCTCTATCTCTCCAAATCTAACACCCTACATGACAAATCCCCATTAATCTTTTTAGTCTTTAACATCTAGGTGTGAACATCACTAAATGCTTTTTGTAGATGCCCTTATCCGTCACTCAAAATCTGATTCTTACACTCACTTTCTCCTAAATGAATCGAAACATCATCAAGGCTCTCATATTTATATTTGTCCTCGTCAGTGTGGGACGTGAATAGTCATGAACAATACACATGGTTCATGAGGTGATTCTCCCCCGAAATAAACCTACTCGATGCCACTATTACTAAGAGTGACTTTATGTTCAATCTCTTTGCCATTTCTCCATCATTTAGTGGGACACTTATATGACTTATGCCATTTACCTTCGCACTCATAACACATTGTCTCTTCGTCTTTCTCACTTTTATCCTTGACTTCATTCTTACTTTCGTTTTGCTAAAAAATCTTTTTTATTAGAAGAATTTTTTTTGGAAAGTTCGAGAAAGTTTTTAATTTTTTTTTCATATAAGTCCAAGTCATCAACATCAAAACCTCCCCTAGATTCAGACTCATAACCCTATCCTTTTTCTTAGCTTGATTATTTAAAGAAATCCCTACTTCCTTAGGTTTAATGGTTTTAAGGAACATATCTATCTCATATATTTGAACATCTCCTACAAGTTCTTTTAACCTAAGAGTGTCGAAAATCCATAAAGATTTAAGAACCCTAACCTTGGAAATAAACCAAAAACAGAGTGACCTAAATATCTTTTTCATGACCTTTGTCTCAGGAATTTTGTCACCCAAATGAAAACTAGTGTTGATGATGTCCGACAACCTAGTAGAAAACTCATCAAAACTCTCAGACTCTCTCATAATGATGGTCTCAAATTGAATGGTCAAATTTTGAAGCTTTGATGCCTAAAAATACTTGTACTCTCGTTGTGAGATGGAGGGTATCCCATGCCTCTTTTAACGTGGTGCAGATCATGATGCGACAGAATGCATCAGGGGTGACGACTCCAAAAATAGCACTAAGGCAGCGGTAATTGTAGTTACTCCACTCAAATTCATCACCAGTCAAGGAGGCGACATTTTTAGGACTCTCAACATTGTTAACACTGATCATGGGTGGGGTCCACCCTCTGTCACATACTTACCCAACCCTCTCATGTATGGATTTTAAAGAAGATCTCATTCGGGATTTCCAATTGGCATAGTTTGATCCATCAAAAATTGGCATCCTATTATATAAGTTATCCATAAAAAAATTGTGATTTTTCAGAGATCAACAATTTTTAGAAAAAAAAATTGATACCAAGAAAAACTTTGTCATAAATAAATTACACGGTAAGTTGTGTAAATGGCTCTGATACTAATTTGAGAGTGTGAAATGATTTATTGGCGTTAACTTATTAAATTCAGATGAAAACCCACAAAATTTTCTAATTCTTGTTACTCTAGAAAATGCAACTATGTGATTATTGTGTAAAATAGTAAAACAGGCATTCAAACCACAAAAGATAATTCTCAGGAAAAATCTCCTTCGGGTCAAAACCTTTTCTTATTCACTTTATAAGATTTACAAATCACAACTTATAAGTTCAATAAAGGAACAATAGCTTTTCAATGAATCTCCTGCACACGAGCTTCGTCTTTCTTCAACAATGATTTCCACGAGAATCACAAGAATGATAATGGAGATGCCTTCCCAAAAATGTAATTCTGGTAAGAAATTACGTGAGGGTTTCAAAGTGGATTCACAACTATATAGGGATGTGATATGCGTGGATCGAAAGATGTTTTCCCTTTTAAAGTATGAGAATTTATAAAACATGTCTGTAGAAAATGTATTTTCAAAGGTCTTGTAAAAACACTATACAAAGTAGGTATTTATTGGAAAATACAAAAAATGAGGCAGTGCTAGGTTTTCTAACGATTTTGATAATCATTCAAATGAGATCAACTATTTAGTACTATGAAAACAAGTTTCAATCAAACGAAAAGCCTATCTCGTTTGAACGTTCTTTAAATAGCCTTCTAACAACTTGAAACAATACGTCCTCGATCATTTGATGTAGTCTATTAACAAGACTTCGAATGATAACCCCCTTTCGTTCGAATGATATTCCCATCTCGTTTCAATGACTATGGCAAAAATATAAAATAATTTTAAGTCCAAAAATGCCTCGTTTTTAAATAAAATAAATTAAAAACAAATCCCAATACAATTATAAATAAACTTTGAGCTCAAAATATAAATTATACCATCATTAGGTGGAGTTGTGGAGAACGATGAAGATGAACGTGATTCACATTGAAGATGTAGTGGTACACGATGTAGATGCACGTTGGAGTTACTAGATATTCAGATCTTTGATACGTCGTGATGATGGTGATGGTGTGATGCAAAGTAACGGGATATTCCATAAAGCTTGTAACCTAGATACTAGGGGCAAGCTCTGAAATTTTTCCCTTAAAAATCTCATAAGGCAATGATCCTTACACAAAACCCCACTTAAATTTTGAAACTGATTTCAATAAAAAAAATCTCTTGGTTAAATTACCCCAAATCAACATATATGCATTGAGTTTAAAACCCCCAATATTTAATGACAGAGATTCATACCCCAAAACCCACTTCATATTTAAAGTGATTTAAATACATAGTCACTCTTAAACCAAACATTAAGTGTTCATGGATATTAAAGCACAAACCTACAAAGACTTATATCTAAACCGAAATATCCATTTGAGCAACATACACATGATAACTTGTCTGTTTACTTTTACAGAAATAGAAAGGAAGCCCATTTCACCTTTTTTTAACGAAGAAACATTGCTTTATGTTTTTGTTACAAATTTTGTTATAATTGATTATGGTGAACTTCATTGTATCTCCATGATCGGTATTGTCGTTGTTGCGGGGAGTCAAGGAGTTTAAAGATATTTGTCTCTTGTGTGGGTATCGTTTAGGTAAGGACAATTTTAGCGTCTTGTTCGTTGAATTTTCCAAGGTGTTCTCCCTTATGAGGTTTTCATTGCACTGTAAGTGAATCGTAGATGGTGAAATTTCTCGAGTACCATCTCTAGTGCATATGTAAGCAGGGATGAACCACATTAAAATCTCGATTTGCAAAGTTCCTTTAAACGCTCTCTCCTCCCTTATTATATTTAGATGCATGACTTACTTTAATATACTCAATGTGTTTATTGCTTGAATGTGTGTGGATTCTAAGCAACAATGAAAATAAAGAGAGAAATATTAATTTGTGAAAAGTCAAATAAATATCATAATCCCAATTAACCCCCCCCCCCCTCCATCTTGGGATTATTTCGGGCCAACAATTTGTATCAAAATGTATATTTTGATTTCAAAGCTAATATTGAAAAGAGGGGATTTTTGAAAAATGCTATTTGTCTAGATTTTTTGAAATTGAAGGATCTTTTTAGAAAAAAGAAAAGTTTTAAGAAATTGATGTGAAAAGAAGAATGAACAGGTTCTTGTATTTTGAAATGAAAATATATGTTTGAAAAACAAATTACCCTCGATACAAATCAAAGGTATTTAAAAGTGAAATTGATTTTGAAAAATTATTTGGGTACAACTGAGTTTTTAAAACTTTTGTATAAAAAATGACATACACATTCAACTTCATATTTAAATATGTCTTCTTCGTTCTAGTATGATCATTGTTAACCTTGATCATATCTCACAAGTGCTATTTACACACTTGAAGATAAAAATCCACATAGCTCCTGTAAAACAAATTACCAATAGTTGAGTAAAAAAACATGGATTTGTGAATCCTTATACTAGAAGTTTTCGTCACATTTGATCTATTGGAAAATAAAGATAAAACGATGAAATATTGGAACTAGACAATGAAAATATTTTTTTTTTCTAAAATTACCTCACCAAGAAAATGAAGGCTAGAAACATTGATAAGTAAAAATAGGAAGAGGAATATTAGAAAAGAGATTTTTGAAAGGTAATCTGACAATGTTTGCTCATACTTTGGTTCATGATATTTTAAAATGATTCTTTGGACTCCTAATCATATATTCTCCCTTAAATTATCCCAAATGTTTTCACACACATTTATGATTTGAGACACATACCAAACACAAGCGTCTTCACATTTCATTCAAAGAATGATTATCTTGATATATCTCATAATGCCTTAAATAAACATTACCACACATACATCAAATATGAATATATATTTTTGTGCGATATTTCATTTATCGGCACTCACTATTGTAATATCCTTCACACATGCTAGACGGGTAGATCATGTTTCTCATTAGTGAATTTGAACAAATTCTTCCATTATTGCTATTATGGCTCGACTGAAGTGATAACACTATATGACATTGACGCCTCAAAATTATTGAAATCTATTAATGGTATACATTTTTATGATCCTCAAATACATCAACTCGCATGAAAGTAATCATACATGATCTTAGTCACACATATATTCTCACATGATCAAGGAAGAAAATTCTCTAATATACTTGCATGTTTATCCAAGTTAATTAGAACTCTTGTGGAGAAAGTCTCACCAGAGATTTAAAATCACATGCTCGAAAATATGCTTATTTGAATATATTACTCATCAAAAGTATAAAGTGGTTGGACACTAGATATACACTCAAGTCATACTTCAAACGTGCTCACATAATCGAAAATTTCATGGCATTCCCATTATTGTCAAAATTGAATGTCAATCCCACTCATGAGTTCATAGTAAAAATTCCAACTTAGTGACTATCGAATTATATGATATTTTAGTAGAGATCCTACCTTTGTGATAAAGAAGGAAATCCCTTCTAACAAGTATACTTCAACGAAATATAAATTCTCACTTAGTCTAAAAAGTTATGGTAACCCCATCAATGTTGGACAAAATTGAGTCCACATGATATTCATGCTAAATGAAAAATGATGGTAATCCTAATATCATAAGACATTTCATTTTAATTTAAAAGATAAAATATGGCAATCCCACATATACATATATGATATATTGCAATTCTTGTGAGAAATATGAGTTATGGCAATCCCATTATGCTGTGAGAATACATTTATACATAACTGTATATGTGTGAGAAGCATATTACTTGATATATATGAAGAAAATTTTGAATCTAAAAGAGCATACATGATATTCCTTACATACACATATGCTACTAATGAAAAGTTTCAAGTGTGTATGTGAACATAGGAACCTTGAGGTTCGATGAGGCAAAATTGTATATCTAAGGAGGAGGATATGCTACATAAAAATGAAATAAGGCATACAAAAATTCAAATGATATTTTTTAAGAAGATTTTCTCACGAAGTAAAACCTTTGGCAAAGCAGATAAAAATGGTTAAATGTATTAAGACTAGGTACCTAAAATGTTATGTGCACAACTTATTCAAAAAGCTCACTTTCATGAACTCACATTGATACCCATGTACACAATGAACACACTTACATTATAAAGATATATTTTCATAAAAGAATCTCATGATAATGTACACATAAAACAAAAAGGCATACATATTATCTCATCACAACAATTAAGGTTATGACAAGTTGTCACACTATCTCAACACACACTTAAAAATGAAGACATAGATATAACAAATTTATCTCAGATGACTTCTGAAAAATGAAATGATTCTTAATTTACCTACACTATTTGTGCAACCTATGAAACAAAATAAAAAAATCTTAAGTACTACAAAAAATTTGGATATACACACAACACAAACTTGTTTCACAACATATGATATTTGAAAATCTTGATGTGTTATTTGTCACTCTCGAAAGTGGTGGGATCCTTAGCTTAAATATTTATACAATGAATGCCTCAAAAGTTCTAGAAAACCTTTTGGGCGTAGATAAGAACACTTCACACATCATAACATTCCGATAAGTGATACTCAAAATTGTTGGGATTTTTTCTTTTACAAACTTGATTCGAAATCAAATGAAGGAATATTTTTCATGTACTCACAAATAGTGTAGTTGTAGTATGAAAACAAATGAAGTGAGAAAATATATATAGAAACCTTTCCTATAGAACCAACCAATAACTAACAAGAGAAATTGAATATTGTTAAAAGAAATGAACCTACAATTATCTACCAAAAGTCTAGAATTCTTACACCATCATCAGCACCAAATATATTTTCAAATATTTTCTTAGAAAAATTTCAATTATATGTGATAATACAACAATGATTTCTTTGAACCCAAATTCTTGCGCAACATTACCATATCTCTTTCTAAAGATAGGATTTTTTCCATCCACCATAACCTTAACATCACAACTCCACGACAATGTTTAGCAAATTATGCATATATATAATACCTTACATAGATTGTCTATTACCATGTCATACTAACCGTCGCTGCAACTGATACTCATCCATTACCTATTTTTCCTTCAAAATAACTCGTAGTTTTCTAAAGCCCCCCATCCTATTCGAAAATGAAAAGAGGGGAAGATATATGATATGAGAAAAAGATGATATAATAAAGGAGAAGAAAAATAAAAAATTAACCAATTATCAAAGTATATCAACTGTAATGTCATCATAAAAAATAGGGAGAATGTGAAACCAAGTGTATTTAAACCGAACAGATTTTGTATGATGCAAGCGCACTTAATATGTTATCACACTTCACTATCTTCTCCGTAATGTATTTGAGATTAGAACAAGAAGTCAATACATTATGAGATATGTTACAAGGAACATACAGTCCACGCAACCATACAAACATGACCAAGACCTTAAGTGAAAACATTGAAGACTCAAAATATCCGTCAAGCCCTAGAAAAGTTTATCTCTCTCAAAGAATCAAGAGAAGTTCAACATCAACCAGTCATACAAGCAATCTTATCATCATATCACGCAAAGAAATCAATCGAGAAAGATCATGCTCCTCTCAACCTAAGATAACCTATGAAAAATATATCAATCAAGCATGCTCTTAAAATAAATTAGCAAGCAACATATCGTGTCTAAAAAAAATCAGAAGGATGTTCAAAAGACTAGAAGAGCATTGCTCAATTTTTTGATGTACATTAGGAACTATTGTACAAAAGTAAAGAAACGAATATGATATTGTATATGCTTCTTAATTACTTCCCTATACCCACCGAAAACTATTCTAAACTTACCTAAATAAATGACCCAAGACATAACCTCTATCCAATTAGAAGTTTCACCCAACCGTCTAAAAATCAAGCCAACTCAAAACAAGAAATGTTTATTAAATCAATGATACAGTCGACTATTAGTACTTTGAAACTCAAAATTCAAATATCTATATTAAAAAGGTTAAATCCCCAAAGGCCCATAATTTATGAAAACCTATACCAATATCTAGTTGTATCATAAGATTATAAATAGACCTCCAAACCTTCATTAAAAGTCAACAAGCTTAATGCAAGCTTATGTATTCATACTTGAGCTTTATGGATAGAAAAATAACTCATTTAAACCTCTTTCCATGCATTTAAGTTTCAAACACAGATCTCCATTGAAGCAAAGGTTTAAAATCAAAATCCATGTGAACCAAATCCACAAGATCCAAATTCCCTTTAGCCAAATTCCAAAACCATTACTCATTTTACCTAAAGATTTAAATCTCATACCATTAGTCCCTAGAGATAAAAACCAACATTAAACCATTGAGATATCTAGAAAGGGAAATCAAAACCCATTTTTAAATAGCAATGATCCAAACTTAAAAAAACTCATGATATTCATCTGATTAAGACACAAAATATCTCCCCAAAAGGATACCCAAAACATCATTATTGCTTAGATATCAAAACACTAATCTCCTAAGACAAATATCCATATTCAAAAATCTATTTGAAGATTCAAGTTGATTTAAACACAAAATCTCTAATTAAGCAAGTTACCTAAAATCAACATGTGTGCTTAGAGACTAAAACCCCAATCTCCTAAGAAAAATATCCATAATTAAACACCCACTTGAACAAACAATCACTCTTGAACCAGGATACCTGAAACATCATGTATGTTTAGATATTAAAACACTAATATCCTTAGAGATAGATCCAAACCCAAATAACCATTAGAGCAAGATACATATGATCACTTATTTATTTAATTTTATAGAAAGTGAAAGTAAAACCATTTCACCTTTATATAGTGAGGTAACTTTTCTTTACAATTTGGTTACAAATATTTTTACTATGAATTACAATCAACATCATTATATCTTCACGATGGTAGTGTCATTATTGCGAGGATTCAAGACATTTAAAGACCTAAAGCTCTTGCATGGGTACTGTTTGGGCAATGATGAATTTAGAGTCTTGTTGGTTGAGGTTTGCAAGGTGTTATTCCTTGTCAGGTTTAGGTTCCACTATAAGTAGACCGAGGATAGTGAAGTTTTTTTAGTACATTGTGAGCGTAGACATAGACAAGGCTGAACGATATTAAAACCTTGGTTTGAAAAGTTCCTTTTAATCCTATCTCCTCCCCTACTACATTTACATTCGTGATTTACTTTAATATGCTTAATATGTTTATTTCTTAAATGTGAATATCGATGCATGTCAATCTTATACAATAATGAAAATAAAGAAAGAAATGTAAATTTGTGAAAAGTCAAATAATTATCATATTCCTAATTCATACCCATCCTGGGATTTTTTCGTCCAAGCGCACTCAATTAGATTTGCATGTGCTGACATGTATGCCATTTGGTCCATTTTTAGTGATGATTCCCCATAATATGCACCGATAGAGGGCTGCTATACAGGCTATCCTCAGCTTCATCTAAGTAACTTGTTCTGGCGGGACTTTGATTCTCATCTCGCTTGATGCTCATTTGTGGGCCCATTGGAGGCATTTGGATGGAGACGAGACTTGGATCTACCAGGTCACACGGGTCTTATTTATGTTCATGTTTGGATACACCATCTACTCTTCCTATGATGAGGCCATTCACAAAGGTTTTCTTTTTCCTCTCAGGTACTTTAACCACATTAGGGATTATAACTTGTGTAGTTTTGCTCTGGGTTTGATTTTTTATAGCATGAGTTACATTTTTCGACGAGTGGCTAAGAGTCTCGTCCACTATATGGGGATCTATGATATATGTTTTTATTCATTTTTTCTAATTATTCGTATCTTTCCTTATTTTGTTACTGATATATCCCATCGTTTATGTGTAGTTATGGGCTTATAAGGTCTTCAAACTTCATTGGAATTCGATAAGGTCATTAAAGGAGGACCGTTGGCATTGATAGAGGAGATGGAGGTGAGCTCACTAGAGGGAGGTATTCTATACACATAGTCAAGGGGCGATACATAATATATTGAGTGGGTTGACCTCACAAACGACATGTATCTCTTTTCTAATCTCTTTTGTAAACTTTTAAATATTTTTGATTTCCTCGTGCAGAGGGAGTTGAGGTAAACCGATGTTTTCTATTTTCTTTTTTTGTATTTATTTTCTTTAGATCAAGTTTTGATATGCTGGCCCTTTTTTATCACAGTCTTTTATCGTCCCTTGTGCGATGTTAGAGAAGGTATCTTAATAAAGGGGATCATATCTAGCCTTCATTCGTTCGATGATTAGAGACTCAGGTTTGGGGCACCTAGTGATTAAGGATGCTTTGGATCCTTTCATCTATGGAGGTCATAGTTCTTTTACTATTGGATCTCCTGTAGTAGATGCTCCTAAGTCATCACGGAGGGTACATCTTCAACATCGAGGTCCTACCTTTCTCGTAATTCACTAGGATTACCTGTGATCCAAGATGGTGTATCGATGTTAGATGCTATATCTAAATCTAATGATAATGAGGAGGATTGTAGGGATTCTTCTTTCGCAGGACCTAATGTTTGCTTTTTGTTTATTTTTCTTGTTTTTTATATATATTATTCCCTAAACTTGTTATCACCTAAAACTAGTATATTGATTTGATCTTAGTTAAAGTATATAAACTTAAATGATAATAGACAAAAAGATGTTAATTGACAAAAAAATTATCTAGAACTTGCTATATAGTGCGATGAGAGAAACATATATGTATTGGATTTACATGGTTTAACCCAAGTAGGTTCGTAGATCAGCAAGTCCAAGTGTAAATATTATTAGTTTCCTAAAATGAGATTATGTAGTCTTAATCTGATCATTTTTTGTGGGTTACTCCCTATCTCCTTAAATATAGGCTTGGTAGAATCTATTTGTGGAATACTACAACTGATCCACTGAGATATTTTAGGTGTTTTGTCTCGATAGAATAAATAAATACCCACTTTACAAGGTAGAGGGGGAATAATTATAAAATTAGCATGGGCATGCATGGGTGGAAGAATGTTCATTTTTTTAGTGGGTGAATGCATGGATGATGTCATGCCACTATTTAATTCATCGATAATGGACATATAATTGCACATTTATTATCTATGAAAACGAGGCCTAGAAAAATGCCTATGGTCGATCTCAATCATACTTGAGACAATATCATTGTCTACGCGATCCGACATTCTTCTGGCCAATAATGAGTCTAGATGTCTTCTATTGGTCAGTTTAAGGGCCATATAATATTTACAGTACAACAGAAGCCCCTAAGACTTTGTTCGCAACTAAGGTGAAAAGTTGATTCTCTGAAGTATTATGTCTTCTGGGTATGTGCGGAGGAGATTGTGAGAGTGAAGTGTTAATTGGTGGGAAAGTTATCAACTTGGGAAGTTTTGGTCATCTTGAATTAGCAGCAGTGCATGCCAAGCAAAACAATTTGTAAAATTTACACTGGGGATTGAACTTTCCACGTGTTAGACGATGGGTTTTGTCTTCTAATGTAACCATTATGAGCATTTGGGACAATGCGTATGTGAGTCTGACTACGATTACTTCATTTTCTAGTCATGATGTCATGTGTGTCATAATTCAGGGTGATAATTTCCTCCAAAAGAGTATAAAATATCAAAATTAAATCGCATCAATCTTACTAATCCATTCACCTTAGAGTTAGATTTCTAGAGAGACAAAATTCCTCTGCTATGAATTCCTTCCTTCTCCGGTGATACTTCTTTCGCAACTGCTATTTCTCTTGGCTTCTTGCTAGTAAAAATCTTTTTGACGAGTTTCTTCATCTTTCCTTCATCATTAGATCGATATTGTACAATGTTTTCCCTTATTAAACTCTTTTAATGTTGTATTTATGTATTTTCTCTATTAGGGCTTTGATTTAATTTTTTCTTCAATTTCTTTCATTTCGGGTGAAATTTGTTATTGTTTCTTATGGTGGTTGGCTGAAATTAAACATTGATTTGGAGTTTATACACCCTATGTATCCTTTGAGTGGCCCAGGGTTTCTCTATTTAGGTGTTTTTAGGCATTATAAGGTTTAGTCTTGCCCAATCTTTTCGTTTTTGACATTAAATATCCTCAAAGCCTTGGTATACCTAAAATTCTTCTTTCCTTGATGAAATATGAACCTTACAACCAGAGGTGGTTAGAATATTTAACTAAGTTAGAATCTTATTCCCCATGCATCATTGGCAAAAGGTTCTCAATTCCCATCCAAGTTGTTCGACCTAAAGACGTTCATGTGCATTGTAGTTATACCCATACTATAGTTTCGTGTGGTGGTTCTGCACCTCATCTTCCAAAGGTGGAGTTTAATGGTACTAAATTGGTAGGACCTTAAGTAGATGACTAGGTTGAAGACTAGCCTGGTGTTGGTAATTTTTTAAACAAAGTCTCAAATATCTTTGTTGTTGATTTGGAAGAACCATCCGAGAAAGTTATATCTGAGAAACTTGTGGCCTCATCCTCTTTAGTTGAGGTGACATATGATGAGGAAAGTATATCTAGGTGTTCCATTGAATCCTATCACTCATATAAAGTATATCTAGGAAGTAATATAACATCCTTATTAGTGTTTCCACTAGGAGGACCTACAGTGATAAGAGAGTTTATGATGATCTGAACTCGGATGAGGTTTTCCTCCTTTTGTGGATAATTCAAGATGGACTTCACTTACCTTTGCACCCTGTCATCAGGTCCATCTTTAATGAATATGGTATTACTCTTACCAAATTTCACCCAATGCGTATAGGATAATTCTTGGCTCAATGATGTTTTGGAATGGTTGAATCATCTTTAACCTCACTGGGAACATATTTAGGTTTATTAATGGCCTAAAGGACAATTCTAGATCCCCTCAGTATGATCACTTCGCCCCAAAAAAATCCCATTTTAGGATCATTAAGATCATCCATACCAGTAATTATAGTTGGAAGAACCAACTCATGTTCACAAAGGGTGATTAGGAATTTTGAGCGCAAATGATAGGTCATATATGGTTCCCTATGAATGGGCTGGGATTAACAAAATTGGTAAACTTTTGTTCTCATTTTCTTTCCAATTTCCCTTTAATTTGTATTGTACTAACATCTATCTCGGAAGCTTCTTACTGTGTTATTAGACTCAGTTGAGACTAAATGCGTGTTGAACTCCCCAAAGTTAGAAGATCTCTTCTCCATGTCCAAGTTCATTCGTACTGGGTATCACACTCCCCTTAGTGGTGCTCCCCTGTAGAGACAGTGGTTCCACTTGTAGCAAAGGGGACAATCAAAATTGATTAGGGAATTGAGGCCGACCATGATATTAATGAAGAGGTATATATAGGTACCAATACTTTGACATATTTTTTTGTCTTTAACTTATGTCCTTCAATATGACTAACTATTGACTTTTGTGCAACTTTCACTCCCACTACTTCGAGATTCATTACCGAATTTATATGGGATGACACCTAGAGGAATTCATCACACTTCCATGAAGCTTTATCACCGTAGAATAAGATTGCTGACCAAAAGAGGGATGGCGTCGAAGATAGGAAGCGGGCCAATATAAATGCTCAGAGGAAATTTGAGGCTAAAGTTGTTATTCAAACTAAGTCAAAGGGGAAAGCTCCTATGTCATATACTATTACTACTATGGGGAATAAGAGTACTCTTGAACCCCCCATAACTCAAGGTTATCCGAAGATCCAATGGGAATTGAGAATAGGCTAATTCGGTCTACCATTGAGAGTATCCAAATTGAAGTACGACCCTTTCGTCGACTTGTCCATGGTTAGGGGTTGATATCCCATTATGGAGAGGAAGAGTAATCTAAGTTTAACCCTAATGATTTGTTCACAATCGATTATTGAATAAACAATCCAGACTCAATTTTCTAGCATAAGGCAAATCCACGGATCTGCTCAGTTATCATGGGCACAACAAGGACATTGAGTTCTTAAGGGGTTATAACCCAGATGCCCTGTGGAGGTTGAGGAAACATCATCTAGATATGTTCAGTCTGCTAAGATTATACTTTTCTAATTCGATTCCAAATTTTTTCTGACCCTTCTTATTTTGATGTTAGAGTGCAATGGCTGCCACCATTTTGAGGGAGAAGTCCGTGACTAACCATATGGCTTATGATGAGTATTAGAGCACTATTTCTGTGCTTACCAAGGACAATTATTTATTGGAAGATAAACTAAAGAAAATTAATGATCATCTCTAAAAGACTCGTGGTGAGCTTAAAGAGAATGAATTTTAGGTGATCGCGAATATAGTGTCTCTCAGCAAGGTAGAGGAGGAGGTTCTCATGTTAAACGACCAGGATTACAATGATGCCATCAAGTTCAAAAGTATTGAAGAGGCCCTTTAAAAAGACAATTACAAAATTATTTCCTCCAATCAGGAACATGCTATATCCAATAAAAATTTGACAAGGTGAACCAAGAGCTTTCCTAAGATAACAAAGCCTTGATAAGGGCAAGGAGACCACAGTGGAAAAATCAAGTCGTCTGTTGAATAAAATATTGAAATCATGGCCTTCTTTCTTGATGGTTACGAGGATATTAAAAAGTGGGTGATGAAGCATTACCCATATATAGGAGTCGTAGTCAGCAAGTGGGAAGGTGACGATGAAAAGGCCATGACTTTATTCGTTAATAAGCTGATGGACATTGACGTGTCTTTTGCTAAAGATGATCTAGTTAATGAAGTTGATCGAAATATCATCATGGAGACTGATCTTCCCGTTGCTAAGGATAATATCACCAATGATGAACCTATCATTATTTCTCCCTTGGTTGATGCAAAGGTTGACCAAGATCCTAGAGCTTCGCCTCAATCTAGAGATGCTCCTTTGGTTTAGTCCTTCTGAAACTTTAATTTTTAAGGCTCTATAGTCATCGTATTTTTTACTAATCATTTCTCATTACGACTACTTAGGAATTTGAGATCAACATATAGTTATACTTCTTATTAGCATGTATGTGTATATTTTGACTTTGCCAATTATTTCACCAAACTAAATTCCAAACCACCACTTTTAGTTAAGTTTTATTTGCGAAAATATATTTGACAAGTAAATGTGGTTGGTTATCACCAGCGTTATAGCTAGTTCTATCTATATGGACATAAGGTGGGAGGTTGTCCACCGCCATGTTGACTTACTAGTTGTTAGGTTTTAGGATAGGCCTGTTAGTAATTTAGACTTATGATTGCATGGTCGGATCTCTACGACTCGATCTACCTTACTACTATCAGTTTTGGACCAACCCGAGTTATCCTGACTAGGGGTCTACTAATGCTTCTGCCATCTTACTATTCATGTGGACGGATTTAGTCATCATGACCATCTGTTAGCATTGGTTATCAATGTCGACCAAATGTACTAAGATCTATCTTTACGTTAGTCAGTAATGGTCGGAACTTGTCGTATATTAGAATTCACTAGATTTCCCAGATTTAGTTAAACTTCTTGACCATGACCTATCCACTAACGAGATTATACATGAAGTTTTCTTGACGTGGTCGATTTTTAGGTATCTTTTTCCTTGGCTTCTTACAAATTTCTTATACCGACTAAATTGATGTTTAATAATGCATAAAGCTTGAAATGATAACATATGTAGAGCATAAAATTTTGATTCTCATTGATCAATGGGTTGAATTACAAAATAATGAAAAACTTCTTAAATATTCAATTTTTCCTCAATATTCCATATGTGGTCATCGTTGCTACTCACCATGAGTTCTTAAACTACTCACCATCTAGAGTCTCAATCCTATAACTTCCAGGTTATATAAAAACGGATACTCTATAAAGGCCTTATTAATTGGCATCTAACTTGTTCCCTTTTTGAATGAACTTATTGAGAACCTAGTATCTTTCATATACTGTGCTAGGTTTGACCCTTTAATTGTAAAATTAAGCATTACTTTGTTAGTAATCTTCCACCCGTAGTGATGCATTCTTTCCGACATCTACTACAAGATCCAGATTGAGTATTCTCATTGAATCTCTCATTAGAAAATGGAAGTGGAGTCCCCGATGGTTGTGGAATTTAATCTTATTGGGCACCACTGCTTTGATGGCGAAGTTAAAATAAATAGGGTCTTACTCTTTGCCATTCTTAGTGTTGTCCTATAGACCCAAAGTACGCTTTGCAACTCATTAATCTAGTTTACCTTAGCATTATCTAGCCTATTTTTCACTCCATTTAAGAAAGTTCTATTCGTCACCTTTATCTTCCCGTTACACTGGGGGTGACCAAGTGCTGAGTGTAGTTTCTGGATCTTTGAACGTATACAATAATCTACAGATTCTTTATTAGAAAATTGACTATTGTTATCCGTGATGAAGGAGTATGGCATTTTGTAATGGAAAATATAGTTCTTCCATATAAAGTGGAAAACATTCTTATATGCCAACTTGAGCAGGGGCTTTGCTTCTACCTACTTAATGAAGTAATCCACTGCCACAACCAGATGTTTGAAAATTCCCCTTGTCTTTAGCAAGGGACTGACCAGATTAATTTCCTAAATTGAAAAAGGCCATGTGGATATGAGTAGTTTTAATGAAGCTCCTGGGATTTTGTGAATCAAAATGTACTTTTAAAACTTATCACACTTTATCGCATAGCTTGCGTAATATTCTTTCATAGTGGGCCAGTAATTCCTTTGAGTGGTGACTCATTTCACTAATGATCATCCTATCTAATGGGTTCCAGATGATCCTTAGTGCATTTATTTTATTATGTTACTAACCTCAATGGGGTGTACGCATTTGAGTAGTGATATAATGAATCCCCTCCCGAATAAGACCCCCTTCAAGCACACACCTCGCTGCTTTGTAATGTAGCCTCCCTTTGGACCTTCTAGTATGGTATCAGTCTCCAAGTATTCATCCCATATTTAATTCTAGGACGCTTATGCATTCTTCTTCCCTTTTTATTGTAACATAATTTCTATTCAGGAACTGTTCTTTTTATTTGACTCTTATTGCTTAAGCCAAACGAGTGAGCGCATATGCTCGAGAATTTTTTTACCATTAGAATCTAATCATTTTTATAGACCCAAAACTTGGTAGTAATGTTTCTATCTTTGCCAAGTATTTCACCATCGATTCTTCCCCAGTCTCATAAATTCTGAGAATTTAACTCATGACAATTAAGAGTCCTTATGTGCTATTAATTACTTAGCACCTAATGATAAGGCTAATCTCAATTCTGCTATGAGTGCTTCATAATCTGCCTCGTTGTTGGAGGACTCAAAGTTGAGTTTGAGGGCATATTCAACATATATAAATTAGGAATATTTAAGATCAAACATTCCCTATTTCCATTAGCACATAAAGAACCATATATAAATAGCTTCTATATAAGAGGTTCTTCATCGAAATCTTCCTTGGTTGGAACCACATTTTGAACTATTTTTTCATCTGCTCTACCTTACAGTCTCTTATATTTGGTTGGGTCAATGTTTCTGGTATGCCTCCACTAATATGAAGTGATGTTAATACTAAGCTCTCTTTCGGAGAAGTCTTCTCGGCTATTCCCAGTATTGGGCTTTCTTTTGGAGAAGTCTGCTTAACTATTTTTATTACTGAGCTCTTTTACGGAGAAGTTTACTTGGTTATTCTTGTTATTGATCTCTCTTTTAGAAAAGTGTACTCGAATGTTCTTTTTGTGGAGATCTCTTCTGTAGAAGTCTACTTGGATGTTTTTATGGCTGAGCTTTCTTTTGAATAAGTCTTTTCTGTCCTTTTCTCTTGGTACGTGAATTCTATTACGAAATATATTATAACATAATCCTTGATTGTTGTCCTCAAATCGTACGTGATAATGTACTCTCCAACTCTATTGCCCAAGAAATTAATCTTCCCGATTTCTCAGGTTTAAGAGCGACTTAATACATAGGAAGGGTTGTGTATACCATGAGTGTATGAACTTAAAAATATGGTTTCATTCTCTGGGAGGCTTTGATTAAAGCCAATCAAAGAAATTTCATCTTGGTATAGCGGATTTTGTCTCCTCAATATGCCTTATCAGTGTAGTATACTGATTTTTATATTCCTTCTTCTTGGTTGGCCAATGCTAAGATGACTGTAGATTCAAACACCGTCATTTATAAATGAAGTTTTTCACCTAGGATTGGCCTCGATAACAAATGTACTAACCTTAAGTACTATTAAATGTCCCAAAAAGCTTTATCTCATTCCTCGGTCCATTTAAGCAAGTTTTTGAGTATTTTAAAAAATGGTAGATATTTATCACTAGATCTTAATACGAACCAGTTTAGTGAGGCTACTCATCCTATTAGCCTCTAAATTTCTTTTTACTTGTAGAGGGTTTCATGTTGATAACATCTTGGATCTTATTTGGTTTGGCCTTTATGCCCCTTTGATTGAATAAAAATTGAGGAGATTTACTTCCTTCACCTTAAAGATACATTTAGTCTGATTTAGATTTATTTTGTACTTCTTCGGTTGATCAAATGTCCTATGGAGGTCGCTAATGTGATCAATTTCTCATTTACTCTTCGTCAGCATGTCATCTTCGTATAATTTAATAGTTTTCCAGATTTGTTCCTCAAATACGTTTTTCACCAGTCTCTGGTAAGTGGACCTTGTATTCTTCAGTCCAAACGACATTACCTTAGAGCAGTATGTTCCTTGATCGGTGATGAATGCAGTTTTATCCCTATTTTTTTTGCTTCATCTTTATTTGGTTATACCGAAATAAGAATCCATGAAACGGAGCAACTAATGTCCGGTAGTAATGTCGACTAGCTTGTCTATCCTAGGTAGTGGATAATGATCCTTGGGATAAGCTTTGCAGAGGTCAATAAAGTTAACACATATGTGCCACTTGTCATTTTTATTCTTTACCATGACTACATTCGAGATCCACTTTGGATATATGATATCCTTAATGAATTCTGCCTTCAATAATTTGTAAACCTCTCCCTGAATGGACAAAATCCTCTTAGAGTTGAACACTCGACACTTATGTCTGATGGGATTTGCATCTTTCACATTGTTGAGTTCATTGAATAGGAAGTTTAGGTATATTCTTAGCATGTCTTCGTGACTCTAGTTAAATACACAATTTCTCCACTTCGAGAAATGTGTCAATTCTTTCTTAAAGGTTGGATCTAGTGAATAGCCAATTTGTACCATCGTCTTAGGATGTTCATCATCTAGAATCACAGGTTCGGTTTGCTCAGCGACCTCTCCCGTGAACAACTTTTCTTCATCACGAGGATCCATCTCTATATGATAAGTTATAATAAATTTCTTTTACTCATATTTATTAACCTAGGTGTAATAGCATCCCCAGGATTCTACATAGTTTCCTTTACAACCCCAAATCCATAATTTGTTGGGAATTTGAGGCATTAGTGAAAAATCTAATATATGACCTCAAATTTTTTCAATCCGACTCTACCAAAGATAATTTTATAATATGAATGGACATTCTCACCAAGAACGAAGAATCATATAATCTCTATTAGGAATATTATTCGTGTGCCGATCACAACATCAAGTAGGATTGTTCCTAAGGGGAATACCTTCTCACCTGGAAAGATGATAGGATGCCTATGATATGCCTTTAATTTTCTATCTCGTAACTTCAAATTCTTAAAGCAATTGTAGAGCAGGACATCATATTAATTGAAATTATCGATTAGTATCATTTTTACTCAGCTCTTATGCACCATCATCGTGATGACCAAAGGTTTGTCATGTGGATAAAGCACTCTAGACAGATCGTCGTCAGAGATGCCGAAAATGAGACTATCTTGGTTTTCCTTACCGTGGATATTTGCTAAAGCATTAACTAAGCTGATTTGTCTAATATGAGAAAATGCCTTCACCTCATTAAGGTAGGCCTTCCTTTCTTGCCGTTTATCTCCACTGCCAGCCCCACCTCCTGCTATCAAATTACACCCAAATTTGATCATTTTGACCTCATACAAAAGATCCTTCATTTTTTTGGGTATATATGGATCATCCTATGAATATATATCTCTGCCCCTTTTCTTGTTGTCCACTTTTTTTCCAGGGGATTCTGCCCAGCGTCTGGTTTTCTGATCATTAGCTCAGTCACCTTTATAAACATCACCATTTGATGAGATTTTCAATCTCGTTCTTTAGAGCAAGGAAATTTTTAGTGTTATGGCCATAATCTTAATGGAACTCATAGTACTTATCCTTGTATCTTGCATTAGGAGTGGGCTAAAATTTACCCATCTACTTAAGATCGTTACTTCCCTAAAAATGTCCGAGGATATGGTGTATGCCTTCGGTAAGTAAGTGATATTTATCATATATATTAGGCTTTTTAACTTTTTTTCATGGGCCTTCTCTTTATTACTAGAGTCCTTGTCGTTCTCGACGTTTCCATGACTAGATTCCTTTGCTTCCATTGCCTACTTGGCATTCATAATATAGCCCACCTTGGCAAGGAGCTCAACCATCATCCTTAGAGGTTCTTTGGATAATGTATAGTATATATTTCCAAGTGACAAACCACTCGTGATGGAAGTAATGGAAATTTTCTCATCATAATCTATCATCACAAGCATCTCTGTATTCAATCGCGTCATGAATTCCCTTGTTATTTCTCATTCCTTTTGACATTTAGCAGGTGGGACATTCTTTTCCCTGGCCTTGTGTTAAAATAAAAATCATTGACAAAGAGATTGAAGAACTAATGGAAAATTAATATTTTCCATCTCGGTAGGCTATTATACCATACCTAAGTTGATCCTATGAAGGTGATTGTGGGCACCACATTCTAGAACCCTCCTAAGCATCATTAGGTCCCTATCATTTCCTCATTCACCATAAAACCTATGTAATACTCCGAGTACCGATCTAGAGGCCATCAGGAGCATTCAGACCTATTTTACTCTAGTTAACTTTCTCGCCTAAATGAAATCTAAATGAATCTTTTATGGGCCCTGAATTTTTGTAACAATGATCGGTCCATTTTACTATCAAAAACTGATCTAGATCCCATCGGGCACTCCGAGGTCTCGTTTTGACCCCAATCAACTTCCTCACTTGCGCAAAAGCTAAATGAATTTTTGAAGGGCTATAAACTCGCTTTCCAATGATCTGCCCCATATGCGAATCGACCTTACGGTTGAAACAAACGGTCCATTTTTAGCCAAAAAGTGATATGTAGACCACTGGGCACTCTCAGGATCCATTTGACTCCCGTAAACTCTTTAGCTCGAATGAGACTGAATGAATATTTGAAGGGCTCTAAATCCCCTTTTTCAATGATCTCTCCCTTATACGAATTAGCCTACGGTACATCTAAATGACCCATTTTACTCTAAAAGGTCACCGGGCACTTCCCAACCCGTTTGACCAAGGTCAACTGTCCGAACCAAACAATAATAAATGAATCTTCGAATGTATATGAATACCCTTTCCAATAGTCCATCACGTGCGATAATTGGCCTTACGGATTGGACGAACATTTCGCTTTCCTCTAGGAATCTTTTGTCCAAAAGACCACCGAGCGCTCTTGAGCCCCCTTTGACCATAATAAACTCCTGAACTCGAGAACTGCCCATGGATTCTAAAAGGCATATGAATACCCTTTACAATGGTATGTCCCGTGCACGATTCAGACTTACGCACTTCGCTTTACTACCGCTTTTTTGAAAAATCTCCATGAGACTGTTGAATAGTAAACCCATTTTCTTGCCTATCAGCAGTGTGTCTTGGGTTTCCTTCCCATAGGCAGGTCAAGTACAATGTCGATCGCCAACCCCAATGACCCTATATAAGAGGATCATGAGATCACTTCAAAACGCCCTCAGAAACATCCCTCTCAGTGATCTCGACAACATTCTCTTGAAGTCAGCATGGTTTCCATATTGAAACCTCTCATCCATATTCCATTTCCATCCTTTCCTTGCCAAATTTTGAAAATTCCCTTCATTATCCTCCTACCACCTTCGTCCACTTGCAAGATCATCCCTTCAATAATTAATATCAATCTTAAATCTTCTGAAGAAGGTCCAACTCTTTCACTATCTCTTTAAATTTCCTTATTTTTGCATTAGTTATTTAATTCTTACTTTAGCATTTCATCTTTGTTAGTTGATACATATTAATTTTCAACTTTTTATGAGTAGTATTTCACATATCATATTTTCTTTCAAAAAAACAAAGAAAAGCGGGTTTCCTTATAAATTCCAAATGGGTATTTCTCATCACACTTTCTGACACTAAAATATCATTTTTGTACACACATACACATAATAAAGTCCCGATTGAATTTATGGGATAAACCCACCCCGTGTTGCTTGAGAACTACTTGGACTTTGATTCCTTTTAGGCCACGTAGGCATCTCGGGCATAACCCAATTCAGTCCTACTTTCTTATTTTTATTCATATATTATTTCTACGCGTTATACTTTTTATTCATGCTCAGGTTTTATCCAATTTACACCATTATATTTATATAAGAGATCAATTGCCCAGATAATGCACACATTATATTTTTATTATTATATTGGTAACACTCCTACAGATGAACACACTTCGCCTTTCTCCAAGGCGCGAGTCAAGTAATACCATTCTCCATTTTCATATATATGCACATACTTCACGGAGTTATTAAAGAGAAGAATAACACATGCCTAAGAGAGACTGAAAGGGAGAGATGGGTGCCTAACATCTTCCCATTTCATTACATATCCCCCGAATCCTTGAACAAATTGGTTTCAAAAGCATCATCAGTATGTCTTTGATGTCGTTCTCTTGAGGAGGCAACATTTCTTTGGCCTGTTTTGTGCAAAATAGACCGATGACTCTATTTTCTATACATCACCCCATAATATTTTACAACAATGGCCAAAGCGTACCGAGGAAGGGACACGAGACCTCCTCCGTGCATGCGCGTCGATCTCATTATACAGGATGGCCATAATGGTGACTCTGCTAGGGACTTTTGTCATAATAGGGCTAGACTCTATTCTTACGTGGGTGTTATCATTTTTTGCTTGTGTGTGTATGCCCCTACCTGTATGTTCCCTTTTTACTCTATTACTTCTTGTATATATCTACCTCATGCTTATATCACTTCTCACTCACTTTCCATTTTGCACACTTGTAAATACCCTCCATGTACACCTCACACTGCTTACACTTGTACATAGGATAACTTGTATCCACATGTTTCACACACCAGTTAGAATATTCATACTTAGGTTTGACCAGAACTTACCTCCACTTATCACAGTTGTATATATCCATACTCACTTGAACATAGCAGATGCCACTTGTAGTTGATCTATGCTTAGGCTCACTACCACACACTCACTTGTAAATATTCCCACATCACTCACTCATATGTACCCATGCTTAGTGTAATCTTCATGCTCCATACTAGATTTACTTTTCATGATACTTGTACATTCTTCCTTATTAGTAAAGTGATTATTTTACTCATCATGCCAAATAAAAGACTCTCTCCATAATATAATAATCAAGAATCATGCATTTTGCACACTACATTACCAAAAACATGGCTATTGACCAAAATTTTGTCATGTACTGGAGGGTCACTTTGTGATGGGTGGTGTTATAGCAGGTCGCAGTTAGCCTAAGAAATATGATTCTCAAATTCCATTAGCCTTATATCTTTGAATTATATCAAATGATTCTCCAACATCGTACCACTTCATTGAAATCACGACGGGGGTATATAGTTGGGAAATCACACACGTATGTCAAGTATATTGAATTCGCTCTCACATGTATTGTCCCCATGAGGTATATACTGAGGAAATTCATGTACACTCAGGTATATCAAATGGTTTGTCCACACGTACTGATTTCCTTGAAAACCAAAACGTATATCGTGGAAGTCATGACAAAGGGGGGGGGGGGGGGGGGAACCCTTCCACTAACCCAACAACTGAATAAATCTCATATAGGTGTCAGACCTAGTGAACTCATATTTAGTTCGTCGGTTACCAATAGAGACCTTGCAGAAATGTCGGGTCGGCATGCCATCCAAACTTTCACCTAATTTCAACATTTTTTTTAAAAAGGAACCTATCCATGCCCCTGAAATCAAGTCAAACCCTATCTTACCTATTTTTCAAACCCAATTTTCCCTCGTTCGGGTCATATCTGGCATTTCATTTGCATTTAGGAAAACCTAATAAAAGTGAAAACATAAAAATAATAACAACCATGCTGAGCCTTTTTCTCCTTTTTTTCCTCTTCTTTCTTCAAAAATCGAAATACCGAAAATATTTTTCCTTTGTTTTGTCAAAAGTACCAAACAATTTTTCCATCATTTTTATCAAAAGTGTCGAAAACATTTTTCTTCTTTTTTAAAAAATAATAAAAGAAAACAATGCTTTCTTCCATTTTTTTAAAAATAAATTTGAATTATTTTCCTTCTCAGGTCGGTCGCATGCCCGATTCTTGGCCTGCCTCCCTATTGTCTTCGGTCTTCCGTCAAACCACCCCGAAGCTCTACCAGTTCCCCTGGAACTTCATTCGAGTCCAGAATCTACCTTCAACATTTTTTCATGAAAAATGCCGATCAAACACCAAATGTACAACCTGATTTAATGGCAGTACCAGTCCAACACAATGTCAAGATTGACAACCTTCAAACTGAGGTTCATGAAATGTAGCAAAACTGAGTCCATGTTCCTGAAGAACCCGAGGTTCATTTTCATCATGCCCTGTGTCCACCACCTCTGGAGCCTATTTGGGTCCCAAAATAATGTCATCATGCTCTACATGTACCGCCTACCAATGGGCTACTGTGAGCTTAGCTCCCTATGCCCAACTTTGCCCAGTTAAGGGCCACCTTGCCAGTACCCATTGATCCCAAGGAAAAAGAACTGAAAAAGGTCAGGGAAGACCTCAAGATATTGTCAAAGAAGTTTGATCAAGTTAAGATGTCTGATAACTATATGGACTACACCAACATGTCTCCCCATCCAAAATCAAGATTGCCAAAGAAGTTTAAGATTATAGCCATTAAGAAGTTTAGGGACAATGGACCCCCAATTGTTCACTTTTGCAGTTATCAAAGAGCCATAACCCTTATTGGATCCTCTAAAGATATAATGGGCCAAATGTTCCAACAGAATTTGAAGGAAAGCACTCTCCCTTGGTTCCTATACCACGAAGAATCCAAAATTCGCATTTAGGAAGATGTCGTGTGGTAATTCTTGTCACAGTACAAATACAACGAAGATATATAGGCTAAATGTTTTGATCTAGATCTTATCACAAAGAATCCTTGAGAAATTTTCTAAAACATCATACAAAGGTAGAGGGAGAAAGCTGTCACCATGACCAACTGGCCATTCAAATAAGAACAAATAAACATAATGAAGAAGAACTTCTTGCCCTATATTCGAGCAACTATGGGATGTCAATATTATCAACATTTTTAAGCTCTCCGGGAAGCGGGTCTAGAAATTGAAAAAAGTGTTACCAAGGTAGAAGCTGAGAGGAAGAAGATGACATGGTAGTTCAATCCCAAAAAGTACTAGAAACCATGCAATATTGTAGTCTACAGCATCAATAATATCTCCTAGCTTGTGACTTCTTGGGAAACAGAAAGCTTCCCTAATCACACCAAAAAAGAATAAATCAAGCTCATGATCCCTTATCCAAAGTCTATCAAGCCTTGTTAAGTCAAAAACTCATCAAAACCTTGGACCTCCATTCGCCGATGCCCACTATGACTTCCACCAGTTTGTCAGCCATATTATCGATCATTACTTTCATCTCCAAAATGTAGTCCATGGTTTAATTGATCGGGATATCATCTCCCCACCATCCAATACTAAATGCAACATACCTCATAATCCACGTTCAACCCACATAAATGCCATATTTTTAGAAAATGATCCAAAATTCTACCCATCTACCCAAATTGTGCCTAGTAAAGCACCCCCCATACCCGTAATTTCACCCAAACCACTCAAAGTTTTCCTATATTTTCTCATACACCCTACCTATTTCACCGACCAAGCTCTGTCACTCCTAACAAGGGCATGTATGGCCATCCGTACCTAATCTGAAGCGAGAGATATGGAGATACCGACTGTCTTCAACCAACTCTTGGAGTTTAGGTTGAATTTTCCCACCAAAGTGATCATCGACTGTCATAAATAAATGGCTTATTCATGGAAGACCGAAAATGGTCCTGGGAATTAGATAATTAGGTGGTACTCATTAATGAAATCATCTTAGACAATATAGTACAGATCATGGCAGACATGTTCTGATAGACCAGTGAGATCTCTAGCATTTTAAAATTACTAACTGGTTTAATGCTTCATTGAAGGTCAGTCTATTTACTCTTGTACCTCCCCATTAAGTGGGAAGACTTATATGAGGATGCCATTGAGGTCATGGAATGCATCGATTTCTCTTGGAAGGAAGACAACATTGCCACCACATGGGGGGGGGGGGGGGGGGGGGGAATATAACAGCCATGATGATGAATCGAGTAAGAAAAAAATTAATACAGTAATCAATATGTGCAGGATGATACCCTTTAAGGACCTGTTGGGGGAAATTAGTAACGTAACCATTAAGCTATAAATAGATGAAGACATGGGGTTCTTGTTCTTTCATGCCTCCATAAACCACATGACTAGATCAGAAAGACACTACCAAGATCTGAATACTCAGTCATCAAGAACTTATAAGGGAAAGGGAGTTATCGAAGAACTTCCCATGTCGTAGATAACCATTGCAGAGAGAAAGATCCTAGACCAACTCAAGAAGACTCAATCTACTATCAGATTTTGAGGACTCTTCATGTCTTCCTAATTACACCGAAATGCTCTGATAAAGCTTGTCATTGGGACCACAATCCCTCCTTCCACCAATCCAGTAGAAGCTGTAAACTTTGTTGGATCCTTAACCACCACTAGACTCCTTTTTCTTTTCTGAAGAAGAAATTTTGAAGGCTGTCCCTAACCACAACTATGCCCTCAACATCTCCATTTAAGTGATGATAAAGACATCCCCGTTCTCACTCATCGAAAATGGATCTCCCCCCAATATTTGCCCGCTAGGTACTTTTAATTGCTTAAGTAAGTGAACTTAATCCAACTTTCGCTGCAATGCTTGCCTATGATAATACTCGCCAAGAAGTGATGGAATCCATAACACTCACAATAGGGGCTGGCCCTATCAATCCCGTTACTAAATTTTAAGTTATTAACATATTGGCTTGCTTTAACCTGTTACTTAGTCGATCGTGGCTTCATAGCATCCGAGGGGTACCTTCCTTCCTTCATCAAAAGTTAAAATTCTTCATCAAGGGGTAAGTCATTACAATTTGGGGGGATGATGATTGTACATAAAATGCTAGTACTAGAAATTAGGTACTAAAAATATAGCCCGGAGAGAATGACATGCTTCTCTCTCACTTTAGTGTTGATCCACTTCTCCTTTTGATAGGGGATAATTTCAAAGACCCGGTATGTCCGGAGCATAACCCTCATGATAATGTCAACGTGATACAAATGTTCAAGAATATGCATTTCATGCTGGACTTTGGCTGGAGCAATGTTAAAAAGGGATACTAGAGCCCTTACTCCTAAAAAAGGCCTTTCCCCCATGTGTCCTAGGTTATCATCCTTCACCAGAAGAACTCACAACGTCCCGCCAACCATGATTGAAAAGGAGTTTAGAGCATACAAAGACTATTTTGACGGATTCTTTGAACAAAAGAATCGTTAAAGAGGGTAATACTTCCCCTTCTATGGCTTTAATGAACCATGATATGATTATGTGGATAAGAAGATGAACCCGAGAATGAAAATATTCTTTCAATATAACTACTCTTGGGCTGAAGACTGCCAGCATAAAGTGGAACCTCACTCAAAAAGTTGTTGACATTACCAAGGTCTCCGAGGAAAGTGATTCTGGAGACTTTTTTAAACTACACACACTAGGGCTAACTCTTTGTATGATCCATTCAGAAGCTACACCATCAGACCCATCCATTTTCATTAAGGCTGCTGTTGAACCTCTTCCTAATTAGAACGTTATCCTAGTCCCACCTACCAAGATGCAACCCAACCTTGTTGTTTACCCTATCTCTTCATCTATTTTTGTACCTCTTTTTTCTGATAACAATGTAATCAAGACATCTTTTGACAAGGTTCTCAACATTATTTTTCTCGAAAGTGAAATAAATGAGGATTTTGAGTATCTTGTTGTGCCTAAGGTTAATAACAAACATCATAACCGTGTTTAAATAAATGAGGATGAAACTACTATTATCAATCTCGTTTCTAGTAGCCAACAATGTGATAATAGGATTGGGTCCACCCTTAACAAGCATAATAACACGCAATTCGAAGAGATACTAAAGGAATTTATGGATGTCTTCACATGGTCCTATGACGACATGCCTAGATTTGATCCCGAAATAGCTTAGCATGAGTTCCTAACTCTCCCAGAGTGCAAACCGATCTAACATATGTTGCGTAAGCTTTGTACTCAATGTAACTCAGAGTCAAGGAAGAGGTAATCATGTAGTTGAATGTATGCTTTATCTGGGTGATCTAATATCCCACATGGCTAGACAATATTATACCCATAACAAAATCAGGAGGAAAGGTCCGCATATATGTCAACTATCAATTTCGGAATAAAGCATCTACGAAGGATGATTACCCATTTTCTAACAGAGAAATGATTATGGACTGCATGTCCAATCATGCCATTAAGTCATTCATCGAGGGATTCACCAAATATAATCAGATCAAGATTCACCCTGACCATCAGGAGAAAATCGCTTTCATCACCCCCTTGGGAACCTTTTGTTACACGTTTATGTCATTAGAGCTTAAGAATACTATGGATACCTACGAAAGGGCTGCCAAAACTATTTTGCATGATCTTATACATAAAGAGATCAATGTCTACATAGACGAAATGATTATTAAGTCTAAGACTCGAGAAGGTCACATTCCTTCTCTTCGAAAGTTCTTTGAACGGTTGTAGTAATACCAAATGCATAAAAACCCACAAAAATATGTTTTTGCAAAGCTTTTGGGATTTATGGTCAGTGAAAAGGGAATCAAAGCAGACCCCGCCAAACTGAAAGCTATACTCAAAATGTCA
This sequence comes from Sambucus nigra, assembly GCA_949130495.1. Taxonomy (NCBI): domain Eukaryota; kingdom Viridiplantae; phylum Streptophyta; class Magnoliopsida; order Dipsacales; family Adoxaceae; genus Sambucus; species Sambucus nigra. The sequence continues at coordinate 458,214,118 of OX422210.1, read as the reverse complement.
CCACCCCGAATGGAGAAGGAAGTCTGAGGATTCTTGGGAAAATATTAGTACATCATTCAGTTCATCATCCAGTTGACTTATATTTATGATCCCATCTCAAAACTTCTCCATAAGGATTCTACCAAAGTCTCGAATGAGTCATGTCAGGAACATTTTGACATAATCAAGCAATGTCTTACCCGACCTCTGGTACTTATGCCTTCGTAGCCTGGTTTTCCTATACTCTTGTACTTTACTATAACAAATACTACAATAGGGGATTTGTTATCCCAATAAACTGAAGAATACCTCAATAAGAGGGCCATTTTCTATTCTAGTCAAAAATTGGTCAGGAATAAAGTCAACTACACTTCCTTGGAGAAAGCATGTGTCACCCTGGTTTGGGTCACTCAAAGTTTATGGCACTACATGCTCGCTTTTCCAATAAGATATATGTCTCGAATGGATCCTATCAAATACCTACTTGAGAAACCCGCCCTGTCTAGCTGAGTGTCCTGATGGTTTATGCTACTAGCCGAGCTTGATATCGTGTATGTAACTTAAAAACCATGAAAGGGAGAGCCATCTCCGACTACCTTGTTGACTACCCCATTGAAGAATTTAATGCTTGGGACTCTAAATTCTCGATAGAAGATATTCTCTGCACCTCTCAGGAGGACCTTCGATAAAAAATGTTCTTTGACAGAACAACCAATAAGAAAGTATACATCATTGGGATACTCCTAACTGTCCCTAATGACTATCACATACCCATTACCATGAAGCTAGATTTTCCGTGCAGCAATAATATGACTGAGTACGAGGCATGCATCGTAGCCTTAAAGTCACCCTCAAGAAAGGTATTAAATACCTAGATGTCTATAGTGATTCTACTCTCATCATTAGTTAGTTCCTTAGAAGATGGAAAGTGAAAGATGAAAAGCTCTTACCCTTCCATGCCCACCTAGAAGAGATAACTTCCTAGTTACGCAATATCACTTTCCATTACTTGCCCCGCATAAATAACAACTTCGACGATGCCATTTCTACCATGGCCTCCATGGTCGACATGCCTAAGGGAATAACGATGGCCCCTTTCCTAGTCTAAAAATAAAATATGGCAACCCACTGCTACCATATTCATCTCGTCACAAAGGAAGATTTTGATATGGCCAAGTTTTGGTAATACGACATTTAGCACAAGCCTCAAGCACGACAGGTATCCCCAAGATGCCAAGAAAAGAGACCGTGCGAACCTCCACAAGCTAGTTGCCTATTACATCATCTGCAACGAAGCATTATTCAAGAGGAACTTTAATTGAACCCACTTACAGGTCATCGTAGGGACGGACATTGAAGAAATGATGAAAACGATCCACAATGGGTAATGCGAACACCACATTAATGGTCATATGCTTGCTAAAAAGATCACCCCATAGGGATATTCTTGGACCACCATGGTATAAGATTGCACCTCCTACAATCGAAGATTCGGAAAATGCTAGTAATTTGCTAATCTACAGAACTTACTTCCTCGAGAATTATACAACATGACTTCTCCCTATCCATTCTCCACCTGGAGCATTTACATCATAGGGAAAGTCACAACCAAAGCTTCAAACGAGCATGATTTCTTCTTAGTCTCCATTGATTACTTCACGAAATGGGTTGAAGCTAAGTCATGCCTAGTACTGAATAATAAGAAGGTGGCTAAGTTTATTTCAAAGAACATCATAGGTCGATACAGGGTTCCCTAAGAGCTAGTATCAGATAATGGATTACACTTCGAATCCAAGGTAACCGAACTGGTCGATGAATATGGGATTCAGAGGCATAAATCTTCTCCATCTGACCCCAAACCAATTAGGCAGTCAAACTTTCATAAAAAAACCTCAAATCCATTATGACCAAAATGACCGAGAGTTTCCAAGATTAGGATGATTGGATTCCTTATGCCTTATGGGGCTACCACACTTCAGTCACAAATCTACTTGGCCTACCCCTTACTCTCTGGTATACGTCATGGTAGCATTCCTACCCGTTAAGCTAGAAATACCTTCCTTATGCATTATGCTTGGGAGTAGAGTCAACAAGGAAGACTAGTATTAGAGCCGCTTTGACGAACTGTCACTCTTTGATGAAAATTGGTTGAAGGCTTTATACCACATATAAGGGTACCATCACCAGATAGTACGATTATTCAACCGAAGAGTCAATGACCATGGTATCCAGGTAGGAGACTTGGACCTCAAAGAAATCATAGAAGCCATCTGGGACCCCAGAGGGAAGTTCAAGCCAAATTAGAGTGGCCCCTACATCCTACATAAGATTCTCTCAGGAGGCACTCAATGCTCACAGACCTCGATGGAGAATAAATGACATGTTCATTCAACCACGACCATCTAAAGAAGTTCTTCCCTCAGTTCGAAATCTCGTATCACTACGACTCCTCTTATATCACCTACATTCTAAAAAAATCTTCATTTCCCTCTGCCCAGAACTACATGGGGCCTGATCCTCTAAAAAACCATTTTCTTTCAAAATGGAACTCAAAAAACTTTCAAAACCCCCGGAGGTACGTAGGAATATCACATTACATGGGCCCCTTCTTTTTCACAAAATGCAATTTTTTCTAACCACCAAGAATGACAATTCATTTTATCATTTACATGGACAAAGGATTATGTATTCCTTAGTGATTGGTATATATAATTTAGATGTAAAAATCATCAAGAGGCATAATAATATGATCAAAACCTTTTTTTTTAAATTTCAAATAAGGAAGTTTGGTATCATTGCATGAAGTATCAGTGAAGGGAGTAAAAATAAACACCTTTCTCCGCTAACCAAAAACTATTAGTAAAAAAATCCTAACCAAACTTCATAACATTATTTCTAGAATCCTAAAAAACAAAAACACCCCCAAAAAATATCCCAAAAGTCGCTAAAAGCTTCACATAAAAATAATACCAACTTCATAAAAAACCGATCCACAGATGCCGAAATACCTAGCCCCACCATCATTCGCTCCCTGAAGTTCAAAAAAATATCTTACTTAATTGATATTCCAAATGCGCTCCATAGAGCATTATGCCCTAACCATCCTAGAAGAGACCACTACCCCTCCTTCCATGGTGTCAAAAATGATAAACCATCTCTGACCGGTCTATTTTTCCAAGAACTTCGCCACTACTCACTTCCATAGCCATTTCAGATAGTCCCTGAAAACATGCCAGACCCTTCTTATGGATCGAGATCGACGGGTTGACAGCCGACAATTCTGTCACACCCTTCTTTTAGTATAAATGAAAAGAATTACGCATAAAGAAATGAATTAAATCTTAGGGAGAAGAACATAACTTTCTTCATTATTAATTGGTTTACATACAGTTGAACCACCATAGGGGTGAGTTACATGATTTTAGTACACACAATAATATAGAAAATTGAAAAGCATCCCTCCTTTATGCCATCTAGTTTAATCTCTGACCACGCGGTCACAAAAGTAAATAGGTGACCGAGTTCTATCTCTAGTAGGGAATAAATACTATATTTTTTCCCTTGGAGCATCTGGAGAATGAAGGAATTAACATAAATATGCTAATCAAGTTCTATAAGTTCTTTAATAATGATATAAATATCAATGAGAGTTGGAGTGTGTATAGAATAAATCTTTAAAACGTTGATGATAATAAGCTGTTAATTCCATATTTATTAGGTTATGAAAATAATTAAATAGTTGAACTCATAATTCCATATTGATTAGTTCATTTAAGAAATATAGTTTATTACAAATTTATTTATGATCATGTAAATAAAGTCAAGGAGTTTTGAACTAATAATCCCATTCTTACTTGTTCACTAAAGGCTATTGAAGTATTTAATCCATCAATTAACTCATAATAATAATCAGTCAACCTAAAATGTTTGGGGAAAAGTAACCTACTATGAACATAATTAAAGTGGCACTCATACATATGTAGTAATAATCAAGGCTCTCAATCATCTGAGACCAGTAGGCCGAGTAAAAAGTTTTGTGGGATAATATGCCAGTCTACTTCTTAGTTAATACTGATGCTTATAGAAAAAATAGTACAAAGTGCTAGGGTGAACTGAATCAGTAAGGTACATGATATCAATTATTATATTATATGGGTTGAAAATGATCCTTAAGTTTAAATACTGGTCATAAATTCAAATACTGATGATGGTTAACAAAATATGTACTATGGCAGTATAGTAACATGAACATACTAAGAGTAAGTGGGGCTATCACATAGTGATATCAATAGCAGTATTTCAAATACGCAAAGTATAATATTGAAAAGGTTGGAAAAACCTACTTGCTTGGTATTCGGTTGGCTTTGTATCACACTAGGGTATTTGGAAGAACTTGATCTTCTATTATACAATGTGTTGTATATAAGTATTTATGGTTTAATCTGTCAGTTCTGTATTAAAACTGACTTTTTTAATATTTTGGGGGCTTATTTGTAATTAAACAAAAGCTCATTATTGAAATTTTGTGCAAGAATGTTAAAATAGTTGTATGTATGTACGGGCAAAGTTTGGGGATAAAACTCATAAGTTGGAAAAGTTGATAGAAGTTAATTTGTAATTTTGGAAAAGTTCTTTTAAGTAAAAACTTTGTTTTTGCATAACTTGAGCTAGGAATATCCAAACATGGCCTTACCTTATACCATTTTGAGAAAAAAAAATCAGACATTCCTGATTGGTCATGCGCCCTCACACCCGTGGTCAAGGTTCTTAAAAAAAGTCTTCATCTTCAACCTCTCGATTTTGACCTTTTAGGGTTTTAATTTTTTATCAAGGTTTTATTGTTTGTTGCTATACCATTTGAGATGATTCCTCAATAAACTTAACCTAATTTTTCGTGGAATCCAAATATATAAGTTTTATAGATTGACCTTCAGTATAACTCAAGTTCCACAAATGTGTTTTTTCTGAAAATATGACATGATCTTCGTGGATTTTTAGAGTATGGCAAGGTATCTTATAAATTGGGTTTGGTTTCTGCTATATGTATGAGTAGTTTGATTTCAATTTCAAGAATTGAGATGGATTGTAAATGGAGAATTTTTAATTTTCAATTTTTAAATTTTGAGTTCAAAATACACTTTTGATCGATTTCAGATCTACATGAACATTCAAGGTTTTTAACCATTACATTCGAGATCCTCATGTTATAATGAAGTTTTATATGGATTTAAATGAAAGTTTGAGGGAGTATATCGAGTTTTACCATTAAATCTCAAGCTTTAATTGTGTTCTTACTGGTTTTTACTATCCTAGGCCATTTCACATGTAAAATCTTGCAGATTATGATTGTTTTAACTATATTAACTATCCAATAAACTATTAGAATTAAAATAATTGAAAATGGATCATAAAATGATAAGATACCTGAATTGGGAGAATTTTTGAGCTTTAGAAGTTAACTGTGGGGTGAGTTTTTACTGCTAGACGCGTGGAGTATTTATATTACTTCATGAGAAGATTTGATTGGAGCTCAAGGGAGGTGGATTTGAATTAGTTTAGGTGAAGTTTTAGTTATGGATAAATGGGTTTCCCATGTCTTTATGTTAGTTTCATGTGGTTTTTAACTTCTCATGCTGATGTGGGGCAGCATGTGGACAGGGGTTGAAGTACAAATCAAGTAGGTTTTAAATTTAATTTGTAATTATTTAATTGAAGTCCTAAAAGTAGATTTTTTGTAAAGTATAGGGGTATTTTGGTAAATTCAAAAAGTTTCCAGTGTTAAAACTATAATTTTATGTTAATTGAAGTCTAAGGGATTAATTTGATAAAAAGTTAGGGTCTAGAGGTTAAATATACCTCAAGTTATATTACTTTGAAACTTTCAAGGGACCTTCTATAATTTATTAAAACTTCAAGGGGTCTAAGTTAATAATAAAAAAGGTCTTTAAACATATCTTCTTCCCTCTTTAGTAGACTTTTGATTTTACACATCTTATGAGGGTTTAAATCATGGTCATAGGTAAATTAGGGTTAAAAACTCCCTGGTTCTTACAAATTCTCCCATAGACAACCTAATATCATGCACATAGATTCAGTTATGTCTTTCGCAAGAAAGAAGTTTAATGTATAAGGAGACACTATTTTTTCCCATCCAACCTGACTAAAAATAGCAAGGGATATCGAACGAAGGTTGTCACAAGACAACTAATCGAGCATACCGCTACTCTCCTACTTCTAGAACAGACTACAGTTCTCCCCTCCATGGCACCGACCAACTAAGGTACCGGGTTCCATGCTCGGTGAACTAGCTAAACCATTTCTCCACAGAAGGACCGAAACTGATATAGTACCAAGCGAATAAATTCGATCCAAAGGATATTCTTACAAGCATCACCGGGCTTCCTCTCAGAAAATCAAAGTGACCTCCCTTACAAGCATTAAGTCCATTCAAGTTCTCAGCCAGTATCACCGTCACAAGACTGAAATAATAAGTCATCCATGTTGTCATTGTACCCAACTGAGGGTCTACCATTAAATCCCTCATCACCAAAAAGTGCCTCGAAGTTAGGCCGAGGGCAACAACTCCAGTATAACCGGTATCATTGAAATCCCTTAAGTGCACATAATACATGATAACCGAAAGAGAAATCATACCCCTAGTAACCAATGTTCGAGTTGCCGAAAAGGAAACATGGAGTAAATCCGCTAATAGCATTCGGGGAGATCGAGAAAATTCAATAATAGACATCGCTACACTGGGATTAATTCCCAATATGGCTGAGAACTATTCGTAGGTCGGGCAGACTTCATCTAAACTAAAATGAGAAACATGGTCTTCGAGGTACCAAAAATGCATTATCGCCTCTTACATATTCCAGTCAATGGCCCTTTATGACAGAATGATACCCGACACTAGTAGAATGCCTCATAGTTGATGTTGTACGAACACATGGCTTCAAGACTTTCGAGGTATAAAGAAAATTCTGAGTGCATCGGAAGGGCCATTTGGGAAATAATAGAGCAAAAATAAGAATCAGGGAGTAAGGAAAAAAAGTGGATGTGGATGGAAAAATTACACTCCTTATCTCCCCTTTTATACAGAAATGGTTTGGCAAAAGACAAGGGATCTAAGGATTCCGAATGAATTCCTTCCCTATAAAGTACTCTGTTCTTCGGGAAAGTGTAATAAAAGCTTTAGAGTAATTTGACTGACCCATATGCCGATAGGCAGGACAAGGGGTATGTCGATCGACAACCCCTTATTTTAGAAGATTCTATCTTTATTTTTTTGTCAAAATCAAATTCTAATAAAAATTATTATTTTAAAAACTGCGGGGCTATTTATTCTTACTTATTATTTATCATTTCCTAAAATAAATCTTTTTCTCAAGTTAAATAAGCTCTCCTTTTCTAAATAAACATCCTGTCATTCTTACGGTCTCAGCAGTAGAGTAAAAGTGCATGTAGGATAAGTCCTTAAAATAAGAATTAAAAATACAATTATATATATATATATATATATATATATATATATATATATATATATATATATATATATATATATATGTTTTAAATTCATTATATCTTTGCAGAAAAGAAGAAGATACAGAAAAAATAAAATAATGGGAGTCAGGCCAAACTAACAATCTCTCTCTCTCTCTCTTAAATCATCAACCCCCATAGTGAACACGCTTTCCCCGACATGAGCAGTAGAACCCCCACTACCCGAAGTCGATCCCTCTTTTGAGGTTGCAGACAGAACCAAGAAAGAAGGAATGGAGTCGTTGATATACGCAGTCATAGAGGACACCCAATCAGTCAGTAAAAAGCAAAAAAGGAATCAAAAGGAGACAAGATAAGAAAATATAATGGTATACCTTAGGCTCATATACCTCATCCATAAGCGCGATCAATCTCGGCACCTCCGCATTAAGTGGTGCGACATGCTCAATGTTCCCCTGCTAGTCAATTGGAAATTATAGGATGAGGGAGTGACCTAAATAAGTGAAGCCTCTCTACAACTGCAAAGAGCAAATGACGTACCACTCGTAGTATGGGAAGATCCCACCAGTCTTCTTTTACCCTTGTCCAAAGGCATAGGAGGCAAAGGTAAGTTCACCACGTCGTAAATGAAAGAGGGTATCCACTAGTTCTTCATGAAATCTAGGTAGTAATAGGTCTCCACCATGTTCGTGTAAATCATGTAAGCCTCGCCAATCGTTGACGCTGCCCTCGCCTTAGGATAAATCTCCCTAATCCACTTCATATACATTGGTCTAATCGATGGAGAGACTGCCACCTCATACACCATGATCTTCTGCAAAACCCTATCTCCCAAGTGCGAGGAGTACCCGAACTCATGCTCCATTGACCTTCACATCTACGCATGCATACCTGTCACCCCCGTGTGTTGAGAAGACGTCCCTCATCGGCAATAGGTCTCATACAAGCCCCGAAAAAAGGATCAATATTTATAAAAGATAGGAAAATACTTAAAAGAGGATTAAAAAGAAAAAAGAAATTACCTGAATGCTCGCCAGCGTGTTCAAGGCATGTTGCATCGCCGCCAAGGAGAAATGCTAGTTCGACTGCCTATTGGACTTCCTCCACAGGTACATCCGATAGAAGTCCCCAAAATCTCATATTTTAGGGATATCAATCACACATTGGGACCTATAAACGCATAGAACTACATCTGTAAAAAGACAAGAATTAGCAAAGAAGAAACTAAAGGAAAATTCAAGGAAATGCATAAAAAGAAAAAGAAATGAGAAAGTTACCTCCAAAGGTTACGTGGCCCCCGCAAAAGTCTACCAGCATCACCAATTGAATGCATTGAGAGAAGAATAAAGGGTCACCAAGGTTAGGATCCCTCAATCATAGAGCAGAGTGTCAGAAAATGTACTATAAAATGGCAAAAACCAAAGATGAATGACGTTCCCACTCGTCGCCACCAACAAACCACCCAAAAAAGATGAATAAATAACCGGTCCATATGTCTCACATATCTACCGTCAGTCTCATAAATTTTACGACTCAGGAGCACCTTTCGAAGAGCAGGAATACGGATCGAATCCCCAAAAATTACCCTACCCATATCCCCTAAAGTTGCCTGAATCGCCTCCTGTGACACCCTGATAATGCTATCCACCTCAATCTACTCACCCTCACAATATATCCCCAGTTGCTTCTATATATCTATGGGAGTAATAGTCATCTCCTCAAAGCCAGAGTGGAAGGTGTGGGTAGTGTCCCACCACCTCCACCCGAAGCACACAACACCATAGTAGAACGCGACATCTTATCCAAAGCCTGTGCCAGATGGACAAAGCCAACAGAAGTAACCATCCAGCGCACTACCTCTAGAAGATGGTACGAAAAGTATGTCAACTCATTCATCCCTCTAGAACGCATTCCCAAAGCAAAAACGTCAGTCTGCCAAATCAAAAGAATAAAAAAAACTTGATCAGCACAAGAAAGCAAAGAGAAAAATGAAAAATAATACCAAAGGTCATCATACTTACATAGCCAATAGGGTTCCTCACCCTAGACAAATGGTAGTGTGAAGTATCACGAAGAAGAGTTTGCTCATTGACAACGATCCCGAATAGATCAAACACATTTTCATTACCCAAGGCAAGGGTCACCCTAGCCTGCCATTCCAGGCTATCCTAATCATCAACATTCAACCACTCCAAGTTATATTCCTTGCCGAAAACCCCCTCCATTTGAAGTCTTAAAGAAGAAAGGACTTAGGAACGGTTTCTAAAGAGGGGAAGAAGAAGATTCAAAGGATTGAATATGTGAGAAGTGGGTAAGGATTGCCCTCTTTTTATAGGGGACTTAATGGCATGTCGATCGATAGACCCCCTGCACATACCAATCAGCACCTGCATATTCCTCTGCTCAAGGAAGCTCAGCAGTCTTTACTATTGCCAAATTACAACCCCTACAACATGCAGTCCGGCAGTCCCCTTAAAATTTTGTAAAATAATGCCATAAAATCCAAAAATTTCTCAAAATATTCTTAAAAATGCCAAACAAATATTCGAACATTTCTTCATTAAGAAAACCTTTTTTGTAACACTAAATCGCTTATCAATTCTCGAAATCCCCATCAAGATTAATATTATACTCTTACTATCGGCACAATACCTAAACAATATTAAACAAACAAAACAAATAATGTGCCTGCATCCCAAGTCCAACTATAATTCCCTAAAGGAATATCAAATTTAAAGTCTTCCCTAACAAAATCCAAACCTCAAATCAATGCCTCCTTAGTAGGATTGAAAAATAATAACTTCCTAATTCCCCAGCGGAATTTCAAAGATAAGATTTCTCCCAATCCTTTAACGTGAATTTAGGATACACCCATAGTCAAAATACTTCACAGCTTCCCTAGAAAATCTATTCTAAATTTGATGTCTTCAAGGTCATAACCTTCCCTAGAAGAGCCTTAAAACAACACGATCCTTAGCGGAACAATAGGTGCATTTGTATCCTCAAGATAGGATAAAGATTCCCCAAGAAAATAACTCCCTACCTCTCAACTTTAAGTCCTCAAAATCAACCTCGGCCCATAGAATTGGTCGTCATAAATTTTTCTCCTTAGAATTGATCTCGGCCCACGGAATTGGTCATAAAAACTTTAGGTCCTCATAATTGACCTCGACCCTCAGAACTGGTCATCACAACTTTAGGTCTTCAGAATTCACCTTGGCCCTTAGAATCGCTCGTCATCAACTTTAGGTCCTCAAAATTTACCTTGACGTATAGAATTGGTCGTTATGACTTTAGGTCCTCAAAATCCATATATACCCAAAGAATCGGTCTTCACAACTTTAGGTCCTCAAAATTTACCTCGACCATTAGAATTGGTCGTAACATTAGGTCCTTAAAATTGAACTTATCCCTAAGAACTGGTTGCCACAACTTTAGGTCCTCAGAATTTTCCTCGGCCCTCAAAATCGGTCGTCATCAACTTTAGGTCCTTAGAATTAACCTCGACCCATAGAATTGGTCGTCATAACTTTAGATCCTCAGAATTGACCTCAGCCTACAAAATTGCTCCCCGTCAACTTTAGGTCCTCATAATTGACCTTGAACCGCATAATTGGTTTCCTCAACTCTAGGTCCTTGAAATTAAACTCGACCCATAAAACTGATCGTCATAATTATGGGTCCTTAGAATTGACACTGGCCCACATAATTGGTCATCCCCAGCATTAACTTAGGTCCTCAAAGTCGATCGAGGCACTATGAACCAGTCATCCTCATCCCTTTAGGTCTTTAGAATTGACCTCTTTCCCTAAAACGTCAATGTGGTGTCTATTGGACAAATTCACTTGCTTCAAGATCACCCATCCAGGGGCTATGTAGAAACTGTCTTCTAAGACCCTCCTAAGAATCCTCTTAGTTCCCTAGAACTTCCTCCTTCACCATAAATCGTAGGTCATACTCTGAGTGAAAAATTAGAGGTAATGGGAACTTTTACACTCCATTTGACTCCAATTAGCTTTCTCGTTTGAGCAAAAACCGAATTAATGTTTGAAGGGATCTGAACTCCCATTCCAATGGTCTACTCTATGCGAAAATTAGACTTACAGTTTGAATAAATGGTTCATTTTATAGTATAAAATTTATTTAGAGGCCAGTAGGCGCTCCCAGGTTACATTTTGACTGTAATCAATTTCCTTTCCTGAGTAGAATCTCAATTAATCTTCAAATGGATCTGAATCCCCTTTCCAATGGTCTACCCCATGCCAAAATTGTCCTTATAGTATGGATAAACAATCCATTATATGAAGGCCACTGAGCGCTCCCAGGTTCCATTTGACTCCCATTAGCTCTTCATATCAAACGAGACTGAACGAATCTTCGAATGGATCTAAATCCCCTTTTCAATGGTCTTCCCCTTCATGAATCATCCTTACGATAAGGACGAACAACTAATTTTACTCTGAAGGGTTACTAAAGGTTCGGGGCCCATTTAACCAAGGTAAGATCTACAAACCAAATAAGACTTAATGAATATTCGAAGGGCTCTGAATAACCTTTCTAATGGTCCATTATGTCTGCGGATTAGCCTTACGATTTGGACGAACGATCCATTTTCCTTCTAGAATCTCTCGTCCAAAATACTGTCGGGCATTTTTAAGCCCCATTTGACCATAGTCAACTCTCAAACCCAGGAGTGGACCAACTAATTCTTAAAAGGATCTGAATACCCTTTTTAATGGAACATCCCGTGCATGATTAGGACTTACGGATTACATTTTACGACTGCTTTTCTGTAAAATCTAGATGAGACTGCTGAATGGAAAACCCATTTCCCTGCCTATCGATAATGTGTCTGAGGTTGCCTGCTAATAGGTAAGTCAAGTACAATGTCAATCGGCAACCACCTTGACCCTATATAAATTGGGCATGAGATCTCTTTGAAAGGCACCTTAGAAACATCCCTCTCAATGATATCAACAACATTCTCTCAAAGTCATCTTGGTTTTCATATCAAAACTCCATCCTTTCCTTACCTAATTTAGAAAATTCCCTTCTCTCTACTCCTACCACCTTCATCTGCTTGTAAGATCATCCCTTTCAACAATTAGATCAATTTTAAGAATTACGAAAAAGGTCCAACTCTTTCACTCTCTCTTTAAATTTCCTTATTTCTGCATTAGTCATTTCATTCTTACTTTAGCATTTCATCTTTGTTAGTTCACACATATTAATATCCCAGTCATTATTAGTAGTATTGCACATACTGTATTTTCTATAAAAAAACAAAAATAAGAAAAAAAGGGTTTTCTTATAAATTCGAAACGGGATTTCTCACCACACTTCCTCGCACAAAAAAATCATTTTTCTACACACACATAAAATAAAGTCTCCAGTTGGATTTATAGGATAAACCCCACCCCTGTGTTGCATGCAAACTACATGGAATTTGATGCCTTTTAAGTTACGTAGGCATCTTGGGAAAAATCCGATATTCGAGTCTGGCTTTCCTATTTTTATTCATATATTATTTCTATATGTTATATTTGTGGTTCATGTTCGCTTTTTTTCCAATTTACACCATTGTCTTTCTATAAGAGATTGTTGACCCCATAAACGAACACATTATATTTTTTATTATTGTCTTTGGAACAATCCTACGGATGACCTCACTCCACCTTTCTCCATGAGTAGAGTCGAGTAATTCCATTCTCCATTGATATATATACACACACACACTTCATGGAGTTATTAAGGAGAAGAGTAACACATGCACATGAGAGATCGAAAGGATTTCCTAACTTAGCCTCTGAATCCTTGAACTATTTGGTTTTGCAAGAATTATTATGTCTTTGACGCCATGTTATCTAGGTGGCCACATTTCTTTTTCTTGTCTGGTGCAAAATAGGCTGGCGGATCTATTTTCTATATTTTTCCACGATGACCGAAGTGCATCGACGAAGGGGCGAAGACCTCCTTCTGGCGCGCACACTGATCGCGGGACACAAGATATCCACAGTGATGGAAAAGTCCCTACAGTGCATCTCATTAGATACTTAATAGATTTCTGAGGCAGCATGGTATTGCTTCACGTGAATCAACGTATTAGATTTCCCATAATTTTGGCAATTGTAATCGATCGTTTCAATATGTAATGGGTTGGGTAGCCCACCACTGTGACTGTGAACGATGATATTTAAATGAAACCACTCTGAAATGGATTTATTATTTTGATGATTTTTCCCAACTGTTCCTCCAGATGTTAGATGGACCCTTTTCTAGCGTTTCTCCTCTTTATGGTCCTTTGCTATAATAGTCCTATTTAACTAGCCTCAGCTTTTGACTGAGCTCTATTCTTAGGAAGTTATCTTATCCTTTATCAATCCTCGTACACTTATTTTTTTCTTTGCTGAATGTTCCAAATTTCTTGTTCTATATCTTATTTTCTCCTCTCTTCCTTTTCTCGGCTCTCGGTATTGGTGCGCCCTTGATAATTTTGGCCCCAAATGATTAAAAGTATAATTTCTTCTTAGTATTAATAGGACACTTGGACGTTCTATGGAATAGGTTTTTTCATCTTCATAACTCTCTAATCAGATGGTTATGGTTTCCCTTATATGATAGGTTATATCCTCCTGACCTGAATTAGAGTATTTGTATCCCAAGATTTGCTCTGTAAGTCCAAATCCAAATGTCTACGATTTTCAATTTATCTATAATGATGAGCTCCCTTCTTATTTTCTAGGGAGCTTGGGGTGGCATGGTTTAGTTTCCATTAGGGTTTATACCCCTTATTGGTGTAACTGGATTTAATTCATGATTATTTTTCACATTTAGAAAACTCTGCATCAATTATTTTATGTTTTCCTTCATAGCCTCTTGTCCCCTAACCATGCTCATTAAGATTCCTTGTAGGTCGCCCATCCTTATAGACATTAAAAATAGGATTACCTCATTGGTTTGACTACTTTCTTGGATTTCTGTTTTGTTAAGTATTTCTAGGGAAAAAATGAGTATCGTAATACTAGAAAATAGGGTATAAGAACTATTTAGAAAAAAAATATTCAAAATAAGGATTTCAAGGCTACAAATGTTAAATTCGATAGTGAGTTTAGGGATTAAAATGAATCAAGTGATGTTCGATTAAAAATAATTAAATCCCATAAAAATTCAGGCGAATTGAAATGTAATCCACCTATTTTCTAGAAACGCGTATGCTTTATTTCAAGAGAGAAATAATGGTACGAAATAACGAAAGGCTTATTGCACACCCACAGATGTCGCCAATCTATTATTTCCTAAAACTGGTATATTTATTTGATCTTAGCTAAAGTATATAAGCTTAAATGAAAATAGATAAATATATGAAAATTGACGGAATACTTATCTAAAACATGCCACAAAGTGAGATGAGAGAAAAAAGAGATGAAACTGGATTAACGTGGTTCATCCCAAGGAGGTTCCTATATTCACAAGTGCAAGTGTAGATAGTATTATTTTCCTATAATGAGACTATGTAGTCTCAATTCAGTCCTTTTATGTGGGTTACTACCTGCCGCATTAAATATGGTTGTGGGAGTATTTATTTGAGGAATAATACAGATTATCCACTAGGATATGTTAGGGGTTTTGTATTTGTGGAATTAACAAATACCCAATTTACAAGGTAGAGTGGGAGTAATTATAAAGTTATCATGGACAATCATGGGTTGAAGAAAGTTCATTTTTTTAGTGTGTGAGTTCTTGGATGACGTTATGCCAGTGTATGATTCACCAAGAGATGACACATAATTGAAAGTGTGTTACCTGGGATGGCTTAGCCGAGCATAATGCGTATGGCATATCTCAGTCATACTTGATCCGATCATATTGTCTACTCGAGCCGACCTCCTTCTCACCAATAATTATTTTTGATGTCTTTTATTGATCAAGATAAAGACCATATAGTATTTATGGTACAACAATGTATTTTGATTTTTGAGTATTTAAAGGAGTTATGTTTTATTCCTAAAACATTTATGTACAAAAAACGAAGGCATAAATTTATTTTGAGAAATTTTATTTTTGAGTTTCAATTATTTATTATTTCATGCCAATTTAATTAGGACACACAAATGAGATAGATATACAAAGGGGAAAGTTACGTCCTAAAAGGTCAAAACATCTTATTTCCACAATTTCACTTTTACAACAGTTTCCATTTTCATTACATGTCATTTCAAATAGATTTTACATTTGTAAGTCTGGAAGGATAGTCTAAAAATTATGCATTTGGCATCATGACCAATAGGTATTAGGGCCTCTTCAGGAGGATTGACCGATTAATCTCTTCTTCCTATAAATGGAGGTAGAATGTAATACCTCGTATTTTCATGGTAATTAATTAATTCTTAAATATATTATATTTACAAGTGGTATGTGGTACGTCACTCATTATATTGGTTAAATGTTGGTATGTGACTCTTATATGTTATTGTATTAATGTTTCGTGAATTAACACTATAATACAAGGTGATTTAGTAATTTTAGAATTGACTTAGTACTATAGGAGACTATGGAATAGTCTAGGAGTAGGTGTCGAGGGTTTCTTTATTTGGATTATCCCCTCGGTATTGGGTTCCGCCGATCATGAAGTAGTTTCTTAAAATATCAAGTCGCATGAAATTAATTAGTAAGTAAAATTTAATTAATTTGACTTGTACCAGTTTATAACTTAACTTAATAAGATTATTATTGTAATAGAATTGGACATGTTCTGTGTTGACTTTTGAGATGTTAGAATGCTCATTTTGACATAAAATAGTGGGGTTTAAGTCAACTGGGTTGGTATATGACTTGGGAAGATTTTTAGATCATTTGGAACGTTATTTGTGTTCATTAGGTTGGGACTTAAGTGAGGCCCACACCCAATTTTGTGGGAAGATTAGTTTTTTAAGGTAGTCAGTAATACCTAAAGCACAACAAAAGTACAATAGAAACCCTATAAATCTAAGGAGGAAAGATGCACTCAAAGGGAAGAATATTTGAGGATTTATGTCTTGAATTCATACATTTAGCTTAAAATAAATTTATATTGATTAATAATTTTAGTGGATATGTGTTACGGTAGTAGTATTAATCGAAATCTCGACTAACAACTTATATAAATATTCGCTTTAATCCCCTAATTCATTATTGTTGTAATTTGACTTAATTAGTATTTTAAATTTTAATCATATTACTAAATTGAGTAGTTAAATGATAAAAATCTTAATTTATAACATAAATTTGTGTGTTTTGTTTAGATCCGTGTAAATCTAAAGTGTAGTTTATGATTTATAGAAATCATCTTCTTAATGTCCTAAGTAAATCAAATATGATATAATTGTTGATCTATAAACATAATTGGTTAAGTTTATATTAACGTTTAGATATCATCATAAGTTATTCTTGATATGTCAGTAACCTTGGTTGGTTAATCAATAGCAGACTAGGATTTTTAGGTTCTTGTTTTCGGGTTTGAGGTTGAAAAACTTATAATAATTTGAAGTCTGAATTGAGTCATCTATGTGCACAGCTAAGTATCCTTATTTGCAAGGCAGGGTAGGAACCATTTTTTTTTGCAATTTTTTATAGATATGATAGTAGAAAGTTAGCTTCAATCCTTACGAGATATTAAGAGATTTTTTATAATTAATATATGGAGTTTTAGTTGAATCAATGTATGTATGTTTGGCTATTACTTCCTATTAATTGAATATATTATTTTAGAACTTATGGAATTTTTAGTAATACGATAATATGTTCGATTCATGTACTTTTAAGACCATGAGTATCGGACTAAATATTGGGATAATTTATGAGATTAAGATATGGCTAATGATTGCATAGATAACCTAATAGTTTAGAATGTCGTAAACCCCATTGAGTAAGGTTGTGATTATATTATTATTGTTTTTGTAAAATTTAGGTATGAGATTACACTTAGATTTGGAGCGCATTGGGAGTTTGGAATATTGTTTATTTAACAAACTATAGTTAGTGTGCGTATTAACTAATAGTGATAAGAGACTTTATGTATACCCCACTTGATTAAGGTATAAATTTTTTATTGAACCGGTTATGTAGGGTTGTACTTTCTTCTTGTTTTATGTGGAATCATATGATTTTGGTGTGTATACTTTGTAGCAAATGTGTTATGATGGATCTTTACGGAGCATATATGACATTGACCGTGGTGGTATTCCTGATGATGAGATAAGATTTATTCCCTCCCTATTTACCCCAATCCCATGGCAGATGTACCCGTGTTTTGGCCTTAGTGTTGGAATTAGCTTTAGGAACTGCAATTTTGATCCAAGAAATTAGTCTAATAGTACATTAATTTAGAGAAGATCCGGTCCTCTTTATCAAGAGATGGACGATTCACTTTGTTTTGTAACTCACATATAGCTTTCAAAGTGACAATATAGAGTAAGTGTTCGTGACTGCTTGACCTATTGGGTCACTTGAGAGAAGTGTTGTTATAATGACGAGTATATTGTGATCAAGTTATCATTAATTTTAGAATTGAGAGAAAGATATCCAAAGGGTAGTTTTTTGAATACGTGATGAAGAATTCCCATCTAGGTGATGACAGTGGGTTGAAAAATGTTGTATGAATGTTTATAAAGTTTTCATGTACTGAATTTTAGCCATAAGTGGATTAGTTTGTTGTTATTAACAATGCATCATGTTGAAATGGGAGTTTTTGTACCAGTAGTGGTTTTTACACCCAAATTAATGTCGTGTGTGGTTCACGATAAAGCGTTAAAATTTTCTGCTGGGAGATGGTATGCATTTGTAACTAGTATGAATTCCATTTCTTCTTTTAGTGAATGAATAGAGTTGCATTTCTAAGGGAGACTATTTGTATTTATGGGTTCCAAACTATGGGAGATAGTTTTTTTCAAGGCATATGTTTCGTGGGTTATTTTACATTCCAAAAGCCTTGGGATGCACAGTAATTTGAGGAGTCCATATTGGTGGTGCGGTGAAGCGATTAGTAGCATAGTTTATATCTCAGGGTGATCCTACTAGTAGAGAAGTTAAAGCACATGAGACATTAAAAGAATTTAGTGTTTGGAATTCAAGTGTAGATATGGTATACTAGATCCTTTGAGTTTTCTTGTGGAGTATTGAGGTCATAAATAGGACATGTGGTCATATGAGTCATTTAAGTTAGATTGACCAAGTTGATAAGAACTAAGAGTTAAAAAGTTATTAATAATGAAGTATGTTTGGAATACTCGTACGAGTTGGGGTTCATAATAGAGGGTATGAAGATTGATGGAGGAGGCAAAAGATCTTTTGAGTGAAGAGGGAGTGCATTTTGGAGTCCTAGGAGGTAGGTTAGGTGATTTCAATGATCTCCTTAATGATTGGAATTTTAAAGATACAGTTCCAAAGGGATGTTGGCATCCCAATTCATATGTCCTTTTTGCCATATTGGATAGGGTGAGGTTAATATCATTTGACGTTACCTCACCATTGTCATCATGTGAATGATGTCTTCTATGTACACATGATGGAGTAAGTTCCTAGGTAAAACTTAACAATTTAATAGTTAGACTAATTTGGTTTGAGTTTTAGTCAGAGGCGATTCATGACTAGAGACCTTAGCATGTATTAGGTCAAAGAATGAGTAAATTCTATATATAGTGTGAGTATGCTACATATGAGATATTATTAGACTTTCAACTAAGTGTATAAAGATTTGATTTTTAAGCACAAAATTTCTTATTTGCGGGGGCAGGGGGGAATGTAATATCCCATATATTCATAGTAATTAATTAATTATTAAATTGACTGTATTTACGTGTGATATGTGGTATGCATATTATAATGGTTGGATGTTGGTATGTGACTCTTATATGTGATTGCACTATATTTTCATGAATTAACACCATAATACACTATGATTTTCTAATTAAATACTGGAAGTGACTTAGTATTATGGGGGAATATGGAATACTCATGTGTCGAGGTTTTCGTTGTTTGGATTATTCCCTCAATATCGGGTTCCACTGTTTGTGAAGTAATTTCTTATAATTCTGAGTCGCACTTAATTAATTGATTAGATTTTAATTAATTCGACTTGTACCAATTCATAACTTAAGTTAATGAGATAATTAATTTAGTATGATTGAACATGTTTTGTGTTGACTTTTGGGACGTTATCCATTTGTCTTAAAATAGTGGGGTTTAAGTCCATTGGGATGGCACATGACATGGAAAGAATTTTGGATCATTTGGAATGCTATTTGGGTTCCTCAGGATATCTCTTAAGTGAGGCCAAATCCTAATTTCTTGGGAAACTTATTTTTTATGGTTGGTTAGTAATACCTAAAACTCAATTAAAGCATTAGGGAAACTCTGGAAGGAAAAGGAAGTAAGAGTCACTCAAGGGGAAAATGATTTCGATATTTGAGGATTGAATTGATATATATGACCTAAGGAAAGTTTATATCAATTAAAATTAAAGTGGATTTATGTTATAGTAGTGGCAGTCATTGGAATCCAGACTAAAATCATATATAAATTTGAGTTTTCATCACCTAATTCAACATTGTTTTATTTTGACTTCACTTGAATGTCAACCCTTAATCATATTAATAAATTGAGTGGTTTAATGATTAAACTCTGAAATTAGATTTTTTTTATATTAATATAAATCTTAACTATATTTGATAATTTATATAACTCCTGTTATTAATTTCATAAGTAAATCAAATATGGGATAATTGTCAATTTACAAACGTAAGAGGTTAAGGTTTGAACAACATTAATTGGTTCATCAATGATGGACTATGGTTCTTAGGACCATGTTTTGGGGTTTGGGATTAAATAAACCCATAATAACTGGGAATCTTGATTGTGGCATCCATGCGCATGGCTTAGTATCCCCGTGCAAATAGAGTTATGCGCATGGTAAGGATGAACCCATTGCGCATGACGAGGAAGGAATACATTATAGTGCAGGTTTATATAGCGATGCTCATTGAGGGTTCGGGTCAATCCTAAGGGTGATATTAAGAGACTGTTTAGAACTAATATGTGGACTTTTATTTCAAAAAATGTATGTAAGTTTGGCAATTGATTCTTATTAATCAAATACATTAATTTAGAACTAATGACACTTTTCATAAATTCCAGAGTATATTATATTCATTTAACTTGAATAACTTGAGTATATCATCGAATATTGGGAAATTTTATGAAATCAAGATATTGCTAATGATTGTGTAGATCACTTCATAGTTTAGAATGTCGCACAAAGCAGTGAGTAACATAAAGATTATATCATTACAATTCCTATAAAATTTAGGTATAAGATGATGCCAAGATTTGGAGCACCTTGGGATTAGGAGCTAATGTTTATATAGTCAACTATAATTAATGTGCGTTTTAGCTAACTCATAATAAGAGACTTTATATAAAACCCCGTTGAGTGGGGTTTGTTTTTATTTTTTATCGGGTTATGTAGAGTCATACTTTCTTAGTTGTTTTGTGTGCAATCATACGAAGGTGGTGCGAGTACTCATAGAAAACGTACTTGTAGGGATGTTGATGGGGAGCGTACATAGTTGACCTCGCGTGATATTCCAAGTGATGAGATGAGCTCTACATAGGTCCTATTTACCCTGATCCTATTACTGACGTACAAGTGTTTTTCATGGAGGAATAAATATAGGAGTTCTTTTTTTGGTTTTATTCTTAAAAATATGTATGATAGTTACCTTTTAAGTAAAGGTATGTCAGTTATTGCAATAAGAATCATGGCTATAAGAATATATTATATTTGGATTATATAAATTGTAGGCATATCGATCAATAGAGCATCGTAGGAATTCCAGTTAGTCGGATTTGGGTTGATTGAACTATTGAAACGTTCACAACCTATATAAGGACTTAACATCCTATTGAAGTGATTGTGATGCAATCCTAGTAGTTTATATCAATACATGGGAACTTGTATGGTAGTTCCAGAACTTGTATGATGGTTATACATAAGATTGTGATCGGTACATCCCAGGAATGTATTGAATAGGGCCACCCATGAGATTTAAATATAAGGGTTGTCTAGATTTGACTCAAGTAATGTCACATGATTTATAAAGGGTGAGTAGATACTTGATCCTAAGAATTATGAGGAATGCTTAAGAAAATGTAATTTTTATTACTAGGGGTGCAATATGATTTATACTAGTTCAAATGATCCCCACACATTGGTCTGCAATTGTATAACTAAGTCTAAGATCATAATTCGAAGGAAACCACATCTAGGGTATCGCACGAATTGTGATACCACCTTGTTGGACTTATATGTTTTGTTTTCGCCAAGTAAAACCCAACCGATGGAATATTTTATAATCCTGGTGGAGTAGTAAATATGTTAACTCTAAGAATCAAGGAATTGATTAGATGTTGGTTAAAGTCGATTAACAGTCAATTAATTTGAATAAGCAGGGGTTGGACACTTAACATCGGCAATCGTCTTATGTACTATAATGAACATTGTAAATATGACCTCATTATATTTACGTGATTTCTGAGATAATTAAATTGGAGTGAAGTTATGATTATTTAGTGGAGTTAATTCAAAATTAAATAAAGAAAGGAAACAATTAGAATTACTATTATTTGGATTTCCGAGTATTTATTTTTAGCTAATTTAATTATTTTCTTAGATCCTTAGTGTAGTATATATACCCAAGTAGTCAGGCCTATACATCAAGAAGCCCAATTTGGACCCAGACCATTTTTTATACTTGTATATAAAGCTATGGGAAGGGATTTTAAAGATTATCATTGATTATTAGGGTTTAACAGGGGTGAGAGTAAACACTATATACATTTTGTTAAGAGGCTTAAAGAGAGACCACCATATCTCACTCATGTCTCAAAAGGCATCCACCCACCTATCGAACTTTGGTGAGGATCATACAAAAGCAGATCCTAGAAAACAGAAGGTTTAATCAAGTTTTTTCAAATACCATTGAGGCAACCAAGGATTTCATCATAATCTACCTTTGTCTTCGCATACAAATCATAAGAAGATTCACAAAGGTATTATTTATTCAAACACTAGGTTTAATCTTTGAACCTAGTTCTTATTTTTTTTCGATGCATGATTAATAAAAAATCTTTAGGGATATAAATTTTACCCATTTAAATGTCAATACCAAGATGTTTTTACAATAATTTGTATCAGAACCCCGATTGAGATTTATCATGTATAATAAAGGTCTATGTTGTCCAACTAGAAACCCTAGTTTTAGCATTTTGTATGATTGCACAATCTTGTATGTGGTATCTTACTAACATGGCTTTATACACATTCTACATTTATATCCCTTCCATCAAGGTGAGAAATGTTTATTTTGTGTCATTGGTTCATATGATGGTTTATTTTAGTTATTTTCCGCTCACATATTTGATATGATTGTAGTAATATAGTTTTTGTAATTATTTCAGTATCAATGTTTCTGGAGGATTTGGAAAAAGTTTATAATGTTTTTTTAATATTAGAATTATTTTGTTTTTATGTGTTTGGGATTGGGGCAAACTTTCATGGGGTTTGGTGAAGTTTTGACCCAGTTATGGAGGTTTTTACATGGTTTTTATGAAGGAGAATGAAGATTATCCCTGACTGGGTAGATCGATCAACTATGGTAAGCCAATCGATCGACCTCTCCAGAGTAGATCATTTTTAGAAAGTATTTTAATGTTGTTTAATGCTTCTTCATCCAGTTTTTTATTCCGATCATTTCCAAAACATGCTAATAAGTTTTTTTTATAAATAAAGATCATTAAGAACTCATGGTTGTGATAAAGTATACTTTAAGTTGGACACTACGTGAAAGATAATCTTCTATAACAAGGATTCTTAATCTTGAAGAATTATACTTTAAGAAGGAGTTTAGGCCTTGATGGATAAAGGTTTTTTATACTTATTATTTTTTATTTATTTATATATATTTGCATGAATGTCTCTTTATTACTATGTTGCATAATTTTCCAGGCTTATTGAATTAATTAGGAACACCTGTTTTATGTAATACCCCTTATTTTTGCGTACTCGGAATTTAATTAATTCGATAATTTATTCGTTTTATTTTTGCGTAATAACGTGTCTACTAAATGTTAATCAAGAGAGAGAGATAATAATTAATATTATCTATTAAATTTACTAACTGAATAGTAAATATTTTATTGAAATTATTATGCGTAATAGAGTGTGATATTGACGTAAATGGATTTATCTCAACCCGGAGTCGCGTGTAGACTAAATTGAGGTCGAGATAGGATTATTATTTAGAGTGACTCAAAGATGATTTCGATGTCATGGATGACTACAAAAGGGTCAAAATAGTCAAAATAGTATACACGGGGGTGTTGATTGGATCCCAGGGAAATTTTAGACTATACCAACACCGTATGGGGGCATTTTAGTCATTTGGTAACCAAGGGTTAAGAGACCTATGAATTTCTGATATCTTTATCAGCATATAGATGGAGAGGCTATGGCTTAGAGGTTAGAAAACTCAGGGAATCCATTTGAGAAGAAGAGAAAACAATTGTGAAGCCTAAGAAAGGGTTTTTGAGAAATTGGAGTGTGATCTTGCACCATTATCAATCTTGGAGTGAGGATTGGGAGAGAAGGAAAACCATCCAACATCAAAACTACGAAATTTGATCATCTAACACAAGGCAAGTGTTTATTTACACTTTCTTTTGAAGCTATAATTCCCATGTTGTTAGTGTTTTGAAATATATTGATCAAAGTCATGTTCATGGAAGAAAATAGTAATTAAAAATCAAGGTATGGGTAGGAATTTCATGTAGTTTGATTTAACATCTATAGAGGATAAGAAATCAAAGGGTGTGTGATAATCACCATGAATTTAATTCGGGTTTTTGATGAAAAAAGGTTGAAGAACACAAACTTAGGATTTTTTATGAAAAGTTGATGTGATGTATTCTTGGGTGGGAATTATAAGGTTTTAATATTTGGTCAACATTAGAATCGATCCTAATACATGTTTGAGATGTTTGGGAATGTCGGATGTTAATTTGATAAAGAATCGCGAAGAGGAGAAAGAGAAAAATGGTGAGAAATGAAATTGTAGATTGAGGAAGAAGATAATTTGCATAATTTCGAATCGATTCGGTCGAGAGAAAAATCAATTCGTCCTCCTGGGAAACGATTCAGTTTCCCAGAAAATGTGAAACTTCCCTTTTTAAGCCTAGTACACTTATAGTTTTGTCGGGGAAATCTTTGGGAGTTTGTTAAAATACAATGAGAGAATCGTTATATTGCAGTAGGCTTGTGATAGGATTATAACTTAGTCTTAATGAGAGGATTGAGGCGAGGTTTAATATACTTAAATTGAGGCATAATCAAAACCAGTAGTGTATGATAGAGCTTGATGCTTAATTTTATTTAAGGGATAATTATGTCCCTTAGTGTAAAGAGTAATACTCGGATTAACACGATAGTGAGAGTAATCGTAGTTTGATGGTACGGTGAGTATTAGAGAGAAATATACTACGTATGAAGTAGGATAATTAGGTTGTGTGTATACCTACTGATTTATTGTATATATAGGTTGTGTTTATAATTATTATATGATTGGTGTTTAACGTGAACATACCTACGCTTCCTCCTATCACGGAGGTTCCCGCACAGTGGCCGATCCCACCTTGTCGATTTCAGGGAGGTCTGTATTCGTGCCCCAGGACATAGAACTTAGGGCGGCTAACTATATGTCATGTATTAGTGAGACTGACAAGTAATTTGTGTACGTTAGGTATGTGCGTAGCACAAAGGCTTATAACTATGTTCGCCTCCATTGCTTATTATTTGATCTTTGGGTTTGAGGAGGCATGCCGAACCAATAGTCCTTATTTTAGTACGAGAGGTGCGTGGACTGATAGCAGAGTATGCCCATTTTAATGGTGGTCCTTTTGAGAGACATCGTATTTATATATATTAGTCAGATAAATATATATACCAGTTTGGATAACTCTACTTACGTGTGATAGTAGACAGGTTGATAGTGTATGTATAAAGAATGAATTAAGTAGTGAAACTTAATTAAATGATAAAAGATGGAGAATGTTACTTATGATATCAATAACATACGAGATATGTTAATTCAGATAAGGTGTTATATGGGAGGTACGGGGACATATACGTGTTGATAGACCAGATAGTTACTTACATCTAGTTATATTGTGTAGTATAGCTAAGTGGGATAAGTAGAAAAGGTTAGGCATGAACGATTATAGAGAGGTGAGGAAACTCAAGAGAGTGTACGTGAACCTAACATATGTAATCAATAACTAATTTTCAAATTGTGATAAATACATGCAAAATGTTTTCAAAATGTTTTGGGTTCCCATTCTATAAATATTTTCCAAAACCTATAAGGTGTCCAACCGTAGGGATACCAGACTTAACGATCTATTCCAGGGACGACAAGCTACAACACTTTGGAGGCTTGCAGGACTTGATTAAATGCTTCCATCTTTTCATTCCTAGTGTAGGATTTCATATCAGTATCTCAGTTGGGCTTGATGCACCATTTAGACTTCTTTTATTTTAGTTAATCATTTTAGACTTATAGTGGGATTTATTTATTATTTGTTGGATTTAATTATTGGATTTGGATTTTGTAGCCAATGGTTTATTCGGCAAGCCATTTATTCATTTATTTGTTCCTTGTGATGGTTTATCTATATTAATGGTGTGAATGTTTTAATTTAGTTCTCAGCATATTATTATCTATTGTTTAATGAAAGATAAAAAAAATTGACACCCACTTAGTTAACTAATAAGTGGTTAGTAATTAATATGATTTTCAACAGTGATGCTGGAAATGAACCAAATGAGAAACCTCTTTTAATTTAATAAAGGACTGATCACCCAGAATTTAATTAGGCGGGGGTGTCACATTTCATGGATTTAATTTTAAGACCGACCAATATCATCGTGTTTCAAAAAGATCCGTTTTATTTATTCTTTTAAAATTGATTTAAATCGGGTAAATTGATTTTAAGGTATAAATTAAGTGTCGATATCGAGGCCTTTGTTTTAATTTAAAAATGACTTTATTTTTTTGAAAATTAAGGTAGTGACATCGGGTAATTTAATTTGTACAAGTAAATTAAATAGTACCAAGGATTTAAATTAGCCTATTTAGAATTAAATGAATAGTTTTTTTAAACCCTCAAGTTTTAAAATACTATGTGGAAGAGGCATTTCAACACAAATCTCATGACCTCTATCGGTATTTTAAAACTGTGATGCGATTAATTTCCCGTGTCAGCTTGACCAGCCCCTCGTTGGATTATTTTAATCATGGTATATCAGTAATACTCGTGCCTAATATTTTAATATTTTACCGTGCCAATTATAATAATATGAAATCTTGGGATTTGGATTATTAGTATAAGGTCTTTCATATCTATATTTGATTACTCTTGCGGCATTGATGGAAATTGTTCAAAGTTTTAGGTGAAATTGGAAACTTTAGAAATCTATCAACATCAAATGAACTCGAGAGGCGTTCGAACAAGATCCTTATTTCGTTAAAATGAAAATCATGTGGTTCAAACGAGAATTTAATATTGTTCAAAGTTGGGTTCTAACGAGAATTTGACAAGATGTCACTATATAAGGTTTTCCTTCTTCGTTAGAAGGTTATTTGATGGGAGATCGAACAAGATATATATTTCTTCCGAACGAGGTCCCATTCTCGTTCGAACGACCATTTCAGAAAATTTTGGATCGAGATACCCTTGTGTCATCATCATCATCCTTTCTTTAGTCCCATTATATGGGGTTGGCTAGACTGATTCTCTTTTTCCATTCTAATCTATTATATGCAATATTATCAGTTATGCTTAATTTCTTAAGATCTCTCCTAATAATTTCCTCCCACGATAGCTTAAGGTAACTAGGGAAGCCCCTTTCTCTTTTACCCTCTATTTCTAATAATATTCCTCTTGTTATAAGTTCATCTAGTTATCTACACAACACATGTTTGTACCACCTAAGTCTACTTTTCTCTTAATTTATCGCTAATAGGAGCTACTCCTAACTTTTGTTCCACGTGTTGGCTTTTAATTTTATCCTTTATAGTAATTTTTATCATCCATTGGAGAATCCTCATCTCACTAACATGGAGACTTCGTTTATATTTTTTCTTTAAATCCCAACACTCCATTCCATATACGGTGTCTGTCCTAACTATTGTTCTATAAAATTTTCATTTTAACTTAATAGTTATTCTCTTATCACATAACACCCGACTTGCTTGTCTCCATTTCATTTAACCAGTTGTTATTCTACTCGTAACATCCTCATTGAACCGAAATAATGAAATTTATTAGTTCGGTTTATCACTTTTACTTCAATCATTAAGATTATTCTATCCGACGCCTCATTATTAAATTTACATTCCATAAGTTTAATTTTATTTCTACTTATTTTTAGTCCCTTAGACTCTAAGTCCATGTATATACTCTCAACGCTAAGCCCTCCTTTGAAGTGTCTTTTAAAACTATATCTTTCTCAAACAACATACACCATGGTACATCTTCTTGTATGTCCTATTAATATCATTAAACACTGCGACGAATAAGTAAGGACTTAAGGCCGATCCTTGATGTAGATCCACTTTAATCGTAAAGTCAATTGTTTCTCCACATATACGTATTACTCTAGTATTTGTATTCTCATACATATCTTCAATAAAATTATTATAACTCATAGGGATTATTTTCCTCCTTAAATCCCACCAAATTATATCCCCAGGTACTGTATCACAAGCCTTTCCAAGTCTATAAAGACCATATATAAATTTTTATTTTTACTTCTACATTTTTCCACTAATTGTCTTAATAAATAACGAGCTTCCTTGTTAGATTGCCATGGCATAATTCCAAATTAATTATCTGAAATAGTTGACTCACTTCTTAATCTCTGTCCTATAACCTTTTCCCTATAATTTCATTGACTCCACAGGCACCCATATGGTCGAAAATGGGATTTTTCGACTTGGCATGAGTTTTTTATAAGGGTTATTTTTCGGTTAACTTGAGTATAGGTAGGAGATAAGTGGGGAAGTCTTACCCTCATAATTTTCAGATTGTTCTTTCTCTCTCTAGCTCTTCGGAGCTTTTCCCCTTCTACCACCATCATAAACCACCATACACTACCATGTCTCCACCTTATGCCACCACACACTAGAAGTATTCCACCATATTTAATCTCAATACACCCACTTCCACCATTATTGAGCAAAGATACTAATTTTGGAGGTGTTTTTTTGGGGGTTGGGGGGGGGGGGGGGGGTATTGAAGATGGAATGTTAATTGGGTTTTAAGGGAGTTTTTTCTTAGAGC
Organism: Sambucus nigra; assembly: GCA_949130495.1. Taxonomy (NCBI): domain Eukaryota; kingdom Viridiplantae; phylum Streptophyta; class Magnoliopsida; order Dipsacales; family Adoxaceae; genus Sambucus; species Sambucus nigra. The sequence goes on along the minus strand of OX422210.1, from coordinate 458,185,207 downwards.
TTTTATGGTGAAAAACTTTCTGGAGCTAGGCAACCTCCTTAAGGACACCTTAGGAGGTGGTTGGTTTTCATCACCTTCTTTTTCATCCAACCATTTATGGAGCTCCATTTCAGGTGGGAAAACTCTACTCTTAGTTTAAGACTCCCATTTGCACATTAGTAGTCTTGTAGCTAGAATCGTTAGAGTTTAAAATATACATGAGTAAGAAGATGAGTTTTTAACGTTTTGTGTAAATGGTTTATAAATGATTTCAAATGTTTTGAGAAAAATACTATGGTTCAAGAATGTTCAATAAATGTTCTGTTTTAATAAGCTTGGTATTAAACATTTATGGAATAAAATATTTTTAAAATAATATGTATCTTGCTAAAGATATTTTGGGTGAATTATGTTTTAAAGTTTCTTGCAAAAAAGAAGATCTTATAAAGTATGACATTTGTTTAAGTTTTGAAGATTAAAAATGTCCTTTAATATTGGAATGTGTGTTTTTACAAGTATTATAAAATTTATAATAAATCACATGTTAGACCCATTTAATAGGATTTTGGACTTAAAATCCTTCTTCTCATGCATATAAACTTGTAGTATTTTGAAGACAAATGTATAAAGTAGTTTAATGAGGGTTTTATTGGGTTTAAATAAGAAATAAATAAATTAGACACAACCCTTAAAGTGCCTAAAAAAGGTATTGAAACGGTGTTAAGAGTATTATTTTACGACTACATGTATTAATGAAGGAAAATGGTGTCTTTCTTATAAAGTAGTCTTTAAATGCCCAATGATTTCCGAGAGAAAGAAAGTGATGAAATACTGATATTTTCAACTTGAGAATAACGTTATTCTAAAATGTTAAAAAAGTGTTAATGTGTTAAAAACACTTAAGAATTTAGTGTGGGTATCTTAATGTTGTTTTGGAAATTAACACTTGTCAAAATGGAGGAAAAGACAAATTTGAAAAAAACGGGTAAAATTATAATTTTACGTAAAGTGGAATTTTTTCTAAACTAAAAATGTTGAAAAATGGTGTTACAAAAAATGGTTCTAATGAACATGATTTTAGGATAAAGTCAATGTTTGAGTAAAAGGGACCAGAATTTCTTATTTTAAAGTGTAACACAAGTTGGGTTAAACCCCGGGTTTTAACCTCATTCGAAAAGAAAAGTAAAATAACATGAACATTTGAAAAATATTAAAACAATTAATATAGAATTGGATCACACCGGTATAATTAAGGAGGGCCTGTATCTCTGGGGTAAAAGACCCAAAATCACTGGCTAAAGCATATAGTAGCACAACCGACGGTGTGGATCTCGTTAAAGTATGCGGAGATTGGAATATTCTGAGAAAAAAGATAATGAAAAATGGAACATCTCAAGAAATGGGTTATGTGGTGAATATGTGAAAAGACATCCTAACTTGAACGAATTAATAAATGTTCCGGTAAAGGATAAAGTGGACAAGAAATGTGAAGATTTATTTTATGTCCATAAAGTGTAGGAATGGTAAAGTGAAGGAATTAAATGGTTAGTTAAGCAAACTAAGAAGGTTTTACCCATAATTGACATATTAGTGTGTTTATTAAAGGCTTTCAAAGAAAAATAAGTATTTTATAACATGGTGTTTAAGTGTGTTAAACTGTTAGTTTACATGAAAGTACTTAGATAATTTGGCATAAGAAATAAGGAAATTTCGTAAAAGAAATATTTTTCCTTAAGCATGGGGTATTGTTTAAAATATTTAACCGGGTGTGTTAAATCAAGAAATAAGTGTCAATTCATGTAAAAGTGAATTTCTTTTACGAGATTAAGGTGAATTAATCGGGGTAAGTAATGTTTTTGTAATAAATATGGTTTTATGCGTGTGTGTGTGTGTGTGTGTGTGTTGCATGTGCCCGTAGATATAAAGTGTTAGAGTCTTATTTCGGTTGGTCGATTCTATATTGAATTGTTCTAATTTCTCAATGGGTATTCGACTCATTCCCTAGTCTTTGTTGCGACAAGATGGGTCCAATTACATATTTTGAAAGAGTTGTACAGCTAAATATTCTTTTTATTTTATGTTAGTAGATCTGTATGCTTGGATTTCGGGGACGCATCCTAGGGGTCCTTCCCTTATCTTGATTTGAAATGGAAATCTCATGCTAAACAAGTGAAATACTAAATAAATAAAAACGGACTAGCAATAGTATGTAGGTTGTTTCATTAAACTTCACAACTAACGTTCGGTTCGAACTGGGCTGACTATGGTAGCCCATAAATTCGGGATCGTGAATTACAAATGGTATTAGAGCTCTAGGTTTAAGGTTCCTTTCGGGAGTGACATGGTGAGGTTGATAGTAGATCTTTTGACGTTAGTGTTAGTTTTAGGCTGATCACATTATATTGTTGACGATTTAAATTCATGTTCTTGATGGTGGAATAAAGGAGATTAGCACGAGAGGTAATTTATTGCCAGGTGACATTCGACCAAGTTGGTCAATCACTTTTGCGTTTCTGATTAGACATGTTAGTGTATTATGAGTTTCTGTGAAAGACAATAATGGTGACACCATAATTTTTAGTGTGAAGTTCTTATAGATCAAACCTTGATGATGTAAGAGGTTTATGAAGATGTTAATAGAGTGAAGTGATGCCCTTTGAGTTAGGTCATAAATTGCAAAAATTTAGCTTTAGAGTTTAGTCCATTAGAGTGTCATGACTGAACGGTGTTGATTGTGATAAGAATGCATTATGTTCCTTAATTAAGTACTCTTGGGGGGTTAGTAATGATGATATAATTAGGCGAATTCGATCCTTGGGGTCGTATCATGTCGTAAGACAATTGATTATCTGATTAATGTGAGAAACAGTGTTGGTCCACAATTAGGGATGTGTACTCGACTAGAGTTGGTAAGATACCATTATTATAAGTTAGTGTTTTGGTAGTTATTGACTGAAAGTTGTATTCGCAAGGTATGATGAGAGTTATGAGAAAATTTTGATAAGTATGTTACGTATGCAATAATGATGGTGACAGAAACTTAGGAGTGAACATTAAATAGTCCTCCATGTTAGGGTTTTAGGAGATATGATGAAAATTTGAGGGATAAGATCTTTAATGATGTCGGTAATGTAGACCTTGAGGCTTATAGCTTGTATGTGATGTCTTGTATCCTTCCGAAATCCTTATTAGTGTCAGTATTTGATTTGGTACATGGCTTATGTCCACGGCCATTTGGAGGGAGATAAGAATATTATCTAAGTGTCAAGGTCTATTTTAGCGGCCAAGGTAATGTCTAGATGTGAGGTAATGAAAGTTTGAGTATGGTTTAAGGGATCCATAGGAATAATTATGTGTGGCGTCATTGGGAATAGAAATCGACTTGTTATGACATCTTGAGGTGACCAATGGTTAAGGTGCATCATATGTAAAGGCTCGTAGACTAGTATCTTTTCGAGAATGTAGTAATCACGATGTGGGGTTTAAGTAATTTGTAGAGCGCACCGACAATCAGAAAGTCATGGATGATGAAATCTTATCAAATTTGAGGACTTTTATGTGGAGTATGTTTGGCGTCCTTAGGAAACTAGTTAAGTATGGTATGCAGAACTGCTAGTGTCCTAGTGATGAGATTATTGAAGGTTAGGTAATGATCTCCAGTTGTTGGTCATGGTTTTAAAGAATTGAATAATGTACATGACGAGTGTTATTATTTGAATTGACACACATGGGTGATGTAGCCTTTTAAGAGAAATTAGGAGCGGAGTGATGCTTGGGTGTCATGAAATGGCTAGTGTAGGAAGTGTAGTGCTTAATTTTTATGGGTCCTAGGAAACATATTTGGGACTTAGATTGGTGATTTCATAATAAAAACTTGAAAATGGCACCCCAAAGGAGATATCGTAGCATTATTAGGGTATCAACATGTGTCGATGTCATAAGTTAGAATAGCCCTTGCAAGGAAGGGATTAATTCCCAACATATCTTGCGAAACTGGTATAAACTAGGAGATGTAGACCTGTGTATCACTTATTAACCTTAGAATGCTAGTGGAAACCAATGTGGCCATCACATAGATTCAGTTTTGGTACAACCTGGAGATAAGCTCAATGACAACCTTACGTAGTTAGAGGTTATAATAAGGTGAATGTTTTTCTTAAAAGAGGTTATTCCTAAGAAATCTTAGGGTTGCGGTTATGATATGATAAGACAGACATAAACCTAGGTGTGATAGGTTGGTGAAGTCATCACCGATAAGATGGACAATGTATGTATTGACAAAAGCATTTGCATTCATCGACCAGGATGTCTTGCATTAATCGAACATCTAAGGAAGAACCATTATTCATAAGGATGGAATTCAAGTGTTTGACTTCCTAGAGGATAACAGGTTTGTATATGGCTTTTGTCTTGTGAGGATGAACGGTTTATGATTCGATTCATGACAGTTAGTGACTTGATACAGGCTGTGTGGCTAGGTTACTCCTCAATGAGAATGTTTGGGAGGAGGCGTGGACTTTAAAGCACGTGGAGTCGATTCGCTTCTAGTAAACCATAGTTTGTTGCATTCAGATGGGATTTTCTTGGAGCAGTTATTTGTTCCTTCTCACTCTTGCGTGTCCTTTACGATTATGGTTACTGGGGGTTAGTGTTCCCATGGCTGTGGTGTCTCGAATTTATACCATGTCATGGTACAACGCAATTTGGCCCAGTAGATTAAGGGTGGACTTTGTATGGTCAATTCATATCAATAACTAGTTCACCCTATCATAGATATCCTTACCATTACACAAAGATAAATGTACGGGCGGCTGCACTTTTGGTCGCAAGATTTTCTCATAATATTTTATTTCCTTTACGACCTTAAGATTCGCCGGCATGGAAGTCAGGTATTCTGGTTGTAAATAGAATGATGATGCTATAGTGTTAGAACTTGAGGAAACATAGCACTAAGTGTTGTTTACAACAGTAGGTGGATTGGCTTAATGCCTAGGCGAGTGTTCCCTAGTAGCACACTTAGAGTAGCCATAGAAAGGGGTGTTATGTGAAGGTTTTGGTTATATGCATGATTTGGAGCTTAGTGGCACGACCCCTCGATGTGTGGGAATTATGAGGAGAGATTAGTATCGAGGCTCAATAGATATATTGGTATTGGAAGACCCAAGAAATACATGGAGATCTAGGATGTGTGATCCTAAGGTCCAAAATGGTTTTGTATGATAAATATCATAATTGGTGGTACTATGGTTTACACTTGGGTGAGTGTTGATCACTAGAAAGTGTTACTAGGAAGGGGCCTCGATATGCTTTGTGTAATAGAAAGATAGTCTTTTGACCCGATTGAGTGTGATCATCAAGTGAGTGGATACTCGGGGTCGGTTATGCGATGCTAATGGTTAGCATGGAGGTGAGCGTTAGAACATGTTTCATGTTAAAATTAAGGCGATAGCCCCGTGGAAAGGAGTATGATGTGATGTTAGCGGTTGAGTACTTTGATGATTTAGTCTTAGTTGATTCGTATGACTTAGTATAAGAGTTGGTAAATCCCTTGGACTTGAGGAATTGGCTGATCGATAATTTTGGGGATAAAAATTTCTAAGGATGTGGGATTTCATCTTTATATTTGATTACTCTTATGGCCCTAATGGTAATTGTTGGAAAATGTGGGTGGAATTAGAGATTTCAGGAATCTGGCAAGATCAAACGAACTTGAAATTCATTCCAACAAGATCCTTGTTTCGTTATAACAAGAGTTACGTGGTTCAAATAAGAATTCAATATCGTTCGAAGATGGGTTCTAACGAGGATCTAACTAGATGTCACTGCATAATGTTTTCCCATTTCATTAGAAGGTTGTTCGATGGATGATCGAACGAGAATGAGATCTCATTCGAACGAGCTTCCACTATCTCGATCGAATGACCTATTTAATTTTTTTTTATCTAGATACCCTTGTGTGCTATTACATTTTGAACCGTTAGATCGATGACATGTCGAATCGTAATGCATCCAGATGGTCAAAAATGGGATTTTTGTGTTAAGGCGAGTTTTTATAAGGGTTGTTTGGATTTTTTGTGGGTTTATTTGACTGTGGAGAGGAGAGAGGTGGGGGAGTATTGCCCCCACCGTTTTCAAATTGTTCTTCCTCTCTCTAGCTCTTGGGATCTTCTCCCCTTCTCCCACTACCACAAAACATTATACACCTCCATATCTCCACCTTATACCCCCACACTTTATAAGTATTCCACCATATTTAAGACTAATACACCCATTTCCACCATTGTTTAGTTAAGGTACAAATTTTGGAGGTGTTTTGGGTGGTTCTTGAAGATGAATATGTAAGATTAATGGAGTTTGAAGGGGGTGTAATACCCCGTAATTTTAATGACTTTTAATATGAGATTAACTAAAAGTAAAATGGGGATTAATTGGAATTAATTACGAATAATAGTTGGAATTAATATGGATTGAATATTACTAAAGAATAAACTAATATGTGATTGATATTGAATATTAATTAGTGATTAAAAGTAATATATGATTATATGTTCGCGAGTGAATAATACGCGAATTATGGAAATTAAGTAGGGACACGCGTATGAGTCGTGTCAGGACTAATTTTAATGAATGAAAAGTAAGTTATATCCATATCATCCAAAGGTCATTTTGAGTGCACCGTTGAGTCCAGAAGGGTCGAAATAGGCAGAAAAGTCTACCCGGGGTTTTATTTAGGTCTCAGGTCAATTTTGAACCAAAAGGACACCCTAGAGGGGTATTTTGGTCATTTTATTTGGGAGGTGAATAGAAACTACGCAAATTGGGTTTTATTATATAAGTGAAGAGATTAGAGAACTTAGGTTCATTCACCCAAAAATAAAGGAAAGGTCTTTGAGGAGAGTGAGAGGTTTTTCCAAGGAGAGGAAGAAGTTTTGAGAGCAAACCAAGGGACAACCACCTTGCACCACCACCGAAAAAGTAACTGGAAAAGAGGAGGGGCATCCTGCACATATCTTCTCCAAAGGATCAGACCTACACATTAAGGCAAGTGCAATTCTTGTTCCAATTACTGAGTATAATATCCATGTTAAATTAGAAGAGATAAACATCTATGAAAACTATGAATCAAAGATGAAAATTTGATGATTTTGATGTAGTTCTTGAAATTGAAATCCTTTAGGAATATTCCTTTGATGAAATTAGAATTAAAACCACGAAACTTTAGGTTTAATTGACGAAGAAATTTGGGGTTTATATGTGTTCTTGAGAAAGAATTATATAATGCAGATTTTCTGAATTTAAAATAAGATTAGCATGATTAATCGAAACTCCATGATGATTTTGATATGTTTTGATGTTATAAATCATGTATATACTTGGGTATGTCAATTGGGATTGATTCTTAGGAATTTGGGATCATCTGGTAGTGATTTGGGTGTTTAAAATGTTGAGAACCCATAGCCATGAACAAGCAGATTTTTGCAGACCTGCAGGGATGAATCTATTTGGAGGTAGGGGAGAATCGATTCGGACCAGGGGGAATCGATTCGGCTACCCATAATTTAATAATTTTTCCATTTTGTAATTATTTTGATGGGATTATTCCTTATTTAATTACATGACTTGATTTTAATAAAAATGGGAATATATGGGACACCAGTAGGCCATATTATATTTGTGGACTTGATCCGAAGAAGTTGATTATGGGGTTAAATTAAATAGGGATAATCGGTGAATAAACCTAATTTGGAGAATTATTAAATTTGTAAAAACTCTGGGATGATACGAACATGGACCAGTAGGGGGTAAATGTTTACCTACTGAATTTATTTGAATAATTAAACGATATAGTTCGAGCAGTGAGAACAGCTTGGCAAGATACCTTAAGAAGTAAAGTCATAATTTAAATACATAGGATATTCAAGAGATAAAATATACTACGTATGTGATTTATTATATAGTTATGCATTTTCCCTAATGATATGTAAGTAGGTGAAATGAATAACTATATAATGATTTTTATGTATGACATACGTAGCCTACTTGCTATTGACGGGAGGTTTGCGCGTTCAGGGCAGTCATATCCTGATGATCCTTAGGGGGGAATTTTGACTTGTTCCCTCAGAAAATAGGAATTATGTTGGATTGCCATTAGTGAAAACAATGGTATTGAACGGTCATTTGGGTGCGTAGGTATGTGCGTAGCCTAAAGGTTTGGGAATATGTTCGACTCCAATACTTGTGTTTTGATATTTATGGTTCGACGGATATACCGAACCAACAATCCTTTATACAGTGACGAGATGCAATGGGAGTAGATAGCAGAGTATTCATGCACCACAACTGTGTCTTGGGGTGATATATATATATATAATAAAGTGAATGTATATATATACTTGTGATATTATCTACTATGTGAATTAAGTAGACATGAAAGATAGTGGAATCTAAAGTTAATTAAGTTCGAGAACACTTAATTATATTCATATATGAATTAATACATATTTATTACATGTATTGCGAAGGAAATATGAGGGAAAGATAAGGGCTATGGTTAGGTTACACAATGATATATTCTAGTGAAAGTGGGAATAGTAACTAGAATAATTTGGAGATACGTTAGGTATGCAAACACGATGAGATATGAGAATCTAAAAAGGGAGATCGAGAATTTAACATGTATATAATAATTACTAATTGTAGCATTTATTCACTTAATGTTTTAAAATCTTTTACAATTGGGATCTGACCCATTTTCTCTTGCATAATCTCTTCTCTCTTGTATATACTATATCAGGTGTCCATCCACAGGGACGACCAGCATAAAGGTTTGGATATTTATTCGCTATGGATACTATGGTGTTGTGGAATTTGCATTAAACGCTTCATTTTATTGATTCCTATACTCTGTAGTCATTTCTTTTAGGGCATGTTGCCAGAGGATTCTTGTTATTTCCATTCTATCTCAGTCAGTGGTTTTAATTATGTCAGTTTTGGATACATTTGAGTTTATTTGGTTTATTGTATTGAGATGTTTGAAACTGGGAAGTTTATTCCAGTTACATTAATTAAGATACTTATTCATTATTCATTGTTGTGGAATGGTTTATATTATAAATTGTTGGTATTGTTAAAAAGTAATTTTATTAAAAACTTAAAATTGGAAATTTTAACACTAGCTTAATTGATTACTAGGTGGTTAATAAAGAAAGAAAATTATTTTTTGACAGTGATGCTAAGAATGCGCTTACTGAATAATTCGAGTTAATAGGGTAAAGGATTTGTCACTGGGTATTTAATTAAGCGGGTTGTTATAAGGGGGTTTTCTTGGAGATTTTATGGAGGCATGCTTTTTCGAGCTAGGATATTATGGGTGAATTACGTTTTAATGTTTCCTTAAAAATTTAAGTCTTATAAAGTTTGGCATTTGTTTAAGTTTTGAACAATAAAAACATCCTTTAGTCTCTAACATTATATTTTTTCAAGTAATATGAAATTTCTACAATAAATCACATGTTAAACCCATTTAATTGGATTTTGGATTTAAAATACTTCTTCTCATGCATATAAACTTGCAATATTTTGAGATGAACATATAAACAAGTTTAATAAGGGTTTTGTTAGGTTTAAACATGAAATAAATAAATTATAAATTTGACCCCTTAAAGTGTGAAATTGGTATTGGGAAGGTGATAAGAGTATGGATTTAAGACTAAATATATTTATGAAGGAAAATGGTATTTTTCTTATAAAGTAGTCTTTAAATGTCGAATGGATTCTTAGAGAAAGAAAGTGATGAAATAAAGATGTTTCCAACTTGAGAAGAATTTTTCTCCCAAATGTTAAATAAGTGTTGATGTGTTGAACACAATTAAGAAGTAAGTGTGTTTAAATTAATGGTGTTTTGGAAAATAACACTTGTGAAAATGGAGGAAAAGACAAGTTTGGAAACAAATGGGTAACATTGTAATTTTATTTAAAGTGGTCCTAATGAACATGATTTTGGGATAAAATCAATGTTTGAGTAAAAAGGACATAAAATGATGATTTTAAAATGTAACACAAGTTAGGGTAAAACCCCAAGTTTTGGCTTTGGATGAAAAAAGGAAAAATGGAATAATGTAGACATTTTCAAAATTTTAAAACAGATTAATATGGACTTGGATGACACTGGATAATTAAGGTGGGCCCAGAGCCCTAGGGTGAAAGACCCAAAATCACTGGTCATCTTGTATGTGTGACAACCCGCTCACCAAAATAAGGGGTGGCCAGCCCGATACTCCAATAATAACAGGAAGCATAAATGGAAACATTCTCAGCATCACAACAATACAATAAGTATACGGGAGAATCACCCTATATTTCAGAAAAACGGGTTGCCAAAAATTTTGTTTCATAAGTTAAAGAAAGAATTTAAAAAACCCAATTTTAAAAGAAAGTGGAAACCCAAAGGAACTTATTTTACATCCACATCAAATATACAATAAGGGGACCGAATATGCTGTCGGTCAATAGTCACTACAACATAATACAACAGTTTAATTAAGTTGCATAATACATTACAATAAGCAAATACAAAAGCTTGGGCCACACGCCCAAGTAAATGATCCGATCGTAACTAGAGTACAAAAATGAAGGCGTATATGACAACATATCCCGTAATATCTGCAAGGTATTACGACTCCCCAAAACCACTGGAATAGGAAAGTCAGTACGGGCGTCCTTGCGGCGGAGAACCTGAGAGGATATAAGATTCATGCACAACAAGAAATATGAACGGGTCAGGGCCCGATTTTATATGATCACTAGATGAATAAAGAGTATGACAGTTATGAACAGTTAATCATGATGGATACATATAAGAATCTACCTACACAATCTTAAAGCATAAGCTAAAGAAATTTAAATGATCATAAGATTTATTCAATTATGCAAGTGGATATGAGTGAATATCATTAATTAAAATCTCCATCATTTGCACTGTTTCATTTCATTGTTCCATTTCTCATTATGAAACATAATCCCAGTTATATGCTCTTTATGGCATTCATCATGAATCAAGTCCAACTTGAATAAGAATAGTTATATTCATATACATATAACGATTCTAAGACCGCCCGTCCGGGTTTCCCCACCGTGCGCCCCCCTAAATGACTATCATCTTCCGGGGCCTATCAACCAAGACAACCTGGGATCCTAACGCAACGTAGGGAAGTGGCCATATACCAGCGAGTGAGTCATAACCACACCCGGAATTACCTCACATTCCCACAATCAATACAACATAAATAATAACCGCTTATATGGCCGGGGACTATATTCACCCTACATTCACTAGCCAGGGGACTTCACCTCATGCGCGAACTTCCCTTACGATAGCATTTAGAGAGGTGTGTTTAAGCCAATTATTATTTACCATTTTCAGGTTTAAGTAAATTATCATTTACCATTTTCATTTTCGTTTCCATTTTAATAGATACATCACATTTTATCCGGAGCCATACGTGATTCATGCCATCGTTACGACCTCAATGAATGAATAAACTCTCAATTTATTCTCCAAACGTTTTAGGGTGTTATTATAAACCACCAAGACTATCATACCTCTATTGAACTTCTAAATTCTCCCAATATGACCTTACAACTCCTAGTCTCATAATAGTTAACTAAAGGAAAAGAATGCCCTAACATCAATTTGTACACCCCCGAAATAAGCCCCATTTAAACCATTTCTAATGTAGGGTGGTTAACTAACTCATCTAGGGCTCTAAGTTTAATTCATACAAGAAGGTTCCTCAGTCCTAAGCCTAGAGAAAAAGGGTGAAAATTGAGTTAGAAAAATGACTCAAAACAGCATGATTTCGAATCGCTTCGCCCTAAGGCAGAATCGATTCGCCCCAAGCAGAGAATCGATTCGCCCAAAAGCGAATCGATTCGGATGGAGAATCCAAGTTTTTGCCTCAGCCGAATCGATTCAGCCTTAACCCGAATCGATTCGGGCTTGCAGACCTGTACCCTGACCCCTTAGCGAATCGATTCACCCGAGGGCCGAATCGATTCGCCCCTGCGAATTTTGCCAAGAATAGGTTACTGGTTATGAACCCTGGTTTTTCCCCAAAACTCCAATATCCTCCATTGTTACACACATCCATCAATATTAATCTACCCAAAACTATCATACATGATTATGAGATACCATAATCCAAAATATCATCAACTTAAACCATGATTAGGGCTAAAACACCACAAAATCCATAAATTCCATTTGATTCACATACACAATAATCAATACAATTTATTCATCTTAAATCACATATTAGCAAGTAGAAAACTTGACTTGAGGTAGAAATCTCAGATTCTTGGAAGAAAGAAGCAAGATGAATTCTCAAATTTCCAATCTCTCTCTTTTCTCCACAATTTTCTTCCTCTCTCTTTCTCTTTAAGTTTAGTAAATACACTTAAGAGAAATAAAATGAGGTGCAAGACTTAAATTGTTCCTCTCTCCTTAATTCCCAACTTAAATGGTTAATACTACATTAAAATGACTCACAACTACATATTTAAGCCATAACCATTCAAAAGTGCCCGAGACATAAAAATACAATATGGCACTTATTTTGACTATCTCGCACATTTTGGGACTAACTACGCCCTCTAAATTGGCCTCCAACAATTTTATAAATCATTTCAAGTTCCAGTTTCATTTAAACCATAAATGTCATTTAAAGCATATGACACTATAAAATGCAACATGATGATATTTACATACACATGTAGTAAATATGCAACAATCTTGTAAATATGCTCAATTAACTCATTTAGTTCATATTTACTCCATCATGCCTATTTTATATAATTAATTCACACAGTAAATTAATATAAAATAAGTCTCTTAAAAGCGAGGGTTGTTACAGTCTCCCCCCTTATGAGGGAATTTTGCCCTCAAAATTCAGGTGTACCTTGCAAGAAGAGATGCGGATACTTTTTTCGCATAGCGTCCTCACGTTCCCACGTCGATTCCTTGGTGTCGTGATGACCCCATTGTGCTCGCACCAAGGGTACCCATCGCGATATCGAATTTTGCTCTCTGTGCTCTAAGATTGTGACCGGTTGTTCTTCATACGAAATATCGGGTTGCAAATCGATATCCTCCAAAGGAATATGCCAAAGGGCTCCTTCACACCTCTTATACTTTTTCAAAGAGGAAACATGAAATACATCATGGAGTTGTTGTAAATGTTTCGGTAAGGCAAGTTGATACGCCACTGGACCTACCTTGGCAATACCGGGAAAAGGTCCAACATAGCGCGGCGCAAGCTTCCCTTTCTTCCCAAAACACTTTATACCTTTCATTGGCGATACACGCACCAAGACTTGATCTCCGATTTCCAACTCTACATGCCTTCTATTCGCATCGGCGTAACTCTTTTGACGATCTTGAGCTATTCGAATGCGATTCCGGATGAGTTCAATCTTGGAAGAAGTATCCTAGATCATTTCCGGTCCAAAAAACTTTTTATCTCCCACCTCCAACTAACAAGTGGGTGATCTACACGACCTACCATACAAGGCTTCATAGGGTGCCATCCCAATAGTGAATTGGTACGAATTATTATAAGAAAATTCGACCAAAGGGAGATATTGTTCCCAACCACCTTTGAAATCAAGCACACACATTCGGAGCATATCCTCCTACATTTGGTTGACTCTTTCTGTCTGCCCATCTGTTTGAGGATGATAAGAGGTACTTAATTTCAATTCGGTTCCCATAGCTTCATGGAAACTTTGCCAAAAATGGGAAACAAAAATCTTATCTCTGTTGGAGATTATATTTATTGGCACCCCGTGGAGTCTAACGACCAACGCAATAAATAGCCGAACATAACGAGCAATATTGTAATCGGTGCGTACCGGTAGGAAATATAATGACATAGTTTCGTTACGACCTCAATGAATGAATAAAATCTCAATTTATTCTCCAAACATTTTAGGGTTTTATTATAAACCACGAAGACTATCATACCTCAATTGAACTACTAAAGTCTCCCAATATGACCTTACAACTCCTAGTCTCATAATAGTTAACTAAAGGAATAGAATGACCTAACATCAATTTGTACACCCCCGAAATAAGTCCCATTTAAACCATTGCTAATGTAGGCTGGTTAACTAACTCATCTAGGACTCTAAGTTTACTTCATACAAGAAGGTTCCTAAGTCCTAAGCCTAGAAAAAAACGGTGAAAATTGAGTTAGAAAAATAACTCAAAACAACATGATTTCGAATCGATTCGCCCTAGGGCCGAATCGATTCGATTCGGATGGAGAATCCAAGTTTCTTCCCCATACGAATCGATTCTTCCTTAACCCGAATCGATTCGGGCTTCCATACCTATACCCTGACCGCTTAGCGAATCGATTCTCCCTAGGGCCGAATTGATTCACCCCTGCGAATTTGCCAAGAATGGGTTACGGGTTATGAACCCTAGTTTTTCCCCAAAACTCCAATCTCCTCCATTTTTACATACATCCATCAATATTAATCTACCGAAAACTATCCTACATGATTATTAACTACCATAATCCAAAATATCATCAACTTAAACCATGATTAGGGCTAAAACACCACAAAATCCATAAATTCCATTTGATTCACATACACAATAATCAATACAATTTGTTCATCTTAAATCACATATTAGCAACTAGAAAACTTTCCTTGAGGTAGAAATCTCATATTCGTGGAAGAAGGAAGCAAGATTAATTCTCAATATCCAATCTCTCTCTTTTCTCCTCTTTTCTCCACAATTTTCTTCCTCTCTCTTTCTCTCTAGGTTTAGTAAATACACTTAAGAGAAGTAAAATGAGGTGCAAGACTTAAATAGTTCCTCTCTCCTTAATTCCCAACTTAAATGGTTAATACTACATTAAAATGACTCACAACTACACAGTTAAACCATAACCAGTCAAAAGTGTCCGAAACATAAAAATACAATATGGCACTTATTTTGACTATCTCGCACATTTCGGGACTAACTACGCCCTCTAAATTGGCATTCGACAATTTTTTAAATCATTTCAAGTTCCGGTTTCATTTAAACCATAAATGTCATTTAAAGCATATGACACTATAAAATGCAACATGGTGATATTTACATACACATACAGTAAATATGCAACAATCTAGTAAATATTCTCAATTAACTCATTTAGTTCATATTTACTCCATCATCCATAGTTTATATAATTACGTCACACAGTAAATTAATATAAAATAAGTCTCTTAAAAGTGAGGGTTGTTAAAGTATGCTAGCATGGATGTGTCGAGACCATAAAAGTATGCAGATATTAAAAGATTTTGAGAAAAAGATAATGAAAAATGAAAAATGTCAAGAAATGGGTTGTATGATCAATATATGAATAGACAACCTAACTTGAATGAATTAATAAATGTTTTGGTCAGGAGTAAAGTGGACAAGAAATGTGAAAATTAATTTAATGTCCACTAAGTAAAGGAATGGTAAAGTGAAGGGATTGAATGGATAGTGTAGACACCCCATTCTGTTACCCCCTAAACTCTCCTTAGGTCCCTAGCACCTCCCTTCATCATAACAAAACCAGGTCATACCCCGAGTACTGACCTATAGGCCATCGGGCACTCCTAGGCTCCGTTTGACCAAAAGTCAAAGTCTTCAGCTCAATCGAGACTGAATGAATTTTCGAAGGGCACTAAAACCCCTTTCCAACGGTCCATCCCGTGCATGATTCTGACTTATCATGCGGACGAACGACCTATTTTCCACCAAACTCAATCAGGAGGCCACCGGGCGCTCCCGGGCTCCATTTGACATAAGTTAACTCTTCAAATCGATCGAGACTAAATGAATTTTCTAAGGGTTCTGAAACCCCTTTCCATTGGTCCGCTCCGTGTGCAATTCTGACTTGTGGTTTAGACGAGCGATCTGTTTTACTCCGAGAGGTCACCGAATGCTTCCAGGGATCTATTGACCAAAGTCAACTCCACGAACCGGATCAAACTCTTTGGAATGTCAAAGTACATCTCCTAACCTTTCTAATGGTCCACCCCATGCACGATTATGATGTACCATGCAGATGAACGATCCGTTTGCGTCTGACGATTCCCCGTCTAATGGACTGACAAATGCTTCCAAGCCATATTTGACCCAAAGTCAACTCCCAAAATCGGGAGAAGTACAAAGGACTTTTGAAGGTCTATGAATTACCTTTCCATCGGTCTACCATGTGAACGATTCTGATAAACGGTTTGTGTTATGCAGCCAATTTTCCGAAAAGACCTGAAAGACACTACCAAACGGTAGGTCCTAGACCCTGCCTATCGGCAGTGTGCCTAAACGCAACTGACAATTGGTAGGAACAGGGCTATGCCAATCGGTAATGCCCTGGGCCTATAAAAAGGAGTCCTGAACTCACTTGCAAGGGGAGCCCAGATCTGATAGATATCACTCTCAGCAAATCCAGAAAACCTCTCTCGAAGTCAATGTGATTTCCACACCCAAATCCCTTTCGAACTTTCACTTTTCATCGTCCTTTTCATCAAACTTGGTGAATTCACTACCCTCCATCATCATCCAAGTCTAAGGGTTGCTCTCCAACATTCAAGATCAAGCTTAAGATCTTCGAGAAGATCCAATTTTCTCAACACTCTCCTTAAATTCTCATAAATTCGCAATAACTTGTTTTATTACTTAGCACTTTTATTATCTCATCTCACACATCCTAATATACTTTTTATTTAGTATTATTGCACATCCCTTATTTTCATATAAATAAAAACCCAAAAAACAAGAAAAATAGGGTTCGCTCATAAATTCCAAATGGGAATTGTCATACTTTTCTTACACTTTTCTCACAACTAAAACACTTTTCTACACACACACACAAAAAAAGAGAATCCCCCTGATTGGATTTATGGGATAAACCCCACCCCTCATCTTGCATGAGAACTACGTGGACTTTGATGCCTCTATAGGCTACGTAGACATCTCGGGGTAAAACCTGAGACTCGAGTCCTATTTTTATTTTTTCTCTCATTTTATATTTTCTTTAAACTCCACTCTCTTATATTATATATATACATATATTTGTTCTTAGTGGCGTATTATTCTGCATGCGTTATCATTCCATTATAACGGTCAATGTAAGGATAATCGCGTAAATCCTATTTTCTAATATTATTTTTATACCTTCCTATGGACAACTCGCTTTATCTATTCCATGATACAAGTCGAGGATTCCTATCTCCACTATATATACACATGCACACACATCATGGGGAAAATGAAGGAAAATAACAAAAATTCGTGACATACCGAAAGGGCGGAATGGGTGCCTAACACCTTCCCATGTCGTAACTTAGCCTCCGGACACTTTTCGAATCATTTTGGTTTCGTATGCATCAATATGTCTTTGGATACTGTCCCTCGGGATGGCTCCCTTTCTTTTGTCTATTTTGAGTAAAATAGACTGGCAACTGTAATCTCTCTACGTCCTTCACCTCACCCAAATGATATTGGCTGAAGCGCTCCCGAGAGGGATGCGCGGGACCTATGATCCTCCATCGCACCACCCGCCCACCGAGAGGATCCGGGGGGATGGCCATAGTGGCGACTCTGCTGGGGATGTTCTTATGAGGGCTAGACTCTATTTACATGGATGTTATGTTTTTTTATATTTTCCCCTAATTTTGCATGTTCTGCTTTTTCATGTATATCCCATGCTTATGCTTCTATTCACACACTTGTATGAAATTCTCCATGTACACTTCACACCACGTTCACCTAGGATCACATATATCCATATGTTGCACGCATCACCTATCCATACTTGGTGTACCATAGGTACTTGTACTTTGCTCCTTATTTAATCGAGAAAGACATTCTCATAAGATACTAATCAGAGGATCATGCATGATTCACACGACATCACCAAAGAGCATTGTGATAGACCAAATTTTACCCAGTAACTGGAGGGTCACTTTGTGATGGGCGCTGGTCTGGCAAGGCGCAATTAGCCTAAGCGATATGACTCTCACCTTCCATTGGCCAAGTACCTTCAATGTATATCGAATGGTTCCCCCGCATCGTACCAATTAACCGAAGTCATGACGGGAGGTATATCACAGTGAACTTATTCACGTATGCCGAGTATATCGAATTCTCTCTCACACATACTGTCCCCACGAGGTATATGGTGAGGCAATTCACGTACACTCAGGTATATCAAATGGCTCGTCCACACGTACCAATTTCTCGCAAGAGCAAGACGTATATTGTGGAAGTCACGCCAAAGGGGGGAACCCTTTTCGATTCACCCAACCAACTTCATACCCTCATATACGTGTCAAGCCTAAGACACACATATAAGAATGTTGGTTTTAACCCGAAACTCTACCGAAATTCTAGGTCGGCCTGTCACCTGAATTCTCACGCATTTTTAAAACGGGACCCTAGCTTTGCATATATTACAAACCCAACTGTTCCAGGCTCGGGTCCCATTCGGCATTTCATTTTTCATTTAAGATAATTAATACAAGTGAAAACATAATAATTATAATAATCATGCTAAGACCGTCTCTCTTTTCTTTATCAAAAAATAAAAAAAAAATTCTCCTCTCTTTATCAAAAAGCCAAAAATATTTTGTCTTCCAATCTCAAAAAGAAAAAAGAAAAAATATCAAAAATATTTTCATCCCTTTTTTCTCAAATAAATCCCATTTTGCGCCTTCTTAGGTTGATCGCAAACCCTTGAACTGGCTCCCTATTGGCTTTGATCTTCAGTCAAATCACCCAGGAGTTTCGTTACCCTATTACTTCTTCCAAGTCTGGTATCCATCCGCTTTCCATGGAGAACACAAATCAAGTACCTGTTGTGCAGTCGAATTTAACGGCAGTCCTAGCTCAGCTCACGTCTAAGATTGATAACCTCCAAACTGAGGTCCAAGAAATGCAACGAAATCAGGTTCATGTTATTCAAGAACTCGAGGCCCTATTGCCTCGTTCTATGGATCCACCTGAGCCTATCTAGGTTCCCAAAGAGTATCATCACACTCCACGTGCCCCTCCTGCTAATGGGTCACTGCCTGCCTAGCTTCCGATGTCGAATCTTGCCCAGCATGGGGCTAACTTACCTGTGATCATTGATCTGAAGGAAGAAGAGCTGCACAAAGTCGAACAAGACCTCAAGATGATCACCAAGAAGTTTAACCAAGTCATAATCTCAATAAATTACATGGACTACACCCACACGTCTCCTTATCCTAAAGCGAGATTACCCGAGAAGTTCAAGATGCCTAATATCGAGAAATTCGGAGGAAGTGGACTCCCAATTGTTCATCTCCAAAGTTATCACCATTCCATGACTCTACTAGGGGATTCTAAAGATGTGATGGCCCAATTGTTTTAACAAACTCTTAAGGATAGCGCCCTCTGATGGTTTTTGTCTCTCGAAGAGTCTAGAATCCGTAGTTGGGAGGAAGTAGCCCGAGAATTTATGTCACATTACAAATACAATGAAGAGCTTAAGGTCACCCGTCGTGATTTAGAGCTACTTAAATAGAGGGAAAAAGAAGCAACCATGACCAATCGGCCTTCCGAGGAAGAACAAGTCAGCATAGTGAAGAATAACTTCTTACCCCATATCCCAGCAATGATGGGAGGACAATACTATCCCCACTTTTGAGCTCTCAGAGAAGAAGGATTAGAAATCAAAGAAGGTATTGCCAAAAAAGAAATTGACCCAAAGAATGTGTCCGGACAGTTCACCCCCAGAAAATATGACAAGCCTACCAGTGCTAGAGTCTCAACTAACCACCTCATGGGAACTAGAAAGTCGCCTTGTCCCAGTCTGAAAGGAATACACTGAGATCCATTATCCTCTCTCCAAAGTTTATCAAGACTTGTTAAGATGAAACCTTATCAAACCTTTGGATCCCCGTCCATTGCCAAATCCACTCCCAAGAAACTTCAAGGCAGATGCCCAACGTGCCTTTCACCAAACTGCTGGCCATACCACCGACCAATGCCTTCACCTTCGAAACATAATCCAAGGTCTAATTGACCGGGGTACCATCGCCCCACCACCCAATCCTAAGCCAAACACTACTCACAACCCACTTCAAAATCATGCTAATGCCATCTTTCTAGAAGAGAACCCAGAATTCGATCCCCCAACTCAAATCACACCCATATACTCTCCTAAACCTCTCCAAATTTGCCCATATTCCCTCCTACACCCTACTATCCTCGCTGATCAGGCACTGTCACTCCTTGCCAGAGCATGCATCACTGTCCATACCCATTCTAAAAATGGAAGTATGGAATTGTCAGAAGTGTTAAACCAACTTTTAGAGTTCGGGTTGAAATTTCCCTCACAAATGATCATTGATTGCCAAAGGTTCAGTACGCTATTCTTAGAAGCATGGAAATGGACCCGAGAGTCAGATAGTTATGTAGTACCGATCAATGAATTTAGCGAGGATGTTATTATATAGATTATGGTAGAATTATTGAGGCAACCCAACAACATTTGCAGTATGACCGAGTTACTTGATGCTCTGAAGCTACATGGGCACCTAGTCCCTTCACCCTTACACATCCCCATAGAATGGGATGACCTGTATAAAGAATTCGTTGAAGTTGTCCAATGCATTGACTTTTTATGAAAAGACATAATTGTTTCCTCCGGATGGGGGGAAGAATTCGAAGATTCAAATGAAGAACAAGCTTTCGAGAAAATTGGCCTGGTAGATGACATATGTTGATGATATCATTTGAAGAACTCCTCGGAGAAATAAACAAGGTGGAAAAACAACTCGAGGTCGATGAGGAAACGGGGTTCATGTTCTTCCCTTCTTTAGTAAATCACATGACTAGATCAGGGAGGCATTACCAGATTCCAAGCTCACTACCAGTAAATGACAAAGGGAATGGTGTCTAAAATCTTCCTATGCCAGAGATAACCCTCGAGGAGGGCAAGATCCTTGATCAACTAAATAAAACTCAAGCTAACATCACTCTATGGAGGGCTTTTCATGTCTTCTCAGCTACACAGAAATGCTTTGATCAATCTTCTCGCTGGACCCACAGTTCATCCTTCTACCACACCAGAAGAAGTGATAAATTTGGTTGGATCCGTGACCTCAACCCGAATTCTATCCTTTTTCTGAAGAAGAAATCCCTAAGATTGGGCCAAACCACAATCATGCACTCAATATCTCCGTCGAAGTTATGGGTAAGTTCGTGCCACTCTCTCTTGTCGATAATGGATCCACTTTGAATGTTTGCCCACTGAGAACCTTCAAATATTTAGGCCGGAAGGAAAGCGACCTCCCTCCGACCTCCACAGATGTGCATGCCTATGATAATACCCATTGGGAGGTAATGGGATCCATAAAGCTTGTAATAGGGGTTGGCCCTATAAACCTTTTCGTTGAATTCTAAGTTGTTGACATCCCATCCTATTTTAACCTATTGCTAGGACGACCTTGGCTCCACAGTATCAAGGATGTGTCTTCCTCACTCCATCAGAAATTAAAGTTCTTTGCCAATGAATGGGTTATTACCATCTTGGGTGATGACGAAAATGCCGAGGGTGAAAGTACCAGCAGTCCAATCCTTCAAATACAACATGGGTCAAATGATATGCTCCTTTTAGGATTTCGAGTTGAACCACTTTTACTCCCGACAGGGGACAACTTCAAAGAAAGGGTTTGTCCAGAATACGACCCTCATGACAACGTCAATGTGATTCAGATGTTCATAAATATGCACTCCATCCCCGGACTGGGGCTAGGATAAAGACAATAAGGGATACTTGAGTCGGTTGAATTGAATAAGGCTTTCCCTCCTTGTGGTTTGGGGTATCAACAGTCAGAATAAGAGCTCAAAATGATCCATCTGTCTTGACCAAATAGAAGACTAGACTGCATCCAGACTATCCCAGGTAACTCCTTGAATGGATGATTCATCAAAGAGGGTGAGGACTTCCCCTTTTACGTCTTTTTGGAACCATGGTATGACCATAGAGACAAGAAGATGAAGCCTAGAATGGAGATATTCTTCGAAGACAGCTACCCATAGGTTAAAGATTCCCAACACCATGTACAACCGCTCATCAAAGATACCAAAGAGACTGAGGAAAGTGACTCCGAAGATTCCTTCAACTTACAGACACTGGGCTGACACTCTGCATGGTTCACTTAGGCACTACATCATCGGATCCGTCCCAACTGATTAAAGCTACTAATACACCTCTCCTTAACTGGCATGTTGCGCCAGTTCTACCTGATGAAATCTCCCCTAATCCCAATGTTTACCCCATTTCTTTTTCTCTTATCTATCCTTGTTCAAATGTAATCGAGTCCTCTTTTGATGAGGTTCTCAATGTTATTTTTCCTATCAATGAAATAAACGTAGATTTTGAGTATCTTGTTGTGCCTTACATTAATTGTTTAGATTCTAATCAAACTTTTGATGATGATAATTTTACAAATGAATAATTCTTAACTGATGTAAATAAGGTTAACAATAAACAACATAACCGCGTTCAAGTTAATGAAGAAGAGACTGTTGTTATTAACCTTGGTTCTAGTAGCCAACTGTGTGAGATTAGGATAGGGGCTACCCTTAACGAGCAAGAGTGTGCACAACTCGAAGAATTGCTAAAGGAATTCGTGGATGTCTTCATATGGTCCTATGACGATATGCCTGGCATTGATCCTGAAATAGCTCAGCATGAGATCTCCACTCTCCCAGATTACAAGCCGGTTAAAGAAAAGTTGAGAAAACTCCGCACCGAATGGTTGCTCAAAGTCAAAGAAGAGGTGGTCAAACAATTGAACGTAGGCTTCATTAGTGTGATTGAATATCCCACATGGCTAGCCAATATAGTGCCAGTACCAAAATTAGGAAGAAAAGTTCGGATGTGTGTAGACTATCGGGATTTTAACAAATCCTCTCCAAAGGATGATTATCCGCTACCCAATATCGACATGATCATAGACAACACAAGTAGTCACACTCTCAAGTCATTCATCGACGAGCTTGTCGGATACAACCAAATTAAAATGCACCCAGACCACCAAGAAAAAACCACATTCATCACCCCATGGGGAACCTTTTGCTACACCATTATGCCATTTGGTCTCAAGAACACTAGGGTTACCTACCAGAGGGCTGCCATAACCATCTTCACGATCTGATTCACAAAGAAGTTGAGGTCTATGTGGATGATATGAATATCAAGTCCAAAACTAGAGAAAGTCATATTTCTGCTCTCCGAAAGTTCTTTGAACGACTGCGACAGTATCAGATGAGACTCAATTCGCAGAAATGCGTCTTTGGCATTACAAAGGGAAAACTCTTGGGATTCATTGTCAATGATAAAGGGATAGAATCAGATCCTACCAAGATGAAAACCATACATGAGAGGATTCAACTAAGGTTTGGAACGAGGCCTGCCAAGAAGCCTTTGACCGAATTAAACAATATCTGATCCAACCCCCGGTACTCATGCCCATAGCCTGGTCTCCCCTTTCTCCTATACCTAACCATAACCAACACTGCAGCTGGGGCTTTGCTTGACCAATACCTTGAAGATTCCCACAAAGAAATATCCATCTATTATTTCAGTCGTAAATTGGCTGGGTACGAAGTCAACTGCACTTCTTTGGGAAAGGTATGTATCTCACTTGTTTGGGTCACCCAAAAGTTACGGCACTACATGCTCGCCTTCCCCATCAAACTTATATCCCGAATGGACCCCATCAAATACTTTCTTGAGAAATGCACCTTGTCCAGTTGAAGGGCCCGATGGTTGATGCTCTTAGCTGAGTTTGATATCGTGTATGTCATGCAGAAAATCATGAAAGGAAAAGCCATCTCTGACTACCTCACTGATTACCTTATGGATGAAGTCGGTGTCTGGATCTCCGAATTCCCAGATGAAAACATTCTTTGCACTGCTCAAGATAACCTTCGATGGCAAATGTTCTTTGATGGCGCTGCCAACAAAAAGGGATATGGCATTGGGATACTTCTGATCACCCCGGATGACTCTCACACTCCCATCACCATCAAGCTAGATTTCCCCTGCACAAATAACATGACTGAGTATGAGGCATGCATAGTAGGCCTCAATGTTTCTTTTAAGAAAGGTATTCAATGCCTAGACATCTACGGAAATTCTGCCCTCATCATCGGTCAAGTGCTCAGAAAATGTAGAACTAAGGACGAGAAACTCCAACCCTTCCATGCCCACTTGGAAGAACTAGCCTCCCAATTCTAAGACGTCACCTTCCATTACCTACCTCGAGTAAAAAATAACCTAGTCGATGCCCTTTCTACCTTAGCCTCCATGGTCGACATACCCGAAGGAATGACTATGGCCCCCTTCCTAGTTCAAAAGCAAGACAAACCAACCCACTGCTACCACATTGAGCTCGTCACCACAAAAGATCCCGAGATAACCAATTATTGGTACTATGATATATGGCACCTCCTCAAGCATGGCAGGTATCCCAAGGGCTCCAATAAGAAAGATCGGGCAACCCTCCGAAGGTTGACCGCCCAATACATCATTTGTCATAAAGCACTACTCAAAAGGGACTTCGATGGAACTCATCTGCACTGCATCGCAGGGGCTGACATTGAAAAGATAATATAGAAGATCCACAGTGGGGAATGCGAACCCCACATCAACGGTCACATACTTACCGACTTAGATGGAGAAGAGATAACTCGTCCAGTCAACATGGACCGTCTCAAGAAGTTCTACACCTAGTCTAAAATCTCGGCATGCTACGACTCTTCTCGTCTCCCTTCTATTTCCACAAAAAATCTCTTCATTTCCTTCTACCCAGAACTACGTGGGCCTGATCCTCTGCAAAAAAACATTTTTAAAAAAAATTAAAACTTTTTAAAAACCCCAGTGGTACGTAGGCAACTCATACGCCTTACATGAGCACGACCCTTTCTTTTTCACAAAATACTATTCTTTTCTTATCTACGAGAACAACAGTTCATTCTAACATATATTTGAACAAAATGATTATGTATGCCTTAGTGATCGGTATAGATAATGCAAAAATACAAAACTCATCAAAAGGCACAGCTGGATGATTAGAAACTTCTTTATTTCACTAATAAGAAATTACGGTATAGATTACATAAGAAAAGGAATGGATAACTCCCTTCCCCGTTCCTTCCTAAAAAGGCCATATAAAATCCCCACATTTATCCCCAAATACGCAATAAACTCTCCAGGAGTCCTACCCATAGCTACTAGAGGATCCTGCTCCGTTATCATCATCTGTATCCTAGGGTCCCCAAGTTTTCCCTGCCTGAACAAAGTGTCGCAGACACTCCATGGACCGATATGCTCGAACCAGCTTCGAAAAAACCACAACAACTCCTTCCATGGTGTCAAAAGAGACAAGTCACTTTTGTCCAGTCTCCACTGCCAACATCTTGCTAACTACTCTCCTCCACAACCACATCATATAATCCCCAGGGATATGCCAAACTCTCCCAACAGACTGAGAAGGACGGGTTGATGGACGCCGATTCTCCCACATAGATCCAAGCTGCATGCATAGATGCTCAGTCAAATCTTCTACCGAAAAGAAGTCTAGTGTATGTGGCGGCACCTGTGCCCAGCCAAATTGGCATAGAATCCTTCAAGGGAAACAAAAAGAGGTCTGGATGAGACCAACTTGCTGCACATACGAGTATTCTCCTAGCTCCAGAACAGGCAGCAACTGTCCCCACCAAGGAAGTAACCAGTACAGATTCTGAGCCCCATGTTCCACAAGACAATTCTCCTCGCTCTCAATATCCAGGACAATGCTGAAGAAGTGGTGTGAAAAGAAGTTGGGTACAACCGACAAAGGATATTTTAGAAGAGTCACCAGGCGGAGTTGTAATATCCCGTAATTTTGAGGGCTTTATTTATGAATATGGTATATATTTTTTATAATATTATTATTTTATTAATCGGGATATTGATATTATATTTATTTTTATTTGAAATGAATCGAATATTTAAATTCAAATTTAATTGGCTTTTGGACATTTTGTAATGGTTTAAATATGTAAAGTTGATAATTTTGAATTAAAGGGAAATATAGTAATATGCGTTAGCTTAGGCACCAAAGTAGGGTTCGAGAGAGAGACTATATAAGGAATATTATGGGTGATTAAAGAAAAGGGAGATGAAAAAGAGAGGCCAAAAATGAAACCCAAAGAGGCAAAAACGAGTGGAATGAGAAGAGCCAATTTGGAATGTTTAGATCTTCTTTTTTAGTACATTCGAATGAGATTTAAGAAAAATACAAAACACATACCTGACTCAATTTTTCATGTAGAATCCAAATCTGAAGTCGGATCAGCGATTTAGATAATTTTTTGATCTTATTTTTATGGGTTTTTAACATAGGCCTATTTGGGGTTATCTCGTGTTGGGGCTAGAACGTGAATTGATTATTTTTGCGACAAGAACGTGATGGTGAGATCATATTTTGAAGCTGAATTTATGTGGCGAATCATTCAATGATTTTAAGGTATGGGGTTTTACACAATATGCTCCTTTAAATCTCTCGAAAGTTTATTCCGTTGATTTCTTATTAATGGAACTCATATTTGAATTGATAAATTCATTGAAATCTGGAAAAATAATTGTTGAATTATTTTGATTCATGTGGTATCCTTATATTGTTGTTGATAACGTTGTCATGAGATTTTAATATAGCACGGAGGTTGGGCACCCTCCAAAATTCCTACTTCCTTGTCTATGGCTTGATAAAGCATATGTGGATGGGGTAAGGCCTAGTGACCCATTGATGTGTTGTTGATAAATTTATTGATAAATGCTATTGAGATTTGCATTTGATTTGAATATTCGTACTCGTGTTGTTACGTTTTATTCATCATTAATATATTTGTTGAGCATCTTTCATATCGTATTGTGTACTTCCCCATATTTTCTTTTAGTTCGCAGGTTTGCGTGAATTTGAGCGCTATGGACCAATTGGATGATTTTAGCGTGGATTATTTTGGGAAGAATATTTTTTGGAATATTTGTATTATTTTATTATGTTGTATAGAGCATTGGTGATTTATATTATTTCGAGAGATTTTATTGTATTGACTTTGAAGAATTGACATTAGTGGTTTCGTTTATATTGTGGGATTTTTTAGATGCTCTATACATTGCTATTTATGGAAATTGATTAGTTTTATCACAGTAGCACTCCACTCGCTATCCCAGGGCGTGCGGGGTGTTGTAGATGGTATCAGAGCTTAGGTATACGATAACCCTCGGGTCTTGGGTTTTGGGTCTAGCATGCTGGTTAGATATGCTTTCTTTGGAGATAGAAATTTTTTGAAGATGTGTTAGGCATCGTGGTGAGGATGTTTAGAATTAATTTGAGTACTTTAGTGTGTGATTTTGGGAAATATAATCGAGTAGCAATTTATTTCGAGTGTTAGGTTTCATCGAATTTCGAGGACGAAATTCCTTTTCAAGGGGGAAGTATATAATATCCCGTAATTTTGAGGGCTTTATTTATGAATATGTTATATATTTTTTATAATATTATTATTTTATTAATCGGGATATTGATATTATATTTATTTTTATTTGAAATGAATCGAATATTTAAATTCAAATTTATTTGACGTTTGGACATTTTTTAATGGTTTAAATATGTATAGTTGATAATTTGGAATTAAAGGGCAATATAGTAATATGCATTAGCTTAGGCACCAAGCTAGGGTTTGAGAGAGATACTATATAAGGAATATTATGGGTGATTAAAGGAAAGGGAGATGAAAAATATAGGCCAAAAATGAAACCCAAAGAGGCAAAAACGAGTGGAATGAGAAGAGCCAATTTGGAATGTTTAGATCTTCTTTTTGAGTACATTCGAATGAGATTTAAGAAAAATACAAAACACATACCTGACTCAATTTTTCATGTAGAATCCAAATCTGAAGTCAGATCAGCGATTCAAATAATTTTTGGATCTTATTTTTTGGGGTTTTTAACATAGGCCTATTTGCGGTTATCTCGTATTGGGGCTAGAACGTGAATTGATTATTTTTGCGACAAGAACGTGATGGTGCGATCATATTTTGAGGCTGAATTTCTGTGGTGATTCATACAATGATTTTAAGGTATGGGGTTTTACACAATATTCTCCTTTAAATCTCTCGAGAGTTTATTCCGTTGATTTCTTATTAATTGAACTCATACTTGAATTGATAAATTCATTGAAATCTGGAAAAATAATTGTTGAATTATTTTAATTCATGTGGTATCCTTATATTCTTGTTGATAACGTTGTCATCAGATTTTAATATAGCACGGAGGTTGAGCACCCGCCAAAATTCCTACTTCCTGGTCAATGGCTTGATAAAGCATATGTGGATGGGGTGAGGCCTGGTGACCCATTGATGTGTTGTTGAGAAATTTATTGATAAATGCTATTGAGATTCGCATTTGATTTGAATATTCGTACTGGTGTTGTTACGCTTTATTCATCATTAATATATTTGTTGAGCATCTTTCATGTCGTATTGTGTACTTCCCCATATTTTCTTTTAGTTGGCAGGTTAGCGTTAATTTGAGCGCTATGGACCAATTGGGATGATTTTAGCGTGGATTATTTTGGGAAGAATAATTTTTGGAATATTTGTATTATTTTATTGTGTTGTATAGAGCATTGGTGATTTATATTATTTTGAGAGATTTTGTTGTATTGAATTTGAAGAATTGACATTAGTGGTTTCGTTTATATTATGGGATTTTTTAGATGATCTATACCTTGCTATTTATGGAAGTTGATTAGTTTTATCGCAGTAGCACTCCGCTCGCTATCCCAGGGCGCGTGGGGTGTTACAGGAGTCTTTCAGACAACCACATGAACAACATCATGGGGCTACACCGTAGGAAGTCAGAATGACCTGCTTGCCAGGCATCTAAACCATTTAGGTTCTCCACCAGTATCACCGCCGCAGGAATGCGACGGTATGATATCCATGAAGTAATGGCTCCAAGATGCAGATCCACCAGCAGTTCCCCAATCATCAGCCGCAATTTTGAAACGAGACCTAGAGCAATGGCTCCAACATAGCCAGCATTACCTACTTCTTGGAAATGCACGGACTCCAACACCGCTAGGAGGGAGATCATTCCTCCAGCAACCAGTGATCTAGTCACTGAAGGAAAAATACGAAGAAGGCTATCCAACAAATCCCTAGGAGAAGGGGAAAATTCGGCTAAAGCCGCAGTAACACTGAGATTTATCCTCAGTATGGCAGAAAATTCCTCATAGGTAGGACAAACGTCATCCAACCCAAAGCGGAATACATGGCCTTTGGGGTACCAAAATTGTACCGGCGCTATCGGCATGTTCCACTCAATGGACCGATTGCGGCACAAAGAGACTCGACGCATGTTGAAAGCATCGTAATCGACATTATAAGAGCAAATCTCTTCCAAGCCTTCAAGGTAGTTAGCAAACTCAATGCTACCGGGGATAGCCATATTGCAGGACTAAGAGATAGTAGGTAAGTAAGTAAGAATGTGAAGGTGTGATGAAAACACTCCACCCCTACCCCTTTTTATACTTGAGAACCCTCACAAAAGACATAATCCCTGTAGAAATCGTAAGGAATCCTACCCCCACAAAGTACCAAAAGGCTAAAGAGGGCAATAATCAAAGCTTTGAATTAATGGGACTGGACTTGACTGCCGATAGGTAGGATAAGGGTCTTGCCAATCGACAACACCCCATTTTTGGAAAATTTTCTTTTTCCTTCTTTATCAAAATCAGAAAACCCCAATAAAAATAAATTGATATTCTCAATAGAATTTCAAAAAATCCTCTTCCACCCCTGTATAATTTCTCATTTTTAAAAATTTCTTTCAAAAAAATCCCAAAAATATCTCTTTTTACAGTCTCAGCAGCAAAGTAAAAAGCACATGTGCATGCATTCATTCCTCATTAACAAAAGATAATAAAAAACTCCATTTGCATTGCATATATATATTCTTCTGTGTTACATCAAATTTTACAACAAATAAAGAAAAGCAAAAAATAATGTGACTTAGCCCGAACCCACATTCTCTCTCTCTCTCTCTCTCTCTCTCACCTACCCTTCACCCCTCTCTCTAAGAGCTTCCACCCCTGCGATGCAATCTCTTTCCCCTACGGAGAGATTATGCACCACCGCTACCCGAGCTAGAGTCCTCCCTAGATGAAGTAGACATCACCAAGCAAGAAGGAACTGGGACCGCATCCCGAATATGGGCAGTGATAGAAGATATACAATCTCTAATATCACTCAGCCAAGTAGTCAACACCCGTACTTGCTGCCAGTAAAAGGGAAAAATCAGTATCAAAGAAGGATCAAAATAGAAAAGGAACCAAAAAGAGGAAAAGAACAGAAAGGTATACCGCAGGATGAAGAACCTCCTCTGTCAAACCCAACTCCTTCGGATCCATCGCGTGAGGATGGTGTAACATAGGCACCATCCCACCATCGGCCCGCCGAATGTTATATGAAGGGGTATGTAATCGTACAAAGGGGACCTCTGAAGTCGCCGCCACTGTAAATGCCGACGGACCACCGCCGTTGTGGAAGGACCCCACTGCCCGACTCGAACCCATAGGAGGTAAAGGCAAGGCATCATATATGTTGGGCGCCATCAACCATCTCGTCACAAAGTCCATATAGTCATACGACGCAGCCGTATCAGTGTACAATAGGTAGGACTCGCCGATCATCGCCGTAATTCTGGCATCCTCCGAAATCAGTCGCTCTCGCCTCATAGACATAGGAGGCTGCGCAGGTGGCACCACCACCTCCTCCTCAGCAATCTACCGAACCACCCACTCCCCTAAATACCAGTAATGTCCGAACTCATGCACTAGAAAATGCCTCATCTGCGCATTCACCCCGGTCGCCCCCGTATCCTGAATGGTTGTCCCCCAATGGTAAAAAGTCACCTCAAAATCCCCAGCAGGCATAAGTCAATACAAAATCAGAACATGACGAAATCCAAGGCTGAAAAGGAAAGAGTGTTACCCTACCACTGGTCAGTCCATTCAAGACCTGACGCACCGCCTTCAGAGAGAGATATCCCTTCAACTGTCGATTGTCCTTACGCCATTGATACAATCGGCAAAAGTCCCCAACAGTCTCGTCCTTCAAGGAAATTAGTTGGTTATTACACCCAATCACCTCATAGAACCACGTCTGCCAAAGACAGGAATTCACAATAAAAAAAGATATGCATAAGGAAAATGCGAATGCATATAAAGGAAAAATGCACAAAATTAAAGAAATACCTCAAGAAGATACGTGGCTCTAGAAAAAGTTTGCCGGCAGCACCGATAAAATGCATCCAAAGAAAAATAGAGGGTCGCTAAAGTCAGGCTCCCCCAATCATAAAGAGGGATGTTCGAAAACATCCTCAAGTACGGCAAGAACCAAAAATGGACGACGTCGCCACTTGAGGCCACCATGAAACCTCCCAGCACCAGTAAAATGAACAACCGGGCCATCTGCCTCACCTGCAGCACATCCTCCACATCAACCACCCTATTCAGCAAAACATCCTTTAGTAAGGATAGCCGGATGGAATCCCCAGAGACTATCCTCCCTACGTCACCAAGCGCCACCCTCACCGCCTCCGGCCTCACCCTGAGAGAGCGATCCACCTATATCTTCTCCCCATTACAATACATCCCCAGCAGCTGTTGCACGTCAATGGGAGTCACGATCATCTCCCCAAAACTGAAATGGAAGGTGTGGGTAGTATCCCACCATCTCTCCCCCAGAGCGTATAAGACTGCTGTCGAACGAGGCATCTCATCCAGCGCATACGCCAACCTCCAAAAACCCGCTGGTGATACCACCCAATGCACCACAGGTGGAAGATGCTCCCAGACATCCTTAAGCCCCATCGTCCCATGGGCACGCATGCTCTTTAAGGAGATATCAGACTGTCAAAAGAAGAAACTTTTGCCAAATTCAAGAAGGAAGGAAAAATCATCGAAAAAGATAAGAATGCCAAAAGTTAGGTTACTTACATAACTGCCAGGGCTCACCACCCTCGAGAAGCGATGACCCGACAGCTCTCACAGCAAGGTCCGTTCATCCGCAACCTTCTTGAATGCATTAAAGGATTTCTCACTCCCCAAAGCAAGAGGCATCCTAGCCCTCACTCCACATTCACCCAGTCATTAATAGTCAACCATTACCTATGCACTGCAGTGCTCACAAAGACAGCCATTTCTTAGAGATCAGAATGCTAGAACGATTTGCATTAAAAATCGCAAAAAGAATGAAAGCAAGAAGCTGTGAAAATGAGGGGAATTCTCCCCCTTTATATAGGATGCCAAGGGTCATGACGATTGTCATTAACCCCCACCCACCGATCGACACTAACCCCTTACCTTCCCGAGGCAGTCCAAAAGTCTATGCCACTGCCGAATGGCACCCTCTGAACCATGCCGACCAGCACCCTCCTTAAAATTTTGTACAAAAATTCCTAGAAAATACTAGAAAGCCCTGAAAAATTCTCCAAAAATTCCTAAAAAATCCAAGAAAGGATTTAGAACATTTTCACCAAGAAAATTTCACACTCCCTCAAGCAAAACCCCCATTTCCCCAGCGGAACTCTCAAAAACTAAGTAAAACTCCTCCCGACAATGTCCCCGAAGGATCTCTAAAGATCACCCCTATGCCCCAAAGGTCTCAAGCAATATATCCAAAACTGGACCACCTAATCACTTCCCCAATGGATTTTATCACATCAAACTTTCCTTTCCTCCGCAAAATCCGCAAAATCACAAGGATTTCCCCAGCGGAACTCCAGGGGACACTACATTTTCCCCAGCTCATTCGTTATTCCCTAGCGGAATCCAAAGCCTAATCTTTACCCCAGCAGAATCCCTAATTGTCAAATTGACCTCGATCTTAGATCGTCACCTTAGATAGGTCTCAATTGACCTCGGTCCTACGTCGTCACCTCTCTTAGGTCTGAATTGACCTCAGTCTTGGATCATCACCTTAGATAGGTCAAAATTGACCTCGATCCTCGGTCATCACCTCTCTTAGGTCAGAATTGACCTCAGTCTTGGATCATCACCTTAGTTAGATTAAAATTGTCTTCGGTCCTCAGTCGTCACCTCTCTTATATCAGAATTGACCTTGGTATTGGATCATCACCTTAGTCAGGTCAAAATTAACCTCGGTACTCGGTTGCCACCTCTCTTAGGTCAGAGTTGACATCGATCTTAGGTCGTCACCTTAGTTAGATCAGAATTGACCTCGGTCTTCGATCGTCACCTCTCTTAGGTCAGAATTGACCTCGGTCTTGGATGGTCACCTTAGTTAGGTCAGAATTGACCTCAGTTTTGGATCATCACCTTAAGCCTGCAGAATTGGCTTCGACCCATAGAATTGGTCATCTACTACTTAAGCCCGTAGAATTGGTCATCTCAACTTAAGCCCGCAGAATTGGTCATCTCTACTTAAGCAATCGGCTTCAACCTGCAGAATTGGTCACCCCACCTTAAGCCCTCAAAATCAAGCTCGGCCTCCTGAATTGGTCATCCTCATTTCCTTAGGTCCTCAGAATCGACCTCGACCCCCTGAATTGGTCATCCTCGCTCCCTTAGGTCCTCAGAATCGGCCTCGACCCTCTGAATTGGTCATCCTACCTTAAAAGCATCATGCGGTGTCTATTCGATGGCTATATTTTATTCCAAACTCACCCATCGATGGGCTCTATAGACACCCCATTCTGTTACCCCTTAAACTATCCTTAGGTCCTTAGCACCTCCCTTCATCACTACAAGCCCAGGTCATACCCCGAGTACTGACCTACAAGCCATCGGGCACTCCCAAGCCTCATTTAACTAAAAGTAAAAGGATTTAGCTCGATCGAGACTGAATGAATCTTCAAAGGGCACTGAAACCCCTTTCCAATGGTCCATCCCATGCGCAATTCCGACTTACCATGCGGATGAACGACCTATTTTCCCCCGAAACTCAATCAGGAGGCCACCGGATCTCCCAAGATCCATTTGACCTAAGTCAACTCTTTAAATTGTTCGAGACTAAATGAATCTTCGAAGGGAACTGAAACCCCTTTCCAATGGTCCGCTCCGTGCACGATTCCGACTTATGGTAAGGACGAACGATCCGTTTTACTCTGATAGGTCATCGAATGCTTCGAGGGATCGGTTGACCAAGGTCAACTCCCCAAACCGGATCAAACTCTTTGGAATGTCGAATTACATCTCTTAACCTTTCTAACGATCTTCCCCATTCGTGATTCTGATGTACCATGCAGACGAATGATCTGTTTGCCTCTGACGATTCCCCGTCCAATAGACTGACGAATGCTTTCGAGCCATATTTGACCCAAAGTCAACTCCTGAACCCAGGAGTAGTCCAAAGGACTTTCGAATTTCTCTAAATTACCTTTCCAATGGTCCACCCCATGCGCGATTCTAATAAACGATTTGCATTATGCGGACGATTTTCCGAAAAGGCCTGAAAGACACTGCCAAACGGGAGGTCCCAGACCCTGCCTATCGATAGTGTGCCAAAACGCACCTGTCGATTGGAAGGAATAGGTCTATTCCAATCTTCAATGTCCCGGGCCTATAGAAAGGAGGCCTGACCTCACTTATAAGGGGAGCCCAGATCTGATAGATATCACTCTCAGTAAATCCAGAAAACCCCTCTCGAAGTCAGCGTGATTTCCACACCCAAATCCCTTTCCAACTTTCACTTTTCATCAAACTTGGTGAATTCACTACCCTCCATCATCATCCAAGTCTAAGGGATGCTCTCGAACATTCAAGATGAAGCACAAGATCTTCAACAAGGTCCAATTTTCTTTACTCTCTCCTTAAATTCTCATAAATTTGCAATAACTTGTTTTATTACATAGCACTTTTATTATCTCATCTCATACATCCTAATATACTTTTTATTTATTGTTATTGCACAACCCTTATTTTCATATAAATAAAAACCCAAAAAAAGAAAAAAAGGAAGGTTTGCTCATAAATTCCAAACGGGAATTCTCATACGTTTCTTACACTTTTCTCACAACTAAAATACTTTTTCTACACACACACAAATAAGATAATCCTCCTGGTTGGATTTATGGGATAAACCCCACCCCTCGTCTTGCATGCGAACTACGTGGACTTCGATTCCTCAATAGGCTACGTAGGCGTCTCAGGGTAAAACCCGAGACTCGAGTCCTATTTTTATTTTTCTCTCATTTTATATTTTCTCTAAACTCCACTCTCTTATATTATATATATACATATATTTGTTCTTAGTGGCGTATTATTCCGCATGCGTTATCATTCCATCATAATGGTCAACGTAAGGATAATCACGTAAATCCTATTTTCTAATATTATTTTTATGCCTTCATACGGGTAACTCGCTTTATCTCTTCCATGATACAAGTCGATGATTCCTATCTCCGCTATATATACACTTGCACACATATCACGGGGAAAATAACGAAAAATAACAAAAATCCGTGAGAGACCAAAAGGGCGAAATGGGTGCCTAACACCTTCCCATTTCGTAACTTAGTCTCCCTTTCTTTTGTCTGTTTTGAGTAAAATAGGCTGGCGACTCTAATCTCTCTACATCTTTCACCTCACACAAATGACACCGGCCTAAGCGCTCCCGAGAGGGATACACGTCACCTAGGATTCTCCTTTGCACCACCCACCTGCCACGAGGATCCGGGGGGATGGACACAGATAGTTAAGCCCCCTTAATAATGGTTAACTCATGATTGACACATGAGTGTATTTATGAAAGGTTTTCAAAGAAAAATAAGTATTTACTAACACGGTTTTTGCGCTTATTGAAAGGTGATTTTCCATGAAAATATTAAGATAATTTGAAATGAGAAATACTAAAATTTCGATAAAAGAAATGCTTTTCATTAAGAAATTGGTATTGTTTAAAATATTTAACCCGGTGTGTTCAATAAAGAAACAAATATCAAATCAAAAAAATGGAAATTCTTTTACTTGACTGAGGTGAATTAATCAGGCTAAGTAACATTTTTGGAATAAAGAAGGTTTCATGGATGTAGGTTTATATATACATATGTGTGTCTGCATAAGGTAGTTTCATATGTACGTACATATAACGTGTTAAAGTCTCCTTTCTACCATTCGATTCTATATTGCATTGTTGTAATTTTCCACTAGGCATTCGTCTCATTCCCTCGTCTTTGTTGTGGATGGTTGGGTATGGTTCCGTATTTTGAGAACGTTGTACTAGTAAGTATTTTTTTATGTTATGTTAGTAGCTTTGTATGATTGGATTCCGAGGACGCTTTCCATGGGTTCCTCACGTAGCTTGATTAGAAATGGAAATTGCATGCTATCAAGTAAAATTTTAATTAAATAAAACTGGACTAGCAACATTATGTTGGTTTTTTATTGCACTTCACACCTAACCCTTAGGTCGGACCAGGTTGACCATCGTTAGGATGGGGCGTTACAATAATAAAATTTTTAAAATTGTTTTGTGATAGTTTATTAAAATTAAATATGAGTGAGTTTAGTCCTCCCATCCAGAAAGTTCAACACGGGTGACTTCGATTTTAATCAATTAACATATCGTATATACATAAACAAAAGTTTTTATATCCTCCCATCGAAGTCATTGTCATTAGGAGTGGGACAAAAGTCATTGCCTATTCATTATATAAGACTCAAGGGTCATGAATTTTCATGATATCATAATGACAGATGAAAATCTATCGGTTTCAAGGTGGTGTGATTTGATCTCCCATCAAGAAATTTCACATCATATAGGAACTCGGATGTCCAACAAGAATAATTTGAAAAATGGTGGTTGAGGGATACCACTTTAAAATTCAATCGAATTAATGCTCATGTATTAATTAATTTTTTTTCAATTTCATGATTACAAGATTTCAAAAATCATTTACAATTTTTCCTCATTATTTACGTCTTAATGTTTTATCTGGAATAATTTTCAAGGATAAAAAACGTAATTGGATATTGTTCTGACTTAAGGGGATAATAAATTTATTTACCCCACAAGAATGATTCCTCGTGTCATCTTGATTTGGTTCCCCGTCAAATGGTTTTAATCATGGAATCAAAACATTTTAAAGTTTATGATAATTCCTTTAAATTAAGTATTACATGTGTTTGGTCCCCCCCCCCCCCCCCCCCAATGTAAAATTTTAATTTCAAACAATTAAACGATGATAATTTTTTTAATCCTATGATTGGTTGATACTACACAAGTGAGAATCATGTTCCTAGGATGTTTTTTGCATTGCTCGAACAAGGTGTATGGTAAGAAAAGTCGATACCATTTCTTAATCCGTGAGTGGGGATTATCGATAACAAAAGGTTTGTGTTGGTGTTGGTTGTTTGAAAAGTGATTTACCTCTCTGCTGAAACGAAGTTAG
Source organism: Sambucus nigra (assembly GCA_949130495.1). NCBI lineage: Eukaryota > Viridiplantae > Streptophyta > Magnoliopsida > Dipsacales > Adoxaceae > Sambucus > Sambucus nigra. Next base: position 458,147,684 of record OX422210.1, on the reverse strand, counting down.
GAGGATAAGTCTAAGTCTCACATACAACAGTTTGGGTTAAGGAAGATTCATAATCCTCAATAGTTTTGGAATAGAGGATAGGTAGGTATTCTCACTACAAGTAGTTAGAAATTTTATAACGTGTTCTATTTTTTCTTGCTTTGTAAGTAAAAGGACATGGTAATGGTTTATCTCTTAAAGGTAACTGAATGATTTATGATTCGATTTACGATAACCTAGTATGTATACTGGGGAAACACAGATTAGGATTGAAACTCGTTGTAAGGGTTTTAGGTAACTAGACAATTATTTTAAAGAGAGACATTCCTAAGTTATGCACAATTAGAATAACACAATGGTATTAGCGTGGAATATTCTTACTATTGGTGTAGACATAAGGTTAATGTCGGTAAAATATTTGATGTACCCGGTTTGAAAAATTTTAGTTTTTATTTTCTAAATTGGTTTTGGACAGATATTCGATTGATTTTATGAAATTATTTTATTACAATTATATGTCTTATATCAATTCTGGTAAAATCAAAAATAATTTATACATTATAAGTTTTATCTCACCTATACTGCTAAATACCGATATGAATAAGTTTTATGGACAAATATCTTTAAAGATATAGTTTCCTTTTAGAATCAAACACAATTTTGGCACTTACTCTTAGATTATGCTATTCTGAAAGGAATTAAAATAACCAGAGGATCATTCACAACCCAATCCTAAAGAGCCAAAGATGTCATGGAAATGGCTCACGTCTATTAGTGTGATCCGAAGACTATCCTATAAAAATCCAGTTTTGAGTGCTTCATCGATTTCATTTACGGTTACTCAAAGATATGGGTTTCTTGATCTCTTGCACCATAAGTATAAAACCTTTGATTAGTTCAAAATGTGCAAACTTAAGGTGGAGCATGGGTGAGGTGAATTAATACAATTCTATGATCTGATCGTAGAGGTGTTTGCCTCTTGGGTATTTAAGGCAACATTAATTGGAGGTATCTGATTTTATCCCAGTAGTCTAAACCAAGTATTTCACATAGTTTGGAATGTTGTAGAGAACATGAGAGAATACGAATCTTTTTTATATGTTAGGGCCCATGGTGGGTTATTAAGGACTAAGACATTCATATATGGATTATTCATCAAGAGGCATAGATATACTTTCTAATTATATTTATTCTTAATTGGTCTCTTCAAACTCCCTTTGAACATTAGAGTGGACACAAGCTTATTCAGGGACATGTTCAAATTTGGGGTGCCTGACGCTCGCATTGTGGAAGGCACCAAGGAAGTTAAAATAAGGATAGAGATAGGTCACTTTGTTGGTTATCCCAAAGGTAAAAATGTTGTTTTTATCATACTCCTAAGAAAAATAAGGTCATCGATTAAATCAATGACCGGTTCTTGTAAAAGGATTATGTAATAAACTACGGGCCCAAGTGTAAGTTGGACATATAAAATAATAAGGTACAGTGTATTACCAATGTTGCTAGACCACTCGTACATGATGAAATACGACCTAAATATCGATAATACAATAACCTATCATATTGGGAGCATGTGCCACATATACTGGATATTAAGTGGTTCCACATGATAGTTAGAGCATTAGGATTCATCCCGAATGGATAGTATTTTGGGTGATCATTTTGACGAGATCCTAGGCAAATAAAAACCGGATCCCAATAAATATTATGAGGCATTCCTAGATAAGGACATATAGTAAGAAAAACTCTCACAAAAAGTAAATTTGTATTTTGGCCTTATTCCATTTGGATAAAACTTGTTTGATTTATAGGTTAGGATTTGAGTTTTATTTGTTTTTTAATCCTATGATGAACATTGAATGCCATAGCAAACAAGGAAAGTGACGATCACATCATTTTGAGTTTCATGTCGAGTTTCATCTTTAACATCCAAGGGATCTCAATGAGTTATGAATGCGTAATGTGTTTGATCCCTGGATACATTTTTTGGTGTTTATGTTTTTAAAATCGTTGAGGCTTATTTTCAAAAAAATATTGTTAAAGAAATATTTATTTAGTTTTTTAAGCCGTGAAATTGAGCTTTAACGACCTTCAAACAAGTTATACATTCTCATTCAATCGATCTTCAAACAATATGTTTCTATTTTGCACAAAGTTTTCACTCAAAGTTCGTTTGATGGTCATTCAAAAGTGTTTGGGTATCTCCTTTGAAGGATTTGGCTTAGTTCATTTGAACAAGTTTTCATCGAAAAACATGCCTCCAACCTTTTGCACTTTTCTATAAATTAAAGGGAAAGCATAGAGTATTTCAAGATATGTTTTGAAAAAAGAATTTCTAAGATAAATATATAGCCTCCTAAACCCTAGTTTGCACCAAAATTTGAGATCTAAGTGTTGATACCAATTTTAGTCTGCTGACATGGCACAATGAAGTGGAGACACATGTCGATCTACATGGCATTAATAAACATTTCTGAACAATACGTTGACTTCGAGGAACTCAATTTCCCCGACCAACTCAGATACTCCGAGCAGTAGGTGATCACCGAGGAAACTTTACTGCACCGAGCAACTCATGGATACCGAGATACTTAGGCGGTCCGAGCAGCTTAGGCGGTCCGAGCTGCACCTCGATCAGAGCATTTATTATCAGACAATTAAGAGGATTAAATGTGCATTAAATGCTGAATTTTATCATACAGATGTATACGCTTGTTGAATAGCTATGTATTACCCATTCACATGTACAACCTCAAGACTATAAATACATTGTATCATCCTCATTGGAAGGGGACCACAATTTCTGGAGATAAACCCTACTTCGAGAATTCCCAAACAGTCAATAATAACACAAACAGTGGACGTAGGACATTCATTTAAGGCTGAACCACTCTAAAATCTCTTTTCTCATTTATTTTTTATCTGTGATTAAATAATTAGAGATAATCTAATTTTTTACATCAACAAATTGGCGCCGTCTGTGGGAAACGACTGTAATTTTCGTTTTTCACCAAAAGCAATTCATCACCAATGGATGACAATCCTGAATCCAACAATCGAAACGCTGAAAACGCCCCAAATCCATCCGCTCCTCCAAATATCCAAGATTTGGCAAGAATCATGGCCAGTTTGGCTCAAAGCCAGACAATCATGTAGGAAATAATGCGACAACTGATGCAAACTATCTAAGGTGGAGCATCAACATATTCAGGACAACAAAGTGGTCAAAGAAACGCTCATTTACTTTCTTCACGCATTAGGCAAAGCAATTCATATCGCATTGATAAATCTAAAGATTTTTCTTATCAACCGAGTTGAACTTCGTCAGTACGAGCCACAGATACTGAACAACACATTACTCTCTCTCCGGAAAGGACCAGTGCACTGGAAAGATTGAATAGGGTCTCTCCTTTTGATCGATTGGGCCCTAGGAAGAATAAAAGTCCTCCTAAGGCTGTGTCGAGAAACTTTTGACGACCATTTGATTTAAGAGAGGGTTCTGCCCAATCACAACCAGCTACTCGACAAGATAGATCCCAAGAAGCCACATCCACGTGATCAGTTGCTCGAACCAACAGGCCCGAGGAAGGAAATGATGCGTGGAAAGGCTCTATTCAGAGGTTGGAGGATAGATTAGGGGAAATGGCCAAGGCCAAGAATCCTCTACAAAGAACTTTTGTCCAAGGGACACCTTTTGTCCAAGCAATTGTGGATTTTCCCACACCATCAAAGTTCAAAGCACCTGTTGTGACTCCTAAGTATGATGGAAAAACCGACCATGTCCTTCATATAGAGCAATACCAAGCTACTACCGACATCTATGCTGTGCCAGATGAGATGAGATGAGATGCAGGGCATTCTCGGGAACTCTTACAGGATCTGCTCAAATATGGTACAATAATCTTCCTCGGGGTAAGATTTCAACTTTCTTTCAACAGGCCGAGCTCTTCATTGGAAACTTCTGTTTTGGAGCAAAACCTGTTAAACGAGTAGCCCACTTATTAAGTATTAGACAAAAGGTAGGTGAGAGAACTAGGGACTATATAACTCGCTTCAATAACGAGAAACTCGAAGTTATTGATTACAAGGAAAAGACAACGATTACTGCTCTGATGAGTGGGCTGTTGCCCAACAAGTTATACTACACTTTGGCTAAAGATCCACCCAGAACCATGTCAGAATTGATGGCAAAAGCGACATAGATCATGAATGCCGAGGAGTCTATGGCTGCAAAGAAGAATATGGATACCAAAGAAACCAAGGTGGAGGGTGGTAAGGCCAAAAAGAAAGAGCATAAGAACAATGGTGGTGACAAGCATTCAAAAATAAAGCCATCACGGGAGGTATTAAAGAAATTTGAAAATTATACTCCTTTGAAGGTAGACATCAACCATGTTCTAGAAGAAATCAAGAACAACGAGGAATTAAACTGTCCAGAGAAAATGAAGTCAGACCCTGACAAGAGGAATAAGGCCAAATATTGCGAGTTCCACAAGGATCATGGCCACATGACCAAAAATTGCATAGATCTTCAGAATGAGATCGAATCACTCATTAGACGAGGAAAACTGGCAAAGTATGTTGATTGTAGAAATGAAAGAAGAAACAACGACAGGGCAAGAGAGAGGTCTAGATCTCCTCGTCGAGCAGAGGAGAATAAGAAAAGAGACCATAAAGATGATCCAGAAGATGACCCCGATCTTCCCAAAAGACCAAGGCAACCAGAACGTGAGGTATTTTCAATACATTTTGGATCATTTGATTGTAATGTTATTACAGGTGGAGATGCAGGAGGTGGAGACCTTACTGCAGAAAGAAAAGCTTACCTCTATAAGGCTCAAGCCTGTTCATATATTCAACGAATAAACTTGGCTGGAGATGATCTCTCGAGGAAGGTCAACAAAGAAAAACTGGTCATTGGTTTCTCAAAAAATGACCTCGCATGTGTGTTGTATCCTCATGATGACCCATTGGTGATCAAAATGAGAATGAAGGAAGTGATGATCTCGAGAGTACTGGTTGATAATGGTAGCTCGGCTAATATTATGTTCTACTCGTGCTTGGACAACTTAAATCTAAAGTTGTCTCAGTTGGAGCCTTATCATAGGCCCCTCCTCGATTTTGCTGGCGAGAAAGTTTTTCCACTTGGGACGATCAAGTTGGATATGTTCATTGGTACATGGCCTGCTTGTCAAACAGAAAGAGTACGCTTCTTTGTGATGGATAAGAATGTTCAATCAGCTTACAATATCATCATGGGAAGGGTAGGATTGAAGAATTTTAAAGCAGTACCATCTACGGTACATCAATGCCTAAAATTTCCAACCAATTTTGGAGTAGGAGTTGTGAAGGGTGATCAAAAAGTAGCTCGGGAATGCTACTATTTATCTGCCGAACAGGAGGAACTGGAGGAATCTAGGAAAAAGACTACTACCTATCAGGTGGATGAAGGTGCATAAATTGAAACATTGGATCTTAGAGATGAGTCACAACTCGTGAAAGGTCAGGTGGTGGAAGCTACTAAAAACATCATTCTAGACGACAAGCACCCTGAATGAACAACTCAGATAGGTTCGTCGTTAGATGCCTCACTAAAATAGGAATTAATAGTTTTCCTAAAAATCAAAAAATAAACTTTTGCTTGGAGTCATGAGGATATGCCCGGAATAGACCCAAATTTCTTATGTCACGAGCTCAATGTGAATAAAGAGATCAAGCCAGTGAAGCCAAGAAGAAGTGTGTTCAGCCCCGAGAAGAACCAAGCTATACAGGAGGAGGTAGAGAAGCTCCAAAAAGCTTGCTTTATTGAAGATGTTAAATATCCAGACTGGTTAGCAAATGTAGTAATAGTGAAAAAGAAGAACAACAAATGGAGGATGTGTGTAGACTTCACCGACCTCAACAAGGCATGTCCAAAGTACCATTTTCCCTTACCCGGAATTAATCAACTAGTGGATGCTACCTCGGGAAATGAGCTGTTGAGCTTCATGGATGCTTATTCTGGTTAAAACCACATTAAAATGAAACCCGAAGATAGGGAAAGTACCTCTTTCATTACCCCTAGGGGAACTTATTGTTATAATGTTATGTCTTTTGGTTTGAAAAATGCAGGTGTGACATATCAGCGGATAATGAACAAGGTGTTTGCAGAACAAATCAATCGCAATATGAAAGTCTATGTTGATGATATGCTGACAAAGAGCAAGAAAGCTGCTGACCATCTAGTTGACTTAGGCCAGACCTTTCATCAATTGGATAAATATCAAATGAAATTGAACCCGACCAAGTGCATATTTGGAGTACGAGAAGGCATGTTTATCGGTTACATTGTCAATCAATGAGGCATTGAAGCAAATCCTGAAAAGATCAAAGATCTATTAGGGTTGCGATCTCCAATGATGAAGAAAGAAGTGCAAAGTCTTACAGGGCGAGTAGCAGCACTTAACAGATTTGTATCGTGAGCAACTGATAGATCCCTCCCATTCTTCAAAATGCTTCGAAAGACTTTTGAATGGAATGAAGAATGCGAGAAAGCTTTTCAAGAATTGAAAAAATATTTGGGAGCACCTCCACTGTTATCCAGACTAGTGATGGGAGAAAGGTTGTACTTGTATCTAGCAGTTTCGGAAAATGCAGTTAGCTCGGCATTAATAAGAGTACTGGATGGAGTACAAAAAATAATTTATTACACTAGTAAGGCCTTCCGAGGAGCAGAGATCAGATATCCAAAGCTGGAAAAGTTGGCACTAGCGCTGATCGAAGCAAGGAGAAGAATGAAGCCACACTTCCAGGCTCATACCATAGTCGTATATACCGATATGCCGTCGAAGCAAGCTCTTGACAAACCAAAAAAATTAGGGAGATTGATGTACTGGGAAATAGAACTCAGTGAATATGATATAATTTATGAGCCTAGATCGTCACTGAAAGGGCAAGCAGTAACAGATTTTATAGCAGAATTCACTTATCCTGATACCCCCGAGGAGCAAAAGCTGAGCATCGACCAACCTGTGGATGTTACAGGATCATCAAATTTAAACCTCGATCAAATTAAGTTGGTCGGAAAGAAAGAGGAGAAGGTCGACGAGCAGCGAGGTGTGGTAGAATTGGAGAAAAAGGAGCAATAAATATTCCATCGAGGAATTTTGTCCAATAAGAAGTTTAAGGACGAAATACCTGTATGGAACCTATATGTGGATGGCTCATCATGCACCTCGGGTAGTGGAGCTGGGATTGTATTAAAAAGTCCAGACGAGATCGATATAGAATATGCTTTGCGCTTTCAATTTTAAGCTTCTAAAAATGAGGCCGAATATGAAGCGATGATTGTAGGTCTTAGTCTGGCAAAAATCATAAAGGCAGAGCAGGTAATCGTATACAGTGACTCACAGTTGATTGTAAACCAAATGCTTGGTTTATATACAGCAAAAGGAGAGTTGATGATTAAGTACCATGCAAAGTCAATGGAATTGGTATCGGAATTTATTACTGTTCAACTGGTCAGAATACTAAGAATGGAGAATGCAAGAGCAGACGCTTTAGCTCGATTAGCATCGGCTACTCGTACCGAGCTACGAAGAACAATCCCAATTGAAGTTCTAACTGGTCGGAGCATAGATGAAGATCTGACGATGAATTTTATTACCCTTGATTTAGGGCCATCTTGGATGGATCCCATCAGGACATATATTGAGGAGGGAGAATTACCAATTGACAAACTCGCAGCCAAGAAATTGAAGTTTAAAGCTGCTCGTTATGTACTAACTAATGGTATTCTATACAGATGAGGAATTATAGCTGGCTTGTAGAGGTGTGTACATCCCGCCGAGGTGAATGATTTTTTTGAAGAAGTCTATGAAGGGTCTTGTGGAGCCCATGTAGCAGGTCGGACACTTCTGCAAAGAATAATGATGCAAGGATACTACTGGCCAATGATGAGGGCTGATTGTATAGCCTATACCAAGAAATGTGACAAGTGTCAGCGCTTCTCCTCCATCCGAAGAACTCCACAAGCATTGTTGACACCCATTACTTCCCCTTGGCCATTTTTCATGTGGGGAATTGTCCTGGTCGGGCCACTTCCAACAACTAGAGGAAGATTTAAATATCTCATCGTTGTAGTGGATTATTTTACTAAGTGGGTAGAATCCGAGCCTCTCATTGATATGATGTATGACAAGGTGTACCAATTTATTTGGAAGAACATCATTTGTCGATATGGTCTTCCTCATGCCTTCATCACAGACCATGGAACCCATTTCGACAACGAGGAGTTCGCGGCCTATTATCATCAGTAAAATATCTTAAAGATTCACTTGGCACCAGGCCATCCCCAAAGCAATGGACAAACTGAAGTGACAAACAGAACGTTGCTAAATGGCTTGAAGAAAAGACTAAATGACGCGAAATCAAACTGGATCAACGAGCTACATTCAGTATTGTGGGTTTATCGTACTACTCCCTGAGCAGCAACTGGAGAATCTCCATATATGCTGGCATTTGGAAGTGAAGCTGTTATACCTATCGAGTTGGGCCTCCCAACACACCGAGTGATGAACTTTAATTCCCCTGTCAGCGATTTAATGAGAAGATTAGACTTGGACATGCTCGAGGAGGTTAGAGAAGAAGCAGCCATCAGGAATGCTGCTTACCAGCAACGAACAACTTTGTTCTACAACAAGAGAGTGAAGAAGTGTGACCTGAAAGAAGGAGACTATGTGCTAAAGAAAGTGATTCAAAAACACAAAAACTGGAAGCGAACTGGCATGGACCTTACCGAGTTACAGAAGTTGTTCGACCAGGAACCTACAGAATAGAAACTTTAGAGGGGGAGGAGTTTAAGAATGCATGGAATGCAGAACACCTGCGCAAATATTATCAGTAATGTAAACTCTCATGTAATGCGATTTCATCAGTATGAATAAAATGTGAATATTCTACCCAATTCTCTACTTTTATTAAAAAAAATTCGCGAAATACTAGTGCTATACACTACTCAGCAAAATCCACCAACTCTGGTTGGTCGTCAATAAAAAATATTTCCCAAAAGTGCCAACTCCGGTTGGTCGGGAATAAAAAATATTTCCCAAAAGTGCTAACTCCGATTGGTTGGGAAGAAAATCCACCAACTCCGGTTGGTCGGGAATGAAAAATATTTCCCAAAAGTGCCAACTCCAGTTGGTTGGGAAGAAAATCCACCAACTTCGATTGGTCAGAAATAAAAAAAAATATTTCCCAGAAATACCAACTAAGGTTGGTTGGGAAGAAAAAATATTTCTAAAAATTCACCAACTCAGGTTAGTCGGGAATAAGAAGCTGCCAACTACAGTTGGTCGGGAACATTTTTATTAAACAAAGCATGAGTATGTGATAAAAGTTAGCTAATGGCTTAGAATTAAAAAGAGATTAAGCAAAATTTTTTATACTCGTAACATTTTAAATTACCACCAAGCTGGTCGAGAAATAAAATATCATCAATTTTGGTTAGTCGTCAAATGATTACCACAAATTCAGGATAGTCGACAATAAGTTTCAACCAGCTTTAGTTGATCGACAAATAACACAATGTTGTTATCTTTTTAACAGATATACATACACATATGTAAAGTGTTTTACAAAATATCTACAAGACAATGGCAATCAAGATTGCAAAGACAAATAAAAGTCTTTCATTAAATCTAGAGCAAAATACATCGAGAATGAAATACATATTAATTATTACATCAAGATTCCTATTCTATTGGTTTTTTCCTCTCTGCCTTTGAAAAAGGTTCTTCACTAGCAGGAGGATCGTCTAAGGCATAAGGGGAGTTAATGAAATTCAAATCTTTAAGCATCCTGATGTTCATAACTGATGGCCAATCAAGGAGGTGCTCGGGGCGAGATATCTCAAAGTTGGACTGAAGATTGTAGTCACCGAGATACTTTGAAATTAGGCATTGTGGAATGTCCCGAGCAGGAATCCAACTCATATCAAGCTTGAAAGGAGGCACTGGTAGGTCGAGCAACCCAGGATTGTGGTAATCCCACAAATAATGACCTTGTTCCAACTTCAGCACGCCCAAAGCATTTAACCATCCTTGTTTATAACCCCCATTATTTGTATTTTGGAGCCGATCATCTAAATGGTAGAGGGCTTCATTGTAACCAGCCATCCAGAACTCCCTAGGCTGTTTATGGAACTGGTAGGTTAATCTTTCTAACTACTCGTGGAGATTCTTCACCAAATTCATTTTATTCTCCAAGGTAGAATTTTGGGCAGCCAGTTGCTCATCTAAAGTTTGGATTTTCTTAGACATCTCAGCCAATGCCTGGTTCTTTTCCATCAATTGGAAGGCTTGATTCTCCAGTGCCGATTAAGTTCTTTGTTCCTCGATAGGAATCCGAGCAGATCTTGCGCGTCCCCGAGTAGAGGTAGAAGGCCCAATCCTCTTCAAGGTTTTTAATTCATCTCTCAGATTGGCATTTTCGACCTCCAAGAAGGAGAATCCCTCATCGTTTACAGGGACCAAAGCGTTTGAGGTAGAGGCAGCAGATCTCAGCTGGGATACTTCTCCTCGCAAGTTATTATTTTCCTGCTCCAACAACTTGGCTATCTGCCTGTGTTCCTCGACCTCGGTTTTCAAAGTTCTCTCCCTCACTTCATAAGCAGCAAACAATTTATCGTATCCCTTATCAGCATTCAGTTGCTGATACTTCTTCTCATATCCTTGGTGCAAGAGGGCAGAAGATTCCTTGTATTGCTGTTGAAGCTCCTCGAGAGTGCCTTAGAGGTCTTCAATCATGTCATAATATGCTACATTATTAGCCACTGCCCGGTCGAGCAGACACTTTAAATACTGGTAGGCTTCAACTGCCTGCTCTGAAGAATCTTGACCAAGGATATCAATTATTTGAGCTCCAGTCATATCTGTATGACCAGCTCTAAAGTAATCATTGCATTATCTCAATAATTTTGTATCATGAGCAGATAGTAATTCCATCCTGGCCATAAACTAGTAAAAAGAAGAGATAACAAGAATTAATAAGGAGCAAGAGGAAGAGAATCAATGAATAGTCAAAATTTCAAATTTTATTACATCATAAAAGAGAAGTACATAGGTTAGAGTTACAATTGGCAAAAATACACAGAGAGAAAAATCCGAACAACTCTACACCTTCTCCTTGTCTCTCAAAACTTTCTCGGAAGGCTGGGACGAGGAAGTAGGTTGCTCGGGTGGCACAGATGGCTGCTCGGTGGGAGCTGGAAGCTACTCGGTTAAAATAATGGATGGTTGGAGTTGCTCGTAGGAGGACTGGACAATTGGGGGATGAGAAATTTGATCCCCCATCACCATGGAGGATTCCTTAGAGGCAGCTCCGTCCTCTTCTTCTTCTTCAGGAGTTGGAGGGGGGCCAGGGATGTGTCGCTGAAACATGTCAGAATTTTCATCAACATTCATCTCTTTCAGAGAAGCGACCCAGCCATACCTAAAGTACTTAAGGCTATCATATTCCACCTGCGACATCATGGCAGCCAGACCCTTATTCCATACTTTGTCCCAGCCAGCACTGAAGGACTTTTTCACAGCTAACTTTCTTTTCACCTTCTCCGAGGAAAGCTTCTCGGATAGAAGTTCCTCGGTAGCCTTCAATTTATTCTCCACTTCCTCCTTCTGACGACTTACTTCACGAAGTTTTCCCAACTCTTCCTCAGCATCTTTAAGCTTACCTTCAAGCTCCCCCAGAATTTTGGAGGTTCCCTTCGAGCTCTTTATTCTTCCCCTCCAAGTCTTTTATTTTCTTCTCCAATCCCTTGGAGACTTCAATAGCTTGATCCCTCTCCTGCTCGGTGGAATTAAGTTTCTTCTCCCAAACAGTTTTATCATCAACATACTTCTGACGAGAATCCTTCAGAGACTGCGTCAGACCCACCAAAGCTTCCTCTACACCTGACAAGGAGCTTGAAGCTTTAATAGCTTCATCTTTTTTCAAAATTATATTAAAATAGGTTACCAATTGGGAAAAGAAAATAATAGCAAGTCAGTGCAAAGATATAACAAAGGAAAAATGAAAGTTTAGGACAATAATACTTACAGAAGCAATATGACGAGCAGCTAATGTGGTAACCATATCTCGAGAAAGATTTTCTTCAATACCTTGGATCTCGGGAATAATCCAAGACTTCACCTAGCTCATGGCAGAGATCGGGGGAACAAAAGTGGGAACCCCACTTCCAGTAGTTGGGGGCTGAGCGATGGATTCAGCCAAATTGACCGAGGAGCTCTTCTTCAGCCTCCTGAGAGGAGCATAAACGGTCTCGACTAAGGATATAGCCTTAGTCGGGGATATGACTATAACCTCGCTTGGAGTAGCGATCTTGCTCGGAGCCACTGGGGGCTTCTCGGCAACCTTCACAGGAGTAGTCGGAGGAGGTGCATCGATTTTTCTTGTCCCTTCTTCTAGGACATCATGTTTGCTTTTCTTTGCCTCTCCAGCAACAGAGGCATATTTCTCGAAAAGGGCATGAGCTCTTCTTCTCTTCATTCTTTCACTCAGAGGAATATGTGACTCAGGTGAAGAACTTGCAGAAGCTGCTACTGGTTCTACGTCACTTATCACTGGACGAGCAGTAAAAGATGAGGTGTAACTCTTATACTGCAGCAAATATGAAGTTGATCTGATATGCTCATCGGCAACAGTTTGATGAAAACCCCAAATAAGTTTCAGATGTGTTAAGTTAACTTCTGTCTCTTTTGGAGACCTTCTTTTGTTATCAACTGCAAATAAATGAAAATTAAAATATCAATGACACATTTTATCAAACACAAAGAAAGCATATATTCAAAAATAAAGTAAAGTAAAAACAACATATCCCATTGCCATAGGGAGGGCATCTGGGACCCTGATACACATCATTTCCAGTTAGTGGAGCATGTTGCCAATTTTTTATAACAACACCATGCTCAAAATAATCCCTATTAGCATCTGGGAGATTGACCACTAAAGATCTATTTAAAAACCTAGTTTTCAAGTAAAAAGTATTGTCGCTGACAACCCATCTATAGCAAAACATGATTTTTGGAATTCCTATACGAGTTCCATGAATCTGATTTAATCTATGAACTCCGTTAACTATTCTCCACGTATTGGGGGATATTTTTGCAGGAACTACGTCAAAATATTGACAGAATTCCAGACACAAAGGGTTTGGGGGAAAATAAAAGCCACATTCATCAACAAAGAGACTGGGGAACCAATGTCCCTCAGCCAAACGAAAATAATCTGAAGGCTCAGAAAGTTCCTCCAAAATAACCCATGAAGGAATAGAGAAATCAGAAAAAACTTATCAAGAGACTCAACAAGGTAATCCATGGAGAATAAAGGAAATAAAAGAAAAGTAAGAAGGTCTTACAGAAAAAGGATGGATATGTTGACAACGAACGATGAAAAGGATGAACGCACAAGAGAGAAAATAGAAAACTCAAAGATACAGATTTAAAAAAGTAAAAGACGGTATGATTTTCTGCAACGCTTAAATACCTTACCTTGGAAAAAGGTAAAAATAATGATTACAAAGGGAGACGTTTACGCTACCGGCGGCTAGAAGGACAAAAAGGGTGCGGAGATCGAAGCAGTTAGAAAAATTCAAAAAGTCTGATTCTATGAATTCGAAAAGAAAAATAAATACAAAGAATACGCTCCTAAAATTCAGGATGACCATTTAATCTCGCCATATTTAGAGAAGAATGTTCCACACTCCTCAGTCTCGAAATGTGAAACATTGGTGGCTTCTGTTGATACCAATTTTAGTCTACTGACATGGCACAATGAAGTGGAGACACGTGTCGATCTACATGGCATTAACAAACATTTCTGAACAATACCTTGACTTCGAGGAACTCAATTTCCCCGACCAAATCAGATACTCCGAGCAGTAGGTGCTCACCGAGGAAACTTTACTGCACCGAGCAACTCATAGATACCGAGATACTTAGGCGGTCCGAGCAGCTTAGGCGGTCCGAGATGCACCTCGACCAGAGCATTTATTATCAGACAATTAAGAGGATTAAATGCTCATTAAATGCTGGTTTTTATCATACGTATGTATACGCTTGTTGAACAGCTATGCATTACCCATTCACATGTACAGCCTCAAGGCAATAAATACATTGTATCCTCCTCATTGGAAGGGGACCATAATTTCTGGAGATAAACCCTACTTCGAGAATTCCCAAACAGTCAATAATAACACAAACAGTGGACATATGCCATTCGTTTAAGGCTGAACCACTCTAAAATCTCTTTTCTCATTTATTTTTTATCTGTGATTAAATAATTAGAGATAATCTAATTTTTTACATCAACACTAAGAGTCTACATAAAAATGTCTATTTTAGATCTCGTTCATCTTGCACCAAGACCATTTGCACTTCATGTAATGTTGTTTTGAGAGGTGGATTCCACGATTACTCTTCATCTTTGTCAATTAAGTTTTGTGCGCGTAGATTCTATACATCTTGCGATGATAGACGGAACTAATCATGCAGTGGTAAGATCAATATGAAATCGCCTACGTTTTTCTACTATTGGAATGGATCTGATGATGATTGTGAAGAAGATTCAAGGAAAAAAGACAACATCAAGTCTTGAAGGCATCGTATAGGTTTAATAAATCAATTTTATCCTTGTAGTGATACCTATATGAATGCTTAGGTCATCCAAGGTTTTTCCTGATATGGGTTATCCTCGTACGTGACCGTGTTGTGGTTTTCTTTATTATATTATACGAATTCTTAGGTCAATATAATTGGAAAACCATGGTTTAATTAGTTCAAAGATTAAAATTAGCTTAATTAATTTGGAAAGTTGAAAATTAGTGTTGCCATATAACCCTACTAGCAGTAGCACATCTTTCAAATTGGTATCATAGCAGGTACACTATGTAATTATTTTGATCCTTTTTTTGTGCATTTGGGTTATATGGGTTTTCCCTGGATGGGTCCCCTCAAAGTGATAAGTCTACTAATGTTTTTAATGATGAAGAGGATTTTGAGATATGAGAGGACTTTAATGAGATTTATAACCACGTTGAAAGGTTAACTAAGTTGAATTTAAAACTTGAAAAAAGAGTAAAATTTATTGAGAAAGAAAATGTGTGCTTAAAAGATGAAATTGATTTTTTTTTTAATATTCAAAGTTAACGAGATATTGTTTACGAGAAGCTCAAGGAGATGAAACGTGATTTCTTAAATTTAGATGTGTTTAAGAAATAGAGTGAGTCTACAGTCTGTCTTCTAGCAAGTGAAATACATAACTCCAAGACCATAGAGGTTAAGATAAAAGAATATGCCAAAGAAGATAATGATTAATTATTTGATGATTTAATGGAACATGGGAAGACTATTTGGGATAATTTTGCTAACATTGAGTGGGAGCAAGATAACCTTCTACGAATAATGGAAAATTTGAAGAAAGAGTCCCTAAAATTTGAAGAGTCTAAATTTTTTATCGAATATTTAATTTTAAAGTTAGAATATGAATTGAAAGGATCATGTTACATTGGTATTAGCTAGATAATTTGAATGTTTCCTCTATTAAATCCAAGACCATGTGTTTAAGAGTGTCAACCATTACCAAGGATGTTAGAAAAGGTCAAGCAAAGGGTAAGATTCCTCATGTTTACACATGCTCACATTGTGGTAAGAAAGGTGGCCTTAGGATGTTGTCTTATGATTTCTGAAGAGTTCATAGGATGTCTAGATCACGTGTTACCATGGTTCCCAAAACTCGAGGCGTAAAATTTTCATCCACTTTGGTTAGAAAATCAGATTTGGAGGTATTAAATATTAGACTGGTTGATTCTCACATGTTATCACCTGATTCTTCAAATGTTATATTTTATGGATGATTGTGGTTGCATATTTTTCATGCACTAGTTTTTGTGCTTCATGTTATATGCTTTAACTAGTTCTATGATTTTTGTATCTTTTGTATTTTGATTTTTCATTTATTGGGTCTTATTGAATAATAATAAAATATTTTGTTTGTCTTTTCAGTTGTTTTGAAAAATGTTGAAAAACTAATTTTTTTGTTTGATTCTGTAGTTTGGTTTTACACATTTTTTGTTGCATATTAGTGTGTTTGAATCCCATTCATTCCGCTTTCGATATGGCTAGTACAATTAAGTATCGTTTAAAATTCTTTGGATTGTTTCTTAATCATGCTTGCTAGAAGTTGTTCGAAACTGATTTTCATAATGGATTAACTTTGTATATGCATCTGTACACACTTGCATGAACTCTTTCGGATTATAACTAATTATGTTACATGAGCGAAGTTAGTTGTTCTCATAGCAATCTTGTCATAAACATATCTATTTGATTAGGGGATTTTTCATATAAGAACCATTCCACGTGAGATTGTTTTAGTTTGAAAAAAATATGAGCAATGGAAAAGGGAAACAAACGGAGTAAATATCCTTTGCATGAAAGACCACCATTTGAAGGAGAATAAAAGAAAAGAAAAGTATTATCAAGGACAAGTTTAGTTTTTATCATGAATAAAAATTATGATATCTTAAAAGCAGATAAAATTTGAGTAGGTATATTTTGAGGGTGTTATTAGTTGAAGATCAATGAGCTTTCACAATGAGTCCTAGTAATAATTAATGTTTGATGTTATTGATTCGAGAATCATCAATATTATATATTCTAGTGTGCATTGTGTATGTTTTTCCATTATGGGTTCACATTATACGTCACTTCATATTAAATCTACGTTTGATAAGTTGTTACGATCAGATATAACTTCTTGAACTATCTTAAGTGGTCAGGACATATTTTTTTATTTTTTAGTTCATACCCCTTCATTCCCTACCATATTCGGCTTAGACACATTTATGTCATATAAGTGTGGAAAGATATGTTTTGTGTCTTTAATTATGTTTTTACTTATATAAGCTTGTGCATTATTGTTATTGTTATATGTGTGTATATATATGGTATGTTTGTTATGAGTCTTTGTGTTACATTTAATCCATGTTTTGTATATGCTTCATAATTTTATCTAATAAGAAGAAGATTTCTAGAACTCACAATTTGTTCTACAATGATGCGATATTTATTGAAATCAATAATCTTGTTCAAAACATCTTTTAGTTTAGTTTATGATTTATCAAAATCAGTTAAAATATCTTTGTGTTTTTCTCTAGTAAAGAACAATTTTCATTTATTTTGAATTTTTTTCTCTAACATCAGTTTTTCAGTCTCAACTTCTTCTACTTCCATAGAATATTTATCACATATAAAACAAATTTTATTGTTAAGAGCATCAATTTTAGACAACAACATAGCATTAACTTTGCCTAAGTGAATACACTTTTTCATGGTAGACTTATAAAGCTTTTTAAAATGCAGGTCATCATTATTACAATCACTATCAAATGATTCTATCATAAGGGAACATGCATTATAATCATCATTTTCATCATCGAAATTAAAAGTATAATCATCAAGAGTTTTACAAATAAAAGAAGGAGTATGAACATGTATATGAGTGTTAACATATAATAAAACATTTTCAAGAGGTAAATCATAATCATCAATAAACAATTCAGAATTATTAGACATAATAGACAAGTTATCAATGCCATCATCAGACTCATTCGAACATATAGAAGTAAAATCCACAAGATTATTGAAAAGATTAACATGTAGTTTTTGAAAAAAAATTGTTAGTATAATGACAAAACTCATTAATTTTTATCTATTGAATGTGATTTAAGTCTTTTTTATGGTGTTATTTATCAAAGGATTTCATTTTAATTTTTTTTTTCATTTGGCCTATTAGAATAATTAGGTTCTCCTTCTCTAGAAGAAAATTTATTTCTAAATTTAACAAATTTCTTGAAGTGTTTAGACAACAAAACAGTTTCATGATCTAATGACTCAATAGACATAGAGGAATCATCAACATCAGGAAAGGAGGATACAATGTTCAGGTTGTTAACAAAAGATCTAAGCACTAAATAATGTTGTGAAGTGTGTATGCTCTTTCGTTTCCTCTTTGATTATCACTTAAAGAAATTTTAAGCTCCAAACTCCTCATTTTACTACATAGCAATTTAGGTGTCATGTTAGGATCATGCATTTCTTCTATGGCATGTTTCTTCTTAGAAATTATGTGAGGTAAATATCTTAGTATTTTAGCACAAATTTTAGAATCATGATATACTATACCATTGACATGCAATTAATTTACTATATCTTTCAATATAAGATAAAATTCATCAAATTTTTCATCATCTTTCATAAACATGGTATCATATATATGAACTAACAATTGTGACTTAACCTTTTTAACTCCAGCATCACCCTTATGTATAGAAATTAGAATGTTCCAAGCTTACTTAGAATTGGTGCAGACTGAGATATGTTTAAACTTAGACTCACACACTGGTTGGAAATTAGCATTTCTACCTTTATTATTATACTGTGAACTTAATTTCTCCTCTCTAGTCCATTCAGAAATAGGTTTTCTATAAGTTCTTTAAACATCACCTTTACTGAGTATGTACTAGAAAATTATTTTCATCCATATTCCATACGTCATCCCCTAACTATTGGATATGTGCGATTCATACTTTCCACTAAGAAAATTTTACACCATCAAACTGAGGAAGATATATGGAACTACCATTTCGATCTTCCATTTAAAATAACTTTAAAATAAAGAATTCAAGATTTTAAGGAGTGACAAAACAGTTTTTTTAAAACAAAAGTAATCATAACTACTCTAATAACACTTGAATGTAATCTATGGAAACAAAAGTGTTAGATTAAAAAATCTCTTTTAACCCCTTGGTTAAAATCCTTTAAACATCAGTGGTTGAATACACACACAGAAAAATAGTTTAGGTTGATGTGATATTCAAAGTATTATAAATAAAAGTGAGAGACAAAATGAGATGGGGAGATGAGGGATGAACACAATAATTTGTTAATAAATAACCGAGCATACTGGTAAACCTCGATTTTTTAGTTCCAAGACCATACACACCACAAGTCCACTATAACAATAATTTTCGTACAAATTATAGTTTATAAATTAGTAAATAAGCTAATACCCCTAATATACCGAATATTCTAAGAAAAGCACAAAATAACCACACAACTACTATATCGGACCAAATAACAAATACTAGCCAAGTAGTACAAACACAACTTCACACTCAAAGTTGGAGTATCCATTGAAGAGATAACGAAGACAAGTTCTAATATGTTTTGAAATTCACAGAAGGTTAGGAGATGAATTTCAAAGCCAAGAATAGACCGTGTCTTGCTTTATGAATTCATATTTCAACATTGTAAAAAGTATAAACAATTTGTGTGATAAAAATTAAGATCATGAGATTTGAAGAAATCATAAAAGATCCACACAAACAAATCACAACTAATAATGCTCCACAGTATATATGATATTATATATAGATTTAGTTTTAAACAATATCTACTAACACAATATGTATGTATAATATGATAGGGAAGTTTTTGAAAATGTACACATTTTTAACGGTGCAAATTGATGCCACCTCCTTATACATTTTTACAAAATTAAGGGCTAAGATCCTCTTCCTCCATTTACATTTCAAATTTTGAAATTTTAATTCCCTTTTTTCATTTCTCACCCACAAAAGACTAAAATCTTGATCTCTTTTATTGTGCCAAGAATTGTATTAGTAAAAAAGGACACGCATGAACTGCTAAGTACAAGGATCAATAAAAAATTCTCATCTTATCAACTGCCTCTCTCCTTAATCTATATCCACTCTCCTACTAGTAATCTCTCTCCTCTTTCAAGATCAGATACATCAATATCTAGCAACAATTTTCGCCATCAACATTCATGATTTGTACTTTTGAGTTTTTTTTTTTTAGTTTTGAGGTTTATTTTTTTATTTTGTTTTGCAGATCTCAAAAGGTTTCTATGCTTACACAATATTTCATTTTGATTTTTTTACCAGAAAAGAACTGAATATATTTGGTTATCTTTGTCTCTTGGTTCCAAAATAGGGTAAGGATATCCAAACCACCTGTCGTAAATATCACTAACTATCCAAACCACCTACCGTAAATCTCACCAAACACCAAGAGATGTTGAACTTCGTTGACAAAAATAATATCTACTTCAACGTATCTATTGACAAAAATAATATCTACACCAACGTATCTACTGTGCTACAAAGATGGGTTTCTAAAAAGTTCTGATTCTGAGAACTAATTTAAATATGATTTTTTGTTATCACTTTTGTTTTATAATCCAATTATGGTACTTATTTTTCTTCATCAGTTATTTCTCTCATCTATTTTTTTCCTTTTTTGGGTTAGTCAATTATCTCCGTCGCCAGTGTTCTTCAATCATGCTAATAAAATGGGTTGTCTCATAATACTCACTCGGACGCTCTTATATCTGTTGGGTGTGGAGTTTATACATATTTTCCGCAATATATGTGATTTCAAAATCTTATGTTTATATCGACCCTTGACTTCACTCCCTACCCTAACAATCACTCTCGTCTGGAAGCCTTCAACAAGTGAGATTTTATTTTTAAATCTAATATGAATATATGCAAAAGTCAGAATCCCCTATCCAATTGCTAGAAATGTATTCGGTTTAACCATTGTCCCTTAAAGATTTCAATATTTTTCTGGAAGTTGCTTAACAAAGTTATTTCAGCTGACTCAATTATGAAAAATAAGGGAACTAAATTGGCCCCAAGATGTAAATGCCCTATACTCAGTGGAAAACATTAATCACACTTTCTTGGAAAGTAGCTATGCAAGAACTTCATGGAATCACTTTACAATTCAGTTGGGAATTAAGCTCAATTCAAACTCTTGCCTTTCTATGATTATGTCTTTGTTTTTTAGAGGGCCTAGAAAAGATTATATGGAAAGCTACGAACAATATTTTTGAGGGGATTTCAATGTCTGATTCAAACATTATTCACAATATCAACTCTTCCTTATCTTTCAATTCTTCTGCAATGACCTTCTCGGATAGAGTTAAAGAGGATCATAGTTATTTGATTTACTTATATCATCTTAAAATCACTAACTTATATCATCTAAAAATCACTAAGGTGTTTATAATCATCAAATGGTGTAAGTGTCGTAGAGTTGTTCTGAAGCTTAATGTAGACGGGTCTTCTAGAGTAAATATAGGTAATTGTTGTGTTGGTGCTATTATTAGAGATTGGGATGGAAAATTTATAATTGATCTATCTTATTTTTTTTTAATACAATAACTGTTGCGCTAAATCAAGACTATCTCTAGCGACCAAGACGATAAAACTCACTCGGGAATTTTATCAAACACTTGGTGTGCGGAAAACACCCAAGACCTTGTTCCCAAAATGAATTAGTGTGCAAACTCCCAATCAATTCAACCAAGCATCAATGAAGAGACAATAAGAACATACAAGCAATCATCAAAGCAAAACAACAACGATATACCGTGGTTCACCCAAGTTTGGGCTACATCCACCAAGGAGGATTTCTTCTTTCTATAGATAAATGGAGGAACCCAAAGGTTATACACACACACAATTTATCTCTCTTAGAAAGTCACTCACAACCTCACAAGAACTCACCCCTCAAATGGGAGCTCTATCACTCTTTAGCTTTGATAACTCACAAAATAGATCTCAAACTTGTCCTCTCTCAAAACCTAGAAATGACACTTGTATTTATAGATTTGAGCCAAAATGGCAAATTTGTAAATAAACCAAAACTGAAAAAATAGGAGAGCCAAAATCAACAAACTCCACCTTGGCGATCCTGACGATCCAACCAATCTCTAGAATGCTGAAATTGAACCCGCTTGAAGAATGTCTCACCATCTACCAAGCTAATGCGATTCCCCCAGGCGATCCTCACGATCCAACCGAACTCGAAATGCAAACATCAAATCCGCTCTAAGATCATCCCGACATCCAACAAGCCAATACGCTCCACCCGACGCTAAGCCACCTCAAACTTCAACCATGAAGTGAGATACCGCAAGTCTTCACTCCAAGACTCCAAACGACTCCACCCGCCGAGGAACCAAGTTCTAAACTAAGAACTCCCTTGAATGCTTCCCATGTAACCATACGGTGAAGCTCGCTCCTCATGTAACCCGGTGAGTACACCCCCACACAATACATATAGCATACACCTTCTTTACACGAAACATTCAAACACATCAACACCATCTTCCACCTTGAGAAATAACCACGGATGAGAGGGAAAATTCCTCACCTCTCATACCCTCCAAATCTCACCCTCGAAAGATATACCAAGTCTTTGTCACGAAAAACTCCCGTTTGCCAATGCTCGCAAACAATAACTCATCGACCTTCCTTGAACTAGCTACACACACCTCGAATCCATCACAGTCCTACACCTCCTCGATTCGAATCGGCCAATGCATGTGTGCAACTAAACCGGTCAACATCACCCGTTGGCCCTGGAGGGGGACTTCGATCCATCCCCTCCACTAGTAGGTATTCTCCCATCATTACCGTCTACTCTTGGAAAGCTAGCACCCAATGTCTCCATTTTGTTCACAAACGAGACATGCCTCGAACGTTCGATCACTTGTGCACACCGCTTCCCCGTCTTCCTCGAAGTCTGATTTAGACGATACAACCCCTCTCTCTCCTCTCCCCTCGCTAGGACCATACAACCGCGTGTGACTTTCAAGACTCCACCCGCCACCGACACCCGACAACCCTTGGAATCCAAACGGCTAATGGATATCAAATTCTTTCGCAACTTTGGGACATAGGCCACACCACCCAAAGTGCGTTCCACCCCATCGAACATCTTGAGTTTCACCGTCCCGACACCCTCAACGGAAACCTTCTCTCCGTTAGCCAAAGACATGGAACCTTTTCCATTTTCTGTGAAAGTCTCAAAATATTCCCTCTTGGAGCAAACGTGATTCGACGATCCCGAATCTAATATCCAATCATCTTGGGAAAGAGAGTTAACCTTGGAGATTGTGAAAAGTTCTCCAAGTTCATCTTCATAATTCACACTCGTTACCGTTGCCCTCTCGGAATCAACCTTGCCCTTAACCTTGTCGTTCCACAAAGGACATTCTCGGATCATATGACCCCATTCACGGCACTTGTAGCATTTCGACCCTTTACCACCAACACCTCTCGATCTAGACCTACTACCGTCATTAAATCCCCGGTTGGAGTTCCTCCCGCCATTTTGCCCACCTCCGTCTCTCTCCATAAGGCCTTTATTATGGGAATACCCGTCACCTCCACCTTCCTTCTTTCTCATCGTGACATGAGATTGAATATCTTGCACAACCTCGTTGCACCGGAGCGTAGACTTCCCAAACATGAGCGTGGTCACAAAATGCTCGTATGAATCGGGTAATGATGCAAGCAACAACAATGCTCAATCCTCCTCAATGAATTGAACGTCTATCCGGTTCAAGTCATTTATCAAGGCATTAAAAACGTTGATATGCTTCATCATATCCTCACCCTCCTTCATCTCAAGCTTGAAGAGTTTCTTCTTGAGGAA
The DNA here is from genome assembly GCA_949130495.1 of Sambucus nigra. NCBI lineage: Eukaryota > Viridiplantae > Streptophyta > Magnoliopsida > Dipsacales > Adoxaceae > Sambucus > Sambucus nigra. Next base: position 458,124,138 of record OX422210.1, on the reverse strand, counting down.
CAATTTATTTGACAACGACTTTCCCAAATAAATCTCTTCAAGCTTATCCCACATGCCTTTAGCCGTGGTCTCCGCTATCACGTTATTCAACACATCATCCGTGATAAGCATCTCAATACACGAAGCCGCTCTTTGATCAATGTCAATCCACTCGGCATCGGTCATGCCTACCGGTCGTCCCTCTACCCCCAACAATGCTAATTGCAACCTCTGTTGGATAAGAACGCCTCGCATTCGTCTTTTCCATAACCCGAAATTTATCTTCTCATCAAAAGCCTTCATGTCCGTCTTCATTGAGCCACTCGATCCATAACTCGAATCCCATCTCTTAGAGCCTCCGCTCGTAGAGGTTGATTCTCGAGTACTCTCCACATTTTCCGTCATTTGGAACAAAAACAAAAGCTATGCCAAAATTGATTCAACCTCGAACCAAAATACCGGGCAAACAATGCAACCAAAGCTCTGATACCACTTGTTGCGCTAAATCAAGACTATCTCTAGCGACCAAGACGATAAAACTCACTCGGGAATTTTATCAAACACTTGGTGTGCGGAAAACACCCAAGACCTTGTTCCCAAAATGAATTAGTGTGCAAACTCCCAATCAATTCAACCAAGCATCAATGAAGAGACAATAAGAACATACAAGCAATCATCAAAGCAAAACAACAACGATATACCGTGGTTCACCCAAATTTGGGCTACATCCACCAAGGAGGATTTCTTCTTTCTATAGATAAATGGAGGAACCCAAAGGTTATACACACACACAATTTATCTCTCTTAGAAAGTCACTCACAACCTCACAAGAACTCACCCCTCAAATGGGAGCTATATCACTCTTTAGCTTTGATAACTCACAAAATGGCTCTCAAACTTGTCCTCTCTCAAAACCTAGAAATGACACTTGTATTTATAGATTTGAGCCAAAATGGCAAATTTGTAAATAAACCAAAACTGAAAAAATAGGAGAGCCAAAATCAACAATAACAACGCTTATGAAAAAGTGTAGATATGGAAATGGGAATTAGTCTTTTCCTTGGGATGGTATTTCAATCAATTTATATGGTGTATGTTTCAATCAATTCATATTGAGATGGGATTTCAATCAATTCATATATTTTTTAATGCAAAAGTAGTACTGTCTTTTGACTGATGCATTTTAATTTGCATTTCATTGCAACAATGTTACACCACAAATGGACGAGGGTGGAATGATTCAACTAAAATAATATGTAAATCTACTCCACACATAATTTGTGAGTTCGGGGTGAGTAATTTTTTTATGACTAGAATTGTGGTTGAGGACAAGGCATGTAGAATGTGTCGAAAGCGTTGGTGTGCTACAGAAGATGACAATTGTGCCACAAGTGGTTTGATGAATCGGCATATGTTTAGTTATATATAAAATTTATTTTTGTATGATATCTTCATTATGTTGCTCAAGTCACCAATAGTGGCTTGTTGTGTACTCATATATGTATTCTATTTTTGAATAATGGCAAATTGATGCATTTGTTTATAAAATCTCCGAGATAGACAATTAACATTATTATTTGAGTATATTTTGTTTCTTGGATAGGTGGATATTAGTACAAGTAAAGGAGATTTTGCTAAAAAATTAAATTGTGTACCCTTTGTTTTATTTTGAGATGAATCTTTATAACTATTGACAATCATCCTATCGAAACATTTTGGATAATTTATTTCTAAAGATGCCAATAAGGATTTGTAGTGTATTCATGGTAGGGGTTTATATATGAATATTTTTAAATAGGTGACATTGTTTATATTAGGTCTTGGAAAGATCATTTATGTGGTTGGAGTGTTTTTTATATACCTAAAACAGGTGGATATTCATATAAATAAAGGAAATTATGCACAATTTTTTTCTTATATTTTTATCTTTATTTCTGTTGAAAATAGTTTTTGGACTTAAAATTATACTCGGTTAAATAATTTTGAAAAAAATATTTCTCCTTAGGAAAATTGACCACAAGTAAAGTCGACAGTTCCATTTTTCTTTGTCAGATTTGGTTCGTGTAAGGTTTTTTCGTCAAATTTTTTACCTATTATGATTGCATCTGGTGGTAGTTAATTCAACTTCATGTATAAGTTGTTGGAATATTTATTATCTGTTAAATATGGTGGATAATCTTATAAATAAAGGATATGATGGACATTTTTTTAAAAGTACTCTTTATTTTTTCGGGGAACGAAATTTTTTACTTTTGTAGTTACATACTTTGGAAATTTTTGCCATTTTTTTCGTGCCTTCAGGCACGGGCAATACGCTAGTATATATATAATATGACGGGGAAGTTTTTGAAAATGTACACATTTTAATGGTGCCGATTGATGCCACCTCCTTACGTATTTTATCAAAATGGACGGTTGAGATCAACTGCCTCCATTAATTTTTCAAATTTCACTTTTATCTTTTTGTTCCCCCCATTTTTCTAACTTTAACTTTTAGTTGTCTTGCCTTAAACATTGAATTTATTCTCTCACTTCATGGAGACACCCTTTTCTACCATATCCTACCACTCTCACTATTTTTTTTTATATTTTCAGATCTAAATAAGTTTATCACTTTACTTTTAATCAAAGGTAGGTTGATTTATTGTTAAGCCATTTTTACTTGCTATTTAGTATTTTTTGCAATATATATATATTTTTTGTGCTTTGTTCTACATATCATTGGTATACATTCTACGGGAAACACAAAATGAAAAGTTATGGAGAATAAAATGGTGGTGACACTAGGCGTGTTGAAGAAATATAGGGTTGGATCAGATCCATCGAAACCCATATACAACCCTGGCGGAGAATATGCCATGTTCACCGATAAAGATGCCAGTAGAGCTCTCGCCAAGATGGGCAAAAATGAAGAGGACACATGTTGTTTATTTTGATGTTAAGTACCCAATGACTGAGAAAAAAACAACCTCAAACAAATATAATATGTTTGTAATGTCTCTCTACTTTTGTGTTGTTTATTGTAAGGGAATTCATTGAAATTTTGATCCATTCAATGTTTGATTTTGATGTTTGATATTTGATTTCGTTATATATATGTTTTATATCTGTTTGAGGTTGTTTGGGTTCGTTTTTCAATTTATTCTCTCTCCATGTATTTACCAGCTCAAACACGAATTTTTTTACCATCTTCAACTTAATGAGTAGGTGATCAGCTGATGACTCTAGAGGCGAAGGAACAATTAAGGTATGGAGAATCTATATTCGGCTATGACTGTCGTTAATGAGATAATAAATAAGTACTTTTTTGTTCGGTATTCCTTTTCAAACATCTATGATTCCGGGTGGGAAGATGCAATCTTAAGTCTTTAAGTAACTTTTTCTATTTCATCACTTATCTTTTACTTATATTAAAATTGGGGTTAATTGTATATTTGTTGATGACTTCTCACAGATAGAAGTTGAAGAGCCCGTTTTACTATGTAACTGATGATTGAACATTGATTGGATTGAGAGATTAATATCTATGGTCTCAAAGTATTTTGCTATATTTGCAAGTTCGAGGTGAGTTATAACTTAAATGTAATGGTTATGAATTTTGAAGTCAATTTTTTCCGATTTTTAGATTGAGAATATGGTTTTAATGAGTTTATGTAATGTTTTATTTCTATATCTTACTACTTACATGGGACTTTACATAATTGAGTTGGTTTTTGTCAACTTTGAATGGGGTTGTATTTATTTTGTTTCTATGATGCCCTAGACAAGAATATTTCACCTCTGAAAGTTTTTTTCTCCTATTTTTCTTTTCATTTTTCTTAATCATTAATCGATGTTTGTTTTTATTTTTTCAGATCACCCCATGGCGAGTCTTTGAGAGAAAGTTATCACATGCAAGGGGCTATATGGTAGCAATGAATGTATTAAAAAGTTTAACCGTGGAAATCAAGTTTAATCCATTTATATTTTCACTTTATATTTTTTATGCTTTTTTCAAAATGTAGACAACTTCGTGATGATAGTATATAACTTTGTGGTTTGAAACTCAAAATTTTTATTTGAAGAATAAATAATAGAGAAATTTAGGTAACTCACAATTATCCCAAGATAAATTATTTTGACCTTAATTTAATATTTAAGAGAATTTGTTCCCATGCAATTTATAGTTTATTAGAATAGAAATTAATTGTGCAGGAGGCTCGCGTATAGAATCACGTTCATCCCACACCACCATCAGATTATCTATTGAACAAATAAGAAAATTTGTCTGCAGTGAGGAGCAGAGATAGGCAACCATTGTGAGATGTTCGAAAGTGGCAAAAGCTATGAAAAGTAAAACCTGTCCATTCTTACATTGAGAGCTATTCAATTTAAATAAACAAATATGTGTTATTTATTGACTTATGAAATGTTGTAGTTGTGTGAATTTTTGGGCTTTTATGTGATAAACTAAGTAAGAAAACAAAAAATAGTGTGTGTTTGATACAAGAGTTTTCGAATGGATTGCGTGACAAAATTTCCCATGACAAGATTTTTCATGTCAAATCCCGTAAATTTCGAAGTCGGGGTTTTTACAAGTGGCAGAGCATGGTTTAAAATGAATAAAACATTAGATTATTTTAATTGTATGTTATGAAATTTAAATATGTGTGTTAAAATTAATTGTCACCACAATTGGCATTGCCCCTAAAATTTTTGGGTCACAATTTGGGCTCAATAAATTTAAATGATTAGTCTTAATGGCGTTTTTGTGATTTGTGCCATACTTTTGAACTGAGGCGCCCTTCCCGAACTGACTTCGATGGAAGATTGCCTCGTTTCTGGTGCATTATGATTAGAAAGGTTTAAATCCTTATAGAGGGGTCATTTCTCGAATCGTCACTTTCATATCTCTTCTCATTCTCTCAATCTCTTGGAGTTTTCCTTACAGCTCTTTTTATTCTCAGGTCTCGTCTTCCGTTTCCTTTCTTTTTCATCTTCCCTGCTTCTGGCTTTACCCTGTCTCAAGTTGACTCTTACATCGTAAGTTATTCTTGCTTCTTCTATTTGTTTTTTCTGTTGAAATTCCTTCGGGTTCGTAATCAGGGTTTGTATCTTTCAATGGCGAAAGTAGGCAATAGATCAATAGATTAATTTAGGAAATACTATATTATTCCAAACTGGGTAGACATTGAGTGTGCCCTGGTCCCTCGTAATTTTAGAGAGATTGAGGATACTCACTCGATTCATGTTCTCCTATTGTCCCAAGGGGTCTTACTTTCCACCCAAGCAATTTGTTTTTGCACTTCTTTGGTTATTTCAATATTGTCCCTGCACAGTGTTCCCCAAATGTCTGGAAGATTGGTAATGGTGTCCATTGAATAAGTCAGCTCTATGGCACCAATCTAGGGCTTGCTGAGATCTGTTTTTGTTATTCTTTCTCGTGAACAAGTTCTAGTCTTCTTTACCTCAAGGCCAAGAGTCCTGATAGGGTATTTGTAGTAAATCTAACTAATTCCCACAAGGATTATTGACAAGAGGGGTTTCTTACTAGAAATTGGCAGTTTTCTCCCCATACTAAGGGGTCGAGGTCTGACAGGTTCATGGTACCCTTTTATGGGGAGGAGTTCATAGGTAGGCTTAATTTTTGCTTAGCTCCTCGGTTCTCTTATTAATGTATGATTTATCTAATATTCTTCTTTCTTTCTTTCTTATCAGTGAGAGCAAAGAACTTAGAACCTTCTCTCAGTGAGGTTCGAGCTGCTGAGTAGGTTATAGCCTGGAATATCAGAGAAATCTTGGCTGACGGTGAACATCCTTGATCAGTGACTTTTCTCTTGGAGTACAAGAATGTTGGGTCTGGCTTTATCGTGCGCCCTATAGACAGCGTTCCTGAGCTAGACATTACTAAAGAGGCTGATGTCGATCCCATCCAATTGGTCGAAGAAGAAAAAATCTCTGGTGAGGAGAGCGAGGATACCGATATGTGCGGTGCTGAGGGTAGTTCCTATAAAGAGAGCTCTAGTAAAGAATCTTCCAGTGCGAAAGGGATTCCAAAGGCTCACGATTCTTCGAGTTAATCTAGTAGTTCCAACGAGGAAGTCATAGCTCCTCCAAGTAAGAACCTGATTCATGATGATGATGTGCTTCTCTCCCACCGATCGAAGAAGCAGAAATCTGGCGATGGAGAAATTGCAAATGGTTCTCAATCTAATGCTCGTGAGTAGGAAAGAAGAAGAGAGAGGAAGAGAAGTTGAGGGAGAGAGAGAGAAAGGAGGAAGTTAGGAAGAAGGTTGAGGAGAGAAAAAAAGTGGATTAGAGGAAAGGAACTAAGAAGGAGAAGAAGGATAAATAAGAGGAGATAAGGAGAGAGGAGATGAGAATGAAGGCAGGGCAAGCGCTGATGCTTGTGTCTGCTTTTCCCGAGGGGGACTCTATTGCCATCTCTCCTCAGTTGGCTCCTGCGTTGCTAGAGAGAGAAATTTTGCCTACTGATCGTCCGAAGGCAATGGGGACCAACCAGTTAGCTCTGTAGGCGAGATAGAGGCTAGGCTTAGTAAGTCTATCTTTATTTTTCTATACTTTTAATATTTTATTTAATGCTTCTCTTTCTTAATATTTTCTCTTTTTTGTAGTTCGTGACTGACTTCGCCATCCTCTATCACACCCGTGATGAGCTGGTGAAGAGGAATGCTAATTTGGAGAAGAAAAATGCTGAGCTGAAGAGGAAGGGTGTCGAGATGGAGGCCAGTTTGAAGACTGCCAATGATGCCTAATGGTCTTCCGATCTTTCCCTCACTGAAGCCAATCGGGTGAAGGAGGCGGTGGTCAAAGAGCTCAGCGAGCTGTGGAAGTCTTATGACTTGGTCTATATGAGCAAGTTAGCTATGGTGGAGGAGAACAGGGTGTTGGTAGAGAAGGTAAAGGAGGTGGAGGAGAGCTCATATAATGCCGGATGGGCTCCTGCGTACGAGGATGTTATGGTTCAGATAGGCTACATCAGTCGACTGAACTTCAAGAAGGGCTGGAACAAGTCTCTTTTGGCTGCTGGAGTGGACATTGACTCTCCACTATTCGATGAGCATGATCCAGCCCCGAAGCCTACTATGGATGAGGCACCTGCCCTGGCCATTAACGGTGACGTCTCTTCTTCTCAGACTGTTCCTGCTAGCACCCCTTCTGAAGGAGGTGACCCTTCTTCTCAAATCATTCCTGCTAGTTCCCCTTCTAAGGGAGGTGTTCCTGCTGTGGCAGACAAGGGAAAGCGACCAACGACCTCAGAGACAACTGAGATTTCTAGCTAGCCTGTTCTGAAGACTTCTTTTGTACTTTTGCTTTATTTGTACTGTTCTTTGGATTATCAATGTACTTGGATCGCTTTATTTTAATGAAATGAAAACACTTCCCTTTCTGTATATTGATTATTTTGTCCTTTAATTATTTTTATGGCTTGTAGTTGATTGATGTAGATGAGTACATACCTGCCACCCCTCAACTGGGAAGGATACTTGGTCCTAATGCGAGCAATCAAGTACGCTAAGCCTTTATAAAGATTTACAAGTCTCTTAGATCGAGGAATAAGATCTTTATATACCAGTCTGATCTCATTGCCAAACTGAAGGACATACTTCAGGAGATGTAAGAGGTTGGTGCCTCTGTTCAAGAAGAGGTGAACCTTCTGAGGGCCAAACTTCTAGATCCCTTCGAGATCAATCAAATCAGAGAATTTCTTCAGTAGGATAATGAAACCCTAAGGAGAGAGGTGTCGCGACTCAGGGAGCATGTGCCGAGCATCGCACCACGAGTTTTGTGATGTACCTCTTCATCGGCTGGTCCGCGAGCTGGCATAGGGCCAAGCACCACCCCTCAAGTTTTGCAAGGTTCCACTTCATCAGTCGGTCCACGAGCTAGTAAAGATGCAGGGGGTCTAACTAGGGAGATGGACGATCTTCGAGAAGATATTCATCGAGCATACATGATTACTGTTGGGCTTCAAAGAGATGTAACACGACTGAAGCATCTGTTCAAGAAAGGACCTCGGTGAGTGTGGGCTGATGGTTATGACCAGGGTTAGACAGATGCTCCAATGAGGTTGGCAGAGTTTGAAGAGCTATTCTTTATTAGGGGATGGCTGAGTGCCCTCATGGATATGCAGGTTCCCAGTAACTCAGTGCTCTGGTATCGTCACGAGATATCTACTTCAACTCTGAGGCCTAATCCTTTCAGGAGGGACAACCAATGGGTCCTTATAGATGCTATCCCTAAGAAACTATTGGAGCCATACATGAATGAAGTTGAAGAAGAATTAACTCCTCATCTGGACGACGGACGTAGATCGCAAGTGGCTGATTATCTTACTCAGAGGCCTAATCCTCATTAAGATTTTTTTAATTCAATGTAACTTTTTGTAAATGTAACGAAGTAATAAAATATTTATGTTTTGGGCATTTTGATGACTAAACATATGTTGTGTATTTTTTACTTCATTAATTTTTCATTTGATTATCTTGGGCTTTTCGTAGCCGATTAGATTTGATGTGGGTAGAGTTGTTTTGTTGTGTGAGTATCCTCCCAGTCCAGTATGCTTATGAGATACCATTCTACCCCACTTTACCTTTTAGGTCATGTCGCCACACTCCCTTAGGCCTAAGTGTGGTAATGGCGAGGACACACCTGGTTCAATGTTCTATCCGATCAGGTTTTCTGAGCCAAACATTGTTTGGTGACCAATTCGATTTGGCTGAACTGCCTAAGGGTCCCCTGTTTGGCTTTATATATTGCCAGGGGCGATGCTAAGAGGTTGTTCGTGTTTCATAACGACAAACTGAGGAGGTTGACTCCCTGCTTTTATATATCGAGCAATGTGCCTGTCGCTTGGAAAAGGCGTGCAAGTTATAAAGTCCACAAAACAAAATTAATACTTCATAGAATGCCACTGTTGAACAATCTTTCATTAAAAGTAATGAAATTGCAAATTCCAAAATTGTGATAAAAATTGAATGACAAAACTAGAAATAGAATTTTTTTCTGGTTGGCTACATTCCAAGATCGAGGTATCTCTCTACCCTCCAGCGTTTCTAAGTGATAGACTCCTTGCAGGTCGTCCCTTGTCACCTTGAATGGTCCCTTCCAGTTTGGACCTAGCTTGCCATCAAATGGTTTTACTGCGCTTCCAGGGACTTTCCTTAGGACTTAGTCTCCAACCTGGAATGCTCTTGGATTGACCTTCTTGTTATAGTGCCTTGCGAGCTATTGTTGATAGCTCGCTAGTCTCACTAGGGCTAGCTCTCTGCGTTCGTCAGCTAGGTCAAGTTCAGCGATTAATGTTGCATCATTCTGGCCCTGGTCAACCGGGGTAGACCTCATGGTTGGGAGGTCATCTTCTAAATGGATGATTGCTTTCATTCCATACGTCAGTGCGAATGGGGGTTCACCAGTTGCCCACCGTAGGGTAGTGCAGTAAGCCCACAGGATATATGGCAGCTCGCTCAAGTCGTTTCTTCAATACATCGATCACTATTTTATTGGAAACTTAAGCTTGACCATTGCTCTAGGGGTAGGCTACCGAGCTAAAATAGTTCCTGATCCCATGGTTGTTGCAAAAACTCTAAAAGGGTCCACTCTCAAACTGGGTTCCGTTCTCACTGATGATGGTTCTGGGGATCCCAAAGCGGGTAATTATGTTCTTCCATACGAATCTCATCATATCTGTGTATTCGATGTTTTGCCAATGGCTCTGCCTCAATCCATTTGGTGAAGTAGTCTGTCACGACCAATCGATACTTGCGATTACCGGCAGTGGTAGGAAGAGGGCCCACGATGTCCATTCCCTATTGGGCGAAAGGCCAAGGGATGGTTAGTGATCTTAGGTCACTAACATGTTTGTGGACTATAGGAGCATGTAGCTGACATTTTTTGCACTTATGAGCATATACTCCAGAATCTCTCTGCATGTATAGCCACCAGTATCCTTCCTTCATTGCTAAAAAAGCTAGCGATCTCCCTCCAATATGGCTCCCGTAGATTCCTTCGTGAAGCTCATGCAGAACTGGCTCAATGTCCTTTGGGTGAACACATTGGAGGTAAGGGCCGATGAGTGATCTCTTATACATCTTGCCCTCAGGAGATAAGTGAAAGAGATCATCTTTGACTATTATCTGATGAGCGGCCTTCTTATCGTCTGGTAGTGCACCATCCTTCAAATAGTTCCTTATGGGGTCCATCCAACTAGGTGATGGTTAAATCTGGAGAATATGGCCCATGTTTGGCATCTCTTCGCCTTGGTCAATGCTTAGTTGGGTGAGGAAGTCTATTGGGGTTATTCTCTTTAAGTCGGAGTCGATTGCTGAACTGAAGGCTGCTAAGGCGTCGGCATGATCGTTTTGTCCTCTGGGAAACTATTGGACACTGAATTCCTAAAATTTGGACATTAACGTTTTTGCTAAGGCGAGGTAGGTGGACATTCTTTTGTCCCTCCCGTTAATGTCCCCACTTATCTGATTGGAAACCAATTGCGAGTCGCTAAACACCTTTAGTTATTTTGCACCCAATGCTTGTGCCTTCTACATGCCTGCTATCAAAGCCTCGTATTCCTCGTTATTGTTGGAGGCTTTAAATCCAAGTCTGATCCCCTTCTCGAGAATTGTATCTTCACCAGATGCCTCCTGCTGAGTGATCTTCCCTCTAATCCACGAATTGAAGTTGGTCGCAGGTTGTTCGCCTGTGAACTCCCTGATGAAGTGTAATGATCAGGGCGTTATGATGCAGGGTTCTTACCACCACTAAGTCTTCATCCGTTAATACAATATATTTGTTGTAGTCGACGTTATTGGCTCGTCGATGCCTTCCTGACTGTGTTTTCTCTAGATCGATTTGAAAACTTACATTACTGCTGTTAACTTTTTCATTTCCATCCGAGATGAGTTTCCCCGAATATGCTTTAGATCACATGCCCCATGAATCACTGTGAGCTCATGGCCAGCATCGTGCTCGAGCACGTTGTTAGGCCTTGTGTCTCCGTTAGTAGCAAATTTCTCTGCCTTCTTTTCCATAAACTCGTTCAGGTGCCCGATCTGGGCCAATTCTTTAAGCTGAGACTTAAGAGCCTTGCAGTGCTCATTCTCATGTCCTCCTTCCTTGTGGAAAGTGTCTTTCACCACATTATTTCTTTTTGAGGGATCTCCTCCCATCTTTCTGGGCCACTTAACAAATGGGTCGTCCTTAATCTTTGCCTGAAATGCTTTCGAAACACCGTTCTTATTTCCATTCTTGGAGCCACCCTTGCCTTCATTCTTGCCTCATCTCTTATGGTTTTTGGCCTTATCGTTTCCCTTGGCAGCGGGCTTAGCTCGACCATTCTCCCCTACACTGAAGTGGGTCACATCCTCAACTTTGGCGTACTTCTCGATACGAGCCATCAGGTCATCGATGGTTGTGGCCTCCTTCTTAGTCAGTAATTGGTGCAAGAGGCAAGAGCTGGGTAGGCCAATCTTGAAAGAGGTAACTGTTTCCTTCTTCGAGCAGTCCTCGACCTCGTTGAACAACTCCTAGTACCTTTTTGTTAGTCTCGGATGCTTTCCTTGGACGTCTTCTTCATTGTCAGCAAGGCATCCATCCTCTATGGATGGGAGCTACTGGTAATAAAGCGAGCCCTAAAGAGCTCTGCCAGGGACTCAAAGATCTTGATGGATCTGTGAGGGAGTCTCTCGAACCACTTTTGGGCCACATCATTCAAACTCAAGGGAAAGATCCAGCACATTAGTGCATCCCTGTGGTTTCAGAGAGTCATGGCCTGCCCGTACTGCCTAACGTGATCGATAGGGTTAATTTTTCCATAATAGATCTTGAATCTCGGAATCCCTTAAGAAAAGGGATTTCATCTAGGACTTGAGAGCTCGTCGGGCCAGCTCTCTGGTCTATCTGGCACCCCGATGCACTAGGTGCTGGTCCATTTCTCTTCTGACCAAATTTTATATGTTATCATTTCCTCGAGCCGGGCTCCTACAACGGCGAGTTGGTCGCTATTGCACGAGCAAGTCATCACCTGACGAGTGTTCCTCGATCTTTTGGGATCCGTGTCTAGGGCTCCTTCCTCGGTTGCGAGACTTTCTCTCCTGAGGGATAGGAGTGCGATATTGACTTCGCCTGGTTCTATGATGGAGCTCTTTTTCCATCCTTTCCAATCTCCTTTTGAGGCGAGCATTCTCAGCTTCTTTCTTCCTAGCGGCCTCTCTTTGCTCCTGGAGTCTTGCCTCATAGGCATCAATCAACTTGGATATTTGTGTGGACCTATTAGGTCCCTGACTTTCCTCTGAGGCTTGCCGCTCTAAGCAAGCCCTTTAATCTGAACGTCGAACCTCAGACCTGATCCTGCGAGGGTCAGTCTTCTCTTGGATATCCCCTGCTTGAGAGGCATTGCTACTGTGACCAGACATTCTAAATTCTTTACTGGTGAGGGCTTTCTTAAAGGAAGACAAACTTTTCCCATAGATGGTGCCAATTGTGGTGAAAATTAATTTCAGCACAAATTAATAATAAAAGCCAATCACCAAAGAAAATAAATAATGTAAAGAATGCTAATCACACGACACAATATTTACGTGGTTCAGCAAAATGCCTACGTCCACGGTGGTGCTCTTGATATTATTTCTCTATAATCCGTGGAGTCTTTTACAGGAAAAATAATACATGCCCTTTTCCCCGGGCGAAGGGTTTGTTATATACATGTTATTTCGGAGGGTGGAGGAGTGGAACTCCCCCACGTTAGCCCACAATCCCTAGGATATCTCTGAAGATAGATTTTAGGGATTAACTGGGTCAAAACTAATTTGGTTGGGGCGTGAGGCCTTTGGACTCTGGGCCGCGTCTGACTGGGCTTCTCGTTTGGGCCTAGGTGAGAAATCGAGGTACCCACAATATGTACCTTGATTTATTAACTTTTTTCTTATATAAAAAAATGTACGTAATTTTTACCTTTTTTCAATTATAAAAAAAAGTTTAGCGTTTTTAACTATTTTTACACTTTTTACTTTTTAAAGACAACAGTTTTTAAAACTCTTTTTTATTAAAAAATAATATTTTTTTGAATGAACACTACATTTGAGTTTGAATTTATAAAAGACAACTGTTTAGTTTGAGTTTTATTATTAATAGTCTAAGCTTGCAATTTTTTTGAGACCTTGAAATTGAGGTCAATATATAACAATAGAGATCGGAGTTTTGGGTGTTGATCATTCTCTTTAACTAATGTCACAAGCTTGGCTATAAATTTGTAAAGGAAATATATTAGTCAAAATATAAAATCTTGCCATCGGTATGGGTTGTGAACGCCCTTGGAGACATGTTTTGGTTGTAATGATATTGTCTATCACCTTAACATGCAATATCGGTATAATGGTCGGGTGTAAATAGAATTTTCTTCAAAATTTTGAATTGTCTATTGTGATACGTACTGTTTTCGGAGTTAAATAGATGATATATGTGAGGTCCAAAATGGCCTATTGATACTTTGGATATATTTGCCGTTTGCAATTACGTACTTTGAAAATTTTACTTCGTGCCTTTAGGCACGGGAAAAACACAATATTTTTTTAACAAAAAATGAAGTCGGGAAAAATAAACATGACTCAACATAATGTGACACGACATGAAATAGTATTTTTTACCAGTCACGAACACTATTCAAGTAAAAGAGACAATATACAAAATGTTTTTTTATAAACTAAATATGACCATGGCCAAAATAAACATGACACGACATCAAATATTATTGTTTACCTATTTCGAATGCGACCCAAGTAAAAGTGACATAACACACTAGTTTTTTAACCAAAAATGAACTTGACCAGAATAAACACGACATGACATGAGATTTTATTACCAATCATGGATACTACCATTTTTAGAACTACATTTTGTTTTGTCGGGGAACGAAATATTTGCCATTTTGGAGTTACATGCTTTGGAATTTTTTTTCATTTTACGATTACGTACTTTGAAAATTTTTCTTCATTCCTTCATTCATGGGCAATACGCTAGTATGTATATTATAACATGTTTATACATCAATACAAGAAAATATATTTTCAAAATAGGGTTTCAAAAACATTTTAAAACTAGTAAGTCACTAAAAAACCAAAAATCACATACAAATAATATATATGGTTTTGCATGTATGTAAAATGGCTTGGAAAATATACCCACAAAGATCTCATAAGAAAATCACAGGTTTGAAAAAGAAATAGCTTTAAACAATGAACTTCAAGTGCCTAAACACATCAATCCAGAAAACGCAAACTCCAAAATCAATAGCTAAACACTTATCCTCACACAAAATATATGTGGCAAAAGTATAGGATGAAATCGTATTTAAAAACTCTCAGAACAGATGAGTCATTTTGAACATGTTTATAGAGAGAAAATAGGGAACGTTATCGCAGAGCTTTGCTTAGGTTTTAAAAAAAATGGCTAAAAAATAATGAACCTAAGCTCTCAATTTATAGAGACGATGGAATGCCTCTAGTAAACATATAATTACCCAAATAATAAGGATATAAAATAAATCATCCAAGGTCGTCTAATGGCATAAATGGCATCACAAAAAACTAGTCGGTAGGGAAACATGCGTAATAAATCCGTGCACAATGAGGAGCATTATGGTCTTTTAAACATCAACATGGTTGCAATCGATCATCAGGCTTGATGAAATCGTGTGGGGTAAACCCTTATCCCTGATTTATCAAAGCCTATTAAATACAGATCTCCAATAAAAAATACAAAACAATGTCATTTTATATTTTGTTGATTTTAATATTAAAAACAAAAAATAATTTTATTTTGTCTCTTTTAAATAAATAAACCATCTTTAAAGAATTCCAGAAAATGACATAACATGAAAATTAATTTTTAAATTTTGATAATTTTAAAACCAATAAAAGTATATTATAAAGAATATTTAAATATAAAATACATATAAGATGTATAAATACAAAAATATGGAATATATTACACAAATTTAAATTAGGTTTTTATAAAATATTATAAATTAGGGTTTTATAAAATACATATTACATCCAACGACGACTGTGAAGAAGGTTCTAGGAGCAAAGAGATAATATTATCTTCAAGGCATCGATTCGGTTGAGTAATTTTAATTTTTCTTTATAGCGATGCCTATATCATAGTGGATTTGCATGGGTGGGTTGTCTGAGGTGTTTCCCATTATGATTTTCCTCGTACATTACCGCATTGTGGTTTGCTTTAATTTATTCTTTCTATACAACATATATGCATGATTAGGTCAAGAACCAATTGGTAAACTATTTTCACAACACTTTGGTTTAATTGGTGGAAAGTTAGAATTGTTTTAATTAATTTGCAAAATTAAAAATTAGTGTTTCCATCTAACCATACTAACACTAACACGTTTTCATTTATTCTTTAACCTAGGACTATGGATTCTGAAAAGGATTCAATGTATTCAAATCGAGTTTTGGGACTTATAGACTTATTAATGGGGTAAAACCCGTCGAGTGCAAGTGGACCTATATGAATTAAAATAAAGATAGATGGGAATGAATAAATCTTAAGGACAAGGCTTGTAAAAGGGTTTGCTCAGAAAGAAATGAATTAAATATGATCAAACCTTCTCACGATAGTCATGCTAAAGTATGTCGGGATTCTTTTAATGTCAAAACTATATTATTGAATGATTGTCTTGACAAGTACATAGTAAGAAGTAGGGAAAGCAAAATGATGCATGCTTGTGAAATCCATTTATTGATTTAAGCTAACATCAAGGTCTTGGGTCATTCATCTTAATCAGGTCCTCAAGTTTTGATTATGATCAAAGCTCGAATGATAATTGTTACTATAACAAGAATGGTGGAAACAGTGACACCCCGCCTAATTAAATATTGGGTGATCAGTCCTTTATTAAATTAAATGAGAATATCCAATTGGTTAATTATTAACATCACTGTCGAAAAATAATTTATTATTAATGTTGATACCAAAATTAGTATGCTGATATAGACGAATAATAAGAAGACACGTGTCGATCTACGTGGCACAATAGCAACGAGGAAGTTTATTTCCCCGACCAAGTCATACTCACTCCGAGCAGCAAGTGTACTCCGAGGAACTCCAACACTCCGAGGAACTCCTGCACGATGAGCAACTAAGGCGGTCCGAGCTGCATCTCGGCCATAACATTGATTGCCAGATAGTCAACAGTTCAACTATTCATTGAATACTTATCATACAGACGTATACTCTTAAAGGGCATTAATTGTTTACCCTTTCACCTGTACAGCCTAAGGGCTATAAATACATTGTATCACCCTCATTCAGGGGGACGGAATTTTCAGGATAGAATTACATATCGAGAAATCCAAAACACTTGGCAATAACAGAAAACAATGGACGTAGGCCATTCTTATAAGGCTGAACCACTTTAAAATTCTTTGCCTCCTTTATATTTATCTGTGATTAAATAATTAGAAGCAATCTAATTTTTTACATCAACAGATTGGCGCCGTCTGTGGGAACCGACTGTTAGTATCGTTTTTCACCAAAAATCATTCATCATCAATGCAGATAATCCAGAATCCAGCAATCGAAACGCTGGAAATGCTGGAAATCTTCCAAATCCCTCTGCACCTCCACATCTGGCAGGAATTATGACGAATCTGGCTCAAGGACAAACCGCCATGCAAGAAACAATGCGGAAACTCATACAAACCCTTCATGGCGGTGCACCTGCACATTCGGGACAGCGAAGTGGTCAGAGGCAAACCTATTTACTTTCTTCACGATCTAGGCGTACAGATGCGTATCGTAATGAGGAATCTGATGATTTCTCTTATCAACCGGGGCGAACTTCATCAATACGGGCCACAGATACTGAGCAACGTATTACTCTCTCTCCAGAGAGGACCAGTGCCTTGGAAAGACTGAGCAGGGTGTCTCCTTTCAGTCGATTAGGCCCTAGGAGGAATAGGAGTCCACCTAAAACCATGTCGAGGAGTTTTCGACAACCATCAAATCTAAGAGAAGGATCAGCACTATCACGACCAGTTGCTCGTCAAGATAGATCTCATGAGGCCACGTCAGATTAATCAATTGTTCGAACTAATAGGCTCGAGGAAGGAAATGATGCGTGGAAAGGTTCCATTCAGCGGTTGGAGGATAGATTGGGAGAAATGGCTAAGGCGAAGAACCCCCTACAACGGACTTTTATTCAAGGGACACCTTTTGTACAGGCTATTGTGGATTTTCCTACACCGTCGAAATTTAAAGCACATGTGGTGACACCCAAATATGATGGAAAGACAGATCCTATTCTTCACATAGAGCAATATCAAGCTGCTGCCGACATCTATGTTGTCCCCGACGAGATGAGATGCAGAGCATTCTCAGGAACTCTTACTGGATCTGCCCAGATATGGTACAACAATCTTCCTCGAGGTAAGATTTCAACTTTCTTTCAGTTGGCCGAGTTGTTCATTGGCAATTTCTGTTTTGGAGCAATGCCAGTAAAACGAGTAGCACACTTGTTAAGTGTTAGACAAAAATCTGGTGAGAGTACTAGAGATTACATAACTCGTTTCAATAACGAGAAGCTGGAAGTCATAGATTATGAAGAAAAGACAGCAATCACCGCCTTGATGAGTGGGTTGTTACCTAACAAGTTGTATTACACTTTGGTCAAAGATCCACCTACAACTATGTCAGAGTTGATGGCAAAAGTGACCAAAATCATGAATGCCGAGGAGGCTATGGCTGCGAAGAAGAATATGGATAAAGAAACCAAGGTGGAAATCGACAAATCTAAGAAGAATGAGCATAAGGGCAATGGCGGTGACAAGCATTCCAAGAATAATAAATCATCATGGGAAGTCATGAAAAAATTCGATAATTATACTCCTTTGAAAATGGGTATTAATTATGTCTTGGAAGAAATAAAGAATAACGAGGAAGTAAGGTGGCCAAAGAAACTGAGGTCGGACCCTGACAAAAGAAATAGAGATAAATATTGCGAGTTTCATAAGGATCATGGTCATATGACTAAAAATTGCATAGCCCTTCAGAATGAGATTGAAACGCTCATTAGACGAGGAAAGTTGACAAAGTATGTTGATCGTAGAAATGAAAGAGGAAATGAAAACCGAGTAAGAGAGAGGTCTAGATCTCCTCATTGGGCAGAAGAAAATAGGAAAAGGGATCATGAAGATGATACAGAGGATGACCCCGATCTTCCCAAAAGGCCAAAGCAACTAGAACGCGGTGTATTTTCAATACGTTTTGGAACATTTGATTGTAACGTTATTACAAGCGGAGATGCAGGAGGAGGAGATCTTACTGCAGAAAGAAAAGCTTACCTCGGTGAGGCTCAGGCTTGCTCATACATTCAACGGATAAATTTGGCTGAAGAGGATCGCCCGAGAAAGATAAACAAAGAGAAGCTGGTCATTGGTTTTTCAAAAAACGACCTTGCAGGTGTTCTTTACCCTCACGACGATCCTGTGGTGAACAAAATGAGGATGAAAGAAGTAGTGATTTCAAGGGTTCTGGTAGATAATGGTAGTTCGACAGACATCATGTTCTACTCATGCTTTGACAGTTTAAATTTAAAATTATCTCAATTGGAACCATATCATAGACCTCTCCTGGGTTTTGCTGGCGAGAAAGTTTTTCCACTTGGGACGATCAAGTTGGATATATTCATTGGAACTTGGCCTGCTTGTCGAACAAAAATAATACGCTTCTTTGTGATGGATAAGAATGTGCAATCAGCTTACAACATCATCATGGGAAGAGTTGGTTTGAAGAAGTTCGAAGCAGTTCCATCTACAGTACATCAGTGTTTAAAATTCCCAACAAATTTTGGAGTAGGAGTTATGAAAGGTGATCAAAAAGTATCTCGGGAATGCTATTATTCATCTGCCGAGCAAGAGGAGCTTTAAGAGTCAAGGAAAAAGACTACTACCTACCAGGTGGATGAAGGTACAGAAATTGAAACACTGGATCCCAGAGATGAATCCCAACTTGTAAAAGGACAGGTGGTGGAATCTACAGAAAATGTTATTCTGGACTATGAACACCCTGAACGAACAACTCAGATAGGTTCGTCGTTGGATGCTTCAATAAAACAGGAGTTGATAACTTTCTTGAGAAACAGAAAGAAAACTTTTGCATGGAGTCATGAAGACATGCCAGGAATAGATCCAAACTTCTTATGTCATGTGCTCAATGTGAATAAGGAGATCAAGCCTGTAAAGCAGAGAAGAAGAGTATTTAGTCCCGAGAAGAATCAAGCTATACAAGAGGAGGTCGAGAAGCTCCAGAAAGCCCAATTCATTGAAGATGTGAAATATCCGGACTGGTTAGCAAATCTGGTGATGGTAAAGAAGAAAAACAATAAATGGAGAATGTGTGTTGATTTCACCGATCTCAACAAGGCATGCCCAAAGGATCACTTTCCATTGCCCAGAATTGATCAACTAGTGGATGCTACCTCAGGACACGAGCTACTCAGCTTCATGGATGCTTACTCTCGCTACAACTAGATCAAAATGAAACCTGAAGACAGGGAAAGTACTTCTTTTATTACCCCTAGGGGAACTTATTGTTATAATGTTATGCCTTTTGGTTTGAAAAATGCAGGAGCGACATACCAGCGGCAAATGAACAAGGTTTTTGCCGAACAAATCAGTTACAATATGGAAGTCTATGTCGATGATATGCTGACAAAGAGCAAGAAAGCTGCTGATCATCTAGTTGACTTAGGTCAGACCTTTGATCAATTGGATAAATACCAAATGAAGCTCAAACCTACGAAGTGCACATTTGGAGTACGAGAAGGAATGTCCTCGGGTATATTGTCAACCAGCGAGGCATTGAGGCGAATCCAGAAAATATCAAAGCTCTTTTAGGGTTGCGATCTCCAACGACGAAGAAAGAGGTGCAGAGTCTTATAGGAAGAGTTGCAGCGCTCAACAGATTTGTATCCCGAGTAACTGATAGATGCCTCCCATTATTCAAAACATTTCAAAAAACTTTCGAGTGGAATGATTAATGTGAAAAAGCCTTTCAAGACTTGAAGAAATATTTGGGAGCACCTCCACTGTTGTCCAGGCCAGTAATGGGAGAAAAGTTGTACTTGTAACTGGCAGTATCAGATAATGCAGTCAGCTCGGCATTGATCAGAATGGAGAATGGAGTCCAGAAGCCAATTTATTACACAAGTAAGGCTTTCCGAGGTGCAGAGATCAGGTACCCAAAGCTGGAAAAATTGGCATTGGCATTAATTGAGGCAAGTAGAAGAATGAGGCCATATTTCCAGGCCCATACTATCATCGTGTATATCGACATGCCATTGAGACAAGACCTTCATAAGCCAGAAAAATCAGGGAGACTGATGTACTGGGCAATAGAGCTCGGTGAATATGATATTGTGTATGAACTCAGATCATCATTAAAAGGGCAAGCTGTAGCAGATTTTATAGTAGAGTTTACTTATCCTGATACCCCTGAGGAACAAAAGTTGCTCGATGATAAACCTGTGGATGTTACAGGATCAACAAAAACAAGCTCAGACCAACTCCGATTGGTAAAAGGGCTTGTGGATGTAGAAGGATCATCAAATTCGAACTCAGACCAACTCCGGTTGGTAAAAGAGCGAGAAGAGATGGTCGACGAAGAGCGAGAAATATCAGGGGAGGATGAAAGGAAACAACAAATATTTCATCGAGGAACTTTGTCAGATAAGAAATTTGAAGACGAGTTACCTACATGGAGATTATATGTAGATGGGTCATCCTGCACAACAGGTTGTGGAGCAGGGATTGTTTTGAACACCCCAGATGAGATTGACATGGAATACGCCCTGCGATTCCAATTCAAAGCTTCAAATAATGAGGCTGAGTATGAGGCCATGATAGCAGGTCTTAATTTAGCAAAGATTATGGAAGCACAACAAGTGATGGTATTCAGTGATTCTCAATTAATTATGAATCAGATGATGGGAACATATGCAGTTAAAGGAGAATTAATGGTCAAGTATCATGCAAAGGTGATGGAGTTGTCGGAAAAATTTGATGCCATTCAGTTGATCAGAATACCAAGAATGGAGAATGCACGAGCAGACGCACTGGCCCGACTAGCATCAGCTACTCATACCGAGCTGCGAAGAACGATACCAATTGAAGTATTAGAAAGTCGGAGCATAGATGAAGACCTGACGATGAATATTATTACCCTTGATTTAGGACCATCTTAGATGGATCCCATCAGGGCATATATTGAGGAGGGAGAATTACCGGAGGATAAGCTCGCTGCCAAGAAATTGAAGTTTAAAGCTGCTCGGTATGTACTAACTAATGGTGTTTTGTATAGACGAGGAATTATGGCAGGTTTGTAAAGATGTGTACATCCCTTCGAGGTGAAAGAATTGATTGAAGAGATCCATGAAGGGTTCTGTGGAGCCCATGTAGCAGATCGGACACTTTTGCAAAGGGTGATGACGCAGGGATACTACTGGCCAACGATGAGGGCTGATTGTATAGCCTATGCTAAGAGATGTGATAAATGTCAACATTTTTCCTCCATCAGACGAACTCCACAAGCATTGTTGACACCCATAACTTCCCCTTGGCCATTTTCCATGTGGGGAATTGATTTGATTGGACCACTGCCAACGACCCGAGGAAGATTCAAGTACCTCGTTGTCGCAGTGGATTATTTTACTAAGTGGGTAGAAGCTGAGCCTCTGATTGATATGACATACGAGAAGGTGTACCAATTCGTTTGGAAGAACATCATCTGCCGATTTGGTCTTCCTCATGCTTTCATCACAGACCATGGAACACAATTTGATAACGAGGAGTTTACCGCCTATTGTCATCAGTCAAACATTTTGAAGATTCATTCAGCACCAGGCCATCCTCAAAGCAATGGACAGACTGAAGTGACGAACAGAACATTACTAAATGGTTTAAAGAAGAGGCTAAGTGAGGCTAAAGCTAATTGGATTAATGAGCTACAGTCAGTATTGTGGGCTTACCAAACAACTCCTCGAGCAGAAACTAGAGAATCACCATATATGCTGGCGTTTGGAAGTGAGGCCGTAATACCTGCCGAGCTGGGTCTTTCAACACATAGAGTGATGAATTTCAATTCCCCAGTCAGCGACTTAATGAGGAGATTAGATTTGGACATGCTCGAGGAGGTTAGAGGAGAGGCAGCCATTAGGAATGCTGCTTACCAACAACGAACAGCCCTGTTCTACAACAAGAGGGTGAAAAAATGCAACTTAAAAGAAAGAGATTACGTGCTAAAGAAGGTCATTCAGAAGCACAATAAGTTGGAAGCAAACTAGCATGGACCTTACCGAGTTACAGAAGTTGTTCGACTAGGAACTTACCGAATAGCAACTCTAGAAGGAGAGGAATTTAAGAATGCGTGGAATGCTGAACACCTACGCAAGTATTATCAGTGATGTAAAATGTAAAGCAGTTCCATCAATATGAATAAAACGATGATATTTCTCCATCTTCTATCTTTTTATAGAAAGTTTTTCGGGGAATACTAGTGTGTAACACTACGCTGCTCGGCAGTAAAAACAACACGATAGTTCAAGCTCAGACCAACTCCGATTGATAAAAGGGCGAGAACACGATAGTTCAATCTCAGACAAACTCCGGTTGGTAAAAGGGCGAGAATAAACCATACTCCTTTGGTTAGGAGGCGTACACTAGCTCAGAATAACTCCGGTTGGTAAAAGGGCGAGTGGACATGATAGTTCGAACTCAGACCAATTCCGGTTGGTAAAAGGGCGAGAACACGACATTCCTAAAAATACCAACTCCGGTTGGTTAGGAAACCATACTCCTTTGGTTAGGAGGCTGACACTGGCTCATACCAATTTTGGTAAAAGGGCAAGTGGACATGATAGTTTGAACTCAGACCAACTCCGGTTGAAGGGCGAGAACAACATTCCTAAAAATTCCAACGTGTTTGGCTAGGAAGCAAAATACTCCTAAAAATGCCAATCTCGGTTGGTTAGGAAACAAGATATGCTCTCAAATGCCAACTTATGTTGGCCGGGAGGTAAGATTATTACAGAAAATACAAAAGTTCCTCGAAGAACAAAATATTCCAAACTGAACCAAGTATGGTTGGTCGGGGATAAAAATCCACTAACTGTAGTTGGTCGACGAGGAGAAAATATTTCAAACAGTACCAAGTATAGCTGGTCGGGGATAAAAACCCACTAACTATAATTGGTCGACGAGCACGATTTAACAACCTTGGTTGGTTGGAAGAATTTTAAACATTTTTATACTCATTATTAAGTGATCGAGCAACATTACTGATACTTGTAACTTTTTTGGTCGATGAACCACACGATATTGTTATGCAAGCACAAATATAAAGTGTTTGACAAATACAAGACAATAGCAATACAAATTTGCGAACAAAAATGAAACTCTTTCATTAAATGAATTACACAAATTTATTACATTGATATTAAATTGTGTACTAATTATTACATCAGAATTTCCTATTCTACTGGTCTTTTCCCTTCTGCTTTTGAAATAGGCTCCTCGCCAGCAGGAGGATCTTCCAGGCAAAGGGGAGAATTAATGAAGTTAGGATCTCAAAGCATTCTGACGTTCATTTATAGAAGGTGTATCCAGTAAATGCTCAGGACGAGATAATTCTGCATGTGAATGAAGGGCATAGTCACCAAGATACTTGGAGATCAAACAACGAGGAATGGCCCGAGCAGGGATCCAGCTCATGTCAAGCTTGAAGGGCGGAATTGGTAGATCGAGCAGCCCAGGATCATGGTAATCCCATAAATAATGACCTTGCTCTAGTTTCAATACACCCAGGGCGTTCAACCATCCCTGTTTGTAGCCTTCATTATTAGCATTTTCAATACGATCACTCAAGTGTAAAAGGGCCTCATTGTAGCCTGTCATCCAGAATTCCCGAGGTTGTTTATGGAATTGGAAAATTAGTCTCTCTAACTACTCATGAAGGTTTCTGGTAAAAATATCCTTATGATCTAAAGCAGACTTCGTCGCAGCAAGTTGATCCTCCAAAGTTTGGACTTTCTTGGACAGTTCAGATAAGGCTTAATTTTTTGCCATCAATTGGAATGCTTGGTTTTCCAACGCTGATTGAGTACGAGCTTCTTCAATAGTACGACGAAGAACTCTTGGTCGTCCCCGAGCAGGTTGAGTACTTTGTTCCTCGTCAACATTCTGAGCAACTCTTCCTCGTCCACGAGAACCTCTTCCTCGTCCCCGAATAGCAGTAGAAGGCCCAGATCTTCTCAAAGCCTCTAACTCTTCTCGCAACTTGGCATTTTCCACTTCTAAAAATGAGAATCCTTCATCAGTGACCGGTACCAAACCAGTGGAAGATGAAGCAGCAGACCTTAGCAGAGCTAGTTCTTTTTGCATATTGTTGTTTTCTTGTTCCAATAGCTCAGCGATTTGCCTGTGCCCTTCGACATCTGCTTTCAATGTTCTCTCTCTCACTTCATAGCCAGCAAGCATCTTGTCGTAGCCTTTTTCAGCACTAAGTTGTTTGATTTTCTTCTCATACTCTTCGTGCAAAAGAGCTGAAGACTCTTTATACTGCTGCTGAAGTTCATCGAGAGTATCTTGCAAGTCTTCAATCATTTCGTAATGAGCCACATTATTGGCTACAGCTGGATCAAGAAGACATTTCAAGTATTGATATGCCGCCACTGCTTGGTCTGAAGAATCTCGACCAAGAATCTCTACAATTTAGGAATTGTCCAAGTCAGTGTGGCCAGCCTTAAAATAATCATTACATTGTCGAAGCAGAGTTGTGTCATGGGCAGACAACAATTCCATTCTAGCCATAAACTAGTAAAGAAGACAGAACATCAATAACATAGAGAGACAGAAAAGGTGATTTTTTATTACATCATAGAAAGGAGTACAGTGTTCAGAGTACAGAGTACAAGTGACAAAAGAAAATAAAACAAATACCGAACAAACTTCACACCTTTTCCTTGTCTCCCAAGACTTTCTCGGGAGGCTGGGACGAGGAGCTTGGTTGCTCGGTGGGAACAATAATTTGGATTGCAGGAGCTGGAACTTGTTCAGGTGGAGCAGGCAAAGACGAAGGCTCCTCGGTGACTGTCTGAATAGGTTGTGAGGCAAGGACTTGATCACCCACTGCCATTGAAGACTCCTCGGATGCAGCTTCGTCTTCTTCCTCATCTTCAATTTTAGGAGGGGGACCAGGAAGATGCTGTTGAAACAGCTCAGAGTCCTTGTCAACCTTCAATTCTTGCAATGCAGTAACCCAACCATCTCGAAAGTATTTAAGACTCCCATATTGCACTTGGGACATCATGGCTGCTACCCCCTTGTTCCATCCTTTGTCCCCGCCACTGTTAAAGGACTTCTTTACTGCCATCTTTCTTTTTATTTTCTCCGAGGAGAGCTTCTCAGATAAAAGATCATCGGTGGCTTTCAGTTTAACTTCCACCTCCTCCTTCTGGCGATTTAATTCTCGCAGAAGGTTTAGCTCTTCCTCAGCCAATTTAAACTTATTTTCAAGCTCCCCAAAGTTCGTGAGCTTCTCGGTATACTTCTTATTCTCCCTCTCCAAATCTTTTACTTTATTCTCCAAACCCTTGGAAACTTCAACGAGCTGCACCTTCTCTGCCTCAACTGCAGCCAACTTCTTCTCCCAATCAACCCTATACTCATCATACTTTTGACGGGAATCCCTCAAAGATTTGGTCAATCCCAATAAAGCATCCTCCACTCCGGATGAGGAGCTAGAAGCCTTGA
The DNA here is from genome assembly GCA_949130495.1 of Sambucus nigra. Classification (NCBI taxonomy): domain Eukaryota; kingdom Viridiplantae; phylum Streptophyta; class Magnoliopsida; order Dipsacales; family Adoxaceae; genus Sambucus; species Sambucus nigra. Next base: position 458,098,336 of record OX422210.1, on the reverse strand, counting down.
TCGCTTAATCCTTCTTCACAATGGTGTTAAAGCAACTCACCAGCTGAAAAAAGGAGATAACGATAAGTCAGCAAAGAAATACATGTATTGATGGAAAGAAAGAAAATTCAGAATAAGAGAAACTTACTGAGGCAATGTGAAGAGTAGCCAGGGCTGTAAGCATATCCCTAGACATATTCTCCTCAATTCCTTGGACTTTAGGAATGGTCCAAGTCTTCAGCGAGATCATAGCAGAGCTCGGGGGAATAATAGTTGGAACACCATCTCCACTAACTTGGAGCTGGGGGATGGTTTCAACCAAATTGACCGAGGAGGATTTCTTCGGTGGTACTGCAGCAGATTCAACCAAGGAAGAACTCTTGGTTGAGGAGATTGTGATCACTTCCTTAGGAAAATATTTCTTGCTCGGAGCCACTGGGGACTTCTTGGCAGCTTTCTGAGGAGCAACATTAGGGGCAGCATCTACTTTCTTTGTCCCCTTTGGGATGTCAGTTTTGCTTCTTTTACCCTCTCCCGCAGAGGTAGCCTCTTTAAAAATAGTAGGAACTCTTCTTTTGCCCATTTTCTGACTCAGAGGAATGTGAAATTATGGAGAAGAGTCCTCAGGAACTGACACTTGATCACTAGTGCTAACCATAGGACGAGCAGTGAAGGATGATGTATAACTCCTGTACTGCAACAAGTATGAAACAGACCTAATATGTTCGTCTGCAACTTTCTGATGCAAACTCCAGATAAGTTTCAAATGCTTAATATTTACTTCTGATTCTTTTGGAGTCTTTCTTTTGCTGTCATCTGCAAACAAATACATAGTGAAATATCAGTCACACATTTTATCAAACATAATGAAATCATAATTTCAGAAATAAAATAAAATGAAAATAACCTATCCCATTGCCATATGGAGGGCATCTGGGACCTTGATATACTTCATCTCCAATCAAAGGGGCATGTTGCCAGTTTTTGATAACTACCCCATGTTCAAAATAATCCCTATTGGCATCAGGGAGGTTGACTACTAAAGCCCTATTCAAAAATCTAGTTTTTAAATAAAAAAAATTATCTAAAATAGCCCATCTATAACAATACATAATCTTAAGAATTTCTATACGGGTTCCGTGAGTTTGATTCAACCTATACACCCCATTAACTATTCTCCATGTGTTGGGGGCTATTTTTGCAGGAACAACATCGAAATAATGACAGAACTCTAAGCACAAAGGGTTTGGTGGAAAAGAAAATCCACATTCAGCAATAAAGAGGCCGGGGAACCAATGCCCCTCAGCCAAACGAAAATAATTTGAAGGCTCAGAAAGATCCTCCAGAGTTACCCAAGATGGAATAGAAAAATCAGAATGGAATTTCTCAAGAGATTCAATAACATAAACCATGGCGAATAAAAGAAATGAAGAAGAAGGAAGAAGATCTTACAGGAAAAAAAGGAGATCTGTTGACAACGAACGAAGAAAATGATGAACGCAGAAGAGAGAGAAAGACTATGGAAAACTCGAAAGAAGAAATTGGAAAAGGTAGAAGAAGATGGGATTGTCTATGAAGCTTAAATACTTTGCCTTGGGAAACGGCGAAAGAAATGATTACAAAAAAGAAACTATTACGCTACTGGCGGCTAAAAGGATAAAAAGTGCGCGAAGATCGAAGCGCTTATAAAAATTCAAAAAGGCGGTTTTTGCGAATTTGGAAGGACATTCGAATACGGAGAAAATGCTCCTAAAAACCAGGAAGGTCATTTAATATTGCCGTATACCGAGAAAGAATGTTCCATATTCCTCAAAGTTCGAAATATGAAACATTGGGGGCTTCTGTTGATACCAAAATTAGTATGCTGATATAGACGAATAATAAGAAGACACGTGTCGATCTACGTGGCACAATAGCAACGAGGAAGTTTATTTCCCCGACCAAGTCATACTCACTCCGAGCAGCAAGTGTACTCCGAGGAACTCCAACACTTTTAGGAACTCCTGAACGACGAGCAACTAAGGCGGTCCGATCTGCATCTCGGCCACAACATTGATTGCCAGATAATCAACAGTTCAACTATTCATTGAATACTTATCATATAGACGTATACTCTATAAGGGCATTAATTGTTTACCCTTTCACATGTACAGCCTAAGGGCTATAAATACACTGTATCACCCTCATTCAGGGGGACCGGATTTTCTGGATAGAATTACATATCGAGAAATCCAAAACACTTGGCAATAACAGAAAACAGTGGACGTAGGCCATTCTTATAAGGCTGAACCACTTTAAAATTCTTTGTCTCCTTTATATTTATCTGTGATTAAATAATTAGAAGCAATCTAATTTTTTACATCAACAATTAATTCACGTAATAATTAATTAAGCTAAGTGTCAAAACTTTTTCAATTTTAATTTAATTAAATCCATTCCACCATGCATAACAAGAATAAAATATCACATCCCCACTGAATTAAAAGTCAACAACAAAATATAACTGGGATAAACTCTCCAGTTTAATTATTTCAATATCACCATCCAAACCAAATGATAACAGGAGCACTGACATAAAACAAATACAATATCTGGAACTAAAATGAGATAACTAAATCCTAGGCAACAAGCCCTAAATGAGAAAAATACTACAAAGATAGGAATCAATGGAATGGAAGCATCTAATCCAAGGCAACATTTCCATAAACGGGTCAAACTATCCATCCTTTAAGTCAGGCATCCCTGATGCTGGGCACCTAGTGTAATAGATATAGTAGAGAATAAAATATACAAGTACACGGGTTAGAGCCCGATTGTAAAAGATTTTTAAAAATAGCAAATGCTTAACAAGTGCAATTAAGCGGGTATTATGTACATGTAAGTTCTCGACACTCACTTGAGAATCTCACCTCTCATCTAGTGTGCACGCCTAATGTACATTAATATCCCCCTAAATAAAGTTTTCACTTATTATTCTATCCTTTCTCATTTTCACATATTTCCCACGCAATTCTTATATTAAGTAAACATGTTCATTTCTCTTTAAGATGAGTTAAGCCTCCAAGGATTAAGTATTCACTTACTTAATTCAATTCAGATTTTATAATTCACTTTTATCTACTAATTCACATAGTAGATCACATCATAATATATATATATATATATATATATATATATATATATATATATATATATATATATATATATTCATCACACTATTATATATACTAATACGGCACCTCCCAGATATAGTTGTGGTGCATGCATACTCTGCTATCATGTCCATTTACATCTCTTGCTATAAAAAGGACTATTGGCTCGGCGTCTCCCGAACCATAAATAACATAACACACATATTTGGAGGCGAGCATACTCCCCAGCTGAATGGGTTACGCACATACCTATTCTCCCATTCAACCGTCGAAACTATCTTTCACACAGACAGAATGTGTCTGAGGTCCTATGCTTAAGGTACAAATCTTAAATCCCCCCAAATGGGCTAATCAGGATAACATCGACCATAACGTGAAACCTCCACCCCGATAGCAAGCAGCGTAGGTATGTTATACACAATACAAATTATAATATAGGTATTCACCCCATCTATATAATATCAATAAGTTATTCGCACAACCATATGATAATTCCATATGCAGTATATTTTTCTCTCTAACATCCTACGTATTTATAAATTATGACTTTACTTTTTTATATATTTTTGAGATTTCTCCACACTCAAAGTTTATCAATTTCTTCTCATATAAATTCAGTAGGTAGACCTCTACACCCTACTGGTCTATGTCATCCAAATCCACGAATTATCATGAATTAATATTAACTTCGATTGGGTTTATTCTTCGATAATCTCTAATTCGAATTTTAACCCATTATTTCATTTTTTAAGGATTAATCCCACACATTAACATTTGTTGGGTCTTAATCACCACCCTACTGACCTTATCTATGTCCCATTATGCTCAAATTAATTAACACTAATCATTCTTAAAAGTTGGGATTTAATCAAACCTTAAAGAAAAAAATTCACATTTTCTGGGATCATCGATCGATCGATGATTTGGGTCGATCGATCGATCAAACAGATATCTGCCTACGTTTTCTACATATTTTGCCTATGGCTTTTTAACAAATTCAATCCTCAAAACCTCTATCAAATGATCTCAAACTCATTATAATTCATCCCAAAAGATATTTTTATAAATGATTTCTAATTTTTAACCAACATAAAATCATCAAGAACTTTGAATGAAAACATATTATTTCCCTTAAAATTCAGAAACCTCATATTTTGTCATTTCTCTAAGAACAACTTATAAGCTCAGATTTTCTTCACCACATGATTCAAAATTCCGTGGATTAAAATATATAATCAAAAAGAGATTAATCCTACATGTTTTTCCTTTCAAGGAATCAATTAAAATCACCATAGGTTATCTTTAAATCATGCCACTTTTTAGAATTCTACGACCATCCTAACATAGACAATATACACACTAAGTTTGCAAAGGTTAAATTACATGACTTTAGATTGTAGGTCTGAACCATTGGGGATGATAGTCTACTGGTGGTCCTCCCCTTTTTCGGCCAACTTCTGGTGACGGTGGTGGTGTAGGATGACCTTTGGCCTCTTGGCTTCCTAGAGGTGTCTCTTCCTTTCCCAGAGAAATCTCTTACTCTCCCCTAAGTCTTTCGCTCTAAGTTTGGTGAATGAACTATGAATCTTAACACCTTTTAGACTTATAAATAATCCTCAATTTTTGTGTTTACTATTCACTTCATTTGTAAAATGACCAAAATACCCTTTCGAGATGTCCATTCGGTTCCAAAGTGCCCGGAGACCCAAATCAAAAACCCAAGTAGACTTTTTTGACTATGTAAACCCTTTAGGACACTTTGGCATATTCAAAATGACCATTTGGATGACATAACAATATTTTACTTTTATTTCTTTTAAATCTTTCTAACTTGATTCACACGCGCATCCCGACTAAATTCTAGTAATTGTCGTATTTATCACTTGCAACAATTTTATTAAATCATAATCATATGTAAAGTCATAATCATATATTACTTTTAATCACTACGTAATATTTACATAAACCACATATTACTTTATTCCAGAGTAATATTTAAATTCGGATTAATTTTAAATTATCTCACAATTATTCCTAATTAATTGCATTTTAAAAATCATTAAAATTACGGGGTATTACAGAAATGTGGTGGTATTTCTAAGTATAATTGGTGGGTAAACTTGCCTAATGGGGAACGATGTGGGATTACTATCTTACATATGAGTATGGTTGTCTAGATATTCGATATAAAGTTCTTAGGACATTCCAGACACATCTTTATGATCAAGATTTCTCTAGATTAGTTGCAAAGGATGTTAGGCTAATCCTATGTTAAATATATCAATATTTTCTACACATTATTAGCATTGGGATTTTGTGAAAAGGGTTCTTTTCGATATATGATCATTCTATATGGAGATGAACGTCTTAATACACTTGATTAAATGTGATGAACGAGGAATATACCTAATGCTTCGGCGGTGGACAGCCTCATGAATGCTATGAATGGTGTGCAATGACCGAAATATATTATGCCTATGGCATGGTCAACAAATTTCAGTTTATTAGTATTGTACCTTTTAGACACAAAGACAAATGTTTTCAGTTAAATAAGGATTCTAAATCTTTTACCTCGGAATATGAGTTTATTGAAAGGAGGTTAAGCTACAGGTTAGAGAAGTGTGAAACATGCTTGAATTGTTGACTCCATTTGGGAGGCCAAAATTATTATAACTTTGAATATAATGAAAGAGGCTATATGTTCCTAAGTAATTCGGGTGAGGTTCCTTTAAGTTGAATTATCTATTAAAATTTTAGTGTTCGTAGCGGGACGATTATAAGTTCGAGAGAACCCATAACTCATAAGAGAGTTAAGTACATTGAGCCTATATTTCACATAATTTGAGAAATATAACGAGTGGATGATTTGGTTATCCCATGGTTGTATCAGATAATTCCTTTTAAATCCTTCTACAGATAAGCAACAAACTACCATGTAGATGGGTTAGGAGTTGGATACATGGTTTTAAGACTAAGTGAGAGATTTTTGGGGTTTTATTCTTCAAACAATCTATGACAGTTACCTTTTAGTTATAGGTGTGTCCGTTCTTATTGAAATAATAAACACGGTTATGAGACTGCCTTATATTTGACTTATATATTATAGACATGTCGGTTGATAGAGCTCAATAGGAATTTCAGTGAGTCATCTATGGGTTGATCATAAGGAGATCAGAATTTCGGTTCTAGTACTATTGAAATATTCTCAGCATATGGAGGGAGTTTACATTCTATCATAATGATTAGATGAAATCCTAGTAGTTTATCTTAACCTGTGGAAACTTATATGATGGTTCGAGATAGTTTGACATATGATTGTGATCGTTACATCCCAAGATTGTATTGAATAAGTACACCCATAAGATTTAAGTCTAAAGGTTGTCTTGATTAGACTCAGGAAATCTCACACCATTTACAAAGGGATCATAAATTCCTAATCCTGAGAATTATGAGGATTGGAATGCTCAGGCTAATGATATTTTGATTATTATGGCTGAAATATGATTTATATCAGTTCATATGATCCCCGCACATTGGGTGAAAATTATGTGAATGGGTATGAGATCATAATTTGAATGACTCCACATCAATGGAACACCGTGAATGGCTGTAATATTTTTGTTTTCACCAAATAAAACCCGATCGATTGATAATTTTATAACCCTGATGGAGTAGAAAATAAGATAAGTCTAAGAATCAGGGAATTGATTAGATGTTGGTTAAAGTCGATTAACGTTATATTGATTTAACTAAGAGAGTATCAAACCCTTTACCTGGAGAATCATATTATGGTCAGTAATAAACTTTACAAATAAAATCACATTATATCTGAGTGATTTCTTAGATAATTATATTGAAGTGCAATCGTGATTATTTAGTGGATTCAATTCATGATTAAATAGATAAAGGAAATAATTACGATTATTGTAATTGTGATTTTTGAGTATTTATTTGGATCTTATTTAATTATTTATCTTATATCCCTGGTGTAGTCAATAGACCCAAGTAGTCAGGCCCATACTCTTAAGAAATCAAGTTTGGCCCAAGCCCACCTTTTGTACTTATATATAAAGGTGTCGGAAGGGGTTTTAATGATTATTACTGATTATTAGGGTTTTAAAGGGGTGACATAAAATACTATTCATATTTTTGTAAAGAGTCCTATAGAGATACCAACATTTTTCACTGATTATGAAGGGTTTTCATCTCAAAAGGTGTTCACCCACCTACCTGACTTTAGACATGATCATACACTAGAAGATCCTAGCATACAAAAGGCTTAATTAAGGTTTTTCTAATACCTTGGTGGGAAGCAAGGATTTCATTGTCATCTCCCTTTGTCTCCTCATATGAATCACAACAAAATTTGCAAATATTTTGTTTGTTGAAGTCCTAGGTTTAATATTCAAGACTAGTTGCGTTTTTCTTTTAAATGCATGATTAATAAAAAATAGTTAGGTTTGAATTTTTTTGATGTGGTTTGCGTATACTCACCGATATTATAATTTATGTGATTTGTATTATGATATTTTTAGATTGTAGTACCGGACTATGATTTATACAAAGATGTTGCGTTGCGATACTTGAGACGGTTGTACCAATTTATCATTTATATTAGAGATGTATAACTAATAAATTATTACTCAAGAATCTTGTGAGGTGTATACTAGAGATGTATATCCTAAATAAGTGGCCTATGGGTATTTTAAACTATTAGTGTTGATATATTATATTGGAAATCATAACTAGACACACTTATTGACACTACGATTAATAAGTGAGTTAATTTTAATGTAAGAGGTTCAATATAGTATATGATTATTTAACTCAGAGTGGAACTCAATAACGTGAAAGTAAGTAATATTTACTTAATATATATATATATATGTGTGTGTGTGTGTGTGTGTGTGTGTGACTCGTGGACTTTGGGAGTAGATATGCATGTTCATTTTAGGTATGGAGTTGGGTAACTTAAATAACTTAAAATCTTCCTAACATGGGAGGGAGATGCACTATTATTATTATATATTAACTTCAGTTTAACTCTTAAGACTTGTATACTTGTTGTAATTTTTGTTATTGAACTATTTTTACTGGTTTTAGGTTGTTGCACTGCCAAACACATGGGTTGATCGTTGGAGGAATACCTCCAGTGACATTCTATTCATTATTCCTAAGATGTAGAAGTCCAGAAGTGGAGCTCATCTACTTCTTGTATTTAGTTATGTTTTAACACGTAGTTGTATTTAATTTAGTTTATCCTGAGCCGGAGACTGTACATCTGGTACATGTATTCATAGATAGGTATTGTGTCATTGATATTTTATTCCAAATTTATATTTCTCTGTCATGGCCGAAATTGGTATTAGAGATGATACATTTTGTTTTATCAGTTTATTATATTGCATTATGTTATTTATTACATTTATTTAGGTTTTTTAAGATAAGAATGTTACCATATATTTTTTATTCTTGTGATATTTCTATTATACCGGATTAATCTATTTACAAATTTTATGGGGTACCATAGTTGGTATCAATGCTTTCTAGGTTTTAGAATTATAGGATCTTGAGTGCATTCATCGCTTTTCTGCATTGCATTTTTTTAATTTCTTTAGAGATTTATCATTTAGGATTTGTAGTCTACATAACAACTGTTATAAACGAACGATTCAAATTGACAAAAATGTACCAAAAGGGTTCCTTGATAAGATTTCCTTTGGGATATGTCCCATACATGAGGTTGATTTCGGCTGGGAGTTAGGTAAAAATGGATGTGAGAACTTTAGTACGTGTTTAGGGAAAGGTTTAAGAAAAAATATTCCACCCATAGTCCAAAACATCATGAAGTGTAAGTTTATGAGACCTCGTTACGGTGATCACGTGGTAGCCCGTATGAGAGGGAGTTCAACTATCTTTCTCTTTCATAACAAAGAGACATTGATACAAAAGCGAAGATTGATCAGGGATCATTTATCGTCTCCTTATCAACCAGATAATTTTGTTATTCGTTGGAGACTAAAAGAGAGTGAGTCTACAGATTATTTGAATTTAGGCATTCCTACATTCCATAGTACTTCCATTGGAAATCAACTATGGTACCCCGACTGTCGATGGTATTGTTCCCTTACATTCACATGCGTGCCTTGGGTTTCACTTCTTTCAATTTCCCTGAATGGGTGATGCGTCAGTATGAGAAAAGGCTAGAAATTCCTTCACCACTGTGTTGATTACATCTCGTTCAACCTGTTTCCATGTACTTGGTAAGCATAATTTGTTACTTCTAGAGGAATGATGTTCCTTTATTCCTTTCGATTCGACATGTCTTATTTGGAGGCATGGTGATGAATTTGTCTTAGGTGTACCTTCTATAGTTATAGGATAAGGTTAGTTACGTAATAGTTTTGAGGGGGTTGATTATATCAGGGTTTGAGGAAGTTTAAAGTATTTCTTTATGGCAAGATTGGGGTTAAAATTTCTTAATCCACATAAGAGATAACTAGATGGATAATAGTGATAAATCTAGTCCACGTGACATGAGAATCTCCGTGGAAGAGGATTTTGCTTCTTCGAACAATGCGGGTACTAATTCTCTTTAAGTATCTTTGTGTAACTTTATGTAAATTTGTTATTTTTTCTGATGATGAGGAATTCACATTTTTAATGAAATCATTTATTTTAATGAAAAATGAGTCCTCCCGTGGTCCTCAAACCTTAAGTTGTCATCCTAATGACTCTACAACCATTTCTTTAGAAATATAAGAGATGAGATAAGGTAAATATAGAAAGGCCTTACCCTATAGGGGCTTTGTGTTGTTAACCAAACCCTTAAGGGTTGCCAATGTACCTCCATTATGTAGTGAAATCAACTTAGGGATTTTTTTAAGGAATTTTCTTTTAATTTTATGTAGGACCAGGTCGTACATAGTTCTTGTTAGATACTTAAATCCTTTCTTTTTCACATGTAGTACGTCTCGAGATAGTGAAAACTAGTTGGTTTGTCTAGTTCTGTTATGTCAAGATCAACTAGGAGGGTTGCACCTGTTGATAGGATCTTCTTCAGTACGTATGGCCCCATCCACTTAGAACAAAACTTTCTTTGAGGATAACATATGGCTTCTATAACTTATTTTAATAATTAGTTTACTTCTTTAAGTCTTCTATACTTGATATTCTTATTAAACACCCTGGAGATTTCATCTTTGGAAGCAATGCCAGTAGCTCTTATTCGTCCAACAATTTTAGGTCTTCGTATTTACTTTTCTCCTAGTCAGCTTCAAAATTTTTGTTCTCCGATAAAACACTTAAGAAAGTTATTTCAATCTCCATTTGCAACATTTCTTCCATCCCATATGCAAGCAAGTATGGCAGGGCTCCCATAAGTGTTTCGACTATGGATCAATACTCCCAAACAGCGTATAAAATCCGATCAACCCAATTTTTACATCCTTCAATCATCTTGCTTCTATATCTGAATTTCGTATTCTTGATTGAGTTATGTAACCTCTACCTTGAAATTCATTCCATTATCAGAGATCATATTAAAATATATGAATTATTTGTAGATAATATTCTTCTGTATGAATTGGATCACTTGTTTGCTGTTGAGCACAACATATGATTCTGTAACACCCCGCTTAAAATAATAACGGGTGGCCAGCCCTATACTACATTAAATCAGGAGTTTCAGATGGCTCAGTCTCAACACCAATTGTCGGTACAAATATAACGTAGGACTAACTACCCGATATCATATAAACGAGATGTTAAAATTAAATAAAATATGCAACATACAACAAACCAACACTATAAAACTACTAATAAAGAAAAGAAAGATACATACAAGAACTATGAGAGATGAAATGCTAGAATAAAATGAAATAAATAATTACAACTGAATATACTACAAAGAAGTAAACCCGAATAAGCTGTCGAGTCACGACCAATACAATGACTGAAATGAAATAAATATACACATCTATAAATATCCCTTGGGTATAAACCTGATATACAACATGAATCCTACCTAGATTTATAAAGAAGTAGGAAGAGACTACAAGCTAAGTCCCGCAACAGTCCGCACCTGTCACGGCTCCCAAAACTCTGGATAGAAGGTCATCCGGCATCCATCCGGTAAGACACCTGTAGTAATATATATATATATATATATATATATATATATATATATATATATATATATACACACACACACACAGGCAGGAGAGAAAAGTAAACGGGTCAGAGCCCGAGTTGTGAAAAATATTTAGCAAGTATGTTAACCGTGCATAATAATTATCGGTGCACTTATTTCATAATTAAAGTGGAATCGTACTCTCGTGAAACCCCAACTCACCTCTCATCTAACGGCGCGCACCTATTCGCGTCCTGAGATTTTAGTTAAATTACCCCAATTATAAGTACAACCTAACATAACATAGGCCCAGCCTATAACCACGGGAACTGCCTTCCTATCTTAACCCAAGAATCCACTCTTTCTAAACGCACTTAATTATTTTTACAAGCGAATATGCCATAAAAGGCTTAATGGATTCCGGTTTATAATTTAATTAATTATAATTCTTAATACGTTACCCACATACGTTTGGGCTGAATATTAAGATTTAATTTCGAATTAACATGCATACAAATTATTATTGACAAAACTTCTCTCTAATCTCAACACTGCACTATATTTCGTGCGTGGGGTGTCTCGCAAAGCGAAATCCAAAAAAGGAACCGTCCCGTTACACTACTCCTTGACAATGTCGATCCTAGAGATCCATTATGCCATACATACAATATTATATTACTACAACTACTAAATTTAGATTACAATATAATAACAACTTAAAATCTCCAATAATATCCTTGGGATGATGTAACCGAAATATTCCTTAAATACGATACATCAACCCCCATCAATATAGTACATCATAATCATCCAAGATGTACTCCAAAACGATTCCATATCATTTTATCTATAGGATATATAAATATATGTATATATATATAGGCATTTTATGCTAACCATATATATATACAATCATCCATTCCCATAGCCAAGTGTACATACCACATATGATGTACAATGGCCATCCACATAATATACCCGGCTATATATATCACCGATAAAACTGCATCATGCTATATCTTCCAGGGTATTACTCACATACCATCCTAGGGACCCCGGTCGGTCTCAATATCACCTACAACGGAGCCATACACACACACACGACGTCCCGGGAAGCGGCCATAGCTCCTAACCGGTCAATGAGACGAGACATACCCACCACGCCTCACCCCGAAAATATAAATCACATAATAACACACTGGACGACTATGACCTGGGGACTATCCATACCCTGCTCTTTGAGCCAGGATGCTCACCCTCTGCGCGAAAACTTCCCAATGTTAGCATGAGCGGGGTATGCTTAACCACATAAGTATATATATCATTCACATGCACAATATATATACATCCATATGATCCCATCATATGATCAACCATTAAACCATCATATACGGTTTAGATACTCATACCATGTATGTCCACAACATAAATACATCCATATATTCATATCGATATAGATATATATAAATATATTCACATATCCTATCTATATATACAAACTAATTCTCGTTCATATGTATAAGATATCTAAACTCGGCTATAAGTATACATAATCCTCAATAAATAAGCCGTCACCACAACTCATTTAATTTACCTCGATATGTGAATACAATCCCTCACTTGAAGCATATTCATTCATTTTCCTATGATGAATAGTCTCCTAAACAACATACGGATATATATATATATCCAACATTAGGGTTATCACCCAAAGTTTAGTGTAGGAAACCATCACTACACATCTCATCTATACCCGAAATCATATCAATACTTCCAATAAAATTTTGACTAAAGGTATACACCTAACCAAAAGTCTACAAACCTCAACTTATCCCAACTTTATTTAAAGTGTTGGAATTCCAATGATTATTTCCACATAATGATGTGTATACTATCCTGACTAGAATTATACTACCGCCTATTCTAGTTGATAGTACGATCCAAATCGTTCCCAGTTTCACCTACGGTTCAATTGATCTTTTGAACCCTTACTCCTATTGGGTTTACCAATTGTTCCTTAATTCAAACATTTTTAAGGATACGTGACCCCTCTCTCGTCAGTCCCCAATTGTAACTTAATAGAATCCTATCGCTATAAGGACTCAACATGAATATCGACCTAGAAATTTCCAACGTACCCTGGCAACTCTCTCCAAGAGTTCTTAACCTCCCATCATATCTATACTCACCTTTGATTTATAGTTAGGATTTTCAACCCCAATGAGGTTTCCCACTGTCTCCATAAACATACACAACTCCAATGTATACATGTAAACATATACCTTCCTTAAACTATTTAAAGAAGTCCCAAAATTCAAAATAAGTGAGAAACCCCCCCTATAAATCTCCAAAAAATATATCTTACATCGAAAGAGAAAGATCCAAATCAATAAACCCAACCAAAAAGGGTTATAAATCCTTCTAGAGAAAGATTCCTCAAAATGCCCTGTTTTCGAATCGATTCAGCCCTATTCTGAATCGATTCGGCCTAGCGAATCGATTCGACCTCGAAGGCGAATTGATTCAGGTCCAAAGACCTGGGCTTCTGTCTCAGGCTGAATCGATTCGCCTTGGGCCCGAATCGATTCGGTCAATGCAGACCTTCTAATTTTCCTAAGCTGAATCGATTCGCTTAGGGGGCGAATCGATTCGGGTCTGCAGATTTTGAAGGGTTCTTCTTCTCCAATGAACTCACGAATTTTAAACCCTAAAATTTCTATTTTAACCCCCAAACCTTCATCAAATCATTATTTTAAGCCCATAAATCAACCCAAAGTTGATCCCAATCATTTCTACACCATTAAACCCATATTTAAACATTAATTTCATGATTAAACCCAAAAATCTAGGTTTTGATATTTATATCCAAAATAATTTCTTTAACCCAGAAATTATGAAATCAAATACACAAATGACTTATTTAGCAAGATTAAACACTTGCCTCAGATTTGTAGAGGTTGGATCGTCCTCGATGTCGCGTTTTGGCCGGAAATCTCCAACCTTTCTTCCTCTGTCTCTTCCTTTCTTCTTCCTTATTTCTTCTTTTCTCTCTTCTTTCTCTTTACCCCTTTCTCTAAATGAGATGGCTTGATCCGTAAGCCTCTTAAGCCTTTAAAACATAAGTCCCAATTTTAATTGTTAATACACACTTTAAATGACACGTTTACTCCAATTCGTGTCAAACTGACTTAAAAATATTCCGGAGCCGAAATAAAACCCAATGACAATCATTTTGACTATCTCGGCCCTTTCAAGATTGATGGTACCCTCAAAATCATCATCCGGAAACTTTTAAATGTCCTCTACTTTTGGACTTTAATTCCCAAATTTTAGAATTCTCCAATTTATTAAATTTTATTTTCCCAAAAATTTAATTTCTCAGTCTCCAAAGTCACGGGTTGTTACAGATTACTCTTCGACCTATTTCTTAAAATAATTAATGGACACCAGAATAAACTCATGAACATTGTAAGGTTTAGGTTTTACCTTCCAAATGATGAGATTCTTAAAGTCAACAGGACCAAGGTGACGACGTGTTCTACAATTTCCTTATAGGTAGATCTTCTAAATGTGCGAATCGTTGGCATTTTATTCACATTTGGACATATCCTTTTCAGCCGTGATGAAGGGTTATCCAATAATACCCATTTCAAACGAATTTCTTTACTAGTATGTGGCCATTAATGTAAGGGCCATGCTCTCCTCCGATTATTCTTCCATCCCTTCATTTGTTTCCCTCCAGTCAAGAAATTATAAATGGGTGCCATCAGGAAGTCTTTTGTAGAGATGTCTCACATAAATAATGAATTTAGCAACACATCGTCTAAGTTCCATACTTCCTTCTTACTAGATCCGGTAGGATATTTTCTTCTTTGAAGAAGATATTTTGTTTCTTGGTAATGTGGTTCTTCCTTTCTAGCTTTAGTCGTGCAGATTTCTCACATGAACCCAGGTTGCTCATGTTCGTATATGTGAACTTGCACTTTATTCATGTCTTCAAGAATTTCCACCATGGAGGAAATAGTGTACAAAGCATAAACAAAATTGTTCCGAGCCTTTAAGAGATAAAATAATTGAGCATCATCGAATATGGAAATGATTTCCTCTAACTATTTATTATGGGAAATAACATTTTATCCTTAATTTTTGAATGCCCTAGTATCTAATAGATACTAACGTTAGAGTCTCTATACACATTGATTCTCCATATCCATTTGTCATTGGTGATCTTCATACTTACAAAGAAAGCTTGATATTAAAATATTTTGATAGTTCAGCCAAAATTTAGCTGGATGATTGTAGGTTGGTTCCTCCTATCTGGAGAAATCAATAACATTCTAATGCCAAATCCATTCTTGTTTGGTTCTCCATCGAAATATAGTTTCCACCTGTATTCATCTTGAATTTTAGTCGCCGGAATATCTTCATCTGAAAAATGAGAAGCGATATCTTCTTGTTGTTCTAATGGGACTTGTCCAAATAATCTGTTATATCTTGTCCTTTAATCTTCGTTTAATGTACAAACTCCATGGAAAATCCTATAAGAAATATTATCCATTTGTATATTCTTCTTATCAATGCAGTTTTTCCAAGAAATTATTTCAACATATTCATTTATGAGATCACTTTTTTCTTAAAAGTGGCCATGTAGTGTCTCAAACTATGTGTCGCCCATCGTTATTCCCATGCATTGAGATTTTAACTCATATGGTTTATGTCTTTCTCCTTTCATGATTCCTCAAAACATTGATCCAACTTAACTCTTGTTGAGGTCTGTGATTATGAGATATAGAATAAGAATATTTCCAAGTCTAGGTGGAGCTAATACAGAAGGATTGGTCAAACACTACTTAATTCTATCAATAGCCTTTTTGCATGAAGAGTTCCATATGATGGTAGAATCTATATGGAGCAGCTTGAAGATTGGCCTAAATATGGAGCTCATCTGAGAGATGAACTTACTAATATATTGGATTCCTCCCAAGAAACCTATGACTTCTTTTCCACTATGAAAGGGTGGCATTTCTATAATTGCTTTGACTTGCGTAGAAGAAACATTTTTGGTGATTTTTTTCATATGAGACATCCTTAATCTCTCGAAGAATGTTTTTAGTGTTGGAACATTCCACTCATGTGTCTTGGATTTAACGACCATGTTATAGGCATAAACTTTAACCTCTTTATGGATAATGTCGTGCGTCAAGGTAGTATCCCCTCACTAATAGGTTGCACTAGTATTCTTCATCTCGAATGAAATCATTTTGTAACAAAAGGTCCCCTAGTGAGTAGTGAATGTCATTTTCTCTTGATCCTCTAAATGCATCTTGATTCGGTTATAGTCGGTGAAGCAATCAACGAAGGACTTCAAGGCATGGTCGGCAGTTCATTTAAGGACTTCCTTCCCACTTCAGTTGATTTGTTCATGGTATTGCTTAGCCAATCCATCCATAAAATAACAACATAAGTCCTCATATAAAAAATTATTAAATCTATAGAAAAACAAAAATGAACTATCTTTACTACCACATCCCTATAAACATTATGTAAGCTAGCACCCCTATCCACTGGGGTGCCATGTGAATCACAACATCGGTAGAAAAATCTAATAACCCAAAAGTCTTAGAAAAATAATAACTAACAAAAGAGTGTGATTTTCCCATGTCATATAAAATATGTGCGTAAATATAAAATCCACCTTATACTGCTTATGGTGGGTCGTATAAATTATGTTGATAAATATTGAACACACATCAATAATGCAACTGTGTGCGGACACGCGCTAGGTCCCTATGTTCTGGTGGCAATGTCGGATACTATAGTGGAGGGATTAAAGCTTGTTACTAAGGTGGGGTGGGAAAAGCCTATTGATGTCCTTACTGAAACTAGTTATAACCAGTCTGGTTTCCCCTAGGTCACCTCCCCGTAAAATTTATAACTAGATTAACCAAGTGTAAAAATAAATCATATGAGTGTCTAAATAATTGTACTCCATTATAAGCATGGTATAAATAAAGGAATACAAATAAAATAAAAACTTTAAAAATCATTTGAATGATCGAACATAAACCTCTTATACGATAATAACCAAAATTACTAACAATCCATCACATGAAATAATCTTAACATAAATCCAATTCCCAAAAGAAATAGAAATTACTATAATAAACCTGACCCAACTCGGATGTAAATATAAATAAAGAGAATTGACACACATACTCAACACCTAAATCGTATGAGATTTATAAGTGAATAGAATTCAAGTGTGGGAATCAGGACTGAGGTTGCAATGCCAGCCTAGGACCTGAAAACATATTTCAACAACAAACTTAATAGGAAGTCTTCAAAGAGTACGAATTTAATTAAATTTAGGCTGCAATCATAACTAATCGTGTTACTCTCATATTTGAGTTGTTTTTAAGTTATTCCAACCTAAACAACCCTAAATATAACATGCGTATAATATCAAGCCTATGAACACAATATTTATTCTTAATTGAATATAATTAAAAGTTTCCATAAATAATGTCTGTATATGCATCAAGACTATAATATCAATATGGAAACATAGTCTTAAAGTCTAGTACCTACCTAAGTATGGTCCCAAAACATATAATTAACTAGGATACGCACAATTTTGCATATAATACAAAGGTCAATCCCTATCCCCTTTGGGTATATCTCATGCGTACAATGTATAGTTATAGACTGTCACATACATATAACCTCAAAGCATAAGCACATGGATATATCACTACACCTTTCGTCATTCGTATATACTTCCATAGCCAAGACTATATAAAGAGCGCCCCCGTGTATTCCCCCTTGGGATATAGGTACATCACCAAAAGAACCCAGGGTAAAATGACTAAGCTAATCCCGTCACTATCATTGGGAAAATAATGCAGTCGATGTTATACATGCCCTATAAAAACATTCCTCCTAGTACGTTTCCCACAAGTAGCCACACATGGTATGATTGCACATTAGTTAAACTGAATTGATTCACCCCCTGTGGGAATGACACTTCTCAGTGTCTCAACGATGATGGCCAAAACCCAATTCAATCTATTCTTAAAAGCCTCTAAATTCATCATCAACCCATCTATTTCATACACAAGTTATAATACAACATTATTAACCTATATTTAAATGTTTCAATAAGTAAAACACAGATTAAAGGGTTAATTTTAGATTATGAAATAAGAACACTTGTTTAATGATTTTAATAAATTAAACTCATATTTACATCAATTATTCGATTAAACAATGGGATTTTACTTTATTTAATGTAATTACTTTCATACTAACAAGTATAACCATATTCGAAGTCAAATTGATGGGGTTTATCTCTTTAATCAACATGTATCGTTAACATGAAGACAAATATTAATTTAATCAATTAGTTAATTAAAAAAATTAAGGCTTTGATTAAAAAATTAGATTATCATAAGAATTAGTTCAGATTCAAATGAATAACTATTATTCTGACACAAATACAATAAAATGCATACACTAACTAACTTAGCCTAAACAATTATGTAAACTCCAAGCTTCCAACTTCCAAAGCTCTCCAATTCTTCTGTGCCTCTTACCTTTAAGCCTCAGGGTTTTTCTTTAATTTTTCTAATATGTTTAGGCCTAAGATAATGACCTATTGACTTATATTGCCTTGAATTTTATCTTAGGTTCTATATGGGCCGCAACCGAATGTTCCCCAATTCCTATCCAAATGGCAAAAAACTATACCCAAATCCACACACTAGTCCAATAGAGTTAAAAACTATTATTTTAAGTAAAACTACTAACATTCTACATGTCCCAAATATCAGCTCGAAATATCACAACATTCTACCAAATCAAAATTTTCAATAAACTAATATAAAGGCCGGTACGAGTTCAACATCAATTATTTAATTATTAATTAGTTAATCAAGACACAACATTATAAGAAACTACTTCACGATCGGTGGGACCTAACACCGAGGGAATAATCCAGAAAAGGAAACCCCCGACACATAGTCTCTGACTATTTCATAGTCACCCTTAATACTAAGTCACTTCCCACTATTTATCAAATGCATTACCATGTATTAAATTCGAATTTAGTTACGAATTATATCACACATGTAAAACATAAATAAATACATCAAATCGTAATAAATTATAATAATTTAGATAATTAACTAATGTATAGAAAATACAGGGTATTAAATTCCTCCTCTTGAAAAAAGTAATTTTGTCCTCAATTCAAATCATACACTTGACTCAAAGATCCCCGGGTACCACGCATGCACATCCTACCCCATCTCCCACGTGGAATCATCCATTTTAAGATTTCCCACCAGAATCTAACTAATGGTATGACCTTCGAACATAGAGTCTTATTTATTTGGTCAATAATACACTGGGATCTGTTCTCAAAGATCCCATCTGGTTGCAACTCAATCCCGTCGAAGTCGAGGTGTTAATAACCGTCCTTATCCCTTAGAAACCTCCTCAACACAGATTAATTAAAGACATCCTTTACTCACTGAAGTTGATGGGGTAAGGCCAAATTATATGACATCGGGTTCTCCCGGTGCACTATCATGAAGGGACTTATGTATCGGGGAACCAACTAACCCTTGGATCCTAATATTATAACTCACATCCTCGAGGATACCTTCAGTAATACTTGATCCCTTACCTAAAAATCCAACTTATGCTTCCCCTTATCTATCTAACTCTTCTATCAATCATGTGCTCTCTTAATTTGTGCTAGAATGAGTATCACATTTATGAGGTGCACTAAATAATATCAGGCCCAAACATCCTATTCTCACCCAACTCTAACCAATATCTCGAAAAATGACATGATCACCCATACAGTGCCTCATAGGTTGTCATACCAATAGTCTACTAATGAATATTATTGTAAGAAAATTTCATAAGTGACAAGTGCTGATCCCAGCTCCCCTTGAGATCCAAAATGCAAGATTAAAGCGTATCCTCCAAAATATTGTTGACCTGCTCAATTTGACCATCTGATTGAGGGTGAAACACCATACTCAAGTTTAGCAGCACACCCACGACATCTTGAAAACCCATCAAGAATTTGGATATTAACATATTATCCCTATCATACACTATATAAAGCAGTACCCCGTGAAGATGTACAATCTTTGTAATGAAAAGTCAGATATACTACTCTGTGATGTAGCTTGTCGGCACTGAAAGGAAATGGTCACCTTCATCAATCTATTGACAATGACCCAAATAGAATCAAGACCCCTCTAAGATACATACAATTCCACTTTGAAATCTATGCAGATGCTTTCCCACTTCCATTTGAGAATATAACAACAAATGTTACTCCCCTATCGGTCTCTAGTAGTCCAACATTACTAGTTGAGGAGTGGCACACCTCGACACAAACTATGATATATCTTTCTTTATCTCATCTAATACAATCTGCTCATATCTTGATTTATCTTATCCCTTTTGGGATTCCTCATGAAATGTGAACCATGTGACTCGACCAATACTACCCTCCACAACATAGGATCCTCTAGCACCACCAAACTTCCATCAAATCTCAACCTCCATCTGAAATCGTTGTGTAAAAAGGAACCCATTCTTTCATAAGCTCTTGTTTCTTCTCTTGATAAAAGGATTCAGAAGCCTGTGACTAAATCACCCGTGACACCATAAAAGGAGTAGTGGTCACAACCTCTTAGAAGGCATCTACTAAATCCATGCCATGTATGGCACTCCACCTCTCTGCTCAAAGATAAGGTGAATTACCCATGCTCTACCCATATAACTATGAAGTTAATAGTCAGTCTTTGACTCAAAGAGTCCTCTACCACATTCGTTTTCCCCAAATAGTAGTGAATAAAAAGGTGATAGTCGTTTACAAACTTAAACCATCTCTTATGTCTCATGTTCATATTACTTTGGTGGACAAATAATCGAGACTCTTATTATTGTAAAATAGCGTAAACCTCTCACCTAAAAAATAGTGTCTCTAAATACGAAGACCAAATACTACCTCACCCAACTCCAAATCATGGGCGGGGTAGTTTACCTTATGAATCTTAAGATTTCTATAAGCATAAGCTATAAGCCTCTCCTATTAAATCTCCTAGACCTTGAAATAATGCATCCATATAAACTAAATACTCCATCATGGTAAAGAAATAACGGGTCATGAGTATTGCTTGGAGCATATCAAATGCTCCCTAATAGACTACACTTTAAAAAATGGTGCCCCCTTATGAGTGAGGTGAGTCATTGTACTGAATATTTTCACAAACCCCTTAATGAACCTCATATATTACCGCGCCAAATCCAAGAAAGTCCTCACCTCCGTATGCATTATGGGTTGTCCCCAATCCATAACCATAAATAGTTTGATTAAGATAAATTGAAATCCTAGCATCAAATACAACTTGTCCCAATAGCTTCACCTCTAGAAGACAAAACCCACACTTATAGAGCTTAGCGTACAACTTGTTATCCCGTAGTCCCTATAAAACCATCCTAAATGATGTGCGCTCTCTTTTTTTGACTGACAATACAGCGAGATGTTATCAATAAACACTATGATGATTTGATTCAAGAGTGGGAGAATCAACTTATTCACCAATTCCATGAATACCATTAGCCCATTAGTCGACCCAAATGGCATGACTCAAAACTCATACTATCTATAATGCATCAATAAATCATTATTCGGTACATCTTCCTCTCAAATGAGCAACTAATGATAACCTAAACAAAAACTAATCTTGGAAAATAATGATGTTTCCCTCAACTTGTCAAATAGATCGTCGATATGTGGTAGAAGATACTTATTCTATATTGTGATCTTGTTCAACTCCCGATAATCCGTACATTATTGGAGAGAACCATCATTTTTTCATAAAACAAAATTGGAGCTCCTTATAGAGACGTCCTCCTCCATATTAATCATTGGCTCACCAAATGCAAAATCTGCTCACGCATCTCTAACAAAGCCATCCAGTACTATGCCATCAAAATGACATTGACCTATTGGTCTATATCACGTGTCGACTACCTCATTGAACATATATGTAAAATTATAGACAAATAGTATATAATCTAAGGATACAGTGACCTCCTCTACTGAGCTCACATGTATATAGTGTAAGTGTGTACTAGACCCTCCCTCGAGCCTAGGCATAGAAAGGAGGAAAAAAACCTTCCTGGAAATGGAAAATTGAATATCCTTCCCGATGCAGTATATTTATGCATGGTATTATGCGAACCAGTCCATCCCCAATATGATAACGTAACTCAACATGGGTAAAAGTAATAAATCGAAAGAAAAATACAAATGGCCTATGTCAACTACCACATCCTTGCATACTTAATGTAATGCTGCACCCTTACCCACTGGAGTATTCACATGCATAGATACATCAATAGAGATCTTTAAGAACCCCATCGTTGAAGAAAAAGTATAATGAGCCAATGAGTTTGATGTTCTCGTGTCAGAAAGAGCTCATGCATAATTACAATAAAGATTGAATGTACCCTCAATCACCTGAGGTGCTGTTGGATGATCTTACTGAAAAACATTTAATAAACCTCCATAATTAAGTTGTGAGCATCCTTGAGACTAATCCCTTGGGGTGACAAAGTTTGGCACTACGGCTCTGGAGGTAATGCCTTATACTACTTTGGGGCTGGCTTAAACTCTTGCTACCCCTGAAGTTCTATTTATTGGAAATAACACCTAAAAGACCTTAGGGAACCTCTTAAAACGAGTGTTTATACTCCCCACAATAATAACATATCCCATAAAATGGGCATACCTATTAATCGTATGCCTGGGGTCAATCCCTCCTTCTCTAGCATTGGCCCCACTAGTCCTGCTAGTCGTACTATCCCTGCCCTCCATGTCGGCACTGGTTATCTCATTACAATATCTTTTGGGGATTCTCCCTTCCAGTTGACTCCTCTGGTGCAACTATGAGCCTCCTTATCCCTTAGATGACCCACTACCCTCAACAATCTTTGACCCATGGTCGACTCCTGATTTGTCTACTTCGGCTCCCTCCTTCTAGAAGTCTTAATGATCCTTATAATGAAAAAAAGTGGCATCCAATGATCATGTATACGTAGTGAAAGTTGGGTTACTAAGAAATAATTGGATGATCCTCCACATTAGGCCTTGAATAAATATATCCATTTTCTTCGCCTCCAAACACATAATGTCTACAAAAAGTGTCCAATATGGTTAACCTTTATCTTGTACACAACAAATGTACAATCATCTAGATTTAATTGATCATATTGCTCATTCAGATGTTTCTATTATGATGTAGGGACATAATTCCCTTCAAACTTCACCCAAAATTATTAAATGTTCCCATGTGACCTATCCTTCTCAGTGGAAACTAACCCCTACAGTTGTAAGGCATCTCCCATTAGCTAGAAACTGGCTAACATACACCTTTGTACATTTTTGCACTCTACCAGATGTAGGTGACTCTTTATATCGTGCCTGCACTGCAGCACTAAAATCTGTTTCATATATCATGCAAACTCCAATGGGTTACCTTGCTCGAAAGCACTCCTATCTTGCTCCCAAGTAGAGATGGTGTGAGGGGCACTTACAAGTGAGACCACGGGTGGTGGTAATGGTGGTTGATCTTGGTGTATGACTTTCATAGTCACAACCATGGTCTGTGAAATAATAGTAGCCAAATATGTTAGTGCTAAAGCTGGCATCTGCTCTTGTCGAGGTTGTTATTGAGGTGGTTTTGGCTCTAATTCAATACCTATGGAGAGTCTCTAACATGATACTCATTTCCTCGTGTTCACCATTAGAAAGATAATAAAAGAATGTGTATCAATAAACATACGACAATAAGAGTATAATAATATAAATAACAAGGCTCTAAAGTATTAAAGAATGTTATGCGGAGAAATGATCAAAGTACTCAAGATCCCTAGAAAACTAGAACCTGGAATGCTCTGATACAAATTATTGCACCCCGTAAAATGTAGAACTTCATTGAACAGGTCTAAAAATAAATAATGAATGAGTATAAATAATTGAATACCATTCTAAGCATGACATAAATAAAATAATATGCATAATATGGATTACTAAATAAAACCACATGAATGAGCCAACCTAAACCTCTGATACCATAATAACCAATTGTAATAAAATCCATCATGGGCAATACAACTGTCTCAAACATAAATCCAATACCTAGTATAAATAATAACTACTATAATAAACATGACTAAAGTATGATGTAAATATGAATAAAGAGAATGAGGATGCAAGCATGACACATACATCCTATAAGATTTGTAACTAGAGAGAATTAAAGTGCTGCAACCAATACTGAGGCTAGAATAATGGCCTAGGATGTGAAAATAAATTTCAACAACAACAGTAACAAAAATTCGTCAAAGAGTATAAATTTAACATAATTTAGTCAACAACAATAAATATGAATATTGTGATGATATTTTAGTTTTTTTAAAGTTATTTCAACTTAAACAATTCTAAATATAACATGCGTCTAATCCCAACCTTAGTGAACCCAGTGTATAATTATAATTCTTCTCAATTGAATATAATTAAAAGGTTCTGAAACTAATGTCAATATATACATCATGATTATAATATGAATAAGGAAAGACATTCTCAAATTCTAGTATTCGCATAAGTATGGTCCCCCAACACATACAAATAATCGAGCTATGCACAAGCCCACATATAATATGAAGGTGTATCCCTATCATCTTTGGGTATCAATTATATATATTAGGTATAGTTATATGAAGAAAACATAAGTGTATTCTCAATACCCAAGAATATATGAAGAACACCTAAATGTATTCTCCCTTAGGATATGGGTATGTCAACAATAGGACCCAGAGAAAAATGACCAAGTTAGGCCATCAAGTATCATAAGAAATACCAATGTGGTTGACATCATACGCTCCCCATATACATATCTCTCCTAGTATGTCTCCCATGTGCACTCACACATCAATTAGACTTAGGTTTTCTTCCCAAATTAAATCAATTTGGTCCTAGTCTGTATCGATTTGCACAACTGAAATGATTCTCCTCATGTGCGAATGGCATTTCTCTACAATTCAACAATTGTGACCAAAACTTAATTTTTTTCCATTCCTGAATGCTTCTAAACTCATTAACAACCCATCTCTTCTAGATATAAGTTATAATAAAACATTACCATCCTATATCTAAATGTTTAACAATTACAAAACGGATTAATGGGTTGATTTCTGATTATGAATAAGGGAACCCTAGTTTCATAATTTTAACAAATTAAGCTCAGATTTATATTACTTCTTTAATTAAACAAGGGGATTTTACACGATTCAATGTAATTAGTTTCATTCTAACAATAGAACAACATTCCAAGATATATTCACAGGGTTTATCACTAAAATCAAACCATACATTAACATGGACATTAATCTTCATTTAATCATTAATTTTATTACGAAAAATAGGGATTTGATTACAAAAAAAAATTATTAGATGAATTAGTCCAGATCCAAATGAATAACTATTATTATAACATGGACATTATAAAATTCATACACTAAGTAAACTTAATTTAACCAACTATGTAGAATTCCAAGCTTGCAACCTCATAAGCTCTTGAATTCTTACGTGACTCTTATCTCTAAGCCTTAAGTTTTCTCTGCGATTCTTTTGATATGTTTTAGGTTTAGGCTAATGACCATGTGCGCTTCAACCTAATGACCTCAAATACCTCTCCAAATTCCCCATACTAACCCGATGCACTTAAAACCTATTATTTTAAATAAAAAAATGAACATTCTACATGTCCTAAATATCAACCTCAAACATGACAATATTGCAATGAATCCAACATCTCAATAAACTAATATAAAACTTGGTATGAGTCCAACTTCAATTATTTAATTATTAATTAGTTAAGAGAAACACGACATTATAAGAAACTACTTCACAACCGATGGGACCCAACATTGAGGGAATAATCCAAATAAGGAAACCCCCAACACCTAGTTTCTAACCATTCCATAGTCACCCATAATACTATGTCACTTCCCAATTTTTAGTAAGTTGATTACCCTGTATTAAATTTTATTTTAATTATGAATTATATAATATAATAAAAGATAAATAATGACATCATATGTCACAACAGACAAATTTAATAACTTACACAATCAATTCATGGACACAAAATAAAGGGTATTACAACAACCCAATTGGCCCTATACCTGGAGTCGATCCTGCACACCCTAAACCTATAGACTATGTATTATATGCCCATGGCCCTACTAGCCCTGATGAAGTTGACCATGCTTTTGTTGAGTCGGGTGTTTGTGCCCCTGTCCACCCTAACAGCGATGGTCATATCCTCCTCTAAATATCTTAGGGGGATGCTCTCCTTGAAGTGGTCCCTTATGATGATATTGGGAACCTCCCTATACTCGAATCCGTTATTACTCTCCCTGGTCTTTGGACCTTGAGTGCCCCCAACCTTATCTTTCTTCAGCTCTCTCTCCCTTTGAAAGTCACGGTGATCCTAGCAATTTCGAAGTGCAGCATCCACTACCCAAGTGTAGGTATTGAAGGTCAGGTTTTTAAGTAATACCTACTTAATCGTCCATGTAAGTCCCGAAATAAATCGATCCATTCTCTTCCCCTCCATGCTAACCTCATCAGGGCTAAAGAAATCCAGATGGGTCAACTCCCACTTATACTCAGCGATAGTGCTCTCCTCGTGATATAGTCTTGTGAAATTAGAACTAGAACTCTCCTACTGATATGGTGGGAAGTACTTTACCTCAAACTTTGTCCAAAAGTTTTAAATGGTCAACTGTGACATATCCTCCTCAGTGGTGAATGAATCCCACCACCTTAAAAATCCCTCACAATCTTAAAGCTCACCAACATCTGTCTATTCACCTCTGAAAACTTTGCCAGACATATATGCCTTTCAATATATCTCATCCGTTATAAATCTACATTAGGGTATATATATCCATCAACCTCTCATTGATTGCCTTTATCGAAGGCACTTTTGGCTCTGTCCTAGGTGGACGTGATATGAGGGACAGGTACACCTATGGGTAGTGGCAGCGGCTTATCACATGGGGGTCATAATATCTTTTATGGTCCGAGATATGGTAGTTGCCAAGTCTGTAGAGACAAGTCTTAGCACCTTCCCCCAATATGATTGTTGCTATTTTGGTTGTGGTTGTGCTGCCATTGACTCGGCACTCATAGTCTGTCTTGGACGTGACAGTCTCCTCCAAGTGCTAACCATATAAAACATGATAGACAAAAGTGTATAAGTAATCATACAATAATAAGAGTACAAAAATCTAAATAATAAAGTTCAAAAGTATCAAAGAACGCAACATAGAAATACGACGGATGCACTCAAGACCTTAGGACACTAGAACCGACAATTCTCAGATACTAATGTGACACCCCATAAAATCCATCACTAGATTGATCAAGTGCAAGTACAAATTATATAGGAGCCAAAACAATGTGTATCATTCTAATAATAATAATAATAATAATAATAATAATAATAATAATAATAATAATAATAATAATAATAATAATAATAATAATAATAATAATAATAATAATAATAATAATAATAATAATAATAATAATAATAATAATAATAATAATAATAATAATAATAAAGCATAATCATGAAGAACTCACAATTATAATAAAAATAAACCAACATAATCATGATACTAATATCGATACGTAAAAGACTCCATCACCAGAATCCCAATTTATCTCACATAGTAAAATATAACTCTGAAAATAAAAATGTTGACTCCAATATAAAGTAAATCTCAATACAGTAAATCAATTAAATAGTAAAGAAAAATGTGAAACATGGACTTGAGGATGCATGCTCCACACTTACATCCTAGAATCTGGAAGCATGAACTGATAACTAGTGGAAAATATTGAGGTGTGTCCATAATGGCCGCCTAGGAATTAAAAACAGATTCAACAAACAAGATTAGACCTAGAAAGTCTAGAAAGAGTTTGAATTTAACTAAATATAGTATACAATAATGACAATGAATCTGCATCCCGTACTTTAGTTCCATTTAAGTTAACCCAGCCCAAACAACCTAAATACCACATGCAGGTCAAATCCCAAATCCCAAGAGAACCAAAAGTGTATAATTAAATCTTTCTCATTTATCTATAATTAAAGGATTCCATAATCAAAGGTCTCAAATATACATCATTCGTATAGTATCAGTAAAGGATAGACAATCATATAAGTCCAATATCCAAGTGAGGTTATCCCTACCCACATCCAAATAATTGGTCTATGCACAAGCCCACACATAAAGGTACGAAGGCATATTCCTATTGCCTTTGGGGATCACTATGTGTTCTAAGTATAATTATATGTAGTCCCAAAGCTATAACCTCAAATCCTCACTAATGGACAATCACTACGTAGTTACTTGACATTGTAAGGCCACCATACCCAAGGTTAGATGATAGAATATCGTTATTTACTCACCTTCTGTACACGGGTACATCACACTACTAGAAAAAAAACACCTTTTCATGATGGTTTTAGAATTTCATTTTATGATCATGTCTATTAAATAATCATAATAAATATTTTTATTTCACAATTATGGACTTTTTCGCATTTAAAGAAAATAATTTCGTATTTTATATGAGCATTCAATTTTAAAAGTGATATTAATGTGATATTTTATTACAACATTATAGTAACTATCATGTATTATATTTATTTTTTAAGAGGATATCTTGTACATCGTAATATTAAATATAATTCACAACATTAATATTTTTTAATAAACTTATTTACTTATTTATCACATTTTTCAATAAAATGGTAATATTGATAATGTATATAGCCTAGGAAATAATTTTTTTGTTAATAGCAATCTTAAAATATATCAAACTCTAGAGACCCACTAACCCTAAATTTTTTCTATAATTAAGATGATGAGAACAACTTCAATAAACCCCGTAACCCTTCTACACAACTACCACCCTCATTTAGCATTCTCGTCCCACTTATCACATATCATTGTTGCCCCTCTTGTCGTTTGGGGAAGCAATTATTATCCCATCAAGGATTAGATCAGTCAAAACACTTAAGAACCCTTATCCTCTATCGGTAGCCCTCCTATCTCCGTTGGTCAGTTGAAGAATCAATGTTTCCCTATTATGTATTCGGTCAGTATTCACACTTGCACTTACTTTTTTAGAGTAATAGCTTAAACTTTTGAATAGTGGAATGCCAACCATTTTAGTAGGATTAAAATTTTGAGAGTAATAAATGGAACTATCTCCAACTTACATTTTGGGTACTTGATTCTCAAAAGAGATTCTCAGTAATTCTAATTATTTTTTATATAGTTATCATAATGCTTTTGAATATGTTGTTTTGGTGATTAAATTAAGTTATTACCATATGTTAATCCTTATTTTATTTTGATAAATGTTTTCCTTGAATGTTTTTATATACCTTGATATAACATTTTAGATTAAGTATCCCATGAATTGGTATGCTTTTAATTATTACTTCCATATAGGTTGAAACATTATCTAGACATCATGTCTTTTTTAGTACATCATATTGTATTTTTAGTTTTCATCTGATAAGATCCCTATTAGGATAGTTTTAAATCTATTGTTTGGTAAAATGTTACAGTGATTAACAAAAAGATAATACCTTATTTGAGGTGCTTGATGCAGCTAGGCCCAATTTAACTCAACCTTGTGAGTATTTTATTCTAAAAATAAATAAATAAATCATGGAAGTGAAAATGTTTGTTTTCTCATATTTATATAAACTAATAGTTTTACACTTACGTTGCACATGTGATCATTATTTAAACTCTAGGAAAGTGAATAAATAGCAATTGAAAACATTAACTTGTAGTGAATAATAATTTAAAGATAATAACCATCAATCAAACTAGAATTATTACCAAATCACACTTGTAATAAACTAGTTGGTGTACACTTGCATTGCACATGTGACCAAGTTGAATTTACAATTTGAAATAGTAAGTAATTAGAACACGTCATCCATTCATTGAATATCATAGTCTTGCATGAGGTATTATAACATGATGTTAGTTCAATTATGTAAGAACTAACCTAGAGGGGGTGGGTGGGTGAGTAGGTTAGATAGCATACTTGACAAATTATTCGCACTTAAAAATTTTGGTTCCCAATTTCAAACCCTAAACACTTATTTGTTTTAAACCTTCTCAAAATTATTTAAACACACCCAAAACTTATATTAAGTGACTCTAGTTGAACAAACCTAGATCTACAACACTTCAGCATGTTTTAAACAAATCACAAGATAGAAATTAAAGTAGGTGATGTGTATGAGATCAAATGTTCACACACAAACACAAATTAATATAAGAAAAAGTTTATAAGCAAAGAACCCCATTAAGGATAAAATAGCTCGATGCACTCACAACTTTCAATTTTACTCGAAAAGCAATTTACAAAGGATAAGAAAGTTCCTCTCACATAAAAATGTTTTTGTAGTTACCTGTTAACCTTTACACTCTATCCGTGGAAAATGAGAATCCAATCCAAGACCCATGAATAGGAGAAGAACTCTGGTCTCCCTTCAAATTGCGCCACACCTCGAACTCTCCAATATAACAATATGCCTCCAATTTTAGGTCCAAGAGTATTAGATCATAGCAATTCATTAAAGGAATTACTTGAATTACAAAGCTAGTGTTTGATCTGATCCAAATCACTCTCAATTCACTCACAAAGACATTAGATCAAAAGTAAAGGTTTAATTTTCACAAAAAGGAGTGAACATGTGATTTTGGAATAAGAGTCAAAGTAAAATTCTCTCTACCAAAAAAAATATCTTAGACAAGTGTTTTGAGAATGAGTTTTTCAGATCACAAAAATGAGAGAGAAAGTGTCCTATTTATTGAAAAACTTCAAAATATAGGCGAGTCATGTGGTTTATTATATGAATGTGTGCATGATTTTGTGGAGTATGGAAATCTTGCCAACACCGCGTGAACGTGATGAACATATAGTCGTGTGAATGGACTAAAAAAGGAGCCTTGTGAATGGATACTATATAAAAGCCTTAAAATCCTTTTAAAATTCAAACACGGTTTGAAGAATTCCCAAAACATATTTTAAAACATTTAAAAACCTCGGAGAGTTAGAAAAAGTCACTTGAATCCCTTTTTATTAAAATACGCACACATTTAAAAAAGAAGTGCAATTTGAAAAAAAAATAGAAAAAACATTCACGTGTGGATAGCCTTATAAAATTCACAATCAATCTAAAGGATATAAGTTTAATCTTCAATTGAATGTGTGGCTTCAAAATGTAACACCTCGTAGCTTTAAGTATTTAAAATTGAATTAATTCGGTTAATATTAAATTACATGTGCGACATTGTTTAATGGAATTATTTGTTACGTGTGGATTAAAATATGAATTGAAGAGAAAATGACCAATGTTTATCAAACAAAATTATTAAGTGAATGTGATTTAACATTTTATGTTATTATGAGTGATAGTGATGTAACAATGGAACATCTCAACCGGGGGGTCGTGTGTAGCGTATATGAGGTCGAGATAGAAAATTATTTTAGAGCGATGATGATTTTGGGGTAACGATTGATTTCGAAAGGGTCAAAATAGTCTAAATAGTGTACCTGGGGGTAGTATCTGGGTCTCTAAGCGATGACCAAACTGGAACCATGAGAGGGCATTTCAATCATTCGGGAGTTTGTGGCAGAGAGGAATCCAAAAATTGAAAGAGTATAACAGCCTAAGGGAGTGTAGGTGTCACGAACCCGACCAAAATTAATAGTAGGGAACAAGTGTCCTGACATGCCACTAAGGCAACATATATTCTAACTAAAATTTTTTCCTTAAATAAGTGCAACGGAAATACAATCACATGGTTATGAATTGTTAAATACTAAAAGTAAAGGGATTACATCATCAGAGCTTTCTAAACGAAACTTCATTTATATTAAAAGTAACGATGAATTACAACTTAAGCCAAAATTTAAAAACTTATTACAAGAGATCTAGACATGCTCTAAATGATAAAACAAACATAATAACAAAAAGAGATCTAAAAGCTAAATCTTCAACATAGTCCTTGTATGTTCTCTCCACAAGTCTACTTATTTCCTAAAAAATGGTTATTTATACAACATCTGCTAAAAGATGAATAAGATTCAATCTCCATACATTCCATGGTTTTTCAGAAAATTGATATCTATTCAATTTAGAATAGAAGGCATGTATATAGAGATAGGAATTTGCAGTAATATATATATAAAGTAATTGACAGTAAATATTTTTAGAATAAATAGTTCAAAACAGAACAGACAAAATAATTAAGCAATATGTCAATTATTCAATTTTATTTTGATGTCCATGTACACTCTAATACCCAGATAAACAAATAGTGTTACCTAATGTTTCCACCGGCAATAACACATACATAAAATCATGATCTCTGGAACAAATCCTTATTTAGGGTACACCAGCGATAAACTAGCTGGGAAGGTACCACCCAATTATTTCCACCCAGTAGTCAAGGCCAACATAGTAAGAGAGTTTCCTTAGGCCAATAATTTTAGAATTCAAATCAGATGTATATGTCGAGAGATATACACATATAACAAACAATAGAATGATCGGTATCAGATGTATTTTGAGGACAAAACATTTCACAAAATAGATATAGTTTTCATATTATTATATAATCAAAATACGCAAGTAATGTCATAGAGTACTCACCATGAACAAAAGTTCGAAGTTAGAGATACCGAGTCTTGGATCACTCGTTAATTCTTAGGACAAAAGTTCTTCTTAAACTTTCATGTATTTTCTCTCACTATTTCTACCTTATCTTTGGAATGAATTTCATGTAAGAAATGATCCTAAGGCCTTTATTTATAATTTTCCAAAGTTATTTGGGTGATGAAACGTGTCCTGATGACTAAGCTTTCATTGTGGTGCTTTAGCGTGTCGCGTAACGGGAATGTCTTGTAGTCTTAATTCACTAGATCGTGACACGTGTTTTAACTTTATCTAATTGCATAACATATGTTTTGTCCCTTACTTTAAAGCCGAAATGTGTATATTGTAGGTGTCAAAACCAATAACGAGGTGTGAAGCACAAGTTGTAAAGTTATTAAGGGTATAAGGATCATTTTACACATGAAGGGTATTTTAGTAATTTTACACCATACATTTTCAATATTTCTTAGAGGTCCTTGAAAATATTTTATTTAAAAAATGGTCCTTTTTATATTTTCATTTTAGTCCCTTAAACTTTCTTTATTTAAAATCAAGTCCATAAAGTTTCATAAAATTACATTTTGTACCCCCCGAAACATATCATTTAGCTTAGGATATGCTATAAAACGTTGATTTGATCCATTTTAATGAAGAAGGATCTTATTTCAAAGTATTTTAAGTCGTCCAAACTAGAATACCCTACCAACGATTCAAAATATAACATGGTGTGGTAATAAGACAAAATATGACTTAAAGGATGGACAAATTTGATCTTACTTCGTAATTTTGGTATAACTTCTTGCTCAGACCTCCGTTTAACACACCGTTTATTGTGTTATAAATATAATTCATATATCTAACACTTTTTAGTTTTTACCTCTAGTCAATTGTTATATTATAATGGTCAAATCTAGTTTCTAATATGAACATTCCTACCGAAAAATTTAAAATTTTAGTTTTGTAACTACTTGAAAATTTCATGATTTATGAAGGGTTGATTAGACAAAAAAATAATAAATTAACATTATCCATATCACATATGAAATAATAAAACATTTAAAACTATATATGAACATATAAAAGTTGGAACATTACATCCTACACTCCTTATAACAGTATGATTATGCCATAATTCTTTGACTAGTGGAATTACCTTGGTTCGTAATATTTGCTCTTTATGGTCCAAAATTTCTACTAGATGCTCAATGTAGGTTAAATATTCTATAATTTGAAGAGGTTCATGACTTAAGATATGTGTTGGATCTGGGATGTATTTCTTCAGCATTGACACGTGAAACACATTATGCACACTAGAGAGTTCAGGGGGTAAGTAGATTCTATATGCAACAGCTCCTATACTTTTGAGGATTTCATAAGGTCTGAAATATCTTGGACTCAATTTTTCTTTCTTCCCATATCGGATTACTCCCTTTGTTGGTGATACTCACAAGAACACATAATCTCCTCTTTGGAATTCCAATTGTAGGCCACGATTGTCAACATAACTCTATTGAGGGCTTTGAGCGATTCGAAGTCGGTTTTGTATCAATGTCACTTTCTCTATTGTGATCTGGATAAATTATGGTCCCAACAATTTTCTTTCTCCAACTTCTGCCCAACATCTAGGGGAATGACTCCTTCTACCATAGAGTGCCTCATACAGAGCCATTTAAATTCTTGCTTGATAACTATTATTATATAAAAATTCCACTAATGGTATATGATCATCCCAAGTCCCTTTCAAATCAAGTACACATGCCCTAAGCATATCCTCTAAGGTTTGAATAGTTCTCTCAGATTGTCCATCTATTTGAGGATGAAAAGCAGTATTGAAATTTAATTGTGTTCCCATGGCTGCTTGTAGGATCTTCCAAAAGAGAAACATAAATCTAAGGTCACGATCAGAAACAATTGAAGTTGGGGTTCCATGAAGCCTAATAATTTCCCTCACGTATAACTTAGCTAACTTTTCTATGAATGGGTGATCTTAATGGCAAGAAAATGAGCAAATTTAGTTAACCTATCAATAATTACCCAAATATAATCATTTCCATTTGAACTCCTTGGTAAACATGTCACAACATTTATAGTAATATGTTCCCATTTCCACTCAGGGATAGGTAGGGTTTGTAGTAATCCTGATGGTTTCTAATGTTCATCTTTTACTTGTTTACAAACCAAACACTTAGATACAAATTCGGTTATCTCCCTTTTCATGTTATTCCACCAAAACACATCTTGAAGATCCCTATACATTTTTGTACATCCAGGATGAAATGTGAATCTTGAGTAATGACTTTTCCCTAAAAATTTCATCTTTAGTTTGGCATCACATGACACACACACTCTATTTCCTAACCTCGATACATCATCTCATATCCAAAATTCAATCCTATTCCCTTTAATAACTTCTTCTCTAATCTTGTTCAATTGTGGGTCATTTACTTGTGCAATTTTAATCCTTTCCACCAACATGGGTTGTACTTGTAAGTTTGCGATTATTCCTCCTTTTCTATAAATACGTACATCTATTTTCATACTTATCAAATCCTTTAACAGTACTTCCTGGCTTGTAAGAAGACATGCTAAATTTGGTGTAAACTTCCTACTTAAAGCATCAACTATTATATTTGTTTTCCCAGAGTGATAATGAATATTTAAATCACAATCCTTCATTAATTCTAATAACCACCTTTGTCTCATGTTCAACTCTTTATTAGTAAAGATATATTTCAAACTCTTATGATCGGTATAAATACCACACGTCTCACCATACAAATAATGTCGCAAAAATTATAGCTGCTAATTCTAGGTCATGGTCAGATAATTTTTTCTCATGTGGTTTTAACTGTCTCGAGGCATAAGCTGCTACTTTTCCATTTTGCATTAGCACACATCCCAAACCATTTTTAAAAGCATCATTATAAATCATAAATCCCCTTGTCCCGAAAGGAATAGTCAAAATTAGGGCAGTTACTAATTTATTCTTAAGTTCTTGAAAACTATTCTCAACTTCCTCACACCATTCATATTTCACCTTCTTTTTGGTTAACCTAGATAGAGGTTTGGCAATATTAGAAAATCCTTCAACAGATCTTCGATAATAACCTCTTAATCCAAGAAAAGTACGAATCTCCATCACAGTAGTTGGTTTAGGCCAATCTAGTATAGTCTTGATCTTTAGAGGGTCAACCGACACTCCCTCCTTAGAAATGACATGGCCTAGAAAAGAGATGCTAGGTAACCAAAATTCGCACTTACTTAATTTTGCATATAACTTCTCGTTCCTAAGGATTTGTAACATTATCCCTAAATGATTTTTGTGTTCTTCAATACTTTTGGAATAAATATGGATGTCATCAATGAAAACAACTACACACCGCTCCAAATATTTCCTAAACACCCTATTCATCATATCCATAAAAGACGTTGGTGTGTTAGTTAGTCCAAATGGCATCACAAGAAATTCATAGTGACCATATCTAGTACAGAAAGCTAATTTCGAAATATCATCTTCCTTAAACTTCAATTGGTGATAGCCTACCTAAGGTTAATCTTTGAAAATACTTGTGCACCTTGAAGTTGGTCAAGAAAATCATATATACGAGGTAAGGGGTATTTATTCTTAATGGTTACCTTGTTTCGTTCATGGTAATCTATACATAACCTCATCGTCCCATCCTTATTTTTAAAAAATTACACTGGAGCACCCCAAGGGGATACACTTGGTCTAATAAAACCCTTGTCTAACAGATCTTGTAATTGAACTTTTAATTCCCTTAATTCTAAAGGTGGCTTCGAGATTGGTATAGTTCCAGGAATAAGGTCAATCGTAAACTCTATTTCTTTACTAGGAGGAAGACTAGGTAAATCATCTCGAAAATGTTTAGCTATAGGAATATCTTCTAAACTAGGCTCTTTTGTTTGCAAATCAGTAACACTTTCAAAGAATCCTTGCCATCCCTTATTAAGAAAACTACAAGCTTGTATTGCAGAGATAATACA
The DNA here is from genome assembly GCA_949130495.1 of Sambucus nigra. Classification (NCBI taxonomy): domain Eukaryota; kingdom Viridiplantae; phylum Streptophyta; class Magnoliopsida; order Dipsacales; family Adoxaceae; genus Sambucus; species Sambucus nigra. The sequence continues at coordinate 458,061,209 of OX422210.1, read as the reverse complement.
CATGGGAGATAGGAGGCCAATTCCTTCAAAACTGAATTCTGGTTGGTTAGGGATTTGTAAAGTAACTCTCTTCTCAAAACAATATACCTTAGCATCATATGATGCTAACCAATCCATCCCCAAAATGACTTCAAAGTCTCTTATGTCTAAAACAATCAAATTGACAAATATTTTATGACTACTAACATCTTTATGGCAAGACTTATGTACTAATGTTTTGGTCAATAACTCACCCGGGGGAGTAGAAACGTGTATGCTATGATTCAAGGGTTCAGGCATATTAGGAAAGTGGCTAAAAAAACGCATAGAAATAAATGAATGGGTAGAACTAGGATCTAGTAAAACTTAAAAAGGTTGTGCACATGTAGAAAGTGTACTTGAAACTAATGCATTAGAAGATTGGGTATCAGAAAGTGCAAAAACTCCGCCCTATCTGCCTTGGTCCTTATTTTCACCTAAAGGCTGTGTCAGAATCCTTGTTGGTGTTGGTCAGTATTTTATCTGATGTCCTTTCTGTTCACATCTAAAATAAGCTCCCGTATCCTTGTAACAAGGTTGTCCTCCATGCATCTTACCACATCGCTAACATATCTTGTTATGAAACTACTTTTTATCATTATCTCCCCCAACATTGGATGTACTCCTAAAATTATTTCTATTATTTGGGTTCTTCCTGATTTGTTACCCAAACTTCCTCTTACCATCTCTAATTCGATTGTAGTCCTCGCCATCCCTTTTGGTTATCGTAGCCCTATCCACAACGTCACTATACGATGTAAACTTTATGATGGAAATTCGACTACGAATACTCAACCTTAACCCACGTTCAAACTTTTTGTCTTTTAGAACATCAGTTATCATACCATAAGTTTCAAAACGTGATAACCCAGTAAACCTTGCCTCGTATTGACAAATCGTCATACTCCCTTACACTAGACTGCCATTTCATCTTTCATCGTTTTAGGGAAATATTTCTCATAAAAGATCATTAAGAAGTCATTCCAACCTATATAAGTATTCCTCTCCTTTGTGTATTCTCTTAGTCATTCTCCACCAATGTTTGACTTCACCCTCTAACATAAACATTGCAAATGAAACCCTTTGATCATTGGTACACTTAAGAACATCGAGCATGTTTTCCATCTGCATCACCCAACTTTTTGCTTCAGTGGGGTTAGGAGTACCTTGAAAAGAATGAAGATTCAACTTATTAAAATGGTCAATAGTACAACTAGTTAGTTCAAGATTCCTTAGTGCTCCATTATTCACCTGATGATCCACAATCATTGCCAGACTCTCAATCGCCTTTTAAATACCTTCCAGTCCTTCCAAATTCGAATCATTAGTTCCTGCAATTGATCTTGTCTTGGTCAGTTTCTACAGTCATAGAAAATCGTAAGATGTATTATACTATATCAAGATTGAAAATTAGAAGAACAATTATATATAAATAATTATATGTAGACTATAAGACATATGGAAGGTTATCACATAAGTCGGATATTTAATCCTATCTCATATGTATGGAAACTTAGAATCTATAACGTTCAAAACTTATGTCCAGTAGTCTATGGGTTCATTACCTATGCTCTGATACCACCTCTATCATGACCACGACCCACGTTAGTAGTAGGGAATGAGTGTCTTGACATGCCACCAAGGAAACATATATTCTAACTTAAATTTCTTCCTTAAATAAGTGCAACAGAAATACAATCACATGGTTATGAATCGTAAAATACTGAAAGTAAAGGGATTATGTCATCAGAGCTTTCTAAAGGAAGCTTCATTTATATAAAAGTAACGATGAATTACAACTTAAGACAAACTTTAAAAACTTATTACAAGAGAGCCACACATGCTTTAAATGATAAAACAAACATAATAACAAAAAGAGATCTAAAAGCTAAATATTCAACATAGTCCTTGTATGTTATCTCCATAAATCTAATTTTTCCCTGAAAAATGGTTATTTATACAACATCAGCTAAAGGCCGAATGAGATTCAATCTCCATACATTCCAGTGTTTTTCCTTAACATTGATACACATTCAATTTAGAACAGAAGGCATGCATATAGAGATAGGAATTTGCATAAATATATATATATATATATATATATATATATATATATATATATATATATAAAGTAATTGAGAGTAAATATTTTTGAAATAAAGAGTTCAGAACAGAACATATAAAATAATTGAGCAATATGTCAATTATTCAATTTTATTTTTATGGCCATGTATGGTCTAATACCCAGATAAACATATAGTGTAACCAATTTTTCCACCCAATAATAACACATTCAGAAAATCATGATCTCTGAAACAACATCTCATTTAGGTCACACCAGTGATAAACCAGCTAGGAAGGTACCACCCAAATATTTCCACCTGGTAGTCAAGGCCAACATAGTAAGAGGGTTTCCATAGGTCGAACCAATAGTTTTAGAATACAAATCAGATTTATCTATCGACAGATATACACATATAACAAAATATAGAATGATCAGTATCAAATTTATTTTGAGGATAAAACATTTCACAAAATGGATATAGTTTGCATAATATCATATAATATAAATACGCAAGGAATGTCACAAAGTACTCACCTTGAACATAAGTTCAAAGTTACAGATATCGAGTCTTGGATCACTCGTTAATTCTTAAGACGAAACTTTTTCTTAAATTTTGTAGTGGGGGCTTGAAGGTAATCCTAAGATTAGAGATAATCCCCCGATTAACAACAGTGTTCGGGATTAAGGCAGCCAGACAACTCAGCGAGGCATATCAGTGTGGCATCTCAACGTGGCAACTCAATAAGGCAGCTCAGCGTTGAAGCTCAGTGTTTGGGATTAAGGCAGTGAGGCAGCTCAGCGTGGCAGCTCAATATTTAGGATTAAGGCAGCGAGGCAGCCCAGCGAGGCAACTTAGCATGGCATCTCATACTTTAGCATGTTGTGTTACTTAGTCACATTGTATCTCTGTTTATGTTGACTGTGGACTATAACGGTTGTATGATGTAACGAGTATAATGATTTTTAGTGCGAGGTCGAATGGTACTCGCGAGAGACCATGCTTGGTAGGGCCTGGGAGAGCTTTCATGCTCTATCGAATGACCTTGATGTGGGAACTTTAGCGGAACTTGATTTTGAGGATTGAGAAGTGAGGCACCTTTGGGGCTCATCCTGACCATCTTAGATACTCCTGGTAAAACACCAAAAGACCCTGACCCTGGAACCCCGGGCGGAGCAACCTCGAGTTCCATCGGGCATTGAGTTTTGAACCAAACAACCCTCTACTTAATGTCACATCTACTGTAGGTGATGTCACTATCCAGCTAGACAACGTGGACCACCGTGGTATTTGGGACTGTCAAACAGCTGGTGAGCCACCTCTGTGACGATAACCACCTGACACACAGTGGTCAGGCAAAAGGCATGTCTTGGCATTTAATGTTTATGACGTGGAACTAACTAGTGCATCAGGCATTTAATGTTTGTGACATAAAGTATGAGGGATGTCTTTCACATGTATTAATGACTGAGTTGCATCGGGAGTGGTGTGGGGGGGCTATTTAAGGACCCCAACCACCTGGGGAGAGGAGGTTCTTTTTGAGAGTTCAGAAGTTATTACTAGAGAGAATATACATCAGAGAGAGATTTATTATGATTCGGAGAGTTTACTCACCCATAATTGTCATTTATTATGGAGCTTTAATACTTAATAGAGACCATTGAGGGTGGTGATGATGTTTGGCTGCCTGCCAAGGTGTATCTAGGGTGCTAATTTTCTCTCTCCCTATAATCAAAGTTGCTTCTAAGTTCATTATTACCTTCTGAGTTATACACGAGAGATTTGTGAGTACAAACTAAGTCCATCTTCACTAAGTTGTGTTAGCGTGTCTTGTAGTTAAGTGATGGAGTGATTAGTTAACTTATCATTACTATACTCAAAAAGGGGTTACTCCTCATCTAATCTACACTACCCTCTTACATTTGGTGACTCTGAATGGGAGGCATTCTTCTAATCAAGGAGTATGGCACAGGATAACGTTAATCGAAGGCTTAACTTTAATGACATTCAACACAATGAAGAATAGGCAGCAAGAGAGCTTAAGGCTTCAAAGGATGGAGCCCCTCGACTAGAGGTACCTGTAGTCTAAACGGCGATAGGTGTCCCATCGATTGCACAAGCTTCTACGAGCACTGGGTTAGGACCAACCCAAGTGGCACTCCTCATGAATAAATTTTATGAGTTTTAGCAAACTCCCGTAGCTTCAAAGGTGTTGGGAGGAATTGAAGCCAACTCCCTTGTGACACCAGGGGCAGCCCCAACGGCCCCACCAAGTGCAGTCATAACGGGAACGGTCCCAACAAGTATCCCCTCTGTTGTAAATCCAATGGTGGGAACCCCAGGAATATCAATGTCTCCAATTATGATGATTTCGCTAGCTACAACGGGCACTCAGCCTATGGTCCCATTGATTGTCGCTTCAACGGCATCACCAATGGAATATATGAGGAAAGACATGCAGAATGAGATGCTGAAATTCATACAAGCCTCCTCAAAATTTGTGGGCGAGGTAGCTTCATTCTATGATGACTTTCGGACGCCTTACCCTCAAGAATACAATGATGATCCCTACCCAAAAGATTATATTCCCCCTATCTTTCAAAAAATACATAGGAAAGGGTGGAAACCCGATGTAACATATTAAACGCTTCGTTGAGCACTTGGGGGTGCATTGCAATAATAAGAAACTCAGGTTAAGGGAATTTTCTAAATACTCAATCGATAATGCATATACTTGGTATTCTCACTTAGCTCCCAAGAGTGTTTCCACAAGGGAGGAGATGCACATTTTGTTCGTCCAGAAGTTCTTTCTAGCAAAAGACGAGTTTATTTTAACCCAACTGGGGAGGGAGAAGCAACGACACGGGGAAGAAGTAGTGTCTCACATTCGAAGGTTCAAATAAAGGTCCCTCGATGTGAGGGAGGAGGCCAAAGAGTCCAAAAAACTGAAGATCTGTGCGGAGGGACTACTTCCTGAGTACATCTGCCATCTTATTAACGAGACGCGTGAGGTGACTTTTGTGGTATTCCTAAAAGCAGCAAGGAATATCTCATTGGTTATACGACCAAACCCAATGGTGGCTCCCATGATGTTAAGGTAGCCGATACAACCTGTGGGAGGGAGGTCTCAACCCCCACGAGTAGGATATACTGAAGGAGTAGATGAGGGAAAAGTAGCAAAGAAGGACAATAAGAGGAAGTTTGGAAGAGAGAGGAAAGACCCACCACCGTTGCCTTGTATAGTAGAAGAGGCCGCCATATGTTACAATGCAATGGTTCAAGAAGGAACAATGAATGAACCAAAGGGCATCCCCGTTAGGGAACCAGATGCTGTAACTAGGGCGGATTCCCAATATTGCCCGATTCATCAAAAGATCCAACATCCAACGGAGAGGTATTTCACGCTAAGAAGAATCATTGACAAATATGTAAATGTGGGAACATTACAAATCCCTCCATAAAATGTTAATAGCAACCCACTCCCAGTTCATGGAGCCAATTTAGTGATGGCCTATGATGAGGAGGCAGAGAGAGAGAAGAAAGGGAGCTAACAACGAAACAGGAGGAGTTTGAAGAAGCTTTGGAAGATTGTACTAATGGAATGTCTAAGATAGTCTTAGATTGTAATGAAGCAAGTGCTAAAGATGTGAAGGACGTATGTAGCGTTGAAGGTGAGGAATCAAACCAAGCCATAGAATACTGTACAATAGCAAAATCCCCATAGTTTGCCTAGTTCTTCGACCAGGTAGTGATACCAAGGGAGAGTAGATTGAAGATAACTTGGGAAATCCTTGATATTGTGAGGAAGAATGCAGTACCTTTGCTGAGGTGGAAAGGACCCATGAACAGGTTGGTAAAGAGGTTTCTATCAGAGATAACTTTTAGCAACACGGATAGGGCCATGATATTCCCTCATAATAGGCCGTTGTATGTGAATGCCATCATCAATGGGGTTAGCTTTTCAAGGGCTCTTATGGATGGGGGAGCTTCCATCAATATCATGCTAATCAACTCTTTACATGAAACTAATATTCTAGAGGAAAGATTGGTGCTCACGCCTTTGGTGATTTTAGGTTATGACAACCAGTCTTTCAAGTCCATTGGGTATGTGAACGTTGGGATTGTGATGGGAAATATGAGTTCCCACATCAAATTCAACGTAATAGAGAGTGAAACTTCCTACCATCTTTCGATAGGAAGGGTGTGTATACACAACCAAGGGCTAGTTCCTTCAACATATCACTAATGCGCTAAGGTGAATATCAAGGGGGCAGAGGTGATCATTAGAGCTGCGAAGAGGCCTTTCGCTATCGAAAAAGCTCACTTGGTATATGTAGCCTTGTACATTGAACTAGAGGAGGACATAAGAGTCCTAATGAGAATAATGGAGGGATCCTGGGTTCCCTTGATTAGAGAAATGATGGGGCCCTTAAATGAATAAAACAACAAAGTTATAAACAGCAAAGGATTGATGATAGAAGAAGCCCACGAGGTGGTCCCTCGTCCCCAAAACATCTCGAAGAAGATCAAATACAGGATGAGACCTAGAGTGGACCCAATGGAGTATGAGGTCCAACAACAAAGTGTGCTGAGCCAATTTTCAGGAGGAAGAGTGGCTGAGGATTCTAGAGAGAAGAAGAGGAAGGCATTGGCGACTACCAACAGACAGTGCAAAAAGCTGATTATCAAAGAAGGAAAAGTGGTGTATCATTTATAATGGTGTGAACAGGCAATTGAAGAATTTGATAAGGAGACTAACCCGATATATGAGTGTTTTTGGTGGATCAAAGGGGGCAATACATGGTGATAGATAACTCCAACATACAAGAGTTCATAAAAAATATTGTTGAAGAACCAGATTACATGGCAGATCAATAAAAGCCACATACACAAGAGTTAGAACAGTTGAACCTGACGAAAGAATAAGAGTATCCAAGGCCCATATTCATCTCGAATCATCTCAGTAAGGAGAAGTGAGAGGCTTTGTTTAAGTTGATTCAGGACTTCATAGACATTTTTGTGTGGAAATACACAGAGATGGAAGGTATGGATGAGGAAGTAAGATGCCACAAGTTAAACGTGATGCCTTCAGCCATTCCAGTGAAATAAGAAATAAGAACGTATAAGCTTGAGCTAGACTTGAAGATCAAGGAAGAGGTCCAACGCTTACTAATGACAAGGTTCATCAAACCGATACAGCACCCACTCTGTCTGTCTAACATTATTCCAATGGGTAAGAAAGAAAAAAAAAATAAGGATCTGTGTGGATTTTAGATACTTGAATATGGCTTACCCCAAGGATGAGTTACGTCTACCCTCAATCGATAGCCTGATAGATGTAACGGCTGGTCATGAGATGTACAGCTTTATGGATGGGTATGCAGGGTATAACCAGATCAAGATGGACCCTACGAATGCAGAGAAAATGTCGTTTAGAACCTCATTGGGCAACTTCATGTACAAAGTAATGCCGTTTGGACACAAGAATGTTGGGGTTACTTATCAAAGAACAATGATGGCCGTTTTCCATAACTTTTTTCACAAGGTTGTGGAATTTTATGTGGATGATTTGGTCATCTAATCGGGGAAGGAGGAGTCCCATCTAAGCGATATGAGGAAGGTGTTTGCTTGTTAAAAAAAGTATAAACTGGAGATAAACCCACTAAAATGCATCTTTGGAGTAACTTATGGAAAGTTTTTAGTTTTTTTGGTTGATCGGCAAGGAGTACAAATGGACCAATACAAACAGCGAGTGATCTTGGAGATGCCCAATCCATGAACGGCGAAGGAGCTGAAGAGTTTCCACGGTAAAGTTTCTTACCTTAGGATATTTGTGCCTGGATTGGCCGAAATGATACACCTATTGATGCATCTTTTGAGAAAGAACACAAGATTGAAGTGGGAAGGAATTCACCAGGAGTCTCTCACTGGGCTGAAAAATCTACCCGTTTTACCACAGATCATGGTTCCCCCAAAGGTAGGAATATTGTTGCAGCTATACCTCACATCCACCACGAGGTCCATTGGAGATCTATTGGCACAAGAGATTGATGGGCTAGAATAGTCACTCCACTACCTCAGCAGAATCATACATGGGCCAGAGGTCGGGTATAGTAGCTTGGAAGGGGATTATTTAGCCCTAGTTCTTGTAGCACAAAAACTTAGACATTATATTCTATCTTTTACAATCCATATTTTAATGAGATGTGATCCCATTAAGTTTTTTTTGGTAAAACCATATTAATTGGAAGGGAAGCTAGGTGGTTCCTCATCCTCTCAGAATATGACTTGAAGTGTGCGATTCCTCGTGCATTCAAGATCCAGGCATATGCTGACCTATTGGCAATCTTCCCCTCTGGGACGTTTGAGCCACCTAAAGAAAGTAATCCAGGAGATGACTTACATGACAATTACTTAGATACAAGTGACGAAGAATGGACGATGAAGTTTTATGGATCTTTGGAAGAAAAGAAAGGAGAGGCAAGGATTATTCTTTCAAAAGGAATAGAAGAGATTTGTCTTTCCTACAAATTAGATTTCTCTTGTTCCAACAATGAAGCAAAGTATGAAGCGTTAGTGCTGGAGTTGTTGGAGGCCATTCCTATATGTTACATTGGTGTCGTGCAAGGTGTTTGTGCCTCTTACGGGATCGTTTGGGCATTGTTTTGGATTTTCACACTCTAAAGTCATGTTTTAAGCCTAAGTCTAGATTTTTGAAAATTATCCTTGTATACTTAACCCAAGAGTCCAGTGGTTACAAGGTAAGTCCCTATTTGTTACATTGGTCCCATGGGAGGTGTTTGTGCATCTTACGGGCTTTTTGGAGTTATTTTGGATTTTCAAACTCTAATGGCATTTTTTAAGACTATGTCTAGATTTTTGCAAATTATCATCATATTTTCTTAAACCGGGAGTCACGTGACTACGCGGTTAGTTCCTACGTGTTACATTTGTCCCGTGTAAAGTGCTCGTGCATCTTAAGGGCCCATTTAGGGACTGTTTTACATTTTCCCCCGCTAACGGCATATTTTTAAGCCTAAGTTTATATTTTTGCAAATTATCATCCTATTCTTAAACTGAGAGTCTCGTGAGTATGCGTTAAGTTCTTACGTGTTACATTGATCTCGTGTGAGATGTTCGTGCCTCTTACGGGGTCGTTTGGCTACTATTTTCAACTTTGACACTCTAACGGAATGTTTTAAGCCTAAGTCTAAATTTTTGGAAATTATCGTCATATTCTCAAATCGAAAGTCCTGTGACTAAGTGATAAGTCCGTACGTGTTACGTTTGTCTCGTGGGAAGTGTTCGTACCTCCTACGTGGTCGTTTAGGGGCTGTTTTGGGTTTTCACCCGCTAACGACATTTTTTTAAGCATAAGTCTAGATTTTTATAAATTATAGTCATATTCTCAAACCGATAGTCTCGTGACTACGTGATAAGTTCCTACATGTTACATGGATATCCTGTTAGGTGTTCGTGTCTATTATGGGGCCGTCTGGGCATTGTTTTTAATTTTGACCCTCTAACGGCATGTTTTAAGCCTAAGTCTAGATTTTTGGAAATTATCATCGTATTCTCAAATCGAAAGTCCCTTCACTGCACGGTAAGTCCCTACGTGTTACGTCTGTCCCGTGGGAGGTGTTCGTGCCTCCTATGAGGCCATTTAGGGGCTGTTTTGGGTTTTCACCTGCTGACGGTATATTTTTAAGCCTAAGTCTAGATTTTTGCAAATTATCATTGTGTTCTCAAATCGAGAGTCTCGTGACTACCGATAAGTTCCCACATGTTACATTGGTCTCGTGTGAGGTGTCCGTGCTTCTTACGAGATCGTTTGGGTATTATTTTTGGTTTTCACCCTCTAACGGCATGTTTAAACGTAAGTCTAGATTTATGGAAATTATCATCTCATCCTCAAATCGGGAGTCTCGTGAATCCACTGTAAGTTACTACGTATTACATTGGTCTCGTGTGATGTGTTCATTCCTCTTACGGGATCGTTTGGTCGTTATTTTTTATTTACACCCTCTAAAGTCATGTTTTAATCCTAAGTCTAGATTTTGTAAATTATCCTCGTATTGTCAACCCGTGAGTCTAGTGGTTACACAGTAAGTTCTTACTTGTTACGTTGGTCCCGTGGGAGGTGTTCGTGCATCATACGGGGCCGTTTGGAGTTGTTTTGGATTTTCACCCTCTAATGGCATATTTTTAAGACTAAGTCTAGATTTTTGCAAATTATCATCGTATTTTCTTAAACCGGGAGTCACGTGACTATGCGATCAGTTCCTACGTGTTACGTTGGTCCCGTGTGAAGTGTTCGTGCATCGTATGGAGCCGTTTAGGGGCTGTTTTGGATTTTTCCCCGCTACCGGCATATTTTCAAGCCTAAGTTTAGATTTTTGAAAATTATCGTCGGCTTCTCGAACCGAGAGTCTCGTGACTACACATTAAGTTCTTACGTGTTACATTGGTCTCGTGTGAGGTGTTCGTGCCTTTTACGGGGCCGTTTGGGTATTGTTTTGAATTTTAACCCTCTAACAGCATGTTTTAAGCCTAAGTCTAAATTTAAGGAAATTATTATAATATTCTCACACCGAAAGTCCCGTGACTACGTGGTATGTCCCAATGTCTTACGTTTGTCTCGTGGGAGGTGTTAGTGCCTCATACGGGGCCGTTTAGGGGCTGTGTTGGGTTTTCACCCGCTAATGGCATATTTTTAGGCCTAAGTCTAGATTTTTGCAAATTATCACTGTATTCTCAAACCGAGAGTCTCGTGACCATGTGGTAAGTTCCTACATGTTACATTGATCTCCTATGAGGTGTTCGTGCCTGTTACGGGGCCGTCTGCGCATTGTTTTGAATTTTGACCCTTTAACGGCATATTTTAAACCTAAGTCTAGATTTTTTAAAATTATCATCGTATTCTCAAACCGAAAGTCCCGTGACTATGCGGTAAGTCCCTACGTGTTACATTTGTCCCGTGGGAGGTGTCCGTACCTCATACGAGGTCGTTTAGGTGCTGTTTTGGGTTTTCACCGGCTAACGGTATATTTCTAAGCCTAAGTCTATATTTTTGCAACTTATCATTGTGTTCTCAAACCAAGGGTCTCATGACTACGCGATAAGTTCCTACATGTTACATTGGTCTGGTGTGAGGTGTTTGTACCTCTTACGGGGCCGTTTCGAGATTGTTTTGGGTTTTCACCCTCTAACGACAAGTTTTAAGTGTAAGTCTAGATTTATGCAAATTATCATCTCATCCTCAAACCGGGAGTCTCGTGACACCGCTGAAAGTTCCTACGTGTTACATTGGTCTCATGCGAGGTGTCCGTTCCTCTTACGGGATCGTTTGGGAGTTGTTTCGAATTTTCACCCTCTAAAGTCATGTTTTAATCCTAAGTCTGGATTTTGTAAATTATCCATGTATTCTCAACCCAAGAGTCCAGTGGTTACAAGGTAAGTTCCTACTTGTTACGCTAGTTCCGTGGGAGGTGTTCGTGCATCATACGGGGCCGTTTGGAGTCATTTTGGATTTTCACCCTCTAATGGCATATTTTTAATCCTAATCTAGATTGTTGCAAATTATCATCGTCTTTTCTTAAACTGGGAGTCACGTGATTACGCAGTCAGTTCTTACATCTTACATTGGTCCCATGTGAAGTGCTCGTGCATCTTACGGGGCCGTTTAGGGGCTGTTTTGGATTTTCCCCCGCTAACAGCATATTTTTAAGCCTAAGTCTTGATTTTTGCAAATTATCATCGTCTTCTCAAACCAAGAGTTTCATGACTACATATTAAGTTATTACGTGTTACATTGATCTCGTGTGAGGTGTTCGTGCCTCTTACGGGGCCGTTTTGGTATTGTTTTGAATTTTAACCCTCTAACGGCATGTTTTAAGCCTAAGTCTGAAATTTTGGAAATTATCATCGTATTCTCAAACCGAAAGTCCTGTGACTACGTGGTAAGTCCCTACGACTTACGTTTGTCCCGTAGGGGATGTCCGTGCCTCATTCGGGGTCGTTTAGGGGTTGTTTTGGGTTTTCACCCACTAACAGCATATTTTTTTGCCTAAGTCTAGATTTTTGAAAACTATCATAGTATTCACAAACCGAGAGTCTCATGACCACGCGGTAAGTCCAACATGTTACATTGATCTCCTGTGAGGTGTTCGTGCCTGTTACGGGGCCGTCTATGCATTGTTTTGAATTTTGACCCCTTAACGACATGTTTTAACCCTAAGTCTAGATTTTGGGAAATTATCGTCGTATTCTCTAACCAAAAGTCCCGTGACTACGCGGTAAGTCCCTACATGTTATGTTTGTCCCGTGGGAGGTGTCCATACCTCCTACCAGGCCATTTAGGGGCTGTTATGGGTTTTCACCCGCTAACGACATATTTTTCAGCCTAAGTCTAGATTTTTGCAAATTATTGTCGTGTTATCAAATCGAGAGTCTCGTGACTACGCGGTAAGTTCCTACATATTACATTGGTCTCGTGTGAGGTGTTCGTGCCTCTTACGGGATCGTTTGGGTATTGTTTTAGGTTTTCACCCTCTAACGACATGTTTTAAGCATAAGTCTAGATTTATGAAAATTATCATCTCATCCTCAAACTAAGGGTCCCGTGACACCGCTATAAGTTCCCACATGTTACATTGGTCTCGTTCGAGGTGTTCTTGCCTCTTACGGAATCATTTGGGCGTCACTTTGGATTTTCACCCTTTAAAATCATGTTTTAATCCTAAGTCTAGATTTTGCAAATTATCCTCGTATTCTTAAATCGAGAGTCCAGTGGTTACAAGGTAAGTTCCTACTTCTTACGTTGGTCCCGTGAGAGGTGTTTGTGCATCTTACGGGGCCTTTTGGAGTTTTTTTGGATTTTCACCCTCTAATCGCATGTTTTTAAGCCTAAATCTAGATTTTTGCAAATTATCATCGTATTCCCAAACCGAAAGTGTCGTGACTACATGGTAAGTCTCTACGTGTTACGTTTGTCTCGTGGGAGGTGTTTGTGCCTCCTACGGGGCCGTTTAGGGGCTGTTTTGGGTTTTCACTGGCTAAAAGCATATTTTTAAGCCTAAGTCTAGATTTTTGCAAACTATCATTGTAATCTCAAATCGATAATCTCGTGACTATGCGGTAAGTCTCTACGTGTTACATTGGTCTCGTGTGAAGTGTATGTGCCTGTTACGGGGCCGTTGTGACACCCCGCCTAATAAAATACCAGGTGATCAGTCCTACACCAAATTAAAACAAGAATCCCAGTTGGTTCATCCTTAGCACCATTGTCGAAAATTTTTTAAAACATACTAACCACCTAGTATTCCAAAAGCAGGTACCAAATTTTAACTTTTTAATTAAACAAAACAGTACATGCGGAAATAGATATAAACCATTCACACAACTGAATAACACTCAATTGAATAACTAATTACACAACTTGCCGAATAAACCACCGGCCACCAAAGTGAAATAATCCAATACAAATATCCAACACTGGAATAAAACAAATCTGAAAACAGAACTGAAAGTCTGGGCGACATGCCCTAAATTAACTGAAATTGATAAATGATTCCTACTCTAGGAATAAATGAATGATGCGTCTAATCCAAACTCCTGCTAACATCCACATATGCCGCAGCTCCGTGTCCCTGGAATCGAATATAAATTCTGGCGTCCCTGTGGCTAAACACCTTAAAGGTTTTGAAAATAGTTTTATAGCAAGGGTTAGAACCCAAAATATTTTGAAAATATTTAGCAAGTGAATTAACTGCAGTAATATAGAATGCATGAATGCGCTTCATATTTAAGTTAGTGTCGCACTCCCTTGTGGACATTCTCACCCCTCCATTATTGTGCACACCTACCGGTTACCTTAACCCCACCTAGTTGTACTACCCCGTCCAACTAGTCCTGGTATAACCTTCCCTTGCCATACTACTCTAACCCGAGTATAATGATTCTTGAATTATAAGTTATCTCACAATTAACTTAATTAATTCCTATTAAATAGTAGCATATAACCGTGTCTCAAGTTATATAAAGTAAATACATCACACATTGTATTATTACCCGCATATAATATTGAATACCATTATATACGTACCTTTATTAAAACATCCACATATATAACATATGTATATCCATCCCTCCGAGTATACCCTCGCCGGATAATTCCCTCTAAAGTGCTATCTCATTAGGTGTGTTCACAAAACCTAGTTCCCCAAGTTGGAATCACTCACCAACTTGGCCCAAACTATAAACGTAGTGGAGGCGATCATATTCCTTCCCTCAAAGTGAGATAAATCCCTCACCCATATATCGGACGCTATGACGTGGGGATATACTCGCCCTACTCCTCAAGCTGGGGGATTCACCCATATCGCGCAACCTCCCTTGATAGCACTAGAGTATATAAATTGAATAAATATCTAGTCACTGATATTTAATATCACACACAATATATACACGTATATATATACTATCACTACACCGTATATATATATAATATAAACCCCGGCTTTACCGTGTACTCAAAATCTCGTTCACTAGCCTGAAATTTCCTCAGTCTGTGGCCCGACTCAGCATAATTAATTTTCTCACTTAATAATTTATCATCTTCATGTCTATGGTCCGACTCTAATATAATTAATTCACACTTAAATTAATATAATACTTTCCCCGAGTCTATGGTCCGACTCTAATTAAATTAATTAACACACCCATTAATTTAATACCTCCCCGAGTCTATCATCCGACTCTAATTAAATTAATTAACACACCTATTAATTTAATACCTCCTCGAGTCTATCGTCCGACTCTAATTAAATTAATTAACACAATTATTAATTTAATACCTCCCCGAGTCTACAATCCGACTCTAATTAAATTAATTATTACACCCATTAATTTAATACCTACCTGAGTCTACAATCCGACTCTAATTAAATTAATTATTACACCCATTAATTTAATACCTACACGAGTCTACAATCTGACTCTAATTAAATTAATTATTACACCCATTAATTTAATACCTACTCGAGTCTACAATCCGACGCTAATTAAATTAATTATTACACCCATTAATTTAATACCTACCCGAGTCTACAATCCGACTCTAATTAAATTAATTATTACACCCATTAATTTAATACCTACCCGAGTCTACAATCCGACTCTAATTAAATTAATTAACACCTCAATTAATTTGATACCTCCCCGAGTCTACAATCCGACTCTAATTAAATTAATTAACACCTCAATTAATTTGATTACTTGGCATCGCCCAACCATCCTACCCGGACTCGCTCACTTGGCCCATAACTTAATATTTCCCGAGTCTATGTTCCGACTCTAAATTAATTACTCTCTCAATAATTAATTTAATACTTTAATGTCACTTAACCAACATACCCGAACTGTGGTCCATTTTTACATCTTAAAATTCCATTCCCACATATTCTCCCACAATGTGTCACACATTCGTTTCCATAAATTCTCCAATTATATTTACTTATAATTACCAACATACCCGGAATCGCCCACTTGGTCCATAATTA
The DNA here is from genome assembly GCA_949130495.1 of Sambucus nigra. NCBI lineage: Eukaryota > Viridiplantae > Streptophyta > Magnoliopsida > Dipsacales > Adoxaceae > Sambucus > Sambucus nigra. Next base: position 458,045,569 of record OX422210.1, on the reverse strand, counting down.
AATATTTCACCTAAATTTCTTTAATAATGTAGTGTCACCCAACTACAATACCCGAATATTATTCCTCGGCCCAATATCAATACTTATGAATTATTTCCCCAAATTCGATCATCTCGTGATATACCATTCACACCCTCCTAAACCCAATTATGTCACCCTATAATTGTTAAGGAATTATGTGCCACATATGAATTTATCACTAAATAAAAGTAAGGGATTAAATCTTTAATAAAATCCTCTTTACATAAAAACTGGCCGAATTGCCAAGTTTCTGGGACCGTCAATCGATCAATTCCCCTGGGTCGATCTATCGAGCAGGTGTTTGTCTTCCCCGGCTTGCTGTTTCAGCCATTAACGAACCCTTAAGCTTTTGGTTTCTTCCCAAACCTTTACCCAAATCACTGTAACACCCCGCTTAAAATAATAACGGGTGGCCAGCCCTATACAACATTAAATTAGGAGTTTCAGATGGTCTAGTCTCAACATCAACTGCCGGTACAATATAATATAGGATTAACTACCCGATATCATAAAAGCGAGATGTTAGAATAATTTAAAACATGCAACAACTAACAAACCAACACCATAAACTACAGATAAATAAGAGAAAGATGCAAGAAGAACTATAAGAAATGAAATGCTAAAATAAAATGAAATAAATAACTACGACTGAATATACTACAAAGAAGTAAGCCCGAATAAGCTGTCGGGTCACAACCAATACAATGACTGAAATGGAATGAATATAAACATGTATATAAATATCCCTTAGGTACAAACCCGATATACAACAATGAATCCTACCTAGAATATTTAAAAGTAGGAGGCGACTACCAGATACATCCCGCAACAGTCCGCACCTGTCACGGCTCCCAGGACTCTGGATAGAAAGTCATCCGGCGTCCATGCGGTATGACACTTGTAGTATTATATATATATACGAGCAGGAGAGAAAAGTAAACGGGTCAGAGCCCGAGTTGTGAAAATATTTAGCAAGTGTGTTAACCGTGCATAATAAATATCGGTGCACATATTTCATAATTAAAATGGAATCACACTCTCGTGCTATCCCAACTCACCTCTCATCTAAAGGCGCGCACCTATTCGCGTCCTCAAGTTTTATCAGTTAAATTACCCTAATTTATTAGGACCACCTAACTTATCATAGGCCTAGCCTATACCCACGAGATCTACCTTCCTATCATAATCCAAGAATCCACCCCCTTTTTAAACCACATATAAGTATTTATTTTGAATCATAAGTGCCTTATTAGGCTTAGTGGATTCCAGTTTATACTTTAACCATTTTAGTTTAATAAGTTACCCAATATGCATTTGGGTAGAACATATGATTTAAATTTCTAATTAATAAGCATGCAAAATTATTATTGACACAACTTCCCCTCCAATTTCAACGTTGCGCTGCGTTTCGTGCGTGGGGTGTCTCGCAAAGCGAAATCCAAACAAGGAACCACCCCGTTACACTACTCTTTGTCAACGTCGATCCTGGAGATCCATTATGACACACATAAATATCGACAGAACTTCTCTCTACTCTCAACAATGTACTACATTTCGTGCGTGGGGTGTCTCGCAAAGCGAAATCCAAACAAGGAACCACCCCGTTACACTACTCTTTGACAATGTCGATCATAGAGGTCCATAATGCCGTACATATCATATAATACTACTATTACTACTACTAATACAATTACTACTACTACTACTACTAAATTTTAGACTACAATATGAAAACATCTACAATCTCCAATAATATACTTGGAATGATGTAACCGAGATGTTCCTTAAATGCGATACATCAATCCCCCAATCATCTAGTACATCATAATCATCCAAGATGTACTCCACAACGATACCATATCCTTTTTATCTATAGGATATATAAATATATATATATATATATATATAGGCATTTCATTCTAACCATATATATATACACACAATCATCCAATCCCATGACCATGTATACATACCATATATGATGTACAAAGGCCATGCACAAATAAATACCCGACTATATATAACGCCGATAAACTGCATCAATGCTATCATCTTCCCAGTGCCCGGATCACGTAGCAATACTGGGGCCACCATGGTGGGACTAAACGACACCCATCTCGTGGTAAACTCACGCACACGACGTCCCAGGAAGCGGTCATAGCTCCAAATCGAAAATGAGACGAAACATACCCATCACGTCTCATCCCAAAAATATAAAAATGTATATCACATAATAACACACGGGCCGACTATGACCTGGGGAATATCTACACCCGGATTTTCTAGCTAGGATGATCACCCTCTACGCGCGCAACTTCCCAATGATAGCATGAGCGGGGTATGCTTAACCAAATAAGTATATATATCATTCACATGCATAATATATACATCCATATGATCCAATCATATGATCAAATATTAAACCATCATATAAGGTTTAAATGTCCATACCATGTATGACCATAACATAAATATATCCATATATTCATATCTATATAGATATATACACATATATTCACATATCATTATATACAACTAATTCTCGTTCATAAGTATGAGATATATAAACTCGGCTATAAGTATACATAATCCTCGATATACAAGCCGTCACCACAAGTTCCTTCCTTTAAATTTTAACTCGATATGTGAATATAATCTCTCACTTGAAACATATTCAATCACTTTTCCTATGATGAATAGTCTCCCAAAAATTGTATGTATATATATATATATACTTATATATACCACATTAAGGTTATCAACCAAAATTTGGTGTAGGAAACCATTACTATACATACCATATATATCCAAGAGCAAATCAACACCTCCAATACAAATTTTGACTAAAGGTGTACACCTAACCAAAAGTCTACAAACCTCAACTTATTCCACTTTGTTTCAAGTGTTGGAATCCCATGTGATTACATTCACCTAATTATGTGTAAACTATCCTAACTAGAATTATACAACCTCATATTCTAGTTGGTAGTACGATCCAATCGTTCCCAAATTTTGCCTAAGGTTCCATTGTTCTTGCGAACCCTTACTCCTATCGCATTACCAATTGTACCTTAATTTAAACATTTCTAAGGATTCGCGACCCCTCTCTCTCGTTAGTCCCCAATTATAACTTAATAGAATCCTATCGCTATAAGGATTCAATATGAATATCGGCCTATAATTTCCCAACATACCTTCTCAACTCTCCCTCTAGGAGCTCTAAACCCCTTATCGTCTCTATAATTTACTCTGGATTTATAATTAGGATTATAAACCCTAACGAGGTATCTCCAAAATCTCTATACACAACTCTAATACATACATGGACATATTTCTCCCCAATTATACCAAGGAGTCCCAAAATCATAATATGTAAGAAACCCCTTATGTGTCTTCCAAAAACATTCCTCTTACATCATAAGAGAAGACCACCAAATCAATAAACCCAACCAAAAAGGGTTTTAATTCACTAAAGAGAAAATTCCTCAAAATGCTCTGTTTCCGAATCGATTCGGCCTCTCCGAATCGATTCGGCCCAACAGCGAATCGATTCGGCCCATCCGAATCGATTCGATCCAAGGGACCTGAGATTCTGCAACCCTCCGAATCGATTCGCTAGGGGCGAATCGATTCGGTCCTAAAGACCTGAGGTTTCTGCAACATGGCAAATCGATTCAGTAGGGGCGAATCGATTCGGCCAGTTCAGAAAGCCACGAAAATGGTTGATTTTCTACAACCCAAAATTTCCAAAATTCGATTTATACCACTTCCAACCCTTAATCTTCAAGCCCAACATGTTTTTAGGCATCAAAACTCATCCTATATCTAATCTAATCCATTTATATCCTTTAAACCCAATTACAATCTTCAATCTCAAGATTTAAACCAAAATTTAGATTTTGATGTTTATACCCAAAAACCATTTCTTTAACCCACAAATTATGAAATGAAATACAAAAATAACTTATTTAGCAAGATTAAACACTTGCCTCGATTTTGTAGAGGTTGGATCGTCCTCGTTGTCGCGTTTGGGCCGGAAATCCCAAGCTTTTTCTCATCTCTCTCTTCTTTCCTTCTTCCTCTTTCTTTCTCTCTTTCTCTAATTGAGAGCTTAATCCGTAAGCCTTTAATTCCTTCAAAACATAAGTCCCAATTTAAATGTTAATACACACTTTAAATGACTCGTTTACACCAATTTGAGTCAAACTAACTTAAAAATATTCCGAAAATGTCCTCTATTTTTGGACTTAAATTCCCAAATTTTAGAATTCTCCGATTTAATTAAATTTTATTTTCCCAAAATTTAATTTCTCAGTCTTAAAAGTCTTGGGGTGTTACAATCTTCCCCCCTTACAGAAATTTCGCCCGCGAAATTTAAAATGTGCCTAGGACCTCAATCTCTTCTAGTCCTTACATCAACTCTCCGGATCACTATGTCGATCCTTTCTAGTTCTCACGTCGAACTATATAGATCCTTACTAATCCTTAAAATCAACTAGCTACCCAGGGCGCCCATACACCCCGTACCCGAGTTCAACTCGTAGAATTGAAAATCAAGCTCCATTAGCCTCAAATCGTAACATAACTATTACCAATATAATCTATAATAACATATTAAATATATAAAAGTTTGAAAATTCCCAACGGTTGAACTCTCCTCAATTCCTGACACTAGCTGCCTTCGTGTGGGGGAGGTCTCGCAAGCGAAATCCAAACAAGGAACCCTCCCAATACACTACTGTGTAGCTAGGTCGGGAATTGAGATTAGTTGAACCAGGGTTAAGGTTTTATAAAAAGATTTTCATATTTTAGATATTTCTCGAGGGCCTATACAATAATACAATATAAATCAATCCCGCGTCTTTTGACACGCCAAACAAACACCTTATGTTTAGGACATAAGGCCTCAACAAATACAACACTCTAACCAATACCTAGTTCTCAAAACTAGCATAACTATGAGCTAAATTGCCCACTCAAAATAGAGCTACCAAACTTGAACTTCTCAACTATAAAAATTCTTCCACTTCAACTCAACACCTTTCCATGAAATAAATTCTTCCCTCATAGGAACACCACAATTACACGACGTAACCCATCCATAAGACGAATAACCACTGCTTAACAAGCCTTAACATTCCGCACCTCTGGAATTCAATATTATAACTCTCGACGTTCCCGATATCGCACAAAGCATGACTTAAACCCAAAGAAAGGTATTCTACCATGTACTTCCATAATCTAATGGTTTCACCTCATCTAAGGATCTCTGTTCAAGACCCTCTACTTCTTCCAGGACGATCATTACTTCTAAACCTATTTCTCTGCAAGAGAAACATCTTTCCCAAAATCCTTCCTAACCATTTTGAAGGACAGTACTATTGCGACTACCGAAAACACCATCAGTCCCACTCAACGAAACTGAGTCTCCAATTTCTTACTCCCACTTCCCAGAAGGCAATACTCCCAATATTGGGATGACTCCACACGCCTCACGTCAGAAAAGTCACCAACACCAGGATTCCTAACAAAGGTGGCGGGTTTCTCCATCTAAGCCTCCCAAGGATTACACTATATTTCTCTCCTTAGAATTATTTTACTAAGTCCAAGGTTCGCCATTCGAGTAAATTTTCCTTTCTTACTCAACCGTCGATAAATCACCTCGAACCATTGCTAGAAATCTCCTCAATATCTCCTCTGGAATTGGGGAAAGCAAATACCGCCGATTAAAGCGGACCCAAAATATGTTATGGGTATTGCACTTCTAATTCTATCCTTTCCTAGACGATAAAATCTAGGCGACATCTGAAACGAAACAAGAACAACTGTTATCAGAACGTCAATCAAGTGAATATATTTCACAGAAGAAAACAACGCAGTGAACACAACATTCCTAACTGTAGGGCTTTATGTTAAGAACGTTAACGAAAGAATGCAGAAAACTCGCACAGATCCTAAGGACTCTAGAACCTGATGCTCTGATACCATCTATAACACCCCGCTTAAAATAATAACGGGTGGCCAGCCCTATACAACATTAAATCAGGAGTTTCAGATGGTCCAGTCTCAACATCAACTGCCGGTACAATATAATATAGGATTAACTACCCGATATCATAAAAGCGAGATGTTAGAATAATTTAAAACATGCAACAACTAACAAACCAACACCATAAACTACAAATAAATAAGAGAAAGATGCAAGAAGAACTATAAGAAATGAAATGCTAAAATAAAATGAAATAAATAACTACAACTGAATATACTACAAAGAAGTAAGCCCGAATAAGCTGTCGGGTCACAGCCAATACAATGACAGAAATGGAATGAATATAAACATGTATATAAATATCCCTTGGGTACAAACCCGATATAAAACAATGAATCCTACCTAGAATATTTAAAAGTAGGAGGCGACTACCAGATACATCCCGCAACAGTCCGCACCTGTCACGGCTCCCAGGACTCTGGATAGAAAGTCATCCGGCATCCATGCGGTAGGACACCTGTAGTATTATATATATATACGAGCAGGAGAGAAAAGTAAACGGGTCAGAGCCCGAGTTGTGAAAATATTTAGCAAGTGTGTTAACCGTGCATAATAAATATCGGTGCACATATTTCATAATTAAAATGGAATCGCACTCTCGTGGAATCCCAACTCACCTCTCATCTAAAGGCGCGCACCTATTCGCGTCCTCAAGTTTTATCAGTTAAATTACCCCAATTTATTAGGACCACCTAACTTATCATAGGCCTAGCCTATACCCACGAGATCTACCTTCCTATCATAACCCAAGAATCCACCCCATTTTTAAACCACAGATAAGTATTATTATTTTCAATCATAAGTGCCTTATTAGGCTTAGTGGATTCCGGTTTATACTTTAACCATTTTAGTTTAATAAGTTACCCAATATGCATTTGGGTAGAACATATGATTTAAATTTCTAATTAATAAGCATGCAAAATTATTATTAACACAACTTCCCCTCCAATTTCAACGTTGCGTTTCGTTTCGTGCGTGGGGTGTCTCGCAAAGAGAAATCCAAACAAGGAACCACCCCGTTACACTACTCTTTGTCAACGTCGATCCTGGAGATCCATTATGACACACATAAATATCGACAGAACTTCTCTCTACTCTCAACAATGTACTACATTTCGTGCGTGGGGTGTCTCGCAAAGCGAAATCCAAACAAGGAACCACCCCGTTACACTACTCTTTGACAATGTCGATCATAGAGGTCCATAATGCCGTACATATCATATAATACCACTATTACTACTACTAATACAATTACTACTACTACTACTAAATTTTAGACTACAATATGAAAACATCTACAATCTCCAATAATACACTTGGAATGATGTAACCGAGATGTTCCTTAAATGCGATACATCAATCCCCCAATCATCTAGTACATCATAATCATCCAAGATGTACTCCACAACGATACCATATCCTTTTTATCTATAGGATATATAAATATATATATATATATATATATAGGCATTTCATTCTAACCATATATATATACACACCATCATCCAATCCCATGACCATGTATACATACCATATATGATGTACAAAGGCCATGCACAAATAAATACCCGACTATATATAACGCCGATAAACTGCATCAATGCTATCATCTTCCCAGTGCCCTACTCACGTAGCAATACTGGGGCCACCATGGTGGGACTAAACGACACCCATCTCGTGGTAAACTCACGCACACGACGTCCCGGGAAGCCGTCATAGCTCCAAATCGAAAATGAGACGAAACATACCCATCACGTCTCATCCCAAAAATATAAAAATGTATATGACATAATGACACATGGGACGACTATGACCTGGGGAATATCTACACCCGGCTTTTCTAGCTAGGATGATCACCCTCTACGCGCTCAACTTCCCAATGATAGCATGAGCGGGGTATGCTTAACTAAATAAGTATATATATCATTCACATGCATAATATATATATATATCCATATGATCCAATCATATGATCAAATATTAAACCATCATATAAGGTTGAAATGTCCATACCATGTATGACCATAACATAAATATATCCATATATTCATATCTATATAGATATATATACATATATTCACATATCCTTATATACAACTAATTCTCGTTCATAAGTATGAGATATATAAACTCTGTTATAAGTATACATAATCCTCGATATACAAGCCATCACCACAAGTTCCTTCCTTTAAATTTTAACTCGATATGTGAATATAATCTCTCACTTGAAACATATTCAATCATTTTTCCTATGATGAATAGTCTCCCAAAAATCGTATGTATATATATATACTTATATATACCACATTAAGGTTATCACCCAAAATTTGGTGTAGGAAACCATTACTATACATACCATCTATATCCGAGAGCAAATCAACACCTCCAATACAAATTTTGACTAAAGGTATACACCTAACCAAAAGTCTACAAACCTCAACTTATTCCACTTTGTTTCAAGTGTTGCAATCCCATGTGATTACATCCACCTAATTATGTGTAAACTATCCTAACTAGAATTATACAACCTCATATTCTAGTTGGTAGTACGATCCAATCGTTCCCAAATTTTGCCTAAGGTTCCATTGTTCTTGTGAACCCTTACTCCTATCGCATTACCAATTGTTGCTTAATTTAAACATTTCTAAGGATTCGCGACCCCTCTCTCTCGTTAGTCCCAAATTATAACTTAATAGAATCCTATCGCTATAAGGATTCAATATGAATATCGGCCTATAATTTCCCAACATACCTTCTCAACTCTCCCTCTAGGAGCTCTAAACCCCTTATCGTCTCTATAATTTAATTTTGATTTATAATTAGGATTATAAACCCTAACGAGGTATCTCAAAAATCTCTATACACAACTCTAATACATACATGGACATATTTCTCCCCAATTATACCAAGGAGTCCCAAAATCATAATATGTAAGAAACCCCTTATGTGTCTTCCAAAAACATTCCTCTTACATCATAAGAGAAGACCCCCAAATCAATAAACCCAATCAAAAAGGGTTTTAATTCACAAAAGAGAAAATTCTTCAAAATGCTCTATTTTCGAATTGATTCGGCCTCTCCGAATCGATTCGGCCCAACAGCGAATCGATTCGTCCCATCCGAATCGATTCGATCCAAGGGACCTGAGATTCTGCAACCGAATCGATTCGGTCCTAAAGACCTGAGGTTTCTACAACATGGCAAATCGATTCGGTAGGGGCGAATCGATTCGGCCAGTTCAGAAAGCCACGAAAATGGTTGATTTTCTACAACCCAAAATTTCCAAAATTCGATTTATACCACTTCCAACCCTTAATCTTCAAGCCCAACATGGTTTTAGACATCAAAACTCATCCTATATCTAATCTAATCCATTTATATCCTTTAAACCCAATTACAATCTTCAATCTCAAGATTTAAACCAAAATTTAGGTTTTGATGTTTATACCCAAAAACCATTTCTTTAACCCACAAATTATGAAATGAAATACAAAAATAACTTATTTAGCAAGATTAAACACTTGCCTCAATTTTGTAGAGGTTGGATCGTCCTCGTTGTCGCGTTTGGGCCGGAAATCCCAAGCTTTTTCTCCTCTCTCTCTTCTTTTCTTCTTCTTTCCTTCTTCCTATTTCTTTCTCTCTTTCTCTAATTGAGAGCTTAATCCGTAAGCCTTTAATTCCTTTAAAACATAAGTCCCAATTTAAATGTTAATACACACTTTAAATGACTCGTTTACACCAATTTGAGTCAAACTAACTTAAAAATATTCCGGAGCCGAAATAAAACTCAATGACAGTCATTTTGACTATCTCGACCCTTCCGGGATCAATGGTACCCTCAAAATCATCATCCGGAATACTTCAAAATGTCCTCTATTTTTGGACTTAATTTCCCAAATTTTAGAATTCTCCGATTTAATTAAATTTTATTTTCCCAAAATTTAATTTCCCAGTCTCAAAAGTCTTGGGGTGTTACAATCACAACCAACATATTCTCCACACAAGAAAAGGTTCTAAACACCCTAGAGACCTTAATCCATCAACAAATTTATACAAAACCCTAAGTATATCCGATTTGGGTTTTTCACCCGGGTCTCGTTCTACAAAATCCGACCCTACCATATTCAGTCGATGTAATCACTATACATATTGTAATCCACTCTACAACTTAGTCTTAACAGACCCAAATCATAACTTAACATCCATTGAGTAATTAAATCTGCCCATTACTCTAAATTCATAAAAACCCAATTTTAATTATGGTTATACACCCAAAATGAATTTTGATTTACACATCACTATGATATAAATTGATTATCATCAATTTTGAAATCACAACAGTTAACCACTTGCCTAGAATTGTTTGTAGAGTCTGATCCGTTGGTGTAGTCCCTTAATTTGGCTCCAAAATCCCCAAATTGGATCTTGATTTGCTTTCCCCCAATTTCCTTCTCAAGCCCTAGGCTTAGAATTTTTATTTACTGTCGTTTAACACTTCTCCATTTAGGTTAAAAAACTTAATCCCGTTTTTGGCCATCTGGGCCTAATTAAAATGGCCCAGCTCACCCCGTGTGGGCCCAGCTATGACCAAAAATATCCAGAGACCCAATTACTACCACCGGACACTCTTTTCTGACTATCTCGACCCATCCGGACGCAACCGCGCACTTGGAATTGCCATCCAAAATACTTTTTCACATTACCAAATTTCGACCTCAAATGCGACACACGAGATTTTGAACGATTAAACTTAAAAGTCACCAATTATAAATAATTCGACTCACTCAAATAAATTCTCTAACTCTTGAATTTCAGTTTCTCCAATTTAATTATTTTTATAACTCCCAAAAATAATTAAATATTAAATCCTCAAAATTACAGAGTGTTACAGTCGTTTGGGTATTAATTTTGGTTTTCACCCTCTAACAGTATGTTTTAAGATTAAGTCTAGATTTATGCAAATTATCATCCCATTCTCAAACCGGGAGTCCCATGACTACGCTGTAAGTTCCTACGTGTTACCTTGGTCCCTTGGGAGGCGTTCGTGCCTCTAGAGGTCTATTTTTGGTTTCACCCTCTAACGGCATGTTTTATGCCTATGTCTAGATTTTTGCAAATTATCGTCGTATTCTTAAACCAGGAGTCCCGTGACTAAGCGATCAGTTCCTATGGGTTATATTGATCCTGTGTAAGGTATTCGTGCCTTTTACAAGGCTGTTTGGGGGTTATTTTGAGTTTTCACCCTCTAACGGCATGTTTTAAGCTAAAGTCTAGATTTTTGCAAATTATCATTGTATTCTCAAACTGAGAGTCTTGTGACTACGCAATCAGTTCCTACCTCTTACGTTCATCTACTGCAAGGTGTCCGTGCATCTTACGAGGCCGGTTGGGAGTTGTGTTGGGTTTTCTCTTTTTAAATGCGTGTTTTTAAGCATAAATCTTGATTTTTGCAAATTATAATTGTATTCCCAAATCTAGACTCCCGTGACTACAAAGTTAGTTCCTATGAGTTACATTAGTCACGTGCGAGGTGTTTATGCCTCTTATGCGGCTGTTTGGGGGTTATTTTGGGGTTTCTCCCTATAACAACATGTTTTAAGCCTAAATCTAGATTTTTGCAAATTATAGTCATATTCTCAAACCGGGACTCCCATGACAAGGTGACCATTTCCTATGTGTTATATTGGTCCCATACGAGGTGTCCGTGCCTCTTACGGGGCCGTTTGGAGGCTGTTTTGCATTTTCACCCTCTAACGACATGTTTTTAATCAATTTAGAATGTTTATTAATTTCAGAAAATTTATATAGAGATTCCTTTTTTTATTAGTTAAATCCAACTTGTTTTAACATTTAAAATAAACTCAACAACAGCGGAAAATTCCACAACCAAACCACCAGCAAATCCCTTCCACTAATTTAACTATATAAGCTCATAAACTAAGCCATTTTATGTTTGGCTACTTTTTGCCGCCATTTTAGGTCATATTGCTATTTAATGCTGTAATTTTTAAAGAGAATTTGAGACTAACCAAATTTCATTTGCATTTTGATAGCCACCCGATGAACTCTCCCAGCCACAACTTCTCGAAAGTATCCCGTTTTTCTCCAACAATGTCATCAAATTCTTGAATTTTTTATTTAGAGCGACGTTTAGTTATTCAATAGACGATATCTTATTTTTCAAGTTTCTCAGCTCATCATTATGAACCGAGATCGTACTATGAATGTTGAAGTGTTAGAGGGCATTGGTCCGACACCGAATCCTCTCAAATATCCTGACTTCTTCCCAAGCACCTCAATTTCTATCTCCTCATGTGATATCTAAACTATGTCGAGCTCCTTCAATATCGCATCTAGCTTTAGAAACTCGTCCTACCATTTTTTTTAAAAAAGTAAAAGATATATATATGAGGTAAAATGTTTTTTGCATTAAACTAATGTTAGGTACACAAACAATATGAAGACAAGAAGACTTATATTAGAAGGTTTGTCCTAAAAAATACCAAAAGGGATAAAAGAATGAAAGAACTAAAATGTACATGTGTCTCCTTGCACTTATCATTCATCCAATCATCCTTTCTCTTACTCCAATGAGATTGTCTTGAAGAATTCCACGATGCCAGGTTTCACGCCGATTTCATGCTCCTGAATTCAAAATTAATGCATGTAAGAATATAATCATATTGGTTGATGATGCGTGTGATACATGTTTAATATGCACAATGTCAAGAATATTATCGTGACACGTAGATTGAAATCAAAATTAGTAAGGGTAAAATCAATTTGATAACTATATAATAATTTAGAAATGAATAAATGCATCACCTAGATTGACATCGCGGCTACAAATAATTGCGATCCGCATGCATAATTCCAAGGCATATGTGCACAAGATTTTTTGTTTTGGTCTGACTGATCCTTAAAACATAAATAGGAAAGGTTATACCAATCATAATTTATAAATATTGCGATGGTAGTACGATATTCACATTGTAGAAAAAATGTAAAAATTGTGAGATGAAGGTTGTCAATCGTAAATTGTAAAGGTTACCAAAAAAGCCTTATCATCAATTATGTGATCCCAATCATCTGGCTTAACCCCTAGATATGGTCTGCTTTGGGGATCAACTCCATCTGCCACTAGTTGTGTATAATGTGCATGCATCTTCCAATCACGATATCTTCTCTGACACTTTCTATTGATGGAAAATTCAACACCCTTGTCATCATCATAATCCTCGATATAAAAATTATCTTGTAATAGTAGTATCGGTACTTAATAAATATTATACAAACATGATATTAAATGATCTTATAATTATATTGAAAAAAAAACCGACTCTTTGAATTGTTGACTCCTTTATCGAGGGATCGATTTCGTCCCAAGAAGAGGCATTTTGAAGTGGGACGACATTTCTGATCTTTATGCCAAGTTGTTGTGCAAATGTAGGAGCATGTAATCCCACTTGTGCTAATCCCTAATCCCTAATCCCTAATCCCACTGATGCTCCATCACCAGGTAGGACCTCAACTTTAAGCTTTTCATATCGGTGCCCAACTTTCTTCGTCATTTTTCCTACCGTAGGTCCCCTTTCACTTTTCTTGGTTAGAGTTGAGAATAAAATTTAGCTCGAGTGAACATATTATAAATATTGACAACATTAAATTAAGTGAACATGTTGTAAATATCCATTACCTACGCTAACAAAACATGGTGTAAATATCCATCATATTCTGAAGTTTAGGAACAAGACTTTCGTCCCTGAAGCAACAGTTATTCCACTAGTAATATCAAGTTGCTAAAAAATTAAGGGGAAAGTACTCTTAGGTCCTTCACAAATAAATTTTAAACTCTAAAGGAATTTTGACAAATTTTAAATGCTTAGGTCAATTAATTATCTTCTTGTAGAAGTCCAAGCTAGCGGCATATAAGTAGACTTAATAGGAGATTCTCCTCAAATGTTTAAAAATTCTCAACAAGGGATCTAATTGTAAATTTCCCAAAAATTAAACTAGTACCTACCACTAACTAGGCATACTCAATTCCTTACAATGTCCTAATGCTAGAAATTTCCAAAAAATATATCTTTTTCCCATATCTAAAATGCAAATAAGCACTAAATTTGGCCAATATAAATATTTTTTACTAATGATTCTCAATCAGTGACGTCCTTTTAAGAATATAAAACTAATAAGGTTGATGCAATTATAACACATAAACACGCGAAATTAAAAAATCACCAAATGGACCCTTAAATCTGTAAGAATTTACAATAAACACAAAACATAGAAAATGGTGGATTAAGATACCTGAGATTGGATGAATGGCGTCAGAGCTGACTTTAGATTTGTCATTGACAACTCTTGCATGTTTATTAGACCATGCCAAATTATCTCAGGTTGGGGCCAACGATTGATTTAGATATTTCTTCGGTTGTTGTAGTCTCATCAATTTTACAATTTTATTGTTGACCCTTATTTGTAAATGAAGAAAGTACTATGAAGTTCCGTACTCAGTACCATGATTACTCATCTTACTGTGCAAGATCAATTTCGCACTAGTTTCTTGGTGACTTCACGTTCTCGGCGAAGCATTGGATCGGCTTACTCAAACATAAACACCATTTCACAGCTCGATTTCTCCATCAGAGGTAGTCATTAGAAACTCGATGCTTTCATAGATCGACCATATGTTCATAGTTCGGCTTAACCACAGGTGGAGATGCCGAAGTTTCTTGCGAAATGGTCACGACCATAATCGGAAGTCACAGAAAGGGGTTGGAGACGGGTGAGAGGAGAGAGAATGAATTTTTGGGATTTTTTAAATTAGGGCCTTTTGTTAAGAGGGAGTTTTAGAAAGTTTTTTGGGGGGAATAATATTTTGGCTGAAAAAAAAGAGGGATATAAATTTTGAATTTTTATTTTTTTAAATGAAATTAAAATACATATCGCGACATGTATATGATGGATTTGAAAGTGTATATCATTTCGCGACATGAAACACATGTCGCCAAAAGTGAGTGATACTTTCGGGACATTCAAAACATGTCGCCGAAAGTAGAAGACCAAATTCGCGACATCAATCAGATGTTGCTGAATGTAAATGACATTTGGGGGGAAATTTTAGTATGGAGCGCACCAAAATAATATCTTTTCATGACATAAAAAATATATGTGTCGCCAAAAGTATTGCCTTTGGAAACACGAAAACACTGATGTCGCTGAAACATGTTGTTGATTTTGTTTTTTCTTGTAGTGATACCGTGTATTCTTTACGTAATCTTTGAAGTTTTTCATCAAGCACTCAAAAGGAGACATCCAATGATACCTAACAGGACCACATAACAAAGCTTCATCGTATAAATGCACAAGGATGTGGATTCTGATATTGAAGAACGACGGAGGAAAATATTTCTCTAATACACAAACTGCCTTGGCTAAAGTTAATTTTGCAGCTTTAATGTGCATTTTGTTTACCACTTTTGCACAAAGTAGGGTAAAAAACAAATTTATTTGCATAATTGTCCAACAGAGATCTTTGTGTTCAGAAAAGCAATGCTGAAATAATAGAGGGATTAATTGGATGATTACATGCCAGTCGTGAGACTTGCACTATTTCAAGTCATTTGCTTGGTAGCTTACTACCCTACATAAATTACCAGAATAACCGACTGGAGTCTTCAAGTTCAACAATGTGTCTAAGAGGATCTTCTTCTCACTAGTATTTAAAGTGAAAGCAACCCGAGGGGTAGAAATTCTTCCTATTGTAGGATAGTTTTTAACCACGGTTTCTTCTTTATTTTCATATCATGTAGATCTAGGTGGGGCCGCTCTCCATCTTTCGAATGAGATCCACCCAGACATGTTCCTATCAGATGTTGTGCTGCATTATTCTTTATGTGCATCATGTCAACTACATGCCTTACACGATGATCTTTCCAATATGTCAAATCAAAAAATATTGATCGCCTGGAGCACGACTTCTCTTTACTAGGGTTGTTCGGATCCCCTTAGCTTTACGCTTCAGGTTTACAAACTGGGTTGTTTGACTACATACCTATTCTTCGCAGTCGCGGCCGTCACCTTCTCCTTGATCTGATGACTAGAAAGTCAAGCAGGTGGCATTCTTCATTCGTGATCGACAGGCAAAAAGTTAGACTTGTCATTCCTAAAAGGGTGATTGGTCTACAAAAATCTACGATGACCCATGTAACTTATCTTACCACTGTGTTTTATCCAACAGGCTTCAATTTCCTCCCCACATATGGGACATCCATAATAACCATAAACAATAAAACTGGACAAGGTCCCATAATCTGGAAGGTCGTGGATCACCAACATCACCATTGCTTTAAGTGTAAACTTTTCAACCTTATGAGAGTCAAACTTTATCACTCATTTATCCCACAATTCTTTAATTTCTTCTATTAAAGGTGCTAAGAATATATCAATAACATCACTGGGAGCCTTCAGCCTGGGAATAAACAAAGACAACAATGTGAACTCCTTTTTTATGCATAGTGACGAAGGGAATGAGAAATGGCCAATAACTCTTACTAGTACTTAAATTACTGAAAGGGTTAAACCCATCGGTTGAGATTTCAAAACGAACGTTGCATGGTTCCTTTGCAAATTCATGCTGTTATGCATTTGAAATTTTCCAGATGGGTAAACCAACTGGATGACTCATCATATTCCCACCCACCTCGCATCAAGCGTTCCATGTCATTGCCTTCGCTATCCATGGTATAGTAAATAACCATTTTAACCGTGGTCCAAGTGGAAAATACTTCAAAACATTTTATGGGACTTGCGAGCATTTGCGATTTTTCCAGATTTGTTGTTTCCATTCTCATATCTAGGCTCACTACATACACGACATTTATCCCTCTCTTCGCGATCATTGCGATACAATATGCAATCATACTTGCATGCATGAAAATATTTATATTTCAAACCCAAACCTTTCAAGCTCTTCTTCCTGGTAAAATAATTGTCTGGGAACGTGTTCTCTTTTGGGAGAATATCTTTAACCCACTTAAGAATTTATGTTACGTTGTTCCCAAATAAGATAAATTGACACTTCAAATTATACAAACCAGTCATTGCATATAAAACCGAGTGATCTTCATCGTAATATTTATACAATGGTCTAGCTGCATTGGCCTTCAACCGTATGTATTCCTGATCTCCTGGAAGTTTAATGTCAGAATTTTCATTTAGTTAGCTACAATGCCCATTATCCATATCCATAGGTTGGTAATTTTGAAATTTTTGTAGTCCATAAGCATCATCAATTAAGTCGGTCAATGGACGATGTGTTGGTGAGTCATGTACAACTCCCACTCGTTGGGGTTCCATTACGACGTCGGGCATCGACAATTCATTCGGAACATAAGGTATATATTTTTAACATGATATTCCCATATTTTATAGTCTGGATAGATTCCCCACTGTATTAAATGCAACTCACCGTATTCTAATGACTTATATTTTTCGTTATCACAACGGTTGCACGGACATAGAATCTCATCATTTTTAAATTTTTGAAAGCGTATTTAACAAATTCTTGAATGCCCTTTACATAATTATTTGAAATTCGGCCAGTCTCTCCCATCCACTCTTTGTATAGTGGGGAATTCGTGTAATAATAATCAAATTCCAGTCATGTGGATATAGGTTAAAACTAAAATCCAAGTAATAATCAATGTAGTAATCTACAACTGAAGCAATAAAAAAATATTATTAAATCTAAAACAAAACCCACATTCTTAAATGGAAACAAAACCAATATTCTTGAACTAAAACAAAACTAAAATTCTTCAAAGTGAAATAAAAAAAATTATTACAATTTAAACAAAACAAAATATTAATCGATCTTTTCCAACAGATAAATTGGCTAAGGAAGAAAAGAGTTTTCATATTTCCTCAATTATAGCCTATCCCCGCCTGCAGCAAACACGGGTCCATCTACGCATCCGTGGTATATTTCGTCGACCAGTAATTGAGCCTCGCCCGTCTCCAATGGTAGGTTGTGTACTTTAGTTCCAACAACCTTGGAAATGAGTGTGCATATCCCAACAAACCTCTTATTACTCAAGTCTTTGAAAAAATACTTATCACCATAATCACCTTGAGTTGTTGATGATGATCCAAGTCTCGTGATAGACGGAATTTGGGAGGAGAATAGTGTATGAGGTGAAATTTGGTAAGGAAAACTTGATGGGGGAGGATAGCTAAAACCTTGAGGAGGAGGATGAGGTTAAGGGTAACCTTGAGGAGAAGGAGGCCGAATTGGGACCCCATAATTTTTGGAAAGGGACACAAGTTGCCCAATTTGATTCGTCAACACTCCCACATTATTTTTTATCTCCTGGACATTCCCATAGGTCTCGGCACATCATTCATCATTGGACGAGAAATGATTATTGATCGAAGAGACCTCGTCCACGAAAGGTGCGATCTGTTGAAATTTTGTTTTTGGCATATGTGAGCCAACACCTCTCGCCCTCCCCATTTTGTCATTTACAATGGTTTGGGTCAGGGAATCAATAAAAGGTAATAGTCATTAGTAGGGCTCTAACTAGACTGATTGATGATTAATTCTATTAATTTTAGCATCTCAGCCAAGTACAAAAAGAATGTATTATCTTTACCCCGTTGATAATGAAGAAAAACGTTGGTCCGATTTGGTGTTTTACCCTCATCTGGACCATCTTTTGTCCTACTCTCCCATTCATTCTTCACATCCTCATAGGATTTGGATCCCAACCTGTGGATATAAGTTTTTTGTGCCCTATTTTTTTTTGTTTTTCTCTTTTTGTACCAACTTTTTTCTCGTCACCTCATTCTCCAACAATTTATTCCACTGCTCCACTGAAATTTCAAGATTTGGAGGCACTCTCACTTTCAAAGATAAAATATTGGAGCTCGTTGCCTCCTTCGGGAAATGTTTCTTCTGAAGGTGTATCCTATATGTTCTCAATGATTCAGCAACCCGAGATAGAATCTTATTTTTAGAATGATCGGGAAATGAGAAATACTTGGAGAGTTGAATGTATATATCAACCTTGGTGGCTTGATCAACCTGGTTCCAGTTATCTTATCCACCAACCCCCACGTTCATTTTCCAAAAGACAAACACGGGGCTTTAAAGTTTAGCACACCATTCCTATCACCCTTCAGGTTATTCTCAAGAAGGGAGAACCCAATGGGATTGTTTTAGGTTGAGCGAAAGGCATCGATAGCGTTGTACCGACGGGAGTGATGGATTAGGTTGTTAAAGCAGTTGGATTTAGTTAGGAGGCAACCACTGCTGGAGTTGTGTATTTCTCACCAATTGGATGGTGAACCTCATTGCGATGTTCCCTCGGCAGTTTGTTCCCTTGGGTTGTTTCCTCCCAACATTATCTACAAAAATGAAAAACCATAAGTGACCAAATTTTTTTAATAAGAAATTATAATTAATTAATCAAATCTTACGACTATATATATATAGAGAGAGAGAATAAGTTCAATGTGCCTGATCTACATCCATTCGGTATTAGTTTTTAAGAACCTATGAATTTTTTCACCTGGCCAACTAAGAGTAAGGGTATATATGATTTATGTGTAGATATTCATGACATGAACTTAGAATCCCATGATTTTCAACTTGTTAGCAAGATTCAATTTAGCGTGCATATGGCGCGATACATCACAGTCCATGCTAATGCTCTCTGTATGTAGTTGTATCCATAACGGGTGGATTTTTTTCCACCTTCCCAAATAAAATAACCAAGGTCAGGGCTACATGCGGATTATGCGTGTGAAATATATTTTCTACTATGCCATCCTAGTTTTCTGATAGGTAAAATAGAATACGATCGAACAGATAATCTTGTCGAAAATTAACTCCACAGTTTTGAAGGTAGTTAAATTGTTCAATCTTTTTATTCCCATACCTATAAATAGGAGTACCATCTATATGATGCTTATTAATAAAAGAGTTACGTGTGAGGTCCAATTGCAACCTCTCTAACTCTTGTTGCCAGTGATTATCATCATTGCTCATTTTTCCTGAGAAAAATATACGAGGGCGTGTATATTAGGGTATATTAGTATATTTAAGGTTTTGATAACAAATAAAGGATTTTGAGTATATTAGTTTGATTAGGGTGCGGAACCTAGAATACTCAATTAATTTTAAACTCTAAATAATATAATTTATCTTAATCCCTAAGTAACCACATTCAGTCAATATTGATAACACTCAATTAATTTCAAACTCTAAATAAATTTCAATTCCTAAATGATAATACCCATAAAATTTTCAATTTATTTTAATCTCTAAGTAACCACATTTAATCATTACTAACAATACCCAATAAATACCCTTAAATAATGCAGTTAATTTTAACCTCGGAATAACAATTTCCATGAAATGTTAACTCCTAAATTGAACATTCCTTTACTCGAAAAGAAAAAATACAGACATACACACACATACATCAATATACACACACATAAACTGGGGATACACACATATACATAGATATACACACACATAAATTTGGGATACACGTGCATACATAGATATACACACACATATACAGATGTAGACACACATACACACAAATTCACATAAATATACACATACATACGCAAATATATACACACGTACACACACCTACACACACAAACACACACATACACAGAAATACACATGTTATCACACACATATACACACTAGGGTTTAAATCAGAAATACAAAAACTAGGGTTTACCTTTGAGATTGAGAGAGATAAGGGTCGAAATTAGGGTTTAAGAGGGAGAGCTTGCAAATCGCCCAAATTAGGGTTTGATAGAGAGAGAGGGATTGACGCGGGAAGAAAAGAAAATGAGGGAGAATGATTTTAGTATAAGGACACTGGTGAAAATGAGGGAGAATGATTTTAGTATAAGGACACTGGTCACGAACTATAGACGTGACCCCCTTATTTGACCCTTAAAGTTTTTCCACATCACCGCGTAGTCAAACATGTGGCCACGGCCCTAAGTTATGACCAATGCTCTTGAAAAGATGGAGATGGTCACGACCCAAAGTCGTGACCATATGGTATGCATTGTAGAATTGGTCACGGACATAGGTCGTGACCCATCCTTGACAAAACTTGGAATGAACTTTGGAGCAAAATTAACATCGTTATGGTCACGACTTGGTCACAGCCTAAGGTCGTGACCCACACTGTTCAGGGATTTGGGTCGTGACCACTTCTAAGATCATCCATGACTACAGTGGGTCATGGATATGGTCACCCCAAAGTTATTGTGGTCAAGACTTTGGCCCTTGACCCCCTAGTGGTGACCATTGGGATGATTTGGTGTAGTCTTAGGTGCAAAAGTTGAAGATTATGATATTCTGCATACTTCTGATGGGTGTGATGGGATTACAATGCAGGTGGTTCTGCTTGAGAAGTCACATAAGTGATCTTTTGTGGGGACAACTAGTGTGGCAAGGATGTTCTTAGTGTGTCTTGTGGTTTTGAAGAAGGGTCTCACCTTTTGTCGTCAGATGGTGAGTTTGGGTCCACATAAATGAAAGAGGACGTTGCTTTGGTTCCTATTTATAAGGATAATTAAAATCTTCCCTTTATTGATAAATATGTAAATAGTGGTCAATTTTTAATATGATGGGCACCTACATTAATTCTGGTAAAGTGTTAAAAATGGTGTGTTTTGAAAAAATATAAGCATATGGGGAGTCTCTTCTACGTAAATATAAGTTAAAAGGCTTGGTTGATAAGGGAAAAAAAGTTATGCCTATAGGTGATTCTTGTTTGAGGGTCCAGACCTGAATTTAGGCTTGTACGGGGGGCGTGTCCCTATTAGCTAGTTCGGTCGGGTGCTTATTAGCGACGATTCTCTTTGCATGGTCGTGGAGGAGGGGGAGTATTTGTAGGTGTGTTTTAGTGCCTATGGGGAGTTATTGTGGTCAGGTGAACTTCAATAACATCATTGATATTTATCCTAGGCTTTAGGTTCAGCTTATGGTTTTGGATGGGGACAGGGAGGTGTGCAGAGGTAGGTTTGACTAGAGGGTGCTTGAGGATGAGGCAGAGGATTGTGTTTCTAGTATGATAGGAGGGTTAAGTAAATTCCTAGGGATTAATTTTATGGGGAATGAGAAGGAGGCACTTAGGTTATTACATTCCATAGAGGATAAGTGGAGGGAAAGATTATAGGTAGTAGAGAGGGGGTGGGTGGGTTGTCAAACGGTTCCCCATGAATGTATGACTCGTCTCTTGGAATGTGTCGGGTTTGAATGACCTCGGTAAAAGAGGAGTGGTTAGTGGGCCCATTCGCGATGGAGGTCGGATATTGTATGCCTTCATGAGACAAAGTTGGGTTCTATGGATAGGTAGTCACCACTGTCTATTTTGGGAGGCTGTAGCATAGAGTGGTGTTGTCTGGATTCGGATGGGGCGTCACGAGGGATTATTATTATATGGGATAATATAATGGTGGAAAAAATTAGCATTCTAATAGGGTGTTGGTCTCTATCTTTCTTATTCATTAATGTGAAGGATGCGTTCAATTGGACTTATCGGGGGTTTATGGGCCAGTGGAGGACTCGGTTTGTTAGGAGTTGTGGGGGGAATGGGCTGGGTCCAAAAGTATTTGGGGAATTCCGTGTTGCACGAGGGGCGACTTCAACGTCGTTCTCTTCCCCTTAGAGAGGAAAGTTGGGGAGAGTTTGAATTCTTTTATGCATGATTTCTCCGACTTCATTGATGATATGGAACTTATTAATCTCCCTTTGGTGGGGGATCTTCACCTTAGGGATGAGCCCTCACTTTTCACGGTTGGACCAGCTTTTACTTTTTAATGGGTGGGAGGAGAATTTTTCGAGGGAAATTTAATCTTGCCTACCTCAAGTGACTTCTGATCACTCCCCTATGTTATTGGAGTGTGGTAGGGGAGTGGGGGGAGGACCCCATTTAGATTTGAGAATATGTGGTTAAAGGAGGAAGGTTTTATTGGGGAAGGTTCAGGAGTGGTGGCAGGGGTACGAGGTGGAGGGGAATGCGAGTTTTAGACTGGAGACTAATTTTTTTTCGTCTGAAGGGGGATCTCATTCGGTGGAGCAAAGATGTGTTTACGAATGTGAGGGTTTAATTGAGCAAGTTATGGAGGATATCTGGGATCTTAACGAGAAAGAAGGGTTGGGCGGACTATCAAGGGTAGAGAGGGTGGCTAGGGTGGAGAAAAAAAGGGAGGAGATTGATTCAGGAAGAGATCAGTTGGAAGAAAAAGTTTAAGGCTCTTTGTCTTAGGGAAATGGATACTAATATGAAAATTTTTCATAAAGCGAAGAATTCCCATCGACACTTTAACCATATCGGGAAGGTGGTAGTAGGGGAGGTGGATTTCATCAAGGAGATTAAGGTTCGTAGGGAGATCAGTCAGTTTTATAAACGGTTGTATACGGAGGAGGATAATTTTCATCCCAAGATGGATGATCTTCCATTGGAGATCATTTTGGGGGATAAAGTGGATTAGATCGAAAGGGCATTCACAGAGGAGGATATTTTATAGGTTTTGTGGCCGATGTGTGGTGATAAGACGCCAGGGCCCGATTGGTTCACTATGGCCTTTTATTAGCATTGTTGGACAGTTTTTAGGGAGGATTCGATGGATCTTTTCAGTGCATTCAATGACAAGGGGGTGCTTTATGAGGAGTTTGAACTCCACGTTCATTACCTTGGTTCATAAGAAAGGGGGGCGATAGATGTGAGAAATTTTAGGCCTATTAGTCTGGTCGGCATCATGTATAAGATCATTTATATGGTTTTCTCGGTTACACTTTGAACAGTGATTGACCCTCTTATTTTGGATGCTCAGAGAGCGTTTGTGGGTGGTCGTTAGATCCTTGATGCATCCTTGTGGCTAATGAATGCATCGATTCCAGGTTGAGAGGTGGGAATCCTAGTATTATCTGCAAGCTTGATATTCATAAGGCTTACGATCATGTGATCCGGGAATTATTTTTATATTTGTTGAGGAGGATGGGGTTTGGCGATCAGTGGTGTAGGTGGATGAAGAGGTGTATCGCCTCTACTAAATTATATGTTCTTGTGAATGTGGTTCTAAAAGGTTTCTTGTCGAGCTCTCGTGGTCTTTGGCTGGGTTACTCGATGTGCCCTTTACTCTTTATCTTGATTATTTAGGCATTCTCCTGGATGATGAGTTGTACAGTGAAGGGTGGTTTGGTCTTGATCTTTTTAATCGGGAGCTCGGCTCCCCCATCGAGTTGAGGTCTCCCACCTTCTATTAGCGAATGATACTATTATTTTCCATGGTGCATCTATGAATTAGGTGAGGACATTGAGGTTTCTTATTGTGTGTTTTGAGGCCTTACCGGGTCTACGCATCAATGTTAGGAAGAGTAAGATGATTGTCGTTGGAAAGGTGGGGAACGTGAGCCACTTGGCTAGTGTTCTTGGATGCAGGGTCAGCTCGCTCCTTAGGGGATAAGTTTAAGTATCTTTCGATGTGGGATCCGGTCCTTGAGAGGGTTAAAAGGATGTAACTTGGTTGGAAGCATAGTTACCATTCCAAAGGGGGTCGGTTTACATTGATCAAAAGCATCTAGTCTTCCTACATATTTCATGTCTGTTATCCCTTTACCTAGCTCTGTTGGAGGCGGCTCGATAAGATGATGAGGCATTTTCTTTGGAGAGGGCATGATGATCAGTTTAAATAATGTTTGATGAGTTCGGATGACATTTTCAGGATGATGCAATAAGGTGGGACTAGGGTGCGGAGTTTAACCCATTATAATAAATCTTTACTGGGTAAGTGGTTGTGTCACTTTAACAAAAAAGGCGATTGATCATGGTGGAAAGTGGTGGATGCTAGGACTATGGGTAGGGTCCTACGGTGGGGGGCTATGGTCATAGGGTGGGGTGGTGGAGGTATATTATGCTTGGGTGGGATAATTTCTCTAGGCTAACCTCCTACCTTCTCTGTAATAGGAGTCACATCAGGTTTTGGAGGAATACTTGGGGGAAAGGGAGATCTCTGGGGGATCTCTTCCCAAGGATGTTTTGGATTGGGGGAGATAGAGTGGGGTCAGTTGGCGATCAAAGATGCATGATAGGGGATCATTCAGTGTGGGACCCGAAGTTTAAGAGGTAAGTTTGGGATTCGAAACTGGAGGAGGCAAAGGAATTCTTTGAGTGGCTAAATTTGGGGCCTATTTCCTCCTTGATCAGATGGATTGAGGTGGACGAGCTCTCAAGATGGTCTTTTCTCTATGAAGAAATACTATTATATTTTGAGGGGACATAGGGGTTCTTCTTTTCCATAGAAGCCCATCTGGAAGAGTCATCCCCCCCCCCCCCCCCAACCAAGTTTTGCTTCTTTGTTTGGACCACTACCAGACAAGCAATCATGGCTATGGAGGGGCTTTAGAGAAAAGGGAGGAGGTTAGCCAGCAGATGTTTGTTATGTAAGTTGTAGGAGGAGACGTCCAATCACCTTCTTCTACACTGTCACATGACTTGGGGTCTTTAGGATTTGTTCTTCTCTTTATGTCAGATTCTTTAGGTTATGCCCTATATGGTGTGTTAGGTGATGGTTGATTGGAGGAGCCCTAAGGGTTGGATGTGACCACGGGTGATCTAGAGGATGGTCCCTCGTTGCATTTTTTAAACTATCTGGAAAGATAGGAACATGAGATTCTTTAAAGGGGTCGAGCTTTATCCCTCTCGTAATCAGTATAATTTTATAAGCCTTCTTATTAATTGGTATTGCAAGAGGCAGGATTCATAGTTGTCTCTCTTTCTTGAGTTTTTGGAGGGGATCCAAGTGCTAGTCTTTTCGGTTATGGGCTACAGCCCTTGCTTTTTGTTTTGTATACTTCCTGTATACGGGATTCCACCCCCTTAGGTAGTCTTGTTTTATTGAATCATTTTCTTATCAAAAAAAATATTCTCTTCGCATTTGAAGGTGAGTTTAAGTGTGTAGGCTAGTAGTAATTTGATAAAATTTTACTTAATTGCAATGATACTAGAATTTAATTTAGTCAAGCATTTGTATTTTTTTTTCTTTTTGGGTTGTGCATTGAGTCTTAGTGAGCTTGATGACCCAGTAAGTTTTTCATTTTGAGTTATGTCCCCGAATAGCCAAAGAGGAAGTTATATAAGGAAAATTTTTCTAATTTAGTCAATTTATATGTATTTTTATTAATTTTATACTTTAGAGAAAACTTGTTTAAGTCATAGGTTATAATTTAAGTAGCTTATCCTTCAAGCCTGTAACGTGTTAATGAATAGTGTATCGGCTAAAGATAAAGCGACAATGAGTATACATCGTGTTTCAGGATGATATTTATCTTCATCATCCAATGGATCTCAAAGTAGGTATGGATACATTTTATATTTGATCCCTATATTTTTTTGGGGTTGTTAGGATTTGATAAAAAATATTTTATCCTTTTAAAATATATTTTTTGTATGTGTGGTTGTTAGAACAACTTTGATGTCGTTCGAAAGAGATATCATATCTCGTTAGAGAAGGGTTTCAATGAACTACAAACAAGACATGTTTTGGCCCTCCCAAGAATCTCATTGGAAGTTTCGTTAGAATTCTAATTAAACGATATGAGGTACTTCGTTCGAATGAGATTTAACTTGTTCCAATGATACGACATATTTTTTCAAGATTTCAATATTTTCTTAAAGTGTTTTAAACTTATTTGGATTTTGGAAAACTTCCTATAAATAGGAGTGTGATGCAACAATTTTATTTTATAATTTTACCTTGTTCTAGAGTTCCCAAAATCTTTAGAAAATCTCTTGATGTTTTGGTGATCTTCTATGATCAAGTGTTCAAAAACTTAGTTTACACCCATGTTTGAGATCCAAGAATCATACATATATATGTCATTTTGAGATCACCTTATTTTGCATTAAAGCATTTTTCTCTTTATACTTTGAGGGCTTCCTTTGGTAGATATCATGTTTGGTGGGGTGAGGTATCCAAACTAGTCATGAGATAAGTAATATCAGTGGGATATCGAGAAATAGGGAAATCCATGCGCTATGTGCCTATTAGAAGGCATCCAGCAGTGACTGTAAAGAAGGTTACAAGGATCAAGGAAGCGTGTCAATGTTTGAAGGCGTCCAACTTGTGAATAAGTATAAATTGATCTTGTAAACTGCCTATATCGTAGTGGCATTGAGTGGCTAGGTCATCCGAGGTTTTTCCCATTGTGGATTTTCCTCGTACATCATTGTGTTGTGATTTAATTATTTTATTCGTGCTTATACTCACATAGTTCCATGTTTAGGTCTAGACTAAAATTCATAAATTATTTTACACAACACTTGTAGTTTTTAACATCAAAGCAAATTAATTAAAAATTATGAAATAAATTTTGGTAGTATTTTCATTCAAACCCTAGGGAACTTATCTTTCTCAAATTAGTATCAGATAGGATTACACTAGTTTGCTCTATTAGATGTCTGTTTGTTTAGGGTTTAGATGGAGTTTAACTGAGACAGAAGTTCCATTTCCTAGCCTCCATTATTTCATTGGGCAAACTATCCCAATTGGAAGGCGCAGATTCAATTTTTCTTAAAATCGAACATTAATAACATTTGATTTGATATTGAGTTTAGGTGGACTCCTCCCATCGAAGGTGGTGGTCCAAAAGAATTCAACTCTTAAATATTATCTGAAAAGAATCCCCGGACATTTAATTCCAATGTTTTAAATTTTATTGTTTGTGTTGTGGCTACCAAAGATTTTAGATGCATTATGAATTGAGAGAGTGTAGAGGATGCTTGGGATATTTTACGATCTACACACGAGGGAATGGATATTGTTACGACTTAGAAGTTACAAAATCCGATGGCTAAGTTTGAGATGATTAAAATGCTAGAGAATGAATCCATTGATGAGTTATATGCCAAGTTGTTGGATATTTTTAATTCCCCATTTAACTTAGCAGAGCATACCCCCAAGCCTAGAATTGAGCAAAAATTATTAAGGCCGTCACCTGAAAAACATAACCCCAAAGTCACGGTCCTAGATTACCGAGTAGGTGTCGACACTATAAGAGTCCAAGAACTTATAGGTGATATTCAAACCTATGACATAAAGATGTTTCCTCTAAATAAAAAAGAAGAAAAGACAGAGAAATGCACTACTTTAAAATCCCCAAAAGAGGATGTATCGGATTCCGATAGTGGCGATGAGCGTAATGCTGAAAACATAGCTAGGTTTGCTATGAAGTTCAAGAAGTTTCATAAGGTTTGAGAAGAAACCTAATAATTCCATTTACCATGATAGAAAGAAGCGGGGTGATCCTAAAAAAGTGGATGACTAGGACAAGTTCTTTGAATGCCAAAGCTTTGGGCATTATTCTCCGTAGTGTATCACTAGACTAAGGAAGGAAGGCAAGAAATCGAAGGTGTATAGAGAAGCGAAGAAGAAGAAGAAGAAGAAGAAGAAGAAGAAGAAGAAGAAGAAGAAGAAGAAGAAGAAGAAGAAAAAGAAGAAGGAGAGTGAGCTTCAAGGGGACTTAGGGAGTTTGACTTTGAGTATTTGAACCTAAGAAATGAAAACTTGAATTTTAAAAGATAAGATGAAAGAATGTTCCATTGGAAACAATGATGCCAAATTAATTAAAGAGTTAAGGTCACATGATAAGACACTTAAGTGGAAGCTCGAATATGTTGAGGGTAAAAGAGATAGCCTTCATTGTTTGCTGTAGGTTTTAGAGAACGGGCTTCTTAAGTTTTAAGAGTCCAGGGGTTTCATCAAGTCCATGATTGTGGAGTTAGAAGACAAATTGGGAGGCTATAGTAATGTAAAATTGATTTGGAGTCTTGGTCGAAATATTTGGATAAAATGTTAGGAACCGTTCGGGTCAAAGATGAAAATTGTGGGATTGGATTTGATGATACAAATACTTATGCAACTAAATCCAATACCAAAGGTTTAGAGATTCAATTGCTGCTAGGGTCATTAAAAAAGTTCGATCCAAAGGTAACATTCCTTGTGTCTACACCTTCACATATTGTAGTAGGAAAGGCCACCTTAGGCATTTTTGTTACGATCTTAGAAGTCTACGATTGGTGTCAAAAAGGTTCCCACCTATATGGGTTAAGATATCCCATTTGGAGGCACTTAATAGTAGAATTTTTTATTCTCGAATACTTTCACATGACTTTTCACATGTTATACACTATATTTTTACTTCATGTCAGATGTTTTTGCTAGTTGTATAATGTTTATCTTTTAAATATTGATTTTTCAATTTTTAGAGTCTTATTGAGAAAAATAAAAATAAAATGTTTATCTTTTGAGTCATTTAGAAAAATATTTAAAACTCAAAAATATTTTTGTTTATGTTTAGTTTAGTTCTACACAAACTATGTGGCATATTTGTATGTTTGAATCCTCCTTATTCCATGTATTCAGCTTACAAGGACATTTATTTATTATTTTCAATGCTTAGTATTATTCTTATTCATGCTTGGATGGAGTCATTCGAAATTGATTTGCATGATGGATATACTTCGTATATTCCTCCGTACACACTTTGCACAAGCACTTTTGGATGACATCATATATCAAATGAGATAAGTGAGGTATTCTTTCAACAATCTTGTCATATTGATAAAAAGTTTTACTATGGGGGAGTTATGAATGTAAAAACTATTACCAATGAGTTTGATGTTTTATTTGAAAATTTGTGAGTACATGGGAATGGGATGTGGAAGGAGAAATCTCCTTTGCAAGAAAGGACACATTGGCAAGAGCCTAAAAAATTGAGAGGCACTAAAAAAATAAATAAAAATTCCAAGCAAAACTTTTTACATTGATGCTTCAAAAATTCGATATTTTCAAAAGAAAAATAGAGAGAAAAATTATATAAATTTTTTGAGGGTGTTTAGTTAAAGATCAAAGGGTTTACGCAATGAGCCCTAGTTGAGCAAAATTTTTTAACGATATTAATTCGATAATCATAAAAATTTGTAGGCTAACATGCATTGTGTTTGTTTTTCCTTTTGATTTTTATTTGACATGTGAAGCTAAATCGAATGTTAAGAAATTATTGTTTTAAAATAGAACTACTTGGACATTTTTGAGTGATTAGATTATTTTCTCATAATTCTAGTTCACACCTCTTCACTCTGTACCACCTTATTTTTATACATTGATACTATGCGAGTGTGTAAAGATTATGTGTTTGTGTCTTTTGTGGTCATTTATACCTATATATAGTTGTGCTTTATTGGTATATGTGTAGTTGTATACATGGTATGTTTTGTGTTTTGAGTCTTTCCATTTTCATTTAAACATGATATGTTTTGTGTTTTTAGTCTTTCCATTTTCATTTAAACCTTGGTTGCCTTATGCTTAATCGTTCATTTATATTGGCATAGGTTATGATCATCTTGGTATCTTATACTTAAATGTGTGGATCATAATTGATATCATTTGTTCATATTTTGGATTATCTATTCTCCTGCTGTCAATTTTTTGTCATTGCATGTTTGCTTCGCACAATTGAATGATATACTTTTTTCCTTATGTTTACATATCTTAACATTATAGAGGAGATTTAGGTTATTATTGTGCACCTTATTCTTTGTGTATTCCAGAAAAAAGGGGGAAACGGATCTAACTCATTTCATGCGGTGGATATCCTTAGCTTAGAGAGGGACATCCTGTATTTGGTAAAGATGGTTAAACAAAGGTCAAGGGTTTTTCAATTGAGGTTAATATATTTGTATATTCCCTTTACATTTGAAGGTGTGTTTAAGTGTACAGGTTAATAGTAATGCGATAAAGGTTTACACAAGAGGAAAGATACGCATATTTGTTTCGGTCAGGGATATATACTTTTCACTTTTGTAGTTGAGGATTGAGTCTTAGTGATCTTGATGACCTAGTAGGTTTTTAGTTTTGGGTTTCAAATTGGAATATCCAAATGGGAAGTTTTGTAAGGAATTATTTTTAATCTATGTAATTTATATGTATTATCTTACTTCCATTCTTGGATAATACTTCTTTCACACATACATTAGGATTTAAGTTGTTTGTGTTACAAGCCTGTGTTGTATTATTGAATATTGTATCGGCCAAAGATAAAGCGACATTGACTATACATTGTATTTCAGGCATAAATTTGCATTCATCATCAATGGATCTCGGATTAGATATGAATCCATGTTTGTGTTTGATCCCTAGATTTTTTTTGTGTGTTAGGATTTTATAAAAATGATTTTGTCCTTTTTAAATATTTTTTTAGAAAAATATTCTTTTTTGTTGGTGAGGTTGTTAGAATAGCATTGATGTCATTTGAATGAGATATCATATGTCATTAGATAAGGGTGCCAATGAACTTCAAATGAGGCGTGTTTTGGCTTCTCAAGAATATCGTTGGAAGTTTCATTAGAAGCTCGTTCGAACGAGATGAGGTACTTCGTTCGAACGAGACGTACCTTGTTCCAACAAACCGACATATTTTTTTCAAGATTTTAATATTTTATTAAAGGGTTTTATCTAAATATGTGTTTTTAGAAAACCTATATAGTGTGGAGTAGTATTTTTATTTTAGACTTTTACTTTGTTTTTGAGTTCTCAAACACGTTAAAAAAATCTCTCCGTGTTTTCATGATCTTCTATGATCAAGAAGCATAAGTTTACACCCCATGTTTGAGATCCAAGAAACATACAAACATATGTTGTTTTGAGATATCTTTTTTTCACTCAAATTTGTTTGCTTTCATAGTTTGAGGCATTTCCTGCGGTGAATATCATGTTTGGTGGTGTGTGGCGACTGGACTAATCACAAGACAAGTAAGATTGGTGGGATATCGAGAAGTGGGAAACCGCATGTATTGTGTGCATCTTGAAAGGCATTCATTAGTGAATACACAGAAGGTTACAAGGATTATAGAAGTGCATCACATCTTGAAGGTGTCGACTCTCTAAATAAATCTAAATTGCTATCTTAAACTACTTATATCGTAGTGGGCTTGTGTGGCTGGGCTATTCGAGAGTTTTCCAATGGTGGGTTTTCCTCACACTTCTTCGTGTTATAATTTACTTATTTTATTCTTTCTTACACTCGCCTACTTATATGTTTAGTTCAAAATTAAAATTAGTATATTATTTAACACAACATTTGTGATCTTCTAAATTGGTGCAAGTTAATGAAAAATTGTGAAAATAAAATTTGGTGGTGTTTTCGTTCAAACCCTAGAGTACTTAGCTTTCTCAACAAAACAGCTGATTATAAGCCGGAATACTATCAAAACTAAAAGTGGCACGTGTAACATTATAGGTACGTTTCTTCTTACTCTTTTATGTTAGAGTCCTGACATAAAAAGGGTGGTGTTGTGCTGCAACACAACCCCAACTCTTTTTTTGTATTTTTTC
Organism: Sambucus nigra; assembly: GCA_949130495.1. Classification (NCBI taxonomy): domain Eukaryota; kingdom Viridiplantae; phylum Streptophyta; class Magnoliopsida; order Dipsacales; family Adoxaceae; genus Sambucus; species Sambucus nigra. Next base: position 458,013,058 of record OX422210.1, on the reverse strand, counting down.
TTTTTTAGGCATGAATTTTCTCTAAAGTTCATTTTGAAACTACAATGATCTTTATTCAACTGCATATTCGAGAAACCTGATCTCTAAAATTCAAGTCAGATGTTGCACATATTCATATATTTTCATCTTTATTATCATTAAAACTTTCAAAAATCAATGAAAACCCCTCAAAACGATAAAATATTCTCATTCAGGTTAGAGGATCACTAGATCCCAAGATTCTACCTATTATTTTGTTCTTAGTGTTGGAAGTTTTGACATTCTTTCATCATTAAAATTACATTATCAGTGAGTTTATCCTGTTCAATTCCTTTCATAAACACAAAACATTTACAGTTTGGATTTTCTCTTCTTCACTCTAAAAACACCTTGAGCAATCAAAGAAAGTCTAGATATCTTACATCGATCCTCTATCAAAGGTAAACTAACTCTTATCTCAACACAAATTATCTGGGCTTTGATTCGCTCTGTGCCAGTACGTAGGCCAACTCAAACGTCGCCCGAGTGAACAAGTCTCACTCTGTATATATTTATCTTTGTCTATATGATCTACACACACACCCTAGACTACATTACACGGTCTATTTATATAATAATTATTTTTATTTTACTATATTTTACCCCATAACATTATATTATAAATACTGTACATCTTTATTTGAGATCACATAGGGGGTGCCTAACACATTTCCATTTCGTAATCTAGTCACTGGACCCTTGACTCTCTGGTTAAAAATGAAGATAACTTGCCTTCACTGCGTCTCAACTAAGGCCTACCCTTTTGTGTCTATTTTTTATAAAATGCAGTTGTGACTCCATTTATTTTCAAATAGAATGAGGCTATGACACTGCGTCACTGTTAACGACCCATTTCCCTGTCAATCTGTCGAAGAGGACGTGTGTGAGGACATGCGAGAGAGGAGTATCCATGGGTCTTGGTTCTCATAGGGGAAGAAGAAAATTGGTCCCTATCAGTTACCTAAATAACACCCTTTTTCTTTGTGATATTCTCTATATCTTAGAGTTCATTAAGTAGTCATTCCAATGAGTAATCAAATTTGTTTATAAAATAATTTAGGCAAAATTATTTAAAATACTCTGTCACTTATTAGAAGACAAAATCAATTTCAAAACCAAAACTTTAAGTTCTCCTAAGATGGACATCATCTTAATAACATAATCACACACAAGAGTACCATCTAACATCATTTTGTTTACGAGCCTTTCCATGGCATTCAACAATGTGTCAAAAAATTTATCGTCAAACATATCCTTAAGGTTCAAAATCATATCGAAAGCACTTAACAGATGTTGATGGTTATGTTTAAATACATTGGTAATGGATGTTAATATGTAACAACAAGCCATCTAATTATCTTTTTGCTACTTTTGATAAGCTCGGTCATCCTCTTCAGACATCCCCTCATCAGTCTTGATATAACATGGTTTAGTTAAAATAATTTTATAGTCTTCAACAGTTAAGACAATGTATAAATTTCTTTTCAAGTCTATAGTTCATGCTATTTAAGTTGTTATCCTTTATGATTTAACTAAGTGGTTTGAATGTTAATCCCATTTTAAAATGTTAGAATCATCATTTAAAATTGATTTAATTTTATATTAAACATGTGAGAGCTAAGTTTGATTTAATTTTAATTTTGCTTCCTTCTACCGCCACTTAGAATTGATCCCATCAAGCATTAGATTTCCCATGTGAAGTGATATTTCTCTATAGGAGATTAAATCATCTCACCTTAAACTAGACATAATTTCATCTTTCAATTATGTTCTTCGGAAAATTCATAAACCGTTTTGTCCTACGTAGGTTAATATTCGATGTATTTTGGTCCCACATCTAATGACAGTGACTTCGATTTGGAGTATATCATTAGTTTGTCTAACTGTATACCATCGTTTTGTTCATTGAAATTACATACGCTCATGTAGAATTTCCTTTATGGGTGGACCGAACTCACTTACATTTAATTAGCTGATTATATTCAATGTAAAAAAGAATAAATAAAAACGGATTTTGCATAAGAAAAACATGATCTAGACTAGTCATAATAATAATCCATGTTGTCTTTCAAAATATGATATCCTAATTAATAAATTATTTAAAACACGATGATTATCAACACGAGTTAAATGTCAAAATCATAATAAAAGAGAATAAATTGCAATGTTAAATCAAATCAGAATTAAATTTTCCCTTCCGTCACAGCCTAAAGTTTTGCTTAAAGTAAAACTCTACAAGATTAAGAATCCCAACTGAAGAAGAATTCCATTCTAAAACAGTCTTTTTTAGTATAGTGCAATAGAATCTAGAATTCTGTAGATGATGACCCTTTGGAAATAGTCCTCTCTGATTCAAGAAATATCAGGATGAAGAACCATTTCAAAATAGGTGAATAAAAACAATAAAATAGTAAATAATCATACCCAATACCAAAGTTGGATTGATTGGAGACTTGAACGGATTGATCTAGTAGGGGTCCAGATCAATCCGAGTCGATAGATCTACATCTTTCACTCGGGTTTGCAATATGCTTGAAAAAATATTCGAAGCAGGAAAAATCCCTACCAATCTCCATGAAACTTTATTTAGGCTCATAAGCCATGTAAATACAAGATTCTAACAATTAAATACAATTATATCCCCTCACAGTCTACTCCAAATACATTTATTAATGCAATAATGAAAAATAACCTAATTATTCCAACCAAATAAAATTTATGAAGAAAATAACTAGGGATAAACCACTATAAGATCCATTCAGACAAAACAACATTTACATGACCATTATGAAAGGTATATAAAAATTAGAACCCTAAAAACCATGTTAGTGCGAAGAAACACACATATATGTATATTTCTACAACGCGCAAAACAAAGGTTTTGATGGTGGACAACATAGACCTTTCCAAAACATGATCAACTTATAACCAAGTCTCAAATAGCAATTGTTGGGGATCGATATACGTGGAAAAACTTTTCAACCCAAAATTTTTGATTGATCATATGATAGAAAATAAAAACAAAACTAGGTTTAAACCATAAACATAGAGTATCGAATCACAATACCTTAGCTGATCTTGTTAGTGACCCAATATGAGGGGATTTAGATCCAATAAGATTTAATGGTAACCATATCAATCAAAGAAAATATTATGCAAGAATTCTAATCCTTATAATCCTCGGCATTAAGAACCTATTAACCCTTTACAAACCCGTGAACTTGTACAATCCTAATCTAGTCATCATTCTGACTTGAATTCCATTAGTGATCTTATTTAATACATTCTTGAATGTACCAGTCAAAATTCTCTTTGAAGTATTATAGAATTTCCTGAACCACCAAAAAAATTCTCGTAGTTTGAGATAAACTATTAGGATTGCCCTAGAATCTTTATCGAAATGATGTCAACTTCGAATCTAGGCTATGAACTGTTCACTTGTATTAGAACTAGAATCTCGATCCCCCATGATCGGGCCACACCCATCTCACCAAAATTCGTACTAAGTCCAATTGACCGATATAACATTAATTACATTTAAAGCATAACTATAAGTAATTCTCACAAATAAGATTCTCATTTTATATAAACATATCACACATTTATTAAAAATTAAATGTCTTACATGTTTTGAGAATAAAAGCCCAACATTAAACTCATGAAAAAAATTGAGATTTTTTCTTTTAATATTAGACCATTGTGTTCAGTACAAGTCCCTAATACAAAATCTCAACGAAGGACACAATTCCTCCAAAGATGGTACTATCCCCTTTTATATATCTATTATGAAGCTCCCACAATGTCAATTTTTCATTTTCACATCTTCCTCTAAAATTGATATAAACCAGATCTAATAATCTTTGGTTTAAGCCTCCACATGGGCAAAAGTAGGACGAAACATAAAATTATTGCATATTATGCAAATGTTTATGCGTAATTACTGCCACCTTCCATCCCCTCTAAGTGGAAGAAAGTCATTATAATCAATGCCAAAAATTATATACAAATCGTTTCTTGTAAGCATGCAAACAAATATTTATTCTAAGTTATCTCCTATACGCCTCCCCCTCTACTTGAATAGCCATAGTGTTCTAGTTATAGAGAATGCCCCAACATCTATTGATCAGGAATATGAATTAAACATAAACTCTTATATATTACCTAAAGATAAAACCCTACAAGGAAAATTAAGGGCTTAACTTCTAGATCTATTTGGTTTGATATCGTTTAAGCACAAATATGGGATGATGTGGATTAATCGAGACCATGGGCTCAATGTACTTTATTATCTTCTGGCGTGTTCCCAATATGACCAATCAAAAATAGAGTGTGGGATCATCTTTCATGATCACCATACAATTTCTTCTTCTTCCTCTTCTTCTTCTTCTTCTTCTTCTTCTTCTTCTTCTTCTTCTTCTTCTTCTTCTTCTTCTTCTTTCTTCTTCTTCTTTCTTTCTCTCTCTTTCTTCTTCTTTCTTTCTCTCTCTTTATTAATTTTGAGTAAGGATTTTAGGTTTTAATAGTGATGAAATTTTGTACGAATAAGATATATATATATAACCAATGGAAGGGACTCCAATAAGAAATAAGGGCGTGGCTTCGAATGGGCTTAAGAAAACCTTAATCCACCTTGATCATAATCGTATTCCATCAAATATAATCAGTTCTACTAAATATATTGCAACCCCATTCCTGAACTCAAAATTACATTTCGAGCTCATTAATATTAATTACTTAATTATTCTCATGTTAAGGTTATAGCTACCCATTATTAAAATAAATGACTGACAATTTATTTTAATTAACTTTTCAATTCCTTAACCCCTCCATCTTAACTTATTTACAGTGTAAAATTAATATATTCCAGCAAAAAGGTTAGTCATATACAAAAACTTATAAGCATCTATAGGGGTATAACCAATATCTACACTAAGATATGAATTTCATCCATAAATGACTTTCTCCATACACCAATCACCACAACCAAATCTTTAGACATTAGTGATCCAATCATAACACGTATATTAACATATAAAAAAATTTGTACATAGACATAACCTCAAAGTGGTCAGGTTCAGTACCCAAAAATTGTACTACCACTTACAAAAATATTATTTGCTCTAATCAAGTGTATTGAAATATTGTTGTAAATGCCTTCCAATGGTGTGTCCAACTCCATTTAAGACTGCTAACAAGAAACTTATGTCCCACTAGAAGAAGTGATTTGACCTTTTATGATTAAGTCGCACTAAATACATCAAATCAACTACTATAAAAACTAAAATACTATTAGTTTATAAAATGATGCAAAATTATGAGGATTCGTTTTTCTCATTAAAATGAAAGAAATAATTTTTAAATAATAAATCCATAAATAAAAAAATATTACAAAAATACATGGTTTTATTCTAGTGCCTTTATAATTTCTGGATTATCACCTTCAATTATGTAACATAATTATGAAATTTGGCACAATTCTCCTTCAATGTCCCCTCCATTACATTAAATGCTTTCCTTTTTCTGTATGCAATTTTGTTAGGGTAACATTGACGTGAAATTCTTGCATCACTTGTTTTTGTAAAAGAATCTAATGGAATTTGAGGATTGCCAACATTATATATATATATATATATATATATATATATTACTGCTCTTATGCAGACTATCCCGCATTTAAATAATGTGTACTGGACATATGTCACTTACCGGCGAGCCCAGTTAAGAGAGAGCCCCTATAATTTAGTCGATAATTTCTAGGCTCGCCGTCATGTGACACATGTACAGTTCGCATGGTTAAAATGCGGAGCAATCCGCACAAGAGCATTATATATATATATATATATATATATATATATATATTCTTTGTAATCGACATTGAACTCAAATTGACATTTTGGAATGAATTATGTTAAGTGTGAGTTTGATTAAGTGCCCTACATTGGAGGGTTAATTACCCACCCATTTTAATCGTATAAAAATCCCAGGAGCACCCATTCCAACAAACCACCCCCACTTCTTCTTCCCTATTTAAAAATATCCACTTGTTTCCCATGTAATTCATTGTTTTGTAATAGTTTCATCTAGGATTGTACTAGTTTTAAAGAGTTTACCAACGATACATTTAGGATCATCCTTTTCCTTTTTCGGGTCGTATTAATTCTACTGCTTCTTCTTCTCCTCCTCATTTTTCAATTTATGGTCCCCATCTACATCAAAATAACTATCAGCACTCCTCATGTCATCACTAAAAGAATCCAAAGCATACAAATCATCAACACTTAAAAGAAATCTCATTACTATTAATATCTGTTTCACACCATTCACCCCAAAAAATACCCCTTCATTCAGTGCCACTAAAATACATAAAGTCACTCTCACACTCTCTATTATTTATAACATATTCCAACTCAAAATAATTAATCAATTTCTCTTAATAATTAAAATGCAAGAAATCACCAATATTATAATATGATACCTCTCCATTGTCACCAACTGAATAATATGTTAAAATTAGTGAAATGACTTTCTAATATTTCATTCATAGATAAATATTTTAAAAACGAACACATCCACACACACACACACACACACACACACACACACACACACACACACACACATATATATATATACATACTTAATGTATGTGTAAAATGAAGGTAAAATAAGAGTTTGTATCTACTAACAAGTTTAGGTTCTAGGAAAAGAACTGAAATCCTAAAGAATGTACACGATCTTTCTGATCAAAATAATGAACTTCAAAGCAAGAAAGTTGTAGTAAGCGAGCTTTTCTGGCTTGTATAGAGCATAGAGAGTTAGGGAAACAAAGAGTTTGGAGAGAGAAAATCTAAGACTGAAATCATTATTTCTAACTTGTGTCGTCTTTTCTGGCTTGGTTTGCAATAGAGAATATTAATAATAAGCGTTTAATGGTCCCCTACTATGGCACGTGTAGGCCAAATAGTTACTAAACCATTATATTCAGTTTTACTAATTCAAGATTGATGGTTGTATAATCTCTATAATACTCTAAAATTCTATACAAGCATTTAAAATCCTCTATCACAAGACTATCCACGTGTCATTCTTATAAAACTATTTTCTCTCCATTAACCGCCCTCTCCCCCTCGCTGTCTCTTCCTCTTCATTTCCCCCAACCCCTCCATTACTAACTTTACTTATTCTCCCATTCTCTACACATGATCTTCATCTTCACATTCTTCACATTTGTGTATTTATAAATATGCCTATTTTCATCTCATATTTTGCCTAGGTGAGTGCTACCCCTCAAGTCTCTCAATTTTTTATACCTCCAAAATAAATATTCAACTAGAAAAACAACTTCTCTCTCTCAACAATTTAAATTTTCTCTCGTTAATAAAACCAACTTACTAGTTGATCAACTCACCGACGATCCGATCTCCAAGTTCAAGGAAGCTTTCATCCTATTCGATAAGGATGACAATGATTGCATCACCACTAAGGAGCTTGGTACCATGATGAGGTCCCTTGGACAAAACCCAACCGTGGTCGAGCTTCAAGACATGAACAACGAGGTCGACGTTGATGGGAATGGAACAATCGATTTCCCTGAGTTCCTCAACCTAATGGCTCGTAAGATGAAGGATACAGACTCTGAGGAGGAGCTCAACGAAGCTATTCTAGTTTTCTGATTAATCCCATGAGATTCATATGTATTGGCATGGATTGGTTTGGATTGGATTTTATTTTTATCCATGTCAAAATTAGTTTGGGGGATAATATGATCTGGGTAAAGGCAGGTGGGTTTCTTTGATTTATGGGTCTTGAGTAGTTAGATTGAAACCAGGTCAGTGGGTAGGAGAAAGTTCTTGGTTCACCGGAGAGAGCTCGGGTGGGTATGGTCACCGGTATAGGTAGGTCTGGGTGTCGTCGGACTTTAAGCATCGCAGGGTAGGCTAGTCATCAATATAGGCAGGAGGGATAATAGTGGTGTAGTCGATTATTGGTTTGGGTAGGGTAATTTTGGAGCAGGAGTTCACCGGAAGTGAGTTTGGGTGTGGAGGTATAAGGTGGGTTTCAGAGTTAATGGTTATGAGGGTAAAAAGGTTGGTGAAGGTTTTATCTCAACCACTGACCAAAACAACTTTATGTCAGCCACTGAGCTCCGCTATGTGATTACAAATCTCGGTGTGAACCTCACCGATGTAGAAGTTGACGAGATGATCCTAGAGGCTGATGTGGACGGTGATGGCCAAATCAACTATGAGGAGTTCATTAAGGTCATGATGGCCAAGTGAGGACCCATTAATCCCACCAACTAAAACCTTTTTTTTGTGTGTTTATACAGTTTTTATTCTGAAGATGGCTTTACCCATTTTGAAATCGAAATTTAGTGGAACTGAAAAATGGATAAGCTCCAAAATAAAAAATAGAAAATTGCTACTTCTCCCGTTATTAATAATAATTTCAAAGATGGTGTTTTTCTCCTTCTAATAACTAATGTTTACTCTTTTAGTTCTAAAAAAGTTATATATTTTATTATTAAGTTTGAAAAACCTATTTAAAAGGTTATATTAACTATTTTTAATTCCGAAAAATAATAATATATATTTTTATATTTCATAGTTTTAAATTGAATAATGTGTCTTGTCGTTTTATTTCACGTTATAGTTAGATCGTGTTCCTGTTGTGATTTAATCAGGTGGTTCGTTTGGTAAAAAACAAGATTTTGTTTGGAGGAAAAAATAAAGATTTTGTGTTATACGCCGTGTCTCTTTTTAATTGGATAGTGTTCATTTTTCAATAAAAGAAATAAAAATTCGGTACATGTTACTTTTATTTTGATCGTTTGTAGCATTTGTATATTTAGAAAACAACTTTAGTCGTTTGTATCATTTAAATAGTGTTCATTTTGATCGTTTGTATATTAAAACGAGTTTTCTTATTTTTTCAAAACATTTTTTTTAAAATAATAGTTTTTATTTTTTTCAAAAAAAAAAGTAAAACATTGTTTTTAATTTTAAAACAATTAATAAAGCTAATCACTTTTTTTTGTATAAAAAAGTTTTTATTTTTTTTATTTTTTTATACAAAAAGTTAAAAACTATTTAAAAAACACTTCTAACCTTTTTAGATGTTTTAAGAAATAAAGAAAAATTAGAAAAAGTGAAAACGTTTTAAATATTTTATTTAGATATTATTTCAATTTTTTTTAAATTTAGATTACTATGGTTGTTCATCCACACTTATGCACATATGCATTTTGTCATTGATTTTTAAACAGGTTATGTTGAATACCAATTGAAAAAAAAGCATGATCAAGACCCTATGAAATAATCTCCATACGTATAAATGAACATACTTTAATTTCATGCAAGTTTTTCTAATAATAGATCAGATGGAGGTGTAACTGCTTTTGAGTACAGTAAGGATAAGTTGAACAACCACACTATTGATTAACCACGAGACACACAAACACAACTCAGTGAAGATAGAATCAATTTTAACTCACAAATCTCGCGTGTATAACTCAAAAGGTAATAATGAACTTAGAAGCAACTTTTCTTAGAGGGAGTGAGAAAATGAGCAGCCTAGATACACCTTCGCAGACAGCCAAACACCCTCACCGCCCACAATGATCTCTGTCAAATATTAAAGCTTCGTAATAAATGACAATGGTGGGTGAGTAAACTCTCTGGTTCGTAATAAATCTCTCTAGTAATAACTTATAAATTCTCAACAAGAACATGATCCCTCCTCAGAGGTGGTTGGGGTCCTTAAATATCCCCCCACACTACCCCCGAGGAAACTCAGTCATTAATGCTTGTGAAGGACATCCCTCATGCGTTATGTCATAAACATTCAATACCTGATGCACTAGTTATCTCCACGTCATAAGCATTAAATGCCAAGACATGACTTTTGCCTAACCACTGTGTGTCATGGGATTGCCGTCACAGAGGTGTCTTACCAACTGTCTAACAGCCCCAAATACCACATTGGTTTACTCAAGTGCAAGTCAGACATTGCCAAGATGGTTTGTGACATCAGATAAAGTGGATGTGACATTAAATAGAGGATTGTTTGGCTCACAACTCAACACCTGATGGAACTCAAGGTTGTTCCCCCCGAGGTTCCACGGTCAAGGTCCTTCGGTGCTTTTCCAGGTGTATCTAAGATGGTCAGGACAAGCCCCAACGGTGCCTCACTTCTCAATCCTCCAAACCAATTCCCTCCGAAGTTCCCATGGTGAGGTCCTTCGATAGAGCATGAAAGTTCTCCCAGGTTCTACCAAGCCTGGTCTCTTGTGAGTACCATTCGACCTCACACAATATCATTATAATCCTTATATCTTTACAATAGTTATAGCTCATAGTCAGTGCAAACAAAAGATACAATTATGGCTAAGTAACACAACAAGATAAAGTATGAGTTGTCACGCTAAGCTACCGCACTGAGATGCCACGCTTGAGCTGATTTGCTGAGTTGCCACGCTGAGCTGCCATGCTACCACGCTGCCTTAACCCCAGACGCTGTTGTAAATGGTGGGATTATCCCTAATCTCAGGATTACCTTCAATCCCCCTCTACATTTTCCCCTTTGTGGAGAGATTTATTGTGGGAACAAGAAATGCCTGCACGAAAAACTTCTCAATCCAATGAACCTTCGCTATGTGAAAAAATGATTCTAGCATATTTCCCTTTTATTACAACAACTGCGTTATCGCCTGTAGGAAAAAGTAAAATTCTCCCCGATGTACCTGAGTCGAAGCACTGCATCTTATTGGCACTTTTGTGAAGGGACATTGCAACTTTTTCCTTTCACTGAGCTTCAACCGTTCTGACTTTGCTTCATTAGCTAATTTGGAATTCTCTCGAAACACCTACTGACTTTCTCAAATACCCATTTGGATTCTGGGGAAGTGAAATTCTCCCGTTTGTGTAGTTTGTGGAGTATAGCTGTAGGCAGTGATTTTGTTGTCAGGATTTCCCTAATCGGTGTAACTTATGAAATTCTTCCTTGTAACGTTTCACCATGTTAAAAAAAAGCAAAAATTCTCCTCGATGTGGCTGAGTCATTATTAAAACACATTTGGATTTGTAATGACAGGACATCGAAGCTTTTTTGAACCGTTGGGATAGTACCCTTTATGGTCCCCATACGTCACTTCTCAACTGACATGGCGCTACCTTTTCAACTGTTAGGGCACTTCCCGAAGTGCCACATGTCCATTTGAAATGATTATAGGCGGATTTACGCGTGTGGTGATGGGAAAATCAATAAATTGGTTTAAAAGATCTCAAATGTTTATATTTCAAACTCTTCTCTTTTCTTCATCTTCTTTATGCTTCGATCTTCCTTAGAGAGAGAAACTTTGTCAGAACTCCATTGTTATGAAGCTTTCACCTAATTTTCTTCTTCCTCTCAATTGTTACACCACCACCTGTGGTTGCCCTCCTCCCTTTGTCATTCCTAGTCCTTCTTTACTAAGATGTTTCTTTCATCGCCACTTACTATGGATTCTTCAAGTGTTTTAAAATCTACGACCACCGCTGCTCAGCTATGCTCCCCTTCTGCCACATCTGGCACCGATGCTACCCTTAGCACTGCTTCCCTTGATACTGCTCGCCAGGAGAAACTAAGTTTTTACCATCGATATCCCATCTTTGGTAAAGATGATGAGTTCTATGATGCATACAAGACTTGTCATTTTTTGGCCAAGTATGATCCTTTACTGCTGGGTGATGAAGATGAGGATTCGTCAAAGTGAGTCTTTCTTCCTCTAGAGGGGACTCTATGCTTTCAGTTGGATCATGGAGACTTCCCCCACTCTCAAATCGATTTCAAGGAAACTGGGGGGTCGCCAACTCATTTTGCTACCTGGCATGCACGCATGCAGAGCTCTCATGCTACAGCTCTTGCCAAGGTTGGTCTTCACCGAGCTAGATGGTTTGGGGAGTTCACCCTTTCTAAGCCCAACGCTTAGCCCCAAGTATTGGTTTCCAGATGGAACGTTATAACTCACAGGTTATTTTTTACATGGGGGAGTTCACCATTACGTTAGAGGACGTTGTGAGATACTTGGGTTTAAGCCCATGGGTGAGTTTATATATCATGATGAGGCCTTGGATGCCGAAGATATTGCTGATCGAACTGATCTTGATCGAATCTATCATCGTTGCACTAGGTCTTCAAACAAGGGCACTATACTCCCCTTATCAGCTATTTTTTCGAAGCTCCTACTCCGAAGGACATCACTGATGTAACGTGCCAAGGTAAAGGTACATCTTTAGAATTACCAACCTATATTCTTGTGCTGCATTCGCACCTTTTTTTTACTAGGAAACCCAATAACAAACCCAGGAGGGACCTTATAAACATTTCCATTCGTTTGTCCAGGAGTTTCAACCTTCCTCTGGTCTCCATTGCTTTGGGATCCCTCTACACTTGGCTGGATCAAACCCATATTGACATTACACGGTCACTAGGTCGTTACAACTTGGATAACTTTGCCAACACCGTTATCTTAATGGGCTTCCTTTATACCCATTTTCCTGCCATTTCTGTCAAGTCTATCCCTTACCCCGTGAGTCAAGGCATTAAGCCTCTATGCCTCTTATGATTCCATAAAAAATAGAGCCAAAAGGAGATAATAGGATTTTTTGATTGTTTTGATTCTTTTGTCATGAGTCCGTACAGCGAGTCTACCTTTGCCTACACTTGGAACTTTTTCCCTTCTACAGCTTCAACGATCACTTTCATTCCAGTTGTAGAAGATCCTTCACAGGTCGGGGTACTTCTATTCACTCCTGGATTTCTTCCTTCACTGAATGGGGGTACACTTCTGAACCTTATAACCCCGATAGATGTAGTAGGCAGTTCGGCTTTGATCAGGGTGCTCCTCGACCTGTGTTTTAACTGAGTAATAAAAGGGCTACTTTTACTGAGGCTTGCACCTTCTATATTGCAGCAGCGGTACTTGGTGTGACTTCTACCATGGATAGTCGAGTCACCCTTCCTAGTGCCACTAGGAAAGTGGATGTATCCACTTCTTATGCCACCAAGTTCCGTTTAATGCAACTGACCATGATTCGTGAGTTCATACAGAGTCCTCCCCAGTAGCCCTCAGTCCTTTCTTTCTTTGCCTTGGAGTTGGGTCTCAAGGGCAACTCCATTTTTGAAGTTGAGTTACATCTTAGTAAAACTGTTAAATATCCTCCCCATGATCTACCCCTTTATTGACCAATGATCCTTACTTCCACGCCTAAGCCCAAGACCGTGGTAACCCCCAAATAGCCTTCCCCTTCAATCGATGCATCCACTGGTGAAGGGCCTTCCCATCTACCAGCCAAAAGGTCTAGGAAGTCCAAGAGTGGGACTTCCTTAAAATCTAAATCCTCAAAATCCAAGTATTAAACTCAGTCGCAAACCCCTTTGGAGGCATTCCCTATCGCCTCTGTTCCCCCTCCCATGTCTGTAGAGGTAACTGAAGAGCTGAGAAGGAAGGTTTATGCTGAGGTGGAATGGATAAATGTCGAGTTTCAATGATGCGCTCCTCTCGTTCCTCCTTCTACTGCCTTCCCTACTATCCTGATTGATCCAACTGAACCAAGGGCAAAGAGAACGAAGAGTTCAAAGGATCCTCGGGGCACTGGTGTTGTGGGCGCGAGGAAGAAGACTCTGGGTACCAAGTTGACAAAGCATAAATTCTTCTGAATTTAGCCCCTCAAGTTAGTGATTTTGATATCTCGAACAACGTAATTGAATCATTTTTATCCCATATCATTGACATTGACTATTTCAAACGAGTACCCCGAGTTTCGTGTATTTCTTATGGATTTTACAGGTATTTACTACAAGGAAAGAAAGAAAGAAATCGGAAGAAAGCAAGACAAGTCAAAGGGAAAAAGAGTAAATTTACACCTGGAATTCGAAATTGAAGCCTAAAGGAAAGTTGAATATCCTTATTTCACAAGAGCATTGGAAGAAACGACAATCAAATCGGAGCTCGAGATCAAAAGTTATGACCAGTCAAAGATGGAAAGAAAAAGTCAAAATGGAAGAAAATCGGACCTATCTAGTTTATCTCGGACCGATCCGAAATGACACCATTCCAGTAAGCCCCGGATTGATACCAAACCGATGACAATAGAACTGATCCGATAGCATCCAAACCGGTCCGGTGGAAATAAAAAAGAACCAATCCAGTTACTGAAAAGCGAACCGATCCGATGGGATCCGTATCGGTCCGGCTGTTCGAATTTCTGGCATTAATTATGATGCTCAAGAGGTGAAAATCTTGGAATATCTTACTCATCCCATCGATTTTATCTGTCAATTCGTGCTAGTTGGTGTTATAAAAGGCCAAGCCCTACATCCTTCCAAGAGAGTCTAATTTTAGAGAGAGAGAGTCAAATTTTAGAGAGTTTTTAGTATACAAATTTCATATTCTTAAAAAAGCCCTAGTTTGAAAGTTTGAGGATCAAGAAGTATTCTGGATTCAATTTCACCTCTTTTCCCTAGTGCATATTTCAAGTATCAAATTCCATTCTCTTAGTCTCAATTCTATTTTCAATTCAATCATCAATTATTTTGACATTTGTTAACAATGTTTCCTAGATCCATAATCCCATGCATTGTTATGAATTTGTTTTCTAATAAAACCATGTCTAGCTAAATTTTCAAGGGTTGGGGTATATGAACTCATTCCGAGGTAAATTACCCATTTAGAAAATAGGGGATAAATTAAATATTGACCAAATCGTGTATGGAAATTATACGAACATAGCCGATCTTTTAATCTCTCTTTCCCTAGGTACTTGGGATGTTTAAGAAGACTATGCAAGTGTAATTGTCCATTCACCGCTTTGCATTTATCTTTGATTTCGTATGTTGCGGGCTAGTTCCCTCATATATGTAATGCTTAGGATCTATAAAGACTGGATTTAGTCAAGAATTTCAATTTACAATTCTAGTATTCTATACGATAATTTACTAAGGTTTGAGGGATTGTACTCCACCCTATTTTCTCTCATATTCATATCTAATTTCTTACAATTCTTAGTGTTTTTGTGTGCATTATTCATTTTGATTTCATCATCAAATGGAAATTTCAAACCTTCAATAATCTTTTCTTTTCTTTTCTTTTAAGAACCATTTGAAGGATAAATAACTTTTCTTACATAATTCCCAATTGCCAATTTCTGATCCTTCTGGAGACGATCCCGACTTGTTGGATTATTACTAACACGACAGGCTTGCACTTGACCCTAGAAAGAATGCACTTTTGAGACAAATTCTTAGTCACGTCAAGTTTTTGGCGCCATTGTCGGGGATCGAAAATTTGTGATTCGTAGGAAAGTGAATTTAATCCTAAAGTATTTTCTAAAAATTTAATCATAAAGGTAAAAAAAAAATTACCCTTCATCTCTTATCTTGAAAGATTACATGAAAAATCCACTTCTCACCCAACCGCACGAAAATCCCATTACCGAAGCTAGTTCTAAAAATTCTTGCACCACCAATTCTCCACACTTTTGGGTTCCACCTCCTTCACCTAATAATTCAATCACAAGTTGCACTTTGAGTCAAACATCGAGAGAAAGTTCTGAATTGTTTGGTAGCAATATGTTTGTGCACGGAAGCGTTGGTGTTTGTGCTGGAGAGGAAGAGTTACCATATCTTCCCATGAAAGATCTTTTATTTCTGGAGCGAACTGTTACCCCTGGTTGCATTTTACTCCCGTATAATACAGGTTAGTTCCACTTTTAAAATGGGATGATTCAAATTCTTCCTACCTTCCATGGGATGGATTCTGAAAAACCATATCTCCATATTAGAGAGTTCGAATAATCATGTGAGACATTTGTTTACCAAAACCTTCCCACAAGATGTTATCCGGTTAAAGGTGTTCCCTTTTTCCTTAAAGGATAAAGCTAAGACTTGGCTATGGTCACTACCCCCGAATTCTATTTTATCCTAGAGAGATATGCAAACTAAGTTCCTATCCAAGTTCTTTCCACAACACAAAACCAACTCTGTCAAAGCTCAAATACAAGATTTTTGGAAAAATGAGAATGAATCTTTTGACAAGTGTTGGGAACGTTTTCAGGAGTTAGTTAGTTCTTGCCCCCATCATGGATTCGAAAAACATCATCTTATTTCATTTTTTCATCAAGGGCTTACTTTAGCATCTAAACAACTTGTTCAGACAATGTGTGAAAGACCATTCTGGGAGCTAGACTCGAGTGATGCTGAGGCTCATCTGAAATACGTAGCAGAGACTACGCAAGCATGGGATGTTTTTTACCCCAATAGTCAAAATAAAAATCGACAAGTGTCCAATTCGTCTACTACGTCCGGTATTTATCACTTGGAAAAGGTCACTTTGTTAGATTGTAAATTTAACCAATTGGAAAAGAATTTTAGAGACATGCTTGAAGTTCGATTAAGAGAAGTCATTGGGCCTGTGCAAGAAGGAAAGGAGAAAGTGTGTGACATTTGTGTTGCTGGTCATTCTACCTAAGGATGTCCTCCCATCCCTGCATACAAGGCAATGTACACTGAGCAAGTGAAAGCGATAGGAGGGTTTTGAGGTAATTTTAATGTACCACAAGGTAATACATACAATCAATCTTGGAGGAATCATCTTGGTTTCAACTATGGACAACCATAAGGTGGGGTGGATCCTAATCCACACGTGGCTTTGCCACCACCCCCTCCTCAATTTCAGTAAATGCCTCCACCTATGCAAAACCCTATGCAGGTCCCATCTCCTGGTCCGTATGTCACTCCACCTAGGCGATCTCTTGAGGATAATATGAATGAATTTATCCAATCTCAAAAGGAGAGCAATGCAAAGTATGATCGAATGTTCATTGAAATTCATACTAGCATCTCTAGGTTGCAATCTGCATTGAATACTCAGCAGAAGGGTAAATTCCCAGCTCAAGGCCAAAGACCTCCTATTCAAGGACAAACTACGGTTAGCTCTACATCATCGGATTTGCCAGAACAATGTCAAGATGTCACTAATCTACGTAGTGGTCGCGTAATTAATCTAGCGCCACCACCTACCAAGGAATCTAAAGCTAAAGAATCTTCAGAATCCGAGGCGACCCCATTTCACATGGATAATAAGGATGAAGGAGTTGAATCTGAAGTTGAAGTAAAACCGCCCACTACTGCTCCATTTCCTCAACGCTTGGCACCACCAAAAAAGGGAGCCTCGCGTACTGAAGTGTTAGATGTTCTGAAGCAAGTGAAGTTGAACGTGACATTTCTGGATGCTATCCAACAAATTCCAGCATATGCCAAGGTCATTAAAGATCTTTTAACTATCAAACAACGGCTTAAGGTGAAGAAGAACGTCTTTTTGGCACAAAATGTGAGCTCGGTCCTTCTTAATGATCTTCCACCAAAATTCAAGGATCCTGGTGCACCTACAATTTCGTGTGTTATAGGAGAGAGTAGAGTTAAAAAAGCTTGGCTTGACTTAGGTGAGAGTGTGAACATCCTTACATAATCTATCTATAAGCAGCTTGATTTAGGTGGTCTTAAACCTACCCGAATCACTCTACAGTTAGCAGATCGAATAGTAAAAGTGCGTGGACACATTCTACTTCCCTGTTGATTTTATCATTTGGGACATGGAGCCTTCCCCCCATTCGAGTAATCATGTTCCCATAATTTTGGGCCGTCCATTTTTAGCTACTGCTAATGCTTTGATCAATAGATGTAATGGCCAAATACAACTCACTTTTGGAAAAATGACCCTCGAGACCAATATTTTCAATATTGCTAACCAAATGGGTGATGAGGATGAAATTCATGAGGTTGATCTTATTGAAGAGGTGGTGTATGACCACATCGAGAAGATCATAGGTGGAGATGGATTGGAAGTTTGTTTAGTGCAATGAGTTGAGAATAAGAGTTCCTACACTGAGTTTGAGCGTGAAGTGGAAGAGTTGGGAGCTTGGCTACAAGAAGAAGTGAGTTTTGAGAAGTTGAGAGGTGTTGACTGGATTTCTAGATTTGAGGAATTACCCCAGATGGAGTCACTCATGATCCCCTCTAAAGATAGATTTCTTAGTCTTGGGTTAAAGAAACTACCCTCTCATGTAAAATATGCTTTTCTGGGAGACGATGATACATTTCTTGTTGTTGTTTCTTCTAGTTCAAAAAAAGAGCAAGAGGACATGTTGTTTAAGGTGTTGAGGAAGCATAGGAGTGCGTTTGGTTGGACTATAGCAGATTTGAAAGGTATAAGTCCTCTGATTTGTACCCATAAAATCCATCTCAAGGAGGAGGTGAAGCCCTCGAGAGAGATGCAAAGGAGACTGAACCCAACCATGAAAGATGTAGTTCGAGCAAAAATCATCAGGTCGTTCCAATTATCCCATTTCCGATAGTAAATGGGTGAACCCAATTCAGGTCGTTCCAAAGAAGTCGGGTATGACCGTGGTTGAAAACACTAAGGGAGAATTAATACCTCAATGCACTACCACCGGGTGGCGTGTTTGCATTGATTACCGAAAGCTCAATACCGGAACAAGAAAAGACCATTTTCCCTTGTTGTTTATCGACCAAGTGATTGAAAGAGTAGCGGGCCACCCTTACTAATATTTCCTAAATGGTTATTCTGGCTATAACCAGATTGAAGTGGATGTACTTGATCAAGAAAAGATGACTTTTACATGTCCGTTTGGTACGTTTGCCTACAAACGTATGCCTTTTGGGTTATGTAATGCGCTGGCAACTTTTCAAAGGTGCATGTTGAGTCTCTTTAGCGACATGATAGAAAAAGGACTGGAGGTGTTCATGGACGATTTCAGCGTTTTCGGTCCATCTTTCGAATAATGTTTAGCTAATCTTGAAAGAGTTTTATTCCGGTGTGTGGAAAAAGACTTAGTCCTCAATTGGGAAAATGCCATTTTATGGTCACTGAGGGCATAGTTATGGGCCACATAGTCTCATCTAGGGGGATTGAGGTTGATCGAGCAAAAATAGAAGTAATAGCTGAGTTACCCCCGCCAAAATTGCTTAAAGATGTGAGGTCCTTTCTAGGCCATGCTGGATTTTACCAGAAATTTATCAAAGACTTTAGCGCCATCGCTAGACCCTTGAGTAATCTTCTCATGAAGGACACTCCGTTTGAGTGGAATAACGCATGCCAAGAAGCTTTCGATAGACTCAAAAGCATGCTAATTTCTGCTCCTATCATGCAAGCTCCCAATTGGTCACTCCCATTTGAGCTTATGTGTGATGCAAGTGATTACGCAATTGGGGATCTTCTTGGATAAATAAAAGACAAGAAAGCTCATGTTATTTACTATGCTAGTAGGCCATTATCTGTTCCCCAGGTTAACTACTTCACCACGGAGAAAGAATTACTAGCGACCGTTTTTGCTCTCGACAAATTCTGCTTTTGAGTTATTAGGTCGCGCATCATTTGCTTCACTGATCACTCGACCCTCAAATATCTTCTGACCAAGAAAGATGCCAAACCGCGCCTAATTAGGTGGATCCTACTCCTATAAGAGTTTAATCTCTCGATTTAAGACAAGAAAGGAGTAGAAAACGTCGTTGCTGACCATCTATCATGACTCTCGTCCGACGTACCTATTGATCCTATCCCCATAGACATGTATTTTTCGGATGAAAATCTATTTGATACTTCTTCTCTTTCTTGGTTTGCGGATATAGTAAGTTACCTTATCACTGGAGTCGTTCCCTACAATTGGACTCCACAAGAGAGAAAGAAGTTCATTACTTGGTCATGCATGTTCTTTTATGATGATCCATATTTGTGTAAGTATTGTACTGATCAAATTATCCAAAGATGTGTACCTGATGAAGAAATTCAAGGGGTAATTCGATTTTGTCATACGAAAGCATGTGGAGGTCATTTTTTCAAAAATAAAGCTGTTGCGAAAATCCTGCAAAGCGGTCTCTTTTGGCCCACAATCTTCCGGGATGTGAATATTTTTTACAAATCATGTGATAGATGACAAAGAATGGGAGCTATTACTCGCCGTGACATGATGCCATTGACCCCCATAATTGTCATAGAGTTGTTTGATTGCTGGGGTATTGACTTCATAGGGCCTTTTCCACCCTCTTTTGTCTTTCTATACATCCTCATCGCGGTAGACTACGTCTTGAAATGGGTAGAGGCCATAGCTACAAGGACGAATGACAATAAGGTGGTGATAAAGTTCATTCAAGAACACATACTTTCTCGATTCGGAGTTCCTAAGGCTATCATTAGTGATAATGGCACTCATTTTTTAAATAGGCCAATGGAAAGGCTAATGCGAAAGTATGTAGTCGTCCATAAGATTGGCATGACTTATCACCCTCAATCGAATGGCCAGGCCAAGCTAGACAATCGGGAAATCAAGAATATCTTGGAAAAGACAGTCGAACCTAACAGGAAAGATTGATCTCTCAGATTGAATGATGCGCTCTGGGCTTATCGAACTGCATACAAGAATCCCCTTAGGATGTCCCCATTTCGTTTTGTGTATGGCAAACCTTGTCATCTTCCCGTTGAAATTGAACACAAAGCGTATTGGGCTATCAAAAGGGTGAACTTTAACATGGAAAAAGTCGATGAAACATGTAAACTTCAGCTAAATGAGTTAGAAGAAATACGCAATGATGAGTATGAAAGTGCTAAAATCTCAAAAGAATGAATGAAACGAGCTCATGACAAAATCATCCGACGTAAGGAGTTCCATTCGGGTAAAAAAGTATTTCTCTACAACTCGAGGTTACACCTGTTTCCCAGAAAATTGCGGTCATGATGGTCAGGTCCATTCATTGTTAAGTAATTATTCCCCCATGGAGTTGTTTAACTAGAGGATCAAAAAGGGGGAAACACATTCAAGGTTAACGGACACCGTCTCAAGCCGTATTTGGAAGCGGTTGTAATGGAAGCCGACACAATCTGGTTGTCGAACCCCATTTATGGGGATTGACTGAGCACAAAAGGTGAGGTCGTCGCACCTTCGACGTTTATGGGGTGGATGTTGTGTATAGTAGTCATAGGATGTTAGGCTAGTTAGGAAGTCATAGTTGCATGTCGCTACCAGAAGTGGGAATCCAATACATGTCTCGGGAGAGTTTTGGTTTTCGATGAGAGTTTTGAGAGTTTTGAGGTCCAATTGCATAGAAGGGAGCGTTGGGGTAGAGAAATCAAGATGAAAGTGGCCACTGAAGTAAAGAAGGAAAAAAATGGCATTTTTATAGACCGGATCGGTCCGGCCCAAACAAAAAGGAACCGATCCGATATTAAAAAGAAATAAATAAAAAAAGAAATTGGACCGGTCCGGTCTGAACCTGGATCAATTCGGTTGTCTGCAGGCTGTGTACTTTCCCGAGGTTAAAACCTCTTCAATCCACACTCCATCCTATTCCCCAATCCTCTCCTCTCCCCAAAAATTCGTCCCCCCTTATTTCCCCCCAATTCTTCCCCTACCCACCATCCAACCTATAAATAACCACATACCCCTTCCCCTTTATTTCACACCTCCATCTTCACTCTCCTCTCTCACTTTCTATCGAGTTCTTCAATTACCATGGTTGCTCCCCAGAAATATAATTCAACTGAAGT
Source organism: Sambucus nigra (assembly GCA_949130495.1). Lineage (NCBI taxonomy): Eukaryota > Viridiplantae > Streptophyta > Magnoliopsida > Dipsacales > Adoxaceae > Sambucus > Sambucus nigra. Next base: position 457,991,442 of record OX422210.1, on the reverse strand, counting down.
CCTGCCCGATGGCAATGGTGAATATCGTTCACCCCGAGAGGCCAATTGGTGCCGCCGTTTTTTTTATCCTCGACGAAAAATTCACATTGAGCGTCAGGTGCTTTGGGATCAGCTTCCTAATTCTCTCACTGGTATGTTCATGTCCCGAGGCTGGTGTAGATTTTTAAATGAACCATACGAGGACGTATGGGAGAATGAAGTTCGTCAGTTTTACGGTTCGCTCGTCCGTACCGCCGATTTCGAATCTCAAGCCTTTGTCGGCTCGACACCGATACCGTTATTGCTTGAACTTCTGGCCCAGAAACTCGAGTCTAAAGGTGTGATCACTCCAACCCAATATTCCTATCCCAATCATGATCTAGTTGTTTCCAAAGATGTTTGCATGTCTCGAATCATTCCGAGTTCGGTTTGGAATATCGAGACTTATCCTGTTGGTCGGTTACCCGATAAGGCACGTATTACTTTTCACATCGTTTGTGCCAACCTTCTGAAAACTTCAAATGATTCATCTATGCGCCCACATCAAGCTACTATGGTGTATCATCTGTTTGACCATGCCACTATTATTAATTTGGCCCGCACGTTTTACAATGATATCATTTGCGCGACGCTGGACATAAAGGGTCGGGCCCCTCTTCCTTATGGTCGTCTCATTACCTAATTTCTTAAGGATATCGGTATTGTTCCCCCGTAAGATCTTATTAAATTACCCTAGCCACTTGGGCAGGAATCCCGGACCCATAGTGACAAGAAAATCCAGTTGATCCGTGCGCGTCAAGGTGACAGTGATACCTCGGGTGATGAGGCTGCTGCGGAGGAAGAGGTTGTTCCTGATGACGATGTTGAGATGGAAGACAGTGAGGAGGATGAATATGATGAAACTAATGATACTGATTATGTTCCAGTTGGTACGGGTCTCACCGATTGAGTTGCTTCTCTTGAGACACGTTTTGACGGGTTTATGTCCTCCTACCAACGGGCCACGAGTTTGATACTACGTATGCAGGCTGATCTTTACCGCCTCCAGTTGGGTCCCGAGGCCCCCCTTCCTGTGTATTTTTTTATCCTTATAACCCTAATGCCCCCGGTAGCTCCCACCACCCACCAGTCCCATAGGCAGCCCCGTTGGAACCCTTGAAAGTCCTTCCCCCTTTGGTTATGTTATGTTATGTTATCATGTTTTTATCTGTTGTTTCCACAGTGATGTTGTACTAAACAGTTTTTATTATCGTACTTTGCTTGTTTTATTTATCACACTCCTTATTTCGTCTTATTTAGCTTTATCGTCCTTTTGATTGTGGACAATGCAAAAGACTAAGTTAGGGGGGATGATAAGTACGTATTCATAAAACTTCGCATATATATAAAAAAAATTACAAAAAGCCAAAAATATTTTTGTTCAAAATAAATAAAAATTGGAAGTTAAGTTTTTCAAAAATGTCACCTTTATTCTATTTAAAGTCTCAAATTGTAAAAATTAAATGCACTAAGCCAAAATTGACCGAAGATGGAAATTGAAAGAAAATTGACGACTTAACGAATAAGTGTGGAGATTGATCAAACCCGGTGAGATTTCAAGCCTTTCAATTTTTTTATGAGTTTTTAAATAAATCCGAGTTTATGATTAACTCAAAGTTATTTTCAGCGTTTTAATAAGTCGTTGATGATCTCAATCATTTATTTTGATCGGTCATGGGAAATGTGTGAAATTTTGTCTCAAAATTCGTGCTAAATATATCTCTAAACTTAATTAATCTCGAGATGCATATGGTAATGTGATTAGCAATTTGGATAATGAAGTAGGCCATCTTTTGTTACCCAAAAATATTAGCCATAATAAAGTTGTGAAAAAAATTATCCCTTTGCAACCCACTTTGAGCCTAATAAAAATATTTCCCTTTCGTTTGATAACCCAAAAAACCCAAATAGCCCGGAATTGTGAAAAATTGGAAATTCATCAAGTAAGTCCGAAAAGTAAAAAAAAGGGGGGGGGGGAAAGAAAAGAAAAATTGCAAGAAAAGAAAAAGGAAAAAATGAAAGTAGAAAAAGAAAGAGAAAAATGAACAAATGCCCGAAAAAGCACTAATGGATATCATAAGGACATTTTCCAATTCCGAACATTCTGTCCATTCTCATTTTTACCCTTTACACTTTTTAACCCGAAAAGTCCTAACGGAGTTCGAATTGCGAAATTAATTACTGCGTGGAGAGATAAAATATCAAAAGATAATAAAAGAGATTAAAATGGTGTGATTAAGAGATGATGTTTCCCGTTTCCTAATAACTGTACTTCGATGATGAGATTTTTTACCATATATTTCTGTCTTTTCAATTTTGTATGCGTGAATTTTTGTCCATTATATTTACTCTTTATATCATGCATACCAAGAGAAAACAACCATAATCCGAGTGATTCGTTTGTGAGTTCATCCGTAAGAATTTGAATGAAAACGACTTTTCGGAAAGTAACGTAATGCTCAATCGGTGGAAATTTGAGGTTTAATTTATGGCTTTGCACACACACACACTATGGTTTGAGACATTTGAAGATGAATTTATGGTGATTATTTTTCAAAAAATTTAAATTGTACAATTTTTAAGTATTTTGATATATATTTGAGTCAATAAAGAATTTTGGTGGTGTATTCACTCCAAACCCTCACGAGACAAAACTCGTCCTACTAGGGTAACCTAGGGGTTTAAAGGCTTGTTGCATACGCTCAATGCAATCACATGCCTGCGAAAGTGGAATTTTTGTTAAATAAAAGAAATCTCAAGAATAGAACTTTGGGTAGCTTCATTTACATTGCTCGGGACGTGCAAAGTTCAAAGTTAGGGGGATTTGACAAAGTATAAATTCTTCTGAATTTAGCCCCTTAAGTTAGTGATTTTGATTGAATCATTTTTATCCCATATCATTTCCATTGACTATTTCTAATAATTACCCCGAGTTTCGTGTATTTCTTATGGATTTTACAGGTATTTAGTACAAGGAAAGAAAGAAAGAAACCGAAAGAAAGGAAGACAAGTCAAAGAGCAAAAGCGTAAATTTACACCTGGAGTTCGGAATTGAAGCCCAAAGGAAAGTTGAAGATCCTTATTTCACAAGAGCATTGAAAGAAATGACAATCAAATCGGAGCTCGAGATCAAAAGTTATGACCAGTCAAAGATGGAAAGAAAAAGTCAAAATGGAAGAAAATCGAACCGATCCGGTTTATCTCGGACCGATCCAAAATGACACCATTCCAGTAAGCCCCGGATTGATGCTGAACCAATGACAACAGAACCGATCCGATAGCATCCAAACTGGTTTGGTGGAAATAAAAAAGAACCGATCCGGTTACTGAAAAGCGAAGCGATCCGATGGGATCCAGACCGGTCCGACTGTTTGAATTTTTGGCATTAATTAAGAAGCTCAAGAGGTGCAAATCTTGGAATATCTTGCGCAGCCCATCGATTTTAGCTGTCAATTCGTGCTAGTTGGTGTTATAAAAGGCCAAGCCCTACATCCTTCCAAGAGAGTCGAATTTTAGAGAGAAAGAGTCAGATTTTAGAGAGTTATTTCATATTCTTAGAAAAGCCTTAGTTTGTAAGTTTGAGGAACAAGAAGTATTCTGGATTCAATTTCATCTCTTTTCCCTAGTGCATATTTCAATTATCAAATTCATTCTCTTAGTTAGTCTCAATTCTATTTTCAATTCAATCTTCAATTATTTTGCAATTTGTTAACAATGTTTCTTAGATCCATAATTCCATGCATTGTTATGAATTTGTTTTCTAATAAAACAATGTCTAGCTAAATTTTCAAGGGTTGTGGTACATGAACTCATTCTGAGGTAAATTACCCATTTAGAAAATAGGGGGTAAATTAAATATTGACCAAATCATGTATGGAAATTATACGAACATAGCCGATCATTTAATCTCTCTTACCCTAGGTACTTGGGATGTTTAAGAAGACTATGCAAGTGTAATTGTCCATTCACCGATTTTTATTTACCTTTGATTTCGTATGATGCGGGCTAGTTCCCTCATATATGTAATGCTTAGGATCTATAAAGACTGGATTTAGTCAAGAATTTCAAGTTACAATTCTAGTACTCTATATGGTAATTTACTAAGGTTTGAGGGATTGTACTCCACCCTATTTTCTCTCATATTCATATCTAATTCTTACAATTCTTAGTGTTTTTGTGCGCATAGTTCATTTTGATTTCATCATCAGATGGAAATTTCAAACCATCAATCATCTTTTCTTTTCCTTTGAGAAACCATTTGAAGGATAAATAACTTTTCTTACATAATTCCCAATTGCCAATTTCTGATCCTCGTGGAGACGATCCCGACTTGTCGGATTATTACTAACGCGACAGGCTTGCACTTGAGCCTAGAAACAATGCACTTTTGAGACAAATTCTTAGTCGCGTCACAAGTCCAAGAGGAAACGAACCCCTGATGTACATCTCTCCCCAACTCCCTCTATCATTGCCTTCTCTCCTTCTTCGCCAGTGGTTATATCCTCCCATTCTCCTTCTGGATCCGAGGTATGCATGTGTGTTGTTGTTCTTACTGAAACAATTTTTTTTGTTAGTCAAGTTACATATGTTTAATTCTTAACAACTTTGGTGTAGGGAGTTGAAGAAGGAAGAGCCAGCCCCCCGTGAGCCCTTTCGTGGGGGGCGTTTCGATTCCTCTCAGGATGATGTGATTACTCCTCGTTCCCCTATGATCGGGCTTACTTATTCTCATCGTTCAAAGGATGCTACTGTGTGGGGGGGGGAGTCAATGGAGTCTGTGGGCATCTCTTATCAACAAGAGACAACTCCCCTAGCCCCTTCTGAATTATCACCTCAGCACGAGGTCCTTCTGCCCCTCGTTCCATATAATAAATTACTTGTCAGGTCTCACATTTTTTTCTTTTACCATCCCTTTATCTATTTAACATACTAAACTTTAATATGTTGGGATGCTTTAGGTTGAAATGGCGTTGTTGTTAGCTGACATTCTTCTTCCCACCGTGCTGATGAGACCCATAACTGCGGCTCCCCTTTTTGATGCCATAACTGAGGTAAGTAACGCTTAGATGCATTTCTCCCTTTTTCTGTACTTTCTCCTCGTGTCTAACACTTATCTTCATGTTTGCAGCTTTTTCCAAGTCTTATCCCGCCCTTTTCTCTTGGTGGTCTGCATATTTCCAAGGCCAAGGTTGATACTTCTGCCCAGTATGGTGGTTCTTCTGTACCCACCCATGTTGGGGCATCGTTTGTGGGTCCATCATCTTCTACCAGTGAAACTCCTCTGCTGGCCTTGGTGCCTTTTTTTGGCGAGAGAGATTTACCAACCGTTGAGGCTTCTTCAGTCGCGGGTGCAGTTGAGGCTTCTGAGGCAATAAGCCTGCCCCCAACGGTTCCTACTGTTATGGCCTCCATGGTGACTCCCATTCTCGCTCCCACTACTGCTGAGGTACTTCGTTAGTTTTCTCTGCATTTCTTAACCCTTCAAACTTCACCAATAATGCTGGCTTAATATTGAACACACTTGTTAAGATTTTCCATAAACTCCACCTATAACGGTGACTTAACAACAAAAACACTTGTTAAGATTTTTATTTAAGTCCACCTATATCGGTGACTTAACAATGAAAACACTTGTTAAGATTTCTCATAAACTCCACCTATATCGATGACTTAACAATGAAAACACTTGTTAGATTTTTCTTTAACTCCACCTATATCGGTGAATTAACAATGAAAACTCTTGTTAAGATTTTCCATAAACACCACCTATATCGGTGACTTAACAATGAAAACACTTGTTAAGATTTTTCATAAACTCCACCTATATCGGTGACTTAACAATGAAAACACTTGTTAAGATTTTTTTTTAACTCATTATTTCTTCTACCTATTCTCAGGTTACACGGGAGAGTTTCCCACTAGGGCTTTCGTCCATCACCTCGCCCCATCGGGAACCCGTTATCTCAGAAGATTCTAGTAACAATGGTGCTGCTGCTGAGAGTGAATTTGGTTGTGAGCTCCCTCTGCCCAACTTAGCTCCTCATGCCTTTTGCCTCATGGTACTTCAGCATTCCCCTCAAATGACTGCCATCCATCGCTTGGTAGTTGAGCCGCTTGCAAGCCACCATCCTGAGACTTTTACTGTGGATTATCTATGTTCCAACATCCCCGTGATGAGCGACAGACTTCATGGTATGGCGACCTTTGTTGATGATATAGTCAGCACTCCCACTTCAAACGTTACCAGAGCCCTCTTAAACCAATTCCCAGGAAATCTGAGGGTGCTGGGCCGTGATGGCTTCCATTTTGACTAGTTTATTGCGCACCTAAAAGCTTTGAAGAGTTAGCAACTGGATAGTCAGAGGGAGCTGCTGTAGAAACATCGGGAGGATCAACGGGCTGAGGAGGCTAAGTTGGCTGAGCTAGCACCTCTTCTTGAAGATGTTAAAAAGGAGGTATGAGATGTCAAAGAAACTCTACGGCTCGTGTAGCTGAAACAACAGAAACTCCTCATCGAATGTACACAAGTGCAAATGAGATTGGAGGTTTCTATAAATGCCCAAAGTCTTGCCTAACAGCTTCTTCGGACCCTCCTGGAGATTTTTTCTCTACTCTAGATTTATGGTTCCTCTTAGGTTAATGAATTATTGTAAACATTTTCCTTTTCTTCTTCTTATCTAATTCTAGGCAGTAGCTCCCCATTTTGTAATGCCCCAAAGTTTATGAATGAATGAAAAAAAGATATATGTGTTTCCATGTCATTTCTTTGTGCTACAACTGTTTGCGTATTTTATAAAGTTCTATAGTTCTTTTATATCCACTCGAGTTACAATAAAAAGAACTTTTATATTTATAAAAATAACTTGATACATCAGTGGTCCAAATTTAATTGCTTACACATGATAGACTTTTAACCATTTATTGTTAATCTTGAATGGCTTATCCTTTTCCATCTTAGAAATTAAGCAATAACCTGAATCGTGAGCTTCTTTTATAATGAAAGGTCCCTCCCAATTCGCTACAAATTTAGGTAAGGTAAGCCCCCGTATGTGCTTCACTGCTGTTTTCAAAATGAGGTCTCCATCCCCGAACTTCCTTGGTCTCACCAAGTTATCATATGCCTTGGAGAGATGTTTCGTATACATTTAAAAATGTTGCATCGCATTATCTCTATGTGCATCCAACGCTTCCAATTGCACATGTCTATTCTGAGGGCAAGGCATATCAAGCAGAGGTAACTTCTAACTCTACCGAAAGAATCGCTTCAGCCCCGTAAATAAGAGAGAACGGAGTATACCCTGTGGGTTCCTCTTGGTTATCAGATAGGCCCACAACATAGTTGGTATCTTGTCATCCCATGATCCTGGAAAATCATCCATCATGTTAGCCAAAATATTAACCAAGTTTTTGTTAGTTTCCTCGGCTTGACCGTTGCCCTTTAAGTATGCCACCATTGAAGTATGATGAACAATGGAGCACTTATCTGTGAGTATCGTTACCTATGAATTAACAAAACGAGTTTCGTTATCTGAGAGAATAACCTTTGGAATCCCAAAATCACAAATGATGTTCTCTCTGATGAAGTTGCTGACCACCCTTGTCGTTGCCCTTCTTAGTGGTATCTCTTTTGCCCACTTTTTAAAGCACTTCGTTGTTACTAGTATCCATATCTTCCCCCTCGAAGAAGGATGTATTGTCCCTACCAGGTCGAACGCCCAAGTGTTAAAAGGATAAGGCATTTCCAGGGAGTGTAGGTCCACCGATGGGGCAGGGATCGTATTTCCATGAAGCTAAAAAGCCTTGCAATTTCAAACGAACTCAGTAGAGTCTTTCTCCATTATTGTCCAATAATACCCCAACGTCATCAATTGGTCATACAACTTCGCCCCTCCTATGTGACCTGGATCGTGAACCTATTTGAGGACTTCGATTGCTTCTTCCTTCGTGATGCAACGCAATTGCCCGTTGAAGTAGCCCCTTCGATAAAGCCGACCCTCCTGAACGTAGAACCTCAGGGCCCTTCGCTTAATTCCCATCGCATTAATCTTCTCTATTGGGACAAATCCATCTTTAATGAAGTTAATATAAGGTTTCCTCCAGTCTGGTTGAGCTTCAACGAAATGACATTCATCTACTTTAAAGAATAAATGGAAATTAGCGCACTTCCGTTGTAACTCTCTTGTGTCCTGCTTCATTCTAGGACGAAAATAATCCTCCCTTTAAATTCTCCTATAGAGAGGTATCTCAGTTTTTTTGCAATGCTCTTCATATGTTTTCTTCAACCTCCATTCTGCTTCTTCTGGGCCGATGCATCTTGATAACCATCCCCCTACGTTTCTGAAGTAAAGATTTCCTTGGTTTATAAAGTATTGGGCTAGTTCCGTCAGCTTCATCGATCCTTCCTCAAATTCTAGTTTCTATCTAATCTCTTCTTCAGTCATCATCCTCCTCCATGGGTAAAATTGATTGTACTATCGAAGGAGATGTTCTTCGTTGAATCATAACTATAGTTGTATCGTTCCTCATGACCATTTTATGAGCGATGGTGGCATAGGCATCTGGATGGCAATTCATTGTTCGAGGATATCTCTTAGTTTTGGTCCGATGGAACTGGCTAAGGAGCCTATGAGTGATTGTTCGGTATGGTGTCAGGATTAGGTATTTCAATGCATATTCTCCATTCACTTGTTGAATCACCAAGTTCGAATCCCCTTTGATACAAGGTGAACGAATCCCCCTTCGAAGGGCCTCCAGCAACCCCAGCACTAACACTTCATACTCTGCTTTATTGTTGGAGCAAGGTAAATCTAATTTATAGGAAAGACAAATTTCCTCCGTTCCTTTTAAAAGAATAAACCTTGCCCCTCCTTTCTTTTCTTCTGAAGATCCATCAAACTGCAATGTCCATTCTTCATCACTTACATCTAAGTAATTGGCCTGCAAGTCATCTCCTGGAATACTTTCTTTAGGTAGATCAAATGTCCCAGAGGTGAAGATTGTCAATAGGTCAGCATACGTCTGGATCTTGATCGCATGAGGGACCACACACTTCAAGTCATATTCTGAGAGAATGAGGAACCACCTAGCTGCCCTACCAATCAATATAGTTATTGCCAGTAAATGCTTAATGGGATCACATCTGGTTACAATATGTATCGTAAAAGGTAGCATGTAATGTCTATGTTTTTGCGCTATAAAGACTAAGGCTAAATAATGCCTTTCCAAGCTACTATATATGACCTCTGGCCCATGTATGATTCTACTGAGGTAGTAGACTGGTCGTTCTTGCCCGTCAATCTCTTGTTCCAGCAAAGCTCCAACAGACCTCATGGTCGATGTGAGGTATAGTTGTAATGGTAATCCTCCCTTTGGGGGAACCATGGTCTGTGGTGAAACGATCATCTTTTTCAGTCCAGTGAGAGACTCCTGGTGAACCTCCTCCCACCTGAATTTCATGTTCTTTCGTAAAAGCTGCATCAACGGGTGCGTCATTTCGGCCAATCCAAGCATAAATCTCCTAAGGTAAGAAACTTTACCCAGGAAACTCTTCACTTCCTTCTCCGTTCTTGGATTGGGCATCTCTAAGATTGCTCGTTATTTATCTTGGTCCATCTGTACTCCCTGCTGATCAACCCCAAAACCCAAAAACTTTCCACTAGTTACTCTAAAGATGCATTTTAGTGGGTTCATCTTTAGTTTATACTTTCTACACCGAGTAAAGACCTTCCTCAAATCGCCTAGATGAGACTCCTCCTTCTTCGATTTGATGACCATATCATCCACATCAAATTCCACAAATTTGTGAAAGAAGTCATGGAAAATGGCCATCATTGTTCTTTGATAAGTTTCCCCAGCATTCTTGAGTCCAAACGACATTAATTTGTATATGAAGTTTCCCAATGGGGTTCTAAATGTCATTTTCTCTACATCCGTAGTGTCCATCTTGATCTGGTTATACCCTATATACCCATCCATGAAGTTGTACATCTCATGACCAGCTGTTGCATCAATCAGGCTATCGATGGAGGGTAAATGGAACTAATCCTTTGGGCAATCCCTATTCAAGTCTCTGAAATCCACACAGATCCTTATTTAATTTTTATATTTTTTACCCATCGGAACAATGCTAGACAGCCAAAGTGGGTGTAGTATCGATTTAATGAACCTTGCCATCAGTAAGCGTTGGACCTCTTCCTTTATCTTCAAGTTTAGCTCAGGCTTGTACGTTCTCGTTGCTTGTTTCACTAGAATGGATGAGGGCATCACGTTCAACTTGCGGAAGCTCACTTCATCATCCAGCCCTTCCATCTCTGTGTACTTCTATGCAAAAATGTCTATGAACTCCCGAATCAACTAAACCAAGGCCTTTCATTTGCCTTTACCGAGATCTTTTGAGATAAAAAAAAGCCTTTGATCCTCCCCTTCTTTCGCCAGGTTCAACTACTTTAACTCTTGTGTCTGTTGCTTCGATTGATTTGCCATGTAATCTGGTTCCTCGAAGACTTTTTCGATAAATTCCTGTATGTTGGAGTTTTCTATCACCATATATTATCCCCGTTGATCCATCAGAAAGCACTCATATATCGGGTAAACCTCATTATCAGTTTATTTGGACGCCCGTTCACACCATTATAATCGATAAACCACATTTCCTTCTTCGGTAACTACCTTTTTGCACTTTCTACTACTAGTCGCTACTGCCTTCCTTTTCTTCTCTCTAGAAGCCTCAACAACTTTTCCTCCTGAAAATCGACTCATCACCCGTTGTCGTTGAACCTCATGCTCCATTGGGTATACTCTAGGCCTTACCCTATCTTTGAGCAGCTTCGGAATGTTTTGGGGCTGAGGGACCACCTGATGGGCTTCTTCGATCATCACTCCTTTGTTACTTGTAATCTATTTATTCTTCTCATTTAAAGGCCCAATCTTTCTCTGATTGAGGGAACCCATGCTCCCTCCATTATTCTCATTAGGACTCGGACGTCCTCTTCTAGATCCATGTAAAAGTCTATGTCCACTAGGTGAGCTTCTTCGACAACGAAGGGCCTCTTCGTAGCCCTGATGGTCACCTCCATTCCCTTAATATTTGCCTTGGTGCATTGGTGGTACGTAGAAGGAACTAGCCCTTAGTTGTGCATCCACACTCTTCCTATCAGCAGATGGTAGGAAGTTGAACTCTCTATTACGTGGAACTTGATATGGGAACTCATATTTCCCATCACAATCCCAACATTCACATACCCAATGGACTTGGACTGGTTGTCATATCCTGAAATCACCAAAGGCATTGGAACTAATCTTTCTTCCAGAATATTAGCTGCGTGGAAAGCGTTGATTGTCATAATATTAATGGAGTCTCCGTCATCCATATGAACCCTTGCACAACTAACCCCGTTAATGTTGGGAGTCACATAAAATGGCATATTATAAGGGAACCTTACGGCCCTATCTGCGTCGCTGGAAGTTATTTCTGACAGAAACCTCTTTACCAACCTGGCTATGGGTCTCTTCCATCTCAGTGAAGGGACTAGGTTCTTCCTTACAATGTCAATAATTACTTGGGTTATTTCAAATCTACTCTCCTTTGGTACCCTTACTTGGTCGAAGAACTGGGTAAACTTTGAGGATTTTAAAACTGCGCAGTATTCTAAGGCTTGATCTTCTTCCTCGCCATCAACACTATATACATCTTCCACATCTTTAGCACTTGTTTCATCGTAAGTTAACATTATGTTAGCCATTCACTTAATACAATCTTCCAAATCTTCTTCAAACTCCTCCTCATCATAGGCCACCACCAGATTGTCCCCATGCGCTGGGAGTGGGTTATTGTTAACATCCTGCGGAGGGATTTTTAACGTTCCTTCCTTCACATACATATCGATTATTCTTCTCAATGTGAAACAGCTCTCTGTTGGATGTTGGGTCTTTCGATGAATCTGGCAATATTTGGGATCCACCCTTGTTGCAGCGTCGGGTTCCCTAATGGGAATGCCCTTTGGTTCGTACAACATTCCTCCTTGGACCATTGCATTATAATAGATGACATCCTCCTCTATTATACAAGGCAATGGTGGTGGGTCATCCCTGTCTCTCCCGAACTTCCTCTTATTGTCCCTTTTTGCCACTTTTCCCCCATTTGTTCCTTCTGTGTATCCTACCTGTGGTGGCTGAGACCTCCCTCCCACAGGTTGTATCGGCTGCCTAAACATCATGGGCACCACCACTGTATTTTGTCCCATTAATAATGAGATATTCCTTTCTGCTTTTAGGAACGCAACAAAAGTCCTCTCACGCGTCTCATTAATAAGATGGCAGATGTACTCAGAAGGCAGTCTTTGTGCACCGATCTGTAGTGACTTGGACTCTTTGGCCTCCTCCCTCACATCGAGGGACCTTTCCCTGAACCTTCGAACGTAAGCCACCACTTTTTCCCGGGTCTTTGCTTCTCCCTCTATAGTTGGGTCAAAGTAAACCCATCTTTCGCCAAAAAGAACTTCTGGATGAATAAAACATGCATATCCTTCCATATGGAAACACTCTTGGGAGCTAAGTGAGAATACCAAGGGTATTCTTTATTGGTTAAGGATTTAGAAAATTCCTTTAATTTGAGTTTCTTATTATTGCAATGTGCCCCCAACTATTCGACGAATCGTTTAATATGCTCCTTCAGGTTTCCACCCTTTCCTATGTATTTTTCAAAAATAGGAGGAATATAATCTTTTGAGTAGGGCTCATCGTTGTATTCCTGGGGGTAAGGCGTCCAAAGTCATCATAGACCAAAGATACCTCGCTCGCAAATTGCGAGGAGGCTTGCCTGAATTTTATCATCTCTTTCTCCATTTCCTTCCTCATTTCTTCTATGGGTGATGCCGTTGAAACGCCTATCAGTGGGACCATAGTCTTAGTGCCCGTTGTAGCTGGAGAAATCATCACAGATGGAGCCGTTGATACTCATGGGGTTCCCACCATTAGATTTACAACAGAGGGTATACTTGCGGGGACCGTTCCCGTTGTGACTGCACCTGGTGGGGCTGTTGGGGCTCCCCCTGGTGTCGAAGGAGTTGTCTTTAAATCCTCCTAACACCATTAAAGCTATAAGAGTTTTCAAAAACTCATAGAATTTATTCATGAGGTGAACTCGTGGAAGCCTGTGTCACCCCTGGAACGCCTGTCGCCGCTTGAACTGGATGTACCTCTATTCGAGGGGCTTTATCCCTGGAAGCCTCCAGCTCTCCCGTTGTCTGTTCTTCATTATGTTGAATGTCATCAAAGTTAAGCCTTCGATTAACATTATCCTGCACCATACTCCTTGCTTATAAGAATGCCTCCCCAGTGGAGTTGCCAAAGGTAAGATGGTAGTTTAGATCAGATAGAGGCGTAACTCCTTTTGAGTACAATAATGATAAGTTGAACAACCACACTATTGATTAACCACGGGACATACAAACATAAATCAGTGAGATAGAATCAATTTGAACTCACAAATCTCTTGTGTATAACTCAGAAGGTAAAAATGAACTTAGAAGCAACATTGCTTAGAGGGAGAGAGAAAATGAGCACCCTAGATACACCTTGGCAGGCAACCAAACACCCTCACCGCCCTCAATGATCTCTGTCAAATATTAAAGCTTTGTAATAAATGACAATGGTGGGTGAGTAAACTCTCTGGGTCCTAATAAATCTCTCTAGTAATAACTTCTGAATTCTCAACAAGAACATAATCTCTCCTCAGAGGTGGTTGGGGTCCTTAAATAGACCCCCACACTACCCCCAAGGCAACTCAGTCATTAATGCTTGTGAAAGACATCCGTCATACTTTATGTCACAAACATTAAATACCTGATGCACTACTTATCTCCACGTCATAAGCATTAAATGCCAAGACATGCCTTTTGCCTAACCACTGTGTGTCAGGGGGCTGTCATCACAGAGGTGTCTTACCAATGGCCTGACAGCTCAAAATACCACGGTGGTTTACTCAAGTGCAGGTCTGACATTTCCTAGCTGGTTAGTGACATCAGATAAAGTAGATGTGACATTAAGTACAGGGTTATTTGGTTCACAACTCAACGCATGATGGAAATCAAGGCTTCTCCCCCTGAGGTTCCATGGTCAAGGTCCTTCGTGTTTTACCAGGTGTATCTAAGATGGTCAGGACAAGCCCTAACGGTGCCTCACTTCTCAAACCTCCAAACAAAGACCCTCTGATGTTCCCAGGGCGAGGTCGTTCGATAGAGCATGAAATCTCTCCCAGACCCTGCTAAGCCTGGTCTCTCACGAGTACCGTTTGACCTCACACAAAATGTTATACTCATTATATCTTTACAATTGTTATAGATCATAGTCAGTGCAAACAAAATATACAATTATGGATAAGTAACACAACAAGATAAATTATGAGTTTCCATGCCAAGGTGCCTCATTGAGATGCCACGCTTGAGCTGCCTTGCTGGGTTGCCACACTGAGCTGCCATGCTGCCTTAACCCCAGACACTGTTCTAAATAGGGGGATTATCCCTAATCTCAGGATTACCTTCAAGCCCCCTCTACAACATATATATAATCAAATCAAGAAAAACTTTATTATTCAACTAATCAGATTTTAATTATGCAGAAATTAAACTCAATTAAATCCGATTTAATTTGATATCAAATTAATTGAAATCTGATTTAGTACGTTACAATACAATATATCTAATATGAAGAATATCATGTAACAATTTTGAACATAGATATAGCGAGAGATATATCATTCACTTGGTCGTTATACATCATTTATGAAGATGCTCATCAAATATGTTATGCTCATCATTTTATAACTAAATATTAAATATGTTGGTTTGGATTTGTAATTATGTCATATTTTTGGGAGGAAGGGGAATGGAATAAATTCATCATTTTTAGATGTTTATCAACATGTCAAGATTCATTACTTTGTAATCAATTTTAAATATAATATGTTGAAAGAAAATTGACTTGTGGGAGTGTGCGTGTTCTACATCCATAAGTATTTTGGAAAAAAATTATCACCATTCCATGAATATGAGCATAATTGTTCTATAATCACAAATACTTGGGAGAAAATTTATTAGCGTGCGCTATTCAAAATATTTAAATACTTCTCTTATCTTAGACTATCAATGTGGAAACCATTATCTCCCCATCCTTTTAGCGGTAAAGTCCTGTATTGAAAAAATGACTCTTCATATTCTCAAAGAGCTTCATGTTTGGTGTTTGCCTCCTCGGTTTCCACCTCTCTATATCTCCTTAAATTTGTCACTCTCTTATTGCTTATTTTCCTTTTAATTTAGTTAAATTTAAATTTCACTTTCATTAGAAAAAATGTAAATTGCACTTATTGGATATAGTTTTGGCGGTCATTCGATGAAAAGTCTCTTGACATTTTTTAATAACAACTCACATGTAATGAAAGTAAGTACGTGTATTAAAAGTAATTATTATAATTTAAGAGTATGTTATTGAAATGATATTTGTTTTCCCCCAAACATTTATATTTTTAATAATGAGTACACAATCGTTTCACCACCGCATCGCGCGGGTTGACAACTAGTTGTAGTATATAACTAAAGTTGACAGCGAAACCAGGTGTCTACATTTATTGCTTCCATAAGAAGACACGTGTACAATTTTAATGACTCAAATTAAGTTAATCCCTTAAATATTTTTAAATTCCACATAATTACAAGTTTAGAATACTTTAATTTTAAACTTTTCACATTCTAATACACCTCTACAAATTCATTACTCTTTAAATGACCCGTCCCTCTCATCTCTCTTTCCAATGAAAATCCTCTTCCCAAGCCAGCATAACATACGAAGAAAAAATGAATCATTTGAAAAACTACCAATAAATGAGCTGTTCCAGTTGCACCTCTTCTCCAGGGTACTCTCTTTATACGATATTAGATACTTCAAGTCATTTTCATATAATTTGTCAACTTCTATTTTCATTAATGATTTTCATCATTTCTTTGTTCATTGAAATTGTTCTAATTCCTTTAGGATAGATCTAATTTTATGCCACTTTCTAATAAAAAAAATTCAAATTATTCAATTATGATGTTCAACCATCAAAACCACTTAATTTAGGCATGAACACTTAATTGTTTCTTTTATTTATCTAAAAAATAAATGATCTTAATCGCATTTCTCTCATCTTTGTAATTCACAATTAACCCTAAAATATCGTTTGTTGTTGGAGCATCCTAGTGGGTGTGTTCAAAGTGTATAAAAAAACCATAGGTTATGTTATATTTGGAGACTGCTATGGCGGTCAACACTCAAATTTTCACTACCATACCCTATTACCCTGATACATCTTGCACCATGTGGCTTTATTTTTCTAATTGTTCAAGATGTTGGTCGTAAAACCGGTAGAAATTGTTCGTTTAGTTATTTAATATTTAATTTGTTATAATTACTGATTTATGTTTCTATTTGTTGTAAATTTAATTTTTACACATCAATGGATAAGAAAAAGGTTATGGGGATATCATTGAATTTGATGAAAACCATAACATAATTATTTTTTTATTAGTTTTTCTAATTTCAAGCAAATTACAATTTTCATTTTATCATTTAGGGTTATGTTTGACAAATTCCTACGCGTAATAATTTTTTTTGATTATTTTAAAATATTATTTTGTATTTTAGAGTATATTTTAACAATTTCGTTAAAAATGGCCCCGCATCGCCGGGTTTGCTTGCTAGTATTACTTAAATTTGAAACATTAGGATTAACATTGCAAAAAAAATGAAAGACTGATTAAAATTCAAAATTAACTCAAAACATAAGGGTTAAATTTATGATTAATTCATTCTAAATCGTACTCTATTAATGAATAAATAAATTGTTAATCCATAATGCATAAGACTATCATAATTTAGTTCCGACATGAAGAACAGTTAGATCTGTAAGTGAAACTATTAAAATCAATGGGTTTTTTGTGAGAATCTCATCCATATCTATAAGCATATATAGACTTCACCGCTTCGATTATGTTTAGTCAAAAATAAGATAAATGTAGGAGGGTAGTGAGACTGGGGTCTATGAATAACTGGAAAGGGTGAGGCGTGACCCACTCCAATGGACGCTGCCTGCAAGGTCTCCTGGTGCAACTTCTGAAGAAAACTTCTCCTTCTGGTAACAATGGAACTCAAGATTCAACTCACTCCCTGCAAGAAGATGAACTTTCACAGCAAAAATAGCAATTTTCTCAAGGGAAACACCTGAGAGTGATGGATGTCAGTGGGGAGTGAAGGAACAAGGCACTCAGCACTATGAAAATGAGCAGGGAGAGAATACTTAGGTAGGTCTGGTGATATTTTGGTAGACTAACAGTGCAATTTCTGTTGTCTATCCTTTTCTCCCTATGACCTTGCCCAGGGGTCCTATTTATACTTGGGCACTAAGGCTGGGTTGGCAGTTTTGGCGCCAAAACATAGAGGGTTGGTGAGGGACAAAGTCTGCAGTGTACTATTTGTCCCTACCTGCAGGCAGGTTTGCCTGTCCCCTCTGGCAGATGCCCCCTGGCGCCGACCAAAGTTCAAAAGAAAATATGTCTTCTAATGGAGACAAAATATCTGATTTGCTAAATATCTTTTGAAACGGTAACTTTGATACAAACTTTGTAAACTTGAGGGGGGGGTCTCGAGGACAACCTCCTCTAAAATATTTGCAAGCTTGAGGGGGGTCTCGAGGACCCCCTTCTAAAATCATTTTTCTTCAGAGGGTTTTAGAGGACCCTCTCCTCTAAAATCATTTTATACACAATTCTTTTCTTGTGAGCAGCCAACCCTTTGGCTGTTCACTTCACTTGTGACTAAGTGTGAGGTGTGTGAGGACTGGGTGACTTCTGGGTCTTCCTATTAGTATTCTATCAATCCTATAGTGCTAAGTGGTTGAGCTTGCTCAACATACCTTGTCCCTCAGCCGCCAAGCCAAAACTCCCAGGAGGTCCCAACGCGCCTGTTCGAGCCCTGCTTGCTCGACTAGGCAACCTGTACAAGAAAGTAAAGTGTTAGTGTTGTTGTTTATTTAGAGACTGATGTTTCATGATGAGGAGTTGTTCGCGATAGCTACTTCCTCAATATGAGTTTCTGTCGAAACCCCTGTAGAAGCACTTCTCGAATAACATTTCTGCAGTGACCCTTGCAGTGGCACAGAGCCTTGCAGTGACGCTGACTCTCTCGACTGTCATTACTGCAGTGACCCTTGCAGTGGCGCTGACCCTTGCAGTGGTACTTCTCAATTTTGGACTTCTGTCGTGACTCTCGCGGGCACCTCTCGAATGTTATTGTTGTAGTGACCCTTGTTGTAGTGGCGTTGATGCTTGAAGCGGCGCTGACCCTTGCAGCGGCGCTGACCCTTCCAGCGGCGCTGACACTTGTAGCGGCGCTGGAACTTGGAACGGCGCGAACACTTACAGCGGCGCCGACCCTTGCAGCGGCGCTGACACTAGCAGCGACACTGGTACTTGAAGCGGCACTGACACTTGCAGCGGCGCGGACACTTGCAGCGGCGCTGGTACTTGGAGCGGCGCCGATGCTTGTAGCGGCGCTGACCCTTGCAGTTGAGCAGACACTTGTCACGGTGCTGGCTTCCGAAACGGCGCCGACCCTTGCGGCGGCGCGGACACTTGTAGGCGCTGACACTTGCAGCGGTGCTGGTGCTTGTAGCAATGCCAACCTTTGCAGCGGCGTGGACACTTGCAGCGGCGCCGACCCTTGCAGCGGTGCTGACACTTGCAGCGGCATTAGTACTTGAATCTACGCCGACACTTGAAGCGGCGTAGACACTTGTGGCGGCGCTGACACTTGTAGCGGCGCAGGCACTTGTAGTTGCGCTGGCACTTGCAGCGGCGCCGACACTTGCGACGGTGCTGACCCTTGCAGTGGCGCTGGTACTTGAAGCGGCGCCGACACTTGCGGCGGCGCTGACACTTACGGCGGCGTAGACACTTGCGGCGGCGCTGACACTTGTAGCGGCGCAGGCACTTGCAGCGGCACCGACCCTTGTGGCGGCGCTGACCCTTGCAGCGGCACTGGTACTTGAAGCGGTGCCGACACTTGCAGCGGTGCCGACACTTGCGGCGACGCTGACACTTGCGGCGGCGTAGACACTTGCAGCGACGCTGACCCTTGCAGCGGCGCTGGTACTTTAAGCGACGCCGACACTTGTAGCGGCGCCGACACTTGCGGCGGCGTAGACACTTGCGGTGGCGTAGACACTTGTAGCGGCGCAGGCACTTGGAGCGGCGCTGGCACTTGCA
Source organism: Sambucus nigra (assembly GCA_949130495.1). Classification (NCBI taxonomy): domain Eukaryota; kingdom Viridiplantae; phylum Streptophyta; class Magnoliopsida; order Dipsacales; family Adoxaceae; genus Sambucus; species Sambucus nigra. Next base: position 457,972,129 of record OX422210.1, on the reverse strand, counting down.
GCGACGCTGACCCTTGCAGCGGAGCTGTTACTTGGAGCGGTGCTGGCACTTGTAGCGGCGCGGACACTTGCGGCGGCGCGGACACTTGCGGCGGCGCTGGCACTTGCAGCGGCGCGGACACTTGCTGCTGCGCTGACCCCTGCAACGGCGCTGGTACTTGAAGTGGCACCGACACTTTCAACGGCGCGGACACTTGCGGCGGCGCTGACGCTTACAGCGATGCAGACACTTGTAGCGATGCCGACCCTTGCAGTGGCGTAGACACTTGCGACGGTGCTGGCACCTGAAGCGGTGTCGACCCTTGTAGAGGCGTAGGCACTTGAAGCGGCGTCGGCACTTGCAGCGGTGCGGACACTTGCGGCGACGCTGACACTTGAAGCGGCGCTGGCACTTGAAGCGGTGCTGGCACTTGTAGCGGCACTGGTACTTGAAGCGACACCGACACTTGCAGCGGCGCGAACACTTGCGGCGGCGCTGACACTTGAAGTTGCGCTGACCCTTGCAGCGGCATAGACACTTGCAGTGGCGCGGACATTTGAAGCGGCACTGGCACTTGAAGTGGAGCCGACACTTGCAGCTGCGCTAACCCTTGCAATGGCGCAGACACTTGCAATGGCGCTGGCACTTGAAGCGGTGCCGACCCTTACGGCGGCGCGGACACTTTCGGCGGCGCTGACCCTTGCAGCGGTGCCGGCACTTGAAGCGGCGCTGGCACTTGCAACGGCGTAGAACCTTGCAGCGGCGCTGACCTTTGCAGTGGCGCTGACACTTTCAGCGGCGCTGGGGATTCCTGCTGAATATGAGTTTCTGTCGGGACCTTGGGGTGGTTCCTTCTCAATTATGCGTTTCTGCCGGGAACCTAGGTGGGTTCCTTCTTAATACGAGTTTCTGTTGGGACCCTGGGGGGTTCCTGCTCAATATGAGTTTCTGCCGGGACCCTGGGGTGGCTCCTCCTCAATATGAGTTTCTGTCGGGACCCCGGGGGGGTCCCTGCTCAATATGAGTTTCTGTCGGGACCCTGGCTTTCTTCTCAGTATTTCTAATAAAATAATATTTTTACTTTTTTTTATAGGTAGACACCCTTCTACAATAAAGATAAGCATTTTAAAGGTAACTCGATCTACGAGTTGATCCTAACTAATTAGATTCCTACACTGCATTAGAGCATCTCCATTGCAAATGTCAATATTATACTTATGTGGAGGTGGAATAAGGCAATATGAATATTATGTGGACAAAAGTTTAATTTACACATTGTGCATAAAAAAATATTGTCCAATGTTAATGTCTAAAGTTTAACTCGTATCACAGATGGAAGAAAATAACCACATTCATAGCTGCATTGGAGAGGGAATTTTGGATTTAATGGCTATGGATTCAATGTGGCGAGTCTTCACAGTGTGGAAGAGACCCTCTACATCTAGAGGGTCTCTTTCACAATGTGGATAGTCATTATTGCCACTTCCCTTTAACATTTATTGTAGAGGGTTGCATTGGAGACATTTTTTTTACTCTTGTTGTGTATGAATATTAGGTGTCGATTCACATTCTTTCGAATCCCATTAGCTTTGGAGATGCTCTTAGCTTTGAACCAATAATGCTGCAAGATAGACCGATGAAACCATAGAATCAAACATTTGGCTGAAGGTTTCGATGTTTTATTTTCCACCAATGGGCGACATCATCGTGTACAGAACTAGACTTAAGCTATCAAGATGCATCAATACACAATTTTCACTTTAATTACAAAAGGTTATTCTAATATATTAAATACGTATGAGCTATTATGTCCCAATCTATGAGGAGTTCCTATACAATTTTAGGTAAACAAGTAGTTAGGAATATGTGAATGCAAATTAAGGACCTTAAAGATAGATTAATCCCTAAATTCTGAATAACATAATTTCCATAAGATGGTCATCTTTATACAAGATAATATAACCTCTTTTACTTATGACTATTCCATCAACCTCTGCTAGTCAAATCTAAAACCCTTATAGGATAGATCTCTCACGAGAAATATCTACTGCATTTGTGCTAAAAATTTATAGTTCACCTTTACGTGAGACTTATAGATCTTAAAATATTTTATTTCCTCATAAACACAATAATTTACGCTTTTGAAACATGATGTTTTTCCACACCCTCACCACATTCCCAACATTTTTGTTTAAAGTAAAGATTAGAATGTTGAAAATTTAAAATTAAATACCACTGATAAGGTCATTTAATACTCAAAATAAGGGAAATATCAAGAGAGAAAATTTCAATGATTAATATGGGGACCAATTTTATTCTCAGCCCACGAGAATAGCCGCCCTGGCCCAATAAATCTAGAAAGCTACCCGGACCAAATCGTGGGAATAAGTTACGAGTATCTACAATCCATGCCGCCCCAAAACTAAGTCAATCCCCTATAATCTCATCGAGGTATTCCAGGGATAATGGATCACCATAGATGTCGTGGAGTTACTTGAATAACTGAAATTCCACATCTATAAATGGTAATACCTAGCTCGGGGCATAGGGTAATGTAAGTGATCATATTGAGAGATACTTAATAAAATAGTACACCTCTTCGTGGATGTAGGCAAGTTGCCGAACCACGCATATAATTGTGTTGTATGTGAGTGATTATATGCTTTCTTGTTTGATTGTGATTGTTCTTCGTAGATCCTTTATTATGATATTTTTTTTATACCATAATTGGCGCCCTCTGTGGGAACGAGTGTCACTCCTAAGATAACACTCACTAACTGAAAGCCCTCAATGTATCACCACAATAGAAACACCCTTCAAGTCGGCGATGTTCAGGAAGAAGGTCTGAAATTTTCCAACCAATTCCAGGGCTTCACCATCAAGGCAGCCTTTTAAAGATAGTCATAGACCACCAAGGTCCATGCATATTTATAGTTTGGTCGACACATATGAGGCCAAACTCTGGGAACAAGAAGATGCCACACATCGCCAAGAAGAGTAGAATACTCGCCTAAAAAGGAAACTAGAAAGAATGGAGAGAGATCCCCATAGAAATACAAGACGACATTATGATCAGACTCTTAGCCCTCATATGAGTGAATCTCACAGCCGAGGAAGGAGCCCCAGGTGCAACCAATGGGAGAATTGATAGGAACAAGTCAGACGATGGTCATTCAGAATGACTATAACCATATTGACCTCATGGGAGTCCTAGTCGACCTAATGATGAAATTAGGAGCTTTGTACATAGGGAGATGGATCAGCACCTAGCCCACCGAGGAGCCATATCCACAAGAGAGATAGCCAGAAGAGCTCTTAACACTCACATGAAGTCCCCCTTTTCAAGGGAAATAGAAGAAGAAGAGCCCCCTATGAAATTTTTAATCCTTAGATTCAAGATCTATGATTGGAACAAACTAACCTTATCGATCATGTCCAGCAGTATAGGAAGGCCATGACCTTATTGAGCCACAATGACGCATTGATGTGTCGCATCTTCCTTTCCAGCCTGCATGACGTGGCCCAAAAGTGGTTCGAGAGGCCGCTACACAGGCCTATCAAGATCTTTAAGGCTCTAGATTAATTATTCATAGCTATCTTCATAACTAACAACTCTCACCCCAAGTGGGTGGATAAACTGCTCACAATGAAGAAAAAGCCATAGGAGAACCTCAGGGAGTATGCCAAGAGGTACTTGGATATTTTCAATGAGATTAAGGACTGCTCGAAGTAGGTTTTCATAACTTCGTTCAAGATCGGTCTGCTAAGCACTTCTTTACTACACCAATCCCTAACTAAGAAGGAGGCTAATTCCATTGACGGCCTAATGGTCCGTATTGAAAAATATGCCAAAGTAGAATATGTAATCCATCTTAATGCAGGGGAAAATGGTCGTGCGAAGACAAATAAAGGGATGAATAATAATGACTCCTAGAAGAATGGAAACAAAAATGGGGGCAGGAATGGCTGGAAAAATGGCAACAAGAATGACCCCTCAAAAACGTTCTAGGTTGTTAACACAGTCTTCAAGGAATTGATATACAAAATCCTCACCAAGACCAAGGAAGAGACATTTGTGAAATGGCCCAAGAAGATGGGAGGAGATCCAATGAAGCAAAATAACGCAGTGAGGTGTGCGTTCCATAAAGAGTGAGGTTATAGGATTGAAAACTACAAAGCACTCAAGTATCATCTTGAGAAGCTAGCCCAGGTTGGTCATCTCATCGAGTTAATAGACAAGAAGGCAGAAAAGGTGGCTGCCAATGGCGACCAGAAACCAGACAACGTCCTCGAGGATGAAATGGGACACGAGTTTGCAGTAATTCATGGGGCATCAGACCTCAAGAAAGTTCAGATGGAAGTTAAGAAGCTTACTATCATCATAAAAACTTTTCAAATAGACCCCGTGAAGAGTAAATCCGAAAAGCATCGAAGACTAGAAGACGTCGACTATAAAAAGCACATTGTGTTTATTAAAGATGACTTAGATGGGGTAAGAACCCGGCATCAAGATGCACTGGTCATCACACTTGGGATAGCTAATTGGGACATAAACAGGTTGCTCGTCGACTAAGGTATCTCTTTCGAAGTGATGTACCTAGACTTATTCCACAAGTTGAAATTGAATATCGTCAACCTCAAAAAGGCCACAGTTCCATTAGTCATCTTCGCAGGAAAGATAAGCATGCCTCTGGGATAGATAGTCCTTCCAATCAGGGTGGGAAGTATTTCAAAAATGATCATGTTTCTGGTAGTAGATATCGAATCCCCATATCACGCCATCCTGGGTAGAGGCTAACTCCGTGATATGAAGGTCGTATCATCCCTTTATCATTAAAAACTCAAGTGAATTACAAATTGGCGGGTGGTCAAGATTCGTAGTAATCAAGCTATGGTTATAAAATGATTCGTTTCATCCATCCACCCCAAGTAAGAGAAGAAGAAAGACGAGACGAAAGTCCAGGAGGAAGCCCAAGAAGGGGTATTTCCTTCTAAATAGAATTACGGTATGACCGACTAATGGTGTGTGACACCAAGGTCCACCTCGCAAGTAGGATTATTGAAAACCTAGAAGAAGTCATAGACAAAGGTAACTCAGTTGAAAGGAAATTTCTTATCAGTACCTCTCTGACCGACCAAGAAAAAAAGGTGCTAACCATGTTCCTCCAGAGCAAGATGGATGTTTTTGCTTGTGAACCATACGAGATGCCTAGGATAGATCCCACTTTTTAATTCCGTCGACTGCAGGTCAATCGAGCTTTCAAACCTGCCACTTAGAAGGCTCACCGAATAGCCCCAGAAAACGTAAAGGCACTAGAGAAAGAGGTAGGAAAATTACTGGATGCAAGTACCATTTTGGAAGTTTAGTTCCCCAAATGGCTATGCAACCCAGTCATAGTACATAAAAGAAATGAAAGTTGGAGAGTATATATTAACTTTATCAACCTCAATAGGGCTTCTCCGAAAGATAGTTTTTTTCCCCCAAATATAGATTAACTGATTGACACCACTGCAATGCACGAAAGAATGATCTTTTTGGATGCTTACTCCGAATACCACCAGATCCCACTTTATAAGACATACCAAGATAAGACATCCTTTATAATGCCTATTGGGTTATATTGTTACAAAGTCATGCTGTTCAGCCTCAAGAATACATAAGCGACCTATTAGCGACAGGTCATCAGGATGTTCAATAAGAAAATGGAAGAAAGAATGGAGGTATACATCGACGACATGCCTTTTAAAAGTAAACTCAAGGGTGACCATCTCTCAGACCTAGGAGGAACCTTTGAGATCATCTGGAAATACCAGATGAAACTTAACGCTAGCAAGTGTTCGTTCAGTGTCCAATCAGGAAAGTTCCTAGGATATCTGGTCAGGAAAAGAGGGATTGAATAAACCCTGATCAGATCGACACCATTAGAAATGTTTAGCCTCCTTAGAAGATAAGAAATGTCTAAAATCTTATCGACATGATCAAGGCACTAAACTACTTCATATCCAAATTTGTGAGCGTTGTCGACCATTCTCCCAACTATTAAAGAAAGAAAATGGCCTAGTATGGAACGACGACTACCCCAAAGCCCTGGAAGAACTCAAGTCTTACCTCAGCAAGCCACCCTTGCTAGTAATTATAAGCAAAGGTAACCCCTTATACCTTTATCTTGCCATATTAAACCATGCTATGAGCTCCGCTTTTGTATGTGAGAAGGAAGGAGGCCAACACCTAGTATACTACGTAAACAAGACACTTTTAGATATCGATCAACATTATTTTCACCTATAGAAGCTCGTCTATGCCTTAGTGGTAGCCTCGAGGAAGCTGAGGCATTACTTTGAGGCTGATTCCATCATCGTGATCACATCACATCCCCTCAAAGTTGTTTCAAGGAAAGATGATCTCTCTGGTCGACTATAAAAGTGGTCAATAGAGCTTAGAAGATTAGATATCCACTTTTAACTAAGAACAACAATCAAGGGGAAATTTTTATCATATTTTATCATCGAGTTCACGGGAAATCAGCCTACTGCCCAGTTAGAAATTGAGCAGCCAACAAAGGAGGAAGAAAAATCCTCTGACTGGACCCTCTACATTAATGGAGCCTCCAACTCTAAGGAGCAAGAGTAGGTATTATATTTGTCACTCCAAATAAGACTATGCTCGAACAAGGGATCACGCTAGGATTTGAATCCTCCAACAATGAAGCAGAATATGAAGTGCTGATCATCGGCCTACGTAAAGTACAATTGCTAGGGGTAAAATGCCTTCGGGTATTTAGAGATTTAAAGCTAGTGTCCAAGAAAATAAGTGGAGACTTGATCACCAAGGATGAGAGAATGACAGATTACCTCACTGTTGTAAGGGGACTTATAGCAAACTTTGCAGTTCCTCGGGGGGCAAAACAGTTACGTCGATGCATTAGCAGCTCTAAGCTACGCCATTGACTTCAATTAAGAAGAACCATTCAGATAGAATTCCTCGCACAACCAAGAATCAACCAGTAAGTCTTAGAGTAAGTCCTCCACATAAAGAAGGCACCCAGTTGGATGGATCCCATCATGACTTATCTACATAGTGACACACTTCTAGGAGACAAGAGATTAGTGCACTAGATAAGAGTCAAGGTTGCTCACTTTCACTTATCTCTTGAAGGAAAACTCTATAGAAAGTCTTTAACTGGCCCCCACCTCCAGTGAATTCACTTAGAATATGTCGAGTAGGTTCTCAGAAAACTTCATGAAGGCATTTGTGGGAGTCATGCAGGAGGAAGATTACTGATGACCATATATGCAGAAGGATGCTAGAATTTACATTTGTAAGTGTGAAAAGTGATAGAAGAACTCCCCTATGGTCCACCGGTCGACTATCGACCTCAAGTCATTCACCAATCCATGGTCTTTCACCCGGTGGGGCTTGGATATTTTAGTTCGTGTGCCTATCGCAACTGAAAATTGCAAGTATTTGTTAGTCGACACTGACTACTTCACCAAATGGGTAGAGGAAAAAACACTCGCAAATATCATTGTCTCTGATATGATGAGGTTCATATGTAAGAACTTCATTACCCATTTTAGGACACCAAGAACGATCATTACTAACAATGGCATGCAGTTCAAAACTAGTTTCTTTCAAGGCTTTTACAATGAGCATGGCATCAAGCACCACTTTAGTTCTATAGTGTATCGATAGAGAAGCGGATAAGATGAAGCTTCCAATAAGAAAACGATTGACGGACTGAAAAAATGATTGGAAAGAGCCAAAAGTGCTAGGGTAGATGAACTACCCCATATTTTATGGGCTTATCATACAACTCCTAGGACCCGAAACCCCCTTCGCGCTCACCTATGAAATGGAGGCAGTCATCCCATTAGAAGCATGACTCCCTACCATTTAAAGATAATAAGGCACGACCTATAGGGAGAACATCACTTAGAAATGCTTGAGGGACGGGAGATACTAAGGTCCTGGAATGCAACCAACCTTAAAAATTTCTACTTCTAGACTTCTATATCTTTCATTTTTCAGCGTCATTAGTTTAGGCAAAATTTTATTTACAAACTAATGTTGCCTTTTATTTATCAATTTCATCAATAAAGGTCGATTGGCCCGCACATTCTAAACATCTTGGTTGTTTAATATCTCTGAATTTAATCCCAAGATGCATCTTTTATAAGAAGTATGATCCCCTCAAAACATAACAAAGTTCCAAGATTGCAACAAGATAATTAACTTGCTCTAGTCAAGGAATAAAGCTCCTATGGTTACAGTAGTGTGCTAGACTTATGCCATTAAAAGATAAAATATGTGAATCAAGGTTTAAAATTAACCTTCCTCAAGTCTTTGTTGAAAACAAAATTGGCCTCTTAAGTTGCTCTGGCAACAATAAAAGACTTACATGGGATCCTTAGGCAATAAAGTCAACTCAAGTTTAGTCACCAACTTAGTTTGGCTGAAAAATCCTGCTCGAGACGATGCCCCATTAACCAGGTAAATTCTCCCCATCACCCTACATAGGCATAAGGAATTGTGACGACACAACCTAAAAGGTAAAGTGGATGAAATGATATGGCAAGGCATATTGGACTGGGAGAATATTCAAACACGAGATAACAAAAATTCAACATCATTTAGTCATTTATAAAGCCAAAAATGATAAAAAAGTTTTTGTACTAATCATCTATACTATTACCAAATCTATCAAGTACTTTTTTAGTCAAACATTGATGACAGGCAATTAATAAATAGGTCAAACATTGATAACAGACTAAACATTTCTTTTAGCTCGATAAACTCCCTCCTAGATGTTTGATTGTCAGTTTGAGAAACTAAATCAGATGATGATAATCCTCATAGCACCAAAGGAGGACCAGCTGGAGTGTTTTCTCTAAGATGAGCAATTTCTCTTCTTAGAGCATCATTTTCTCTTTACAATAACTCCCCCACCTGGTTGATTTTAGATGCATCCAAAAGTTTTTCTTTTAAGGCATCCATCTCCTCCTGAACAGAGGCACATATTCCCTCCATATACTCGAGCATATCCTTAAGCTTAGCGACTTCTTTAGATTGATCTTTGTAATCCTTGTTTCTCACCCTCAGGGATTTATAGATCCTTACAAAAGCTCAGCGTGCTTGAGTGATTATGTTTGGACCATGAATATGGCCTACATAGGAGTTAGCAGGAATATAATCATTTAAATCAATGAGCTACAGCCAACCAAACAAGCAACAAAAGTAGCAAGAATCGATAATGAAATAAAAAGTTTTCTTTTTACTAAAACGAAAGGCACAAGACAGTACAAGTGAAGGAAACAAGCAAATAATACAACAGATGAGCAAAAATAAGAGCAGAGCCTAAATTCCTAGGAGGCCTTAACCTGGTCAGATATGGAGGGCCCCTTCCCCTGATCGGCATCTTGGTCAATAGGCACCTCACCTTCACCAACACCTGGGGTAGCTCCTCCAGCTAGGATAAGGGCCTCCTCTGAATTGACCAATGCAGCCCCAACAGCAGGAGTAATGGCCTTCATGCCATCCTGAGCCTCTGGTTGGGCAGAAGGAGACTCTTCAATAGGATTGCGACCAGGATGATGCTGGGAGAAAAAGGGAAGTCAGTAGCAACACCAGCAGGAGTCAAGGCTTGATTCCAACCTTTTTTGAAGCATACTCACCGAAGATAAGCAATCTGGCGTTCGACAGCATTGTAGCTGCCTCCCAACCTTCATTATATCCATTTTCTCAAACGTTCGCGACTTCCTCCTTCAGCTGCTCTACCTCCACAACCAGCCTCTTATTTACCCTTGTCACTACTAGCTTATCTACGATCATGACAATCTAGGCTTCTCGGAGGTCGGATAACTCCTTAGTAGACTTTTCTCTCTCCTTATCAAAAGTACCCTTTGTGTCAGCCAGGACCTTATCATAAAATTTTAAAGATTCATCCATCTCTGAGTTTCTCCTCGATAGCTCATCTCGACTACGGAGAAACACAGTATAGTTAGAGATAAACTGCAAGATTGTAGAAACACGGGTTAAGCACGAAATGTTAGAGGAAATATACAATACAGAAGTATAGAGAAAGGAGTACTCACTAAAGCAGGCCTTTGGGAAGACTTAAGGGTTAATTGGTCTCCCCTGCTCAATAATGCTTATGGTCAACCGTAATCATTTCTTTCTCCGGTGACAGAGGTGAAAGTTGAAGAGCAACAACGATTGAGGCCCCCTCAACAGCAACAACCTAAGGCATTATCGAGGCCTTTATTAAGGGTTGTGCAATTCTTCTTTCTCTTTATCTCTTTTTATTTTCTTCTCTCTTTTTCTCTATCTCTCGCTTCTCTTCATATTCTCTCTTCATCCTCTTCACTTACTTCTCCTGAACCACCACCTTTGAACTACCAATAGAGTCTCGAGCTTTCGTCTTAAGGAACTTCATCCTATTGGATAAAAGATCATCATCATCGTCATCCTGGATCAAGTTTCTTCTCCTCGAAGGGGCCATCTCTTCTTTGTTGGACTCTTCTTTACTGGTCTCTTCCTTAATGCTCTCACCTTCACCACTTCCTTCCTCGCTGCCTTCTACCAGATCCTCTCTCGAGCTACTTTTTTCCTCATCCTCTACCTTAATGGGTTCAGAAGTACCACCAATGCCTTCTTCTCGAATGTCTAAATGAGGGATTGCGTCTCTGGACGAGAAATAAACCTGGAAGTAGTATTCTTGTATTCTAGCAAGAATGAAGCAGACCGAGCATGTTCCCCCTCAGTAACAGTATCCCTTATCTTCCAAGCTTTCATAAGTTCAGCAGCTTAGATCTCACGAGGAGTAGGCTCTTGATTCTTGGCTTTTTCTACAAACGAAAAAATGGAAATATCAAAAGGAAAGTACACAAACACAATAAAATAAGTAATAAAATTGAGATGGTGATAATGAACTAAGTATTCATCCCCAAAGGGAGGGATCTGAGGTCCCATGCACCTTATACCCCCGGATTGGGGAGGATATTATCAATTCCTGGGAATAAAATCTTCAGACCAATAGTCTTTATGGGAATCGGGTAGATTTACTACCAACACTCTATCAATACTTCTTTCTTTCAAGTACAGAAGAACCCCATTGGTGCGAGAGAAAGAATAAAGATAGCAGATCTCAACTAATCCTAAGTTGGTGCCATAGAGCTTGTTTATCATATGAACTCAATTAACTTGTTTCCACACATTTGGAGAACATTGAGCATGAACCTTGTTGAAGTTTTGGAAAAAAATGTGAAAATGAAGGGTTAGGGTGAAATATTAAACCCCCTTGGGAAACCAACCGAACGTGAGTCCAGTGACCATCTTCTAGATGGTGAAATTTTCATGGGACTGAAGTATACTCTAAGTATACCTAATCAGGAATATTGTAACATTTTTAAACCCAAGCAAAGACTTATTATCAAGCATCACCACAAGAAAAAACACAAAAATCCAAGCTATAGTAGAAGAACGATTCATAAAAGATGAAAACTATGAGAAGAAGAAGAATAAGAATAGAGATGGAACATAGGAGATAAAGAGGAAGCTTGAAAAGCTAAGAAAGTCTTGATTTTGAAGGGCGAAAGTAAAGAATGAAGCTTGAGAACACAGTATGCGCAAAAAAGACCAAAGAGGATGAACTGACGGTTAAGGTTTTGACAAACCAGTTTTAAATAATCAAATGACGTTTTATACTTCTCGAGAAAGATTTAGCGCTTAAATATCTTACAAAAAGATGAGCGTGCCCCTCCTGCTTCAATAAATTATGGGTACACCACTACTGACAGTACTGCATCCTTAGCCTCACTTTAAATCGACCGGCCCAAGCAATGGCCCAAAGATTTTAGGGCTAATTGGGGGGACCAATTTTGATTTTCAACCCACGAGAGTAGCAGACCTGGACCAACAAATCTATAAATCTTATATTCAAGACACATTGCCCCAAAACCAAGTCAATCCCCTATAATCTCGTGGAGATATTCAAGGGATTCATGGATCACCATATACATCGTAGAGTTACTTGAATAACTAAAATTCTACATCTATAAATGGTAAATCCTGGCCCGGGGCATAGGGGCATGTAACCGAACATATTTAGAGATACTTAATAAAATAGTACACCTCTCCATGGACGTAATCAAGTTGTCGAACCACGTACATAGTTCTGTTGTGTGTGCGATTATATGCCTTCTTGTTTGATTGTGATTGTTCTTCGTAGAACCTTTAATGTGATATTTTTTTATACCATAATTAAATAAACAAAATCTTTAATAGGATTATTGAAAAGACCTTTAAAAATTAATAGGGTATTTATAAAAGATATTAATATACAATGAAACTTAACTACAAACAAAATTATTTAAAAACATGGTTTCCTGCATGCTTTAGTGACATTAATAAAAAAAAAGTCACTAAAAAAATTCCACATTTTAACGATGTGAAAAATGATCATCGCATATATATCCACTCACATATTTTATCGAGGCTATTAGTTGCATGCCGCTAAAATATATTTTATGAGACTTTATACATCGTCCTTATGTGTTTTGTACTTACCAAACCACTCTCCATTTGTTTACTCGTTATACGAGCATCACGAATCAAGAATCCATCCACTAGCATGATTATAAGAAAAAAATTTAAATATTATGATATTCTCCTCAGTTCCCACGTCAACAACATCCATTTGTAGCATCACACTCTTGTCATCCTTCCCACTTCAACAACATCCGTCTATAACATTAGAAATTGACGTAAATTACATGTCAATGGGCAAAAAACAAGAAAATACCAACTTTAGAGAGAGAAACAAAGACTTTCTTATATTCAAACTTAAGACTATCTCAAAATGAGGAGTACAAGGGATATTTATATGTGTGTGGTGGTGGTGGTGGGTGGGGGGGGAGGGGGGGGGGGGGGGAATTACCTAAATGACTAAAAGGGGCAAGCAATAGCAAAAAAAAATACCTAAATTGTTTGAAACATGTTTGGCGACCAATTAAAGGAAACAAAAGGAATAAATAAATAAAAAATAATAGAAATAGAAATAAAAGAAAAAGAAAATGAGATTCCCATCAACCCCCCCACCCACACACACGCAAAAAAAAAAAGAGTTCATCCACGAACTTAAAAAGGAATGCCCACCGTGTCAGGATCCAAAATGGTAATTAATGCATGTTGGGGTGACTCCTCGAACTCATACAAATACTCTGATGGGTGATCCATAGCTAAAAGGGCACGACGATGCGAGAGGGAGCACTTTGAAGCTCAGTGTCCAACGTTGTCACAATTGTAGCACCGGAATGTAGGAGGGCCCGAATGTGGAACCCCAGAGGTAGTGATAGCAAGAGGAGTGATAGAAGAAGTCGAAGTCGATACTGGAAGATGAGGAAAAGAAGAGACCAATGGAGGTGGATCTCGGGAGGATGGTGGTGATGCTGATGTCGCGTGATAGGCCTCGAACTTGGTAGCATACTCTACCGCCTTTATAAAGGTTGGTATCTCTTGCAATCTCAGATCACGCTGAATATACAGCTGGATCCCCAAAATATATTGGTTGATCCGCTGATCCTCAGTCTCGGGAAGTCAAGACCTGGTGGAAAGGAGTTGAAACTGCTCAATATACTCTATCACCATAGATTTCTCCTATCAGAGGGACTGAATGCGAGAAAAAGGTCACGCTCATATGTCAGAGATATGAATGAAGTATGAAGATCAACCTTCATCTCTGGACATATCTGGATAAGGGGAAAATCCTATAGCCGTCCAACGATAGAGAAGAACATTCCACCGAAATCGGATGAATCCCTAAGATTTAGTGGCCGCAAGGAGGACACAAGAACAACCATGAACCCGCTTGAAATAAAAAACTATCGCCATAGAAGCCAACCAATAAATCATATCATCGGTGGAGAATCATTCGTTGAACATATGAATATCGATGCGGATATGCCCGTGGAAATTCCAAGAGAGTAGATGGAGCGTCAGAGATAAAGGGTCCCTATCATGATGAGAACTAAGGCCCATCGCATCATCCAACACATAAAATTTGGGCAGGTAGTGGATGAGGATGAGGTGTATGTTGGGATGTTGGAGGTGCTGGGAGACCACGATGGTAATGGGGACTGTAACACCCCGTAATTTTACTGATGTTTATATTGGGAATTAATTGGGATTAATTAAATTTTATTTGGAAATTAATCTGGTAAAATAAATATTAATTAGCGAGATAAGGGTTAATAGTTATTTATATTGAATATTACATAGTGAATGAGTATTAATAATTATAAGGAAGTATTATAATTATCGTGAGTGAGAAATACGATAGTTACGATAAATTTAGTCGGGACGCACGTGTTTGTCATGTCGGGACTTAACTTAGAAAATAATATATAATTTCACTTTTGATATTCCATATAGTTATTTTAAGTGCGCCAGTGTGTCCAAAAGGTTTGATATAGTTAGAAAAATCTACTCGGGGGTTTAGTTTGAGTCCCGGGGCACTTTTAGGCCAAACCAGTACCCCAGGATGGTATTTTCGTCATTTGCATTTTTCGTCAAAAGATCCCCATGAATTTTATAGGTTTATATCATCAGTTAGGATGACGGAGTTAGGGTTAGTATCTGTAAAACTACATAGAGGTCATAGGAGGGAGAAGTGAGGAGGTCCCTGAAAATCTCATTTCTTCATGTTAGCTCAATTTTGAGATAAATATTTTTTATTATTTGCTCATACATTTTGTTTGTTTAAAATATATTTTTTAAATCATATTATTTTTTATTCTGATTTAATATAAAAACTATTTTTGGTAATATACGTTCAATTTTTTTTATTGTTTTTATCTCAAATAATTTTTATACTGTCATTTATGAGTTTTATTGTATTTCCAGAATTTAATAAATTTCTATTTTATTCTTTTTATTTTCTATGGATTTTAATAGTGTTGAAATATTTTTTACGTGTTTACTTTATTTAGTTGGGTTTAATTAGTGTGTGGACTTTAAATCACATCTTTATTTATGTATATTTTATTTTAGTTAAACCCATCCTATTTTATTTAGTCGAGTACTACATTATTTATCTCGTACTCATTTGACTTGAATTGAATCAATTGACTCATACACTTTTTATTGTCTAAGTTGAATATTTTTTGTTGTATTCTTTTATACTTAGGTGGTGTTCGTTCGTGTATGATTTTTTATCCAAACATTGTTATAGTATTATTTTGAACTAAAATTGGAATTTAATATTTGTGATTAATTTTTTGTGTTACAATTTTTTTGCAATTTGGACTTAACTAAATATTGTAACTATCTTGTGTTGATTTTAATTAAGTCCTGATTTGTATGAGTTAACTACTACACATATTTATCTTTTGCTCATTTTACTTGGACTTGATATTTTAACATAACATCGATTTAAATTGATTCATATTCTATTTGGTGTTAAGTTATTTGTTTTATTTTTTAGTTGCGCGACACAATTGTTGGAATTTTATTTTCTATTTTATTTGTGGTCATTTTATGCCAACTAAATAGTTTTGGGATTAATCTTTACTTGAATATTAGTTACTAAGGAAGACCTTGAATGTGTCTTGTGACTTAGTATTTATTCATTCTTTTAGTATCGATTAATTCAATATTTTCTTACCTTTCACTTAGTCACTGATTGGTATTTTTTCTTGTTAATTAACGTAGGCTTAACCTTCCATGTGTGTAGTCTCTATTTTGTAAACAATATTATTTTGTTGTTTTGATTAAAATAAACTTTATTATTAAGTTTGTTTTGCACATCTACACGGGTTCTCGAGTTTGAGTGTGTAGTTGTGTGTGTGTCTCATGCTTACACTACCTTGGTTTTTTAGTAAGATTCAATATTGTGGGATTGTTTAGTTTGTGCCTGGGTGTACTGGTTTTCTATTGGTCAAACTATTTCATTTACAATGGTATTTTCGAATTTTTTATTTACATATTGGTATTAGTGTTGAGTGTCTGTTGGTGAGTGAGCGATAGTCACTCTTACTTGGGTGTTATTGGGTTTACTGATTGTTAGTAAAGTTGGGTTGTATTTATACTAGGTTGGGTTTACGGGGTTGTACTAGCTTTTTTAAATCATTGTAAACTGCTGGAATGTAATCTGTAACTTATAATTGGTAATAGCGGACTTAGGTGTGCGAGTTGTCCTGGGTCTAGTGACACGGGGTTTACCACTAGGTGGGTTCCTCGAGAATAAATATTGTATCACCTTCCACTTTTTATCATCTCATTCTTAAAGGGAATTATTTTTATATTTAGTATCACCACTTTTACTTACTAGTGTGCGTGAGTGTTTTCTAACTTAAAATTTATAATATATTTTATTTCAAAGAATTAAAAGAGTTTTTATAATAACCTATTTCACATTAGAGAGTACCCTTTGGTTCTTTCTAGTAATCGTTAGGTTGTTTTCAAGTGGTATCAGAGCATCATGATTCACTTTTTAAATGTTTTTATTCTGCGAAGATCCTGGACTCTTTTAAAAATCTATTTTTTATATTTTTAAAATCTAGTTTTTATTATGTGAAAACCAGTTTGTGTCGCAAATTTTTCTTTGAGAAAATCCCTTTATGAATGTTCTAATGATGAAAAGATTTATTCACAATATAACTTTAAAATAAAAAATGCCATTTGCCAAGTGATGGGTGCAACCAAACTTAAAGAGATTTCAGTTTTCACCACATCTTTTGAGGCTTGGAACATTCCAATATCTTCTACATCTTTGTCTAAAATGTGGGATGATATTTCTGATTGTGATAACAATGATTTTGAGAATGTAATATCTCTTACTTCTATTTGTAGCATTAAATCCCGTGATGCTTTTGATAGAGCGTTTATTTTATTCGATGATTCTTATTTATGTGTAGATATTTGTGAGTTAGATATTTTAAGTGTCTACTATATCTCCCGCCCAAATTCACCCTACTATCACATCTTCTTCTCTTTTTAGCATTGGAGATATTTATAGTGATTTAGATGAATCAAATGATATAGAGGATTCTATAACTTTGGAAGGGCGTGTGTGTGTTATAATTTTATTGATATTTGCACACATGATGACAACACACACTTGGGCAAAGTAAATTCTAAACTTTTATCTACGATTAATGCTTTAAATGTTCTGGCCAAATTTATGAGTGAAGATTCTTCCATGCATATTGATGATTTGAATCTACCATTTCTTTACTTGAGAAAAAAATTTGTATGTTGATGGAAACTAATCACTTACTTGAAAGTCAATATAAGGATGCTTTAAATAAATTTGATGAATCTCAATTTGAACTTATATATGTTTTGAATAAATATGATCAATGTCAAAAATATCTTAAAGTCTCTTTGAAAAATGTAGATGGTCTTTCAAATTCGAGTTAAGTGTTGATAAATTTGTTCCTTTGAAAAGAAATTGGGCTTAAAGGCGAAACATGTGTTGAAACTAGTTTTGTGGGTTGTAGTTAACAATGTCCCGAGAATGAGTAATAAACATGATAAAATTGAGGAGAGTGATACCGCATTTTTTAATCCGGTATTTGTTTGCAACTTTTGTCATAAAAATGGTAATTTAGAAGAATTTTGTTTTAAGAAATTAGGACAAAATAAAACTAAATTAGGCAATTTTAGACAAATTCTAAATCTTGGGAATGTTCAAAATGTCAAACCTATTTTTCATTGTAGTTTTTGTTCTGAGAAGGGTGTTCTAACCCGGGTAATTTTTGGGATATTTTCAAAATAAAGAGGAAAAATAAAGTTTTTGATAAAATTATTTTTATTGCTCAAATATGTTGGTTATTATTTTTTTAAGGCGAGAATTTTAAACGGTTTCGAAAACGGAGTTAAAACGGATTTTAAAATGATTTTTAAATATTTTTAACTCTTGGAGTTGTTTTGACTTCCAACTCTTCATTTCTTTGCCTTATTTAAAGGAGTTGTTTTGGATTCCAACTCTTCATTTCTTTGCATTATAAAAGGAAGTCATGGGCAACCCTTTTAACCTACTTTTGGAACAAATTTTGGCAACAAATATATTTTATATTCTTCTTCTTTTTGTATACACATTGGCCCTTGAGATTTGTGAGTTCCAACCTTAGATTAGAGGTGTTCTTGGGGCTATTTTGTTGGAGGTTCTTGGAGGAGCTTCTGTAGATCTTTTGTGTTGATATTGAGGATGTGATCATTGGTTTTTCATCATGGTTTGAAGTATGGGGTTTTACATAATATGCACCTTAAATCTCGCGAGTGTCATTCTCTTTGAATTCTTGTTTAATCAAACTCATATTTGAATTGATAAATTCATTGAAATCTGGAAAATAATTGTTGAAATTATTTTGATTCATGTGGTATCATTATATTGTTGATGAGCACGTTGTCATGAGATTTTAATATGGCACGGGATGTTGAGTACCCGCCAAAATACCTATTCTCGGGCTATGGCTTGATAAAGAATATGCGAATGGCTTGATAAATTCATTGATGTGTTGTTAAGAAATTTATTGATAAATGCTATTGAGATTCGCATTTGATTTGAATATTCGTACTCGTGTTGTTACGTTTTATTCATCGCTAACATATATTTGTTGAGCATCTTTCTTGTCGTATTGTGTACTTCCCCATATTTTCTTTTAGTAGCAGGTTAGCGTGGATTTGAGCGCTTTGGATTATTGGGATTATTTTAGCATGGAGTATTTGGGAAGAATTTTAATACAAGTTGGAAGAATTGTATTAATTATTTCATTGGTGTATAGAGCATTTTTATTCGAGTTAGATATTTGTATTTTATTATTCGAGAGACGTTGTATTTTATTTGAAGAGATTTGAGATTAGTGGTGTGGGTACCCGAAATTTAGAGCCATGGGCCTGGACGAGTAGCCCAGTCCTGACGGCCCAAAGTCCGGGCCCCTCATCTCTTATTGATTCGGTCTCCCCTACGTTCCCACAATTGGAAGTTATAGGGGAGATGGAAAACGTGGAGAAACCCATCACCTCCACTTACCTACATGTACATGTATATATTAAACCCTAGGTCCGGGGCAAAAGGACATGATATATTCTCTGTAATTACTCTCCGAAGTAGATAGAAATAATATCGACTGAACTACCGTGGACGTAGGCACATCTTTGCTGAACCACGTACATCCTTTGTTGTGTGATTGACATCTTATATTCCCTGTTCTTCCTTGATAATTTCTTCTCTTGTATTTATTTGTGTTGCATAATAATTGTCACCACAATTGGCGCCGTCTGTGGGAACGTTCATCTTTCCTTGAGGAGAGCCCACGTCAAGAAAGGAGTTTAAGATGTCTGGTCACAGCAGCAATGCCCCCCAAGCAGGAGATATTCAAGAGCCACCTGCTCCTCGCAGGATTAGGTCTGAAGTCCGACGTTCAGATCAGAGAGCTCGCCTGGAAAGACCAGCCTCAGAAGAAAGTCAGGGACCAGCGAGGTCCACGCAGATATCCAGATTGATTGATGCGTACGAGGCAAGGCTCCACGAGCAGAGGGAGTCTTCTCGCAGATACGAGGATGAGAATGCTCGCTTGAAAAGAAGACTGGAAAAGCTGAAGCGACGGGAGAAAAAGTAACAAGCCTTCAAATTCTAATCATAGCGCACAATAAACGAAGCGGGTGCCGCCAAATCAACTTCACAGCTTTCGAGGAATCGTAAATCAGCCATAATGGCCGATAATTTAAATCCATTGAGCCCACAAACATGGCCCAACAAATTTAGGGGCAATTGTGGGTACCCGAAATTTAGAGCCATGAGCCTGGACAAGTAGCCCAGTCCTGGCAGCCCAAAGTCCGGGCCCCTCATCTCTTATTGATCCGGTCTCCCCCACGTTCCCACAATTGGAAGTTATAGGGGAGATGGAAAACGTGGAGAAACCCATCACCTCCACTTACCTACATGTACATGTATTAATTAAACCCTAAGTCCAGGGCAAAAGGACAGGATATATTCTCTGTAATTACTCTCCGGAGTAGATAGAAATAATATCGACTGCACTACCGTGGACGTAGGCACATCTTTGCTGAACCACGTACATCCTTTGTTGTGTGATTGATATCTTATATTCCTTGTTCTTCCTTGATAATTGCGTCTCTTGTATTTATTTGTGTTGCATAATAATTGTCACCACAAGTGGTTTCCTCTATTGTTGTTGTGGGTTTATTTAGATGCTCTATACCTTGTTATTTGTGGAATTGATTTATTTTATCGCATTAGCGCTCCGTTCGCTCTCCCCGGGCGGGCGGGGTGTTACAAAGGGACATTTAGAGAAATTTTGTTTTAAAAGGTTAAATTTAAACAAAAATTTTGAACATAAAAATCAGCGCACTAAGTCTAATAATGCCAAATGTGCTAAAAGAAAGATTTTTCATTTTAATTTTTGTTCAAAATTAGGTCATTTAAAAAAGTTTTGTTTTAAGCATTTGAACTTAAATAAGAAAAATGAGAATGTTGAACAAGGTAATCTTCCTTTTAATGCAAAATTCAATGCTAGGCCTGTGTATCGGTGAAACGTTTGTCATAAAACGGTCCATTTAGGTTGATTTTGTCATATGCATTTAAGTTTAATTAAACAACAACGTGGTGGTAAAGATAATATGCCTAGGATCCCGTTAAAATCAAAATTTGTTGCACATCGTCCTTATTTTGTTTCTAGTCATGCCTATATGGAAACTGTGATTCCAAAATTTAAATTTAAGTGGACTAAGAAAGATGATTTAGGTTGGCAAATGGATTGTTCCATTACATCAAACTAATTTTGTTTTAGTTTGTTTGTTTGTTAGTACTCTTTATGTTGCATTTTTTTGTTGACTAACTTTATTTTGTAGGATTTTTACCTACCCTTTGCCCCTTTGAGACAAACAGGGGGAGAATTTGAGACTCTTGTATTATATTGTTTTTACTTTTTTATCGACTCTTTTAAGACCATTTTTGTTAGTTGAGTTATGTACTCTTCAATTTTGTTAAGACTCTTGTTGTTAGTTGAGTCATGTAATCTATGATTTCTAGGACTCATGTGTATAGTTGATTTATATAATTTGTGTTGTTTCTTATTTTTGAGACTCGGTCTAATTAATCTCAAAATTGATCAAAGGGGGAGATTGAAAATCTAATTTCTACCTCTTGGCTCAATTTTGAGACAAATATTTTTATTATTTGCTCATTCATTTTGTTTTGTTTAAAATCTATTTTTTAAATCTTGGCGTTCGGGTAGTACCATTTTTTTGGTGCGTCTTTTTCTTAGATTGGAGGCTATCATTTTTTTGTTGTTAGTCTGGAGTTGCTATTCCGGTGGTGGTATTGTTTCAGTTTGAGTTTTCGATGGCTGTTCGGTGTTTTTTTAGGCGATCTCAGTGGGGTTTTGTAGATGTTTTGAAAGCCCGATTTGGTTCATTGTTGGAGATCAGAGGTTCCAGTTTTTAGAGTCGATTTGGAGCTGATTTCTTTGTGACCCTCATTTTTTTTACGAAATCGATTAGAGGTAACATCCTCTTTACCCCCTTTATATATATATATATATATATATATATATATGTGTGTGTGTGTGTGTGTGTGTGTGTACTGATTGTTGACCTGTTTGAGTTTTTGTTGGGTATGATTGTTTAAAGGATGACCTTGCATTTTTTTTCTTTTTGTCTTTCTTGAGATCGAACTAAAGGTTTAGCTAGTTCTGGCTTGGGTATTATACTTAGATCTTCTTTAGTTTATGTTTTTCGTTTCTTTGGTTTTATTTAAAGTTTTTTTGTAACTGTTAGTGTTTGTTGGTATCAACATACCTTTAAGTAAGAACTACAATTTGAGTATTTTTTTTTTTGGAAACTTTAGACTTGATCTAAACTGTTGCATTTTTTGTGGCTGTGTTGGGAGTGTTTTTTTTTTCTTAAATCCATATCACCGATCATTTGTTTTGAAGTTGATTTTTGTCGACCTGCTTGTGTTGATTTGGACAAAAAAATTTGGACTGAAATTATTTGGGTTTTTCTCTAAACTTATTTTTTGGGTGTTGTGTGGTTGAGATCTTATTAACACCAAACTCATTGTATGTGTGTGTGCACTTTGTTGTCTAAACTTATTCTTTTTAAACCTAAATTTTTATCTTAAATTAAGTATTTTTGTGTCACAATTTTTTTTATTAAAATAACTTTTATTTTAAATCTGATTTAATTTAACGTTTTGTGTTTTAAAGATAATCTGATTTTTGCCTCTAACTTGTTATATCCTCTAAGTTGAACTTTTGTGTGTTCACTTAATTTCGTTGGGTTTAATTAGTGTGTGGAATTTAAATCATATCTTTATTTATTTAAATTTTATTGTAGTTAAACCCGTCCTATTTTATTGAGTCTAGTGCTACACTCTTTATCTCGTACTCATTTTACTTGGATTGAATCAATTGACTCATACACTTTTTATTGTCTAAGTTGAATACTTTTTGTTGTATTCTTTTATACTTAGGTGGTATTAGTGTGTGTATTAGTTTTTTATCCAAACCTTATTATAGTACTGGTTTGAACTAAAATTGGAATTTAATCTCTGTGATTAATTTTTTGTGTTACAATTTTTTTGCAATTAGGACTCAACTAATTATTTGTAACTATCTTGTGTTGATTTTAATTAAGTCCTAATTTATATGAGCTAAGTTCTACAAATATTTATCTTTTGCTCATTTTACTTGAACTTGATATTTTAACATAACACTAGTTTAAAATGATTCATATTATATTTGGTGTTAAGTTATTTGTTTTATTTTTTAGTTGCGCGACACAATTGTTGGAATTTTATTTCCTATTTTATCTTGGTCATTTTGCACCAACTGGATAGTTTTAGGATTAATCTTTAATTTAATATTAATTATTAAGGAAGACCTTGGATGTGTCTTGTGAATCAGTATTTATTCATTCTTTTAGAATCGATTAATTCAATATCTTCTTACCTTTCACTTAGTCACTGATTGGTAATTTTTCTTGTTAATTAAAATAGACTTAACCTGGCGTGTGTGAAGTCTCTTTTTTGTAAACAATATTATTTTGTTGTTTTGATTAAAACAAACTTTATTATTAAATCTATTTTTCACATCTACACAGGGTCTCGTGTTTGAGTGTGCAGTTGTGTGGGTGTCTCATGCTTACACTACCTTGGTTGTTTAGTAAGATTCAGTATTGTGGGGTTGTTTAGTTTGTGCCTGGGTGTACTGGTTTTATTTTGGTCAAACTATTTTATTTACACTGGTGTTGCTGAATTCTTTATTTAAACATTGGTATTAGTGTTGAATGTGTGTTTGTGAGTGAGTGATAGTCACTAATACTTAAGTATTATTGGGTTGATTGATTGCAAGTAAAGTTGGGTTGTATTTATACTAGGTTGGGTGTACGGGCTTGTACTTGCTTTTTTAAATCATTGTAAATTGGTGGACTGTAAGCTATAACTTATAATTAGTAATAGTGGACTTGGGTATGTGAGTTGTCCTGGGACTAGGGACACGAGGTTTACCACTACGGTCGGTTCTTCGAGAAAAAATATTGTGTCACCTTTAACTTTTCCTTATCCCATTCTTAAATGGAATTATTTTTATATCTAGCATCACCGCTTTTGCTTACTAGTGTGCGTGAGTGTTTTCTAACCTATAATTTGTAATAGATTTTATCTCAAAGAGTTAAAAGAGTTTTTATAATAACCTATTTCACATTAGCGAGTACCCTTTGGTCCTTTCTAGTAACCGTTACGTTATTTTCAGTCCCAAGGCCAAATTACACCATTCTTGCACCACAAACACCACCATCGCGTAGATCGAGAGGAGAGGATCAAAACCATACCATTCTTCTCCAAGGAATTAGACCTTTAAATAGAGGCAAGTGTTTTATCTTTCTAAACTATGATTTGATATATCATTCATGTTAGAATAGGGTGATAATCTTGCCAAATTCATGAAATTTTGCTTTAAATTTTGAGATATAAATCATGTTCTTGGTTAGGAATGGTGTTATACTTGATCCTTACACTTGTAGGATGAATTTGATGAGAAATTTCATGAAATTCGGGAGGAAATTTGGAAAAATATTGAAGTTCTTGAACATGAATGATAAACTAGGGTTTTGAATGTTTAATCCTGAATTAAGTGAATTTGAAGGTGTTCTTTGATGATTTAATGATTCTAATACATTATAAATCATGTATATCTGATGGTATAATGTGTAGTATGTTTGTTTGGGAGATTGGTAATGAATTATGGAGGTTTTGAGGTTGAAAATGTGGAAATCGGTAACTATTATTTTCGAAGAAGATGAAACATGTTATAGGAGAATCGATTCGGATCCTTTGCCGAATCGATTCAGTTTCCCATAATTGCATAGTTTTTCCCCACTTTTCATTCAACTCATGGAAAATGTTTGGGTTGAACCTTGAATTGATTGTAATATTTTAGTAAGAGATAGTCTACTTACCAAAAGGCTAATTTGGGTTTGAGATTTGTATTACGAGGAGGGTTTAAGACTAATAATTGATTTATCCTAACGGGCAATAAAAGTTTATTCGGATATTGATTTCTTATTATGGAAAATTAGGGGAGTGAAGGGCTAAGACCATTAGGCCTTGAGTGGGATTGCCTAGTGAATTTACTTAAGGGGCACTTGACAACCATTTGGGTATTGAGAAACACTCAAGAATTTATTATGACAAGTATTATGTTACGTAGGATATTCGAGAGATACTATACTACATACAGGGCAGGTGATATAGGTTATGTGCATACCTATAATGACATTATATATATATATATATATGGGTGGTGTGTATACCTATTGTTTAATTTTTATGTATAATCATACCTAGGCAACTTGATATCACAGGTGGTTTCGTGTCGTGGATAGTGCTATTCTGATGAGCCCATTTGGGGGGATATTCACTTGTACCTCAAGACATAGACCTTAGGGATTGAGCACCACTAATGTGAATGAGGGTGTGACCGGTCATTTGGGTGCATTAGGTATGAGCGTATCTCAAAATCTTAGAGCTATGTTTGCCTCTAATATTATGTAATTTGATTTATAGTTCTAGGGAGACTACCCGAGCGAGTGTCCTTATATAGTATGTGATGTACCTGGACTTGATAGCAGAGTATTCGCATACCGCAGGTCTCCACCTAGGGGTGTTATATACGTATATATGATAAGAGTGATATATATATATATATATATATATATATATATATATATATATATATATATATATATATATATATATATATATATATATGTATGTATGTACGTGTGATTGATTATTTTACGAGTATCTTATTAGTAAGATAGATTGAGATATCTAAATTATTTAAGTGTATGAGAACATAATCACTAATTGATACATAATGATATCTAAATAAACCGAAGTATAGGAGAACTAAATCATTTATTAGATATGTAGTAACACATTGAATGGGAAATACATATGGCCACTATAATTGATTAGATGCAAAGGGATGTAAGGCAGACTAGTTAGGCAGGTGGCATAACTAGGTGTATTAGAGTAGTACGTTAGGCATGCACATTAGTTGAGGGGTGATGATCTCAAGTGAGGGCACGCAGTATTAATATGTATTTAATATCTTATCTTGTCATATTTTAAACACTTACTAAACTTTTTCAAACTATTTTTCTTGGGCTTTGACCCATTTCAAATCCTTTTTAGAAAAACTATTATATGGTCCCAGCATAGGGACACCAGGCATAGGAGCTCCCCCATTTTATGTGGTGCAGCTACTGTGGAGGTTGGAGAACATTGCTATTAGACGCCTCCATATTTATTTCAGTTCTAATGCATCCTAAGTTATCTCAGTTGGTCATGTCGCCCATTCTTAGTTGGATACTATTTTCAGAGACTTTGTATTCCAGTTTATTTCCAGTATTGATTTAGACTTTACTCATGAATGACTGTATTTAGATTTTATCTGGAGTGTTATTCCAGACTCAGTTATTTACTTATGTCATTATATTATATTCGTTGTTATGTATATGGAAATGGTGAATGATATATATATTCCAATTTATTTATTGCATGCTAAGAATTAAGATTAAAATTTGGACACCAGGCTATTAGGGTACTAGTAATTAATTTGAAATTCGACAGTGATGCTAAGAATGACACCATTAATGATTCCTATTTAATTTAATAATGGATTGATCACCCAGAATTAGAATAGGTGGGGTGTCACAGATGGTATCAGAGCATCAGGTTCTAGTGTCTTTA
The DNA here is from genome assembly GCA_949130495.1 of Sambucus nigra. Taxonomy (NCBI): domain Eukaryota; kingdom Viridiplantae; phylum Streptophyta; class Magnoliopsida; order Dipsacales; family Adoxaceae; genus Sambucus; species Sambucus nigra. The sequence continues at coordinate 457,945,871 of OX422210.1, read as the reverse complement.
GGATATGTAAAGCTTACTACAATTTTCAGTGTAACATTCTTCGATATAGAACCCTATTATTAAGACTGTTGTATTATGTATTACGCATTTTCGTCTTTAGCTATTTTAAGACATACTAAAGTGTGAACTGATAGAAAATTCTTTCTCGTTTTCAGAGGCCTCATCGACACGCACCATAAGCCACCCTAGAGTCACGGGTAGAGCCTCTGCTAGCTCCGTCTTATGGTACCATGAATGCTGCAAAGGTTGCTTCTATAGTTGCACATGCGGTTAATGCAAATTCGGCTATATTTGCACAGAAGGAACCACCCCACGCATTGGTTGTGGCACCATCTTAGATGAATGCATTCCCTTATGCTTGGGAGCAAGTTAGATATGCCTTTCAGAAGGCACACCCTCTCAAGTTTCAGGGGAGTTCAGATGTAGTGGTTGCTAGCCAATGGAAGAAAGACATGCAAAGGCATTTGAGGATGCACGAGTGCACAAAAGTTCATAGGAATATTCTAGCTATATTTACAGATACAGTTATGAGGAAGAATTCATGAGGTTAGCTAACTTATGCCAAGAGAGGTACCTACTGACGAAAAGAGGATACAGTTATTTACGGATGGTCTTACTTAGAGGATCTGACAACATCTGTTAGGAAATCCTTCTTTGAAGACATATACTGTGGTTTTGAATGTTGCTCTATTGCATTAACAGGACAACCTCTTCCATGTTAATGGGGAAAACGAGCAGGAGAGTTGTAAGGACATAATTTTATAAATGCTCGGGGTAGATTCTAGGAATTTTCTATTTTCTCCTAGATCACAGTACATATGTCTGATACCGCTACATTCGGCACGTCAACTCGATCATCCTCGACGGCCTGTATCCGAATTCAATGCATCCACTTTCTTCACGTGCATCATGCTACATGCAACGTGCTGCTCAGATCATTCCCACTACTCCACTACGCTCTATAAGTAAAATGTTTTATTGGAACTTTAAATATTTGCATAAATATTTGGGAATTGTTTTTAAAAATTATTTTTGAAGTCTGGATTTATTTTTTATCAAAAGCAGAATTTTTCTAAGTGTAGAAGCGAATGGCCTCGATCGACGAGCTCGTTCGAGAGACTTTGAAAGTCGTTCGCTCGAGATAGGCATGTCACGCGATCTCGTTCGAACGACATCTATCCTTCGTTCGAGCGACATGGCTATCTCGTTCGAACGAGCCACCACCTCGATTTTTGTATAAATATGTGATCTCCTTCTACACGTTTTTCAAGTCTTTCTGCAATCTCAAAAATTTGCGAAAACTACCCAGAATAAGACTTCACCTTTTAAGGTTTTCTAAACCTTTTTGATTCACAAAACCATTCCCATATATGTGTGTGAATCTTTAAACCTTCAAGAAGATCATTTACTCAATTCGAGTAATTTGTGAGGAAGCCGCTCTCTTCGTAACTGCTGCCCTACTGGAAAGGGATAGTTCCAGCCGTCGACAATAGAACCGACACCCGAGGGTATTTCTGTGTCACTGTATTTTCATTGCAATCCGAGTAAGCCGTACTCTTACAAAATTATTGTGAAAATAAAAGTTTTGCCCTGTTGGAGATTTTTCCTCATAATTGTGTTCTTGCATGTTTCATCATCATAGTTAATCACATATAGATGCATGTTTAGGACTTAAGTGGTAAAAACCGTGTTTAATTAAATAACTTCCTTATTTGAACGCGAGCGCACTCTCCTCAAATTGGTATCAGAGCCAGTTACACAAATTTACTGTGTAATTTTCCGCAAAATTTTTCTAAGATATCAATTTTCTGAAAATTTGATTTTTGAAAACAAGTGTGTTCATTATGGAGAAGTTATATAATAAAATGCCAGTTTTTGACGGAACAAACTATGCATATTGGAAAGCCCGCATGAAATCTGCATTAAAAGCTATTGATGAATGTGTCTGGATTTTGGTAGAAAGAGGGTGGGCTCCTCCCTCCGTCACTGATGAAAATGTGATCAGTTTAAAACCTGACACTTCTTGGACTGAAGAAGAATTTAAATGGTCATCATTCAATTCTAAGGGTCTAAGTGCTATTTCTGGGTCTGTCACACCTGATGAGTTCAAACGCATAATGACGTGCACCACGTCAAAAGAGGCATGGGATGTTTTACAACTCACCCATGAAGGAACTAATGCTGTGAAAGAATCTAAACTGCAAAATTTGACAACTCAATTCGAAACCATCACCATGCATGAGATTGAATGTTTTGATGATTTTTATGCTAGACTTTCTGACATTGTTAATACTAGCTTTAATCTTGGTGAACATATTCCTAATGCAAGAGTTGTTAAAAAGATTCTTCGATCTCTGCCTAAGCATTTTATTGCTAAAGTCACTGTGCTAAATTCTATGGGTAATTTAAATACGCTAAAATTGGAAGAACTTGTAGGAGACTTGCAAACATATGAAATTGACATGTTTCCTAAAACTGCTAGGTCTAAAGATAACGGAATTGCACTTAATGCCCAAGAGAGAAAGAATGAGGGGTCAGCTAGAAAGAGGGTAGAATAATCTAGAAAGAGAGAGACTGACACGTCAGATTCTGATTGTGATTTTGACTTAGATGATTTGGCTCTTTTTGCAAAAAAAATCAAGAGGATTCTCAAATTTAAGAAAAATGGCAATTTTAAAGATAAAAAGAAATTTGAGAAAAATAAGTTTGAAAAGAAAAATGAAAAATATTTTAAAGATCCTCTTAAGAAAAAAAGTGAGAGGTGCTTTGAGTGCAATGGTAGGGGTCATAGAACCTTTGAGTGTGCCACACGTCTGAATAGAGAGAAATGGAAAGTTGTTCTTAACGCTACCCTTAGCGACGACAGTGAGATCGAGTCGGTGGATTCTGGAGTCCAGTCACTGCATGAGTGTAACTTCACCGCATTCATGGCTAGTAATGTGAGCACGTCTAGTTCACCTCACGACGATGAGGATGATGCTTCACAGGGACACCTCGACAGTGAGAACGATGTGAGTGATGGGGAGGATGACACAAGTGAGAGAGAGAGTGATATTCAACGCGCCTACGCTGAGTTATATTCTGAGTCATTTAAAACTAAAAAGCGTAACAAAGCGTTAGTCCTTAAGATCACCGGCTTAGAGGAAGAATTAAGAAAAGCGAGAGAGAGAGAGTCCTCCACCTGCACGGCCCTGAGAGACAGAGAATTTGCCTGTGTTGAGAAAAAGAGTTTGTTTAGAGAGAGAAAGAATTTTTGAGAAAGAGAGAGGGGACTTGACTAAACAAGTGGCTAGTCTTACGAGTAAGCTACATTCCTCCGTGGAGACTTGGAAGAAACTTGAAGCCCTTGTTGCCCAACTGACTCATGATCTTGAGAAAGCACGAGAAGTCAAGGTACAAATCGAGGACAGATCTGAGAAGATGGGAAAGATGCTCCTCGGCCCCGCTTTAGGTTTTGGTGATAGGCAGGGAATTGGTTATGATGGTGCCTCCACGTCCCAAATTGCACCTGGACCAGTTCCTAAGTTTACTACGACTCCTTATGGCCATTGTCAAAAACCTCGAATGAGAGTTTGACCAAGAAAAGAAAACCAAGGCCCGCCTTTAACTGTGTTCTTTTGTACTTATTGCAAAAGAAAAGGCCACCTCAGGGAGTTTTGCTATAGTATGGGTCGGACACGACGTACTACTGCTCCACGTCAGCATACTAATGACTTTACTAGTTTGAGAGAGCGAGTTGAGTTTTTAGTTGCCACGTCTCAGAGTTTGATGGAGGAATTTCGATGGATGTCTTTGCCGTTAGGGAATGCTTCTCACATTCCAGCTAAAACCAACAACAACAAAGGTAAACAAAAGGTCTCCACTTCTTGGGTACCGAAGAAAGATAAAAAGGCCTTTGTTGTTCATGTTGCTCTCAAAGCACATAATACCTCACAATGGTATTTTGATAGTGGGTGCTCCAGACATATGACAGGTGATGCCTCATTTTTTACATCTCTTGAGGATTATCAGGATGGCAGAGTCACCTTTGGAGATGTGAGCAAGTCTAGCATTATAGGACGTGGTACTGTCGAGTTACCTGGATTTCCTAAGCTAGAAAATGTTTTGTACGTCAAAGGTTTGAAAGCAAACCATCGACAGGGACAGGGTTGATTCAGGCAGGGCCAGTACGGATTCAGACAGGGTTGATTCATGTCACTCTCAAAGCACATAGTACAACTAAATCGAATGCCGCACTAAAACGACGATAAAAGAATAAATGAATACAATTGGGCTATCGATCTGAATGTTTCTACAGTACCTCCTATCTAGATTACAAGGATAGAAGCGTCTACAGTAAACTTGCTTGCATCCACAGCTGCTGCAGAAAACGTCTCACTTGAAGGAATCATCATCCAGGCATCAGTGACACCCCGCCTAATAAAATATCGGGTGATCACTCCTGTACCAAATTAAAACGGGAGTCGCATATGGATTATTCTTAGCATCACTGTCAAAAATCAAATTAATAACTAATAACTAATAGCCTATTAGGTTGGCGTCAAAATTTTAGTTAACTAATCTTTTAAACAAATTAAATCAATTAAAACATTCACACAGTTTGTATATATGAAACCGAAAAGGGATAAAATAATCGAACACTCGGTTCAAATATATTAAAACCAAATCGAATTCCACAATAAAATGGTTAAAATAATAAATAAATGCAGTTGGGCTTTTGACCCGAGTATTTATATAGTAACTCCTATCTAGATTACAAGGATAGAAGCGTCTAAAGAAAACCTGCATGCATCCACAGCTGCTGCAGCTGACGTCTGACTCGAAAGGATCATCATCCAGGCGTCTATGTGTCTGGACACCTATATATATAATATATATATATCAAGAGAGGAAAAATATAGAAACGGTTCAGAGCCCGAGTTGTGAAAATATTTTGTAAGTGCATAAATGCGTTATTTTTAAAATATGTTTTATCTCATATTTAAATTGGTATCGTACTCCCATGAGATACTCCTCACCTCTCTTCTAATAGTGCACACCTAGCGCATCCCTCTAAACATCCTAGTCAAGCTACGCTGCCTAACTAATCCGCCATCCCCAAACTCTATAAATCCTAAGCAAACCAAGTATTAAGGGCTAAACTTCTCCCTAGTCTCAACACTATGCCATGTTCGTGCATGGGGTGTCTCGCGAAGCAAAATCCAAACAAGGATCCCCCCTGATACACTACTACTTGGCAAGGTCGATCGTCGAGATCCATTAGACCCTAGGTACACAACATATATATATATATATATATATATATATATATACTCCCTCTCTATCTCCATCTCTCTATTATTCTCTCAGTTTTCATTTTCATCTTGTATTAAACATTATGCTTTCAAGTTCATCCGATTCAACCAACTGTATTAATCAGTAATCTTTGTAAGTTTACTTTCAGTTATTGTAATTTCAGTTTTCAGTTTTTAATATTAATTTCAATTTTTATTATATGCGCTGCTTCCCCTTTTGGTATCAGAGCCATGTTTATGAAAACTGAAATTACATTACATTTTATTATATATGTATACTAGTGTATATATATATATATATATATATATACACTCATATAAGATAACCCAAAACTAGAGAACTAAGGGTTAAAGTTCTCCCCAGTCTCAACACTAGGCCATGTTTGTGCGTGGGTGTCTCGCGAAGCGAAATCTAAACAAGGAACCCCCGATACACTACTACTTAGAAAGGTCGATCGTCGAGATTCATTAGACCCTCAGTACTCAACTTATATATATACTCATATAATTAAAAATACATAACCCCCTCATTCATAATACATATCACAATGTAAGTTCGGATACGATCTTCCAGAATGAGAATTAAATCTTTTTCCTTTTTATCTCTTTACTCTAATAGATATATATAATATCTTGTTCTCATGCACAAGTAATATACTATACACACCAGTATAATAACCATTCCAACGAGCTATAACCCGAGGATGCGATCTCTCAATGCTATCATCTTCCAGGGCATCACTCACATACCATCCTGGGGACCAGTGGTCGGACTCAATATCACCGACATCGCAGTCATAAATCACAATGTCTGGGAAGCGGTCATAGTTCCTTCCTGGAAATGAGACGAAACATACCCACAATGTCTCACCCCTAATAAAAATCACACAATATAACAATGGACGCTATGACCTGGGGACTATACGCTCCCTGCTCCTCAAGCCAGGGGCCTCCCCCACATCGCGCAAGTTCCCATGATAGCATTAGAGGGGGTATGCTTGACATATATATATATATACCATCCACAAGTAGATATATATACATTTCCCTATCATATAATATATATACTTTAATCACATCGTATATATATATTCCACATTGTTCAACAAAGATACATTTAAATGGCTAAAATCATCAATCACACATAACAATCACCAATAATCCCAAAGATTCTCACCATAATAACGTTCAAGCATTCTCCCACTCGCGGTACTAAACCCAAAAGTATCCCCTCACTTGATAAATAAAATGTGCCTTATTGGCGTTAAAGGATTTATATGATTTCTCCAACTATAACAATTCACACTAAGTAAATACGCATTTCCTAAATTCATCCTAATAGTCTCGTAGGATACACTCAACCACAATCGATATAATTACGTTTTCTACGCACATAATTATATAAGCCTAAATGCCCACTAAAATTATCCCAAGGAATATTCATCACCAAACACCCTTGATTTAAATAGGTCGTGGATTCCATTTCCACGAATCCAAGGACTACATCTTGTCCAATTAATAAATTTAGAGGCCCCCACTCTATTTTTGAGTAACCCCAACTCTCTAATTCCTCATTTTATCTATTTTCCTTGAAAACATAATTTTAGTGTCACACACTTAAAACACTCTCTTAGCCCCCATAAATTTCCTCAATTGGATGAATATATCACCCTTAGTTATGTATATTTATTTCCTTAATTAAATAGGCTAGAAATCCTTAATTTGGGAATTTATCCCATATAAATTAACTAAGCCAAAATTGCCAAAATAGTTGTTTGATCGATCGACCGACCCTTGGCCGTCGATCGATCAATCAAGCAGGGAAGCTTCTTCTTTGCCCCTGTTTTGGCCATCAACAAACCCACCAAGATTTATACTCCTTCTCCCAAACTTATTTAACTAAAACCAACTAATTATACACAAGGAAAATAGGTTCTAAACATCCTTGAACCAAGATTCAACAATTTAATTCAATTAATTCCTAAGTTTCTCCAATTTCATAATTTTCGGGGTTAGCCCGTTAAACTTTCGAAAAACCTGCTTGATCCATGAAAATCCAACCCAAAATCTTTAGGGTTTGTTATTACCAATTATGATATGAGATTTATGCTCAAAATTAAATAAAGCAAGTAAACACTTGCCTGGAGGATAAAATCCGATGACCCCCAGTCGAATCCCGCGGAGTTTGGCCCGAAAATCCTTTTTCTCTCCTCTTTCTCCCTTCCTTTCTTCTCTTCTTCTTTTCTCTCCTTTTTCTTTCCTTTATCCCGCTCTCTCGTGTCTTATATAGGAGAGAATAAAGGGTTTATCCCTTTAAACTCCAAAAATGACTCGTTTACTCAATTATGAGTTCCTTTTAATCCAAAAATTCCCTAAACTCAATTATGACACTCGGATACTCTATTCTGACTATCTCGGCCATTTTGAGACCAACCGCGCACTTGAAATCTCCATCCGAGGTACTTGACCGCAAATCACTAATTTAACCCCACATGACTTAATGCGATATTCCCGTTAAAATATTATCCTTTGTCGCTTTACCCAGCTGCGACATATAATTAAAATACTCTGACTTATTTACTTAACCCCAAAAGTAAATATAACACCCATCGAAAATCATCTAATCCTTGAAAACTCCAAAAATTACTATTCACGATAATTTCTTAAATTCCCAATTTACACTTAATTATTGAATTTAATTATCCCCAATGGTGCGGGGTGTTACATACTTCCCCCTTTACAACAAAATTTCTCCCTTGAAATTCAGATAAAACCGATACTACCAACACTAACCTAGGATTGTGAATCACACCACATCCTAATGCCTCAAAGTGGAATGGTACTACCTAATATCTCTTAACCGTATACTCATTCAGCACTCACCTCTATCAAAGTTTATACTATACTATACTGCCATCTCGGCATAATCTTCAACTCTATATACTATGCCCCTTCTATTTCAGGCGGTATATAAAACCAAGTTACTAAGGTGACCATACACCTTTTTAACCTGTGCCTCTCCGCACAACTATCACCAACGTCCGACACGTACACGCTTTCTAAACAATAGGCCTTATTTCATTGGCGTAATACTCATACATGGGTTTTCCCAACCCTCAAAATCCCATTCTTCTCAAGGTTAACCAACCAATATTTCTATATTGGTGCCACTAACTCCACTGGCTTCACTGCTAAAAAATTCTAAGATCAAAGTGTTCCTACCTACGAAATAGTACTGTCCTAAATTATGTCCCTAGTGCCCAAGACCTTTCTCAACTCCTAACATTTACTCGGTTTCGTGTGTGGGACGTCTCGCAAAGCGAAATCTAGACAAGGAACCCTCCCGTTACACTACTCCCTCGCATCATCAATCATCGAGATATAACGGCCTAAGGCACACCAGTGAGACATCCTAAATCCTACCTCGCTAACCTATTAACACGTTTCTACTATTCTATCCTTCCACCTAGACGAAAAGGAAAATCTAACTAATCGAGGCGCCAACTCTCTGTAAAAGTGTTACGAACATCATACCCAAAACATACTTCCTCCAAAATTTGCCTTTTTATTAAGGCCTAGCTATAAGCCTCAAATCAATTTCTCTAACTCCTGCCTCACCCACCTACTTACGGTGAGAGAACCGTTTTAGTGCTTCCCCATAACATTATATTTCCATAAGCATACCATTATCATGCCGCTCACAGTCTATAGTGTTTCCTCCACCCTATATAACTTATCCACAAAACCAACATCCTTGCATCCTATAACATCTCTCCACTCCCGACATCATTAAGGTTCATGCGTGGAGCATCTCGCAAAGATAAATCCAAACAAGGAACCCCTCTAATACACTACTACTTAACTTTGTCGGTCGTGGAGGTCCGTTAACTTCAAATATGCAGTCGGGATAACCCTATCCCCTCTTTCAATAAAATGTGGTCTGAACTCCCATCTTTGTCCAGGAGCCATATCACTAAGCGCTCGCACCAACACTCAGTCCTTACGCAACCAATAAGGATCTTAAACTCACAGCTCAACAATTAACCCTTTATACCTTAAATCAAATCTATAAGGTCGTCACGCACTCGAATCATGATAATGAAACATCTAATCACCGAAGTTTCATCTATACATATAATAGAGGCGAACTCAACCTATATCCAGGTGAGATATCACAACAACAACCTGTTCCACTCTGGAACCACGTACACGATAGTCTTGCCATCATTAGCCTGCTATCGCTCTGAACAATGAATATCATATAATACTCAAATTAACACCATACTCGTATAACACACACAAAACGAGCAATACCAATCTGATATAAACTCAAAATACTAACACCCGCTCTTCACAGTGAATGAAAGAAAATAAATTCCCTCTATCGCGGAAAAACACATAGACCTACCTTATATAATATTACTAATAGCGCCCAAAAAGCTCAAATTACACATACAAGTCTAGGGCTAACGAAATACCGCGACTTTATCTAGTCACACCAAATATACCTCCACCATCTGAGGTAAAACTCATAACAATAACTTTTTCAATCTCTCTGGCTAATCCAAATGGTTCCCGGACTTAGTACACTTGCCCTAACTAAACCAAATATTACTCTAATGAATGTCCCATCTGGTCACCCTACTCTTGCCCTTTAACTCCAACTGGGCAATGACTAACCGTATGGTTCTATACTCCACATTACAATATGCCCCATCTCTGGTCACCCTGACCCTTTCAAAGTTATCAGTATCTTGGACTCCATAGCGGCGATCCTGACAATCACTTTACTAGTTCCCCTTAACTTCTTCATAAAAAGGAAACTCCACCACCGGCCTCAACAACCCAGTTTCAACAAATTACCCGAGTGGATTTCTACCAATAGGGTCCACGAACATACACATTCTCCATAAGTGTTAGCAACACTTCTCTATTGAGCCTATCATTCATCGGAAGAACTCTCTCTTCATTGTAGTTACCTTGATTCAGTACAAAGTTCACTTATCCATAACCTTCTTTATTCACTATTGGCCTCTGACCGATCCTTACGTGAATAATTAAAACTTCATTCTTTTCATTCTTGGTAAATCATGGGGACTCACGATTAAAAACTATTCGTAAGATCCTTTTAGGGGCAAAACATCCTGCTCCACCAAATATGGTTATCACCATTCCCACCATTTCAATATTGCTCCTACGAGTGAAAAATTTTCCTCAAATTTTCATGTCTAGGTATTTCCATACCCTTATCTAAGTCAAAGATTCTGAGCCTTTTACTTCCACTGAGTAATGCTACACTTCCTTCGCATGAATTAACCTCAAAGTATGGTCCTTATCAAAGACCCATTTCGAACCCTTAGCTTCACTGGATAATTCAACTTTAGTACCATTCTCTACTATAGCGGTACTGGGGTACTCATAACTACTATTCTTTAGTATGCGTTGCAACAATTCTTAGCAAATACCATAAGGAGAATGACCACTACTACGGTCCTAGTCTCCGACTTCCACTAACTGCTCCAACTAAGCCCCGCCTCCTACTTCCCTCATCATGGCCTTCCTTGGTAACCCTTCCTCGATCAGCACACGAATCTCAAACAAGCCCACAAAATATTTACTATAATCTCATAATATGGCAGGAGAACAAAATCTTACAAAAGGAATCAACAATCCTAATCATAAGGCTCTATAACAAATTGAGAGCAATGCTAAAAGCGTAGTACGTCTGTACAGATTTCTAAGGACACCAAAACCTGATGTTGTGACACCCCGCCTAATAAAATACCGAGTGATCACTCCTGTACCAAATTAAATAGGAGTCACATATGGATCATTCTTAGCATCACTGTCGAAAACAAAATTAATAACTAATAACCTATTAGGCTGGCGTCAAAATTTTATTTAAATAATCTTTTAAACAAATTAAATCAATTAAAACATTCACACGGTTTGTATATATGAAACTGGAAAGACATAAAATAACAGAACACTCGGTTCAAATATAATACAACCAAATCGAATTCCGCAATAAAATCGTTAAAGAATAAATAAATGCAGTTGGGCCTTTGACCCGAGTATTTATACAGTAACTCCTATCTAGATTACAAGGATATAAGCGTCTAAAGAAAATCCACATGCAGCCACAGCTGCTGCAGCTGACGTCTGACTCGAAAGGATCATCATCCAGGTGTCCCTGTGTCTGGACACTTATATATATATATATAATATATATATAGAAAGAGAGGAAAAATATAAAAACGGGTCAGAGCCCGAGTTCTGAAAATATTTTGCAAGTGCATAAATGCATTATTTTTAAAATATGTTTTATCTCATATTTAAATTGGTATCGCACTCCTATGAGATACTCCTCACCTAGCGCATCCCTCTAAACATCCTAGTCAAGCTACGCATCCTAACTAATCCTTCACCCCCAAACTCTAGAAATCCTAAGCAAACCAAGTACTAAGGGCTAAACTTCTCCTCAGTCTCAACATTATGCCATGTTCGTGAGTGCGGTGTATCGCGAAGTGAAATCCAAACCAGGAACCCCCCCGATACACTACTACTTGGCAAGGTTGATCGTCGAGATCCATTAGACCCTCAGTACACAACATACACACACACACACACACACACACACACACACATATATATATATATATATATATATATATATATATATATATATATATATATATACATATATATATATATATATATATATATATTGTGGAGACAAATATTTTCAACACAAATAGATAAGAGAAGCGCAATCACCAAGCAAAATAAAGAAGATAAAATGCCAATCACACAACAGAAGATGTACGTGGTTCAACAAGAATACCTACGTCCGCGGTGGTGCAGTCAGTTTTATTTCTATATACTCCGGGGAGCGTTTATATATATATATATATATATATATATTGTGGTGACAAATATTTTCAACACAAATAGATAAGAGAAGCGCAATCACCAAGCAAAATAAAGAAGATAAAATGCCAATCACACAACAGGAGATGTACGTGGTTCAGCAAGAATGCCTACGTCCACGGTGGTGCAGTCAATTTTATTTCTATATACTCCGAGGAGCGTTTACAGAGAATACAGTGCATGTCTTTTGCCCCGGACTTAGGGTTTATTATATACATGTTTGTCTTCGGGGAGTGGTGGGTGTTGGACTCCCCCACATTTACCATCTTCTCCTAAAACATCTCTTTACGAGAACATGGGAGAAGACTCAGTCGTAATTCTATTCAGTTTAGTTAAAGGGTCTGAACTTTGGTCCGCTTTAATTAGGCTACTTGTCCGGGGCCGTAATGCCAAATCCAGGTACCCACAATTGCCCCTAAATTTGTTGGGCTCAATAAATTTAAATAATTTGTCATAGTGGCTCTTTTGCATATCGCGTAACTCTTCCCAACGTTTGAGGACTGATTTAGGCGACAGTTGCTTCGTGTCTTGTGCGCGATGATTAGTAACATTGAAAAGTCATTTTGAGTAGTGTTTCATAGTTATCGTTTCAAGATTCTTAGTGTTCTTCCATCGTCTGCGAGTTTTAGCAATTTGTGCCCTCTTCTCCAGGTCTTCATTTTCTTCGCTTTCAATTTCCCTCGTCATTTGGTCTTGTGATCTTGCATTGTCCAAGTCAAACTTTCATCTCGTATGTCACCTTTGCTTTCTCTCTGTGCTTTCTTTGAATTTGTAGTTTATGGTTTACAAATGGCAAAGATAGGTAATAGATCAGTGTCCGAGTTTAGGAAATTTTACAATATCCCAGAGTGGGTAGAGATTGAGTGCGCCTCTCTTCCTAAAAATATTAGAGAGATAGAGGGCGCTCATTGGATTCACGTCTTGTTGCTTTCCCAAGGGGGGCTTACTTTTCCTCCAAACAATTTATTCTTGCATTTCTTTGGTTATTTTAACATTGTTCCTGCACAGTGTTCGCCCAATGTATGGAAGATAATCAATAGTCTCCATAGAATAAATCAACTTTATGGCACCAAATTAGTGCTCGCCGAAGTTTATTTTTGCTACTCCTTTTCTCGAACTAGCTCTGGTGTTCTTTATCTTAAGGCCAGGAGTCCTGATAGGGTATTGGTAGTAAACCTACCTGATTCCCACAAGGATTACTGGCAAGATGACTTTCTTGCTAGAAATTGGCAGTTCCCTCCCCCCCCCCCCCCCCCCCAGACTGAGGGGTCGAGGTCTAATAGGTTTACTGTTCCTTTTTATGGGGAAGAGTACATAGGTAGTCTTTGCTCTGTCCTTTTAATTTCTTTGTTAATGTGTGATCTTTCTGACTATTTCCTGTTTTCTTTTCAGCGAGGTCAAAGAACTTGGAACCTGCCCTCAGCGAGGTTCGACTTTCAGAGTTGGTTAAATCTTGGAATATCAGGGAGCCCTCGGTTGGCGGTGAATATCCACGGGCTGCTGCTTTCTTGCTCGAGTACAAAAACGTTGGGCCTAGTTTTATAGCGAGGCCCGTGGATAGCATTCCCGAGTTTGATATTTCTGAAGAAGCTGCTGCCGATCCCATTCAGTTGGACGAGGAAGAGAGCAGTTCTGAGAGTGATATCAGGGGGTGTTGAAGGTGGTCTCGACGAGGAGAGCTCTAGCAGTGACAGTTCTTCTAGCTCAGAAAAAGTTTCTGAAGCCCAAGGACCTTCAATTACATCCAGCAGCTCTAGTGAGGAAATGGTTCCCCAAAAAAAAACTTGATCCGTGATGATGATGATGATGATGTGCTCCTTGCTCAAAGGTCGAAGAAGCAGAAGTACAGCAGTGGGGCTACTGCTACTGGTTCTCGGTCTGCTACTCAGGAGCAGGAGAAGAAGAAAAAGTAAGAAGTGCACATGAGAGAGAGAGATGAAGAAGGAAGAAGAGATGAAGAAGATTGAGGAGAAGAAGAAGGTCGAGGAGAGGAGGAGGATAGAGAAGGAGAAGGAAAAGGAGGAAGAGAGGAGAAAAATGGAGGCGAGGATAAAGGCTAGGCAGGCCTTAGTGTCGGTGTTCGCGTTGCCAGAGGGGGCCTCGATTTCCACTTCTCCTCAATTGGTCCCCGTGCTGCTCGAGAGAGCAGTCCTTCTTGCTGATCGCCAGAGGGCGATGGGGACTGACCAGTTAGCCCTGCAAGTGAGTCAGAGGCTAGAATTGGTAAGCCTATTTCTCTTTTCTAATGTTTGTCAAATTCTATATGTTTCCTTCTTCTAATATCCACTTTTACTTGCAGTTTGTGACTGATTTTGCTGTGCTCTATCGCTCTCGCGATGAGCTGATCAATAAGAATGGTGAGCTGGATAAGTAGAATGCTGCTTTGAGAGTGAAGATTATCGAGCTCAATGCTAGCTTGAAGGCTGCTGATGCTTCCTGGACGTCCTCTGACCTAGACCTAGTCAAAGCCAACCGAAATAGGGAGGCAGTGGACAAAGAACTGAATAAACTGTGGCAAGCCTACGATCTGGTCTGATCGAGAAAGCTGGTTTTCATAGAGGACAACAAAGTGCTGACCGAGCAGTTTAAGGAGAAGGAGTCTCAGGCAGCCACCGTTAAGGAGGAATCATATAACTCTAGGTGGGCTACCGCGTATGAAGATGCTGAGGTTCAGATAGGCTATATAAGCCGTCTGAAATTCAAGAAGGGACGGAACAAGGTCCTTTTAGCTACTGGTGTGAACGTTGCCTCTCCCTTATTCGATGAGCACAATTCAGGCCCAAAGCCAATTGTGGATGAAGCCCCTGTCCCAGCCATCGAAGGTGTTGACCCTAGCTCCCAGTCAGTTCCTGCCGATGCCCTTCCTGTTCAGGCGATAGAGGTTGTCCCTGATGAAGGAGGTGCTCTTACTGCCGCTAATAAGGGGAAGCAACTAGCTTTTTCTGGGCAACCCGAGGTCGCCAGATAATTTACCTTTAGGGTCCCTTTTGTATTTTTTTTTATAATCTTCTTTTCTGCTCCTCGATGTAATCTGATCCTTTTAATGAAATGAGAAGGTTTCTTCCCCCAGTGTACTGATTTATTTTTTCCTTCACTGCTCTTTTATGGCCTATAGTTGGTTGATGTTGAATATTATATACCTGCCACTTCTCAATTGGGAAGAATGCTTGGTCCAGATGTAAGTCCTAAAGTTCGTTATACCTTTGTGAGGATTTATAAATGGCTGCGATTGAGGAACAAGCATTTCATAGAGAAGACTAAGCTCATT
The DNA here is from genome assembly GCA_949130495.1 of Sambucus nigra. NCBI lineage: Eukaryota > Viridiplantae > Streptophyta > Magnoliopsida > Dipsacales > Adoxaceae > Sambucus > Sambucus nigra. The sequence goes on along the minus strand of OX422210.1, from coordinate 457,930,379 downwards.
GTTAAACTAAAAGACAAGCTCTAAGAGATGGAAGAAGTCAGTGCCTCAGTCCAAGAAGAGGTGAATACCCTGAGGTCAAGGCTTCTAGATGCTTCTAAGATCAACCAGGTTGGAGAAATTCTTCAGTAGGAGAATGAAGCTTTGAGGAGGGAAGTCTCGCGACTCAAGGAGCATGCACCGAGCACTGCTCCTGCAGTATTACAAGGTTCCTCCTCATCACGATCTAGAGGTGGACCAATCGATGTTCTTTCGGTGCTGCGAGGTTCTACCCCGATGACTATTCCATGAGCTGGTACAAATGCCAGAAGTCCAGCTAGGGAAATGGAAGATCTTAGTGATGATGTCCAATGAGCATACGTGATTATTGTTGGGCTTCAAAGGGACGTCACTCGGCTGGGGCATCTATTTAAAAGAGGACCTCGACGAGTATGGGCCAATGGTTACGACCAAGGTTGGCTATATGCTCAGACGAAGCTGACAGAGTTTGAAGAGCTCGCCATTATCAGGGGATGGTTGAGTTCCCTGAGGGAGCTGTAAGTCCCAATGAACTCAATGCTCTGGTATCGTCATGAGATCTATCCTTCCACTCTAATGCCTAACCCCTTCCGGAGAGATGATCAGTGGATCCCTATCGATGTCATCCCTCGGTAGCTATTGGAGTCGGATGCGAATGAAGTCGAGGAGGAGCTAGTTCCCCATCCCGACGATGGTCAAAGAGCTCAAGTGGTTGATTATCTCATTCAGAGGTCTCGACCTCATTGAGATTTTTCCAGTAGTAACTATGTATACATATGTAATGAAGTAATGTAATGTTGATATTTTGGGCGAGCTCGCCGACTAAACATGTGTTGTATTTGTTGTAAATGTGATGAAGTAATATAAAATTTATGTTCTGGGTGAATTTGCCGACTAAACAAGTGTTTTATATTTTCCACATCTTTTAGACTCTGCTCAATGATCTTGGGCCTCTCTTGGCTGACTAGAATTGTAATTTTGCATTGTTAAGTGAGTGTCCTCCAGTCCAGTATGTTTATGAGATACCATTCTGCCCCACTTTACCTTTTAGGTTGTGTCGTCACACTCCCTTAGGCCTAAGTGTGGCAATTAGCGAGGGCACACTTGGTGTTGGATGCTCTATCCGATCAAGATTTTATTAACCAAACATTGTTTGGAAATAATTTTGAACTGGCCATATTGCCTAAGAATCTCCTGTAGGGCTTCATATATTACCAGGGGCAATGCTAAGAGGTTTTTCGTGTTTCATAACGAAAACTTAAGGAGGGTGATTTTCCTGCTGTAGTGTAATAATTAGTGTGCCTGTCACTTGGAAAGGGTGTGTGAGTTATAAAGTTCATCTACTAGTTAACTGACACTTCGTAGAATGCAACTGCTAAACAACTTTTATTAATGATAAGGAAATGAGCTTCCAGTTTCATAAGTAAAGAACAAAAGAAGAATCTAGAAATATAATTTCTTAAGATTGGTTGCATTCCATGCTCAGGGTATCTCTCTTCCTTCCAGCGTTTCTAAGTGATAGGCTCCTCGCAGATCATCTCTTGTTATCTTGAATGGTCCTTCCCAGTTTGGCCCTAACTTCTCGTCTGATGGTTTTACTACACTGCCCAGTACTTTCCTTAGGACATAGCCCCTAACTCGGAATGCCCTTGGATTGACCTTCTTGTTATAGTGCTTTGCGAGATGTTGCTGATAGCTCGCTAGTTTCACTAAGGCAAGTTCTCGACGTTAGTCAGCTAGGTCAAGCTCAGCGAGAAATGTTGCATCATTCTAGCCCTGGTCAACAAGGGTGGACCTCATAGTGGGTAAGCCTGCTTCCAATGGGATGACTGCTTCCATTCCATACGTTAGTGAGAATGGGGTTTCCCCCGTTGCTCGATGGGGGGGGGGGGTAGTACGGTAGGCCCACAGAATATGAGGTAGTTCATTCACCCATATGCTTTTGGCTCGTTCTAATCATTTCTTTAACCCATCGATTACCATCTTGTTGGAAGCCTCGGCTTGGCCATTGCTCTGAGGATAGGCCACCGAGCTAAAATGGTGTGTGATTTCGTGCTCATTACAAAAATTTTGAAAGGAACTGCTCTCGAACTGCGTTCCATTGTTAGTGATGATGGTCCTTGGGATGCCAAAACTAGTGATTATATTTTTCTATATGAATCTTATCATATCTGCGTCTCGGATGTTCGCCAGGGGTCCGTCTCGATCCATTTGGTGAATTAGTCAGTTGCGACCAACAGATACTTATGATTACCGACAGCGGTAGGAAGAGGTCCTACGATGTCCATTCCCCATTGGGCGAATGGTCATGGGCTGGAGAGTGATCTTAGGTCGCTGGTAGGTTGATGGACCATAGGAGCATAAAGTTGGCATTGCTCGCATTTGCGAACATACACTGTAGAGTATCTTTGCATATATGGCCACCAATAGCCTTCCTTCATTGCTCGAAAAGCCAATGACCTTCCTCCAATATGTCCTCCATAGATTCCCTCGTGGAGTTCATGTAGAATTTGTTCGACATCCCTCGGGTGAACACATTGAAGGTAGGGATCGGAGAACGATCTCTTATATAGCTTGCCCTCAGGAGATAAGTGAAAGCGAGCATCTTTGATTCTTATCTGGTGAGCGATATTCTTATCATCTGGAAGTGCGCCATCCTTCAAATAGTCCCTTAAAGGATCCATCCAATTGGGTGATGACTCAATTTGGAGCACATGCTCCACACTTGGCAGCTCATTGTTACGGTTAATGCTCAGATGAGCGAGGAAATCAATGGGCACTGTTCTTTTTAAGTCAGAATCGAGTGCTAAACTCAGGGATGCTAGGACGTCAGCATGGCTGTTCTATTTTCTGTGAAACTGCTAGCAACTGACTTCCTCGAAGCTGGCCATTAGTCTTTTCGCCAAGGCGAGGTAGGCTGCCATTCTTTCATCTTTTGCATTATAGTCTCCACTTATCTGATTGGAGACTAATTGTGAGTCACCGAACACCTGTAACTGCTTTTCCCCCAAAGTATGTGCCTTCTGGAGGCCGGCTATTAAAGCCACGTATTCTGCTTCGTTGTTAGAGGCTTCAAATCCAAGCCTGATTCCTTGTTTGAGGATTGTATCCTATGGAGTAACAAGCACAATGCCTACTCCTTCCCCCTTTGAATTGGAGGCTCCATCAATAAATAATTTCTAAACTCCCTCTGTTGTGTGATTCTCTCTTTGCTTCACATGTTGAAATTGATCGAGAGGCTTCTCACCAGTGAATTCGACTATGAAATCAGCAAGGACCTGCCCTTTGATTGTGATCCTTGGTTGAAATTGGATATCAAATCGTCTAAGCTCGACTGACCATTTAAACAGTTTGCCCAACAAATCCGATTTCCTCAGGATTGCTTTAAGGGATGCGATGTAAGGACGATGATAGTGTGATCTTCAAAATAGTGCTTCAACTTCCTTGAAGCCATTATTAGTGCAAAGGCGAGCTTCTGTAGTGGTAGGTACCGCTTCTTGGCCTCTAATAAAGTCTTGCTCGCGTAATAAATGGGGTTCTGGATTCTTGCTTTTTTGCACATCAATACAGAACTGACAGTGTGATTGGAAAAGGTGTGGTATAAGTACAAGGAGTTTGTTTCCTGGGGTATGACGAGCAGTGGTGGTGAGCTAAGGTAAGCCTTGAGTTCGTCCAATGCCTGCGAGCAATCTTGATTCCATTCTACTGTTTCGTTTCCCTTTAGGAGCTGGAAGAACGGTTTGCACTTCTCGGAGGACTTTAAGATAAAATGGTTCAAGGCAGCGAACATACCGGTGAGCTTCTGTACGTCCCAGATTGTGCAAGGAGGTTGTATCCTGTTTACAGCATCGATCTGGTCTGGATTAGCCTCGATGCCTCTCTTACTAACCAAGTACCCAAGAAATTTTGCTAACTGGACACCGAAAGAACACTTGCTTGCGTTAAGTTTCATTTGGTACTTCCTGAGGATTTCGAAGGTTCTTGACAGATCTGAGAGATGGTCTTCTTTCTTCCTAATTTTGACGAGCATATCATCGATGTAGACTTTCATGGTGTCTCCCATTTGGTCTTTTAACATCTTGGTGACCAACCGTTGGTAGGTTACCCCCGTGTTTTTGAGCCCGAAGGGCATGACCTTATAACAGTACAATCCAACGGTGGTGACGAATGCTGTCTTGTCCTGGTCTGGAGCGTATAGAGGGATCTGATGATACCCTGAGTATGCTTCCAGAAAACTCATTCTCTCATGAGTTTTTGTGGCGTCCACTAGTTGATCGATTTTTAAAAGAGGGAAACTGTCATTCGGGCACGCCCTGTTAAGGTCAGTGAAGTCGATGCAGACTCTCCATTTCACGTTGTTCTTTGGAACTACTACTGGGTTGGATAACCATTTGGGGAATTGGAACTCCCATATGAATCTTGCATCCAGTAGTTTTTGAACTTCTTCTTCCATGGCCTTTACTTTCTCGGGTGCAGCTCGCCGTGCCTTCTAGGCAATTGGTTTGAAAGTGGGGTCGACGTGTAGCTGATGACAAACCACACTAGGATCAATCCCAGGAATCTCGTATGGTTCCCATGTGAAAACGTCTACTATGCTTCTTAGCAGAATCGTCAACTCCTTCTGTTCCTGATCTATGAGAGAAGCTCCAATCAAGAAAATCCTGTCATCGTCGCTACCTCCATCTATAACTTCCTCTAGGTTCTTGATTACCCGTTAAGAGGGGAGGAGTCTGGTCTCCTCCACTCCGGGTCTTCCGTACTTTAATTGCTATTTTGAAGGTATCAGACCTTCTTCTTCCTCAACTTTCTTACTGGAGCTGTCGGCTTTCTTCTCTGGTCTTGGGTGGATGGCCGCTATGAAGCACTTTCTTTCCATTGCTTAATCGCCAGGGATCTCCATTACTCCTCGCTCGATCACATATTTGAGCTGCTGATGGTAGGTCGAGGAGACTGCTTTCATCGCATGCAGCCATCCTCTGCCGAGGATAGCTTGGTATGGCGAGTCAATATCAACCACTAGAAACTCAATCATCTTGGAGACATTTCCTGCCCTTACTGGCAGCACGATCTTTCGTAAGGGCATATTCACTTTCCCAGCGAAGCCAACTAAAGGGACAGTGGCTTCCTTTAGGTCGGCGATGCTTAACTTTAATTTTCTGAACAGGTCGAGGTACATTACCTCGGATGAGCTTCCTTAGTCGACGAGTAACTTATCGATGTCATAGTTAGCTATCCTAAGAGTAATGATCAAAGCATCATGATGTGGGGTTCTCACTCCCACCAGATCCTCATTTGTGAATATGATATGCTTACTATAGTCGATGTCATCTGCTCGACGATACTTTCCTAATTGTGTTTTTGCTGGATTGATCTGAAAAGCTTGCATCACCGCTGTAAGCTTTTTTACCTCCATTCGAGCTGAATTTCCTTGAATCTGCTTCACATCAGATGCCCCATGAATGACTGCGAATTGATGGCCAGCATCATCTTCGAGCACGTTGTCAGGCCTCGTTTCTCTATTGGCAGCAACTTTCTCTGCCTTCTTTTCCACAAATTCGTTCAGATGCCCAGACTGGGCCAGTTCTTTGAGGTGGGACTTAAGAGCCTTGCAAGGCTCGGTCTTATGCCCTCCCTTTTTATGAAAAATGCACCTCAGCGCATTGTTCCTCTTTGAGGGATCTCCTCCCATCTTTCTGGGCCACTTAATAAATGGCTGTCTTTGATCTTTGTGAAAATCTTATAAATCGGTTCTCTGAAGACAGTATTGACTGCCTGAAATGCTTTCGACACATCATTCTTGCCTCCGTTCGTGGAGCCATTCTTTCCCCTATTCTCTCATCCTTTCTTCTGGTTCTCAGTTATGTCGTTGCCTTTCACAGCAAGCTTGGTTCGACCATTCTCTCCCGTGCTGAGGCGAGTGACATCCTCCACCTTGGCGTATTTCTCAATGCAAGCCATCAGGTCATCGATGGTCGTGGCCTCTTTCTTCATTAGGGACTGGTATAGAAGAGAAGAGCTGGGTAGCCCAATTTTGAAAGAGTCCACCGCTACCTGCTCCGAGCAGTCCTCGACTTCGTTGAATAACTCCCAGTACCTCTTCGCGTAGTATCAGAGGGTCTCTTGAGGTGTCTTTTTCATTATTAGCAAGGCATCCATCATTTTGGGATGGGAGCTACTAGTAATGAAGCGGGCCGTAAAGAGCTCGGCCAGGGACTCAAAGCTTCTGATGGACCTATGGGGGAGCCTTTCGAACCATTTTTGCACCACGTCATGCAGGCTCGAGGGAAAAATTCGGCACATCAGTGCGTCCCGATGGTTCCAGAGGGTCATGGCTTGCCTGTACTGCCTAACGTGATCAATGGGATCAGTTTTACCATAAAAAATCTTGAACCTTGGAATAGCAAATTTCTTGGGGGATTCCTCTTCTTTTATTTCCCTTGAGAAAGATGATTTCATCTGAGTTTTGAGGGCTCGCCTAGCGAGCTCTCGGGTCGATCTGGCACCGCGATGCGCAAGGTGTTGGTCCATCTCCCTTCGGACCAAATTTCATATGTTCTCGTTGCTGCGAGCTGGGCTCCTGTAATGGTGAGCTAGTGGCAGTTTCTCGATCAGGTCATCCTCTGACTCCTCTCCCTTAACTTTCTGGGACCCGCGTCTAGGGTTACTTCCTCGGCTGCAAGACTTTCTCGCCTGAGGGTTAGGAGTGAGGTACAAACGTCTCCTGGTGCCACGATGGATCTCTCCCTCCATTATTTCTAACTTTCTTTTGAGGTGAGCATTCTCAACTCCGTGCTTGGGAGAAGACTCCCTCTGCTCTTGGAGCCTCACCTCATATGCATCAATCAACCTGGATATTTGTGTGGACCTCGCTGGTCTTTGGCTTTCTTCTGAGGCTGGCCTCTCTAGGCGAGCCCTCTAATATGAACGCCGAACTTCAGATCTGATCCTTCTAGGAGCAGGTTGTTCTTGGATATCTCCTGCCCGAGGAGCATTACTACTGTGACCAGACATTTCAAACTTCTTTGCTGGTGTGGGATTTCTCAGGGAATATAAACGTTCCCACAGACGGCGCCAATTGTGGTAACAAATATTTTTAACACAAATAGATAAGAGAAGCGCAATCACTAAGCAAAATAAAGAAGATAAAATGCCAATCACACAACAGGAGATGTACGTGGTTCAGCAAGAATGCTTACGTCCACAGTGGTGCAGTCAGTTTTATTTCTATATACTCCGGGGAGCGTTTACAGAGAATATAGTGCGTGTCTTTTGCCCTAGACTTAGGGTTTATTATATACATGTTTGTCTTCGGGGAGTGGGGGTCTTGGACTCCCCCACGTTTACCATCTTCTCCTGAAATATCTCTTTACGAGAACATGGGAGAAGACTCAGTCGTAATTCTATTCATTTTAGGTAAAGGGTCTACTCGTCCGGGCCCGTAATGCCAAATTCGGGTACCCACACTCACACACACACACACACACACACATATATATATATATATATATACTCATATAAGAAAACCCAAAACTAGAGCACTACGGGTTAAACTTCTCCCCAGTCTCAACACTAGGCCATGTTCGTGCGTGGGGTGTCTGGCGAAGCGAAATCCAAACAAGGAACCTCCTCGATACACTACTACTTAACAAGCTCGATCGTCGATATCCATTAGACCCTCAGTGCTCAACTTATATATATATATATATATATATACTCATATAAATGAAAATACATAACCTCCTCATTCATAATACATATCACAATGTAAGTCCGGATACGATCTCCCAGAATGAGAATTAAATCTTTTTCCTTTTTATCTCTTTACTCTAATAGAGATATATAATATCTTGTTCTCATGCACAAGTAATATACTATACACACCAGTATAATAACTATTCCAATGAGCTACAACCTGAGGATGCGATCTCTCAATGCTATCATCTTCCAGGGCATTACTCACATACCATCCTGGGGACCAGTGGTCGGACTCAATATCACCGACATCGCGGTCATAAATCACAATGTCTGGGAAGCGGTCATAGTTCCTCCTTGGAAATGAGACGAAACATACCCACAATGTCTCACCCCTAATAAAAATCACACAATATAACAATGGACGCTATGACCTGGGGACTATACGCTCCCTGCTCCTCAAGCCAGGGGCCTCCCCCACATTGCGCAACCTCCCATGATAGCATTAGAGGGGGTATGCTTCACATATATATATATATATATATATATATATATATATATATATATATATATATATATATATACCATTCACACATAGATATATATACATTTTCGTATCATATAATATATATACTTTAATAACATCGTATATATATATATATATATATATATATATTCCACATTGTTCCTCAAAGATACATATAAATGGCCAAAATCACCAATCACACATAACGATGACCAATAATCCAAAAGATTCTCACCATAATAACATTCAAGCGTTCGCCCACTCGCGATACTAAATCCAAAAGTATACGCTCACTTGATAAATAACATGTACCTTATTCGCGTTTAAGGATTTATATGATTTCTCCAACTATACCAATTCACACTAAGTAAATACGCATTTCTCAAATTCATCCTACTAGTCTCGCAGGATACACTCAACCACAATCGATATAATTATGTTTTCTACCCGCATAATTACATAAGCCTAAATGCCCACTAAAATTATCCCAAGGAATATTTGTCACCAAACACCCTTATTTTAAATAGGTCGTGGATTCCATTTCCACGAATCCAAGGACTACATTTTGTCCAATTAATAAATTTAGAGGTCCCCACTCTATTTTTGAGTAACCCCAACTCTCTAATTCCTCACTTTATCTATTTTCCTTGAAAACATAATTTTATTGTCACACACTTAAAACACTCTCTTAGCCCCTATAAATTTCCTCAATTTGAGGAATATATCATCCTTAGTTATGTATATTTATTTCCTCAATTAAATAGGCTAGAAATCCTTAATTTGGGAATTTATCCCATATAAATTAACTAAGCCAAAATTGCCAAAATAGTTGTTTGATCGATCAATCGACCCTTGGCCGTTGATCGATCGATCGATCAAACAGGGAAACTTTTTCTTCACCCCTGTTTCAGCCATTAACAAACCCACCAAGCTTTATACTCCTTCTCCCAACCTTATTTAACTACAACCAACTAATTAAACACGTGAAAAATAGGTTCTAAACATCCTAGAACCAAGATTCAATAATTTAATTCAATTAATTCCTAAGTTTCTCCAATTTCATAATTTTCGGGGTTTACCCGTTAAGCTTTCGAAAAACCCATTTAATCCACGAAAATCCAACCCAAAATCTTTAGGGTTTGTTATTACCAATTATGATATGAGATTTATGCTCAAAATTTTATAAAGCAAGTAAACACTTGCCTGGAGGATAAAATCCGATGACCCCGAGTCGAATCCCGCGGAGTTTGGCCCGAAAATTCATTTTCTCTCCTATTTCTCACTTCCTTTCTTCTCTTCTTCTTTTCTCTCCTTTTTCTTTCCTTTCTCCCACTCTCTCGTGTCTTATATAGGAGAAAATAAGGGTTTATCCCTTTCAAACCCAAAAATGACTCGTTTACTCAATTATGAGTTCCTTTTAATCCAAAAATCCCCGAAACTCAATTACGACACCCAGATACTCTATTCTGACTATCTCGGCCATTCCGAGACCAACCGTGCACTAAAAATCTCCATCTGAGGTACATGACCTCAAATCACTAATTTAACCTCACATAACTTAATGCGGTATTCGCGTTAAAATATTATCCTTTGTCTCTTTACCCAGCTGCGGCATATAATTAAAATACTCCGACTTAATTACTTAACCCCAATAGTAAATATAACACCCATCGAAAATCATATCATCCTTGAAAACTTCAAAAATTACTATTCACGATAATTTCTTAAATTCCCAATTTACACTTAATTATCCCCAAAAGTTCGGGATATATATATATATATATATAAAGAGAGGGGAAAAATAGAGAAACTGGTCAGAGCCCGAGTTTAAAAATATTTAGCACGTGCATAAGTACCATATGTAAAAATATGAAATCTCTCATATTTGAACTGGTATCGCACTCTGATGAGATATACCTCACCCCTCTTCTAATAGTCCACACCTATCGCGTACCTTTTTAAACAATCTAGTTAAGCTACCCTGCCTAACTAATCTATTTCACCCATCTTCTAAGTCCATATAACTATCACCTACCTTGCGTGATATACTATGTTATACAGTAAGCTATTACATAAGCTTTTAGTTGATATAATCATTCATGTGACATATATATCCATATAATATGGAGCCATATGGGATATGGCTCATTTCATACATGTTAAACATGTATGATATTTTATGTGTTGCATGCATGCATGCAACACATAAATACACATGCATGTTTAACATGCATACATACATATTATTATATTATTTTTTTTATTAAATTATTTTTTATTAAATATATTTTTTTTAAGTTTTTATAAAATTTTTTTAAAGGCAGGTTATTATGCGTATGGTTTTATCACGGGGGAAAATTTATTATCGTGCCCTCAGCACGGGCATCCACTAGTATATATATATATATATATATATATATATATATATATATATATATATATATAGAGAGAGAGAGAGAGAGAGAGAGAGAGAGTCCTTATTTCTATATAAAACTATACCGTTCATAATACGCATTTTTTATTTTTTTAAAGGTTTTTTTTTAAAGTTGGGTTATTATGTGTTGGGTTTTATCACGGAGAAAATTTATCATCGTGCCCTCGGCACGGCCATCCGCTAGTGTGTGTGAGTGTATATATATATAGAGAGAGAGAGATAGAGAGAGAGAGCCCTTGTTTCTATATAAAACTATATCGTTCATAATTCGCAACTTTCACTAGTTTTAAATACCATTTTCACTTTAACACATAACATTCTTATATAAATAGTTCTCACCTGAACCTACAATTTACCTTGGTATAAGTCCGGATGTAAAACTACCGGAAGAAGAATAACATCTTATTCATTTTTCTCACTTTACACAAGTCTACTTTATGATATCTCATTTTCATATACAAACCACATGCTATTCGTAACTAGTATAATTATACCTATAACAATGTCATAAGTATAATAACCATCCCACCGAGTTATAACTCGAGGATGTAGTCTCAAAGTGTCCATCCACATCCAGGTTTTTCTCACATAACCACGGTACCAAACCAAACTCATTCATGGTCATGGTAAAAATACTAAACGGTGGAGGCGGTCATGAACGATATGACTTGGGGATATACTCTCCCAGCTCCGCAAGCCGGGGATTCACCCACATCTCGCAACCTCCATGGATAGCACTATATATATATATATACAATCTAGTTGTCTATCCCTATGCCTGTGGAACCAGCCTCTAAATACAAATATACCAATCACACACAGATATATATATATATATATATATATATATACTGTAACAACATCGTATATATAATATATATCACTTCTCTATATATTATGGCTATAATTGCCAAATTCTTATAGCGATAGTAAAAATCCCGAATGTTCCCATCCGTAATAGTATATAAGTATTCTCTTACTTAAAATGTAACTTGCACCTTAATCACTTCTAAGGATTTATATATAATCCCGAATATACCAATTCCTAATAATTAAATAAGTATACAAACTAGTTATCTTAATTCCATAGGTATCGCATCACCTATAATAATAGTCGTCAAGAGACGTAATGGATATCCGTTCAATCCTCTTTATCCCTTATCCATAATTCCATCCTAGGATTTACTCAAATGCAATCGGCCCATATTTATTCTAACCGCATAAATATATCTAAACACAATTGTCGAATACTTACGAATGTTACTCGTCCTAAACGTTCGTTAAGTCCATACTCCGGATTATAAATTCAACTAATCCAATGTTCACTCTTCTTTACCCAAGGTTTACTCACCCTTAATTCCATTATCTATGAGTCCTAATGTTACATTTAGAATCCCCTATAAAAATCTCCAATTTATAATTTAACTCCCCCTAATTTCAAAGAAAGAAAACTGCCAAATTCAGCAAAGGCGAATCGATTCTGTCTACTTCTGAATCGATTTGGAAAATGCTCTGTAAGAAGTTCCCCAAAGGCGAATCGATTAGGTCTCAATCCGAATATATTCGGCCTGAGACAGCCTTACAGACCCCCTTATGCGAATCGATTTGGTGTAGACCCGAATCGATTTGCCCTGTTCAGAGGGCACTGTTTGGGCGATTTCTCAATCTCCAAAAATTACAAATATCAACCCAATCTCCATTTTAATGGTTTATAATCTCAACCAACAACAATATTATCATCCTAACACTGATTTATAACTAACACATCAATTAGTTTGTGGTCGTAAATGGGTTTTATTAGATTTAAACCTTAAAACCATTAAAGCCCTAGTTTATCCTTTCTTCCCATTTCTAACAAATTTCCACACTCCATTATCATGGATTTAACACTAGAAATCATTAAGAGTTTACAATACATCAATTTGTAAACTTAAACTCAAATTTCCCAAATTTATTTTAAGGGTTCTCACCCAAAATTTATCTAGTTTACCAACTATAATATTAGATACACACACAAATGAGTAAAGCAAGTAAACACTTGCCTCGTGGATAAAATCTGATGACCTCGAATCGAATCCCGTGGAGTTTGGGACGGAATCCCCTTTTCTCTCTTCCTTTCTCCTTTTCTCTTCTTTACCCTCTTTTCTTTCTTTCTCTTTCTCTCTCTCGTGCCTTATAAGAGAGAAATGATGACTTGTCCCTTATAAACCCCAAAAAGACTCATTTACTCAATTGCGAGTCCATACCAGTTCAAAAATCACTAGAACCCAAACATTACCCTCGGATACTCTAAACTAACTATCTCGTCCATTCCAAAACCAACTGTGCACTCGAAATCTCCATCCGAGTCACCTAACTAAAATTCACTAATCGGACCCAACACTTCTCAACACGTGTTTTTTTCCAAAAAAAATATTACCCTTTGTCGCTTTACCCAACTGCGATATGATTAAAATAAACCAACTTATTTACTTAGTCCCAAAAGTAAATGTAACACACATCGGTAAACATATAACACTCATAAACTCCAAAAATTATTATTCATAGTAATTCTTCAAATTTTCAAATTACACCCACTTATGCAATTTAAATATCTATAAAAGTACGGGTTTTACAGTGTTTTAAATGACTAGGAGGTTAATGGTTATACGTTACTTTGAATGATTTAGAGATAGAAATACCTCTGAATCTGAACTTTAAATCTAAATTTGTCATAGTACATCCATTCAGAGGTTTATTCAGATGTAAAAATAAATCAATTTTTCAGATTCAAATTTTAGATTTCAAACTTCAGATTCTGATGACAGAACAAACATAACCTAAACTAACCCTAAATATATATCTTTTAACTTTCTTGCATTTCCTGATCATGATCTCCAATATCACATTATTAAACACATAAATTTTTATATACATTTCAATAGAAGAGATTGGTCATTTATTATGTCAAGAGACTTGACATCAAACATATGCTTTGATCATTACTCAACCCCCAACAAGATAATTTTCAACCATTGTTGAACAACGACGTAATGCATTATCCTTTGTCATAGACCAAAATCGAACATCTCAAAATTGAAACTTCATTTAACTTTCAAAACTATTACTTAGATCTTGATTATTAGATTACCACTCGTAGAATTGTTTTTTGGGATTAGCAAAGGATTCATCATCAATAGAGATTAAGAACAACCACAAAGGTCCAATGATAGAATACATAAGAAACCACTGAATAACAAAGGACTCTATGTTTTAAATATAACTCGATATCACTTACTATGCTTCAGCTTCCCCAAATGTTCAACCTAGATAAAAAAAAACTCTTTTAAATATTTCATCCCACATATAGCATGTAGATGAAATAAAAAAACAGGTAAATGTAAACAAACATCACGCACACAATAAACATCATCTCCATGTTTGTGTTCACTTGATGGGGAATTACACATTTACTCAAAATTGATAATGATCTCTCACAATGAGGGAAGTCCTCACTCAAGAACATCACAATAGCTTTGATACATACGAAAAAGGAGCATGCTCTCTTCCTCGGTAACTAATAATAACTTGATCTATTTTAGCCATTACAACTAACTTGTTCCTTAGTAATTAAGAATATCCCTATATGTTTCACAAGTTGTTAGCACTTTAGTCCCTTGAATTTTAACCTCTTTGGCACTTCAAACCTCGAAGTATATAGACTGTCACATAAAACCCTAAAGTTTGATACTTTAGTTATTTTAATCCAAATTTATCGGACTATTAGGTTTTTTGGCGAGAAACATATTTTTCATTTATTTATTAATTAAATTCTTTAAAAATTAATATTATTTTATATAAAATTAAAAAAATAATGAAAAAATATCGTCGGGCTCGTGCCATCATGTAGATATTTTTTATATATAAATATATTAAATTTGCCATATTGTTGATATGTTTTGGTCTTTGTGTTAATGAAAGGTAACCAAACACTACATTATTTACAAAGTTTTTGCTTCATAATTATATACTAACATGTTATAATAAAAAATATGATATTTTTTAAGGAAAATGTAATTTTATTTAAAGGATTCAAACATGAACATATTAATTGTATTGTGTATTGGCTATGCTACTTAATTGCAAAATAGAAGACTATAAGCATTTGTGAAAGATGTTTATTGTAATACCTCGTTATTTTGAGGATTATTTATGAATACTATACAAAATTTTAGTAATATTAATATTTTCTTAATCGGGGATGAAATAATATATTTTGGTTTGAAATTGAATCAAACATTTAAATTTTAATTATTTTTGGACATTTTGTAATGGTTTAAATATGTAAAGTTCATAATTTTGAATTAAAGGGAAATTTAGTAATATGCGTTACCTTAGGCACCAAGCTAGGGTTTGAAAGAGGGACTATATAAGGAGTATTATAGGTGATTATAAGGAAAGAGAGATGAAAAAGAGAGGCCAAAAACGAAATTCAAAGAGGCAAAAACGAGTGGAATGAGAATAGCCAATTTGAAATGTTTAGATTTTCTTATTGAGTGCATTCGAATGAGATTTGAGAAAAATCCAAAACACATATTCGACTCAATTATTCGTGTAGAATCCAAATCTGAAGTCGGATTGGTGATTCGAATATTTTTTGGATCTAATTTTTCTGAGTTTTTAAAATAGGACTATTTGGGGTTATCTCGTGTTGGGGCTTGAACATGATTTGATTATTTTCGCAAGAGGAGTGTGATGGTGCGATCAGATTTTGAGGCTGATTTTTACGTGAAGATTCATGAAATGATTTTAAGGTATGGGGTTTTACATAATATGCTCCTTTAAATCTCTCGAGAGTTTATTCCGTTGATTTCATGTTTAATTGAATCATATTTGAATTGTTAAATTCTTTGAAATCTTGAGAAATAATTATTGAATTATTTTGATTTATGTGGTATCATTATATTGGTATTGAGCACGTTGTCATGAGATTTTAATATGGCACGGAGATTGGGAACCCGCCAAAATTCCTACTTCTCGGGCTATGTCTTGATGAAGCATATGCGGATGGGGTGAGGCCTAGTGACCCGGTTAATGTGTTGTTGAGAAATTTATTGATAAATGCTTTGAGATTTGCATTTAATTTGAATATTCATACTCGTGTTGTTACGCTTTATTCATCGTTAATATATTTGTTGAGAATCTTTGTTGTCGTATTGTGTACTTATCCATATTTTCTTTTTGTTGGCAGGTTAGCGTGGATTTGAGCTCTATGGACCGATTAGGATGATTTTAGCGTGGATTATTTTGGGAAGAATATTTTTTAGAAGATTTGTATTATTTTATTGTGTTGTATAGAGCATTGATGATTTATATTATATCGAGAGACCTTTTTGTATTGAATTTGAAGAAGTGAGATTAGTGATTTCTCTTGTTTTGTGGGATTTTATTTAGATGCTCTATACACACTATTATTGTGGAATTAGTTTAGTTTTATCGTAGTAGCAAACCGCGTTCTCTTTTTCGGAGGCGTGACACTTAGCTTAATTATTTAGGGTGTTCAAATTGAAAATATTATTTTACGACAGTGATGCTGAGAATGAACCAACTGTTCACCTTGATTTTAATTTAATAAAGGACTGCTCACCCGATAGTTAATTAGGCGGGGTGTTACAGATGGTATCAGAGCTTAGGTATATGACAAACCTTGGGTCTTGAATATTAGGTCTAGCATGCGGGTTAGATATGTTTTCTTTGGAGATAAATTTTTTTTGAGGATGTGTTAAGCGTCGTGGTGAGGATGTTTAGAATTAATTTGAGGACTTTACTGTGTGATTTTTGGGAAATAAAATCGAGTGGAATTTATTTCCAGCGTTAGGTTTCATCGAATTTCGAGGACGAAATTCCTTTTCAAGGGAGGAAGTATGTAATATCCCGTTATGTTGAGGGTTATTTATGAATATTATACAAAATTTTAGTAATATTAATATTTTATTAATCGGGGATAAAATAATTTATTTAGGTTTGAAATTGAATCAAACATTTAAATTTTAATTATTTTTGGACATTTTGTAATGGTTTAAATATGAAAAGTTGATAATTTTTATTTAAAGGGAAATTTAGTAATATGTGTTAGCTTAGGCACCAAGCTAGGTTTTGAGAGAGGGACTATATAAGGAATATTATATGTGATTATAAGGAAAGGGAGATGAATAATAGAAGCCAAAAACGAAATTCAAAGAGGGAAAAACGAGTGGAATGAGAAGAGCCAATTTGGAATGTTTAGATCTTCTTTTTTAGTGCATTCGAATGAGATTTGAGAAAAATACAAAATACATACCCGACTCAATTTTTCGTGTAGAATCCAAATCTGAAGTCGGATTGGCAATTCGAATAATTTTTGGATCTGATTTTTTTGAGTTTTTAAAATAGGACTATTTGGGGTTATCTCGTGTTGGGGCTAGAATATGATTTGATTATTTTCGCGAGAGGAATGTGATGGTGCAATCAGATTTTGAGGCTAATTTTTATGTGAAGATTCATGCAATGATTTTAAGGTATTGGGTTTTACATAATATGCTGAAGAGTGCGCGTGCGTTCAAATAAGGAAATTAATTAAATCTCAGTTTTTCAATTAAATCCTAAAACATGCATCTAGGTGTGATTAAAAATATTATGATCATGCAAGAATATTTAATCACACACAAAAACACAGAAATTAGGAAAAATCCCCCAAAGGGGCAAAACCTTTTTATTTTCACTATAATTTTATAAGATATGGTTACACGGATTACAATGAAAATAAGTGTAAAACAGAAATACCCGCAGGTGTCGGTTCTGATGTCGTCGACTGGAATCTCCCGTAGGAACTCCAGGTGAGCAGCAATGAAGAAGAGAGAGGCTTCTCCACAAGTATGAACAAAATCAAAGCAGTGTTCTTAGGTTTCAAAAGGATTCATAAAAGTATGAGAATGATGTGTGAATCAAAATATGAGTTTTGGGACTCAAAAATATGAAGACTTGAGCTAATAGAAATCTCAAAATCGTCTCTTCAAGTCTTGAAAAATAACTCCCCCGAAGTTGGCTTTTATAAGGAAACCAAAAAGAATTTTAAGTCATTGGAACTCTTGCCAGCATCAGGAACCCCGAACCGGTTCGCCCCCGACCCGGTTCACTGCTTGGCTTGCAGAACTTTGCTAGATTTGGGGCTTAAAATACACAGCATTCTCCATAAGGATTTTTCTCCATTTTCAGAGGGCCATAACTCCTTCACCATAGCTTGGATTGAGGTACCGTTTCTTCCAGTATCTTCGTGACGTTGAGCTTTTCAACTTTTCAGTTGCCCAGACCTGTGGACTATGGCTGTAAAATTACCAAAATTCCCTTGCACTTTTCTATCTTGTCTTTCTTTCATTGTTTTGACTTCTCTTGCGTACCACTTGCATAAAATCCCTAAAATCATGGAATCATGAAGTCGTTGAGGCAGATGAGGGACACTTGATGGAGATGTTGAATGCTTGATCCCTAGAATTCGCATAGAGGCCGTCATATGAGATCGTGAAGAGACGCGCCATTTGTAGCAGCGTACGACATACACAAATGTAAGATATCGGACTTGAGAAAAATGTCCTTACAAATCTCCCCCTATGTCTTTGCCGGTACAAAATAAAAATACGAATTATTATCATTCAATTGACCTATACAAATCTACCCTCCCATGAACCCAAAACTGGAAAGGTACAAATGAATAAGTCTTCATTGTTTGTTCTTCAAATCTTCAAAGATCTCAAATCTTTTCTCATTAGGGTGTGGAATTCGGTGATCATCAATGAAGTACCTACACACATGAGATAAAGCAAATACAAAGTGATGTATCGAGTTTAAAATGAGATAAACATAGATACCAGCATAAAACAAATCTCAAAATCTCAAAACTCCCCCATAATATGATAATTCTTTCTCCCCCTTTTTATTCTGTCCCCAAATACACATAAATGATAAGCATAAATATAGAAAATGTCACAAGGAAAAAAACTTTCTATTTTTGAATTTTTCAAAAAAAAAATTCACAAAATATACAACAAAGAATCACACCATGAACAAACACAAAGTCAATGATAGCGTAAATGTAGGGGTGTGATCAAATTCGATAGGAAAATCAATGCATACAAACATGGTATATGTGCACGATGAATATCGGATACTCCTAATGAATAAACTCAGCATCTTCCTTAGGTGTAAAAAGATGGAAATATGAGACATTGACTCAATCAAATCAACAAATCAAAGCTCAAAATGTATTCCACACCAATAACATTCAAAACGATTTAATGCTTTTTCTGGACTTTCAAGGAAGTGCAAACCTGTTTAAATTCTCCAACCAAACCCCCTCAGATTTATATTTTGAATAGAGGTGATCTAAATTCTCAAACTTTGAAGAATTGATGGTGAAACCTAATGGCCCATATTTGGCATGAATTTCTTTTTATTTCCTTTAAATTTTTGCGGGCCCTTTTAAATTCTTTGGACCCTGGATAATAAAATTTCTCAATTTTTAGGTCCGATTTAACGGTGGCTTAATTGCAAAGGATAGATAATTACCTTTCATAGCCCTTCACCGTTTAAAAACACAATCTGACCAAACGAATTTTTTACATGCATTCCAATCTTGTTAAGTTTTATCGCATATGGTTCATTGTAGAGACAAAATTGAGATGGAAACACTCAAGCCAATATGTGATAGATAAGTACAATAATCAAATAAAACCGTGCATGTGTGCAATAAAGGAGATAAGGAGCCAAACATGTAGAAAGATATCACTAATCACATCTCAAAGTCTCCAAACATTGTAAAGCACATGGATGCAATGATGTAGCGTCTCAAATCACTATCAAACAGTCACATTGATAAATGGAATGAAATTTGTGACTCGTCTATCTTAAATGCTCATCCATAAAGGTGCAAAAGAAATACAAAAATATTTTTGGATTTTCTCACAAATTTTATCAAAAAATAAAATCTTTTTGTATTTTTCAAAATTTTTCCAAAAAAAAAAAACATACAAAAATGATACATACTAGCAATAGGCAAATAATGTCAACATGAAAAACATCCTATGCTAGTAAATAAGTCAAACCTCAATCGTTAGGTGAGGAGAGGTTTTCCAAAGATGGTGCCAACTTATGAAAAATCTCCATCAAATCTTGT
Source organism: Sambucus nigra (assembly GCA_949130495.1). Taxonomy (NCBI): domain Eukaryota; kingdom Viridiplantae; phylum Streptophyta; class Magnoliopsida; order Dipsacales; family Adoxaceae; genus Sambucus; species Sambucus nigra. The sequence goes on along the minus strand of OX422210.1, from coordinate 457,910,525 downwards.
GAAGTTTTGACCAAAAACATAACTTGTTCACCTAAGTGTGCAAACTCTCTCATGTAGTCTCCGGGAGCATATAAAGTATCATGTGTGGGTGCATGTGTGTCAGAAACACATGTAGAACCAAAACGTGACACATAACTTAACTTAAAATAAAATTCCTTAAGGTGACCTCTCCTCTTGCAATGTGAACAAACATAAATAGGCCTAGGAACAACTCTCTCAAAAAAATCTAGGACGCACTCTCCTAATAGGAATGCGACGCCTAGGTGGGTTAGGGTGAGACTCACGTGAATCTAACATAAAAGTGGGAACCAGCTCGGGTGCTAATTGGGAAGTAGAAGCACCGTCATGAATTATTCCTAACTTCTCATCTTTTGTAACAACCCTCGCTTTTAGAAAGCTAATTTTATATTAATTTTACCGCATAAGGTAATTATATAAAATGTTGGAACTCGAGTAAATATTAATTTAAGGAGTTGAAAGTTAATATTTACCGGATCGTTGCATATTTACTGTATGTGAAAGTAAATATCATCAGGTTGCATGTTTTATAGTGTCATGTGTTTTAAATGACATTATGGTTTAAATGAAACTGGAACTGGAAATAATTTAAAAACTTATCGGATGCCAATTTAGAGGGTGTAGTTAGTCCCAAAATGTCAGAGACGGTCAAAATAAGTGCCATATTGCATTTTTTGGTTCCGGGCACTTTTGACTGGTTTTAATGTAAACGCGTATTGGGAGTCATTTTAATGTGGTATTAACCACTTATGTTGGGAACTTTAGACTTAATCCCCAATGTTAGTCTTCCAAGTCCCCTAATTTCCTCATTTTATGTCTTAAAACATAGAGAGAGAGAGAGAGAGAGAGCTTGGGAGAAAAGAGGAGAAATGAGAAAGATTGAAGATTGAAAGATTGGGATTGCTCCTACCACCAAGAAATCTAAATTTGCAAGCTTACGGCAAGTTTTCTACTTGCTAATATATGATTTAAGATGAAAAATTTGTGTGATAGTTGTGTATTTACATTTATGGATCAAAAATGAAATTTATGGTGTTTAAACCCTAATCTTGGTTTATGATGATGAAATTGTGGATACAGTTGTTAATAATCATGTAGGATGATTTGGGGTAGTTTAATAATGTTGGAAGTGTGTAAGATTGGAAGAGATTTGAGGTTTGGGGAAGTTAGGGTTCATAACCCATAAAACCCAAACTTGGCGAATTCGTAGGAGCGAATTGATTCGACCTGGCCGAATCGATTCGCTAGAGGGGCAGTGTCCAGGTCTGAGTGGACCGAATTGATTCGGTATGTCAAAATCGATTCAGTAATTATGCATAAGTCAGGTCTTCCGGATCGAATCGATTCGGATGGTCTGAATTGATTCGCTTTTCTGACCGAATCGATTCGGCCAGGCCGAATCGATTCGAAAATCCTGCAATTTTGAGTAATTTTTCTTAGTCTAATTCTAACCCTTTTTCTTAGGATTAGGACTTAGTAACCTTATTGTATGAAGTAAACTTAGAGTCCTAGAGTCCTAGTTGAGTTGGGTAACGGTCCTAGATTAGAAATGCGTTATGTGGGGACTTTTTCGGGGATATGCCAATTGATGTTAGGGCATTCTTTTCTTCTAGTGATTAATATGAAACTAGGAGTTGTAGAATTATGTTTGGGAGATTTTAGAAGTTCAATTGAGCTATGTTGGCCTTGATGGTTAATAGTATAACACCACAAAAGGGTGTTGGTGAATTAAATTGGGAGTTCACTTATTCTTTGAGGTTATAATGACGATATAATTTATCGTATGGCTCCTGATAAAAAGTTGAATTATTTACAAAAAGTAAATGATTGTCGTTTCGGATAAAAATGAAACATACTCATGAATAAAGGGTAAATGAAAATGAAATGGAAATGGTAATAATTATGGTAAATGCTAATTTACTTAATTATGAATACGGTAAATGTTAATTTACTTAAACGCACCTCTCTAAATGCCATCATAAGGGAAGTTTCGTGTGTGAGGTGATGCCCCCTGGCTAGTGAATGCAGGGTCGATATAGCCCCAGGCCATATGAGTGTTGTTGTATATTTTTTGCGCTGGTGAGGAGATTCCGGGTGTGGTCTTGACTCTCCCGCAGTCATATGGCCGCTTCCCGACGTTGCGATAGGTGCCCAGGCTGCCTTGTTTGATAGGCCCCTGGAAGATGATGGTTATTTAGGGGCGCGCCCAGTGGGGAAACTCGGAGGGGCGGTCTTAGAATCGTTATATGTATATAAATATAACTATTCATAATCAAGTGTGGCTTGATTTATTGAGATATGCCATAAAGATCATGATAAAGTGCCATAAAGAGCACAATGAAATGCCACAAAGAGAATTTGATGGTGATGATATTCCTGCTAAGGAATGGAATGCCATAAAGAGCATATACTTATGATTAAAATTTGTAATAAGTAATGGAACCATGAGATGAATCAGAATATATGATGTAAGCTTAAAATTTAATGTTAATTATTCTTATTTTATTGCATAATTAAATTAGATTCATGATTAATTAAATTGTCTTAGCTTATGTTTTAAATTGTGTAGGTAGATTTTTATTCTTTTTCATCATGGTTTACCATTCATAACTGTCATACTCTTTATTCTTCTGGTGATCATATAAAACCGAGCCCTGACCCGTTCATATTTCTTATTGTGCATGCATCTTGTTTCCGCTCAGGTGCTCCGTCGCAATGACGCCTGTTCTGACTTTCCCAATCCGGTGAATTTTTAGCGAGCCGTGATGCTTTGCAGGTATTACGGGACATATTGTAATAGACGCCATCATTCTTATTCTCTAATTAAGATCAGGTTATTTACTCGGGCGTGAGGCCCAAGCCTTTGTAATTGTTTAATGTAATGTATTATATAAATTATGTAATTTGTTTAATACTGTTGTATAGTCTGTTGACTGACAACATATTCGGTCCTCTTATTGTTTACTTGTAGTTATTGTAATATAGTCTAGGGGTTTCCTCTTTCTTTTTAAATTGGGTTGTTCAAATTCTTTTCCTTAACTTTAAAATCAAAATTTTTGGCAACCCATTTTCTGAAATATTGAGTGGTTATCCTGTATACTCTTTATATTGTTGTGATGGTGAGAATGATTCCTGTTATATTGGAGTATCGGGCTGGCCACCCCCTATTTTGGTGAGTGGGTTGTCACATCTTTACCCTTAAGAACCACCTTTTTAACATTCTTAGGTGCGTTCTCAAAATTTACTTTGACCTCCCTGGCACGTTCGAGATCACTCTCGAGTTGGGATACACGTGTCATCAGACTAGACAATGTGTTGGTCAAATCAAACTTCTCATTTCTTAAAACCTCCTTTTCTCTCTCCAAATCCAAAACCCGATGATCTAAATCTCTATTATACATCTTTGTTTACAAACATAAATACTCCTCATCTGAGTCATTCTATTTTTCCCTCTCACCACTTTCTTTGGCCTTTCCTTTCTTTTTATTTTTCTCAAAAAATCTATTTTTATTAGAAGAATTTTCTTTAGAAATTTTGAGAAACTTTTTGAAATTTTTTGCATGTAAGGCCAAATCATCAAAGTCTCCCTCAGAATCGGACTCACAAACTTTTTCTTTCTTTTTCTTAAAATGAGTTTTTAAAGCAACGCCATTAACCTTAGCCTTAATGGTCTTGGGAAACATGTCAATCTCATAGGTCTGAAGATCTCCTACAAGTTCTTCCAACTTAAATGATTTCAAATTTCCCAAAGAGTTCAAAACAGTGATTTAGGAATAAAGCGTTTTGGATGAGATCTCAAAATATTTTTAACGACACGTGTGTTATCAATTACCTCACCCAAATTAGAACTGGTGTTAACAATATCCGACAAACGTGCTTAAAATAATCAAAGCATTCAGACTCAGTCATGGTGATAGTCTCAAATTGGGTGGCCAAATTTTGGAAATTTAATTCTTTAACCGCGTTCGTACCCTTATCTGTGAATTTCAAAACATCCCATGCCTCTTTAGACGTAGTGCATGTCATAATTCGGTGGAACTCGTCGGGAGTGACGGCTCCAGAAATAGCACTCAAACGACGTGAATTAAAATTAGACATTTTAAAATCATCTTCAGTCTAGGCAGACACAAGTTTTAAAGAGGTGATATTATTAATGGTGACCATGGGTGGATTCCATCCATTTTCGTAAAGCAACCAAACACACTCGTCAATGGCTTTTAATGCAGATCTCATGCGGGATTTCCAGTATGGAAAGTTTGTCCCGTCAAAAACTGGCATTTTATTATATAACTTCTCCATTATGAACACACTCTTTTTCAAAAATCAATTTTTTTTTTAAAAATTGTAAAAAATTACACGGTATAATTGTGTAATTGGCTCTGATACCAATTTGAAGAGTGCACGTTCGTTCAAATAAGGAAATAATTTAATTAAATCTCAAATTTTCAATTAAATCCTAAAACATGCATCTAGGTGTGATTAGAAAAAATATGATCATGCAAGAATATTTAATCACACACAAAAACACACAGATAAGGAAAAATCCCCCAAAGGGGTAAAACCTTTTAATTTCACTATAATTTTGTAAGATACGGTTACATGGATTATAATAAAAGTAAGTGTGACACAGAAATACCCGCAGGTGTCGGTTCTGATGTCGTCGGATGGAATCTCCCACAGGAACTCCAGGTGTGCAACAATGAAGAAGAAATAGGCTTCTTCACAAGTATGAGCAAAAGCAAAGCAGTATTCTTGGGTTTTAAAAGGATTCACAAAAGTATGGGAATGATGTGTGAATCAAAACATGAGTTTTGGGACTAAAAAATATAAAGACATGAGCTAATGGAACTCTCAAAATCGTCTCTCCAAGTCTTGAAAAATAACTCCCCCGAAGTTTGCTTTTATAAGGAAACCAAAAAGAATTTTAAGTCATTGGGACTCTTGCCAGCATCAGGAACCCCGAACCGGTTCGGCGTGTACCTCGAATCAATTTGCCCCCCCGAATCGGTTCACTGCTTGGTTTGTGGAACTTCGTTGGATTTAGGGCTTAAAATACCCAGCATTCTGCATAAGGAGTTTTCTCCATTTTCAAAGGGCCATAACTCTTTTAACGTAGCTCGAATTGAGGTTCCGTTTCTTCCAGTATCTTCGTCACGTCAAGCTTTTCAACTTTCAGTTGACCGGACCTCTGGACTATGGCTGTAAAATTACAAAAATTCCCTTGCACTTTCCTATCTTGCCTTTCTTTTATTGTTTTGACTTCTCTTGCGTACCACTTGCATAAAATCCCTAAAATTGTGGAATCGTGAAGTCGTTGAGGAAGATGAGGGACACTTATGGAGATGTTGAATGCTTTATCCCTAGAATTTGGATAGAGGTCGTCATGTGAGATCGTGAAGAGACGTGCCTTTTATAGCGGCGTACAACATACACAAATGTAAGATATCGAACTTAAGAAAAATGTCCTTACATATGCTCCTTTAAATCTCTCGAGAGTTTATTCCGTTGATTTCATGTTTAATGGAGCTCATATTTGAATTGTTAAATTCTTTGAAATCTGGAGAAATAATTATTGAAATATTTTGATTCATGTGGTATCATTATATTGTTATTGAGCATGCTGTCATGAGATTTTAATATGGCATGGAGGTTGGGCACCCGCTAAAATTCCTGATTCCCGGGCTATATCTTGATAAAGCATATGCGGATGGGGTGAGGCCTGGTGACCCGATTAATGTGTTGTTGAGAAATTTATTGATAAATGCTTTGAGATTTGCATTGGATTTGAATATTCATACTCGTGTTGTTACGCTTTATTCATCGTTAATATATTTGTTGAGCATCTTTCCTGTCGTATTGTGTACTTCCCCATATTTTCTTTTAGTTGGCTGGTTAGCGTGGATTTGAGCGCTATGGACCAATTAGGATGATTTTAGCGTGGATTATTTTGGGAAGAATATTTTTTGTAAGATTTGTATTATTTTATTGTGTTGTATAGAGCATTGGTGATTTATATTATATCGAGAGACTTTGTTGTATTGAATTTGAAGAATTGAAATTAGTGGTTTCTCTTATTTTGTGGGATATTATTTAGATGCTCTATACCTTGTTGATTGTGGATTTAGTTTAGTTTTATCGAGTAGCGCTCCATTCGCTCTCCCCAGGCGGGCGGGTTGTTACATTTATTATGATCTAAATAGTTCAAAAACTATTTTTAATTAATTATTTACTATATTTTTATAATATATATAAATATTTAACAAAAAAATTTCCAATTAATTACCGTAACCAATAGATGCTAGATTTAATAGGGTAATGTACGAATCCTTATTTATAACTATAAATAAAATTATATTTTTCTTTCAAAAATATCTATTTATTTATTATAAGATGTTAGTATATAACTATTAACAAAAACTTGGCAAATAATTCAGTGTCTAGTAACCTTCAATTAACATAAAGATGAAAAATAGAAAATACTTCAATTTTAATATATTTAAATATAAAAAATTTACTCGACAACATGAGTCAGACGATATGTTTTCGTAATTTTTTGAAATTTATATAAAAAGTTTTTATTTTTTTTAGAGTCTAAGTAATAAACTAAATTTTCCCGCCAAATAAAAATTAACGGTACATTAAGTTTTGGACTAAAGTGATTGAATTAGAAAACTTTGGGATTTTCTGTGTCATTTTTTAAACTTCGGGATCTCAAATGCTAAAGGGGTAAACTTCGAGGGACTAAAGTACTAATAACCCATATTTCACCAAACACGAGACTCCTGATAGAGTGAAAATTTTAGAGGTGTGTTGTGTAATATAGCATAAGAACTTTTACCTTTTTAATAGATTCTATGTGAAGCTTATAAAAAAAATTCTATGTAGGGGTGTGTACGGTTCAATCGGTTCGATTTTGGACGGTTTTTTTAGTCGAACCGACCTTGTCGGTTTTTGGAGTTGAAGGACCGAACCGAAACTGGTTGAAGACCCGAACCGAATAGGGTCGGTTTCTGACTGAGCCAGTTCGATTTTCCCATCGGTTTTTGACAGGGTCGGTTTTATACTGGGCCGGTTCGATTTTTTCATTTATTTTAATAAAAATATTTTTTTAATACCTAATATAAATATAAAAATATAATATAATATGCCAACACTAATATAAATATAATATAAAATTAAAAATTAAAAAATATAAAAATTAATTCGGTTCAATTCGGTTGAAAATCGATTTTTTTAAGCCAAAACCAAAAATCGAACTGACCCCTTCGGTTTTATACCCGATCGAACCGACCCGGCCCGACCTTTAAAAAAGCCCGGCCGAAAATTTTCGGTTTGGTTCGATTTGTCGATTTTGTAAGTTTTTCTGCACACCCCTAATTCTATGTGATATAAATTATGAAGTTGCAAGCCTGGAAAGAAAAGTCAGGTTAGGAAGAAGTTTGTGAGGAACGTAAGAACTTATAAAGGTGTCTCCTAGAACATCCACACAAACCACATATTTGGTCGACTTGTTAAATGTTTAAATATTATTTTTTTCTCGAGAACTTGAAAAGAAATAAAATTTTCATCTCCATAGACGTTTTACATAAAAAGAACTCAATAAATCTAAGAAATTCAAAATGTATGAATGAGAAAGTGATGATTGAATTAATATAATGGGATGTGTTTTCATGAAGATTAAAAAATATTGGGAAGGGTTTTCATAAAGACATAACCTAATGTTTAACCCTATGTCTCCAAATTGGGAGGTGATGGGTTCAATATCCCCCTTTTACTTTCAGACATTACCTAAGGGTAGAGAGACTTAGCCCTCCCCTTTTAAAAATACATGAGGATTGGAATATATACAAACTTTACATTCCAATGTAAGTAGCAATCAAGATTTCTCATTTAAACGTGCTAAAAGTGGAAGTAGGAAGATAAGCTAACTGGGGGGGAGGGGGGGGGGGGGATATGTTACCCACCTTACTCCGCTTTTTGTTGTTTACTATATGCTTTATGTTCTTTTTTCTTCATTATCAGTATTCCTTTTCTTCATTGTCTTTACATGTTTCATTTTCTCTATTTTACAACATACTCTATTTAGGCCCTTTAAAAAGTTCAAAAAATTGTAACTATTTTAACTTTTAGGTCGTTGATAGCCCAAATTTATCTTGGAATTTTTTTTCATGTATAATGCCATTAAGAACAATTCGCCACCTTAAGGTAGAAATCAATGTTGTGATGGTGATGGTGATGGTGATGGTGGTAGGCTGGGGGGGGGGGGTGTTGGAATATTTTATGTATTCAAAATAATTTAATGCGGGCTCACATATTAAAATAGTAATTATATTTGAGCTTCAATTTTTAAATGGGCAAATGAAGTGATCTAATTAGGTATGCTCAAAAGACATTAGTAGTAAGTATGGAATATGAAATGTGTGGTGTAATACCCCGTACTTTTGACTATAATTATTTTTGGGATTAATTAATTAAATACGTATTAATTGATAATTAATCCGGGTTATAAATACTAATGTGATGCGAATTGGTATTTGATTATGTGCATATATGATTATATATGTATTTGGTATTATAAATTTGTCGTGGGATTTATATACGGCATTTTAGAGATTTTGTTGAGACGCGTGGGACCGCCGCGTCACGGTATAAAATTTGGATAATAAAAAAATGAATTTAAAATCTATAATCCGTATGGTCGTTTTGAGTGCGCCAACGCGTCCGGAAGGATCTAGATAGTCAAAAAACACTAGCCGGGGGTATAGTTTGGGTCCCGGGGTATTTTTAGGCCATACCGGCAACTTAAAGGGTATTTTGGTAATTTTACATTTTGAGGAATTAAAAGTGACGAAAATTGGTTAATTAAATCTGATGTGGATATTGGCCCACTAAGCCCATAACCAACCCATATTAACCTAGAAAGCTACGTAGGTTATCATTTAGGTTTTCTAAGTTTCCCCAAATCAAAACCCTAGCCACCTTAAGCCACCATTGGAGAAGAGCTTGGAGAGAAGAAATTCTTCATCAAATCAACACCAAATCCGGAATCAAACCAAGGCAAGTGATTTAAATTACATTCCTTATGCAGTGAATGCTTTTTCCATGTTAGAAACATTGTTAATCAACCTTTTATAAGAGTTAAAAGAAAACCCATGAAATTGGAAGATTGTTGTTTAACTTTGGGATAGGTTTGCCTGTAGAAACATTGTTTGAAGATTTAATTTAGAGATTTCATATCTATGTGATGTATAAACGGATTAAAATCTGGGAAATTATGATGAGAAGAACCTAGGGTTTATGTTCTTGAAGAAAATTGGGAGTTAATGCAGAAATTTGTGATTTAATGATGTTTAGAAGGTATTAAGCCCCTTTAAAGATGTTAGTATAACACCTTAGCATGTTTGAGGATGATTAGATAACTCAATATATTATTGGAACGAATTTTAGAAGAGATTGGAGGAGTACAAATGGTGAAAAACGATTTTGGGAAAAATCTGGGCCGAAACTGGTAGCTCGTTAGCAGCAGCCCCCAGGTCGTTCGAACGAACTCGTTCGAACGAGCTTCTAACGAGTTGACCAGTCGTTACTAACGAGTAGGGATTTCGTTTGGAGTTCCGTAAACTTGTTCGAGTATATAGTTAACCTTCGTAGTGATAGAATTGGGACATTTGGGTATTTATGAGAAGGAATTTACATACGAGAGTGTATTACATTGACGGTTTGGGTTGAGACGTGAGTCTACTATGACGTGAGATAATTATGGCGCGTATAATTACAAACCGGAATAGTATGAATTGTGTTAATTATAGTTAGTATGAGAATATATACTACGATTAAAATACGGTATTACTAAGACGTGTGTTTACTTAATATTGGTATATGGATTGTGTGTATGACATACCTACCATACTTGCTATCATGGGAGGTTGCGTTCGCTTAGGACCCTCTATTCCTTGTGTGCCTACGGGGGGGATATAGACTGGTACCTCGATGAACATAGGTCATAGAAAGACTTATTGTGATATTAATAAGTCCGCTGACCGTGGGAGCGTAGGTATGTGCGTGACCCACGTGATGGTGACTGTGTTCGCCTCCACTATTTGTGATTTGTGTTATCTGGACTATTCCTGAGAGATTCGGAATATGTAATCCTTATGTACGTGATGTACCGGGATGGATAGCAGAGTATGTGTGCACCATAGCTTAGATTGCGGGGTGCTTGTATTGTATATTTATGATATGAATAATATACATTAAATTAATGGGAATCCTCATGTTAATGTTGTAATTATATTATGGTATTGTTTCGAGAAATATAACGAGTTAACTGATAGTTATATCAATGGCATAATTAGTAACTGAATTTACGTTAAACCTCTATTTAATTACGAGCGTTGTTATGTTAAATGGAACCGAGTAGTATGGGTAGAACCTTTGGCAGTCTAGCTAGTTATGTTGTCAGTTAGCTAGTAGTATGGGTCGATATAGATGGGTACTTACGTTAGGACTGAACAGTTAGACGAGAGGTGAGAATATCATGCGAGTGTACGTCCTAACATGTACTTTGCATTTAATGTTTTAAATGTTTTTAAAGCACTTGCAGGTTTTTAAAATATAACTCCACATTCGGGCTCTGACCCGTTTGCTTTTCAAATCTCTTTTCTTTGTAAAACCATTTTAGGTGCCCAGCCACAAGGACACCAAGCATAGGATACTCATTCAGGTGACGAGCTGTAGCTGCTTGTGGAAGCTACAGGGATTTGCATGTAGACGCTTCTATCTTTTGGATTCCAGAGTCACCATCTATCAGTTGTAGGGCATGTTGCCCATTTCTTTAGAGACATCTTTTATATTTCAGTTTTCAGACTTTAGCATGTTTTATTTCAGCTTCGGTTATTCATTTCAGTTATGGGATTGTAGTGAGGAGTTTTCCTCCAGACTTTATTTACTCTATTGTGATGGTTATTCATTTTACTTCAGTATGGTGAATGTTGTTATTTATTTCTTCATTGCATTTGTTGCATGTTAATCAGACTTAAATTAAAATTTGGCAACTTTCTTTTTAAATACTAGGTGGTTAGTAATATTAAAAATGTTTTCGACAGTGATGCTATAAACTGAGCCAACTTGGCATTTTGAATTAATTTAATAAAGGAGTAGCTACCCGGTATTTAATTAGTCGGGGTGTCACAGGTGGTATCAGAGCATCAGGTTCTAGTGTCCTTTAGGATCTGTACGGCTATTATGTTTCCGCTACGTTTCTTTGATATAGAGCCCTATATTTTAGGACTGTTGTATTCTTTTGTGTATGCTTCGTTCTTCAGCTATATTAAGTTTATAAACCGTGAACTTATAAACTTTGTTCTTATTTCAGATGCCTCCACGACGTGCACGATGAGTTCCCAGGAATGCAATGCCCGAACCCCAGCCCGCTCCAGTTCAGGGCATGATGAACGCCGCTGAGGTTGCTGCTATAGTAGCCCAAGCGGTAAATGCCGCGATTGCCGTGATTCAGCAGGCACCGCCTCAGGCGCCGGTTGCCGCGCCAGCACAGGTTAATGCATTTCCGTCTGCTTGGGAGCGTGTACGAGACGCTTTTCAGAAAGCGCATCCGCCAGAGTTTGCAGGTAGCTCAGATGTGGTAGTCTCGAGCCAATGGAGGAAGGACATACAGAGGCATTTGAGGATGCATGAGTGCACTGATGTTCAGAAACAGGTGCTAGCTACTTTCAAGCTAGTGGGATCAGCACTACAGTGGTGGGAGTCTATTACCACCGCGGAGGAGAGGGATACCCTCACGATTCAGGAGTTCTGGGTGCGGTTTGACCGCAAGTACTTTCCGTCCGCAGTTCATACAGAGATGAGGAGGAAGCTGATGAGTTTGAAGCAGGAGGGCAAGACAGTGGCCGAGTATGAGGCCGAGTTTACTAACCTGTTGAATATCGTTCCAGATGAGATTCCAACAGAGAAGAAGAAGATAGAGAAGTTCACCGATGGGTTGAATTGGAGGATCCGTCAGCATCTGCTAGGGAACCTATCGTTGGCCACGTATTCTGATGTGGTTAACGCTGCATTATTGCACTGCCAGGACCACCGTTTTCATATGGCCGAGGGCAAGCAGTCGGGGGAGTCTAGCCATCAGGGCAGGACTGGAGGACATGGTGCCAGCGGGGCACAATCTGGTCAGGGGCAGAGACAGAATGAGCAGGGTACCCAGCAGGGGGATAATAAGAGGTTCCGGTCAGGGAACTACAGGCAGGGTCAGGGAGGTTTCCGCCAGGGCCATCAGGGTCCAAACGGCCATCAGGGCCAACAGGGGCACAATGGGCAGCAGTTTCACCAGGGCCAGCAGGGCCAAGGGATGAATGGTAACGGCCACCAGGGCCGGGGACAGCAGGGGCATAGGGGAGGGAACTTCCCAGGGAAGTGCTTTACTTGTGGCAAGACTGGCCATAAGAAGTAGGATTGTCCTGATAGGGGCAGGGCCCCACAGCAGCAGCAGCAGGGTGCTCGCCAGGAGCCACAGAGGCCTATATTTCCCGCAGCTCTTCCCGCACCACCACAGATGGCAGCACTGCCACCCATTCCAGCAGTCCCAGCTCAGTAGGGGCAGCTACAGTATGGACGTGTCTACAACGTCCACCAGGCTGCAGTTCCACAGGCCCCGCCCGCGATCGAGGGTACGTTTCCTATCCATGGCACTATGGGTCGGGTGTTATTTGATATGGGTGCTACACATTGTTTTATAGCTACACACTTCGCGAAAGCTTTAGGATTGTTAGCTACGGCAGAGAGCACAGTGACGTGTGTCGACTCACCATTGGGGAGTGGGTCAATTATTTTCTTTATATGCCGGGGAGTGGGAGTAGAGGTTGGTGGTTTGGTATTGCCTGCAGACATGTTAGTGTTAGACATGCATGTTCACGATGTGATCATCGGTATGGATTGGCTCGTAGCATATCGGGCCATGATTGATTGCTTCAGCGGGAGCATTGTTTTTGCCATTCCGGGGCAAGAAATGTTTATAGTGGCGATGCCTCGCCCAGAGGGAGGATCGACCGCTCATCTGTATTATATAGAGGAGGATACCTCTAAGGAGGTTGTTATTCCTTTAAATTCGATCCCGGTTGCCAGGGAGTATTCAGATGTGTTTCAGGAGATACCAGGCTTACCACCCAGTTGAGAGATAGACTTCGTTATAGATTTGCTACCGGGTACGAGACCTATAGCACGTGCACCGTACCGTATGGCTCCGGCTGAGATGAGAGAGCTACGGGATCAGATAGAGCAGCTGTTAGGGCAGGGCTTTATTCGTCGGAGTACCTCACCTTGGGGCGCTCCAGTTTTGTTTGTGAAGAAGAGGGATGGTTCACTGAGATTGTGTGTGGACTACCGAGAGTTGAATAAGGTCACGATACAGAATAAGTTTCCGTTGCCTCGAATCGATGACTTATTCGACCAGTTGAGAGGAGCTTCTTTCTTCTCGAAGATTGATTTGAGATCGGGATACCATCAGTTGCGTATCAGGGAGGAGGATGTCTCGAAGACTGCGTTCTTATCGAGATATGGTTCTTACGAGTTTCGGGTTATGCCTTTCGGCTTGACCAACGCTCCGGTAGTGTTTATGGACTTGATGAACAGAGTGTTCAGGGATTTCCTAGACCAGTTTGTCATTGTCTTCATTGATGACATTCTGGTTTACTCTCAGACAGAGGAGGAGCACGCCGAGCATTTGAGGCAGGTTTTGCAGACACTTTGTCAGAACGAGTTGTATGCAAAATATGAGAAGTGCGGGTTTTGGCTGAAGGAAGTCCAGTTCTTGGGTCACATTATTTCTGACCAAGGGATATCTATTGATTCGGGGAAGGTATCAGCGGTGAGGGAGTGGGGACAGCCCACGACACCAACGGAGATTCGTAGTTTCTTGGGTTTAGCAGGATACTACAGGAGGTTTATTCAGGGATTCTCGGAGATAGCAGGTCCTTTGACACATCTTACTCGTAAGGGTGTGCCATATATCTGGAGTGATGCCTGTCAGTTGGCATTCGATGAGTTGAAGGACAAATTGACCTCAGCACCTGTGTTAGCATTGCCGAGACCGGGAGTTGAGTACTTGGTTTACACCGATGCGTCTTTGCAAGGACTAGGAGGTGTATTGCAGTAGGAGAGACAGGCCATAGCTTATGCTTCCCGTAAGCTTAAGCCTCATGAGAAGAATTATCCCACACATGATTTGGAGTTGGCGGCAGTGGTATTTGCCTTACGGATTTGGAGGCACTATCTTTTGGGGGAGAAGTTTCAGCTGTTCACGGACCACAAGTCCCTACAGTATCTGTTCATGCAGAAAGAGTTGAACATACGGCAGCATAGGTGGCTTGAGTTTGTGAAAGACTACCAGTTCGACATCCAGTACCACCCGGGTAAGGCTAACGTGGTAGCAGACGCGTTGAGCCGTAGGCCAGCAGATGAGGTGGCATAGGTGTGGAAGGCAAAGTGGAAGGAATTGGGACACCAGGATGCAGTGGCCCGATCTTTCATGTCTGTGATGACCGTTACACCGCAGATTGTCACGAAGGTAGTACGGGCACAGGCTAATGACTCGTTCTCTCAGGAGCAGATAGTTCGATTACTTGCAGAGGGAGCTGAATCCTATACCGTTAGCTCAGACGGGGGATTACGCTTTAATGGGAGATTGGTAGTTCCGGAAGGGGAAGAATTGTGGCACGATGTGATGGCAGAGTCGCACGGCTCACGATTCGCGGTACATCCCGGAGGGGACAAAATGTACCAAGACATGAGACGGAAGTATTGGTGGAGCGGTATGAAGAGAGATATCGCTGAGTTTGTCTCGAAATGCGCCACTTTTCAGCTTGTAAAAGTGGATCATCAGAGACCAGCAGGATTGCTACAGACATTGGAGGTTCCGGTGTGGATGTGGGAGAGCATATCCATGGATTTTGTCACGGGGTTGCCTACGTCACAGAGGGGTCACGACTCCATTTGGGTAATTGTGGACAGGTTGTCCAAGGTCGCTCACTTCTTACCCGTAAGGACTGATTACACTTCGGGACAGTACGCCCAGCTCTTTATTTCAGAGATTGTGAGACTTCACGGTGTGCCCCTAAATATCGTGTCTGACAGAGATAAGATATTTGTTTCGAGGTTTTGGGAGAGTTTCCAGGAAGCAATGGGCACGGTATTGCGGTTGAGTACGACCTATCATTCGCAGACCGATGGGCAGACAGAACGCACCAATCAGATGTTGGAGGACATGCTACGCATGTGAATTATTGACTTCGGGGGTGGATGGGAGCAGTACCTTCCACTGGTGGAGTTTGCTTACAACAACTCCTATCAGTTCACGATTGGCATGGCTCCGTTTGAGGCGTTGTACGGTAGGCCTTGTCGTTCCCCAGCATGTTGGTTAGAAGTGGGGGACAACAAACTACTTGGGCCGGAAGTGATCCAGGATACTTCGGCAAGGATTGAGTTGATTCGGAGTCGCATTCGGGTAGCTCAAGACAGGTAGAAGAGTTATGCTGATGCGAAGAGGTTCTTCAGGGAGTTCCAAGTGGGGGACCAGGTTTTGCTCAGGGTTTCTCCGATGAAGGGGATTATGCGATTCGGGAAGAAGGGGAAGTTGGCACCGAGGTATGTGGGGCCGTTTCCTATTATTGAGCGGATCGGACCGGTTGCGTATAGACTTGGACTACCGGAGCACTTGCATCGGATTCACGACGTGTTCCATATTTCCTCGCTGAGGAAATACCTTAGAGATAATTTGGCTCATTCTCACATTGCTGTGGAGGACATCGATCTCCAGCCGGATAGCTCCTACGAGGAGGGGCCAATTGCTATTTTGGACCGAAGCGAGAGGAAACTGCGGTCAAAGATTGTCCCGTTAGTGCGTGTTCAGTGGCGACATCACAATGTTGAGGAGTCCACATGGGAGCGCGAGGATGAGATGCACGAACGTTATCCAGAGCTATTTTTAACAGGTACTTTCCAGTTTCGAATTTCGGGACGAAATTCAGTTATTAGGGGGGAAGTATGTAATACCCCGTACTTTTGACTATAATTATTTTTGGGATTAATTAATTAAATACGTATTAATTGATAATTAATCCGGGTTATAAATACTAATGTGATGCGAATTGGTATTTGATTATGTGCATATATGATTATATATGTATTTGGTATTATAAATTTGTCGTGGGATTTATATACGGCATTTTAGAGATTTTGTTGAGACGCGTGGGACCGCCACGTCACGATATAAAATTTGGATAATAAAAAAATGAATTTAAAATCTATAATCCGTATGGTCGTTTTGAGTGCGCAAACGCGTCCGGAAGGGTCGAGATAGTCAGAAAACACTAGCCGGGGGTATAGTTTGGGTCCCGGGGTATTTTTAGGCCATACCGGCAACTTAAAGGGTATTTTGGTAATTTTACATTTTGAGGAATTAAAAGTGACGAAAATTGGTTAATTAAATCTGATGTGGATATTGGCCCACTAAGCCCATAACCAACCCATATTAACCTAGAAAGCTACGTAGGTTATCATTTAGGTTTTCTAAGTTTCCCCAAATCAAAACCCTAGCCACCTTAAGCCACCATTGGAGAAGAGCTTGGAGAGAAGAAATTCTTCATCAAATCAACACCAAATCCGGAATCAAACCAAGGCAAGTGATTTAAATTACATTCCTTATGCAGTGAATGCTTTTTCCATGTTAGAAACATTGTTAATCAACCTTTTATAAGAGTTAAAAGAAAACCCATGAAATTGGAAGATTGTTGTTTAACTTTGGGATAGGTTTGCATGTAGAACCATTGTTTGAAGATTTAATTTAGAGATTTCATATCTATGTGATGTATAAACGGATTAAAATCTGGGAAATTATGATGAGAAGAACCTAGGGTTTATGTTCTTGAAGAAAATTGGGAGTTAATGTAGAAATTTGTGATTTAATGATGTTTAGAAGGTATTAAGCCCCTTTAAAGATGTTAGTATAACACCTTAGCATGTTTGAGGATGATTAGATAACTCAATATATTATTGGAACGAATTTTAGAAGAGATTGGAGGAGTACAAATGGTGAAAAACGATTTTGGGAAAAATCTGGGCCGAAACTGGTAGCTCGTTAGAAGCAGCCCCCAGGTCGTTCGAACGAACTCGTTCGAACAAGCTTCTAACGAGTTGACCAGTCGTTACTAACGAGTAGGGATTTCGTTCGATATCTCGTTCGAACGAGATATCGTTAGAAGGGACAGTTCGTTCGAACGAACTGGGATCTCGTTCGAACAGCCTCGTTCGAACGAGACTTCTAACGACCTGACAGTCCAAACTCGTTCGAAGTCTCGTTCGAACGAGACTTCTAACGAGCTGGCAGTTTGGTCCTTTTTGGACTGTTTTGACTTTTGGAGTTCCGTAAACTTGTTCGAGGATATAGTTAACCTTCGTAGTGATAGAATTGGGACATTTGGGTATTTATGAGAAGGAATTTACATACGAGAGTGTATTACATGGACGGTTTGGGTTGAGACGTGAGTCTACTATGACGTGAGATAATTATGGCGCGTATAATTACAAACCGGAATAGTATGAATTGTGTTAATTATAGTTAGTATGAGAATATATACTACGATTAAAATACGGTATTACTAAGACGTGTGTTTACTTAGTATTGGTATATGGATTGTGTGTATGACATACCTACCATACTTGCTATCACGGGAGGTTGCGTTCGCTTAGGACCCTCTATTCCTTGTGTGCCTACGGGGGGGATATAGACTGGTACCTCGATGAACATAGGTCATAGAAAGACTTATCGTGATATTAATAAGTCCGCTGACCGTGGGAGCGTAGGTATGTGCGTGACCCACGTGATGGTGACTGTGTTCGCCTCCACTATTTGTGATTTGTGTTATCTGGACTATTCCTGAGAGATTCGGAATATGTAATCCTTATGTACGTGATGTACCGGGATGGATAGCAGAGTATGTGTGCACCATAGCTTAGATTGCGGGGTGCTTGTATTGTATATTTATGATATGAATAATATACATTAAATTAATGGGAATCCTCATGTTAATGTTGTAATTATATTATGGTATTGTTACGAGAAATATAACGAGTTAACTGATAGTTATATCAATGGCATAATTAGTAACTGAATTTACATTAAACCTCTATTTAATTACGAGCGTTGTTATGTTAAATGGAACCGAGTAGTATGGGTAGAACCTTTGGCAGTCTAGCTAGTTATGTTGTCAGTTAGCTAGTAGTATGGGTCGATATAGATGGGTACTTACGTTAGGAGTGCACAGTTAGACGAGAGGTGAGAATATCATGCGAGTGTACGTCCTAACATGTACTTTGCATTTAATGTTTTAAATGTTTTTAAAGCACTTGCAGGTTTTTAAAATATAACTCCACATTCGGGCTCTGACCCGTTTGCTTTTCAAATCTCTTTTCTTTGTAAAACCATTTTAGGTGCCCAGCCACAAGGACACCAAGCATATGATACTCATTCAGGTGACGATCTGTAGCTGCTTGTGGAAGCTACAGGGATTTGCATGTAGACGCTTCTATCTTTTGGATTCCAGAGTCACCATCTATCAGTTGTAGGGCATGTTGCCCATTTCTTTAGAGACATCTTTTATATTTCAGTTTTCAGACTTTAGCATGTTTTATTTCAGTTTCGGTTATTCATTTCAGTTATGGGATTGTAGTGAGGAGTTTTCCTCCAGACTTTATTTACTCTATTGTGATGGTTATTCATTTTACTTCAGTATGGTGAATGTTGTTATTTATTTCTTCATTGCATTTGTTGCATGTTAATCAGACTTAAATTAAAATTTGGCAACTTGCTTTTTAAATACTAGGTGGTTAGTAATATTAAAAATGTTTTCGACAGTGATGCTATAAACTGAGCCAACTCGGCATTTTGAATTAATTTAATAAAGGAGTAGCTACCCGGTATTTAATTAGTCGGGGTGTCACATGTGGTTACCCAAAAGTCACCTATTGCTCACTCAAGAGTCGTGTTACTCAAGAGTCACCTATCGGTTACTCAAGAGTCAGCTAATTAGAATTTATGGGGTTCTACTTAGATGTCTATAAATATAATGACGAGTTATGATCCCCAAGGCTAATGAACTTAAAGACTCTCCTCCTCATTCCCATCAATTAGAGAGAACTCATAGAGAGAGGGATTAATTTGTGAAAGATCTCCAACCCCCTAGTCTCAATTATCACTATGGATTTAGGTACACAGTTCCTATAATTCTTTTATAAGGTAATTTGGATAATCTAATATGTTGATGAATTTTATTTAATATTCCAACAATTGGTATTAGAGACTCTTCATATTTGATTATTAGGATTGGTTTTGTGGTTGTAATTTAGAAGTGATTTTGTTTGATTTATCATACATATGATCTAGTTAGAATCCATATGACTTTTAGGATCCTTTGTAGAATTTATGTATGATTTGTGAGAATTTTCATAATCACAGTCCCAAATTGATTAAGGATTGCTAATCCAAGGTGATTTTGGATTTTCTTCAAAAGGGTTTAATTCATAATGGATTTGGATGGATTAATTCAGTTTTTTTCAAGATTAATATGAGAATTGTTGAAATCTTGATTTAGAATTTTGAGGGACGTTTTCAACGACATATTTCGTTTTCTTAGTCAGAATTTTATGAAATTTTGGTGGTCACCTGGAAACGTCTAAATAAACAAAATCCATTATAAACAATGGACACCACCCTATATCGGCGATTTGACATTGTTTGGACCCCTAAAAATGTGTTTTTGTCATTTTTGATAATAATGTCAATGCTAACAACTCTCGCTTAAAAATCATTTTGCGATTCCGCGAATTGGAGAGTGATCTTGAAGAGATTGTTTATGTCACTGTAGTGATAACTCAAAAATTTCCATTTTTGGAAAAATAAGTGAGCACTCAATTCAGTTTTTTTAGAATTAATTCTAACTCAATGTTTGTGGGAATTCTTTCTAAATCAGTTTTTTTTGTGTGAAAATTATTTCCAAATGCATATCTTTTTTTGGGAACTAAGGTAAGTATGAAATTAGGTGTACCAAATACTTGCATATTTAATTAAAAAAACATTTGGTTTCAGCTTTTTAATAATGTTTGATTCCCATTCGGTGTATTTTCTTAAAAAAATACCAAAATTGTATTATATTTTGAAATGAATTAATTAAAGTAATATGTTGCCAAAGTAACCTCTATTGCATAGATTAATTTATTTTGAGATATAAAAATTATGTTAATATATTTATTATTCTTGGGGGTAATAATCGGCCCAGAAGAAGATTATTATTTGGTTGAACAATAAATATACATGCAGAATTAAATATGTGATAATTCTATAATTTTCATGTGGACAATTAATCGGCCCAACGGACGGTTAGTTGTTTGACCGCAGTAAGTATGAAATATGAAATGTGTGATTACCCAAAAGTCACTTACTGGTTACTCAAGAGTCGTGTTACTCAAGAGTCACCTATTAGTTACTCAAGAGTCAGCTAATTAGAATTTATGGGGTTCTAATTAGATGAGTATAAATATAATGAAGGGTTCTGGTCCCCAAGGCTAATGCACTCAAAGACTCTCCTACTCATTCCCATCAATGAGAGAGAACTCATAGAGAGAGAGGGATTAGTCTATGGAAGACCTCCAGCCCCTAGTCTCAATCATCACTATGGATTCAGGTACACATTTCCTATAATTCTTTTATAAGGTAATTTCGATAATCTAACATGTTGATGAATTTTATTTAATATTCCAACAAGTGGTATCAGATCCTCTTTATATTAGATTATTGGGATTGGTACTGTGATTGTAATTTAGAAGTGATTTTGTTTCATTTATCATACATATGGTCTAGTTAGAACCCATATGACTTTTAGGATTCTATGTAGAATTTATGTATGATTTGTGATAATTTTCATAATCATAGTCCCAAATTGATTAAGGATTGTTAATCCAAGGTGATTTTTTTATTTTTCTCAAAGGGGATTTATTCATAATGGATTTGGATGGATTAATTCAGTGTTTCTAGCTGAGGCAAGGCCTTATAGGCCAATTAAAAAGAAACTGGACTCAAGAACGGGTATGGGCTTTAAGTTCTTTGATCCATCAACTACGTCCTTTTTCGAGATGGGAAATGTGAGATTTCTTGAGGATGTTGCGTTTGAGGGGGAAGATATGGTTAAGAATAAGAATGTTGTCTTTGAAGAAAAATCAATTCCTCTCCCAAACATTGTTCAGCCTGCTGATAGTGTTGAAGGAGATAATGATGAGGACATCCCTACTCAAAATATAAGAATTATTCCAGAAGATCAAACTCAACAACCTCATGAGCAATTATAGATTGTTTTGATTTAGAGATGCATCATCAAATGGATGTAAAGATGGTTTTTCTTAATGGTAACATTGAGGAAACCATGTAAATAGTGCAACTCGAAAACTTTGACCTAGTTGATCCCATTTGATCCAAAGTCTATGATTTGCAAACTCAAGAAATCCATATATGGTAACTTCTTTATGCTCTATGTCGATGACAAACTATTGGCTAGCAACGATATAGGCTCATTGCATGAAACCAAGATATTTCTAACTAAGAATTTTGAAATGAAAAATCTTGGGGATGCCTCTTTTATTTTGGGAATTAAGATAGAATTTTGAAATGGCTCTTTTGTTTTGGGAATTAAGATACATTGATATCATTCTCAGGGTATCCTTGGATTATCCAAACAGAGATATATCGAGAAGGTACTCTCTAGATTTTACATGAAAGATTTTGCATAAGGAGATACTCCTGTTGCTAAGGGAGATAAGTTTAGTCTCTGTCAATGCCCCAGGAATGAGACTGGAAGTGTAGAAATGAAAAAGGTTCCTTATTCTTTAGCTATTGGAGACTTTTGTATGCTAAAGTAAGTATGCATTCGGATTTAGTCTACATAATGGGTATGTTAGGCAGATATCTGAGTAACCCTAGAATGGATAACTAGAAAGAAGCCAAATGGGTTATGATGTATTTATAGGGAACAAAAAATTACATGTTCATCTATCGGAAGTCAGATAATTTGGAGATCATTGGGTATTCTGATGTCGATCTTGCGGGTTGCCAAGACACTAAGAGATCCACTTCTGGCTATGTATACATATTGTCTGGAGGTGCTATTTTCGATGGAGTGCTAAGTAGTCACTCATTGCACCTTTCACTATGGTAGCAGAGTTCATAGCCTATGATGAGGCAACAAATCATGCGATATAGCTGCAAAATTTTGTCACTGGGCTGCATATTTTGGATAGCATTGAAAGACCACTATAGATATATTGTGACAATAATTCAGCAGTTCTATATTCGAATAACAATAGAAGCTTATTGAAGTCTAAGCACATATACAATAAGTTTCTTGTTGTTAAGGAAAGAGTTCAGAGTAAGATAGTGTCTATTGAACATATATGAACAAACTTCATGCTCGCAGATCTGCTTACTAAGGCTTACCACCCGAGGTCTTTCATGAGCACACTGCCCATATGGGCGTTGTTCAGTTTGATGGTATTCAGCTTTAGTGGGAGTTTGTATTCGATTTAATGTTCTTTCATTTGACACTACTCAGATACTTTATGTATGTTTCAGTTTTCTGCATAATAAAGTTGATGGTATTTTCATCTTTTTTGTTTTACTCTAAATGTATTGTCTTTTAATTGTGATATAACATAAGGTTTAAAAGACTAAGGTTTGATCTCACTATGGAATAAAGTTAGGACCAATTGTAAATAGGCATGTCTGAGATCACATTACATGTAATTTTCAGCCACACATCCATACTTGATCTATGTTGTTGAATATATTTGGTGTGGTGATCATTGATGGATCGAGTTACCACATAAATGGAACAAAGGTCGCTTTGGTCTCATAGTGGTATATGAGATGGACGATATTGATTCGGGAGATGTCTTAAGAATACAAATCAATTTGGTGCGCACATAAGGTTATTGAATATAATTACATTCAGAATTATTATGTAGCCCATGTGGGAGGTTGTTGGAATATTTTATATATTCCAAATAATTTAATGTGGGATCACATATTAAAATATTAATTATATTTGAGCTTCAATTTTTAAATAGGAAAATGAAGTGATCTAATTAGGTAAGCTCAAAAGATATCAGCAGTATGAAATCTGAAATGTGTGGTTACCCAAAAGTCACATATTAGTTACTCAAGAGTCGTGTTACTCAAGAGTCACCTATTGGTTACTCAAGAGTCAGCTAATTAGAATTTATGGGGTTCTAATTAGATGTCTACAAATATAATGAAGGGTTATGGTCCCCAAGGCTAATGTACTCAACGACTCTCCTTCTCATTCCCATCAATGAGAGAGAACTCATAGAGAGAGGGATTAGTCTGTGAAAGATATCCAACCCCCTATTCTCAATCATCACTATGGATTTAGGTACACAGTTCCTATAATTCTTTTATAAGGTAATTTTGATAATCTAATATGTTGATGAATTTTATTTAAGATCGCTTTGGTCTCATACTGGTATAGGAGATGGACGAGATTGATTCGGGAGATGTCTTAAGAATAGAAAGTAATTTGGTGCGCACATAAGATTATGGAATATAATTACATTCGGAATTATTATATAGCCCAAGTGGGAGATTGTTGGAATATTTTATATATTCCAAATAATTTAATGTGGGCTCACATATTAAAATAATAATTATATTTGAGATTCAATATTTAAATGGTCAAATGAAGTGATCTAATTAGTTAAGCTCAAAAGACATCATCAGTAAGTATGGAATCTGAAATGTGTGGTTACCCAAAAGTCACCTATTGGTTACTTAAGAGTCGCGTTACTTAAGAGTTACCTATTGTTTACTCAAGAGTCAGCTAATTGGAATTTATGGGGTTGTAATTAGATGTCTATAAATATAATGAAGGGTTATGTTCCCCAAGGCTAATGCACTCAAAGACTCTCCTCCTCATTCCCATCAATGAGAGAGAACTCATAGAGAGGGATTAGTCTATGGAAGACCTCCAACCCCCTAGTCTCAATCATCACTATGGATTGAGGTACACAGTTCCTATATTTCTTTTGTAAGGTAATTTCGATAATCTAATATGTTGATGAATTTTATTTAATATTCCAACCGGGGGGGGGCAATTTTTTGTTTGCCACCATTGGGTGGAAAATCGCTCGAGGCCAATTTGTTTTTAAAAAACTCTATATATTTTGTAAATATAAAAATATATACAATTCATAAATTTGTAAATATATATATTTCATATATGTATATGTTTCATATATTTCAGATATTTTAGTACATATGTATATTTCATATAGTACATATAGTTTATATATGTAAATATTTTGTATATTTAATATATTATATATATTTATATATTATGTACATTTATATACTATGTTATTTATAGTTATGTATTTATGTATATTGTGTATATTTCATATATGTATATATTTCATATACTTCGTATAGTTATATATTCTGCACATTAATATATTTCATATATTTTAGTATATACCTATATTACATATATTTCATATATATATATATATATATATATATATATATATATATATATATATATAAGTAGAAAACTTATGTATGTAACTAGTAATATCATAATTCCAAGTAGAATCGCGCGTGGTGAGCTCTTGTCATTTTCTTCACCTTTTGTAATTTTAATTTATTTTCATATTATTAGCTAGTAAATTACCTATACTATATCCGTAATATGGCATAAGGGCATATTATTGAAAAATACTCACAATATTCGTATATTTGAGGAACTTAAGGAAAAATACTCATTTAATTGACATGTATTGAATAACGTACATACGATACATACTATACACATTTTATTAACTTTTATAAAAATTATATTTATATTGTCTGTTGTTTTTTGGGGCGCTTCACTCATTTTCTTCTACCATGTATTTAAATAGTCATTCAAGTGTACATAGCCAAATTTGAAATGTAGCGAAATATGAGTTTCTGTATTGTTTAGCTTTCTCAGATTCATAATTGATATCCAAAATTGAATTTTTACTCAATAATATATAACAGGATAAGGGAAAAGAATTATTTTATTAAATTATAATATAGATATATATATTTTTATATGACATATCTGCATGAATATTAAACCCACAATAAAAGAAATATTATAACTAACCCCCAAAGTGTGAAAGCAGTAAACAAAACTCACCGTATGTATATGGTTCGGCAAGTCTTTATGCCTATGTCCATGGAAAAGAACGGGAGAGTAGGATATTTGTTGAAAGAATAAAAGGCGATTGGAATGTTAGGTTTTTTTAGCTGAGAGTCTAAGACGTCTTGAGCAAGATACACGTCAATACCACCATATTGGTTGAGATCCCTCATATTTATAAGAACAAATGTCCTATCTTCCTAGGCCTCTTGAAGTTAATCATATTTATAAGTTGTACAGTCATATTAGGATTGGTCCTCCGTGTTGCCTATATGATCTTCCTAGATTTATACTTATCACCCCTGTAAATTCGACTGACTGCATGTGTTGGGTCATGAGCACCACGTGTCGTCCATGTGGCGTACACTCGGTTATATTCCCTTCAATATGTTATCATGTTGTTAGTCCTGAATTATTTGTTAATGTTCATTATTTTCCAAATTCTATTTTTGGACTATATTAATAAAAAAAAAGTTACGTATCATACTCTTATATATAATGTACTGTATGTTTTATGTTCAATATTTTACTAATTTTATTAGTCCTTCATTTTGAAGAAACGCTTTTTCTAATCTAGAGGTTTTCAAAGTTTAGTGTTTAGACCTCTGTTAGTGAAAATATTCATTTCTTAGTCCACTCTAGTATGTTAATAATGACTTTTAAGAAATGACTTGAGAACAAAAAATAATTTTTTAAATAATGACTTTAAGAAAGTGGCAAGGGAATAAACAAAGAAGTTTGTAAATAGTTGGACTAACAAAAAAATATTTTTAACACGAATGACTCTTTAATAATTGTTCATTTATTTTATTAATAAATTTATAAAAAAATAATTTAATTAAGATTAGATCTAATTATTTTTCTTTTTCAAGCGATCTTGATCAGGTACGGTTGATGTTGCTGCAATTCAAGTGGAGAAGCTTAATGTGTTAGTGATATATGTAAAATAAGAGCAATATTATGCTTTCTTTAATGCTATGAATAAAGCTCCCTTTCTATTCCAAATCAATTGTTGCATTACTTTACTTTTATGCCATTACATTTGTAGATGTACTCGTGAGAAAGCAGTGTTGAGTTTAGCGGAATTCTATTGACCAAAAAAATATAATATATGATCACATGGAATATATTTCTGTAACAATCTCTTTGGTGAAGAGATAGATTTACATAAACTTATTTTTAATCCTTGAAATGATATCTCAATTCCAAAGTCCCTCTTATAGAATAACGCATTTATCTTCATATTTTATTTATGCCTTCTTGAAGTAAGTATCAGTCATAGGATGATAATTCTTGCGATATATTTCAAGGATGATGTCATCCGGAAATTAGAATTGATTTTTATATGCAAAAAATGTCTATTGACTACAATTACCAATCCTGGAATATTTACTCTTTCTTAAGAAAAAAAAAGAATATTTATTATGTAGACATAAATACGTACGAATTACGTAAAAAATATATTGAATGTCGATACATACATATATGTATATTATATGAGAGGGGGGTGTTTT
Source organism: Sambucus nigra (assembly GCA_949130495.1). Taxonomy (NCBI): domain Eukaryota; kingdom Viridiplantae; phylum Streptophyta; class Magnoliopsida; order Dipsacales; family Adoxaceae; genus Sambucus; species Sambucus nigra. Next base: position 457,883,704 of record OX422210.1, on the reverse strand, counting down.
ACTATTCCAAAAAATTTACGATTGGGATCAAATTTTTGGGGACGATCTAAGGGTTCCAGATTGTGCCACGTAGGATTGTACACATTATGAAGTGGCAAGTTGAGAAAAACAAACAAAACCTCCTGTGAGCATCCCGTCCCCCAAACCCACGTCTCACTTTCCCCAACCCCACACAACCAAACCCTATTTCCATCTCTTCTGCCCCTCCCTCTCACCCCTCCATCCACAACCCGATCGCCTCCCCCTCTGCCTCCATCTACTGCACCCCTCCCTCTCACCCCTTCGTCCGATCTCCTCCCCCTCTGCCACCATCTACTCCACCCACGCCTCCCCCTATTTCCATCTCTGCCGCCCCTCCCTCTTTCCCCTTCCCCGATTGCCTCCCCCTCTGCCACCATCTGCTCCACCGGTATGGTTTACAACATGTATAATTTTTTCATTTGTCTTTGTAAATGTCTTAGCACGGTTGGGGTTTTTAAATTGTAATGGTGCTTTTTTTTCCCAGATTTATGGTGCGTTTTTTTTCCAGGTATAAGGTGAGATCTATGGTACGTATTTTCAGATCTATGATGCGTTTAATTTGAGTTTCAGACTTATGGTGCTTTTTTTTTTTCCAGATCTATGGTTCTTTAATTTGGGTTTCATATTTATGTTGCATTTTTTCATGAATTATCCGTTGTGGTCCGTTTTTTTTCTTTAGATATAATATGATATCTATGGTGCATTTTTTCAGATCTACGGTGCGTTTAATTTGGGTTTCAGATTTATGGTGTGTTTTGATTACTTTTTTTTATGTGAGCTGTATGAGTTTTTGTAACTATGTATGTTTTTCAGTATTTTTTGCCATTTTCTACAGAGGGAATCAAATAAGTACATAGAAGTAGAAATTCTCAAGAGGTCATTAGCCTCGCTGCACTGAACAAGGTCGGTTCCATATTTTTTTTTTAATTTGTAATAATTAGTTGAGTGAGAAAATTTTTGTTACAGAATGAATCTCTTAATGGAGGTGGGATGTTTTTTGTTAAGAAGCAAGAGTTCCAGTAGGTACTAATCTAAAAATGGTTTTCTTTTTTTATTTAGACTACTGTTTTCATGAATTACCCGTTATGTCCATATTCTTTGCGTTGTTACCCATAACATGTGTGGGTGCGTGATAAAATTGTGTGGTGGGCAAACTCTTATTTTTTTTAGGTGATAAAAGTGTTTGTTTTTTAAATCGCATGTGTTAAATTACCCATCGCATGTGTTTATTTTATTCTAAGTGTTTTTTTTTATATTAAAAGTTTTTAATAACACATATGTTTTTAAATTAACACAATTCAGTTAGTTTAAATTATTTACTGTATTTACTTTTTTTTATATTAACTCAGTTTTTTAATGTGAATCTCAAATTTTATATTAATTGTTTTTTAATGTTTTTGTAGTTCAGGTTTTATATATCAGTTTTTTATGTTAGCAGTTTTTTATCTTGGTTTTTATTTTTTTTAATGATTTTTAAATGTTTTGTAGTAGCTTCCAATCTCAGTAGTTCAGTTTTTATAATATAGAAATTGTTAATGAAAAAATAGTTAATATAAAAAAATTGTTATTTTACTGAGTTGTTATAATAACTTTTAATATAAAAAAACAGTTAACATAAAAAAATGTTAATATAAAAACTATTAAATAAATAAAACCTGTTATTTTTTTACATATATATCAAGACATTTTTTTAAATGTTTTTACTGTTTTTACGGTAAAAAAATATTGTGTTGTGTTGCTTTTATTGGGGTGCAAAAAATATTTCATGTCATGTGTCATGTCTCTTTTGTATTGAGTTGTGTTTGTGTTTAGTTAAAAAAAATGATTTGTGTTGTGTCGCTTTTTTTTCGGGTCATTTGTTCCTATTAGATAAAAAAATAACATTTTGTGTTGAGTTTTTAGGAAAGATGTGTTACAGAATTTTGTTGGAGTGGGAATATCTTTACCCTATTTAATATTTGACTCGCTATTTTAATTGACTAACTATATTTTTTTTTATTTTGTATCAGGTCACATTTTGAAAACTACGGACAGTTATTATAGTGGAACAAGCGGGACGACTTCAGTTGATATATATGTGATTTTTTTACGAAGTTTTGTTTCGTTATAATATTTGTTATATTTTACTTTTGAGATCATTGAATATTGTTGGATTGATTTTATCCCTTAAGAGGGTGGATAGTCCAATAAATAAAGGAGATTACATCCAATTTTTTTTTTAGATTGATAATTTGTTTATTTGAGTCTCAATGTGAATTTAGTTGATGAATATTTTGTATTTCATGTTATATGTGAATTTAGATTATTTGAATATTGTTGGACAATTTATTATATGTTAAACATGGTGGATAGTCCTATAAACAAAGGAGGTTATGTAATTTTTTTTATTTAGACACTTTGTTTTGTAGGGGAATAATATTTTTGCCATTTTGCAATTACTTTTGGAAATTTTCATCGTTCCGCGATTACCTACTTTCGAAATTTTCGTCGTGCCTTCAGGCACAGGCATTTCGCTAGTATATATATAATAAAGTTGAAAACTTATGTATGTCACAAGTTTGTCCGATGATGTCATCAATATGAATTTTTCCTAGAATACCTCTATTACCCCTCAAATATTTGGTTCCCCCTCTTTTGACACACTCTAATTTGTTTTCTCCCTACTTTTCAAAATTCAAACATAAGGGTAGAATAGTATTTTACCCTCATTATCCAAATGTCCAGTCTTATTCTCATTATCCAAACATCCCTTACCCTCACTTTACCCTCTCCGTTTTTTCTCCCTTTGTATTACAGCGATCCCTCCCATCTCTTGCATCATTTTCTGGCTTCAATGAACAACCATCGATCCTTAACACACTCTAGCGAACATCATTTTCTCCGGCATCAACAATCTCTCCTAAGGTATTTGGATTTCGGATTTTTTTAATTTGGGGCATTTGGATTGGGGTTGTTGATGTTTTGCAGATTTTAAATGTGTTCTTTGAGATATTTCAAAAATCGAGATCATTTATTCAGATCAAAACATACTCAGATCGGAGCTCAGATGGACAGCAAAATGAGATCGACTTTGACTTTACACTCATTTTCTTCTTAATCTATCACTCCTAATAATTTAACACTGCCATCTTTCATTTTCTTTCTTTCTTTCTCTCTCTCTTGGTTTATGATTGGAAACTCCAACCTTGCAGATGTGATTGATTTTTTAACAGGTGGATGATGGAAAAAATGTATTATCTATAGGTTTTATTCTTGGAGTTTTCATTTTTTTTTTTAGTTTTGCACACACTATTTTTTATTCGTTTTGTAAAATAAGTATTTTTATGCTTGGATCGGTTAAAAATATGTGTTTATTGTTGATTTGGATTGTTAGTCTAAACTTACAAAGATTTTCCCTCTATATATATATACAGAGATCGTTAGCCACTCTAACCAACAATCCCTCAAAGCCAACAATGAAGAATCAGCGTTATGGGTTATCTTTATTTTCCTTGTCATAAATCTTAGTCCATTATTCGTTTACTTTGACTGTGAATCTATAACTCTTCTCTGCTTCTATGTTATACTGACATCGTTTTTCTATTGTTTCTTTTTCTTTTCTTCTTCTAATAATCAACATTGTTAGAATGGTTGTGATGTTGAAAAACTACCTATTTTATGAGGGAACTATGTTCCCTTATTACCAATGGATCCTTGTAAGCCTTTCTTTGTTTATTTAAATTTTCATTTTGTACCTTTTTTATGGAGCTTTGAGTTGTTTGATTATTTTTTCAAATTTAGATCTTAACCATTGAAGTGATGATTTACTATTTGGAAAATATAATGTTGATCGAAAAATTCAAACTACAATTATCTGATCAATGGCTTAATATGGTATGTCTTGGATTTGGTTTGTTTGTTATGTCTTGGATGCATTTAGGAAATTTATATTCATTAATAATTTGTAGCACCCCGCCGAATAAAATACCGGGTGGCCAGTCCCATACCAAATTAAAACAAAATATACAGTTGGCTCATTCTTAGCATCACTATCTAAAACATTAACTAATCACCCAATACCCAATTAAGCTGGTGTTAAAAACTTTCCAAATTTTAATTTTAAAAAAAAATCATTTTTAGTCTACGAATAACACTACACATATTATTCTACAACACTAATAACCGAACATATAACACAAAATAATTAAAATGCAATTGGAATAAACATTCCCAAATAATAATCCAATACAGTAATCTCAACAATAATAAATTTATTAAAATGACACGAGTACAAGACTACATGACTCAGATAAAAAAGAGATAACTGAATTCCTCTGGGTGGCATGCCCTAAATAAAAGAACACTATGAATCAAATGAAGATGGGCATCTAAGCAATATTCCATAGCTCCATATCTCGTCATAATCCTCTAAGGTTGGCGTCCCTGCTGCTGGACACCTGATATAGAAGGTACAATAGAAAAGAGAATATGCAATGAAACGGGGCAGAGCCTGATGTAAAATAATTTTGAAAACAGCAAGTATTTAACAAGTGCAATAAAGCATTTATTATGTACATGTTAGTATCCAAACTCTCACTTGATATTCCCACCTCTCATCTGGAGTGCATGCTTAACGTTTCCTATTAACCTCCTAGTTAATGGTTCCTCCTAACTAGTTTCCATAATATGATTCTATCCCTTTTTATAACCCTGTATGTACCATACCATATGTAGTATAATCATTCAGATATGTTTCACATTAATATGAATTAAGCTTTTACAACGAACATTCATTAACTTAATTCAATTCTCTTTTTCTCTATTCCCCATTATCTATAATTATCACACAGTAGATTAATCAAAACACTCTATATACATTCATTTAATTCATTATATATATAAACATATATAATACGGCACCCTTAGACACAGCTGCGGTGCATGCATTACTCTGCTATCATGTCCCAATATCGTTGGTCGCCGAATAGGGGACTAAAGGTTCGGTAAGGATTCCTCGAACCACAAATATTAACACAAAAAATTGTAGGCGAACATGGTTCTCATACCCATGGGTCATGCACATACCTACGTTCCCATAGTCAGCGGACTTATCAACTCCCCGATAAGTCTTTCATAGACCTATGTTCTCGAGCGACAAATAAAAAATCCCATGGATTCATCAGGATATGACTGCCCTCACGCACAAACCTCCCATCGATAGCAAGTAAGCTAGGTATGTCATACATATAAATCATCAATTAATCAAATAGGCATTATCATCTACTTATAGATATAATATCAACAAGGTAATCACACTACCCTAAGATAATTCCCATACATAGCATTATATCTCTTATATCCTACGTATTAAAATATTATGACTTTACTTCTTTAATTTAATTATTCCAGAGTCTCAATCATTAATCAAGGTTTCAATAGGTTTTTTCTCAATATATTTATTCAGTAAGAAATCACTAATATCCTACTGGTCCATATCATCTTATCTCCCGAATTACTACGAATTAAACTCTCCTTTAATTAGGGTTATAACCGATAGTTTCTAATCTCTTATAAACACATCTTCTTTCACCTAGAATTGAACCCTCTTATAAACCTAAGGCTGCCCAGGTGATTTATTAAATTTCCCCTACTAGACCTATCCTTACTCCTCATGCATACAAATTAGAATCCAACACATGCATCTAGCAACCGAAATTTCTTTCAATTTAATTATCATAATTCTAATCAATTAAATCCCAATCACATTAATTCGATTCTTATCTAGGGCTTACTGATCTTCCCTAAGTCCCATTATATCCAATTAATAATCATCAAATATTTACAAAAGGTTTGTTATAAGAACAATCATTAAAAACAAACAACATCATAAATTATGGGGAGGTCGATTGATCGAAGGTAGGGGGTCGATCGATCGATCGCCCCGATATCAGCCCAAATTCTGCAATTCTTTTACTACGGTTTTCATCACTTTTGATCATTCTAACCTTCATATTAACAACCCAAATTCCTTATAATACTTACTACATGATATAGCAACATATGTAAATAATTTCTAATTATCTAAACATCCTATAATCATCAAGAGTTTGAATTAAAAGCATATATTTATCCTCTTTTTTCAGAAAATTATATGCATGATATCTTCAAGAACATACCAATGATTCTCAGAATTTCTTCAACAACTTAATGATTATTTCGTGGATTTCTATCTACCTACAAAATGAGTTTGATTCCTATATATTTCCATTTTCCAGAAATCAATCAACAACTTTATCTTTATCTTCCAAACACGTAAAATCTCATCTTTTCAATAACTATCCTAACATGGACAATATACTAACTAGATTGCAATTATCAAATACTTCCCTCTAATGAAGATCTGATCCTTTGGGGTTTTATAACACAGGTGTTTCTCCCCCTTCTCTGGTCAGTTCCGGTGGTAGTTTGTGGTGGTGACCTCTGGTCCTTGGTTCTCCTCCTTTCCAAGCAAGCTTCTCTTCTCCCAAGCACCCTTTCACTCTCTCTAAAAAGATGACATCTCAATTTTGTGTAGAAGAGATGAATGAACCCATGTACAACTAATCTCCAAATATTTATAATAAGACAAAATCCGAAATCACTATTCGTCCCCCTATAAAAATGACCAAAATGCCTTTTTCGGTTGCCTTTTCATTTCCAAATGACCCGAGACCCAAAACCAACATCCAAATAGTCTTTTCTGACTATTTGTACCCTTTAAGATGCAATGACGCACTCGAAATGATTATAAGGTTGATGTAAAAATAAGTTATCTTTTTAATTTAACAAATTTGTCCCGACACGTCCCATACCACGTCTGACTAAAAATTCAAATTACTGAATTAATAACTCACAGCAATATCAATAACATCACATTCATATATTACCTAAATATCATTAAGTAATATACAGAATCATTCATTTTAATATCCAAAATTCGGATAAAACCCAAATAAATTAATTTATAATAAAATCCAATTAATCCATTAATTTAAAATATAACACATTTCAAAAGTCATTAAAATTACGGGGTATTATATAAGTCTCAAATATAGGTATGATACTATTCCAATTGAGGCATACCTGTTGTTAAACTATGATCTAGCTGCTACTGCCCATATAGAGCTATGGTTATGATATAGTTGCTATGTTCCAGCTTCTACTGCCCAGCTATGATCTAGCTGCTGTTAGAGTACTTCCCAGATACCTATTGTTAGAGTGCCTGTTGTGGTATCGATTCCTCTTAGAATCATACCTGTTGTTCAGCTATGATCTAGCTGCTACTGCCTAGATTATCTATAAATCTCCTCCTTAGTTGATTCGTAATAAGAATCTATATCATAGATCATTTGAACCCATCTTACGGTTGAGTTTTGTCAACTTGCAAGTTTGGCTCAAGGTAAATATACCCGTTGTGTTGCAATGTTGAACCAATCTTTTAATTATTTCTTATTGTATGATTTTCTTAATTAACACATTATAAAGTTTTGACCACTATGTCGGTGTTGACTTTGTAATTAACACATTCCAAAGTTGGGTGTATGTTTGCTTCTTTATTTATTGTGGGATTCTGGTACGAATTCCTTTTAGTACATTTTTTGGGATTTAGATATGAATTGGTTTCATCCATGTACAGAACCATGTTAAACTCTGATCTAACTCCATCATCTCTACCATTATCAATCAACCTTGGCAAGCACATTCAAAAAGAAAAAGCAAATGGATTAGTTCATGTTGACTTCTTTAGGGGTTTAAATGGATTTGTTTTGGTTTTTCAGGTAACGTCTCTCTCTTTCACTACTTTACTCTTGAGTTTCAATCCCAATCCCTACACACCCCAATACTGCATTTGTTGTTGTGAACTAGAGCACCACCGAAGTGTTTCAACATATTTTTTCACGTATACTACTATTTTGTGATCATTTTGTAATCGTTTTATCAACTGCAATCAATTTTTATACATGGTTGTTATAATCATTTGTAATAGTTGTTATATAATGTATTGTAAGGTACATGTGTTTTTGAATTGTTTATACATGGTTTTCTCGCCTGTAGTCATTTAAACATGGTTGTAATCGTTTATACAACGTTTATCGTTTGGTATATTGAATGGTTTGGTATATTGAATCTTCTCGGTTGTTATATCCTTTATAGATCGTTTATAATCATTTAGTATATTGATTCTTCTAGACTGTAATACTTTGCAGATTTGGTATATCGTAAGGTATACAGGTGTTTTTTAGTAGTCATATCAATTGGATAGAATACAAATTTGACATTCTAGAACTCATATTTAGGTATTTTATCTCTGCAATCTTTTTTTATTGTTGTAGATGCATATTTGAATTACACTCATGGTTAAAGCCCAGGTTCAAAGCAAAATTAGATCTATCTTATTTCTCTTCCCATAATTTTGATAAATGTTAAAACTTAACTTGGACCAGATGTGGCACAAGGTAGCAATGCAAGAATTGTAGACTGCCATTTTTCTATAGAACAGTCATTACTGATGCTATCATTTTTTATCAACTTCATTAGGGTGATGCTTTCTTCCATTGTCATGGTCTACTACGTATGGACGTGCTGTTAAATCTTCTTCTGAATTTTTATTTTAATGTTTCCATATTCCAAAAACCATAATTATTACTTTAAAAAAAATTACATTTGTGTTGATGATAGTTTTATTTTTCTTCTATTTTGGAGGTACGTATGTACACATTCAATTATCTATGTAACTGATGTAATAACTAGATTGTATGTCTCTGTTTTGTAGGTACACACATCATTAATGCCCCTGTTTAAGTGACTCGGGATCCAAATGCTGAACTGAAATGGAGAGTGACATACCATATATTGTGATTGGAATTTTGTATGTGTACCTACTTTAACTCTCTTGGGAACCTGATATAATGCGGCTCATGTTAAAGTAGGTACACATGGATTCATATGTGAGAAAATAGCTAAGATGTTCACGATAGTTAAAGTAGGCACACATACAAAAATAAGAAAATATGTGTCTCATTATATCAGGTGTCCAAGAGAGTTAAAGTAGGATTATATCAGGTGAGCAAATAATGTAGACACCTGAAATGTACCTGAGTTAAAGTAGGTACCTGATATCAAGTGTCTACTTTAATCCCACTTTAACTCTCATCTCTAGGCCGCATTATATCAGGTGTCTACTTTAATCATGCTTTAACTCTCAGCTCTCAGCCGCATTATTTGCTCACATGAGCCGCATTATATCAAGTGTCTACTTTAACTCTCTTGAAAACATATAATACGGAGAGTTAAATCAGGTGTTCAAGAGAGTTAAAGTAGGTACCTGAGTTAAAGTAGGATTATATCAGGTTAGCTATACCAGGAAGCTCTGATATAATGGCCACACCTAAGATGTTCTCGAGCTGCCTGGTATAGCTAAGATGTTCTCGAGCGACATGACATTATCTTTAGCATGGATTCACTTGATAGTCATAGATGGCCATAGATCTCTTTGTTGTAAGGAAAATTTTTCACAACGGGCTAGAGAACAACATCAAGAGATGACATTCAATTTCTCTTTGCATGCCTGCTCTTTTGTCTAATTGGAATAGTTTCTCACATCACCAAAGTACTAACTAGAAGTTGAAGGAGTGTTCAGTGGATTTATGGGGAAAAAGTTACATTTTCCTTCTGAGAATTTGTGGGAAAAAAGTTCATTTTTTAAAGGTTGGGATTATCCGTTTATAAAATTTTGTAGTCTTGATGTTTATTGTACCATACATTGACTCTCCGAGTTTGGAATTAAATCATCCAGAATATTGCAATTATCTGAGTTGAATTGTTGAATTCTTACTTCTTTTTACAATTTTCTTTGATCTTCTTAATAATTTATAGTTTTTTTCTCTCTCAAAATTGAAGCAGATACCAAGTGAAAAACTAGGGCATTGTGTCTTAGGTTGAAACCATGTCTTTGAACCATGTGTTATCTTGAAATTGTTGGCTTTTACACGTTTTTAGTTAAGCTTCTACAAATATATATTCTTACAATACATTTTATGCTTAGATACAATAACTGTGCAAAATTCTTCCTAAGAAACAAAGAATGGTTCTGAAACATGGGAAGCATAAAATGTGTTTTTGCACAGTGTTTTGGGTTGACATGACACGGCATTTTTTTGATTTGACGCTAACACACGACTGTATTTTTTTCACTGGACTTTATTTTTTCACTGGACTGTATTTTTTATGAAGAATTTTGCACTCATTTTCCCTTATTTTTCATATTCCCATTCTAAGGCAGAAATGGTATAATACAAACCAATATCTCCTCTCCTCGTCTCCCTTCCTAGCTTTATTGAAACACACTGGAAATCCTTACCTTTCAATCTTTGCTCAGCTGAACTGAAATGCTCATGTTGTACTGGTATAGATCGCATGCCTCCGGACTAGTATGGATATAATATTTACCTTTTTTTGGTAATTTACACACACAACACCAATACATATACATATTCACACACACACACACATTGATAAACTCCATTGAGATTTGCATGTATGGATCTGAGTTTTTTTATTTATTTATTTTGATAACCTGCTTAAATAGGCTTATATACACACACATCAATACATATACATATTGATACACATACAACACACACATATTGACCCGCCTCTACTTATTGAAATTTCTTTCCTTTAATGTTCATTTTCTAGAAGTGAGTAATTAATTCAGCAATCATGCTACTGAATAGAGAGTAGCTGCTTGATTGATTAACCATTAAACCATTACTGCATGTCATAGAGAAGATGCAGGTATATGATAAGCTAATTCCAACACAGGTATATTATCTATTAGCATGTAGTATTTAGTTGGTTAAAATTTTAGAGGTAGTAATTTATTTTGATTTATTATTTCTTACCAAAATCATTCTTTCTCTTATAGTATTTATAAATGTTGGTATGTGTATTTATAGGTAGTGAAGGCTTTTCATACGTATTGATGTATATACACATATACATCAATACAAATACATTTTGGGGGCTAAATTTTTTTTATTGTGACAATACGTTATTTTTTTTTTATCGTTGATAGATAAATTGCGAATTTGGTATTATTGGACTGCAAAATTGGAATTCATTTACCACCGTACTTTGTTTAAGTTTGTTTATAGCATATTTGTTTTTCTATTAACTTAATATGATTGTTTATCCATTGCAGTCCTACATGGTTTGGTTCCAATAATTTTGTGTGAGGATAAGACATGTGAATGAGAACAAGGCGCGTAGAATGTGGCGAAGCATTAGTGTGCTACATAAGATGACAATTGTGCCACGAGGGGTTTGATGAATCGACATATTTTTATTTATATATAAAATTTGTGTGTGTATGATATCTTCATTATGTTGATCAATTTTCCAGTAGTGGTCTATTATGTACTCATATAAGTATCATGTTCTTGAATAATAGAAAATTGATGCGTTTGTTTATAAGATGTCCGAGATGGACTATTTATTGGAGTTGTTTCTTAAACATATGGATGGTTGTACAAATAAAGGAGCTTTTACCGAATTTTTTTAAACTGTATACACTTTGTTTTGTTTTGAGGTGAATCTTTGTAAACTATTGACAATTATCTAAATTAATCATTTTGAATATTTTATTGCTAAAGATGCCAATAAGGGTTTATATATGAATATTGTTAAATAGTGACACCTATACTAGGTCTTGGATGGATTATTTATGTGGGTAAAGTATTTTTACACTTTAAACAGGTGGATGCTCATATAAACAAAGGAAATTCTAAATTCTATTTATATTTTTTTCTTATCTTTTACCTTTATTTGTATTGAAAGTAAATTTTTGGACTTAAAATTATATTTGCTTAACTAATTTGGAAAAAATATTTGTCATTCAGGAAAGTTGACCAAGATTAATACTTTGGAAAATTCTACTATAATACCAAACTTTTATGACTTGACCATCCGATTTGTACTTGGGAGAATTATCATCGTGCCTTTAGGCACGAGCATACCCTAGTATGTATTGATGATGCTAAGATTTAGCACCACCAGATAAGTGATGATGAGCTTAAACAGTAAATATCAATGGCAGTAATAGAGTCATGTATGTGTATAGAAGGGGATGAGTATAAGAGGAATAAGACAATGATGTATAGTGGTTCAGCCAATTAGGCCTACATCCACTGTGAGTGTGTGATTTACTAAATATGGGCACTAATGGCCTTGGATACAATGCACATAAGTTCACTCTCTCTCTACTGTGTGTACAAGCAAAGTTTTAGCTAGGGTTAAAATTATTTATCCCTTTGCAAGGTTGAAGATGAGAGGTATATATAGGGCTTGGGTGGTGTCGTGTACCCCCAAGCATGCATAGATCATGTGAATGATGATCTAACCGATTCCCTGTTGACACCTGGTGATGCCACTAGTGATTAATGATAACATAATATTCCCTTACATGAGGGTATGATATTGTTATAACGGCCTAGTCCACGTGCTATATGAGTCCCACACGCACTATTCCATTCCCCTCCCAAGTCACGCCCTGTGATGATGTCACCCTCGTCCTAAGATGCTCGACCGAGGCTAAAGTTGATGCTGGCATCGGGTCCGGCTGGATGTGGGCCTCGTACTGTCATCCCCTCATAGGGTCGTCCGACCCATGATGAGGGGTCGGCCCCTTGTTGGGTTGTCTTGTTCATGGTGAGGGGTCGTCCCCTTGAAGGGTCATCCGATCTTCACTAAAGGATCATCTAGACCGACCCTTTCTGCAACGGAACTGTGGTAATTGGACTCGTCCTGGGCCTGAGCCATCGTTTGGGTGGAGGATACCCTCGGCCTGGTTGAGGGTATATATATATATATAGTAAACAAATTTTCCACATTTATTTCTAGCTTCACGCTTTAGTGTTTGATAGAAAAGGTGGAAAATCAATGATTTTCCAACCTTTATCACACGTGCCCATATCGAAAAATACTTATTTGCTTTGGAATTATTTATCCTAAAATAATTTACCTTGAAATTATTTGCATTTTCTCACTTTGCTATCATACAAGGCCTTAGTAGTTTTAATATTCTAACATATATAGTAGTTTTGTTAGCTGATGTTTATAATTAGTGTATTAAAGTTGTTTTTTGTAGAGTTTAATCATATATTACTTTCTTGAGTGGTTTATTAGATGTAGTTTAGCTGATTAGATAAATTTTATGGTTCTGGTGCACTAAGTTATTTATTTGTTCAGAAGGATTCTAGGGGATTTGGGGACATGGGAGTTGAGTGGAGTACCGGTATATAGAGTAACTTTAGGTTGGCATTTACATTTTTATGTGCGTTGTTTAGGCAATTTTGTCATGTACTGGTGATGATATCGACCAAAACTTTCTAGGAATCCTTGTCACTTAAATACTCCTATAAGCATTAGGAGGTACAATTTTCTTTTGTAGATAAAAAGTGAAAGCATGCAACCATTATTCTCCATAATAGTGAAAAATAATTGAGCCTCTTGTGAATATAGGTCAATATTAACGAACCACGTATATTATGTGTTTGCGTATGTGTACATGATTTTTTTTTCATTTTCATCTAATAATATATATTTTTTGGCTTCTTTAGTGTGTCTTTCATAACATTTTAGTGTACATATTATGGGATTTATTTAGAAACTAATGTAATTTAAATGTATTAATACAAAAATAATTATTTAATCAAGCAGTAGTGTCCATCTTAATGGGGCACACATAAGAATTTATTTTTGATAAGAATTTTGGATAAATCATATTAATATGTAGGATAATGTTGTTGTATTAGTTTGTTGATTAAATTTTATGGTAATGAATTATTGAATTCATGTCTAATTAGGAAAGTGAGCCATATCTCTCCCAATATAGAGTAAATTAAATTCCATCAATAAACTACACCTAAAGTAACATATTAAAGTTATAGGGAAAGAGGAGAAATTCAAATATTCTAAATTATTATTTTTTTCTATCAAAGTGAATAAGGTTATGCTGAAATAATTAGTAAGGTTATTCAGAGGATAATTCTACAACATATAGGATGAGAGCAATGAATCAAGGTAAGTCCTTTTGTTATATTAATTTGGACATATTTTGTGAAAACATAAAGATAAAAAATCTTTTAATTAAGAAACAATTGCATGATAAAGTGTATTCAAATGGATGATTTCGTGATTAATTTGTGTTACGTCACATACCAAATGGAAACACTGACTATTTTGGTCAACAACCATTCTACTATGCTACAACAACCCGTCCTTTTGGAGACAATTAAATTCCAAAATTGAAGTATAAATTGGAATTTGGAGATTTTCCCGGAATAGTGATTTTTGGGATTTTCGAGGATTAAATGATTTTCGATGGATTTTGTGGTTTTTTTTGGGATTATATAGGTCGGAATATTTTAATTATATGTCTCCGTTGAGTAAAGTGACACGAGGTGAGATTTAATTAGGAAAAAACCCCATTAAGTCGTGTGGGGTTGAAATAGTGAGTTGTGGTCAAGTACCTTGGATGGGAATTTCAATTGCGCCGTGAGTATCGAAATGGCCGAGATAGTCGGAAAAGAGTGCCTGATTGTCGAAAATGAGTTTCGGGGAATTTTGGAGTTAAATAGGCTCGTAATTGAGTAAACGAGTCGTTTTTGGATTTTAAGGGGTTCAACCCTTTTCTCTCTATATAAAGAGGGAGAGAGGGAGAAAAAGAGAAGGAAAAGAAAGAGAAGAGAGGGAAGAGAGAGAGGAAGAAGAAAAGGGGAGATTCCGTCCAACCTCCGCGGGATTTGGCTCGAGGTCGTCGGATTTTATACACAAGGCAAGTGCTTACTTGCTTTATTTAATTTTTGCATAAATATCTCATACCGTAATTTGGTGTAATCAAACCCTAAAGATTTTGGGTTGGGTTTTTGTGAATAAAACGGGTTTTCGGGAGATAAAACGAATAAACCCCTAAAATTGGATAATTGGAGAAATTTAGAAATTAACCAAAATAAATCGGTGGTTTAGGGTTCTAGGATGTTTAGAACCCTTTATGTATGTGTTTTGTTGTTGGTTGAAGTTGTAGGCCATTGGGTGAGGAGATGAAAGCGTGGGGGAAGCTTTCATGGCCAAAACATTTTCTCGGAGAAGAAGCTACCCGTCATGATCGATCGATCGATCATGGGGGCTCGATCGATCGAAGCCGTCTATTGATCGACGGCCATGGGTCGATCGATCGACCCTTGCTGAAAGGTTGGCAATTTTTCTAGGATGTTTTCGATGGGATATATTCCAATTCACATTGCTTGGGGGGTAATTATGGGTTAATATGAGGGACCCTTTAGGAGTATATGGTCCTCCAATTGAGGAAATCTAGGAGGGCAGGGTGAGGGTTTTAATGTATAAACCTTAAGTTATATTTTCGAAGAAAATAGATTGAGTGTATAATTGGAAGGTTTAATGTTCCTAGATAGGGTGGTGACCTCTAGGTGATTATATAGACAAGATGTAGTCCTTGGGTTCATGGAAATGAAATCCATAACCCACGAAATTTAAGTTGTGCAGGGGTGGAGAATCCCCGGGGATAGTCCAATGGGAAATTAGGCCTATGTAGTTATGCGTATAGGGAAACATAACTACATCGATTATAGTTGAGAAAATCCTATGCGAGGATTAGGATGAAATTTGGGAATATAAAAATATATTCACTTAGTTTGGAGTGGTATAATTGGAAATATCCAATGAACCCTTAGATGGGATTGAGGTATCTATTGATTATTAAAGTAAAGGAATACTTTGGATTTAGTATCATGGGTATATGAATGCATGATTATGATTCTCTGAGAGAATCTTTGGGATTATTGGTCATCGCTAGATGAGATTGGAAAATATGGCCATTTATATATTCGAGGAGGAATATATGGTATATGTATATACTATGTGATTAAAGTATATATATATGTGATATGAGAATAAATGGTTTTGAAAAATATAAAGACGAATGCTTTCAAAATGGAAAAGAAATGATTTTTCATAATTAATAAATTATGGTTACACACCTCCCTAAATCGGTATCATAAGGGAAGTTGCGTTCGTATGGTGATGCCCCCTGGCTAATGAATGCAGGGTGGATATAGTCCTAGGCCATATGAGCGATTATATATTTTACTGCGCTGGTGAGGTGATTCTGGGTGTGGTCATGACTCTCCCGTAGGCATAGGGTCGCTTCCCGACGTTGGTAGGTTCCCAGGTTGTCTTCTTTGATAGGCCCTGGAAGATGATAGGCATTTAGGGGCGCGTCCAGTGGGAAAACCTGGAGGGGCGGTCTTAGATTTGTTAAAGCATTTTATGATAATAAAATGGCTTTAAATACATTTCTCGTATATAAGAAGGGAAATGGGATAATTGATTTGGCTTCGGATACGTTTCCCGGATGAAAGAAGGGAAATGGAAGCATATGTTATGATCAAAGCATTTTTATGATAATAAAAATGGCTTTGAATACATTTCCTGGATATAAGAAGGGAGATGCGATGTTATAAAACGGAAAAGCATTTTTATGATAATAAAACTGGCTTTTAAAAAGTTATATGATATGTTAAAGCAATTCATGATAATGAATTGGCTTTTAAATATATTTCCTGGATATAAGAAGGGAAATAGAAAGTTTTGAAATGAGTATAGAATACACCTCAGTCCGGGAGATAGATCCGGATGTGTATTATAAAGTTGTATATAAAGTAAACCTCAGTCCGGGAGATATTATACGAATGTATATGGTAAAATGTATATAAAATGAATGTGATATGTATATATATAAGAATGTATTTATACTTTAGTTTGTACTACGGGCCTAATGGGTCTCTACCATTGACCCTGCCAAGTAGTAGTGTATCGGGGGGGTTCCTTGTTTGGATTTCACTTCCCGAGACACCCCACACACGAACTTAGTGCAGTGTTGAGAATGGAGGGAAGTTTAGCCCTTAGTACTCGGGATGGATGGGTTTCCTGTAGACGGGTACATCAGGCTAGTTAGGCGGGATAGCTTGACTAGGGTATTTGTTAGGATACGTTAGGTGTGCACTGTTAGAGGAGAGGTGAGGGGTATCTCATGGGAGTACGATACCAAACTTAAATATGGGATAAAATATTTTTCTAAAAATAAAGCATTTATGCACTTGCAAAATATTTTCAAACTAGGGATGTGAACCTTTTATCTACTTTTCCTTTCTTGTTATATTATATATATATATATAGGTGTACAGACATAGGGACGCCTGGATGACATTTCTTTCGAGTCAGACGTCAGCTGCAGCAGCTGTGGATGCGTGCAGGTTCTCGATAGACGCTTCCATTCTTGAAATCTAGATATGAGGTATTGTATAAACATTCGGGCCAATGCCCAATTGCAATTATATCTTCTTTTAGCACAGCATTTGATATGGTTGTAATAATTTTTACCGAGTGTTCGATTATTTTATTTCATTTCAGTTTTATTTACGCATAAACTATGAGGATGTTTTAATTGTATTCGTATAAAAAGATTAGTTAAGTAAAATTTTGACACCGGCCTAATAGGTTATTAGTAATTAAATGGATTTTCGACAGTGATGCTAAGAATGATCCATATGAGACTCCTGTTATAATTTTATATAGGAGTGATCATCCGGTATTTTATTAGGCGGGGTGTCACAGATGGTATCAGAGCATCAGGTTCTAGTGTCCTTAGGAATCTGTGCGGATGTACTACACTTTCAGCGTTGCTCTCGATTTGATATAAAGCCCCAGGATTAGGATTGTTGATTTGTCTTGTGAGATTTCATTCTCCTGCCATGTTAGAAGATTATAGTAATCTTTTGCGTGCTCGTCCTAGGAACGTGTGCCGATCGAGCAAGGTGACCAAGGAGGGCCTTGAGGAGGACAGCAGGAGGCGAGGCTTAGCTGGGGCGACTGATAGAATTTGGGGTGACCTTAATTGAGGTCACTCCCCTTATGGTGATTGTTAAAGATGGTTGCAACGACTACTAAAGTATAGTAGTTATGAGCATCTAAGTACTGCTATTATAGAATGTGGTACCAAAGTTGAATTTCCATGTGCCGATAAGGGTTCGAAAGGGGTCTTACATATAGTTTTAACCGCGAGTCCCCATTATTCGGCAGAAAGGAGAAGAATGTCATTTAGGAATTATTCACATACGGATCGGCCAGAGGCCGACAGTGGATAAAGAGTGATATGGAGAAGCGAACCCTGTGCCTAGGTGAGGTAGGTACAATGAAGAGAGAGTCCTTCAGTGGAATGATGGGCTCATTACCAAAGTGTTGTTAAGACTGATGAAGAATGTGTGTATTCGTGGACCCCATTGGTGGAAATCCACCCGGGAAATTTATTGAAATAGGATTGTTGGAACTTGTAGTGGAGTTTCCTTTTAACGAAGAAGTTAAGAGGACTAGTAAGATGATTGTAAGTAGCGAGGTTATAGAGTCAGATGGTGCTGACAACTTTATCGTGGTCAGGAAGGCCAGTGATGAAAATGGTAATGTGGAGTGTGGAGCCACACGGTTAGTCCTTTCCCGGTAGGAATAAAGGACAAGGTTAGGGTGCCTAGATGAGGCATAGAGTTAAGAAATGTTGGTAGGCGACATGACTAGATGAAGTTGCAACGCTTGTTGGACCTAGACTTGTGTGTGTAATTTGGGTTTGTGGCGGCCTCTATGACATAATAATGTAGGCTTATGTGTTTTCCGCGGTAGAGGAATTTTATTTTCTTTCACTCGTGATAGAGGCGGGTGTTTATTTGGAGCGATAGCAGGCTAAGGATGGCAAGACTATCATGTCCATGGTTCCTGGAGGGAGCAGGTTGTTATTGCGATATCTCACTTGGAGACAGGTTGAGTTCGCCTTTATTGTTATGGGTAAATGGAACCTCTATGAGCAGAGGCTTCATTATTATGATGTGAGTGTGTGGTGACCTTATCTATATGATTTAAGGCCCACATGACTTATTTGTTGAGCTGTAAGTTTAAGCTCATTATTGTTTGTGCAGAGATTGAGTGTAGTGCGATGCGCTTGGTGGTGTTACTCTTAGTTAGAGATAGGATTTCAAACCACCTTTTGTTAAAAGCGGATAGGATTTTCCCGGTTGCATGTTTGAAATAACGGACCTTCATGATCGACGAAGTTAAATAGTAGTGTGTGGAGGGGTTCCTTGTTTAATATTCCCTTTGCGAAATGCTCCACACATGAACCTTAACGGCGTTGGGAGTAGAGAAATGTTATTGGAATTCAAGGATGTTGGTTTCGTGGAAAAGTCTTATAGTGTGGATGGACCATTATAGACTATGAGACATGTGATGGTAATATGTTTATGGAAATATTGTGCTATGGAAAAGCACTAAAGTGGTCCTCTCGCCACAAGGGAGTGGGTGAAGTAGGACTTGGAGAAAATTGATCTGAGGATTATGGCCAGGCCTTAATGAAAAGGAAATTTTTTGAGAAGTAATGTTTTGGGTATAATAACCGTAACATCATGATAGAGAATAGGCGCCCGACGATAGGATGGAGTAGTGGAAATGCATTCGTAGGTTAGCGAGGTAGGATTTAGGATGTCCCGTTGGTGTTCCTTGGGCCGTTACATCTCTATGACCGACGACGCGAGGGAGTAGTGGAACATGAGGGTTCCTTGTTTGGATTTCGCTCTGCGAGACGTCCCACGCAGGAAGCCAAGCAAATGTTGGAAGTTGAGAGAGGCCTTGGGCACTAGGGACATATTTAGACTATCGTTTCGCGTAGGTAGGGTAACGCTTATATCGTAGCGTTATTAGGATGTAAGTTCAGTAGTGCTAGTGGCGTCCAGGATAGGAAAATTTCATTTTGTGGGTTGGTAGGACCCATGTCTGAGTATTACACCGAGGAAAGGAGACCCTCATTTAGAAAGAGTGTAACGTGTCGGACGTTCGCAATATTTGTGCAGATGTGCACAAGTTAAAAAGGTGCATGGGCACCTTGGTGAGATGGTTTTATATACTGCCTGAAATAGAAGGGGCGCAGTATATAAAGTTGAAGTTTATGCCGTGAAACACTAGAGGTATGGATGTAATGTGACGCTATTAGAGTCACTTTACGATTACGATAGCCGCATAATGTATGGTTGGAAACCATTGGGTTAGTATCGTTCCGCTTGAGGTATTAGGTTTTGGAGAGATTCTAGGATTGGAGGTGTAGGTTGTATCTGAATTTCGAGGACGAAATTCCATTGTAAGGGGGGAGTATGTATCAACCCGTCCTTTTGGAGACAATTAAATTCCAAAATTGAAGTATAAATTGGAATTTGGAGATTTTCCCAGAATAGTAATTTTTGGGATTTTCGAGGATTAAATGATTTTCGATGGATGTTGTGATTTTTTTAGGATTATATTGGTCAGAATATTTTAACTATATGTCGCCGTTGAGTAAAGCGATATGAGATGAGATTTAATTTGGAAAAACGCCCCATTAAGTCTTGTGGGGTTGAAATAGTGAGTTGTGGTCAAGTACCTCGGATAGGAATTTTGACTGTGCCATGAGTCTCGGAATGGCCGAGATAGTCAAAAAAGAGTGTCCGATTGTCGAAAATGAGTTTCGGGGAAGTTTGGAGTTAAATTGGCTCGTAATTGAGTAAACGAGTCGTTTTTGTATTTTAAGGGGTTAAATCCTTTTCTCTCCATATAAAGAGGGATATAGGGAGAAAAAGAGAAGGAAAAGAAAGAGAATATAGGGAAGAGAGAGAGGAGGAAGAAAAGGGGAGATTCCGGCCAACCTCCACAGGATTCGGCTCGAAGTCGTCGGATTTTATCCGCAAGGCAAGTGTTTACTTGCTTTATTTAATTTTTGCATAAATATCTCATACCGTAGCTTGGTATAATCAAACCCTAAAGATTTTGGGTTGGTTTTTCATGAATTAAACGGGTTTTCGGGAGATAAAACGAATAAACCCCTAAAATTGGATAATTGGAGAAATTTAGAAAATAACGGAAATAAATTGGTGGTTTAGGGTTCTAGGATGTTTAGAACCCTTTATGTATGTGTTTTTGTTGTTGGTTGAAGTTGTAGGCTGTTGGGTGAGGAGATGAAAGCTTGGGGGAAGCTTTCATGGCCGAAACAGCTTCTCGGAGAAGAATCTTGCCGTCATGATCGATCGAAGTCGTCAATCGATCAACGGCAATGGGTCGATCGATCGACCCTTGCTGAAAGGTTGGAAATTTTTCTAGGGTGTTTTGGATGGGATAGATTCCAATTCACATTGCTTGGGGCGTAATTATAGGTTACTATGAGGGACCCTTTAGGAGTATATGGTCCTCCAATTGAGGAAATCTAGGAGGGCAGAGTGAGGGTTTTAATGTATAACCCTTAAGTTATATTTTCAAGGAAAATAGATTAAGTGTAGAATTGGAAGGTTTAAGGTTCCTAGATAGGGTGGTGACCTCTAGGTGATTATATGGACAAGATGTAGTCCTTGGGTTCATGGAAATGAAATCCATAACCCACGAAATTTAAGTTGTTCAGGGGTGGAGAATCCCCGGGGATAGTCGAATGGGAAATTAGGCCTATGTAGTTATGCGTATAGGGAAACATAACTACATCGATTATAGTTGAGAAAATCCTATGAGAGGATTAGGATGAAATTTGGGAATATAAAAATATATTCACTTAGTATGGAGTGGTATAATTGGAAATATCCAATGAATCCTTAGATGGTATTGAGGTATATATTGATTATTAAAGTAAAGGAATACTTTAGGTTTAGTATCATGCGTATATGAATGCATGATTATGATTCTCTGAGAGAATCTTTGGGATTATTGGTCATCGCTAGATGAGATTGGCAAATATGGACATTTATATATTCGAGGAGGAATATATGGTATATGTATATACTATGTGATTAAAGTATATATATATATATGATATGAGAATAAATGGTTTTGAAAATATAAAGATTAATGTTTTCAAAATGGAAAAGAAATGATTTTTCATAATTAATAAATTATGGTTACACACATCCCTGAATCGCTATCATAAAGGAAGTTGCGTGCGTATGGTGATGCCCCCAGGCTAATGAATGCAGGATGTATATAGTCCTAGGCCATATGAACGATTATATATTTTACTGCGCTGGTGAGGTGATTCTGGGTGTGGTCATGACTCTCTCGCAGGCATATGGCCGCTTCCCAACGTTGGTAGTTTCCCAGGTTGTCTTGTTTGATAGGCCCTGGAAGATGATAGCCATTTAGGGGCGCGTCCAGTGGGGAAACCCGAAGGGGCAGTCTTAGATTTGTTAAAGCATTTTATGATAATAAAATGGCTTTAAATACATTTTTCGGATATAAGAAGGGAAATGAGATAATAGATTTGGCTTCGGATACGTTTCCCGGATGGAAGCATATGTTATGATCAAAGCATTTTTATGGTAATAAAAATGGCTTTGAATACATTTCCTGGATATAAGAATGGAAATGGGATGTTATAAAACGTAAAAGCATTTTTATGATAAAAAAATTGGCTTTTAAAAAGTTATATGATATGTTAAAGCAATTCATGATAATGAATTGGATTTTACATATATTTCCTAGATATAAGAAGGGAAATTGAAAGTTTTGAAATGAGTATAGAATACACGTCATCCCAGGAGATAGATCCGGATGTGTATTATAAAGTTGTATATAAAGTAAACCTCAGTCCGGGAGATATTATCCGGATGTATATGGTAAAACGTATATAAAATGAATGTGATATGTATATATATAAGAATGTATTTATACTTTAGTTTGTACTACGGGCCTAATGGATCTCTACCATTGACCTTGCCAAGTAGTAGTGTATCGGGGGGTTCCTTGTTTGGATTTCGCTTCGCGAGACACCCCACACACGAATTAGTGCAGTGTTGAGAATAGAGGGAAGTTTAGCCCTTAGTATTCGAGATGGATGGGTTTCCAGTAGACGGGTACATCAGGCTAGTTAAGCGGGATAGCTTGACTAGGGAATTTGTAAGGATACGTTAGGTGTGCACCGTTAGAGGAGAGGTGAGGGGTATCTCATGGGAGTGCGATACCAAACTTAAATATGGGATAAAATATTTTTCTAAAAATAAAGCATTTATGCACTTGCAAAATATTTTCAAACTCGAGCTCTGACCCGTTTATCTACTTTTCCTTTCTTGTTATATTATATATATATATATATATATATATATATATATATATATATATATATATATATGTATATATATATATATATATGTAT
The DNA here is from genome assembly GCA_949130495.1 of Sambucus nigra. Taxonomy (NCBI): domain Eukaryota; kingdom Viridiplantae; phylum Streptophyta; class Magnoliopsida; order Dipsacales; family Adoxaceae; genus Sambucus; species Sambucus nigra. The sequence continues at coordinate 457,860,387 of OX422210.1, read as the reverse complement.
ATATATATATATATATGTATGTGTGTGTGTGTGTGTGTGTGTGTGTGTGTGTGTGTGTCTGTGTGTGTGTGTGTCTGTGTGTCTTGACACATGGACGCCTGGATGACATTTCTTTTGAGTCAAATGTCAGCTGCAGCAGTTGTGGATGCGTGCAGGGTCTCAATAGACGCTTCCATTCTTGAAATCTAGATAGGAGGTACTGTATAAACATTCGGGCCAATGGCCCAATTGTATTTATTTCTTCTTTTAGCACAACATTCGATATGGTTGTAATAATTTTGACCGAGTGTTTGGTTATTTTATTTCATTTCAGTTTCATTTACGCATAAACTGTGTGGATGTTTTAACTGTATTCGTTTAAGAAGATTAGTTAAGTAAAATTTTGACACCGGCCTAATAGGTTATTAGTAATTAAATGGATTTTCGACAGTGATGCTAAGAATGATCCATATGAGACTCCTGTTATAATTTGATATAGGAGTGATCGACCGGTATCTTATTAGGCGGGGTGTCACATTTGCCTTTTGAGATAGTTGATATTGTGATAGGAAATGTCCAGTTTTATGTGGGAATTTAATTATTAAATTTCTTATCTTGGCTAGGCTGTGAGAAGGAAATTGAACTATTAGCCCCTATTAATTAGTAGTACAATAAGACACCGATTATATAGTCCAATAATACTATTTTAATATATTTACAATGGTATAATACCTCATTACTAGTGATTGCCAATTTGGAAATTATTTACCGCATTTTCAATTATATGAACACAATTGCCTCTCATATAATCTGCCAGTGACACCCCATATAATTCATAAATAGATTGATGAGATCCAAGAATAAATAATACGAGATTTAAAATAATTTATATCGTTCTAAGCATGATTGAAATATAATAAAACAGTCACATGATGACAATAATAAAATAAAACAGTATATGATAAATCTCGAAGACCAATCCCAAACATAATGAATAAAATTTCACACTGGAATAATAACCGTCCATAAATAAATATTAAACTTTTTCATACAATAACTAACTCCAACATAAATAAATCCAAATACAATAATATGACTCGATAGATGATGAAATGGAAATATGAATACTAAAAGCAATGCACCAAGTAAAAATGAGCATGCGAGCTCGACACATACATCCTATGAATGAAAACTAGAAATGGGAATGAAATGTTGAATATATTAGGGTTGAGTCTTTGTTGCGTAGTATCTGAAAAAATATTCCACAAAAAGGATTAAACCTAACAAGTCTACAGTGAGTAAGAATGTAACTAGAGTTGGTCCATAATAATAATAATCCACCTTCCTCCCATATTTTAGTTATATTTAAGGTAACCAAGCCCGAACAACCTAAATATAGCATGCAAGTCTAATTCCAAAACCATATGTACCCATGTTAAATAATTATGTCTCTTATTCATTGTATACATGTTTCCAAAGCTATTATCTAATCTATTTACCTCCAATATAAACCCAAGTGTAATGAAAATATAATTAAATAAATGTAATTACCATGTGAGTATGCCCCACTCACATGCCAAAATAGGTGATCTATTCTCAAGACCGTAGATAAAAGAATGAAGATTAAGATATATTGGGAAGTGTTTTCATAAAGATATAGTCTAGTTGTCAAGCTCACGTCTCCAAATTGGGAGCTGATGGGTTCAATCTACACCTTTTACTTTCAAACCTTGTCTAAGGGTTGAGAGACTTAAACTTCCCCTTTTAAAAATACACGGGCATTGGAATAAATACAAACTTTACACACCAATATAAGTAGAAATGAAGATTTCTTCATTTAAATGGTCTAAAAGTTGAAGATCAAAGATAAGCTAACTATCTGCATAGTTACCTATATATAAGAGCTTTAACCAAAAATTCCACTTTAATGTTTCTTAACCAAGATCCTCGGGGGCATGATGTGTTTCCCACCTTACTCTGCTTTTTGTTGAATTCTATATCTTCTTCATGTTATTTTTTCTCCATCAAATCTTTTCCTATTCTTCATTGTATTTATAATTTTCATTTTCTCTATTTTACGACACACTCCATTGAGTAGTTTTAATATTCTAGCACATGCAATACTTTTATGGGACATATACCAAATTCCCTCGGACATTTTTTAATACCCATTTAGTCTAAACTTTTTTATTTTGCCTCAAAAAGTCTTTTGCCACATATTTTGGAGAGGGAGTGTCGCTGGCGCGGACCTCTAAAAATAAAAGAATATTGAGTGCTTGAGGGACTAAATGGGTTAAACTAAAAATATGTGTCCTTTTTAAAAAATATATATTTATAGTAGGGACTATTTAATAATTGACCCTACTTTTATTAGTTAATGTTTATAATTGCTTAATTAAATATGTTTTTGTTGAGTTGCATCTTATATTTTTTTCTCGAGTGCTTTATTAGATGCAATTTAACTGATTAGATAAACTGCATGGTTTTTGTGCAGCAAGTTATGTATTTGTCTAGAAGAATTCTAGGGGATTTAGGGGCATGGGAGTTAGATGATGTACTAGTGATGATGTCGACCAAAATTTTCTAAGAATCCTTGTCACTTAAATATTCCTATAAGCATTAGGATGTACAATTTTCTTTTGTAGACAGAAATTGAAAGCATGAAACTCTTATTCTCTACAATGGTGAAAAATTATTTAGCCTTTTGTGACTATAGGTCAATATTACCCGAACCACATAAATTGTGTGTTTGCAATGTGTGTGTGATTGTTTTTCATTTTCATCTCATTATTTATATTTTGTGGCTTCTTCCATGTGTCTTTCATAACATTTTAGTGTACATGTGGGATTTATTTACTAACTAATGTAATTTAAAATTTTATAAATTCAGAATTAATTATTTTATTAAGTATTACTGTCCATCTTAATGGGGTTCGCATAAGAATTCAAATTTGACAAGAAATTTAGATAAGTCGTATCAACAATAAGGATAATGATGCTGGGTTAGTTTGTTAATTAAATTTTATTTTGATGAATTTCTGAATTCACTTGTAAATACAAAACACATTAAAGTTATAGGGAAAGAAGAAGAAATTCATATATTCTAAATAACTATTTTTCCTATCAAAGTGAAGAGGGTTATGCTGGAATAGCTAGTAAGGTTATTCAGAAGAGATTTCTACAACATATTAGATGATAGAAATGGATTAAGGTAAGTCTTTTTGTTTTATAAATTTGAACATATTTTGTGAAAGCATAAAGATAAAAGATCTTATAATTAAGAAACAATTACATGATAACGTGTATTCAAATTGATGAATTCATGATTAATTTTTGTTACTTTACTTAACAAATGGCAGCCGTGATCATACTAAATCTTCAAACTACTGAACTCTACAAAGACTTTTACTAACTATTGGGGGAAACCATTCTTCTCTGCTTTTTGACATAGTTGATATTATGATAAAATGGATCCAGTTTTATATAGGGATTTAATTATTAAATTTCTCATATTGGATAGGTACGTGAGAAGGAAATTTAAATATGAGTCCCCTCCTAATAATTAGTATACCAATACACTGATTATATAGTTCAATAATATGATTTAAACTTATTTACAATGTTATCATACCTTGTTAATAATGATTACCAAGTAGGAAACTAGTTGCCACATTTTCATTTATATGAACATAATTGTCACGCATATGGTCTACTTACAAAACCCCATAAATTTCATAAATAGATTAATCCGATCCAAGAATAAATAAGCCGAGAGTTAAAACAATTTATACAATTCTAAGCATGATTGAAATATAATGAAATGATAATATGATGATGATGATGATAAAATGAAACAGTACATAATAAATATCTAATACAAATCAACATAATGAATAAAATTTCACACTGGAATAATTACTTCCCAAAAAACAAATATTCAACTTTTAAATCAATAAGTAACTCCAACATAAATAAATCCATATATAAAAATCTATCTCGATAAATGATGAAGTGGAAATCTGAATACCGAAAGGAATGCACTAAATAAAGGTGAGAATGCAAGCTCGACACCCATATGCTATAATTGGAAGCTAGAACTGGAAATTAAATGCTGAATAGATCAGGGTTGAGGTGGTTGTTATTGCCTAGTACCTGAAAAACAGTTCCACAAATTGGATTAAATCTAATAAGTCTAAACTGAGTAAGAATATAACTGAATCTAGTCCATAATAATAATAATAATAATAATAATAATAATAATAATAATAATAATAATAATAATAATAATAATAATAATAATAATAATAACAACAATGCATTTTCCTCCCATATTTTAGTTGGGTTTAAGTTAACCAACCAAAACAACCAAAATATAGCATTCAAGTCTAATCCCAAAATCAAGTGTACCCATGTTACATAATTATATCTCTAATCAAGTATTCATTATACACATGTTTCCAAAGCTAGGATCTAATCTATATACCTCTAATATAAACACAAGTGTAATGGACATATAATCAAATAAATCCAATTACAATGTGAGTAGGCCCCACTCACATGCCAAAACATATGGTCAATTCTAAAGCCTATAGATAAAAGCATGAAGGCTTATCCCTACTGCTTCCATGGATCACTCGTGCCGTACTAGGTATACTTATAAGTTATCTCAACCATATAACCTCAAAGTATCAACCAATGGAAATCATTAAGCCTTTTTGCAAGTCATATGACCTCGATAACCAAGGCTATACCAAAAGATTCCCTCGTTTGTACCACTCTCGAAATGGGTACTTCAGCATGAGAATCACAATAATTAGGACAAAATGTAAATCCCATCTCAATCAATGGGATAATTGTATGGTTAACACCATATACGCCCCATTAAAGCCCTCTTAATACCTCCCCTATGAGCATACACACCTTCGATATGCTTAGACATAAAAAAAGTACACATTAGTCAATCCTACTCTAATTATTAACCAAAATAGTGTCTTGATCATGATTTAATTATCTCTAATTATTTAAACGTTAATTACAAAAATGAACAAAAGCCATTTGAACAAAATCCACAAGTCGTTCTAACGAAACTCCCAAAGTTATTCTAACTAAAAATCCATGTCATTGGAATATAAATCCTAAGTCGTTTAAACCAGAAAGCCTTGTTGTTCAAATGATAATGTCATATAGTTCATCTTCTCCATTGTACAGAATTGGTGACCAGTCCAAAACTTTTGTTTTAAGACTTTAAACATCATAATACCCATTCTCCTTTTTGTAATATATGTAACAACAATACTAACATATATTAACTACCTTTAGGTTATTAAATCTACAATTAATGACCTAATGTTAGACTGAGATAATTAAACCCTAAGTTCATAGGTTAAACATGGTTTATCAAATTTCGTTCACAGATTTGATTCAATTACTATAGAAATATGATGGCTTTTACATGTTATCATTTCTATTAATTAGATCTACTGTTACTACAATCAAATTACATGATATCATGGTTCAATGAAAGGCTTTAACATCAAACCTATCCTAGTTCATCAATATGTAATTGAGGTTTAAATATATGATGCATTTAATTACAAAAATTAGTTGATAATTTGATTAAATCGTATTTAATGAATTAGTCAGATTCCAATGAACTATTATTATCCTAACGTGAATTTATTTAAATTCTTAATCAATGTAAACTTTCCTTTAGGTCGATTGTATGATATGCATCCCAAATCCCCACTATCATCAACCTCCTTGGCTGCTAGGGTTAAAATCTAATTTGATATGAGTGATTTCATTTTCTAAATTAATTAATTAAAGGATCTAATTCCGAAATTAAGCCTAGGCCCAAAACTTGGATCACCCAATAAGCTTAAAATATGATCCAAATGGACCAAAACTTGGCCCAAAACATATACTAACCCAACAAACTTAAATTATGCTAGTTTAAGCCAAAAATGGACTTTTTAAAAGTTTAGAAAGTCAATCCTAAAAGAGAACATATTTTATACATTAATTATCTCATTATCTAAATTATAACCTGATATGAGTAAATTAAGTTAACACTCAATTAATAATTAGTTAAGTGTGGCTCAGTCATTATAATAAATTACTTCATGATGAACGGAGCTCGATACCGAGGGAATAATCTAAACAAGGAAACCCTCGACACCTAGTCCCTGACCATTCCATAGTCTATTATAATGCTAAGTCACTTTGAATATTTATTTTGTTAATTATCGGGTATAATGTCAATTTCTAAAGGATGTGAATTCATGCAATCCATATACGAATTATATATATATATATATATATATATATACAGAGAGAGAGAGAGAGAGAGAAATGCTTCTATACATCATCCAAACATCACACCTAGTTCTAGGCACTAAAAACCCTTTTTTCAATTTTTATATTTTGCCCATGGAGTTAACCTTTCAATAAACATATGTTCAAAAAATTAGGTCAAAATATAATTTCTAGCTATTTTTTAAAAATTCAACAAAAACAACTAAAAATACCTTATTTATAAGGGTCTGTGGTAACAGAATTTGATGACTTTTTAAAAAATATATAAATAAAAGCAAGTAAAATATGGGTTATTACATTCCTTTCCCTTAAACATGGAATTTCGCCCTCAAAATTTGACGTTTGTATACCTGACTCGTAGATCTTAGGATACCTCTCCCTCAAGTCATCCTCTTTGTATCCTATGTAGACTCGGTATCATTATGGGGTCCACATTCGACTCTAACAAATGGAATGACCTTCGATCAAATTACTTTCACTCTTTAGTCCAAAATTCACCTAGATCTCTTCACATAGCTCACATTTGGATCCAACTCAACCCGTCGAGGTTGATGTGTTCATAGGCTAACTCGTCTCTCAAGAATTTTCTCATCATAGACACATGGAAGACATCGTGTACTGGTTAAACATGGTTGGGTGAGTCCAAATGATATTCCACGAACCACACTCTATCCTAGATCACTAAGGTTCAAATGTAACGGGGCGTTAACTACCCCTTTGACCCAAATCTCACAATTCCTTTCATTGGCGGAGCACTACAAGAAGAAACAACAATCACAACACCTTTTCACAACATCTACTCTTTCGTGTCGCCAAAAGTACATATAATATTTTTTTGTCATGAAAAGGGTGTATTTTTGTGAGATGTACACCAAATTTCTCCCATCAAGTTACATTTATATTTGGCGACATCTAAGAGATGTCGCGAAATGGTTCCATAATTTTTGCAACATACCATTGATGCTGTGAAATGATTATTTACTTTCGGCAACAAGTTGTTAACGTCGCGGAATTATCGCAAAATATTATAATATTTTATTTTGGTTTCGCAGAGAAAGTAATAATAATAATAATAATAATAATAATAATAGTAATAGTAATAATAATAATAATAATAATAATAATAATAATAATAATAATAATAATAATAATAATAATAATTTATTTCTCCTTCTATTTAGTTTTCGTTACATAGAACCCTGTGGCCATCAGCCATTATATTTATTTTGATATTTCCCAATTGGAGATGTAAAGTCTAAAATCTCTCCCTCTCCCGCTATCTCTACTTTTCTTTCTCCCGCTCCCAATAGAAGCCCCAATTGTATTTTCTTCTAGATTTGATGAGTCTGGTTTCGGCGGTGGAACCTCCAATAGTTTTATGTTTATGGTTTAGACAGTGGAACCTCCTACATGCAACTTATGTCTGGTGGTAGTTTCAGCGGTGGAAATCTCCAACAGTTTAGGCTTTTAGAGTCTCGGTGATTCTGCAAGGTTCTCTCTCTCTCTCTCTCTCTCTCTCACACACACACACACACACACACATACACATACACACACGAAAAAAAACATGCACACACACACACAAATAATCACTATTATTTGGGTTTTAATTATGGGAAATCTCTAATGCACTACCAAGTATTTGTATGCCTGGCTTCAATTTTTAGCTACCTGATTCTGTTTTATGGGAAATTTTGTGTTAGAAGTTCTTAAAAAAATATTATTTATATTATAAACTTTATAGCTAGCTTCTCATATGTATTCCCCTTAAACTATACAAAATATCCATTTATCAGATTGCTTGTCTTTCGTACTCCAATATCTGACTAAAAGTTTAATAATATTGTTATGTTACAAGCATTATTTCAAGTTGTAGATTTCCATTTTTGGTGCATACACATATGTTTTAGTACTGTTGATGATTATTTATGGTTGAAACTTGTATGATTTTAAGAACTTACATACCTATCCTTGGCTGATGTATATTTTTAATTGTGTTTTCACGGAATGAAGATGGAACAAAGGTTGAGTAGAGAGTATGGAACCCTTTTTGTTCTAAATTGACAGCTCCCATTCTTGGTAGATTTGACAACATCTGGATTGTAAGTGTAAATAATACTCTTTATGATGTTGTTTAAGTATATTAAAGTCTCTATGTAAAACTAGATTCTTACGTTCTTGTTTATTTGATGTAAAAACCTGGTGATAAGGTCCTCTTCCTCAGAGCTACTTCAAGAACCACTTTATCTCATGTGTCTGATCTTGTTGGTACGGTAAGTAGTCATTCTGTAAAAATGTATAAGTTTTAATGACCTTGTTATGATACTCAAGGTCACTGATTAAATGCTCTTTATATTTTTAAGTATGATGGAGTCATTTATGCAGTGGATTTCTTCCATGGATGTGGTAGGGATTTGGTGAACATGGCAAATAAGAGAACTGATGTTATCCCTATCATTTTTTGCAGTTTTTTTCTCAAAATTTGAGTAAATTTGACTGGCTTTGGAATCTTCCACACTCTTATAAAATAAAAATATGTTCTTCTGCAAATTGTATTCTTTTTAGTGATGATTAATGAGTATTTCCTATTTACCACCTGATGCTAATTTGTCTCAGTAGATGATAAAAGATTGAACTATAATTTGATGGTGTCCTGGTTTAGATTATGATTAAGAACCATTGTATCTCATGTGTCTGATCTTGTTAGTCCTGTAAGTAGTCATTATGTAAAAATGTAAATCCTTATATGACCTTAGTATGCTACACAACTGTGTAGATCTGAGCCAATCTTGTAAAATATATGATTGAGACTTAGCCATATCACTACACTGTTTTTCAAATAAAAAAAACTTCAAATATGTTTTTCAAAATGTAGGTGAATATGAATAGTTAATTTTGAAATCAATGTTGAGATGACAACTCTACCATAAATACTTTTATTTTAACTCAAAGAGGAGGCATATCGTCAATACAAGATTTGATCGTAACTAATGCTGGGGATGTTAAGTTTCTGAATATTCTCCTTTTGGTTTAGATTAGATATTTTCTAGAAAATAAAAAGCATATTAACATCCTAAATGTTAAACTTGAGCTAGTCTTTCTATCGCTCAAGTATCATATGACAAATGCTTTCTGCTTTAGCATCTAACACAACAAAAAGACTGAGCAGCTCCATTTTCTAGTTTTGCAGTTATTTTTTACTTTCAAAAGTATTTAGATCAAAATCTGATTTCAATATATTGGATTTGTAACGATTTAACTTCTTGAGGTTTGTAATTTAATTTTTATTTAACTTCTTAGCGATTGCAAGGATTTAAGATATAAGCCCAAACAACTTAGTCTTATTAGCTTAGCATTTGTATCCATTAAAGTGAATTTTGTGTCAAATTTATCTTGTATGTTGAGTCATTGATTGATATTCTTATATCTTCATATTCCTATTATTCCTTGATCCTACATAATAACTCGATCCCACTTATTTATTATATTTGGATTTTCAACATTAGCACCAAATCATTAATGACTTATATATATATATATTACAGCTTATGATGCCACACTTGGAGGAGATTAAGCAAGAGAAGTTATTCCCTAAGAATCAACTTTATACTTGTGGATCAGATAAGGCAACACATTTCTCTTCAAAGCAATTGTGAGATTCATAGATCAGGCTCGGTGGTTGTGCATGATAATGAAATGCAATTCTCGACTAGTGGACAACTGGTGTACATATTTGGACTCCAAGGTGCAGACCTTGAGGTATAAGATTACCCTTTGTTGGATAAGCTGGCCAAGAATGTTAGCACCAAGAATCTTAAGAGTGTGTGGGTTTCAATTTTACTCACTTTCTTGAACGGGTACAAAAGGCAAGGGATGATCTTGAACATATTTTGGATTACGATGAAGACAAGGCACACTTGACAAGGAAATCGTTTTGAAATCATCCACCCGATGCTTTGTTGGGACATATGACTTCAAATAACATCATAACTATTACACTTCGTCTTGGGCGACTAAGTAATAACAAGAGTGAAAGTTTAGTGACAAGTAACTATTCAAACGAGCACGATGTGAAGGATTTGGAGATGCAGTCCCTTGAATAATCAACCAAACCTTCCATTTTTGGATATATAGGAACCCATAGTTCTTTCCACCCGTGAACACTTTTTTACATGACCAAAGTTAAGGGCTCAAATACATTAGACTTGTTCCATATGCGTTCTACTTCACTACAACATAATATGGTCAAAAGCAAAAGTAGTAAGAGCAATATATATATATATATATATATATATATATATATATATATATATATATATATAGTCGTTTCATTCTTTGACTTGAATTTTTAATTTCTAGGCAGTAGGAATCCTCTAACTTCTTTTTTAAAATAAATTGTAGGTTATACATGATATCATTTTTATCTATGATAACCACTAGATAATGATAAGCTCCTCGAGAAGGACATGCCACCTTTTTTATATATCACCATTAGGAGGCCAAATCAAATTTCAAACTCCTGATGCTACTTCTACTTGTATTAATAGTGGATCGGGTTTAAAAACATGTTATCAACACACCCTTTTCCCATCTTTTCCAATTACAGTATATATTGTTATAAGAATATGACATGGAAATAATGGTTGGATAATCACTATAACTGGTGTTGCGGCATCTACCCTTAGGGTGTGTCATTTGGCAAATTATTTAAGGAGTGTGGTTGAGAAGAACAAGGAGGCAACCTCGGGTAAGAAAAAGTAAATGTGAGTGAGTACGATGATGAGTATATACCTTTCGACCAAAAGGAAGAGTTTAGTTTATATGCCGGAAATGATGCTCGTAATGAGTGTATTAATTCTCAAATAGAGAAGGAATCTTATGTTAGAAAGTGCACTTAAATTTGATTTTATCTCTAATACTGAAGTTAAACTCTAAAAACATGTAATCTTGGCAATTATTATGAAGGTCATCACTAATGATTTATTATATAATATTTTTCAAGTTTCATTCATCGCCCCTGTTAGAAGATCAGATCATTCTTCCACACCCATGGTTGGGGCAGATGCATCCCATGTGATGTTTGATATTTCGTTACATTCTCCACACCTTCATTGAGGTAGTTATAACGCCTCTGGAGTTTGATAACTCTTTGCATTCTTCCACATCAACAATTGAGGCAACAATAACCCCCATGACATTTAGTACTTCGTTTCAAGTGCCCAAGCCCGTAAACTTAGTTTTTAGCAACGTAGGTAATTAATATTTTCAACATGTTCACTTAATTTGATGCTGTCAATATTTATAATAAGCTAACTCAATTTAAATTTTATTCTCAGCTCTTACCAAGAAACGTGTAAGGGGACCCATAATAGGAAAAATGATGGAGAAAGTTATGTGCCCATTTGGTATGCTTAAAGTTGAGGTCCCACCTAGTGATGAAGAACCAATGGTATTACATGCTCCTACATTGAACAGTAACTTGGCATAGATATCAAAATGTCACCCCACTTCAAAACGTCTCTTGGTGGGATGAAATTGATTCCTCAATAAAGGAGTCAATGCTTATAGCTAAGTCCCAAGAACACTGATACCCCCTCGTCCATTTGTTATCTTAGGTTTATGTACCTTGAGACCCTACTCCAACTAAGATATGGGCTACCATTGGATCTATTAACATGAAAAAATAATTCATCTTCTTCGATGAAGACCTCCTCATGCAGGGCCGCATCCATCGATTTGTGATGCACATCACTATTGAATCTAGCCGACCGATTATGCCCCTAGTGCGGATAGACAACGGGTACACCATCAATGTATGCCCCCTTCGTATCGCCACCTCCTAGGTTACACTACCTCCAAGCTAACACCATATTTCACTATCATTAGAGCCTATGGAAATACTCGTTGGGAAGTCCTGGGAACCAGTACCCTCACACTCATATTAGGTCCCATCAAATAGGATATAGAGTTTCAAGTCCTCGTTACATTTACCCTCCTACTAGGGATAACCTGGATACATCCTATGTGGGCATTACCCTGATCATTACATATGAAAGTCAGGTTCCCATTCAACACATAGGTCATTATAATCAAAGGGGAATATGGTTGATCCATAATTTCCAAAACTAGTATTATCCCGCTCTTAAATACCCACCACAATAGCATCTACGTATACTTCACTAGATTTTGAGTCATCTCACTCGCATGTATGATAGAGGAGGAGCCAGTTATGCATAATTTAGCCCCCCTAATCATTTAAAAGATACGATGCATGCCTAGATTTTGTAATACCCCGTACTTTTGGCTATATTTATTTTTGGGATTAATTAATTAAATGCGTATTAATTGGAAATTAATCCGGGTTATAAATACTAATATGATGCGAATTGGTATTTGATTATGTGCATATATGATTATATATGTACTTGGTATTATAAAATTTGTCGTGGGATTTATATACGGCAATTTAGAAATTTTGTTGAGACGCGTGGGACCGCCGCGTCACGGTATATTATTTTGTTAATAAAAGTGAATTCAAAATCTATAATCCGTATGGTCGTTTTGAGTGCCCCAACGCGTCCGGAAGGGTCGAGATAGTCAGAAAACACTAGACGGGGGTATAGTTTGAGTCCCGGGGTATTTTTAGGCCATACCGGTAACTTAAAGGGTATTTTAGTAATTTGGTGTTTTTGGGTAATTAAAAGTGACGAAAATTGAGAGTTGTAATCTGATAAGGATTGATCCCAACCAACCCTTATTAACCCAACAAGCTACGGAGGTTTATTACATTAGGTTTTCATAAGTTTCCCTAAGCAAACCCTAGCCACCATAGCCTTTTGGAGAAGAAAGCTTGGAGAAGGAGAGAGAGAGAGAGGAAACTCTGCAGAAACTTCATCAAACCAACACCAAATCCGGAATCAAACCAAGGCAAGTGACTTTATTTCCATTTAATTACTGAGAATGTCTTTTCCATGTTAGAAAATTCAGATTTATGGTTGTTCTTGATGAAATATGAAAACCCATGTAGTCTAGATAATAAAACTTGAGGAATTTGAGAAGGATTGCATGTAGAAGGATAGGTAAATGATTAATCTGATGTTAATACATGTTTTGGGTGAAAGAAAAACGGATTTTAATTGATGAATTGAAGGTTCCAAATTTTAGGGTTCATGTTCATAAATGAATTGGGGAAAAGTTTAAGTAATTGTAAATTGATTGATGATTTGGGTGAGTAAATCCATACAAATGTGATAGGATGTGGTATACTATGTTTAGAATTGTTTAGAGAATTTAAAAACAATTGTTGGGATGAATTTTAGAGGTGATTTGAGGAGTAAAAATGGTGAAAAATGATTTTTGGGAAATTCTGGGCCGAAACTCGTCTCTCGTTAGAAGCAACCCCCAGGTCGTTCGAACGAACTCGTTCGAACGAGCTTCTAACGAGTTGACCAGTCGTTATTAACGAGTAGGGATTTTCGTTCGATATCTCGTTCGAACGAGATATCGTTAGAAGGGTCAGTTCGTTCGAACGAACTGGGATCTCGTTCGAACAGCCTCGTTCGAACGAGACTTCTAACGACCTGACAGACCAAACTCGTTCGAAGCCTCGTTCAAACGAGACTTCTAACGAGTTGACAGTTTGACCCTCTTTGGAATGTTTTGACTTTTGGAGTTCCGGGAACTGGTTCAAGGGTAGAGTTAGCATCCCTTTGAGGATATAGTGATTGATTTGGGACTTTTGGGTTATTGAGATGAGTAAATCATACACTAGAGTTATATTCAATGAACCGTTTGGGTTGAGACGTGAGTGTCTTCTATGATGTGAGGATAAATTATGGCACGTATAATTATGAACCGGAATAAAATAAGTTGTGATAATTATAATTAGTACGAGAGTGCAAAATGTACTACGAATATAATACGGTATTACTAAGATGTGTGTTTACTTAGTATTGATATATGGATTGTATGTATGACATACCTACCATACTTGCTATCACGGGAGGTTTCGTTCGCTTAGGACCCTCTAATCCTTGTGTGCCTACGGGGGGGATATAGACTGGTACCTTGATGAACATAGGTCATAGAAAGACTTATTGTGATATTAATAAGTCCGCTGACCATGGGAGCGTAGGTATGTGCGTGACCCATGTGATGGTGACTGTGTTCGCCTCCACTATTTGTGAATTGTGTTATCTAAACTATTCCTGAGAGATTCGGAATAGGTGATCCTTCTGTACGTGATGTACCGGGATGGATAGCAGAGTATGTGTGCACTATAGCTTAGATTGCGGGGTGCTCGTATCGTATATTTATGATGTGAATAATATACTTTAAATTAATGGAAATCCTCATGTTAATGTTGTAAAAATACTACGCTATTGTTTCGAGATATATAATGAGTTAGCTGATAGTTATATAAATGGCATAGTTAGTAACTGAGTTTACGTTAAACCTCTATTAAATTACGAGCGTTGTTATGTTAATTAACCGAGTAAAATGGGTAGAACCTTTGGTAGTCTAGCTAGTTACGTTGTCACTTAGCTAGTGGAAAGGGTAGTTATAGATGGGTACTTACGTTAGGAGTGCACAGTTAGTCGAGAGGTGAGAATTTAATGTGAGTGCACGTCCTAACATGTACTTTGCATTTAATGTTTTAAATGTTTTTAAAGCACTTGCAGGTTTTTAAAATGATTTCCACTTTCGGGCTCTGACCCATTTTCTTTCAAATATATTTTCTTGTAAAACCATCTTAGGTGCCCAGCCACAAGGACACCAAGCATAGGTACTCATGCAGGTGACGAGCTGTAGCTGTTTGTGGAAGCTACAGGGATTTGCTCATAGACGCTTCTATTCTTTGGATTCCAGAGTCACTATCTATCCATTGTAGGGCATGTTGCCCATTCCTATTTAGAGACATCTTTTACATTTCAGTTTTCAGACTTTAGCATGTATTTGTTTCAGTTATTCATTTCAGTTATGGGATTGTAGTGAGGGGTTTCCTCCAGACTTTATTTACTCTATTGTGATGGTTATTCATTTCATTTCAGCATGGTGAATGGTGTTATCTATTTCTTCATTTTATTTCTTGCATGTTAATCAGACTTAAATTAAAATTTGGCAACTTGCTTTTTAAATACTAGGTGGTTAGATACAATAAAATGTTTTCGACAGTGATGCTATTAACTGAGCCAACTTGGCATTTTGAATTAATTTTATAAAGGAGTAGCTACCCGGTGTTTAATTAGTCGGGGTGTCACAGGTGGTATCAGAGCATCAGGTTCTAGTGTCCTTTAGGATCTGTACGGCTATTATGTTTCCGCTACGTTTCTTTGATATAGAGCCCTATATTTTAGGACTGTTGTACTCTTTTGTGTATGCTTCGTTCTTCAGCTATATTAAGTTTATAAACTGCGAACTTATAAACTTCATTCTTATTTCAGATGCCTCCACGACGTGCACAACGAGTTCCCAGGAATGCAGTGCCCGAACCCCAGCCCGCTCCAGTTCAGGGCATGTTGAACGCCGCTGAGGTTGCAGCTATAGTGGCTCAAGCGGTAAATGCCGCGATTGCCGTTATTCAGCAGGCACCACCACCGGCGCCGGTTGCCGCGCCAATACAGGTTAATGGATTCCCGTCTGCTTGGGAACGTGTACGAGACGCTTTTCAGAAAGCGCATCCGCCAGAGTTTGCAGGTAGCTCAGACGTGGTAGTCTCGAGCCAATGGAGGAAGGACATACAGAGGCATTTGAGGATGCACGAGTGCACAGATGTTCAGAAACAGGTACTAGCTACTTTCAAGCTAGTGGGATCTGCATTACAGTGGTGGGAGTCCATTACCACCGCGGAGGAAAGGGATACCCTCACGATTCAGGAGTTCTGGGTGCGGTTCGACCACAAATACTTTCCGTCCGCAGTTCATACAGAGATGAGGAGGAAGCTAATAAGTTTGAAGCAAGAGGGCAAGACCGTGGCCGAGTATGAGGCCGAGTTCACTAACCTGTTGAATATCGTTCCAGACGAGATTCCAACAGAGAAGAAGAAGATAGAGAAGTTCACTGATGGGTTGAATTGGAGAATCCGACAGCATCTGCTTGGGAACCTATCGTTGGCCACGTATTCTGATGTGGTTAACGCTGCATTACTACACTGCCAGGACCACCGTTTTCATATGGCCGAGGGCAAGCGGTCGGGGGAGTCTAGCCATCAGGGCAGGACTGGAGGACATAGTGCCAGCGGGGCACAATCGGGTCAGGGGCAGAGGCAGAGTGAGCAGGGTACCCAGCAGGGGGACAATAAGAGGTTCCAGTCAGGGAACTACAGGCAGGGACAGGGAGGTTTCCGCCAGGGCCATCAGGGTTTAAATGGCCATCAGGGCCAACAGGGACAGAATGGGCAGCAGTTTCATCAGGGCCAACAGGGCCAAGGGAGGAATGGTAACGGCCACCAGGACCGGGGACAGCAAGGGCAGAGGGGAGGGAACTTCCCAGGGAAGTGCTTTACTTGTGGCAAGACTGGCCATAAGAAGCAGGATTGTCCTGATAGGGGCAGGGCCCCACAGCAGCAGCAGCAGGGTGCTCGCCAGGAGCCACAGAGGCCTATGTTTCCCGCCGCTCTTCCTGCACCGCCACAAATGGCAGCTTTGCCACCCATTCCAGCAGTCCCAGCTCAGCAGGGGAAGCTACAGTACGGACGTGTCTACAACGTTCACCAGGCTGCAGTTCCACAGGCACCGCCCGCGGTCGAGGGTACGTTTCCTATCCATGGCACTATGGGTCGGGTGTTATTTGATACGGGTGCTACACACTGTTTTATAGCTACACACTTCGCGAAGGCTTTAGGATTGTTAGCTACGGCAGAGAGCACAGTGACGTGTGTCGACTCACCATTAGGGAGTGGGTCACTTATTTTCTTTATATGCCAGGGAGTGGGGGTAGAGATTGGTGGTTTGGTATTGCCTGCAGACATGTTAGTGTTAGATATGCATGTTCACGATGTGATCATCGGTATGGATTGGCTCGTAGCATATAGGGCCATGATTGATTGTTTCAGCGGGAGCATTGTTTTTGCCATTCCGGGGCAAGAGATGTTTATAGTGGCGATGCCTCGCCCAGAGGGAGGATCGACCGCTCATCTGTATTATATAGAGGAGGATACCTCTAAGGAGGTTGTTATTCCTTTAGATTCGATCCCGTATGTCAGGGAGTATTCAGATGTGTTTCAGGAGATACCAGGCTTACCACCCAGTCGGGAGATAGATTTCATTATTGATTTGCTACCGGGTACGAGACCTATAGCACGTGCACCGTACCGTATGGCTCCAGCTGAGATGCGAGAGTTACGGGATCAGATAGAGCAGCTGTTAGGGCAGGGCTTTATTCGCAGGAGTACCTCACCTTGGGGCGCTCCAGTTTTGTTTGTGAAGAAGAGGGACGGTTCACTGAGGTTGTGTGTGGACTACCGAGAGTTTAATAAGGTCACGATACGGAATAAGTATCCGTTGCCTCGAATCGATGACTTGTTCGACCAGTTGAGAGGAGCTTCTTTCTTCTCGAAGATTGACTTGAGGTCGGGATACCATCAGTTGCGTATCAGGGAGGAGGATGTCTCGAAGACTGCGTTCTTGTCGAGATATGGTTCTTATGAGTTTCGGGTTATGCCTTTCGGCTTGACCAACGCTCCAGCAGTGTTTATGGACCTGATGAACAGGGTGTTCAGAGATTTCCTTGATCAGTTTGTCATTGTCTTCATTGATGACATTCTGGTTTACTCTCAGACAGAGGAGGAGCACGCCGAGCATTTGAGGCAGGTTTTGCAGACACTTCGTCAGAACGAGTTATATGCAAAATATGAGAAGTGCGGGTTTTGGTTGAAGGAAGTCCAGTTCTTGGGTCACATTATTTCCGACCAGGGAATATCAGTTGATCCGGGAAAGGTGTCAGCGGTGAGGGAGTGGGGACAGCCCATGACACCAACAGAGATTCGTAGTTTCTTGGGTCTAGCAGGATACTACAGGTGGTTCATTTGGGGTTTCTCAGAGATAGCAGGTCCTTTGACACATCTTACTCGTAAGGGTGTGCCATATATCTGGAGTGATGCCTGTCAGTTGGCATTCGATGAGTTGAAGGACAAATTGACCTCAGCACCTGTGTTAGCATTGCCGAGACCGGGAGTTGAGTATTTGGTTTACACCGATGCGTCCTTGCAAGGACTGGGAGGTGTATTGCAGCAGGAGAGACAGGCCATAGCTTATGCTTCCCGTAAGCTTAAGCCTCATGAGAAGAATTACCCCACGCATGATTTAGAGTTGGCTGCGGTAGTATTTGCCTTGCGGATTTGGAGGCACTATTTTTTGGGGGAGAAGTTTCAGCTGTTCACGGACCACAAGTCACTACAGTATCTGTTCACGCAGAACGAATTAAATATGCGGCAGCGTAGGTGGCTTGAATTTGTGAAGGACTACCAGTTCGACATCCAGTACCACCCGGGTAAGGCTAACGTGGTAGCAGACGCGTTGAGCCGTAGGCCAGTAGATGAGGTGGCAGAGGTGTGGAAAGCTAAGTGGAAGGAATTGGGACACCAGGATGCAATGGCCTGATCTTTCATGTCTGTGATGACCGTTACCCCGCAGATTGTCACAAAGGTAGTACGGGCACAGGCTAATGACACGTTCTGTCAGGAGCAGATAGTTCGGTTGCTAGCAGAGGGAGCCGAGTCCTATACCGTTAGCTCAGACGGGGGATTGCGCTTCAATGGGAGATTGGTAGTTTCGGAAGGGGAATAATTACGGCACGATGTGATGGCAGAGTCGCACGGCTCACGGTTCGCGGTATATCCCGGAGGGGACAAAATGTACCAAGACATGAGACGGCAGTATTGGTGGAGCGGTATGAAGAGAGATATCGCTGAGTTCGTCTCGAAATGCGCCACTTGTCAGCTCGTAAAAGTGGATCATCAGAGATCGGCAGGATTGCTACAGCCATTGGAGGTTCCGGTGTGGATGTGGGAGAGCATATCCATGGACTTTATCACGGGGTTGCCTACGTCGCAGAGGGGCCACGACTCCGTTTGGGTAATTGTGGACAGGTTGTCCAAGGTCGCTCACTTTTTACCCGTTAGGACTGATTACACTGCGGGTCAGTATGCCCAACTCTTCATTTCAGAGATTGTGAGACTTCACGGTGTGCCCCTGAATATCGTGTCCGACAGAGACAAGATATTTGTTTCGAGGTTTTGGGAAAGTTTCCAGGAGGCCATGGGCACGGAATTGCGGTTGAGTACGGCTTATCATCCACAGACCGATGGACAGACAGAGCGCACCAACCAGATGTTGGAGGACATGCTACGCATGTGCATTATTGACTTCGGGGGTGGATGGGAGCAGTACCTTCCACTGGTGGAGTTTGCTTACAACAACTCCTATCAGTTCACGATTGGCATGGCTCCGTTCGAGGCATTATACGGTAGGCCTTGTCGTTCCCCAGCATGTTGGTTGGAGGTGGGGGAAAACAAACTACTTGGGCCGGAAGTGATTCAGGATACTTCAGCAAGGATTGAATTGATTCGGAGTCGCATACGGGTAGCTCAAGACAGGCAGAAGAGTTATGCTGATGCGAAGAGATTTTTCAGGGAGTTCCAAGTGGGGGACCAGGTCTTGCTCAGGGTATCTCCGATGAAGGGGATTATGCGATTCGGGAAGAAGGGGAAGTTGGCACCGAGGTATGTGGGACCGTTTCCTATTATTGAGCGGATCGGACCCGTTGCGTATAGACTTGGACTACCGGAGCAATTGCATCGGATTCACGATGTGTTCTATATTTCCTCGTTGAGGAAATACCTTAGAGATAATTTGGCTCATTCTCACATTGCTGTGGAGGACATCGATCTCCAGCCGGATAGCTCTTATGAGGAGGGGCCGATGGCTATTTTGGACCGAAGCGAGAGGAAACTGCGGTAAAAGATAGTCCCGTTAGTGCGTGTTCAGTGGTGACATCACAATGTCGAGGAGTCCACATGGGAGCGCGAGGATGAGATGCGCGAGCGTTATCCAGAGCTGTTTTTAGCAGGTACTTTCTAGTTTCGAATTTCGGGACGAAATTCAGTTATTAGGGGGGAAGTATGTAATACCCCGTACTTTTGGCTATATTTATTTTTGGGATTAATTAATTAAATGCGTATTAATTGGAAATTAATCCGGGTTATAAATACTAATATGATGCGAATTGGTATTTGATTATGTGCATATATGATTATATATGTACTTGGTATTATAAAATTTGTTGTGGGATTTATATACGGCAATTTGGAAATTTTGTTGAGACGCGTGGGACCGCCGCGTCACGGTATATTATTTTGTTAATAAAAGTGAATTTAAAATCTATAATCCGTATGGTCGTTTTGAGTGCGCCAACGCGTCCGGAAGGGTCGAGATAGTCAGAAAACACTAGCCGGGGGTATAGTTTGAGTCCCGGGGTATTTTTAGGCCATACCGGTAACTTAAAGGGTATTTTAGTAATTTGGTATTTTTGGGTAATTAAAAGTGACGAAAATTGAGAGTTTTAATCTGATAAGGATTGACCCCAACCAACCCTTATTAACCCAACAAGCTACGGAGGTTTATTAAATTAGGTTTTCATAAGTTTCCCCAAGCAAACCCTAGCCACCATAGCCTTTTGGAGAAGAAAGCTTGGAGAAGGAGAGAGAGAGAGAGGAAACTCTGCAGAAACTTCATCAAACCAACACCAAATCCGGAATCAAACCAAGGCAAGTGACTTTATTTCCATTTAATTACTGACAATGTCTTTTCCATGTTAGAAAATTCAGATTTATGGTTGTTCTTGATGAAATATGAAAACCCATGTAGTCTAGATAATAAAACTTGAGGAATTTGAGAAGGATTGCATGTAGAAGGATAGGTAAATGATTAATCTGATGTTAATACATGTTTTGGGTGAAAGAAAAACGGATTTTAATTGATGAATTGAAGGTTCCAAATTTTAGGGTTCATGTTCATAAATGAATTGGGGAAAAGTTTAAGTAATTGTAAATTGATTGATGATTTGGGTGAGTAAATCCATACAAATGTGATAGGATGTGGTATACTATGTTTAGAATTGTTTAGAGAATTTAAAAACAATTGTTGGGATGAATTTTAGAGGTGATTTGAGGAGTAAAAATGGTGAAAAACGATTTTTGGGAAATTCTGGGCCGAAACTCGCCTCTCGTTAGAAGCAACCCCCAGGTCGTTCGAACGAACTCGTTTGAACGAGCTTCTAACGAGTTGACCAGTCGTTATTAACGAGTAGGGATTTTCGTTCGATATCTCGTTCGAACGAGATATCGTTAGAAGGGTCAGTTCGTTCGAACGAACTGGAATCTCGTTCGAACAGCCTCGTTCGAACGAGACTTCTAACGACCTGACAGACAAAACTCGTTCGAAGCCTCGTTCGAACGAGACTTCTAACGAGTTGACAGTTTGACTCTCTTTGGAATGTTTTGACTTTTGGAGTTCCGGGAACTGGTTCAAGGGTAGAGTTAGCATCCCTTTGAGGATATAGTGATTGATTTGGGACTTTTGGGTTATTTAGATGAGTAAATCATACACTAGAGTTATATTCAATGAACCGTTTGGGTTGAGACGTGAGTGTCTTCTACGATGTGAGGATAAATTATGGCACGTATAATTATGAACCGGAATAAAATAAGTTGTGATAATTATAATTAGTACGAGAGTGCAAAATGTACTACGAATATAATACGGTATTACTAAGATGTGTGTTTACTTAGTATTGATATATGGATTGTATGTATGACATACCTACCATACTTGCTATCACGGGAGGTTTCGTTCGCTTAGGACCCTCTAATCCTTGTGTGCCTACGGGGGGGATATAGACTGGTACCTTGATGAACATAGGTTATAGAAAGACTTATTGTGATATTAATAAGTCCGCTGACCATGGGAGCGTAGGTATGTGCGTGACCCATGTGATGGTGACTGTGTTCGCCTCCACTATTTGTGAATTGTGTTATCTAAACTATTCCTGAGAGATTCGGAATAGGTGATCCTTCTGTACGTGATGTACCGGGATGGATAGCAGAGTATGTGTGCACCATAGCTTAGATTGCGGGGTGCTCGTATCGTATATTTATGATGTGAATAATATACTTTAAATTAATGGAAATCCTCATGTTAATGTTGTAAAAATACTACGGTATTGTTTCGAGATATATAATGAGTTAGCTGATAGTTATATAAATGGCATAGTTAGTAACTGAGTTTACGTTAAACCTCTATTAAATTACGAGCGTTGTTATGTTAATTAACCGAGTAAAATGGGTAGAACCTTTGGTAGTCTAGCTAGTTACGTTGTCACTTAGCTAGTGGAAAGGGTAGTTATAGATGGGTACTTACGTTAGGAGTGCACAGTTAGTCGAGAGGTGAGAATTTAATGTGAGTGCACGTCCTAACATGTACTTTGCATTTAATATTTTAAATGTTTTTAAAGCACTTGCAGGTTTTTAAAATGATTTCCACTTTCGGGCTCTGACCCATTTGCTTTCAAATATATTTTCTTGTAAAACCATCTTAGGTGCCCAGCCACAAGGACACCAAGCATAGGTACTCATGCAGGTGACGAGCTGTAGCTGTTTGTGGAAGCTACAGGGATTTGCTCATAGACGCTTCTATTCTTTGGATTCCAGAGTCACTATCTATCCATTGTAGGGCATGTTGCCCATTCCTATTTAGAGACATCTTTTACATTTCAGTTTTCAGACTTTAGCATGTATTTGTTTCAGTTATTCATTTCAGTTATGGGATTGTAGTGAGGGGTTTCCTCCAGACTTTATTTACTCTATTGTGATGGTTATTCATTTCATTTCAGCATGGTGAATGGTGTTATCTATTTCTTCATTTTATTTCTTGCATGTTAATCAGACTTAAATTAAAATTTGGCAACTTGCTTTTTAAATACTAGGTGGTTAGATACAATAAAATGTTTTCGACAGTGATGCTATTAACTGAGCCAACTTGGCATTTTGAATTAATTTTATAAAGGAGTAGCTACCCGGTGTTTAATTAGTCGGGGTGTCACAGATTTAAAATAGAAAAGAATCACTAATGGACCTTAAAGTTGTCACAATTACGATACATACGGAAAAAGTAGGTCTTGGATACATCCCCAGTGGATATATCTATCCCCCCCCCCCCCCCCCCCTATCCCAAAGACCTTACTATGGGTGGAATGGTCACTTTTTTGTTTAAGGGGGAGACTTTTTTATCATGGCCTCCAAGAACCTTGGTGGGAAGAAGAAGAGAAATCCATACAAAATGGAATGGATGTCATTTATGAGAAAGGTCTATACGTAGATTATGGGAAAATCCATGAAGTCAGCTACAACTAACTCAACCTCTCATGAGTCACAAGGGAGAAAAAAAGTCTCAAAGTCAGAACTTGGATCGAAAATACTTACCTTGTTCTTTGATGAATCCACTTTGGTTGCCATTTAGGGATCCTCAAACTTAATCCTCATAGAACGCACAAAAAATATAGGGCGATTAGTCATCACCCCTGAACACAATCTCTAGCTCTGCATACTGAATTCAACAAAGCCACTATCAAAGACACCTCCTTCAGTCGAATATCATGATACAACTTCTCAGCCACTTTAGGACTATCGGTGGGACGAGGGCAACCACCATCAACAACTTCAATCCCTATCCAAGTCCATTCCCTACATCGATACCATAACGTACCTAAATGATGATATTATTAAAGCCTTAAGGGAAAGATAACACAGTTCGAGAAACACTGTCCGCCCCAACCTGGATTTCGCACCGAGGTTTAGAAGCGCCCAAAGACAACTCCAACATCATGAGAACAACTATACAAAATAACCATACCTATGTAATATGCATATTAATACCCATATTTCGAAGGCCTTTTAATTATGTCCTTCTAAAAATTGAGTCCTCCCTCACCCCCTCACCTGATGTATCCCTCTATAAAAAAGACTTTTTTTTTACTATTATCAATGATGTCCTTCCTCCGTTTGATGGCATGATAGATCATGATTTCTAGTATTTGCTTGCGTGTACTGCATGTGATGATTATGAATCCATTGATGGATTATACCTCACACCTAATAATGATGATTCTGTAGATCTAAAATACTTAAAATACTTACAAAAAATTAACCAAAGCCAAAATAGACATATGTCTCCCAATGAGGATGACACAATAACCATAAATTTGGACACTCCCTAAAACCCTAAAAAACTACAAATAAGGTCCTCCCTTATTGAAAATGAGAAAAATAATTCACCGATCTCCTTAACCACTTCGTCGATGTGCTCGGTTGGTCTTACACTAATATGGTTGAATTCGACACAATAACCGTTATGCACAAGGTAAACCATCTCCCTCATGTAAAGCCTATCAAACATAATCTTTGTAATCTAGTATCCAAATGGTACTTGAAAGTTAGGGAAGAAATAGAGAAATAACTCAGCGTCGGGTTCATCAGAGTATTGGAATACCCCATATGACTAGACAATATTGTACCCGTAATCAAACCCAATGGAAAGGTCCAAATGGGCATAGATTATAGTGATATCAAACGATCCTTCCCCAAGGATGATTTCCCTCTACTACATATTGACTTATTGGTAGATAGCATGGCTAACAACTCGCTCAAATCCTTTGTAAACGGATTTGCTGGGTATAACCGAAAAAAGATGCCTCTCGGCCATCAAGAAAAGATTGGATTCATCACCCCATAGGGAAAGTACTGTTACACAGTTATGCATTTCGGTCTCAGCAGTGATAGTATAACTTACTAGAGAGTAGCCACAACCATCCTTCATGACCTCATGTATAAAGAAGTGGAAGTCCATGTGGATGACATGATTGTCACATCTAATGATATCTAGGGACACATCTCGACACTCCAGGTATTTTTCAAAAGTTTCCACCTTTTTAAAACGAGTCCATATCTTCATAAAGTGGTTTTAGGGGTTACTAAAAGAAAATTTCTCAGATTCATTGTCCTCAAGGATGGAATCAAAGTAGACCCTGTGGAGGTCATGGCCAAACAAGAAATGAAAACCCCTAAAACGGAAAAGGAAGTCAAAGGGTTCTTGGGCCAGGTCCAATTCACAATTTGGTGAAAAAAATACCGCTTAAATCATTTAATACAAGATTAAACTATCTAAATGGCTCCGAACAGTTAGTTGAAGAAACTCTTTTGTTAAAAAAAAATTCTTAACACAAGATGTGTAAAACGGTATGAACAAGTTATTTAAGGTATAGGTTTACCAGTTTTGAAAACCAAAATTTATAAAGAAATCAAATCAACATAGCCTCAAGAAAGGGATGAGGGGAAGTATACAAGTACAATTTTAATGTGGTAAAACCCCACCTAATTGGGGGAACATCCACGGAGGTCTCTATACCTCAAAAGTAAAAATCCATTAAAATAGAGTAACATGTTACAATATACTCGGGTATTATTTTATTTTTGGGCTACGAGAGCGAGTCCGAATATATTGGTTGGGAGACACCAAAAGTAATTTAATTAATTAATGCGCAAATTAATTAATAATCAGGGTTGGACCATAAACTCATGATAACTTGTATAGGCTTGTGTTACGGACTTAGTACATGGTAAAGCCGGGGTATTTTATTTCTATACATATATATATGGTGTGCGATAGTATATATACATATATGGTGTGTGCATTAATATCAGTGGATATATATTTTTATTATATATACTCTAGTGCTATCAGGGGAGGTTGCGCGTAGAGGGTGAATCCCCTACCTTGAGCAGTAAGGAGAGTATATCCCCAGGTCTTAGCGTCTATTATACGGGTGAGGGGCATCTCACTTCCAGGGAAGAAATATGACCGCCTCCAATATTTATGTTATTAACCAAGTTAGTGAGCGATTCTAACTTGGGGTAACTAGGTTATGTGAATACACCTAGTGGGATAGCACTTTAGAGAATATACATCTAGTGAGTTATTACTCGAGAGGATGTTCATTATTAATTATTCTTTCAACATATATGTGAATGTTGTAACATGACTATACGTATATAATGAGATAAATAATTATATACGGGTAAATTAATACAAGTCGTGAATTATATTATATGTATAACGGGTGTCAAAGTTATATGAATTTAAAAAGGGGAATGATTAATTAAGTTAATGTTGATAATAACTTAGACATCATAATTATTGCATACTCGGTTAGAGTAGGGTGGTTGCAAGGGGTTATATCGGTTATCTAGTTATGGGATAAATAACTAGGGAAATTAATTAAAGCGTTACTAGTGCACATTAGACGAGGGGTGAGGATATCCTCAAGGGAGTGCGGCACTAACTAAAATATGAAGAGCATGCAAACATATTTATTACTGCAAGTTAATCATTTTCTAAATATTTTCCTAATGTTTTGGGTTCTAACCCTTGCTATAAATATTTTTGAAAACCTTTTAGGTGTCCAACAATAGGGACGCCAGACTTGACTCATTCCATGGATCCATTGCTGCATCATATGTGGATGTTGTGGGAGTTTGATAGACGCCTCATTCCTTTTTATTTCTAGTATAGAAATTTCCTATCAGTTACTCGAGCATGTTGCTCACAACTTTATTTAGTTTATGTCAGACTTATGGAGATTTATCTTTATCTGTCTTTACTTTTGTTGGTTTTGAACCGATGGTTTATTCGATCATTTTATATAAATTATGAATGGTTGATTTCAGTTAATTGTGATTGTTTACATTATTTTGTTTCCGCATGAGTATTTTATTAAATTAATGAAAAGATAAAACTTGGCATCAGTCTGATTTTCTCACTTAGGTGGTTAGTAATTAAAAAGGTGACAATGGTGCTAAGAATGAACCAACTGAGAAACCTGTTCTAATTTAATTTAGGACTGATCACCCCGGGTTAATTAGGTGGGGTGTCACAAGAACTTCTTTAACTTTCTTATGGGGAGCCTTAAGAATTTTTCCTTCTTGACACCACATATGATGTTTGAAATTGGTTTGATCTTAAAAAGACCTCTAACTATCTCTTGGTAGCACAATATGCTAAGACTATCATAATTAATGTGACCCAACCTATTATGCCATATCTCATTGTCATCCATTCTCGTAATGTTACAAATCTCTGTAGTTGGATTGACTGTGTAACAGTTATTTGGAGTACGGAGTTCTATAATAATGCAATCACCTTTTTTATTTAAAAATTTTGCAATTGTTCTTTAAAAAGGTGACAATATGGTTGAAGTCACAAAACTATGATATACTTAGTAAATTGGCTTTAAGACCATTTACCAAGAGAACATCCTCAAGAATGGGTAATCCTTCTTCATGGTGCTTTCCTTTACCAATGATCTTGGCTGATACACCATCTCCAAACCAGACTTTTCCTCCAAAGAAGTTAGTTTTATTTGAAAGTTTGGAATCATCCCCGGTCATATGTTTTGAACATACAGAGTCTAAATACCATCCAGATGTTGTGTGTTCAACTTTAAAAGCACTGATCACAATATTGGATTTCAACTGGGGTAATAGATCATCTTTTCTAACCAAAATTGGTCTAGTTTTCAATTTGCGCTTATTGGCTCGTATTTGATAAAAACTTACGAGCTTCGGTCTTTTCTTTAAAAAAAATTGTGTAGGTTTATGAGTATTATAGACAGTTTGAGCAATTGGTTTAGAAAATAATCTAGGATTCCTTCTTGTTGATGGTCTTTTAGTATTAGTCCTTCTCTTTATGTTTCGATAGTTAGAATTGTTGTCTAGTTCTCTAGGAAGGACATAGTTTTTTGGCTTCTCCTAGAATAGTTGAAGTTATGGTAACCAGGAGAGTTATAGCCTGAATTACATAGACGTTTGTAATAGAAACCATCAAGGGAATGTCCATAGACATCAAAATGGGAGTAGTAAGGATGGCACATAGAACTCATAACCGTAGGGAAATTGTTATTCGAAGGCTTGTCTAGGTTTTGAGCTCTAGTCTTGTACCTAGTTGACACATGATGAAATGACAAATTAGCTTGTCGAATAGGGGGACAGACGTATTTAGCCTTATGTGAAACATTATGCTTAGAATTACTTGATTCACCAATGTCTAACTTTTGTTGTTTTATATCAAACTCGTTTTTCAAACCTTTAAAGTCTAGACAAGTTTCAATAGGTCTTTTTCCACTAGACACAAAATTTATTATTTCAAAGTTTTTAGTTTGGGTCTTAAAGTGGGGAAAAAATCCTACTCCAGTTCTGTCATCAGAATTGGTCTTACTTTCAGCAACACAGTCTTCAAAGCAGTTAGAATTATTTTCAATTTTTGTAAATTTTTTGAAGGCTGTTGATGTCTTTTCTTTTGTTTGTTCCAATTCTAACAACGTTCCTTCGTATTTCTTTTCCAGAATTTCATTTGAGTCAGACAACTCTTTGAGTTTTTGTTCAAAATTTTTAGTTTCATTCTCACGAGTTAGACATTGAGTAGTATGCTTTTCAGCATTTTGTTTGATCATATGACTTAGGGTTTCGATATTCTGTGTAAGATCTTTGACAATCTTTTCAATTCTAGTTCTTTTCTTGAGAGTTTTTGTGTACGGCGTGTGAATGTCAGAAAGGTCTTCATTGTCGAAATCACTAAGTGTGCAGTGTACAGTGTCCCCTAGCGGTTTATTTTTTGGACTCACTCACCCATTGACATCAACAATAGAGCATTCCCTTTTACTCACACGTGCAGCATTTGAAGTATTATCAAAATTCTCAAGAAATAAGGCAGATAAACCAATAGGCATACTATTAGTTAACATAGCATGATCAGATTCCTCATTATCAGTGTAGATTATCTTAGCAAAGAATGACATACAGGGGTCAAACGTGTTAGATGATTCGGGTTCATAATTTTTAGATTCACTTGAGTCATCCCAAGTCTTGCATAGATGAGCCCTATTATGTTTGTGAATTTTGTCTAAGTTAACTCTGCAATCACTACACATGTGTCCTAACTTCCCACGTCTATAACATTTAACATTTTTATGGTCTCTCTCAGGCCTCTTGTGATTATTATTCTGGTGTTTGTCTTGTCTTCTCTCACGAGTCCTATTATTAGATTGGTTTAGATAAGTAGGTTTGCCTTATCTTTTTACTATTTTATTTCAAAATTTCATAATTGTCTTAAACTGTTTAGACATTAAGGCAAGATGATTATCCAGACTATCTATATTACAATCCTCATCAGAGTCTAAGTCAATGTCAGGTATACTAAGTTCAGGTGTGGTCAACTTAGATGGAAAAATAAGATTAAAACTATACTGTCTCTTTTGGGATTGGGCTAATTGTTTCTTGAATTTTAATTTTATTTCCACCATTCTCAACTTGCTACTGAGGAGTTCAGGTGTGAGATTTTGATTATCCATCTCCTCAATTGCATATCTCTTCTTATCAAATTTTTGCGGAAGTGATCTTAGTATTTTAGAGATAATTTCCTGTCTATCATAAATAATCCCATTGGCATGCAATTTGGTCACAGTGTCTGTCAATCTAATATAGAAGTCATCAAATGACTCAGTCTTAGTCATGATCAAGGAGTTGTACTGCTGGATTAAAATTTGTGTTTTAGTAGCTTCAACTCTGGTGTCACCATCATGTGCAGTCACTAGGTGTCCCATACTTCCTTAGAGGTAGTACGCAATGATATCCTCTTAAATTCATGTTCATTGATAGACATGAATATGGAATTTTTTCCTTTGTTATTGTTATGGGAAGTCTGTTTCTCTTCTTTAGTGAATTCACTTAATAACTTTCTAATTCTCACAGTACTTCCTTCAGCGGCTGGTTTAGTAGGAAAAGTATAACCATTTTTAATAGCATCCCGAACATCATATCCCAATGTCCCTTGGATGAAAGCAACCATCCTTGCCTTCCAGTAAGGAAAATTGGTTCCATCAAAGAGAGGGGGCCTGGACAGGTTACCTAGTCTCTCAAATTTTTCATCCATAATTTGTTTTGAGAAAACAATTTCAGAAACTCATTATCTAAACAATTTTAAAAAACCAACGCTCTGATACCAATTGAAAAAAATACCACTTAAGTCATTTAATACAAGATTAAACTATCTAAATGGCTCCGAACAGTTTGTTGAAGAAACTATTTTCTTAAAAAAAAGATTCTTAACACAAGATGTGTAAAACAGTATGAACAAGTTATTTAAGGTATAGTTTTACCAGTTTTGAAAACCAAAATTTATAAAGAAATCAAATCAATATAGCCTCAAGAAAGGGATAATGGGAAGTATACAAGTACAATTGTAATGTGGTAAGACCCCACCCAATTGGGAAAACATCCACGGAGGTCACGATACCTCAAAAGTAAAAATCCGCTAAAATAGAGTAACATGTTACAAATAATATAATAACCAAGACTAAACTAAGTTAAAAAATTATACCAACTCCTCTGGAGTTTTCTAACTTCTCACAAGGCTCTGATGGTGTTGATGTTCTCTCAGCTTTGTAACTCCACTCCATGTAGCTTTACGTCCACTAAAATGTTCAGAATCTGTCTACCAACACTATTTAGTGTTGTAGTGTGAAAGTTTAAGTGGCGATGTGCTCTAAATTAGATGCATACAACCCACACACACTTATTACAAACCAAATGATTATCATGTTACAAACATATTCTAAAATGCAATGAAGATTTCTAAAATTAGTTTGATCGAAACTCAAGACTTTGGATCTTTCAATTTATCCACAATTCAATAGGGAACCTTGTTATACAAAAGTGCTAAGATCCTAAAAACTTTTCTTATGTAAAAATATTTACAAATATTTCACAAAATGTGAAATTATTGAAAGTGAAAATCCCCAATCAAGATCTTAACTAGATCTAAGTTGAAGTATTCTCAAAAACTGAAATCAGAAATGATTTTGTTGGTTTAGGTTTTGAACAAAACATAACAGTTTAAAACAACCAATAAATTTTGATTTCTCTAAAGAAGAAATCAAAACCAGTAATATAAACGTGAAGTGTATCAGAGACTCACAAATCTCAATTTTCTATGAAAGATAATAAGATTTGGAAAACGTGACTGGTTGGACAAGAGATTAAGAGTAAGACAGGATTGAACTTCTCTAATCTGGAACTAGCTCAACTCTAAAAAATATTTTCCGGTGATATTTTGGCCAGAGTTAAGTTAGAGTTTTGTATTTGCTTTCTCTCTCTCTCTCTCTCTCTCTCTCTCTCTCTCTCTTCTCTCTTCTCTCTTTTTTTCTCAAAAATGAGGTGATCCAAAAAGTTAGAATTGAAAGGATGAAGTCTCCTTTTATACAAGGAAGAGAAGTTTCTAGAAGATCTCAGGCAAATGAACGAACATGATTTGATCAAAGGAAATCTAATGGCTACCAATGCATCAGGATTATAAAACCTCTGATTATTTTAAATGTAAACACAAGGATCAGGTAAGAACGCATGCATGCCATATATTAAAACAATCCAAGGGTTCTCAATCACTTTCAGGAATGTGAGTGTAAAGAAATACAAATCCAACCGTTATAAGTGCAACACGTGTAAGGCTGTGATGACTTAAGAAACGCGTGTTTTTATTTTTACGAAAATACAAGTTTGACCCATAATATTATCCAGCGCTTTCGATTTCTACCCAAACAAAGTTTTAACAACTTTTATTAATTACAAAACAGCCCATAACATTGGTAAAACCCAATTTTAAATTTCTAAAAATTATTTAAGAAATCTTAGAAATTATTTAAAATATCCCAAGAATTATGGAAAAATTATTTTAATGGGATTTATCTCGCACACACCCATATTATGAATAATGCAATACATGAATGCAATCCTAGGGGAGGTGTTGGTGTTATACCTTTAGGAACAATTTGAGGAATTCAAAATGAAGAGTCTGAAGGCTTTCTGGTGAAACTAGGATATGACTCAATTTTTTCACTATTTCCAAACAAGATGAGCACCTATATAATATAGACTCAAGTGAGTCAAAGATATAGGGTGCTTCAGTTGGTTCATTAGCAATCCATCATTTTTCGAGTCTGTATTCCAAATACTCAAAAATGACTCACCCAAAGAGTGCAATGCTTAATTTCAGGTAACATTCAAGAAAATACAGGAGTATCTCACTCTCCCACATATTTTGGTACCTCTCCAATCAGGATAACCATCACTACTCTATATAACTATAACCGACAAAGTTGTTAATGCCATATTTTACCAATACATAGAAATTTCTTGAAAGAAATTATCCATATACTATGTTAGTAAAAAGTTGGTATCTTACCAGATCAAATACATTGCCTTGGAAAAGGCTTATGTATCTCAGGTATAGATCACTCGTAACCTTCGACATTACATAATGTCCTTCAACATACAACTAATATCCAAGATTTATCCCCTAAAAGACATATTCAAGAAACTTTCTATATCTATTCAGATGGCCAAATGCTTATTATTGTTTTCTAAATTCGAAATCATATACGTCGTGCAAAATTCCACTAAAGGGAGAGACATCTCGAACCTTCTCGTCACACAACCATAAGCATATGAAGAGGACGAGCATGATGTAGAATTTCCAGGCAAGGTACTATTTACCTTAGATAATAGAGAAAATTGGAAACTATACTTCAATGGGGCAACCAACAAAAGAGGATTAGGCAGTGGTTTTATTTTAATATCTGCTGATTAATGTTGGATCCCCTTAGCTATTAAAGTCACATATGAGTGCACATGCAACATGGACGAATATGAAGCTTTCATGACAGGTCTCAAAATTAACTTAGAAATAAGAATCTCCAGTTTAAAACGCTATTGAGACTCAAGCCTAGTCATCGGCTATATACTAGGAAAATGGAGGATTTAAGACAATTACAACCTTACCATGCCTACCTAGAGCAGGTGGATTCACGATTCGAGCATCTTGAGTTTGAATTTCTTCACATGGATGAAACTAACTTCGTAAATGCACTACCCTAAATTATAGATATGCCAGAAGGGACCAGATAGATCATAGTCACCATAACTAGCTGAAACACCCTTTCGTACTTCTTTGAGATCGACGTTATTAAGGATATCATAGTAGGGCCCACAATCTGGTATTACAACATATGAAAATTATTGTACAAGAACCATTATCCATAAAACTCCTCTCGGACTGATCTATTCAACCTACGATAATTGGCAACCAAGTTTATCACCTATAAGAGGGGAATCTGAAAAGGGGGTTCGATGGAGTACACTTAAGATGCATCACAAAGAATGAGACCTTTGAGATCATGGAAAAAATTCATAAAGTCAAGTTTGGCTCGCACATGAATGGACATACCCTCCCTAAGAAAATATTATGATGGTTACACTACTGGACTACCTTGCAAAATTATTACATGGAACCTCTACCTCATTAAGATCTCTATTTCATGACATCGCCATGGAATTTCTCAACCTGGAGGATAAACATCATAAATTTAACCTTAAAGCCTCCATTAGACATGAATTTATCTCGGTTGTTATTTTATACCTCACCAAATGGGTCAAAGGAAAATCTTATTCAGTTCTCAACTCCAATAAAATTAAAAATTCATACGTCGAAACATCATATGATGCTTTCGTGCACCTCATGAATTAGTGTTCGATGCTGGTTCTCATTTTGAGAAAGAGGTATCCAACCTATTACATGAGTAGGATATCACTGTGCATAATTCTTCCCTATATTTACCTCAAGCCATCGGATCAATCGGAGTTGCTAACAAAAATGTTAAGAAAATCATAACTAAGATGATAAAGACCTAAAACAAGTGTTTCTATAAACACCAATATGCACTATAGAGAAAAACTCGATAGGGGCACCCTTTACTTAATAGTTTATGGAATGGAGGTAGCCCTACCTATAGATTTGATAGCCTCATTAAGGGTAATGCACAAAAGTCAAGTGGCTAAAGACGACTAGGTCCAAGACCACTATAATTAAATAGCTCTCCTCGATGAGAGGAGACTAAAGGACACTTATAAAAATCAGGGCTACCAATAATGGATCACTTGGGTAATTAATAATCCGATCAAGAAGTGAAACATGTAAGAAGGAGGCATAGCCTTAAAGGAAAAAAATAAACCCACCCAAACTCCAGAAGCAAATATGCACCCAATTATGGAGGACCTTACCTTATCACCAAAATAAACTCTAGTGGAGAAGATACCTTAGCTGATCTCAACGGAGTAACATTTTTCCAACCATTAAATCTCGAAGGATTGAAGAAATTTTTTCCTCGAGACTAACAACAGCAAAAGTGAATACGTCGATGTAACACAAAAACCAATTAGTCATTACAGGAAGTGAAAACCAACTAACTTCAAACATTTTCCCAACCTTATATGAAGATGACTATTTGATCCTCCAACCACTCAATTTGAAGTCATCTAAAAACTTCACCCCCACTCCTTTTCATTTGATTGATTTTCTGCTATATTATTATCGCATACATTCAAATACAAACACGTTTTGTCTTTTAATCAAAGATACATAGGCAAACGGATATATTACATCGGTCCTGGTCTAAACAAACACCAATAACCCCTCTTAGGGGAAAATATATTTATGGTCATTGTGCCCTCATTCCTAAGGATTCATTACGGTCTAAATAAACTAAACATCAAGTAATAAAATGGTGCTCTAAGGCATTTTGGAACTTTGTAGAGTTTTCCTTATTTAAGAAACAATACACAAAGGTTAGTAATACATAAGAAGCAGTCAAAAGAAGCGTAGAGGTAAAGACACCTAACCTCGTACCTCTTTCCAAATAAATAAACACCAAAAATACATTTCCCAAAAAACCCACTCCATGGGACAGTAGTCATCAATATACAGACTCGCAAATGGGATCCTCACAAATGGTGCCCTATCTTGGCCAAAAGACAACACTCTAATTCCAAAGAAATATAAAAAATATCCTTGCACCTAACAAAGGAAAGAAGTCTTTTTCCCCTAATATGATGACAAAAATTCAACTATGCGCCAAAAAAAAGATGTAGAAAACCTCTCTCCATAAGATATGTCTCAAAAAGATGGGGCACTTTTATTTTTCATGTGTATATACCACATTTTATTTTTCCACAAACTGTATGTATCACCAGCGTTTCAATAAAAGAACTTAGGCTCACTCTGTTCATATATATATATATATATATATATATATATATATATATATATATATATATATATATAGAGAGAGAGAGAGAGAGAGAGAGAGAGAGAGAGAGAGGATATCATAAGGCCCCCAGTTTGAGATCCCTGGATGAGGTCCATTTTTTTAAATAGTAAACAAATTGGGTTGATTTTTTTTCTATGATTTTTAAACATTTCATTAGGGCTATAGAAAAAAAAATAGCTCAAAATGATTTTTTACCATTTAAAAAAAATCAGGCAAACTTTGTCAGCTTTTAACACCTTAAAAATAACTTAAAAACCTGACATAGTTTGACTAATTTTTTTTAAATAGCAAAAAAAATCATTTTGAGATGATTATTCTTTAATGGTACTGCTGAAATGTTTAAAAACCATAAAAAAAATCAGTCGAAAAATATTTTTTTTATTATTTTAAAAAATGGACCTCATTCAGTGACCTCAAACTAAGACCACACTTGATCGTTTCCCTATATATATACATCATTTCCCCTGTACATTAAACCTACTATTCCAATTCATCATTAAACAAAAATATTTCCCCATGGAAAGTATAAAGATTTTATGCATGATTAAAGGAAAAATAATAGCATAAAAAATAAAAAATAAGACAAATCCATAGTATTGAATCCGTAAAAAAAAAAAAAAAAAATACCAGTTGTGTGCCCATAAAAGAATAAAGAAATAGATTCAAATGTATGAATTGGGTGGCACAAGCCCCCCACCTAAACGAGGGTCAAATAAGCTAATTATAATGGCAGGCCTTCTTTGACCACTCTACATCTTCACATTCATCAACACCTTTCTCTCCATCCACCTGTGGACTCATTCTTGGTTGATTCAAGGGAGAAATCATAACACTAGCCAGAGGATGGTTCGCTGACACCATACATGAGTCTGAAACCCCCTCAAGATGTGTCATGTCATGAGAACGGGATCGGGACACCCAAGATTCGATCCGTCACTCGAAGGCCTTCTCAAGACCAAAGACCTCCATCGAATGCGCCAAGATATAGCAAAGACCAAAGGGTCAAAACTCTTTGAAGGCTAGATGCCGAGGCCACCACATCTCGAAATAAAATACACAAAATGAGAATAACGATCAGTGTAAAAATTGGAAATAAATTAGAAAAAATCCTTAAAAGGTGAATAAAAAGGGAAATGTACCTCATCCACTCCGAAAATGAACGTAACATATCATTATATTAATCCACATTGGTTGTAGATAGAGGAACATGAATAGTATCTGGTATGCCCTCTCGATAGTTCTCTGGATCAGTAATTAGGGAAGGAATGTTCACCCTTCTAAAATGGGCATCCCCTGAATAACAATCCCTCCTGGTATGGCCCTAAGGCTCCTCCCTCCAGCTCCCTTATCCTCACCCCAGCTACTTATTCTTCCTCT
This sequence comes from Sambucus nigra, assembly GCA_949130495.1. Taxonomy (NCBI): domain Eukaryota; kingdom Viridiplantae; phylum Streptophyta; class Magnoliopsida; order Dipsacales; family Adoxaceae; genus Sambucus; species Sambucus nigra. The sequence continues at coordinate 457,823,454 of OX422210.1, read as the reverse complement.
TTAATGGTTGTTTTAACAATCCTCGTACAAGAATTTATATTCTTAATGTGATCCATAGAAGCCTCCTCCTACCTTCTTCGAACCCTCCCCATATTCTTAAGAAATATTATACCATCTATCTCTAAGACTTCATATCCATCTGCCCCATGATAGGAAGGGGAAAGACATCCCCAACCATCCTATAATCCACCTCCCAACATATATCAGCAAAATCCACATTCCTTCAGAAGGAATAACTGTCTTGAGTCTCCTAGAGATGAGAACTCTCATCCAACCTCTAGAAGTCTAAATAAATAGTCCTTGAAATGCCCTCAACATCAAATCTCAAGGACAAGTCCACCCTAATCCCCCATCGGACCCCTCTCATCCCTAGGAAAACCAACACATATCTAAAAAAAACTATATGACCCGCCATCAAATTCCTTATCAACCTCATCCTCCGCCTCATCATCCTCCAAATTGATTTTAAGCGCACCATCACCTCGTTTAAATAATGTCTCAACTATATACCTAGAGGTTCCCTACCTATCATCGACCTTAGGCAGTCCCTCCACCAACTCATGCCCTCCCTTTAGGGACACCTGAGCTTCACCCACCGCTTTAAACTTTACTCCCTCCAAAACATCACACTCCTTCTCTAAAAATGCCTTATAGGGAACGAGTCTTAGCATCATCATCGCCATACTCTCTAAAAAGCCATGATAGTCTAGGCCCACTCTGATATTCTCGGTTGAAGAGATCCCTCCAATAATGTTTGGCGCCTGTCTATGGTAACCCCTCGACATGACTCATATAAGTAAGGGAGAATGACACATTTAGTGGGAACGTCCACATGTATTGTCTAGTGACACGCTCACCTAAACAAAGTAGGACTCCATAGGGATCCTCCAAAAGTATCATCTTACTGGATAACTTCCAAGGCATACCACCCACCTTCATCATATGACGGGTGTAGAGGGGGCTTGAAAGTAGTCCTGAGATTAGGGACCAATCCCCAATTAGAAACAGTGTTTGAGATTAAGCAACCGAGGCAGCTCAAGCGTGGCAACTCAGCGAGGCAGCTTGGCGCGGCATCTCATATTTTAGCTTATTGTATTAGTCATATTGTATTTTCATTATTGATGACTGTAAGCTTTAACGATTGTAATGACGTAACGATAATAACAAAAGAGTTTGTATGAGGTCAAACGGTACTTGCGAGAGACCAGGCTTAGCAGGGCCTGGGAGAGCTTTCATGCTCTATCGAATGACCTCACCGTGGGAACTTTAGGCACTTGAAAAAGCACTTAATCTATCTATCATCATATCCCTCAAATCCCTTGTTGTCCCCCATGTCAAAAACGAACCCGCTCTTAAGTTCCTTCACCTATATTTGGTGGAGAAAGGAAAAATCCTATCCCTCTGCTCCAAGATCCTAAGCATCCAAGTAGCCGAAGGAACATAAGAAAAGTGCCATAACTTCCCAATAAAAAAATACAACACAAATAATAATAGGAAAACATCTAAGTAAAATAAATAAAAGGACTAAAATTGATCGGGACATACCTCCCACAAATAAGGTAAACATGCAAAATTGTCAATGAAAAACCTTGAAAAAAGAGATAAGTACTGGAACATCTCTGCTAACCCCATTATCCCCCATGAATATCCCTGAATCTGAGAAACATTCATCAACGAGGGTAACCACCAAAAGTGGATTCCTCCCGATCTCCAATGTGCTAAAATCTCCCCCACATACATCAATAAGAGACATCTCGTATACCTCTTGACCACCACCACTCAAGCCTACAATCCCCACCTGCTCTAGATGATCACTCAATACACTATCATCAATAGACTATCCTCAAACCCGAATAACCCCTATCCTAAAGGCTGAGAAAAATACATCTTCCATGATAGTCAGAGCCCGATCGACAACAAGAGATAATCTTGCGAAGGGAAGCCCTCTGAAGAAAATGAAATCTAACGGAGTTATAGTTATCTCTAGCATCGAATGGTGCAAAGTTTTGGTGGTATCCCACCAATGATCCCCTAATGCATCCATGATTGCTTGGCACCTTTGAAAATTTATTGTAGATAGGCACTACAAGGGCATACTAAACCCCATAGCATAGACAAAAGCACGCACAAATGGTGATGCCCTCATCTAGGTCCGACCCACTAAACTAATAGAACCCTGACCTGAGCATACTCAATGATCTAAAAACACTACAATATATATAATATGGAGCAAAAGTTTGTTTTATACTCCATAAATCATAAGACAATTAGGGGTCCATATTAAGCCAACAAGTAAATAATGGAGCGCTGTGATTTCATCTTATTTTTCATTTGTCCCGCCCAATCATGTCATTTTACTTTAATTTGAACCTTATACACATTTACCAACACGAACACACTCTCTCCCCAGGCCTGATATCTCAAGCACTCTCTCTCTCTCTCTCTCTCTCTCTCTCTCTCTCTCTCTCTATATATATATATATATATATATATATATATATATATATATATATATATATATATATATATATATATATATATATATATATATATATCGGCCTCCACTCAGTCACCAATGGTACGATTATCTTCTCCTCACTATTAATCTTCCTCATCCACGTTCACATTTTCACCCCTCTCTCACTGTCACATTTAAAAAGGTACATAAATTTTTTAGATTGAGGGTTCACCCCATCAATGTATTGGTTTAACTATTTTTCTTCTTTTCATATTAATGTTTTGAGAGTTCCCTCTATGATTTTGGTGTTGGTGATTTAGGAATTTTCTTGGTGGTCCATTAATTTGGGATTTGTGGAAGTAGTTAACTATTGGATTGTTCTTCATCATCAGGTGACATTTTGGAGTTCCGAATTAGGGTTTTTCTTCGCATTATGACATTTTATAAATTATTTTATTGATTGATTTTATGAAATGTTGTTTTACAGTTAATATTAATCATATAAATCGAATTGTTTTGCATTTTTTCCATAATATATAAATGTATTTTTTTCATATGTTTTTCTTCTTCTGTGGAATTCCTTTAGTTTGAGTGATAATATTTAATTATATGTTGAACTTTCTTGAAGATGTCGGTGCTCTTATGTGGAGCTCATACCTTCATGATTCTCTAAACATTGATTGTGTTTAAAGATAGTATGGTGTTGCTTATATACTTTGGATAACATGTTTGATGAAATCTCCATGTTGTATGTTTAAAACAACTTGGTTGGTACAATTTATGATTCTTAAAATGTTTAAGTGGTTGGATTATCCAATTCTAGACTGTATATATTGCTAATGTGTATATATTGCTAATGTGTGTTCTTATCTTTATTCATGTTTCTCTTTTTTATTTTCATATTTCGCGTTCCTCTTTATTCATGCTAATGTGGGTATATATCTTTATTCATATTACATTTTGCGTATAACTTTTAGGATTTGTTCATGCTGATTTTCCAGGTACTCATTATATTTCTAATGATTTGTAATATTTATGGGTTTAGATCTAAAACTGGTTTCAATAATTTAAAATGTCGGGTTCCGAAATTTTAGATCTGTAATGCTTATGTTTTATATTTTTATTTTATGTATCTTCTTAGGTTTTTATGGAGCTAAGAGAAAGCCCTAATTGAGGTGCGGTTTCGGTTCTTAGTTCATTTGTTAATCTTTTGAAAGAAAATGGTTAAAGCAAGGTATTATTTCTATGATTTATTTTGTTTTATTTCAATTCTTATTTGGGATTTTTGTTTCATTAATGTTTATAATTTCTTAAATTTTTATTTGGAGTTGTTTGACATTTTTTGTCAATTAAAGGCTTTATTACAATAGAAATTTGTTTTGGCATTTGCATTTGTGGTTCTCCCACACATCTCAGGTATTCGAGCTTAAATAAGATTTAAGGCTTTTTGATGTTTATATTGTGTTTATTTTGTTTTAGAGGTACTAATATAGTGTCCTTTATACAATACTTAGTTTTTTATTTATGTAGTGGTGGTTGATTTATGAACATTGGGTAATTCGTAGTATAGTTGTCTATAAATAATTGTGTTATATTGTCTATTAGTTGAGTTTGGTGGAAATTGAATGATTTGGGAATGTTTAATCTCAATATACAAGATATTGAATGGTTTTTCTACTTGATTTAGTGGTTTTGTCTACTACTTTGTCAATTTATCATTCTGTTTGGATTGTGTCAAATGATAATGTCTTTAATTTTTTTATTCATGTGTATAGCTTCTAACAAGCTTCAATTGTATGAATGTTTTTGTCAAGATCTTTTTGGTTGTGCATTGTATAGTTTATCGATGCAGCTCTCTTAAAGATTAATTTAACATTTCAAGATCCCGCATCTTTTCTTATAATTACGGTTTAATGTTCATTGTTTTAGGCTTATCTTTGCGGCTTTTCGTTTGTCCATATTCAGTAGTTTGAGTTGGTTTGGGATAATTCATTTATGAAATTCAAATGTGTATGTTCTTAAAGTAGATAAAAAAACATAACTCTCTTTAGATATTCAATATATAATTGTTCATTTTTGCCTTTCACTGTTGAGTTATTGTGAGGATAATTTTAATCATTTCTTATTAACATGTACATTGCAAACAAAGGACTAAATATAACTGAGTTTAAATTTTATCACAGTTTCACATATAAATGTGAAAGGAAGAGCTTTAATTGAGCCATATGTGAATAAACTTATGTTAAGAGTTTTTTAAAATTGTATTATTTCTTCTTTTTCTACATTGATTACAGGTTATTGTCAAGGCCCTTCTCATAGTACACTAAGAAGGTAAATACATAAAAGGTCATATTAAGGTTTAAGTGTTTCACAAAATTTTCTCTTCTTTACCTTTCTTCGTATATTTCCCACCTTAACTCTCTTATTCCTCTCAATATATAAATCCACACAAGTCTTCTTTGAAACCCCTTATCACCATTACAATTCCCTTGGACTATTGTTTATAATCTCTGTACTCATGGAATATTTTTCGTGTTTTGAAGAGTAGTTGTATGAACTTTGTATGCATAATATGATAATATGATGTTGTTTCTTTTCTCTAATGTATGTATATATTTCCAATTTTCATCCACAAGATCATGTATTGCCACGAAAAATTATTGGAAAATATAAAATTTGAAAAAACAATCCCAATAACTATGATATGTTTGCACAGGTTTCGCATTATTGGAATTCTGTTTGACCACCCTCATGTTCTAAAATTGATATTGCACATGTGGGGGTGAAAATGCGTTCATAGATATGTGCACATGAGGATGAGTTGCGTGGTGGTCCTCGCCATAGTAACTGGGGCTTCTAACCAGTTTTGTTCTCGCCATAAGGTGTGATACATCTCGCCTGACTAGAGTAGCAACCAGATTGGCCTAACTTTAAGAAAATAAATGTGTGTTTTCAATTTGTAGTTTAAGTTTAAGTTCGTATTTCCTCTTATTATTGTGTAGATTATACGATTATTCGAGATTATATAGTTATTTCGTCTTGGCTTATCAGATTGGCAAGTACTTATCAAATTATATAGTTGTTTGTTGAATACTTGAACATACTTGAACCATATTACTTGAACACTTAGCATGTGAATGCGAATGTTTATATGGATGAGTTTTCATTTTGAAAAAATAGTGAACTAATGTGACCTAAACTAGGGTCATCAGACATTCTTTTTACAACAGAAAAGTGTATTAGTTCAGATACTTCAAGCTATAGAGAAAACACTAATCTTGAAGAAGTGTAAAGTGCATTGTGTAATAGTGAACAATTATCCATTTAGTAGTGAACTTCAAGCTATCTAGTAGTGAACTTCTATCTTATACTTTTTGGGACATCTCTATGATTTGTCTTATCTCTTCTCTATCTCCTCTATTTATGATTTGTTGTCTCATTTAAAAAAAAATTTAGAGCTGAAAGGGTTGAGCACCACCGACCACAGTCTCGAAAATATTCACTCTCACATGATTTTGGTTTTTTCTTCAGTTTATTCGCATACTTTTGTTTAATATTGGGTAAGTTTTAATGAATTGTATTGTTTATTTCCATTAAATTTGTTGGCCTAACTTTATAACTTTACAATAACAGTGTTTGATATATTGTTAAATTAACCTGTCACGTACAAAATCATATATGTTCTTTAACCTTTGAAAGGCGAATTATAAGAAAAAAGTGGTTTCGAATTGTTGGTTGCTAAGAACTTTTGACTATTCTTTTCATAAATTGTTCTCATAACTTTGGTAGATTGGGATGTTGATGACATTGCCACTACTGCAATAACAACACAACATCTGCTGCTATAACAACAACACATCAAGATCTCTATGACGATGATGAGGTTTTCAAAAATGTGGTTGATCAGACCTTTGAAGCCACTACCGAGGAGGGGGTTGCCATTTAATGCCCGAGTTGAAGCCGCTATCGAGGAGGGTGTCATAACTTAATACCATATTTAAGCCATTGCCGAGGAGGGGGTCGCCCAATAGACCTGATAGATTGAGCTATTGTACTATATTGTTACATTATGTGGTTTGATTCATATTGCATGTGCCTAGATAACTACTTTTCGGTCCATTTTCGGAGTTATTCAAGGTGTCAAAATCGACTTTAAAGTTGGAAGATCCATATTTTCATTATCAGATTTGGTTCGTGTATTGTTTTTTCGTCTATTTTTTACCTATTTCTATTACGTCATGTGGTAGTTGATTTAACTTTGTGTAGAAGTTGGACTATTTATTATTTGCTAAACATGGTATACAATCCTATAAATAAAAGATATTATGACCATTTTTTTCTATTACACTTTGTTTTGCAGGGGAACGTATTTTTTGTCATATTGTAGTTACATAATTTGTAAATTTTTGTTGTTTTGCGATTACATATTTTGGAAACTTTTTCCATGCCTTCAGGCATGGGCGTTCTGCTAGTGTGTGTGTGTGTGTGTGTGTCTATATATATATATATATATATATATATATATATAATAACAGAATTATGATCTTTATCCCTCTCAGTGTTTTAATTATCATACATTCACACTTAAATATCTTTCTTTAGTTTCCGTCAACTAAAAATTTAATCAGACATGAGATAATCCTAAACTCCACCATCTCTAATGAAGACATCCGGTATGGTGCCCATGCTATGGGTATGGTTATCGATGCTGAAAATAGCACCACCCTTCAAGGTGTTTGTAAGCTCAACTCAATGTTAACAATGGCAGTATAAGGGTATATAGTATAAGGAGGTGAGGAGAAGAGGATGAACACCGGGATATAAGTGGTCCAGCCAATCAGGCCTACGTCCACTATGAAAGTGTGTGATTAATATCACTGTATGTGGGCTCTAATGGCCATAGATACAAACTCTCTTGCTTTCTCTCTCTACTATATATTTGGACAGAGTATCAACTAGGGTTGTTTATTTAGGATCCCTCTCCAAGAAGGAGAAGACAAGTATATATAGTATGTGGGGGGTGTAATGCACCCACTCTGCATTCAATGAGCATGTGTGTGATGATCTAGCCAATCTGATAAAGACATTTGTCACTGTCATATGTAGAGAATGATGATGAAATATTCCCCCACGTGAGGGGATTGATTTGTTATAACTAATTGTGTACACGTGTTCCCAACAATACATATGCTAATAAAGGCTCGGCCATCTGTGATTGGTCCTAACCTCGTGGATTATAAAGACCTCACATGTTGTCTGACCTGATGAATAACCGCCCCTGTGGATCATAAAGACCTCATCTGCTGTCTGACCGTGAGGTAACTAGTAACGTCGGCCATGGCCGACCTTGTTTATGACGAGACCGCTGGTTGCCAATCTAAGGCCGTTCTAACCTCGTCCATCTCCTTGGCCGAGGTTGACATCTCTGAGTTGTTGGGAACATGTAGGGCATATCAATCACCCCTAGCCCTTAGTTACCTGTGTGACAAGTTCCTAAGGGGTATGTTTATTCGAGGTTGGACTTCCTTAGGTGTTAATACCTCTTTGACAAGTGTCAGCTATACAAGTAGCTAGCGTGCCTGGAAAGTGTAATTATTGCTATCTTTTGGGATCCCAAGGAAATGATGGGCCTTGAGATGCATGCAATTGGTTTTGAGGGTTTTAACCCTTTCCTTTCTCTTTCTTCCACACTTCTTTATTCTCTCGCTTGAATTTTCTCTGCTCTCACTCTCTCTACAAGAGCTTGGTTAAGGTGCATTTGGTGGCTTTTTCTTGCAAACCTCTCTCTTTCTTCTTCACGCATTCTCTCAGGTATCGTCTATCACCCCTTCTTCTCCATTTGTTGCATTTTTCTGCCTTGTTCTTCCATTTATAGCATTTTTTGCCGAGTTTATGCATTTTTCGGTGAGCCAAAGAGTTTTCCAGTGAACTGTTCTTTAATCGTTCTTGTTTAAAAACCCAGTTTGATCCTTAGTTAAATTACCAATCCTGTTTATTTAGAAGAGTCACAAGTGTAGGGTCTGACTCATATGCTCAGGACCCTTTATCAACTCTTAGAGGAATTCCCCTCTCTTAGGGAGAAGACCTTAGATAAAATTAGGCAAATAGAAAGAGCCCAATAGGAAGCTCATAGGACAGAGTCATTCCCCCTCAGACCTATCTTTCCACCCCATTTGAAGGTCATATACCCTGAGCCAGCCGAACCAGTTAAGCCAGCAGAGGTCCTAATTGAACCTACTCCCATGTCTGAGTCTGAGTCTGAGTCATCCACCTCAGACCCTATGTATGTGGACTCCTTTCAAGAGGCCATGGACTTTTTCGTTCAGCAGGATCAGGTCCTTGATCAAGCCGAGGTTTCCAGCCGGGCCTCGTCTCACAAGAATTCAAGCACATCACACTCTTCCTCCGACGTTGAAATTATAGTACCTAGCGTGGTTGTTCAACCAATCTTTGAAGCCATTCCCCTGTCGACCGTTACAAAAGCTGAGTTCGCTCAGAGGTTCCCAAGTGGTGCCCCATCGTCTACTCAGGTCGACGTTGAACCGAATGATGATGGTACTGAAAGCGATGTTGACACCTCTGAGGCGGCCGAGATAGAGAGCACTGTCAGTGAGGTCGACCTTCTAGCCTTCAGACATCTATATTTTATAAGTACCTCTATAAAACTCAGGAGACCTCTGAGGGAAGAGAGGGCTTTCGATGGTCGAGATGGTGAGATCTGCCTGTATGAGCAGATGTTCAAGTTGGGATTTCGTCTGCCCATTCATCCCATCATTAGGGATATACTGTCCTACATCAACTTGGCTCCTTCCCAATTGTCACCCAATGCCTGGAGGGTGATAATTGGGGCTATTATCTTATGGAGGGCAGTCCATCATTCAGACCTTCCCGTCCAAGTCTTCACAGGGTGATACGTCCCCTCATCTGCCAGGAATCATCTGAGCTATAACTATTTTTTAGCTCGAAAGTCAAATAAAAAGATGTTGCAGGTTACCCAGACCTCGAACCATAATTGGAAACCACGCTATTTCTTTGTGTCAGGGCCATGGGAGTTTGGTCCCTATGACCCTCTTCCTCTCTAGAGCCGAGAATACCCCTGAGATGGGGAAATGTGACAATGGCTACTAGGGCTGACCCTGGGCTAAGCCAAAATAATCTTCAGAAGGTCAAAGACCTTCAGGATCAGGGGGAGAATGGTATTCTAGTCAAGTACGAGCATTTGATGACTCCCTACTATCTCTCCGAAACTGGCCTTGGGGGGATTCCTTTGACCGAGCTCCGTAAGTTGCTCTATTATTTCAATACGTTATACCTCTGAATTTGTGTATCTCTGATTTTCTTAATCAGACCTTTCTATTTTGCAGAGCGCCCAAAAGGGATTTTCGATGACCTCTGGGAGATATCAGCCCTTAGTCTCAAGAAGCTTGTAAAGAAAGAAGTTCTAAATGCTCCTTCTCCCCGTCCAACTACCTCAAGGGCTGAGGCCTCCAAGAAGAGGAAACCTGTCGACCCTGCCCCTAAGGATCAAAGGCAGAAGAAGAAAAAATAAAAGGGGGATCGTGCCATCCCCATTTCTTCTGAGGACGCATTGATTGATAGCTTGGAGCAACTGAAGATTGGTGACAGTCTTATCGTCCATAGTATGAAGGCCCTAAAAATAATCGGCGATGCAATGAGTTCTCCCTCCATCGCTCTATCCAAGTAAGACCTTGAACTTTTGCTTTTGCCACTGAATTATATTCAAGTGTAACATCGGTTTTAAACTATATCGGACCTTAGACTGACATCTGAACATGTTCTACAGGGTCTCCTCACCATGCACCATTTTGTTAACTGGACGTTGGGGAAACTTCCTCTGATTGAGAAGGGCCAAGAGGCCGAGAAGACCGAGGTCGCTTTAAATGCTAAAGTGGAGAGTCTGAAGGCCTATTTGGAGAAGTCTGAGTCCAGCGTGAAGAGGTTAGAGAAAGACATGGACAAGCTGAGGAAGGATCATAGCACTACCTTGAAGACTCATGCTGACTCTCTTTAACATAAGGTCGATGTGGATGTGAAGGCTGCCTTGGATGATGCCTCCGAGAAGATCTTGGAGGAGTACAAGGTCTCTGATGAGTTTATCACCTTTGGCTTCGAATACCTGGAAAGGGGTGTAACAGCCACTGGTAAATGGGCTTCCATGAAGGAAAAGGAATCAGGGAGCCTCTGACTTCATTGGTTTGGGTTATGCCGACCCTCAATTTGCTCATGCCTTGCAAGAGGTAGAGTAGGAGGGAGGTGCCGCACCTACCGAGACTGCCCCTAAGATGACACCAGGACTGAAGATGTTAGCGCTCAGGACGAAGGGGTGGAAGTAACCACCCTCAGCCAGGGTGATGGAGGCATGGCAACTAACCCTGAGGCTGCAGACACTTGACCATTTTGTGAAGCTTTTTGTAATTTTAATTTCCATGAAGAACTGTAACCTCTGATGACAAACTCTATTCCCTTGTAGTTTATAACTCTCAATTTTAGTCTATATCAACCTTTGAGGAGGGTTTTATTTCTTTAGTTGCTGAATGTGCCTTGAATGATTTTCTATATCTGAAGTCTCAATATTATCGTCTAAGGTCTGAGTTCATCCAAGTATGATGTCCTACCTCATATCTCATCACCAAATTATGATGTTATAAGGTATGAGGTCATCACCTAAGATGTTGTCCTCATAACTAATTTTTCACCAAATTAATGATGTCTAAGGTCTGAGGTCATTAAAGTATAATGTCTTACCTCACACCTTGTCACCAAATTATGATGTTATAAGGTCTGAGGTCATAACTAAGATGTTATCGTCATAAATAATTATTCACCAAGTTAATGATATTAAGGGTCTGAGGTCATCCAATATGATGTCTTACCTCAGACCTTGTCACCAATTATGATGTTATTAGGTCTGAGGTCATCACTAAGATGTCATCCTCATAAAATATTCACCAAATTAATGATGTTAAGGGTTTAAGGTCATCCAAGTATGAAGTCCTACCTCAAACCTCGTCACCAAATTATGATGTTATAAGGTCTAAGGTCATCACCTAAGATGTTGTCCTCATAACTAATTTTTCACCAAATTAATGATGTCTAAGGTCTGAGGTCATCAAAGTATAATGTCTTACCTTAGACCTTGTCACCAAATTATGATGTTATAAGGTCTGAGGTCATAACTAAGATGTTGTCCTCATAAATAATTATTCACCAAGTTAATGATGTTAAGGGTCTGAGGTCATCCAAGTATGATGTCTTACCTCAGACCTTATCATCAATTATGATGTTATTAGGTCTGAGGTCATCACTAAGATGTTATCCTCATAAAATATTCACCAAATTAATGATGTTAAGGGTCTGAGGTCATCCAAGTATGATGTTTTACCTCAGACCTTGTCACCAAATTATGATGTTATAAGGTTTGAGGTCATCACTAAGATGTTACCCTCATAAATTCTATCACTAGAGCACAATGAATCAAGAATTGACATGGAAACTGATCTTCTCATTAATAATCTCTTCATAAGATGATACATTTGCATAAAATCCCTGGTAACATCATATGTAATACTTTTTTAGATGATCAACATTCCAAGGATTGGAGAAAGGTTCCCCTTTGAGGTTTTCTAGCCTGTAGGTACCGAGCACAACCTCCTCAATCACTTTGTAAGGACCATGCCAATTTGGGTGAATCTTGTTTGCCTTCTGCAACATCTTCTTCAGTACTAGGTCTCCCACGGCTATGGGTATTGATTTTACCCTTTTATTGTAGAACTTTGTTGTTCTCTGCTGGTAAGCTACTTGCCTGATTTTTGCGTCTTCCCTTCTCTCTTCAATCAAATCCAGGTCGAGTCTTCTCTCCTCCCTATTCTTATCAGGGTCATAGGTCTGAACCTTAGGAGTAGGGATTCCTACCTCTGTTGGTATGACGGCCTCTGAGCCATGTGCTAACATAAATGGGGTTTCCCCCATTGGTGTCCTAGCCGTTGTTCTGTAGGCCCATAGCACAACATAAACCTCTTCAGTCCATCTTCCCTTAGCTTTTTTTAACCTCTTCTTTATTTCGTCGAGGATTATTCTATTCGTGACATTGGTCTGACCATTTTCCTGAGGTTGGCCAGGAGAAGAGAAAAACTGCTTTATCCCAACTCTTTCATAATATTTCTTTAAGGAAGAGTTCTTGAACTGGGTTCCGTTGTCCGAGATGAGGGTGTTTGGGAGGCCATGTCTGCATATGATGTTCTTCCAAATAAATTGGAAGGTCTTCTTCTCTGTAATCGTTATCGTTGGCTCTGCCTCTACCCACTTGGAGAAGTAATCAATGGCAACTATCAGAAATCGGTAATTATTTGCAGCCCTTGGCAGGGTACCCACTAAGTCAATTCCCTATAATGCGAAGGGCCAAGGGGAACTGATTGACGTCATATGCTGATGAGGTTGATGGGGGATAGTGGAGAATCTCTAACATTTATCGCACCTCTTTACGTAGGCTGTAGCATCCTTGGTCAAGGTCGACCACCAGTATCCTTGCGTAATAATCCTCTTAGCCAAAGGTCTTCCTCCTATATTACTGGAGTAAGAACCCTCGTGTACCTCCTGTAGGATGCGAGGAACTTCTGTGGGATGAACGCATCTGAGAAGAGGTAATAGGAATCCCTTATTATATAAGACGTCTCCTACTATTGAGAACTTTGTAGCTCTGTACCTCAGTTTCCTCTTCTCTAACTTTGATTCTGGTAGCTCTCCCTCTCTGATATATTTGATAAGGGGATCCATCCATGATGCCCCTAGGTTCAAATTGAGGCAAGGGTTACTTACCTCTTCTTCTTCAATGGTTGCCTTGGGCAAGATCTCAACTGGGACTATCCTTCTGATATTTGTCCTTATCACCGAGGCTAGCCTTGCTAATGCATCTGTGTGGTTATTATTTTACCGAGGTATTCTCTTCATATTTACCTCTTCGAACCATTCGAGTATCGTTCTCACCCTCTTCAGGTATTTGGCCATCCTTTCATATTTGGCCTCATAAACCCCCCAATACTTGATTAACAACCAACCTTGAGTAACTATGAAGCAAGAGTCGTCTTAACCTAAGGGTCTTTGCCAGCAAGGGGACTACTACCATGGCCTCATATTCTGACTCGTTGTTTGATTCCTTGAAGTTAAACCTTAGGGCTTATTTGATGTTAGCACCATCTGGAGCTGAAAGTATTAGCCCTGCACCGCTTCCACTTTCGTAAGAAGACCCGTCAACAAAGATGTTCCAGATGTATTTATCTAATGAGAAGCTCCCTTCTGACATAACTCCATGACTGAAGAGTTACCGATCTTCCTCATTCTCTACTATTCTATTTCTGATTCTCTTGGATACAACCTCTTCAGGGTCATAGAAGACGTTGATGTTTGACCCCCTCTGCTGCCTCTAGGTTATTCTCAACCTCGGCCTCTTACCATGTGAACTCAGCGACAAAATCCGCAAGTGCCTTCCCTTTGATCGACACCCTCGGCTGATAAGTAAGGTCATACTCTCCCAGCTCAATGGCCTATGCCATCAATCTACCCGACTTCTCAGGTTTATGGAGGACCTGTCTTAGTGGGGAGTCAGTGAGGACAACCATAAAATGGGCTTGAAAGTAGGGCTTCATCTTCCTAGAAGCATATATCAAGGCATAGGCTAACTTTTCCATCTGAGGATAATTCTGTTCAGATCCCTGAAGGGCCTTACTGTTGAAGTATACAGGCCTTTGTACCCCAACGTCTTCTAGTACTATGGCCGCACTTATAGCTGATTCAGAGACTGCTAGATAAACATATAACTTCTCTCCTATTATGCGCCGAGATAAGAGCAAGGGAGATCCGAGGTAGGACTTGAGTTGATTAAAAGCCTCGTCACACTCTTTGTCCCACTCGAAGGCCTTTCTAAGCACCTTAAAGAACGGGTGACACTTGTCCGTCGCTCTTGAGACAAATCTCTTGAGTGCAGCTACTCTCTAGTGAGCCTCTGAACGTCCTTGATACTCCTTGGTGTCTTCTTATCGAGAAAATCCTTGATTTTCTCAGGTTTCGCCTCTATTCCCCTCTGATTGACAATGAATCCAAGAAATTTCCCAGCTCCTATCCTGAAGACACACTTCGCGGGGTTGAGTTTCATTCTATACAAGTCCATGGTGTCGAATGTCTTTTCTAGGTCTGCCACATGAGTGCAGGCCTTTAAGCTCTTCATTAACATATCGTCTACATACACCTCCATAGTCTTGCCTATTTGGTCTTCAAACATCTTATTCACAAGACGTTGGTATATTGCCCCTGCATTTTTCAATCCTAAGGGCATAACCTTGTAGCAATATGTCCCTTTGTCAGTGATAAAGGTTGTCTTCTCTGAGTCGTCAGCATCCATGAAGATCTGGTTATAGCCTGAGTACGCGTCCATGAAGCTCATGAGCTCATGTCCTGACGTTGCATCTACCATCTGGTCAATCTGAGGTAAGGGATAACTGTCTTTTGGGCAATACTTGTTCATGTCAGTAAAATCTACGCACTTTCTCTATTTTCCGTTGGCTTTGGGCACAATGACTGCATTCGATAGCCACTCCGGATATATGACTTCCCTGATAAACTCATCCTCTTCCAACTTTTTAAATTCTTCCCGGATTATGTCGTACTTCTCCCTAGAGTAAACTCTTCGTCTTTATTTGATTGGCCTAGCATCCTTAGTCACGTTGAGTTTGTGGCACATAACCTCAGGGTTGATGCCAGGCATGTCCGCGTGACTCCAAGAAAAGACACTTTATCTCTTCCTCAAGAAGTTTATCAACTCTTCCTTGATCTCTGCTTTTAAGGCTTTGCCAATCTGGATGTTTTTTTTGGCTCGTCCTCATTGAGGATGATGGGTTCTACCTCTTCCGTGGCGTCTACTTTTTTCAACTTTGCTTCATCTCTAGGGTCAAGTGTATCAATATTATAAGTGGTAGTTTCTCTCTTATGGGCCTCTCTCTCTTCTATCGAGTTGAAGTAGCATTCCCTTGCTATGGTCTGGTCACCCTGGACTTCCCCTACCCCATAGGGGGTCGGAAATTTTAGCATCTGGTGGACCGTCGACGGCACGACCTCAAACTCCTTAAGGGCTACTCTTCCTATGATGAGGTTATAGGCCGAGAAAATGTTTTCATCCATAATGAAAAAATTGATCTTCCGGGTTAACCTCTTAGGCCACTCATCGCCCATTTGCACATCCATCTCATACATGCCCAATGGATGGACCTTTTCATCGCTGAAGCCCATCAACGGATGATGATAGGGTACCAGCCTAGCTCTGCTAAGGCCTAGGATTTTGAAGCGGGGCCAGAACATCACATCTGCTGAACTTCCTCCATCTACAAGAATTCTCTGCACCTCACATCCGTGAACTCTTGTTGTGATTACCAAAGGGTCATCATGTGGATATAGGACGCCTTTGAAGTTAAGTCAAGAGAACCTAACTATGAGAGTGTCCATGTCCACCTTCTTTCTCTTCTGCGCTGTATCTGAAGACGTCAGGTTTACTACTTAAGGTTTGGCCACTGACTTGGCCTCTACTACATGAGATTTTCGGTCGGCCACTTCAGAACCACCCCTTGCAAGTCCTCCGCATATGGTGTTAACACCAAAGGAGATCATACCAACCCTATTCACTGGGGTGTTGTCATCTTTTGGTGGGAGGTCTGGATCGTCTTCGTCATCACCATCTGAGTCACCATCTCTTCTTATTGGGGTATCATCATGACACATGTCGTTTCTCTTCTTTTTAAGGTCATCTCTTCCCCTTTTGGGAGCCTTGCCGTGAACATATTTCCTCAACTATTCAGACTTTAGCATCTTCTTGATCTCATCCTTCAAGGCGAAGCACTTGTTTGTAACATGGCCATGGTCTTGGTGGAACTCGCACCACAGGTTCTTATTTCTCTTATGCGGAGGAGCCTTCAGTTTCTTCGGCCATCTTACAGACCTGTCATTCTTGATCTCATTGAGGATATGTTCGCAACTCACCGTTAGAGGGGTATAGTGTGCGAACTTGTCGTCAGCTGACCTCTTCTTTTCGTCCTTTTTCCTTTGGAACTTCTCGTTGCTACCGTCGTTCTCGTCCTCATACTTAGCGGCCATGGCTTCTTCAGCGTTCATGACCTTCCCCGTAGTTTCCAATAGCTCTGCCATGGACTTGGGAGGGTCTTTCGTAAGTTTCCACAATAACTTCCCTTTCTGAAGAACTCCTATGAGGGCGGTCATGGCTATATTCTCTTCGTAATCTTCAACCTCAAGTTTTTCTTTGTTGAACCTGGAGATGTAGTCTCTTAGGATCTCGTCCTTGCCTTGTTTGACATACAACAGATGGGTGGTCTTCTTTTGAGGTCTTACCCCAAAAAAGAAATTGTGAATGAATCGTTCAACCAAGCCCTTAAAGTTCTCAATTGAATTCTTCAGAAGAGAAGTAAACCAGATGTGTGCTGCTCCCATCAAAGTCCCAGAGAAGGCCCGGCACTTCATCTCATCTGGTATTGAATAAATGCCGTCCGCTGACTGGTACATCTCAATGTGATGCACAGGGTTGGTTCTACCATTATACTTGGGAGACACCGCGGGCGGTTTGAACTTAGCAGGGGTTAGAAAACTCACTATCCTTGCCACAAATGGGGAGCCCTCTGAGAAACCTCTTTGCAATGGGTCTCGGCTTCTGATGAGGTCTCCTATATTTTCTTCAAGATGTTGGATGGAGTCTTTCCATTGCCTTGCAACGTCGGCCTGGCCGAGGTTGTCACCAGCCACCTCCAAAGGGTGGATTGAGGGTTCCCCAGCTGCAGTACAACGTCGATTGTTGACCTCCTCTTGGTCTCTTCCTCAGCCCTGATGAGGCCGACATTGCCTCTCTTCCCTTTGTGAGCCGTTTGCACTTCTCGACCTGGACAACCTCTGCCTTAGGTCATTTACGGGTCCGAGCCTTTTAAAGGTCGACCCTCTGCTCAATCGATCAAAAGTTGATCCTCGTTGTTAGGGTTCTCCTCCTCTTCTGCCCCCACAACCTTGGCTCCACTGGATAGGATATACTGTGTTATTTGAAACCTCATAAGGCTCCCAACAATCTTTCGGGACATCTTTCTCCTCTAGATCATCATACCTATCCTCAGGGCAAGGGTGTTATTGCCTCCCCAGGCGTAAATGCCTAGGGTCAGCAACGTCCCTCCTCCCCTGGGGCGTAGGGTGGTCCTTGCGCGGTGTCTGGGGTGGTCCGCTGGCTTCTGGATGCGCCTGGACAGCCACAGGGGTAATCATCTCTGGTGAGACTCTAGGTGTCCTCATAATATTTTGACTGAGCTGTGACAATTGCTCCTTCATTGTTTGTTGCGTTGCAGCCAATGACCTCAAGGCTGCGACCACCTCCGCCATTTCGGACTGAGGCGGCGGGAGAGGTGGTGGTAATTCCGGTGCCATGTGTTATCACTAAAGATCTAGTGTAGTAGATGATATTAATACCTTATAGGACCTCCTTCAATGGTGAAATAGCTCCATGCAAGGGGGAGGTGCCTGGTTCACCACCAGAGTCTCCGATGAGGTTAATTAGAAAAAGGGGAAGAGACAGATTCTCGGTTCCCACAGACGGCGCCAAAATGATGATGCTGAAAATAGCACCACCCTTCAAGGTGTTTGTAAGCTCAACTCAATGTTAATAATGGCAGTATAAGGGTATATAGTAGAAGGCGGTGAGGAGAAGAGGATGAATACCGGGATATAAGTGGTTCAGCCAATCAGGCCTACATACACTGTGCGAGTGTGTGATTAATATCACTATATGTGGGCTATAATGGCCATAGATACAAACTCTCTTACTTTCTCTCTCTACTGTATATTTGGACAGAGTATTAACTAGGGTTGCTTATTTCGGATCCCTCTCCATGAAGGATAAGACAAGTATATATAGTATGTGGGGGTGTAATGCACCCCCTCTGCATGCAAGTAGCATGTGTGTTCTGATCTAGCCAATCTGATGAAGACATCTGTTACTGTCACATGTAGAAAATGATGATGAAATATTCCCCCACGTGAGGGGATTGATTTGTTATAACAGATTGTGTACACGTGTTCCCAACCATACATATGCAAATAAAGGTTCGGCTATCTGTGATTGGTCCCAACCTCATCCTGGAAAAGGACGAGGTTGGTGTGGTCGGGAAACTTCTTGATCAGTGGTGACCTTGGCTCAGTGGGAGAGCCTAGGTAAGGCAGGTGGAGCTGTAGCGTAGGCCTGGGCCGAGGTAATGGTGGAGTAGCAGGAACGTCGATTGATTCCCTATCGAGGCTGGTTACGATGATGGAGTAGTCCTTGCAACCTCAGCCTGCACCTAGCCGAGGTTGCCAGCCTTAGATGACCTGATGAATAACTTCCCCTGTGGATCATGAAGGCCTCACCTGCTGTCTGATCGTGAGGTAACTAGTAACGTCGGCCATGGCCGACCTTGCTTAGGACGAAACTGCTGGTTGCCAATCTAAGGCCGTTCTAACCTCGGGCATCTCCCTGGTTGACATCTCTGAGTTGTTGGGTACATTTAGGGCATATCAGATGCTATGTATATAACAAAATATATCCCCCGTGTAGATTGTGGCCTTGGAACCAAACCAAACAAGTCCAAAAACTCTGATTCCAAATTGGTATCGACTCCACTGATACATTGACCTGCTATGATATACCCACATCAATATAATAAGATTGAGTTTTAGACCCTCCCCTAGTCCTTGGCATAGTTGTAGACACGTCCATAATGTAATTATGGGTGACCCATCGCTGGGTCTCTAGGCGGTGTCTGCAATGCTTAAAACAGAGGTGGGGGTAATAAAGATTGTTGTTATCCCTATTAGAAATGGCCCTGACTAGATTGGTTCTTCCTAGGTCATCTCCTAAAATAGTTCGCCTACTCTCCCAACCAAATAATGCACCTATGAAGAGGTGACCTACTATCCCTGATTCAGGGGTCAGTCCGGTATACCCTGACCCTGTCAACCCCGACCTCTCTATTCGTGGACCTATAAGTCCTGCTAGATGTGCTAACCATTATCTATAACCTATTTAATGACACTGATCATCTGATTCTCAGAACCTCTTAGGGAACTACTCTCCCTATAGTGTTCGCATACATTGATCATTCGCCTTTGTGTTTTCAACATAGATTTGATAGAGATGAGAGACAGAATAGGAAACAAGAGATTAACATGGTTCATCATGATGAGATGGCTACATCCATAGGTTCAATGTTTTTTTCATTAGCCATTAAAGAATGTACATCTTCTCTCAAGATTCTCTCTAAGTTTTTGTGTATGGTCGTTAGGTTGAGTCATTTTAGATGCCTTTGTTTTGCGTAATTGAGTTCTATTTATAGGATGATTTATGAGAGAGAGAGAGAGAGAGAGAGAGAGAGAGAAGTGGAAGAGGTTCAATACCTTTGTAAATCAGGTAGTTACACCTTTTTACATTCCATGAGAGAGATAATGGTACGATAATCGGAATTAGATGAAATTACAAACCCATATGTGGGCAATGGGAGTTGTACATATTCCCACATATGGCTCATGTATGTATTTGGTGAGTAATAGCATCACTTCCTCTTAGTAGGTCACATAACTGACAAAGAATAATACTGAACCGACTAAGGAGATGGTGTGTTGACCACATTCAATGAAAAATATGAGCATCTTCTGATGACAAGTATCATAGTACCATTGGTCTATGTCACACTCCATATTTATACTATAACAAAATCCACCAAGACTTTATTCATGATTGGAATGGATAATTACTTTTCCAGAGCATAAGATATTCAAAGTGGTTAGGCATGTGCAATGAATGAATGGAGTTTTAACCGGTACGAGTTGATCTGCCTCAAAGAGGCTTGGTTACAAGACCTTATTTATGGCTTGGTTGGTAGAGACCCTTGGTCAGCAAACGATCTTTGAGAGTTAGTGTTCTAGGACTTTTATCCTCTTAGTGTAGTGGTATTTTTGTAAATACAGACAATTTTTATGAAGTGAAGCACTTTAGCGGTAGGCTGGTCATAAAAAATATTGGGCAGTGAACCATTATCAAAATGATGTGGTAGATACTTTAAATCATCATTAATTATGTAAAATCATGTCGACGTCATTTAGGCTTATAAAATGTCATTTCCGCCTTTCGTTCATTTCATCTTTCATTCAAAAATCTCTTTTTCATCTACAAGTTTTTCTGCCTTTTGTGAGAGTTGTGTTCTTCTTTTTCTCTACAAGGATTCCTTATTTTTTTCTCCTCGTTCCTTTGTAATTCTTCCTAAAATATGGTTTATACTTTTTATGAGAGTTTGATATAAGATTTAGGGCTACACATAGGATCCCTCAGTAGGTAAAAATTGAATTGCTAAATGGGGCCCATGACCTTTGTGCTCTAGCTGAGGGTTACTGGTTAATTTTCATATTCATTACTGAGTGTGGGGTAGTTTTTCCCCCAATCATTTATTTTTGGAATTTTGCCAATACTTTGATGTGGTCCCTACCCAACTTGACCTTAATACTTTAAAAATTATTAATGGGGTCCACCACATTGATGAGCAGTATGGGAATCATATATGGATTACAGAGTTAATATACTATTACCATTGGGACACCACTAATGAGAAAATTTATTATATGAGGACAAGGGAGTAAAACAAGTCTTTGGTTGTGAATTTACTTGATTCCAATAAGAATTATTGGGAGCATGGTTTATTGTGAAGAATTGGCAGCTTGCTTCAATTAATGAGGGTGTTGTGTATAATGGTATGAGATGCCCATAGTAATGTTGGGGAATAGATTAGGACACACACTTAAGAAATTCCTCTCTGACTTGCACTTCCTATTCCTTTGTTGACTTTGTATTTTTTCTTTTCGTTTTCCAGAGAACAGTAAAAAATGGCTTCCTCGTACCTCTGAGGTCAATTTTACTGACTTAGAAATTTTGTGGTCTATTACAAAAAGGCTTGGAACTGAGGAGCATCACATGTCGACCACTTTTTTTCTCGAATATAAGAGTACCACTACTTCTTTTGTGGCTAGAACAACTAAGGAAATACCACTTGCTCCCATCCCTTTAGACGATGTGGAAGACTCTACCTTTAAATCCTCAAAATGTGATTCTAAATTCTCTCATCTAGAAGGGGATAATTTTTCTAGAAAAAGTACTTTGTCTTCCTTGAGCCTCTCGACTTTTCACCAGTACCATCCAATATCCCTTTGAATGTGATGGTAAAATGAAAGATTCCTAACCTCCTTGTTAGGGCTAATTTGCCTACTCATGCGAGCATGAAACCTAGAGTTAGAGGTTCTAGCAACACCCTCATCTTGGAAAAGTCCCCTGCTAAGGAATATGAACCTATATCTATAAGAGTGAGAAAGGATCAGCCTCCGCCAACTGGGATTCCTTGAAGGAAAATTGTTAACAAGGGCAAGGGTGTTGCCTAATCCATTACAGTTTGTCCATAGTTTGCTCGAGATTTGATCCGTGTTGGATACGGTCCACACTTTGGAGTAGGATAAGATAGCGGCGGATAATGTTGTGGATGTTGTTAAAAAGGAGGTTGAGGATGCAAAGATAGCTGTTAACCATGCCAAAATTTAGGTGATAGAGGTGACGGCCAAAGTTGCTAAGGATAAATAAGATGCTTTCACAAAGGGTTGGGACAAGGCAATTGCCAATGACTACATGTAAGTTAATTATTTGAAGATGGCTACCTAAAATAGTGGTTTGGATGATTCCCTGGGCAAAGTTAGCACCATCGGAGAGTCTGGCCTCATCTAATTGCACCACGCTGATACTCCCACTCATATTTATGATGAGATGGATGATGAGGAAGAGTTTGGGGATCCCGCTTATAATGTGAAATTGATGCTCGTAGAGGAGGCTGAGAATTATGTTCTTGTTGATAAAGAAAATATAGGGAAAAAAATTTGTGTAGTTTGACAGGAGTTTATTTCTACTGTACTTTGTTCTTTTTTTATTTCTTCGATGTATGGGGCTTGCCTTAATGTAATCCTTCCTTTTACAATGTAATAAAAAAATTATTTCATGCATTTTTGTCCAGGTTAAATTCTTGAAAATTCTTTTTCTCGACAAATACTTACATCTAACGAACTGCTTTACCATTAAATTCAAGACTGGCATATCTGGTTATTGTACAAAGTGAATTCCATTAAAGTCATAATCAATAGCTCGACGCAAGTCATAGCAAGATTAATAAAGATGAGCCTGAGGAGTTACTCATCCATAATGCTTCTTCCTTAGCCAAATGATCGTACATAAGCCTACGCAGTCTTTTTATGGGATAGTAACGGACAACCCTACATATCATGAGATGATTTTTTATCTCCAAAAGATCCATAAGGAATTAATGGAAAGTTTTTGTTTCGAATATGAGAAGAAGTTAACTGACCTACATAAGAGTAGTGGTTTGACCAAAAGTTTCTTTTCTATCCTCAAATTATTCCAAGAAAGAGTTCATTCTTAATGCAGAACTAAATGGTTCCAGAGAGGTCACCATAATTATTGATCAAGAAAATAATGCCTTAAGCAGTGATCTTGAAGGTCTTAAGAAGTTGGGGCCAGCCGACTAAAAAGATGGCATTTCCTTTTTAGAAGAAGAGAATGCTCACCTGAGGGAGGAGTTGGAGCAAATAAATAAATCCAAGGGCCAGCCTTTTCAACAGTTGGGGATGATTTTACAATCTGTGGTGGAAGAGAAAACTGAGAAACTCTATCAAACCAAGGTGTGATCATGAAGAATGAATTTTACATTATCAAGAGGTTGAATGAGAAGGTAGACGCACCTATCAATTTCAAGAAAGCTCATGCTGTCTGGATGGATGGTTATGATGAGTCCCTTTATCATATGAGGAATAGCTTGACCATGCAAAAAAACAAGATTATAAGCATAGTTACCTCAATGCTCTAGCATAAATGAAGGTAAAAAAAAAGAACTCTGGTACTTGCATGACATATGTTGTTTGGATTTTCCCGTACCTCCTTTTAAGTTTGATGCCTCATGGATTTCGCCAAATGCAATTCCCATGAGTTTAATAAGAAAAGATCTTGGGTATTATGATATTTTTATGATCTAATTCGACCTCTTCATTTGGTAGATAGGGTCAGTTCTAGTAGTCGACCTAGGATCAGAGATCTACAGATGACCATGCTTTAGACATTACCCCTACTAGTTTCGAATGTTCATCAAGCAAGTCAACTGCTTCTCATGATTAAAGATTTTGTTGAAGTCTGTCTTTGTAATGTCTTGCACTAACCTTTAAATTAAAATAAAATGTTATTTTCATGCCTCTTTGATTGTTTTTCTTTTTTCATAAGTAGATGTAATCAAATCATTGTAACTTTCAGTAACGTTATTTTGATGAGTTAAAATGGTTCTACTAATAGTTTAATCTTATGATCACGTGTTCAGCTATTGCCTAACGGATCTTCCTTACTAGTTACCATGGTCGGACGAACTTGGGTTGTCTAGTATTAGGATTTACGAACCAAATATTGGTGTTAGTTTCCTGAGATGAACACATGTGTTAAGAATTATCCTTCAATTTAGTCAGTTTTTATCGGATCTTGTTTTCCCTATGACTGCAATGGATTTCCTAAATTTAGTGAACTTCTTGTTCTTCATTTTCCCTAAAAGTGAGATCATACATGAAGTAATTTGGTGAACTTCTTGTTCTTAGCCTTGCGTAAAGGCGAGATCATATATGAAGTAATTTATATGTTATATTTTTTTGTTTGAGTTCTAATGTGTTGTCAAGATGTCTTTAACTTTAGCTCTCGGCAAGGTGCCCATCTCCCCATACCAACAAGAAAAACATAAACAAAACAATAACATTCATTAATAGAATATATTTAATTTTTATATAAAGCGAGTTACATGTAATGAAAGGGATTGAAATGAAAAGACATTATATGTTTATTGATTGTATTTTCTTAAGTGTTCGTCGTTCCAAGGGCTTTTAAGCTTCTCACCTTCTATGATTTTAGTTCTATAGGTCCCTGATCGGACAACAGTAGAAATTCTGTACAAACAATGTCAGTTCATCTCTAATTTGTTCCCTTTTTGAATGAATTTCTTCATCACGTAGTCTCCCTCCTTCAGAGTGTTCAATTTTAAACATTTATTATAAAACTGAGCAATACGTTGTTGGTATGCTGCGACCCAAAGTGGTCTATGTTATTTGACTTCCTTTATTAGGTCTAGATCTAGTCTTCTCATTATCTCGCTATTTGGTGAGTCAAAATATAGAACATGGTGAATTGGTAGACCAATTTCTATTGGGACCACTACCTTTGTTTCAAAGACTAACATATAAGGAGTCTCAGATGCTTTTGTTCCCAGCATTGACCGTTATGGCCAAAGGAAACTTTGGAGTTCATTGATCCAAAAAAAAATTATCGTCGTCTAGTCTCCTTTTCATTCTTTCAAGTAAAGTTTTGTTTGTTACCTCTATTTTCCCATTTCATTTTGGGTGAAGAGGCACATAATGTTGTTTCTGGATTTTAGATCGAATGCATTAGTCTTCGAATTACTGATTATCAAACTATGTGTCATGGTGGGTGATGAAGGAATATGACATTCCATAAGCGCAAGTAATGTTTTTTCAAATAAAATGGAAGACATTATCATATGTCATTTCAAACATGGGTTCAACCTTTACCCATTTGGTGAAATAGCCCACTGCAACGACCAAATATTTGAACCTTCCTCTTATGTTTAGTAGAGGGTTGACTAGGTCTATACACCACATAGAAAATGATCAAGGGGACGCGATTGACATGAAAAAAAACCATTCTCTTGTGTATTAAGGCATGTTTCTGGAACTTATCACAGCTCATTGTATAATTTGTACAATCTTTCTTCATGATGGTCCAATTTTAGCCTTCACTGGCTACTCGTTTTACCATTAACCGACCAAAAGAATGTGATCCACAAGAGCCTTCATATACTTCTTTAAGCAAGTCATGGACTTCAGCTGTATGGACACATCTGAGTAAAGAAATAAAGAACCCTCTTCTGATTAGGATTCTCCTCTGAAGGACATATCTCACTTCTTTTTATTTTACTTTCCTGACTTCTTTGCAGTCTGTTGAGAAAATGTCGATCTCTAGGTATGCTCGTATTGGATCCATCCATAATGGACCTAAGTTTAGTTCCATTATATTGACAATATCTTCATATGTATTTCGGTGTGTTATTATCTCTACTATACATGTTCTTCTTAACTATGTCCTTGTAACGGACGTCGATTGGGTAAGTGCATAGGCTCGGGCACTTTCTGACCTTGGAATTTTGACCATCTTAACTGCTGGAAATTATGTTAACCAATCCTTCACTTTGGCCAAGTATTTTTCATAGACTATTCTCTCGACTTATAAATTCCAAGAACTTGGTTTATTATGAGTTGATAATCACTATTTTTCAATATCTATATAACTCTAAGAGAGGATACCAATTCAAGCCCTGTAATGAGCCCTTCGTACTCTGCCTCAATGCGAAAGGTCTCAAATTATAATCTAAGGGAATATTCCACAATAATGATATCTATTATGGTGATAATTTAACCTTCTCCATTGAAAATTGAACAAGATGAACCATCAACAAGCATTAGCCCTACATGAGGGTCTTCTTTAAAATCTCCTTTGATCAAGTTCTCGTAATTAAATAATTTTTTCATTTTCTCCAAGTTGTAAGAAATGTCTTCCTTCATGGCCAATGAACCTGGGATCTCAATACCTTGGTAGGATGGGTTAATAGTTGGGTTATGCCCCATATGAGTCTTCTCATTTGATTAGATTGGTGAACTCTCTTCCAAAGAAGTCTTCTCGGTTTGCTTTGGGCCTGAACTTACTTCTATGAAAGTCTATTTTATTAATTTTACTATTGGTCTCTCTTTCGAAGAATTCTGCTAAACTGGTTTTTCTTCCTAAGTGAATTCATCTATAAAATCTTCCATGTCTTGACCCTGGATAGCCATTTGGGGTTCATATAGGATGCCTTACTCTTCTAGTTATATAACCCAAGCCATTAGTCTACTAACTTTCTTAGCTCTATGGACAGCTTGACATAAAGGCAGATCAATGTATACAGTAATAATATGGGCCTAAAAGTATGACTTTATCCTTTAAAAAACCTCAAATAGGGCGAGTGCCAATTTTTCCAGTCTTGGATATTGAATTTTCAACCCTCGGTATGCTTTGTTGATATAAACAACTAATTTTTTTACTCGATGTTCTTGTCGAACCAACGTCGAGATGACAGTTGATTCGGATATGGCCAAGTACAAGAAAAGTTTTCCCCAAGGACAGGCCTTGAAATCAGAGGTGTAGATATTATATACTTCTTCAACTCCAAGAATACAACCTCACATTTTTCATTCCATTCAAATGTTTTTTTCAAGTCATTAAAGAAGGGTAGGCACTTTTCTATAGTTAGGGAAACAAACTGGTTTAACGCAACCACGTGCCCTATAAATCTCAACACTTTCTTTTTATTCGCCAAAGATTGAATATTGATCAATGCTTGAATTTTATCGGGGTTGACTTTAATGCCTCTTTGATTTATGACGAAGCCTAGGAGAATTCTTTCTTATATTATGAAGACACACTTCATTAGG
Source organism: Sambucus nigra (assembly GCA_949130495.1). Classification (NCBI taxonomy): domain Eukaryota; kingdom Viridiplantae; phylum Streptophyta; class Magnoliopsida; order Dipsacales; family Adoxaceae; genus Sambucus; species Sambucus nigra. The sequence continues at coordinate 457,796,294 of OX422210.1, read as the reverse complement.
TTGAGCTTCATTCTGTGTTTTTTTACTTGGTTGAATGTCTTCCATAGATCTCTGATGTGGTCAAAATTTGCTCAGCTTTTAGTGAGCATGTCATTAATGTACACCTCCATGTTTCTGCTGATCTGTTCTTCGAATACTTTTTTTACCAGCCTTTGGTACGTCGCTCCAGAATTTTTGAACCTTAAGGGCATAGCATTGTAACATTAGGTACCTCGACTTGTGATAAACAAAGTCTTCTCCCGATCTTCTAGTTTCATTTTGATTTTGATTTAGTTATATCTTGAGTACGCATACATAAAACTGAGCACTTCATGTCCTAAAGTAGAAGCCATAAAACTGAGCAGTTCATGTCATGATAATTTAGTCATATTCCCTGATATATAGCTATGAAATTATAATTTGTTCTTGTACCTCCGCCCTATCATGGCTAGAAAGAGTAGTGGATCAATCGACCTTAAAAATGTCCGCCTACACTGGTTTTCAAACTATAGATCCATCTCATCCTCGAAAATAACATGTTCAAGTTTCATCACATTCTAACAATTAGATCTTCCTTTATGGTAAAAACACTGTTCCCAATTAACTCTTATTAAGAATTTGGGTTTCTCTTCCTTTCTTATGGAATTGTTTGGTCTCTTTAGGAAGATATGAATGATGGAGTTCACCACAATTATCGCCTAAAACTGGCATCAGATTTGATCTTAGCTAAAGTATAAAATCTCAAATGATAATAAATAAAAAGATTGAAATTGACTGAATTTTTGTCTAGAACTAGCTATAGAGAGGGAGATGAGACGAAAGAGAGATAAGACTAGATTCACGTGGTTCAGCCCAAGGAGGTGCCTACATCCACAAGTTCAAGTGAAAATAGTATTAGTTTCATTGAAAGAGAGACTGTAGTCTCAATCAAAAGTTCCCCTAGTAGATTATTCATTGCCTCCTTAAATATGGACGTGGGGGGTATCTATCGGTGGAATGATACAACTGATCCCAAGGGCTATGTTAGGGTATTTGTTTTTATAAAATAAACAACTGCCCACATTACAAGGTAGTGGGGAATAATTATAAATTTATCGTAGTAAAACATGGCTACAAGAACGTTCGTATATTTCTATCATGTGAGTACTTTGATTACATCACCCATATGTCTGACCCATCGATAGTGGACACATAATTGCACGGGTGTGGTCTGGGATGGCCAAGATGGGAATAATACATAAGTCCAGTCTATCTCAAAATTTTACCTATCTCATCTACTCAGACCAACCTCTTTTTGGCTAATAATGAGTCCAAATGTCTACTGTTTATTATTTTAAGGGTTGTATAATATTTACAGTGCAACACAAGCCCCCAAGACTTTTCTCGTGAATGTGGCATGAAGCTAATTCTCTAAAGTATTACCTTTTCTGGGTGTGCGATGAGCAGATTGAGCGAGTGAAGTGTTAACCAGTGGTAAAGTCATTAGCTTCGACAGTTTCGGTCATCTAGAATTCTTGTCGTTGCCTGCCGAGCAGAAAGACTTATAAAAGATTCACTTTGAATTGAACTTTCCACGCATCAAGCACTGGGTTTTTGTGTTTGAAATAATATTGGCACGGTGCCTGGAGCAGAATGTGGCAGGTTGTGTCGCGTGAGTTCACTTACCCATGCCTCGTGTCATGTTCTGTATTAAATGGGTAATGATTTCTTCCATAAAAGTATAAAACCCATATTTTGAATCACTCCCCAAATTTTCCAAACATTTTTTCTTTGAGCGGTTGGTTTATAGAAAGAAAGCCAGAATTTTCCTCAAACTAATTTTCTTCGGTCCAAATTACCTATTTTCACACCATTGTTCACTGCAATATTGCATGTAGGTTATTTTTTTCCGGGAGTTTCGTCTTTTTTTCTCCGTTCTCAAAGTCTTTTGAGTTTTAGGTACGCATTTTTACCTTTGTCTGCACTTAGAATTTTGAGTCTTTTTTGTATCTTCATCTGATTTGTGATTTAATGCCATTGTTGGCATTTGTTGGTTGGTCATTAGAGATTTGAAAATCTTAGGTGTGCATTAAGCTAATTAGCCTAGGATTTTCAGAGTATTTCCCCCCCCCCCCCCCCCCCCCAAATTCATTTTATCCTACAAAGAACCAATATCTAAAATTAGTCTTTTACTCCTTAATGATCTACAAATCTTGGTTCATGTAGTGGTTGGAGAAGTTGATTAAATTGGAATAGTCTTGTCCTGGCATTTTTGCTAGGATATTCCCCAACCCACTCTAAGTCGTTCATCCTGAGGACGAACCTAGTCATCTAAGGTACACTTCTCGGGTTACTTTTTTTGTTGGTTCTGTTGCACATCTCACTTCACCAAAGCAGGAAATTTTTAAGTGTTCAGAACACATACAAATCAGCACGTTGCAAAATTTTTGTAAGTGTTCCAAACCATTGCAAATCCTATTCGCAACGGTTTATTGGGAACACATGTTTGTTATGAATAACCGTTACAAAAAAAGCAAGTGTTTATAACACTTGCAAATGAAAAATTTTCAAGTGTTATAAACACTTGCAATTTTTTTTTGCAAGTGTTCTAAACACTTGAAAATTTCAATAAGCATTTTTATTTTGTAACGGTTATAAACACTTGGAAATAAATAACACGTATAATTTTGTAACGGTTCAAAACACTTACAAAAATTAATAGGTGAGGAAAAAATAGTTCTTCTACAAGAGTTTAAAACACTTGCAATATATATTACATACTAAAAGATGTATTATTAAAACTCGTTCCCATGGAGATTCAGGTAGGACATAAGCAAATATATGGCATGAATCAAAACTTTGCATTTCTACTAAAAATACATCAATAAACAAATCAATGCAATAATACAACTTTTTTCACACTTTTCATCATTTATAAAAACAATATAACAATACAACTGTTTAGTCATACAAATCCATCAAAAAAACACATCAATACACTAATCTCCCGCTTTTCCAAATGATCTTTGGGTAACCTTCGTATACTTTGTTGCGGAGAGCACCATATGCATATTCTTTGTCAAACAAATTCCAACCTACACAAAAAGAACAAAATCACATCAAGAAAAACATTAAAATATTACATTATATATTAAAATAGTAAAAATTCAAATGGCAGTGCTGACATATAATTGTTCATAACCTTGAAGTCTAATAGTAAAAGCTCTTGCACCATTATATAACAGGAACATTGTCTTTTGCTAGACATTTTCATATTTTAGCAATTAAGAATATTTTCACTATATAATATTTGGTTATTGTACCATTATATAGTCGATGGTTAACTTTGGTTAATGCTCGGTCCATGTTCTATGCCGATTACTAGGAATAGGTTTAAGACTAGTATGCAAATTGTAGTTATTGTATACAAGCTTTCACACTCATATGCAGCGCTAGGAATTTCTGGTAAATGTGGAAAAGTCTAATCCCCCATCCGACCCCACACCATCACCACCACACTTTTGTGACACCCCGCTTACTAAAATACCGAGTGGCCAACCCATGATTAAAATAAAACGTTGGTCTCATATGGCTCATTCTTAGCATCACTGTCGAAAAACTTTTTAAAGTTACTAACCGCCTAGTAATTTAATTAGACTAGTGCCAAATTTTATCTTTCATAAATAAATAACATGCGAAATTAAATAACGATTAAACCATCACACAAATTGACAACTAAAAACAATAAAATTTAATGATATAAGTAAACATAATCGAATCAACTATCGATTCAACAACAAAATACAATAACTTTTATACACAAAGTCCAATAAATAACTCAATACTAAATCTGAGAAGACATGCCAAAATGAGTACTGAAATAAAGATCCTACACTAGGAATAAATGAATGAAGCGTCTATATCTAAGTCCTGCAAATTCCACATAAGCTTCTGTTGCGCATACTTGGATAGAATCCTCAAACTGGACGTCCCTGTGGGTGGACACCTAAAAGGTTTTGAAAACGATTTTGGCATGGGTCAAAGCCCAAGTAAAACATTTTGAAACTATTTATCAAACAATTAAATTGCATTAATTAAATATGTATGCATACTTTTCATATTTAAGCTAGTGTTTCACTCTCTTGAGATATAACCCACACCTCTTCTAATGTGCACACCTAAAGCATTCCTGCTAACCTTCCTAGTTAAGCTACCCCACCTAACTAGCCGTATCATACCTCTTCCTATTACACTAATCTAACCCGAGTACGCTTGTCGTTAATTCTTACGTCATTTATCTTATTAACTTAATAATCATCTTTAATTAATCCTCCATAATATTCTCAAACTTAAGGCTTTTTTCCCGCCTAATATTTTGTTGTATTTACCCGTATTACCCATAATATACGATATCAAATTTCCAATCCATTATTATTTATCTAGTGTCACCAACTGATTATAAAGTTTTCAAAGACCGAATTGAATTTAGATATCACTATCTACAATGTCTACTAAAGCACCCGAAGTAGAATAAATCGCACATATATATATTCACATCACTATCATAATTATACATATATGGCATCCTTAGGTGGAGACCTGTGATGCGGCATTCTCTGCTATCAAGTCATATTACATCACGTACTAAACAAGGACATCAGTTTGGAAATCACTCTCGAACCAAAAAAATCAAATAACACATATTAGAGGCGAACATAGTCCTAAGCCCTTGGGCTATGCACACCCCGAATGCACCCAAATGACTGGTCAAACCCTTATTCACACAACTATTGCTCTATTCCTAAGTTCTATGTTCTGAGGTAAAGGTCAATATCCCCCCAAATGGGCTCATTGGGATAGGACTATCCACGATGCGAAACCTCATGTGATGGAAAGTAGCCTAGGTATGTTTACACATAATTAATCAACCAATAGGTAATCACACAACCTAGGCATACATACATACATATAACATCAGTATAGGTACACCCTCAACCTATAAATATTATTCACACCGATATCTATAGAGCACACCAATATATATATATATATATATTTATATATATCACGCCTAATCATATACATATATTAAGCGAAGTCCAGCTAACCCACGCCTACTACCCATAGCACTAGCCCAAAATATATACCCAAGTCCCCATATCCCTACTTGTAATTTAATTAATCTTACATTAATTATTTTGTCATTTAAGTTATGTCACCCAACTACAATACCCAGACTCACTCGTTCGATTTGTAACTTTATCTCTTAGTATTTGTTATACAAAATCCCGCTAGTTAATTTTACACTTCTCGTTAAATTCAAATTCTATAATTTATTATATATCTCCAATAGTAAATTAAATCGTCCAATCGGTGATCAACTCCCGTAGAACATCACCTAAAAATATCCTAGTCATAACCCCGACTCTTAGTTCCATAAGTATTAACTTACATTTATATTTTTATTTAAGAGACTAAGCACGTCTCAATTAAGCCCGTATCTTAATTATATCCGAAATTTCCATTCGAATCTGTTCATATATTTTCGAGTGTTTTTCATCCTAAACACTCTAAATTAATACCCCAAATTCATTGCCATCTGATTCCAAGATAAAAGTAATGTTCCTTAATATTTTTCAGAGTCCTACACTCATCTATGGACATCCCTAAATAATCTAAACTAGATTTCTCGTAAAGGATTTCGGTTTAAGATGCCCTTCTATAATAAAATCATAACTAATTCAAAAAACATCAAAAAAATATGAAACTGGCACCCACGCGTTCGTAAAGAAAAGATCTATCTCCATGTACAAAATCTAGAGTCATTTGAATGAGATGATAATATCATCCGAACGAGAAACTAATCTCATTTGAACAACTTTTGCTATCATTCGAATGACTTGCAACATCGTTCAAATATCCTTCTAGACTTTTTCTTCCTCATGACATTTCTTTATTCCATTAACGAATTACAATCTTCATGATTTTCAAAACCCAACTTCAATCAGTAATTCCAAACCTTTATTTCTCCTTTGCCGAGATCAAACTATGTATTGCAACGACAATCTTCAACGATTTATGTGTTTCCCACTAAGTTTGTAAACTGGGTTTTTACCGAGATTATAAATTTCTCACCAAATATGATTTACCCAACCTCAATTACACAGGATAAATTAATTTATTTCTAATCTTGGACTGAGTATTAATTTATACACATAGTATTCAACTTCACAAAAACCCATTTCATATGATAGCCCACTCCTAAAAATGTATTTCTTTAACACACCCAGTATAATATGAATCGCAATAACGCAATTAAATTGAAAGCAAGTTTAACTACTTGCCTGGATGAATTCGTAAGGTCTGATTTCCTTTGATGCACACGAATACTTAACGAAGAACACACCAATTTCTTCTTAGTATGACTCCCAAAAGCCCTCCCACTTGATCCATCTTTTCTCCTCAGCAACTAGGGTTTTCTTATTTCACTTGTGACTCCCAAAAACTCTCTAACTTAGGGTTTTCTTATTTCGACCTATTCGGAACCAACCGTGGACTCAAAATTGTCATCCGAGTTATTTAACTAAAAACTCCAATTTTAACCTCAAATTACGACACATGTATCCTTAAAAGAAATAACTCGAATTAATTTAAATCTTAATTATCCAAATAAATTGAAACTTCCAAATTAAATAAATTCTCCATATTACATAATTTCTCCAAATCATCAATTTAATTTAAATTCTAATTAACCAAATTAAATAAATTCTTTATCCTAAAAATAATGGGGCGTTACAACTTTTTTGGAAATTTGAGATACACCCTCGTAACCATCCCTAAAGCACATAAAAGACATTTATAAAGTGACATTTCATGAGTTTTAATAATGCTTTAGAGGTGTATTTAAATTTTATTGTAGAAGTGGGTGGAGGGGTGAACACATAAGTCGGAACAAAAGGCCAAGATGTAATTCTTTGTCATTCTTCTCAACGACAACAATGACAGTTTTAGTATCTTTCTGTGTTTTTCAAAAAATTCTTTGCAAACAATAAGGAAACGAAAACCCTACTGTTCAATCTAAGTAAAACAACAAGAAAGTTGAGGATACAAAATAGGAAAAAGTACCACTTTTATTGATCAAATCTTGTGTGAATGGAGGAGTCCTATTAGGATCCACCTCCATTGTACATCTGAAGAAAAAGAAAAATACTGGAGGCTAAAAAAGGGAAAAAGAGTAGGACAATTGGGGAAAGGGGTGCATGTGGTTTGGTCGGTGTTTTATTTTTATTTTGGGGGTGTTGTGGCTGGTGGTGAGTTGGACGGTGACAACTAGTGATTGTAATGGAATGTTTGGGGGATAGTGTTTTGTCAGGTTAGTGTGTTTATGATATGGTAAAGATGAAGGGGTGGCAAGAATTTTATTAAACAATTGATTATTTTTAGACTACTCCACCCAAGATATGATGCTTATGGAGTTCCACATGAAGAAACAAATACTACGTATATAAAGACCATAGAAAAATAATTCACCATACCTCTTCGGAGTGGAGAATTCTTTCAAAACAAAACAACTTTGACCACTTTTCATGATCCGCATCGTCACCCCTGATTAGGAAAAGAGAAATTAATATATCCCATAAATTTAAAAAGATAAATTACATTGGTTCAGGTCATGTCATCATACTTAAGGGTGAGAAACATGTACCGAGCTCCACCCAGCATCTCAATGTTACGTGCAAGTTTCTCTGTGTATCTAGAAAACATTATGATAAACAGTATGTTTATGTCAAACTCATCTCTACCAAACATTTCTAATACAAGAAAACATCATCTTCCATTGAACTTCCCTCAAATTCCAAAGTACTTTTTACTTAAATGACTTGATTTAGTGTAAGAGGTAAAGATACCATCAATGTGGTGAATTTAGAAAACTTAAAGTTACACGTCTACAATAATATTTCCATCAGGATGGACAATAAAATAAGAAGTTTCTCCATAAGAATTCTCAGAGTGATAACCACAGTGATATATGCCTTGAAAACATTTCTTAATAAGTTAAATAGAGTGTATGGTTTAATTAACTTCTAACGAAGTACATGAAGCGTGGTATGGAGGTGTCCCTGAATATTTTTAATCAATGATCCGACTCTATGAGATTTCCACTAATAGCATTGGAAGCAATCCAATATTGGACAAGAAACAAACGAAAATATAATTAAATAATAGAACAAAAATAATTTTAGGTTGTTTATAAGGGTTATTTGTCATTTGGGTTCGCTAATTATACAAAATGCACATACACATGCAAATAGCCATGATGCAACAATAAGATATGATAATGTAGTAGCAACAACAACAATACTACCACCACCAACAACAACAACAAAAACAAAAACAAAACATGATGATGGTATCTTATCAAAACCCACAACAGTCGTCGTATATGGGATCTTTGAACTCGTTCGGAGATTCCTTCAGTTATCCACGGAGAATAATGCCTCCGCAAGGGAACCATCATCATACATTACTATAGATATCAAATTATTTTTCTATATAATTCTTTTTATTCTTTGATATAAGTGTACTCCTCAGAGTTGATTTAATCTCAATTTATTCTTTAATTCTGTGGAGTGGGTAAATTCTCTAATTTGTTCTCAGTGAAGTTTGATAAGTTTCCTTTTTATCATATTTTAAAATCTATGAACTAGACATTAATGAGATAATGGGATACTCCAAATTAAATGCCTTCCCATTTTTCTCTTGTTAGATGGTTCACAAAAATGACATAAAAGGTTAACATTAATATACCTTTCCTTTTTTCCCTATTAAACAATGATGAATTTATGATTGTAAATACTTAATTTGGATTCAAGGTACTATTACCCTATAAATTTCAGGATCATGACCATGGCAGTGATGTTCAGTATTCTAATTTTTAATTTTTTTTGTTACAAAAAAAAAATAATGTATTAACCAATTAAATAAAGATCATTTTTAGAACACTATCACATTACCTCATTAAATCAAAATTCAACGAAATGAAGTATCTAACCAGCTTGAACAAGTTTTCAGTTAAATAGTCAGTAATGTTATTTCAATATATTCTACATGAAGCATCTAACGCCTTTAACCAATAGTTTGGATGTTCTTTCAATAGATTTGGAGTTTAACTAGCATAAACTTTGTTTATTATATGAATGAAATTATGCTACACATTATCACGCTATGTTTATAAGCTAGAACTAATCTTATCTCAACTTTTCCGAGTATGCAATGGATAAAGAAATTACTTGTCAACTTATGGATTAACTCCCCATGATATTAGAACATCAATAATCTTCTTCATCACAACCCCATGTCGACATAGATGTACAAATACACATTTGCCAGGTAAGTGAGGATGATCTTTAACAGTTACCTAAATTTGATGAAGTTTAGAATAAGGAGAAATAAAAAGAAAATAGAATAATAATAGACATAAATAATTAATGTATAACACGTATATTTTTATACTGTAAGTTAATGATAGAGGAATACAAAACAAACATCCTGAAGAAAATATGATCATTAGAGAGGATTGTACCCTCATCATTATTATAATCAAACGTAGATAATTTGAAATCTCCCAACCCCATTAATGCTTCGAATCCAATTCCATTAACAAAAAAATCCTTTGCATAAAGTAAAAAGGTAATACTCTAAAGAAGTGATAAGAGTTGATCGAATATGGCAAAACAAAATGTAGAGGAAATGATAAATAGAGAAGTTGTGTCAGTTTTAGAAGAAAATGGTAAAAATCATCATCCCTACGCATTTCATGTATTTGTACCTCACAATGAATCTTCTCCAAACTGTAGAGACCTTATAAGCTCTAGATGGAAGGATCGAAATTACAAACAGTTCGTAATTACGTGCTTTATACAGACAATTTATCTGCTTGAACTTGATAGACAAGAAAGTATAACAGATCAACTTGCTCTCACCCAAAAATGATGGATACCCTTAAAGTACAAGCTCTCCAAACCTCAACTAATGAAAGATACGGATCCATCTATGGTGCCATAGTAAAATTGGATCGAAATGAAACTCCTGTCGATTTCATTCTCAATAGACCTTATGGTGCACTAAGGGCAGTTTTATCTCTACAAGGAACACTGCTCCAAAGCCCAATGATGAGATGAGATATCAAAAATGATCTTCATTATCTATCTTGGGAAAGCTTAAAGGGCTCCATTAGATTTAATAAATCTTTTGAAGGGCTTAAATCGATTGTTGATAAGTATGGGAGTAACAATGTGCGTGTTGCAGGCCATTCTTTAGGGTTTGTTTTTCTCTTTCAAGTGCGAAAAGCATTAGTTAAGCAAGGAATGTTTATGGAGACTCATTTGTTTAATCTACTTTATATTTATCTAAATGTCTCAAGTCAGTGGCAGCCGCAAGTATGAGGAAGAGTTAAAATTTAAAATTCAATGTAATGAACTTACAACTACAACTTATTCTAGTTCAACATTTATAGTATTATTTGCAATCTAAAATTCACTTTGCTAGAGCAGTACTAAACCGAAAAATCAAATAAACACATTATAAGGGGATTAATTTGTTCAAAGACATAATCTTCAAGAATAAAAAAATATTCAACAGAATATAAACAACTCACGCATTGTTGAAGAGGTATTCTTTCCCCCAACGGCAATGAAAACCCTAATCAAATAAGAAAGTGACCAATTATAAACACCTATTTTCTTTCCAAAATACACATTTGAAAACTCAAATACTCTATAGTAAAATTATCAAAGCATGAAGAGTATGTTAATTTCTTTTCTATAACTTGTTTTTTTTTTAAAGTGAGAAATTATCTTGCTTCACGAATAATTCGTCTAATTGAGGGCACACAAGTACATAGTTGAGGCGATCTAGATGCATAAATATAATTTTTCCCCCAAATTAATAATCCTTATGTCATGGCAGCTCGCATATGTAATGGCACTCCACGTACATCATTATTCCAATTGAGAATCGTAAACAAACAGTATGTGTACTTATCAATTTTTTTTTGTGTGTGTGTGTGTGTGAAATTTGTTTACATTTAATTTTTTATATCCCTATACACTATATAGTACTTGATATATATATATATATATATATATATATATATATATATATATTAAATACAACATGCTACACACACATAGATATATTTAATCATTCACACCCACATACATGGTATCCGTCACCCACCAATTGACCAGACATCCATTATACCGAAATTAAACCCAAATTTTTTTTCATATTGATGCAACAAATTTATGGATAATTGAATTTAATATTACTCATACGATGCAAATTAATCCTCTGTGTGAAGTAATGGTAACAGGGTAACTTAAATCAACGTCAACGTAAACAATAATGAGATCAAAATAACAACAAACATGATTTTATATACAATACTTATATGAAGCATACATGCATATATATATATAATATCTAACTACAAAACCTACAAATCCAATAACATCGCAATAAAATTGAACTAAACATCTGATCTAAAACCTTAGATTAAACATCATCCATAAAAGAAAATCAATCTTAATTTCAATTCAGAATCACCACATAATATCCGATATTTTTTATAACCCTAAAACACGACATGATATCAATCTTAACCACAATTCACAATCAAAACAATTGAAATTAAAAAGGAAAATCAATAAATACTACTATCTAAATTGAAACTTACACACACAAAAACATAACATTGATATTGATCCAAATAGGTTTGCAATACACCTTTGAGAAAAAGAAGAAAAATGAAGCCTAATAAGCGAACCATAACTCCTTGCAAAGAAAAAGAAAAATAGAGTTAGTAGGTTAGGTGAAAATATTTGTGTATAGTCATGGTGGGATGGACTTTCAACAGGTTTGCGATTTTATGAATAGTTGAGGGGAGAATAATTGATGGAAAGAGTGGGGATTGAAAATTAGGTTAGAGCGGGCAATATTATTTCCCTTGTTAAATATTATTACCCTTTTTAGTAAATATGCAGTAAAAAAATGTCCATTATCGACTTGTGCCCCTTGACTGAGATGGGGATACCTAAAGAGCCTAGGGTCTCCACCTCCTCAGTAGTTGTCCCCCTCTGATGAGAGTACTTTAGGTAGATAAGAATTGTGGAAAGTCGTTAATATAGACGTCCAAAATCACGATTATGATATAACTGAAGATGGGATGGATGGGTTGGGGGTTAGGTATGATATCCCTATCAACATTAACTTGATATTTCTCAAATATGATGAGCGAGTTTATGATTCGCCTAATGATGATAAGATATGCTTTCAAATCTAGGCCTTCCAGGTCGGAGTTCATCTTCTTATCCATCCTATTATTTGGTCAATCTTAAGTGGTTATAGGGTGCACAAACTCAATTACCTCATAATACTTATCATTTTATTAAGGGTCCATTGTCTTCTAGGAAATACCACACCGTATTTGATCTTATGGGGATAATTTTATATTTTTCTATGGAATAAATAATTATGTTTAGGCCAATGGATATTACTACTTTGACATCTAAAAATAAAAATTAAAGATGGTGAAATTAGTCCAGACGAGGAACCATCAGTGGAAGAACTAGTTCTTGTACATATTAGGTGACAGGGAGTTTATTACTACCAGGAAAACGAGGTTGCATAGCATTCCTCCCAACTAGTATAGGCCAGAACATATTGGTACTTTACCTTTATCCTTATTTATGATTATATTATATCTTGTATCTCATGTTTAATACGTTGACCCTTGTTTGACACTTTGTAGTTAAGAAAGATGCCAAGTTGCCTCCTTCTTTGAAGCGGTTGGTGTTGGAAAAGTGCACTCTAAGCCATGTTGTATTCGAGAATCTCTTCTAATTAGGGAAATTTAACAGTCTTGGATATTATACTCCCTCTGAAAATGTTCGAAGGAGGGAACATCAAACTGCTGACCAAGAAACTACTAAGCGTGAAATTAAAGAAGATAAATTTTAAATCTAGCTCATCTTCCATCATTTGTTAAATTCACTATATAATTGTTGCATCTCTGTGCAACATCTATCCCTTCCTTGCCGAATTTTAGGGTAGAGTTGTCAATTGAAATGGATTCAAAACAACTTGATGGAAATGACATTTCCTTTCTTAGGCAATCGAAGCTTGAGGCCACAGCTAAAAAGAAGGATGACGACGAGAAAAAATCCATAGTTAAGGCCAAAAAAAATGTTGAGGATGAATCAAAGTTAGTTTGAGTCTGAAGAAGTTACAAAAGTCAAAGATAAAGGTAAAGTCATTATTTCGAATGACGTCGAGGTCTCTCTATTCTGTAAAAATAGGTCATTGGATAATCCTTTCTTATATCCCGATCATAAACATTCATAGGGCAGTTTGCCTAATAATAAATTATAGATTAGTGGTCAACCTACTCGACATCTATTATGAGATGGGGATACTTTTCTTCGTACGATGACATGGAGGCTCATGTTTATAACACTAATCATCCCACTCATTTGGAGAAATTATAGAAGGATCCCAATTCAATTTTCTACCACACCAATAATGTTCTCGAGGTTTTCAGATACCATGGGTATGACCTTGATTTAAATACCTTAGGTCTTTTGATCCCGATGACCTATGGAACTTTATTCATCATTGGATGTATGTTCTTAGTACGCTTTGATGTTTGTCTCTTATTTATCTTGGTAATTGTTTGATTTTTACCTGTATACTCATCTTTCATGAAGCAACGATGTCTGCAACCATACGGGAGAAATAAGTGAGTAGTTAGGAGGCCTTTGTGTCTCAGAGGTCGACCAATAACGAGATCTTAGCTCAAAATGAGGATCTGATCTATAAGATAAGGATGTACAAGTTTGATTATGATCAGGTCTTTACTGAGATTCAATAGAGGGAAGAGTAACTTGTGGCTAACATTGAAACCTTATTCAACATTGAGGCCAATAATAGGAAGCTGAAGGACTAGGTTTCCACAAACAGTGCTAAGATTACTAACCTAGAGGAAGCTTTGAAGAAGTCAACTCAGTCCCTTTTCCCGACCTTTTAAAGTATAATGTTTTTATCAATTATAACATTGATTTGGTGACCATCGTCATGGATGACTATGATGAAATGAAGAATAGGGTCACCAAGCATTATCCTGAGATTACAGAAGTTATCTAGGGTTGGAAAGGGGATAATGATGAGTCCAAGGACTTGGTAGCTAAGCAGGTGATGGATGTAAATGACCTGGTTATTGAAGGCAGAGAGGTCAGTAAAACTGACCAGGCTAAAGATGTTGAGACTATCCTCCCTTATGTTTTATATATTTTTCTTAATTGTATCATAGGAGATGATGCTACTATTGCTGCAGTTCCCCTAGTCATCCAAGTTACTGATCCAACTCCTTAAACTATCTCAGAAGCTAGAAAAATCCCTTTAACTTAGCATTCGGTAGTTAATGGTCTTGTGAAGCTTTTTATATTTGGATATCTCAAGTTTAAAATAAATATTTGCAACTGTGACTACTTATCGGTCCAAATATAATTTTGATTCCTTATCTGAATGCATGTGTAATATTATATTCTATCACATATTATCCCCGGCTAAATTTTTAGTCTAGTTTTACTTAAGTAAATATGGTCGTATCACGTCGACCTCCTAGTTAGATCGTCTTATGGTCATGATGGGATCTTTTCCACCTTCCATATCGAATTTCTCTCTACTTGGTGTTAGGGTAAGACCGTTAGTAGTTTAGACTTACGATCACAATGTCAAATCTCGTCGCCATGATCTGCCATACTAGCTATCAATTCTGGATGAACCTGAGTTGTCCTGATTTAGGATTTTCCAACTCTCATGCCATCTTTCTTGGTTATATGGACGGATATTATCATCTAACCATGTGTCAGCATTGATTACCAGCGTCAATTAAATGTACTAGGATATATCCTTGTGTTAGTCATTTATGCTGGGATCTTGTTTTACATCAAACTACATTGGATTCTCTATATTATTTAAAATCTAATTTATTATGACATTTCCAGAAACAAGGTTATACATGAAGTGTCAAGGTAGGCTTGCTTGTAGTTTAGATATACGATTGTGTGGTTGGATCTCGTCGACCTAATCTGCCTTACTAGCTACTAGTTTTGGACAAACCTGAGTTATCCTGACTTAGGATCTGCCAATGCTCATGTAGCCTACTAGTCGTATGGACAAATCTCATCATCCTGGCCATGTGTCAGCATTGCTTACCAGTATCGACCAAATGTATTAGGGTTTATCCTTACATTAGTAATTTAAGGTCAGATCTTATCGTCCATAAGATTGCACTGGAATTCCTAGATTTGATTATTCTTGATCATGATTATGAGTGCTAGAAATAAAAATTAATAATTCCAAAAGCAAAGGAATTTAAAGAGAAATTAAAGATCATAACACACAGAATTTACGTGGTTCGACAATTGCCTACATCCATAGAGGGTTTCTCGGCTTTTATTAATTATTTCAAAGGATCAGAATTACATGCCCCTTGCCCCGGGGTAGGAGTTTTATTCACTGTGACAAGAGTGGTTGAGATATTCACGAACTCTCCCATCTCATTATTGTCTCACTAACTGATCTACGTTTATCTCCCCTAATAATGTAGATAATTGGGATGAGTATTTATAATTATCCACGTAGTGCATCTTCATAATTATCCATATGATGCTAAATCTCAGTTGGCCATCATGTTGCGCTTATTTGGGTTGTAGAACATTGGGGCATTATAGTTTTGCACCCACTATGACCATCCATGGGTGAGATCATACATGAACTGATAGGGTAGGATTTTTAGTAGTTTAGACTTACGATCACATGGTCAAATCTTGTCAGCCTAATATGCCTTACTAGATTCCAGTTTGGACAAAACTCAGTTGTCCTGATTTAGGATATGATAATGCTTGTGACAACTTACTAGCCGTATGGATGGATCTCATTGTCCTGACCATGTGTCAGCATTGGTAACCAGTGTCGACAAAATTTACTAGGATCTATCCTTGTATTAGTCATTTTTTTTTATCTTACCATCTATAAGACTGGAGTGAATTTTCGAGATTTGGTTAAAATTTCTTGATGTGCTTGGTTTTGACCTGTCTTTTGCCTATGCTTCATACAAAATCTTGCACCAATAAAAAAAAAGACACGTTATAAAAATGACATTACATGTAGAGGATGAAGTTTTAAATCTTATTGATCACTGAGCTGAATTATGAAAGAATGAAAATTTTCTTACATAAACTAATTTTTTGTAGTATACCATATATGGTATTAATTACTAATAATATTTTCTCAGATGTTTCGAGTTCCATGGGTTTTTAAAGTTATCGCCTTCTAGAGTCTCAATCTCATAAGTTCTAGGTCACACGATCACAGATACTCTTTATGGCCCATTCTAATTAGGTTCTAACTTGTTCCCTTTTTGAATGACCTTCTTTAGCACATAGTCTTCTTCCTTTAAAGTAATTGGTTTTACTCTTTTATTATAAAACTGAGTGGTCCTTTGTTGTTCGGCTACCACTTGCAGTGTTGTGTTCTCCCTAACTTATTTAATAAGATCCAGATCGAGTCTTCTCATTAAATAACTCCTTAATGAATGGAAATGGAGTACCCAATTATTAGGCAATCTGATCTCAATGGGCACCACTGCTTTAGTGATAAATGCTAACCTAAATGGTGTTTCACTCATTATCATTCTTAATTCATCATGTATGCCCATAGTAAACTCTATAGGTTATTAGTCCAATTTCGCTTGGCATCATCTATCATCTTGTTTATTCCATTTAGCAGAGTTTTATTTGTCACTTATGTCTACCCATTGCAATGCGGGTGACCAGGTGCTGAGTGTAGTCTTTAGATCTTCGAATGTATCTAGTGATGTTTGAATTCTATATTATCAAACTTAGTATCATGATCCATAATGAAGGGATATAGCATTCCATAATGATAAATAATTCCTTCCATATAAAGTGCAAAACTTTCTCATATGATATTTTGATCAAGGGCTTTGCTTCCACCCAATTAGTGAAGTAATCCACCTCTATGACCAGATATTTAAACATTCCCCTTATTTTCGACAAGGGACTACCAGATCAATCCCCCACATGCAAAAGGGTCAAGGGGATGTGATCAGTTTTAATGAATCTCCTAGACTTTTATAAATCACATTGTACTTTTGGCACTTATCACATTTTCTTCCATAGTTTTCCCAGGCCTCTTTCATTGTGGGCTAGTAATACACTGAAGTGGCGACTCATTTTACTACTGATCGCCCTACTAAATAGGGCCGACGTGATCCTCCATGTATTTATTTTATTAGGTTACTGACCTTAGTAGGGTAGACGTATCTTAATAGTTATATAATGAATCCCCTCTCGAATAGGACCCCTCATTCAAGAACATACCTCACTACTTTGTAATTTACCCTCCTTGCCTCCTTTGGATCTACTGGAAGGGTACTAGTATCCAAGTATCATAAGGAGGATCCATCCATGATTGCCCCCACACATTTAGTTCTAGGATATTGATGCATTCTTCTTTCGTTCTTTATTATGACATGAAATATACAAGACTGTTCTCATTAGTTTAGTCCTTGTTATTGATGCCAAACGAGCGAGTGCATGTGCTCGAGAATTTTCATCCCTTGGTATTATTATTATTAGCATAGCTGAGAAACTTGGTACAAATGTTTTTTCCTTTCCCAAGTATTTCACTATTTATTCTTCCCTAGCCTCGTAGGTTCTTAGAACATGATTCATGACTGGTTGAGAGTCGTTGTGTGTTGTAAATTGATTGGCACCTAACAATAATGCCAACCTTAATACTGTTATGAGGGATTCACATTTTTCCTCATTATTGGAGGACTCAAACTCGATTCTAAGGGCATATTCGACATCTATACCATCAAGTGCGTTGATGGTCAAACTTTCCCCATTGTCATTAGCACATAACAAACCTTCTACAAATAGATTCCATATAGGGGGTTCCTCGTTAAAAAAAAATTTAAGTGGAGCCGCATTTTTTAACAATTTTTGCATCTTCTCTACCTCACGAGCTTTCACATTTGGTCGGGCCAACATTTCTAGTATACCTTCGCCCTAAATAATTAATTTTACTGAGATATCTTCCTGAGAAGTCTGCTTGGTTATTCTCGCGGTTGAGCTCACTTCTGGAGAAGTCTATTCACCTATTCTCATAGCTGAGCTCTCTTTCATAGAATCTTGTTTGGCTATTATCATGGTTGAGCTTTTTTTTAATAAGTCTACCCAGTTGCTCTTGTGGCTGAGCTATCTTTCGATGAAGTCTTCTTGACCCTTTTCTCTTCGTATGTGAATTGTGCTATGAAATTTTCTATGGCCTGACCCTTAATTATCCTTCGGGGTCATAGGTGATATCGTCTTCTCTAAGACTTACTTTCCAGGACACTAGTCTGCTCAATTTCTTAAGATTATGAACTACTTAGCGAAAAGGAAGGTCTACGTATAACACGATTCCATGAGCTTAAAAATAACATTTCATCCTTCGAGAAGTTTCGAATTAAAGATAGAGCCAAATTTTCCATCTTAGGATATCGGATTTCGGTCTGCCTTACTCATGTAGTATTTAGGTTTCTGTTCTTGTTCATCTTGTCAGACAAATTTCGAGTTAAATGTATATTCTAATACCTCCAAGTATAAATAAAGTTTTTCTCCTAGGATTGGCCTCGATATCTGTGGCACTGATCCCAAGTAATTTTCTAACTTTAAAAAATCTTTGTCTCATTTATAGGTCCCTTCAAATGAGCTTCTAAGTATTTTTAATAATGAGAGGCATTTATCAGTGGCTCTTGATATGGATCGATTTAATGCGGCTACTCGTCTTATTAATATTTGGATGTATTTCTTACTTGCAGGAAGTTTCATATTGATTAGGCCTTGCAACTTGTTCGGGTTGAACTCTATTCGTCTCTGATGGACTATAAAACCTAGGAAATCTCCTTCTTTCACCTTGAAGATGCATTTGGATAGATTTCTCTTCAATTGGTACTTCTCTAGTCAATCAAATCTCCAACAGAGTTGCTGATGTGATCAACTTCTTTTTTACTCTTTGTCATTGTGTCGTCAACATTAACTTCCATAATATTTCCAATTTGTTACTCAAAGACATTGTTAACAGTATTTGATAGGTGGCCCATAAATTATTCAATCCAAATGGAATTATATTGTAGTAGTATGTCCGAATGATGTTTTCTCCATGTCTTTTGGATTCATCTTGATTTGCTTATACCCTAAATAAGAGTACATGAAACTGAGCAACTCATGTCCCCCAATGGCGTCAACTAGCTAGTCGATTCTGGGAAGTGGATAATTATCTTTGGGATAAGATTTGTTGAGGTTGTTAAAATCGACACACATGTGCCACTCATCATTTTTTCCTCTTTACCATGACTACATTCGAGATTCACTCGAGATATCTGACATCCTTGATAAGGTATGCCTTCACTAATTTGTGAACTTCCTCCTGAATGGACAAATTTGGTTGAACACTCGTCACTTTTACCTAATGCGCTTAGCATCTTTCACAATGCTGAGTTCATGGAAAAGGAGTGTTGGTTTATTCCTAACATATATTTGGAACTCTAGGAAAATACACTATTTCTCTGTCTTAGGAAGTGTGTTAATTTTTTCTTGAAGATTGGATCTAGTGACGAACCAATTTTTTTTATTCTTTCAAGATGTTTGTTATTTAGAATAATAGGTTCAATTTTCTCAATGACTTCTCTGATAACCATCTTATCTTCCTTTCGAGAATCCATATCGATCTTAAAAAATATTGATCAATTTTGTTTGCATCTCTTTCTCAGCCAAGGTGTAATAGCATTTTTTTATCTTTTACTTGGTCATATTTTACCACCCCAACTCCATAGTTTGTTTCGAATTTTAGGCATTGGTAAATAGTGGAGGATACGACCACAAATTTTTTCAATTCGACCTTGCCAAAGATGATTTTGTAAGTTGATTGGACATTCTCATCAAGCATGAAGAATCTTATCATCTATGTTCATCAGGTTGGCCACAAGTTAACCACAACTTTGAGCATGATTATTCCTAAAGGGAACAACTTATCCCCTAAAAAATCGATAAGAGTCCCTTGATATGCCTCTAATTTGTTATCTTATAACCTTATGTTCTTGATGTAATTATACCATAGGATACCAACTAAAGTTCCATTATCGATTAAGATCCTTGCTACCCGACTCTCATGCACATTCATTATGACAACTATAGGATTGTCATGTGGGTAAAGAACTCGAGACAAGTCATTTTTAGAGAACCCAACAATGAGGCGATCTTTGTTTACCTTCCTAGAGATATTTTGCAAAACATCAAATAGATTGATATGTTTAACATGAACACATGAATTCGCCTCATTGAGGTAGGCCTTCCTTTTTGCATGTTCATCTACGCTACCATCGTCACTTCTAGCTAAAAAAATTACACCCAAAGGAGACCATGTTCACTTCATGGATTAATTCTTTGCATTTTTTGGATATATTTGGATCGTCCTCTAAATCGCCATCCCTAACCCTTTTTTTCTCCTCCATTTTTTTACAAGTGGGCCCTCTTTGCGTATGGGGTTTTTCCCATATGCTCGATCATCTTTATTAATAACCATCATCAGTTTGCCCTGCCTAATAAGATTTTTAATCTCATTCTTTTAAGAAATGTAATTGTCAGTGTTGTAGAAACGATCTTTGTATAACTCGCAGTGCCTATCATTATCTCTTCTCTTCGATTAGGTGTGGTCTTGATTTTACCCATCTATTTAAGTTCGTTATTTCCTCGGATCTCATTGAGTATGTGGTGCAGACCTACAATTAGCGGGGTATATCTGTCATATCTCTTCACTTTTTTACTTTCCTTTCTTAATTCGTTTCCTTCTTACTAGACTTCTTTTTGGTCTTGAATCTTGCATGACTGGATTCCTTTGCTCCCATTACTTCTTTGGCATTCATAATTTTCCTGCCTTGGTAAGGAGCTCAGCCATCGTGCTTGGAGGTTTTTTGGCTAACGTCTATCATAGCTTTTCGACTAGCAAACGGATCATGAGGGTAGTGATGGAAATTCTCTCATCATGATTTATTACCTTAAGCTTCTTCGTATTAAATCGCATAATAAATTCCCTTATTGTTTCTTTTGTTTTTAGCAGACATTTAGAAGATGGGGCACTTTTTTCCCAGTTTTGCATTGAAATATAAATTTTTGATGAAAAGGACAACTTATTGTTGGAAAATTGATATTTTCCCTCTCGACAAGCTATTATTCCATACATGAGTTGATCTAATGATGGTGGTAGAAAAGGCTCTGCAGTTCATCTCATCAGATACTAAACAGATATCAGAGGCATCTTGGTATTGTTCCACATGTAGCATCGGATTAGATTGGCTATTTTATTTTAAAATAATGACCGGTGGCTTAAACGTTGCAGGGTTTAGGTAGCCAACCACTGTGGCAGTGAATAGAGATCTTTGAATGAAAACCCTTTACAAAGGATTTCTTGTGTTGATGATTTCTCCCAAACGGTATTCTAGGCATTAGATGGATCCTTTCTAAGGTTGTTCCTCTTTTTTTTCTATTGTTATAATGGTCCTATTTGATCGGCCTCAAATTTAGGTTGAGCTATCTTCCTGGGAAGTCTCCTCATAAATGTATTCTCGACCTCATTGTTCGTTCCACCCTTTTTATCTCATATCTACTTGGCTCATCTCTGTCTTTTCTGTGTTGATGTGCCTTTACTACTCTTGAGATCAAATGATCAAAGAAAGATTTTCTGCTCTGTCTTTCTAACATGCTTGGTCATTCTAAGGAATAGGTTTGGTCATCGCCATATCCTTTTGATCTAATGGTGGAGGTTTCTCCTGGATGATAGGATTTATCTTTCCGACCTGATTCAAAATATTTGGATCTACTACCCTTGCTTGCCAATTCCAAGTCCAATTTCTAGGATGTTTATCTACTCTTCCTCGATGATCTCTCTTCCTGTCTTTGTACGGACCTTGGGGTAAGATATCCCACCTCACTTTATAGTTTCCAACCCTTGTTGGGGTAACATGGATTAATTCTGTATTATTTTGCAAATTCAAGAAGCTCCTCATTAGTTTCTTTATGCTTTCCTTCATAGCCTCTTTCTCCCTAGCTAGGCTCATTAACATTCCTTGTAGATCTACCATTCCTATAGGTGTTGAGAGGGGGAATTCCCTTAAAGGTTCGACTTCTTTCTACATTTTCTGCCTTGTTCCAAGTTTTTCCATAAAACAGAGTATCGTAATACCAGAAAACAGAGTATAATAGTTGTTTTGTAGAAAATAATGGAAAATAAGGTTTTAAAGACTAAAAAGGGTAAATGTGTGTGAATTATAAGGATAAACTGGAATTGAATTGAAATATAATTTGTAAAAATCCGAGTTAATTGATTCATTAAAAAATTATTCTAACTTGTAAAAATCCAAGTTAATTGAAATTTAATCCACTAATTTTTCTAAATATGGTTATTTTTTAGTTTAGAAGAGAAACAATGTCAGGAAATAAAGAAAGTATTTTTGTGTTTCTAGAGACGTCGGTTCTTGCCTAAAATAGGTGTACTGGTTTGATCTTAGCCAAAGTGTATAAGGTCAAACTATGATAGATAAAAAGATGGAAATTGATTGAATACTTGTGTAGAGAGATTAGTGGAAAATAAATGAGACTGGATTCATTTAGTTCAACCCAAGGAGGTGAATCTGTTAACAAATACTAGTATAAATTTTATTAGTTTCCTTTAAATAGATTTTATAGTCTCAATACAAAGTTCCCCTAGTAAATTATGCCATCCCTCCTTAAATATGGGCGTGGGGGTATCTATTAGTGGAATAATATAACTGATAAACTGGGGTATGTCAGGGCATTTGTTATTATAAAATAAAGAAATACCAACTTTACAATGTAGTGGGGAATAATTATAAAGTTATCATGGACATTCATGGGTGGAAGAACGTTCGTATATATCTATCTATCATGTGAGTTGTTCGATGAAGTTACCCCACTATCTGACCCATTGATAATGGCCACATTATTGCATTTGTATTATTTGGGATGGTCAGGCTGAGCATAATACATAAGGTCGATCTATATCGTAACTGAGTTGATCCCATCATCTACTCAGTACGACCTCTTTCTGGCCAATAATGAGTCCATATGTCTTCTATTGATTAGTTAAAGAGTCGAACAATATTTACTTTACAACAAGTACTTTATGTATACGCAGGGACAATCACTTAATCTCAATCGTCCGTCAAGGTAGATACCTAAGATTCAATAGTCCTTAATAAATCAAAGAAGTCCTTTGATTAACCATCTCAATAACATTGACTCTTGATATTCGGATTACCCTTTCATTAACCAAATTAACTTTTACTATTATGTAATTACGAAACAGGTTATAGAGAATTATTATTTAAAACAATTCAAACATTCTCCTCTTTTTCCATAATTATCATAAGGCGCGCAATAATCATTGAGTCATCCTTAATTAGTTTTTCATAAACACCTTAATAAAACAAACAATTAATGTGAGTCATAACACTCACATATTAAATCAAGAGCATGATTGTTTCCATGTATTACAATATTAACAACTCATAAAACAAGGTTTATAAATTGAGTTATTCAATAATGGTCTAATAATGTCTTATTGTATTACTAATTATGTAACATTTATCAATTCACATGCATGTGAATTTATGTTGCATGACAAATATTTTAATGTTCAGGATACACTTTACTAGATATAAAATATGGTGTAAAAAATTAAGCACCAAACAATCGACAACACTTATACTTGATTGTCTACACTCAACATCAATATATTAGGCATGCTTCATGAATGTCCTTTTGTGATAACCTATTTATTAGTGGATATGATATGTTAACACTTGTACTAATGCATTAAACTGACAATTATTATTTATGAACTTCTCCGTTCACATATAAGAAATATATCCTAATTTGCATAGGTTCTTTAAAATACCTATCAGTTTTTCATAATGAAGATTGTATTGACATTATCATAATACTTCAGCGAATTAATAATATTGTCGATAACTCTGAGCCCCCGAATAAATTTCCATACCCATAATCTATAAAATGTAGCCTCAAAGCATACTGGTCGTTAGGTAAAAAATATATCTACTTAATTAAGAGATAACTGTAATTACTGGTCATCTTTATAAACAATTATCATATGCATGAGAGTGTAATATTTTAGGAATCTCATCACTTCAAACTCTTAAAATATTTTAATTCTCTAATTTATCATTCATTACTAATGTATAGATAAGTCCAAAATATATAAGCATACTCCCACTGACCTTAGGATATATATATATATATATATATATACATAAAGTATTCTTACAATACCGTTGGAAAGAGGCTGACATAAGTTTTTATAGTGATTTCTCAACCTGCACAGTTCTTTTCTTAAAATCTCATAAGTTTTCACACTACATATAACTCTTAATAAGAAGGAGATACTAAAGACATAAGAATTTCACATTTAAGATATAGTTAAAAATGTTGATGTATACCCCTTTCTCTATTCATAATGAAAACATTGACCACGTGTCTATATTTATATCATTGATTACCAGTAAGGTTGTATTTGATCTTAAAGACGCATTTACACTCGACTCTAGTGTGACAATTAGGTAATTCAATGGAATCCTAAACTCCACTTTGGTCAATTAACGGCATTATAATTTTTAAAAGTTGTGAAAAAAATGGATATTTTATTACTCCTATATCAAATTCACATTTTTGTAAATGAATATCATAATCATTGAGGGTAAAAAAATCATTGAAGAGCTTCTTAAACTATTCCTTGTGATTTTATCAATATTTTTATGGTGATAATTTCATTATATGGTGGTTGAATAATTCACCAACCAAAAGAACAACTATTTTGGATGTTAAGAGAAGGATACAAGTACCTTAACTTCTTTTATAACCATGTTAGCTGATTTGGTACTACCACTAATTTCACCATTCTTTAAAGAATTTTATATTTGCGATTTCAGGAGCAATTAGTGTACCCTTTTGAAAGTACAGAGAAATAATTCTAAAACCCAACTCTTTTAGTGGATTCAAGAACCATGCATATACAAGATATTCCAAATCACAGGGCAAAGTCAAAGTGTTAAAATCAGAATTTATTCAATACACTTTTAACCATATACATTCAGATACTTTTCTCAATTGAAGTTTATATCAAAAACAATTTTTGTAATTATCGGTGTGAATAACTATTGTGGAGACATCATTGTTGTATTTAGCTTGTTGTTTTATAATGACGTGGTATATGTAGGTCCACTACCATAGAAAATTACCACAATCTCCCACTTAGCCCGCATAGAACATGGTAAA
Organism: Sambucus nigra; assembly: GCA_949130495.1. Lineage (NCBI taxonomy): Eukaryota > Viridiplantae > Streptophyta > Magnoliopsida > Dipsacales > Adoxaceae > Sambucus > Sambucus nigra. Next base: position 457,770,837 of record OX422210.1, on the reverse strand, counting down.
AATGTAAAACTTTAAGGGCCCAAACGTGACTGTCAAGTTTCTAAGTGACAACTCGAAGATAATTTTATCCACGAGATTGAAGAGATTTAACAATAAAGCTACTACTAAGTTTAACATTATGATATAGGATGAAAATCATTTTTTTTGTAAATTTTTTAAATAAAAACTATACAAACCATTGATAAGATTTCCATAATTAAGAAAAATACATTCTCATACAAACTTAAAGATCTTTTGGTATACTCAAGATAAAGCCCTCATTATCAACTTAAAAAAAAATAAAGATCATCAAGGGGTTTTTGAAATGATTTCATAATGACAAAAGAAAAGGAATCCAAGAATTTATGGGTCTTTTATGGTGTCTTTAAGCAACCTTATATCAAATCAGGACTATTTTTCATAGCACTCTAGTTTTAAAAAACAAAACAAATTATTGTCATTCTATCGAACGACGCATTATAATCCACATAATATAGATTAAAAATATATATGTTACATAATGAGTACTTTTAAGGGAAACTTAATTTCTTCACTTCATTCTAAGTAGTAAGTCTTGAGAGCATTAACCCAGATAAACATGAAATTTTAGAGAAATAAAATTTCTATACAATTAATGCGATAAATAACTCCCTACATTAATGCTATAAGTGACAAAACATACATTAATAATATTTTTTAAATGAAGCAGGGATGTCAAAGTGTGTAAATTAGAATTTATGGAATACACTTTTAACCATATGTAATCAAATACTTTTCTCAACTAAATTTTGGAATCAAAAGCAACTATGGTAAATATCTATCTGAATAATTCTTGTGGGGACATCATTGGTGTGTTCATCTTATTGTTTTATAATGACATGATCTATGTAGGTCCACTATCCAAGAAAATTTTCGCAGTCTCCCACTTGGACCACATAGAACACTATAAAATTGTGAAACTTTAAAATCCCAAACGTGATAGTCAAGATTCATAAGTGACAAACCGACAATAGTTTAGTCCACAAGATTAAAGAGAATTAATAACAAAAGCTAGTTTGAAGTTTAACATTATGATATATGATCAAAATCATTTTCATTGTAAAATTTTTTATAAAAAAACATAATTGTACAAACCACTAATAATATTACCATAATTAAGAAAAATATATTCTCATATAAAGTTAAAAATCATTTGGTATACTCAAGATAAAGCCCTCATTATCAACTTAAAAAAAAATAAAGATCATCAAGGGTTTTTGGAAATGATTTCATAATGACAAAAGAAAAGGAATCCAAGAATTTATGGGTCTTTTATGGTGTGTCTTTAAGCAACCTTATATCAAATCAGGACTATTTTTCATAGCACTCTAGTTTTAAAAAACAAAACAAATTATTGTCATTTTATCGAACGACGCATTATAATCCACATAATATAGATTAAAAATATATATGTTACATAATGAGTACTTTCAAGGGAAACTTAATTTCTTCACTTCATTCTAAGTAGTAAGTCTTGAGAGCATTAACCCAGATAAAACATGCAATTTTAGAGAAATAAAATTGCTATACAATTAATGCGATAAATAACTCCCTACATTAATGCTATAAGTGACAAAACATACATTAATAATATTTTTTAAGTGAAGGAGGGATGTCAAAGTGTGTAAATTAGAATTTATGGAATACACTTTTAACCATATGTAATCAAATAATTTTCTCAACTAAATTTTGGAATCAAAAGCAACTATGGTAAATATCTATCTGAATAATTCTTGTGGGGACATCATTGGTGTGTTCATCTTGTTGTTTTCTAATGACATGATCTATGTAGGTCCACTATCCAAGAAAATTTCCACAGTCTCCCACTTGGCCCACATAGAACACTGTAAAATTATGAAACTTTAAAATCCCAAACGTGATAGTCAAGATTCATAAGTGACAAACCGACAATAGTTTAGTCCACGAGATTAAAGAGAATTAATAACAAAATCTAGTTTGAAGTTTAACATTTTGATATATGATCAAAATCATAATTGTACAAACCACTAATAAGATTACCATAATTAAGAAAAATATATTCTCATATAAACTTAAAAATCATTTGGTATACTCAAGATAAAGCCCTCATTATTAGCTTAAAAATTAAAGATCATGGAGGGGTTTTTGAAATGATTCAAAAATGACAAAAGAAAAGGAATCTAAGAATTTACGTGTTTTTTTAATGGTGTGTCTTGTAAGAAACCTTATATCGAATTAGAACTATTTTTCATAGCACTCTTGTTTTCAAAAATAAAACAAATTATTGTCATTCTTTCGAACGAAACATTATAATTCACAGAATATAGATGAAAAATATATATGTTACATATTGGGTAATTTTAAGGGAAACTTAATTTCTTCACTTCATTCAATGTAGTCAGTCTTAAAAGCATTAAAATGGATAAAACATGAAATTTTAGAGAAATAAAATGATAAATCATAAATGCGATAAATATCTCGCTACATTAATGCAATGAGATGACAAAATGTACAATACTAATATTTATAAATGTGGGTTTTCTTTTATAAAATCTTTGGAAATTTATATACACTACACCATCAACCGAGAATGGTTACGAACCTTGGCTGTGACCAGGTCTTTTGATCACGGTTGGGGTTCATGACCATTTTTATCATGACCTAAAAAGGTGGTCATGGACTTGATCTGTGACTCAAAGTGAGGGTCATAGCCTCCTTAGTGGGACATTAGATGGCTCCATGGTCACGAGCCTAGGCTGTGACTAGGTGGTCACGAACCTGGATCATGACCATTGGTGGACCAATGATTAATATTTGTCATAGATATAGGTTGTGACCACGTGGTCACGGACCTTGGCCATAACAATTTTGTGGGGTATCATTGTGTAAGATGGGAGTTTAATCTAGGAAAACACCGAATTTTTGTACGTATTTGACTTGAGAAGCTTCAATTGTGCCTACATATCCGTCATGGTCGGAATCAAAGGTAGCGTAGTTCGAGGGTTTGTACTAGTAGCCAAAAAATTCATTGTGGGGGAACTCGAAGAGGTAAGAGGTGGTGAAACTCTTCTCATCTCAAAACTCTTCTCAAAATAACTCTTAAAACTCCGTCTAAAACCCTTAAAAGACAAAAGCTCTCATCTTCCAAAGAAGCTCTCCTTAAAATGTATTGGGATGGGGCTTATTTATAGCGAAAAACAACCTAAGTTGGTCCCCACATGTCAAATATATTTTGGAGATATGTGTCAAATAAACCATGGTGACACATGTCCTCTTTTGGATGGTATGTTCCCCATAACATATGTTGCACCCTATATACTAGAATATTGTCGAGTTGATGTATAAATAATACATAAATACGTGTGATAAGCAGGATGCACATAATAATACCTCAGTTGCATAAAAACGTGGACTTTTATCAATATTGATCATATCTAATGTCATTTAATAATTAAATAAGAGGCTTATCATTAAGCCCCTCCTACATTTGCCCCCTCGCACATATAGTTGATGTGCAGATGCCTCTCTGAAACATATCGACTGTATGTATGAAACACTTTTAGTCGCTTTTGATATGTTCGATCAACCTATGGATCGTGAGTAGTAATATCATATCTCATTTTAATTGATGATATACTTCAATCTCATATCTCATATCTTAAATATCATATCTCATATCTCATTTACATGATATACATCAACCACATATCTCTCTTTTTTTAGGCTTTGATTTCATGGGTTATTCCAGAGGGCCTCGTGATCATTCTTTTCATACTAATGATATACTGTGAGTGTTGCCCCCATTCCTATTTAAATGAACATGAATCCATGATTTTATTATTCCTATTCGTAACTCTGCATTGGTAAAAAGTATTATTATGGGCAATTAATAACTACTTCATCATTCTCTCTCATTATTCTCAACAAAGTTATTTGGAAGTATATTATGGTCCCATAATAACTACTTCATTGTTAAGTTTCACCATTCTCAAACAAGCTTGGTTGAAGTATTATTATGGTTTACTTAATAATTACTTCCTCATTCTCTTTTATCATTCTCAACCAAGCTTGGTGGAAGTATTAATATGGTTTACATAATAACTACTTCATCGTTCTCTTTTACCATTATCAACCAAACTTGGTGGAAGTATTATTATGGTTTACATAATAACTACTTCCTCGCTCTCTTTTGTCATTCTCAACCAAGCTTGGTGGAAGTATTATTATCGTTTACATAATAACTACTTCATCGTTCTCTTATATCATTCCCAACCAAGATTGGTGGAAGTATTATTATGATTTACATAATAAATACTTCATCGTTCTCTTTTATCACTCCTTTAGTTCATGCCCATGTTTTTTAATCGTCTAAATCACGATAAGGTTTTTTAGTGCATGAACCTGTTATTTGATTCATCCAAATTAGGACGAGGTTTCTTGTTCATGCACATATTATTCACTCACCCAAATTATGATGAGGTTTCTTGTGCATGCATGTATTATTGTCTCGCCTATGGGGTTATTGAAGTTATTACTCCTTCTCTTTCTATGGAGGAACTTTTGCCTTCCCATTCTTTTGCATAAGACTTGTCCTTATGCCTCTTAAAACGAAGATTAAAAATTAATATATGACTCCTTAACAATGCAAACCACTTGTTAAGGTTTTTGCAAACTCACACCTACGAGGTGAATTAATAATGAAACATACTTGTTAAGATTGTTTGAAAACTCCACCTTATGAGGTGACTTAACAATGAAAACAAAGTTGTTAAATTTTTCATAATGAAACACACTTGTTAAGAATTTTTGCAAACTCCACCTTATGAGGTGACTTAACAATGAAAACACACTTGTTAAGATTTTTTGCAAACTCCACCTTGTGAGGTGACTTAACAATGAAAACACACTTGTTAAGATTTTTCGCAAACTCCACCTATGAGGTGACTTAACAATTATAACACAATTGTTAAGATTTTTCGCAAACTCCACTTATGAGGTGACTTAACAATGATAACAAACTTGTTAAGATTTTTCACAAACTCCACCTTATGAGGTGACTTAACAATGAAAACATAGTTGTTAAGGTTTTTCGCAAACTCCACCTATGAACGAACTTAACAATGAAAACATACTTGTTAAGATTTTTTGCAAACTCAACCTATGAGGTGACTTAACAATTAAAACACGCTAGTTAATATTTTTCACAAACTCATTATTTTGTATCACTTTTCAGGTCAGGAGGGATCCCACACCTATAGAAGGACAAACTGAGTGTGGTCCTTCGCCTATTGTCTCCATGCATCAGGGACCAGCTTCTACGGATGAGTGAAGTCACAACGACTGTGGTTCAATCACTGACCAATTCTATAAAGTTTTTTGGAATATAATATACCTTTGAAGAAGACTTACCACAATACTCGTAATATGATGTCATATCTGAAGGATGGATATGACTTTGTCAATTTTTGAGTTAGAACTGTTTAATCTGTCTGAACTCTTTGCTAAAGAAACTAAAGAAGCTTTTGTAATGGCCTGCTTGGACGTTAATATACTCTGAAGGTTCATCAATCTAACCTTTTTGCGGAGGATGTCGAAGAAGCTTTACACTACAAGCAACGTTACATCATAATATCCATTTCCCCCTTTATTTTTTTTTTTATCTCCAGATAAAATAAATAAATTATATATATCATTTACAATGCCCACCAGAAAAGAATGAAAGAAACCTAATCATTAAATTTCATGGGGCATATCGCGAACTATAATATCTTTGAACAATGGCTTGATGTTAGCATCGATCAATATCTACTCATTTATAAGCCTCTTAAAAAAAATATCCTTCTGACATAATAATATAATATTGCAAATGGCTATTAAAACTCTAGAAATATCCAAGTGCAATTTTCATCATGCCCCCTTTATTTTATTTTATTTGATGTAATAAAATAAGAATTAAACAAAGTTTGGGGATATTTGTGTAATGAATCATAACTATCCATACTAGTAGGTGCATTATCTACAATTTAATGTCGTTTAAGCTCACATCCTATCAAATTCGAGAGTGCACAAACTATCAAAGTGAATTTTGAATTATGAAACATACTCAAGTTATTTAAAAAAATGATTCATAATGTATGAGTATGATGTGCAAATATAGATTAATATTTGAAAATGTCATAAAAATACTCAGAAGATGCTTCATCATGCTTCCTCCATCTAATTTAAATATTTATATATATATATATATATATATATATATATATATATATATATATATATATATTGATTTTATAATATTTCTCAAGTCATCAACGTAACTCATGGAATTTTCATATCAATTTGGGTATAGTGACATAAGGTAGTGATACATATATCAAAATAAATACTTTCTCATAGTGAAAGATAATCAAGTATGCACGCATTCTCACATATTTCATTAAAAAAAATACCGTCGCAAGGGAATATGCATTTGGTTCATCTCAGAAACATATTCAGTTTGTTATGGACAACTTACTCCAAAATTGCATAATTCAAAATACAATCGCAAGAGAAAATTGTATTTTCCTATATTAAACTCCCCAGCAGAGTCGCCAAATGTAATAAGGGTGTTTAATCCTGGAAAATGCCAAATATTTGTACGTATTTGACTTGAGTAACTTAAGTTGTGCCTACGTATCCATCATAGTCAGAATTAAAGTCAGCATAGTTCATGGGTTCGTAATATTTGTCGAAAAACTCATTGTGGTGGGACTCGGAGAGATGAGAGGTGGTGAAATTCTTCTCATCTCAAAACACTTCTCAAAACAACTCTTAATCTATCTCTAAAACCTTTAAAAGACAAAAGCTCTCATATTCCAAAGAATCTCTCCCCAAGTGGGTCGCCACCTATCAAATAACCCGTGGTGACACATGTCCTCTTTTGGATGGTATGTGCCCCATAACATATGTTGCACCCTCAATACTAAAATATTACCTAGTTAATATATAAATAACATACAAATACACGTGATATGCTGGACGGGCATAATAATACCTCGGTCCCATAAACTCATGAACTTTTATCAATATTAGTCACCTCTAATCTCATTTAATAGTTAAATGAGAGGCTTATAATTAAGCCCCTCTTACATGTTGAAACTGGTCATGACCCAAATCTGTGACCACCAATATTTTTAAATAACAAATAAAAAATGTCCAAGATCTTAGATCGTGACCACGTTTTTATTATTTTATTTTAAAAAATAATGTTGACGAACCTTGGCTGTGACCAGGTCTTTTAATCATGGCTGGGGTTCATGACCATTTTTATCGTGATAAAAAAAGGTGGTCACGAACTTGATCTGTGACTCAAAGTGAGGGTCATAGCCTCCTTCGTGGGACGTTAGATGGCTCCATGGTCACGAGCCTGGGCTGTGACTAGGTGGTCACGAACCTGGACCATGACCATTGGTGGACCAATGATTAATATTTGTCACAGATATGGGTTGTGACCACGTGGTCACGGACCTTGGTCGTAACTATTTTGTGGGGTATCAATGTGTAAGAGGGGAGTTTAGTCTAGGAAAACACCGACTTTTTGTACGTATTTGACTTGAGAAACTTCAATTAGGCCTACGTATCCGTCATCATCGAAATCAAAGGTAGCGTAGTTCGAGGGTTTGTAATAGTAGCCAAAAAACTCATTGTGGTGGAACTCGGAGAGGTGAGAGGTGGGGAAACTCTTCTCATCTCAAAACAACTCTTAAAACTCCGTCTGAAACCCTTAAAAGACAAAAGCTCTCATCTTCCAAAGAAGAACTCCCTAAAATGTATTGGGTTAGGGCTTATTTATAGCAAAAAACTTCCTAATTTGGTCCCAACATGTCAAATATATTTTGGAGATATGTGTTAAATAAACCATGGTGACACATGTCCTCTTTTGGATGGTATGTTCCCCATAACATATGTTGCACCCTACATACTAGAATATTGTCGAGTTGATGTATAAATATTACATAAATACGCGTGATAAGCTGGATGCGCATAATAATACCTCAGTTGCATAAACACATGGACTTTTATCAATATTGATCATCTCTAATGTCATTTAATAATTAAATAAGAGTCTTATCATTAAGCCCCTCCTACATTTTCCCCCTCGCACATTTAGTTGATGTGCGGATGCCTCTCTGAAATATATCGACTGTATGTCTGAAACACTTTTCGTCGCTTTTGATATGTCAGATCAACCTATGGATCGTGAGTAGTAATATCATATCTCATTTTAATTGATGATATACTTCAATCTCATATCTCATTTACATGATATACATCAACCCCATATCTCATTTTTTTAGGCTTTGATTTCATGGGCTATTCCAGAGGGCCTCGTGATCATTCTTTTCATACGAATGATATACTATGAGTGTTTCCCCCATTCCTATTTAAATGAACATGAATCCATGATTTTATTGTTCTTGTTCGTAACTCTGCATTGGTAAAAACTATTATTATGGGAAAATAATAACTACTTCATCATCCTCTCTCATTATTCTCAACAAAGTTATTTGGAAGTATATTATGGTCCCATAATAACTACTTCATTGTTAAGTTTCATCATTCTCAAACAAGCTTGGATGAAGTATTATTATGGTTTACATAATAATTACTTCCTCATTCTCTTTTATCATTCTCAACCAAGCTTGGTGGAAGTATTATTATGGTTTACATAATAACTACTTCATCGTTCTCTTTCATCATTCTCAACCAAACTTGGTGGAAGTAGTATTATGGTTTACATAATAACTACTTCCTCATTCTCTTTTATCATTCTTAACCAAGCTTGGTGGAAGTATTGTTATCGTTTACATAATAACTACTTCACCGTTCTCTTATATCATTCTCAACCAAGCTTGGTGGAAGTATTATTATGATTTACATAATAAATACTTCATCATTCTCTTTTATCACTCTTTTAGTGCATGCCCATGTTTTTGAATCGTCTAAATCACGATAAGGTTTTTTAGTGCATGAACATGTTATTTGATTCGTCCAAATTACGACGAGGTTTCTTGTGCATGAACATATCACTCACTCACCCAAATTACGACGAGGTTTCTTATGCATGCATGTATTATTGACTCGTCTATGGGGTTATTAAAGTTATTACTCCTTCCCTTTCTATGGAGGTAACTTTTGCCTTCCCATTCTTTTGCATAAGTCTTGTCCTTATGCTTCTTAAAATGAAGATTAAAAAGTAATGTATGACTCCTTAACAATGCAAACCACTTGTTAAGGTTTTTGCAAACTCACACCTACGAGGTGAATTAATAATGAAACATACTTGTTAAGATTGATTGCAAACTCCACCTTATGAGGTGACTTCACAATGAAAACAAAGTTGTTAAAAATTTTCATAATGAAACACACTTGTTAAGAATTTTTGCAAACTCCACCTTATGAGGTGACTTAACAATGAAAACACACTTGTTAAGATTTTTTGCAAACTCCACCTTATGAGGTGACTTAACAATGAAAACACACTTGTTAAGATTTTTCATAAACTCCACCTATGAGGTGACTTAACAATGATAACACAATTGTTAAGATTTTTCGCAAACTCCACTTTTAGGTGACTTAACAATGATAACAAACTTGTTAATATTTTTCACAAACTCCACCTTATGAGGTGACTTAACAATGAAAACACAGTTGTTAAGTTTTTTCGCAAACTCCACCTATGAGCGAACTTATCAATGAAAACATACTTGTTAAGCTTTTTTGCAAACTCCACCTATGAGGTGACTTAACAATTAAAACACGCTTGTTAAGATTTGATTTTTCACAAACTCATTCTTTTGTTTCACTTTTCCGGTCACGGGGGAGCCCACACCTATAAAAGGACAAACTGAGCGTGGTCCTTCGCCTATTGTCTCCATGCATCAAGGACTAGCTTCTACAGATGAGTGAAGTCACAAGGACTGTGGTTCAATCACTGACCAATTCTATAAAGTTTTTTGGAATATAATATACCTCTGAAGAAGACTTACCATAATACTCGTAATATAATGCCATATCTGAAGGATGCCTATGACTTTATCAATTTTTTAGTTACAACTGTTTAATCTGTCTGAACTCTTTGCTAAAAAAACTAAAGAAGCTTTTGTAATGGCCTGCTTGGACATTAATATACTTTGAAGGTTCATCAATCTAACCTTGTTGTGGAGGATGTCGAAGACGCTTTACACTGCAAGCTGCGTTACATCATAATATCCATTTGCCCCCTTTATTTTACTTTTTATCTCCAGATAAAATAAATAAATTATATATATCATTTACAATGCCCACCCGAAAAAAATGAAAGAAACCAAATCATTACATTTCATGGGGTATATCGCAAACTATAATATCTTTGAACAATGGCTTGGTGTTAGCATCGATCAATATCTACTCATTTAGAAGCCTATTCAAAAAAATATCCTTCTGACATAATAATATAATATTGCAAGTGGCTATTAAAACTCTAGAAATATCCAAGTGCAATTTTCATCATGCCCCCTTTATTTTATTTTATTTGATGTAATAAAATAATAATTAAACAAAGTTTGGGGATATTTGTGTAATGAATCGTAACTATCCATACTAGTAGGTGTATTGTGTACAATTTAATGTCGTTTAAGCGCACATCCTATCAAATTCGAGAGTGCACAAACTATCAAAGTGAATTCTGAGTTATGAAACAAACTCAAGTTATTTAAAAAAATGATTCATAATGTATGAGTATGATGTGCAAATATAGATTAATATTTGAAAATGTCATAAAAATACTCAGAAGATGCTTCATCATGCTTCCTCCATCTCATTTATATATATATATATATATATATATATATATTGATTTTATAATATTTCCCAAGTCATCAACATAACTCGTGGAATTTTCATATCAATTTGGGTATGGTGACATAAGGTAGTGATACATATATCAAAATAAATACTTTCTCATAGTGAAAGATAATAAAGTATGCACGCATTCTCACATCTTTGATTAAAAAAAATACCGTCGCAAGGGAATATGCATTTGGTTCATCTTAGAAACATATTCAATTTGTTATGGACAACTTACTCCTAAATTGCATAATTCAAAATACCATCGCAAGGGAAAATCTAGTATTTTCCTATATTAAACTCCCTAGAAGAGTCGCCAAATGTAATAAGGGAGTTTAATCCTGGAAAATATCGGATTTTCGTACGTATTTGACTCGAGTAACTTCATTTGTGCCTACGTATCCATCATACTTAGAATTAAAGTCAGCGTAGTTCGTGGGTTAGTAATATTTTTCGAAAAACTCATTGTGGTGGGACTCGGAGAGATGAGAGGTGGTGAAATTCTTCTCATCTCAAAACACTTCTCAAAACAACTCTTAAAACTCTCTCTAAAACCTTTAAAAGACAAAAGCTCTCATATTCCAAAGAATCTCTCCCCAAGTAGGTCGCCACATGTCAAATAACTCGTGGTGACACATGTCCTCTTTTGGATGGTATGTGCCCCATGACATATGTTGCACCCTCAATACTAGAATATTACCTTGTTAATATATAAATAATATACAAATACACGTGATATGCTGGACGGGCATAATAATACCTCGGTCCCATAAACTCATGAACTTTTATCAATATTAATCACCTCTAATCTCATTTAATAGTTAAATGAGAGGCTTATCATTAAGCCCCTCCTACATGTTGAAACTGGTCATGACCCAAATCTGTGACCACCAATATTTTTAAATAAGAAATAAAAAATGTCCAAGATCTTAGATCGTGACCAGGTTTTTATCATTTTATTTAAAAAAATAATGGTCACAGATTTAGGCTATCACCATATGAATATAAATAAAAAAGTTATTTTTAGGCACTCCTAAAAAGAAAAAACTTGTATTCAGCAACCAAATATACTAAATATTTGACAATTTTAGTCATATTCTCAAACTGTGAACCTCATGGCTACGCGACTAGTACCTACGAGTTACATTGGTCGTGTGTGAGGTGTTCGTTCCCCTTGAGGGGCCTTTTTTGGGGATGTTTTGGCAATTTGCCCTCTAGAAGTATATTTTCTTTCCCAAGTCTCGTTATTTTCGAATTCTAGTAATATTCTCAAATTGGTAGTTTCATGACTATGCAGTCAGTTCCTACGTGTTACATTGATCTCATACGAGGTGCTCGTGTCCCTTATGGGGCCGTTTGGGGTTCCTCCTATAGCGGAATGTTTTTAAGCCTATGTCAATTTATTTGCAAATTTTAATCATATTCTTAAACTGAGCATCCCGTGAATTTGGGGTTAGTTCCTACGAGTTACTTTAGTGCTTGGTACGAGTTATTTTAATCATATTCTTAAACTGAGCATCCCGTGTTTAGGAGCTTTTTTAGCTTTTTCCTCTAGTGGCATGTTTTTAAGTCTATTTAGTTATTTTAAATTTTAGTCATATTCTCGAACCAAGCACTTGTGACTATGCGGTCAGTTCCTATGACTTACATTGGTACCATGTCAAGTGTTTGTGCCCCTTACGGGGTTATTTTAGGGTTGTTTTGAGTTTCCCCTCTAGCAACATATTTTTAAGCCTAAGTATAGTTATTTACAAATTTTAGTCATATTTATCAAATTGGGTGTACAGTGACTACGCGGTAAGCTCCTTTAAGTTACATTGGTTCCATGCGAGGTATTCATTCGTTTGGTGGTTATTTTGGGTTTTGCCCCTCTAGCGGCATGTTTTTAAGCCTAAATCTATTTATTTTCAAATTTTAGTCCTATTGTCAAATTGGGCATCCCATGAATACGCGATCAATTCCTATGTGTTACATTGGTCATGTGCGAGGTGTCCGTACCAGTTACATGGACGTTAAGGGGATGCTATGGGTTTTCCTACTCTAGTGGAATATTTTTAAGACTTCGTATAGTTATTTACACATTTTAGTCCAATTCTCAAATCGGTCATCCGGTGACTACACGATCAATTCCTATAATTTATATTGGTCCCGTACAAGGTGTTTGTTCCCCTTACAAGGCCTTTTGGGGGGTTATTTTAGGTTTTCCCCTCCAGTGGCATGCTTTTAAGCCTAAGTCTATTGTGAAAACCCACTCACCAAAATAAGGGGTGGCCATCCCGATACTCCAATAATAAAGGGAATCATATATGGATCATTCTCAGCATCACAACAATACAATAAGTATATGGGATAACCACCAAATATTTCAGAAAAACGGGTTGCCAAAATTTTATTTTATGAGTTAAAGAAAGCATTTAAACAACCCAATTTAAAAAAGAAGGTGGATAGAATCTACAAGAATGAAACTGAACAATACATACATAACACAATAACCGAATAGTATGACTGTTAACAGTCTCTTACAATGCATCACAACAATTTAATCAAGTTACATTATACATTACCATCAGCAAATACAAAATCTCGGGCCACACGCCCGAGTAAATGACCCGATCGTAACTAGAGTACAAAAATGAAGGCGTCTACATCAAAATATCCCGCAACGTCCGCAAGGTGTTGCAGCTCCATGACACTGGAAAGGAAAAGTCAGTACGGGCGTCCTTGCGGCGGAGCACCTGAGCGAATACAAGATTCATGCACAACAAGAAATATGAACGGGTCAGGGCCCGATTTTATATGATCACCAGATGAATAAAGAGTATGACAGTTATGAACAGTTAATCATGATGGATATAGATAAGAATCTACCTACACAATCTCAAAGCATAAACTAAGGCAATTAAATGATCATAAGTTTAATTCAGTTATGCAAGAGGATGTGAATGAGTATCATTAATTAAGAATTTCCATCCTTTACCGTGTTTCATTTCATCGTTCCATATCTCATTGTGAAACATAATCACAGTTATATGCTCTTTATGGCATCTATCATAAATCAAGTCCAACTTGAATAAGAATAGTTATATTCATCTATATATAACGATTCTAAGACCGCCCATCCGGAATTCCCCACTGTGCGCGCCCCTAAATGGCTATCATCTTCCAGGGCCTATCAACCAAGACAACCTGGTCGTCCTAACGCAATGTCGGGAAGCGGCCATATACTTGCGAGTGAGTCATAACCACACCCGAAATTACCCCACATCGCACAATAAATACAATATACATAATAACCGGTCATATGACCGAGGATTATATGCACCCCTCATTCACTAGCCAGGGGACTTCACCTCATGCACTTACTTCCTTTATGATAGCATTTAGAGAGGTGTGTTTAAGTAAATTATTATTTACCATTTTATTTCCATTTTAATAAATACATCACATTTTATCCGGAGCCATACGTAATTCATATCATCATTACAACCTTAATGAACGAATAAACTCCCAATTTATTCTCCAAACCTTTTATGGTGTTATTATAAACCACCAAGACTAGCATCTCCCAATAATGTAACAAATACTCTTCAATTATTTATTTCTACATCCCGAAATATTACATTAACTAATTAAGGGAAAAGAACACCTAATCTTATATTTACTAATCCCTAAGTAAGTCCTAGCTATCCCCTTCTAACATAAGGCATTTGCCTACCCAATATAAGACTCTAGGACACTAAGTTTACTTCATACAAGAAGGTTCCTAAGTCCTAAGCATAAAAGAAAAGGATAAAAATTGAGTTAGAAAAATAACTCAAAACAGCAGGATTTCGAATCGATTCGCCCCAAGCAGCGAATCGATTCGCCCAAAAGTGAATCAATTCGGATGGAGAATCCAAGTTTCTTCCCTAGACGAATCGATTCAACCTTAACCCAAATCGATTAGGGTTTGCAAACCTGTAGCCTCACCCCTTAGAGAATCAATTCCCCTGGGCCGAATCGATTCGCCCCTGCGAATCAGCCAAGAATGGGGCTACGGGTTATGAACCCTAGTTTTTCCCCCAAACTTATTTCTCCTCCATTTTTACACACATCAACCACCATTAATCTACCCAAAACCATCCTACATGATTATCAACTACTATACTCCACATGATCATCAATTTAAACTATGATTCGGGCTAAAACACCACAAATCCATAATATCCATATTTGTTCATTTGATTCACATACACAACAATCACACAACTTATTCATCTTAAATCATATATTAGCAAGTAGAAAACTTTCCTTAATCTTGAAATCTCATATTTCCTTTTATAGCAAGAACTCCAATCTTCGATCTCTAATTTTTCTTCTTTTTCCTCTCTTTTCTTCACAACTTTCTTCTTCTCTCTTTTTCTCTAGGTTTAGTAATACACACTTAAGAGAAATAAATGAGGTGCAAGACTAAATCGTGACTTTAGTCTAAATTCCCAACTTAAATGGTTACTACCACCTTAAAATGGCTCATAACTACGCATTTAAGTCAAAACCGATCAAAAGTGTCCGGAACCCAAAAATACAATATGGGACTTATTTTGATTATCTCGCACATTTCGGGACTAACCACGCCCTCTAAATTGGCATCCGAAAATTTCATAAATCATTTCAAGTTCTGGTTTCATTTAAACCATAAATGTTGTTTAAAGCATGCGACACTATAAAACGCAACATGATGATATTTACATACACATATAGTAAATATGCAACAATCTAGTAAATACTATCTTTCAACTCATTCAATTAATATTTTCTCCGTTTTCCAACATTTTATATAATTACTTCACACAGTAAATTAATATAAAATAACTTTCTCAAAAGTGAGGGTTGTTACATACTCCCCCCGTTATGAGGGAATTTTGCCCTCAAAATTCAGGCATACCTTGCAAAAAGAGATGCGAATACTTTTCCCGCATATCGTCCTCACGCTCCCACGTTGATTCCTTGGCGTCGTGATGACCCCATTGAACTCGCACCAAGGGCACCACTCGAGATCTCAATTTATGCTCCCCGTGCTCTAAGATTACAACCGGTTGTTCTTCATACGAAATATCGGGTTGCAAATCGATATCCTCTAAAAGAATATGCCAAAGGGCTCCTTCACACCTCTTATACTTTTTCAAAGAGGAAACATGAAATACATCATGGAGTTGTTGTAAGTGTTTCGATAAGGCAAGTTGATACACCACTGGACCGACCTTGGTAATAACGGGAAAAGTCCCAACGTAGCGCGGTGCAAGCTTCCCCTTCTTTCCAAAGTGCTTTATACCTTTTATTGGCGATACTCGCATCAAGACTTGGTCTCCAACTTCCAACTCTACATGCCTTTTATTCGTATCGGCATAACTCTTTTGGCGATATTGGGCTATTCGGATGCGGTTCCGAATTAGCTCAATCTTGGAAGAACTATCTTGGATCATTTTAGGTCCAACAAATTTATTATCGCCCACCTCCAAACCAACAAGTGGGTGATCTACATGAACTACCATAAAGTGATTCATAGGGTGCCATCCCAATAGTAAATTGGTACGAATTATTATAAAAAAATTCGACCAAAGGGAGATATTATTCCCAACCACCTTTGAAATCAAGCATACACATTCGGAGCATGTCTTCCAACATTTGGTTGACTCTTTTTGTCTGCCCATCAGTTTAAGGGTGATAAGAAGTACTCAATTTCAATTTGGTTCCCATAGCTTCTTAGAAACATCGCCAAAAATGGCAAACAAAAATCTTATCTCTGTCGAAGACTATATTTATTAGCACCTCGTGGAGTCTAACAACCTTCGTAATAAATAGCCGGGCATAATGAGCAGTATTATAATCGGTGCGTACGGGTAGGAAATGTGCCGACTTAGTTAAACGGTTGATAATTACCCAAATGGAATCGTGATCGTTCATCAATGTTGGTAATCCTATGATGAAATCCACCGATATACTTTCCCACTTCCACACCGGTATATCCAATGGTTGTAGCAAGCCCGTTGGTATTTGATGATCTGCTTTCACCAATTGACAAGTGGTACATTGGGAAACAAATTCAGAAATGTCCCGCTTCATGTCCGCCCACCAGTATTAACGGCGTATGTCTTGGTACATTTTGTCATTACCGGGATGCACTGGGAATTTAGACACATGAGATTCTGTCATCACGGACCGTCTTAAATCTCCTTCGTCCGGGATAATGAGTCTCTCGTAGAAACGTAATCCACCCTTCGAACTTATAAAGTAGGATTATGCTCCTTCGGTTAACAATTGGCGTATATGGTCCTGACAACCTTTATCCCTTCCTTTAGCTTCCACCTTTTGCCACAATAGTAGGCGTAACGGTCAACACCGACATAAACGCCCTAGCAGCCGCGTCCTCCTGACTAAGCTCCTTCCATTTAGCTTACCATGGCCCCGCTAACTCCCCCTCGGGCTTTCGACTCAAAGCATCTGCCACCACATTCACCTTGCCCGGGTGATAGTGGATGTCAAATTGATAGTCTTTCATAAATTCTAACCACCAGCATTGTCGCATATTTAAATCTTTCTGTGAAAACAAATATTGCAAGATTTGTGGTCTGTGAAAAGACTAAATTTCTCCCCTAGGAGATAATACCTCTAGATCTTCAAGGCAACATGTACCGGATAATTATTTTCATGGGGCTTTAACTTGTGAGAAGCATAAGCAATAGCCTGCCGTTCTTAGTGAAGTACACCTCCCAATCCTTGTAGAGATGCATCGGTAAAGACTAAATATTTTAATCCTAGCCTTGGTAACGCAAGGACTAGAGCAGAAGTCAACCTATCCTTGAGCTCGTCAAAATCTGACTGAAAAGAATTATCCCAAACAAACCTCACCCCTTTCCGAGTTAAATTTATCAAAGGGCTAGCAATTTTGGAAAAACCCTTGATAAACTGGCGGTAGTAACCCGCCAAACCTAAAAAACTACGAATCTCGGTAGGTGTCGTGGGCTGACCCCACTCCCTCACCGTAATAACTTTATTTGGGCCTAACGAAATACCCTGGGCTGTCACAATATGACCTAGAAACTGTACTTCCTACAACCAAAAACCACACTTATCGAACTTGGCATACAGTTGGTGATCCCTCAACCTTTGTAGGATCAACCGTGAGTAGCATGATCGGCTTCTGTTTGAGAATACACTAGAATATCATCAATGAACACGATGACAAACTGATCCAGGAAGTCCCGAACACTCTATTCATGAGGTTCATAAACACGGCAGGAGCAGTGGTTAGTCCAAAAGGCATAACCAAAAATTCATAGGACCCATATCTCGTTAGGAACGCAGTCTTGGACACATCTTGTTCTCGTATCTGCAACTGGTGATACCCCGTCCTCAAATCTATCTTAGAAAAGTACGACACTCCCCTAAGTTGATCAAACAAATAATCAATCCATGGTAATGGGTATTTGTTCCAGATGGTGACTTTATTCAATTACCTCTAGTCAATACACAACCAGAGAGAACCATCCCTTTTCTTCACAAACAACATCGGAGCACCCCACGACGATGTGCTTCGCCTAATAAACCCTTGTTATAACAAAATCTGAATCTGATCCCTTAACTCCCTTATTTCAACAGGAACCATACGATACGTATCTCTCGCAATCGGTCGTGTTCCCGGCATTAAATCAATTATAAACTCAATCTCCCTACTCAGAGGCAAACCCGGTATTTCCCAGAAAACATCTTCGAAATTTCTAACAATCGGAATCGAATCTAAAGAAACAACTACATTTCAAGAAATCTCTTCCGCGATGCAATACAAGTAAGTGCTAGAACCTCCTCCTGAACAAGGCATAGCCAGTAAAAACATTTCTTGCCCCGGAACGGCAAAAACTATACTCTTCCTATAGCAATTAACTATCGTACGATACTTCACTAGCCAATCCATACCCAGGATTACATCGTACCCGACTATATCAAGGACGAGTAAATCGGCCTCAAAACACAAGTTGCCAAGATTTATTCCTATTTGTTTACAAATAAAGAAAATGAGTGAACCATCACCCATAGAAGACTCAACACTAGTGAAGTTACTCTCTGCAGATTTAATCAACTCTGTAGACTGAGCAAAACTTCTAGAAATAAATGAGTGTGTTGCACTCGTATCAAATAATACACGACCCATATGCCCCTGAATAAGAAACTTACCCTCAATAGCTGGCGGCACTGGCGGGGCCGGAGGAAGCATAGCATCCTGAATGTGGTAAACACGACCATACTGTAGTTGCCCCTGTTGTGGAGAGACAACTGGATTAGGTACTTGTGGAGGTAACTGAGACTGTGCCTGCTGTGGGATCCTAGGAAGTTATCCCCCATTCAACTGAGGACAAGCCCTCCCGTAGTGACCCGACTCTCCACATGGAAAGCATCGATTCGTCATGTTCTCCTGATTTTGGCCCCGGTTATTTCTAAACTAGTCAACTACTTGGCCTAGATGGCCTCTACCCCCATTACCACCCCGACCTTCTTGTTGTTGTTGCGGGGCACCTTGACCATGCCTAATATTACTGCCACCAACATTGAATCCACCAAAACGCTATCGTTTAGACAAGTCTCCTTGTTGGGGGTCCCTTTCTTTTTGTTTATTTCCCGAATATTGGGACGAGGGTAATGATCCTCCTTCTATCACATTGCCTCTGGGTTTCCCATCTTGCCCCAAAACTGAAGCCTTCTTACTACCTTGAACATACAACCAACGTTCTTGATAATGGAGTAACGCCGCATTCATCACATCTCCAAAAGTCTGCAAGGTTGGATTGCCCAGCAAATGTTGTCGTATCCACCAGTGGAAACCTCCAATAAATTTGGATATCCTCCTCTCCTCCGGAGTTACCTCATCAGGTACAAAACTAGCTAACCATGTGAATTCCTTTTCATACTTCGCAACTTATCGTTAACCTTGCACCACATCTTGAAGTTTTCTTCTCATCTCCCTTTGAACTGCGGGAGGCAAATACTTTCGATCAAACAGAACCCATAAATCATTGATGGTCATAGCATCTCTCTGCTCTGTCGTAGTCATCGACTCCCACCAATGTAATGCAGCTCCAATGAGTTTAAAGGTAGCAAGGATTTGCTTCCTTTCCTCACTACACTCCACCATGCGCAGATGGCGCTGCATATCCTTTTTCCAATGATTAGCTACTATGACATCGGAACGTCCTTAGAATTCTGGGGGATGGCCCTTTAAAAAGGATTCTTTAACTCTATCCCACGGAGAAGGTCCCACAGGAGCTTGTACCTCTTGAACTCGTTGTTGTTGAGCTTGTGGAAATTGCTAAACCATGGCAGTCATCGTTGCGTTGACCACTTTGGCCATAATATTTGCTACCTCAGCAGCATTTTTAGTTCCCGGCTGTGGTGGTGGTGGACCTACCTCCTTTTCTATAACTCTATTCCTTCT
The DNA here is from genome assembly GCA_949130495.1 of Sambucus nigra. Taxonomy (NCBI): domain Eukaryota; kingdom Viridiplantae; phylum Streptophyta; class Magnoliopsida; order Dipsacales; family Adoxaceae; genus Sambucus; species Sambucus nigra. Next base: position 457,750,508 of record OX422210.1, on the reverse strand, counting down.
AGCGGGGCGACCTCTCTTACGCGGAATCTAAAATGAGGAAACAATTGAATTAGAATACTATTTAGAACAATCTATTTTGCACAAGGTGGTGAACATAGGAAACAAAACAGTCCTAACATTAAGCTCTATATCAAATTACAATATGGTAGAACGTGATAAGTTCGCATAGATCCTAAAGACTCAATAACCTGATGCTCTGATACCATCTGTGAGAACCCGCTCACTAAAATAAGGGGTGGCCAGCCCGATACTCCAATAATAAGGGGAATCATAGATGGATCATTCTCAGCATCACAGCAATACAATAAGTATACGTGATAACCACCCAATATTTCAGAAAAACGGGTTGACAAAATTTTATTTTATGAGTTAAAGAAAGAATTTAAACAACCCAATTTAAAAAAAGAAGGTCGATAGAATCTACAAGAATGAAACTGAAAAATACATACATAACACAATAACCGAATAGCCAGACTGTTAACAGTCTCTTACAATGCATTACAACCATTTAATTAAGTTACATAATACATTACAGTAAGAAAATACAAAATCTTGGGCCACACGCCCGAGTAAATGACCCGATCGTAACTAGAGTACAAAAATGAAGGCGTCTACAACAAAATATTCCACAACGTCCGCAAGGTGTTGCAGCTCCATGACACTGGAAAGGAAAAGTCAGTACGGGCGTCCTTGCGACGGAGCACCTGAGCGAATACAAGATTCATGCACAACAAGAAATATGAACGGGTCAGGGCCTGGTTTTATATGACACCAGATGAATAAAGAGTATGACAGTTATGAAGAGTTAATCATGATGGATACAGATAAGAATCTACCTACATAATCTCAAAGCATAAACTAAGGTAATTAAATGATCATAAGTTTAATTCAGTTATGCAAGAGGATATGAATGAGTATCATTAATTAAGAATTTCCATCCTTTACCATGTTTCATTTCATCGTTCCATATCTCATTGTGAAATATAATCACAATCATATGCTCTTTATGGCATTTATCATAAATCAAGTCCAACTTGAATAAGAATAGTTATATTCATCTATATATAACGATTCTAAGACCGCCCGTAAGGATTTCTCCACTGTGTGCGCCCCTAAATGGCTATCATCTTCCAGGGCCTATCAACCAAGACAACCTGGGAATCCTAACGCAACGTCAGGAAGTGGTCATATTCCTGCGAGTGAGTCATAACCACACCCAGAATTACCCCACATCGCACAATAAATACAACATACATAATAACCGGTCATATGGCCTAGGACTATATTCACCCTGCATTCACTAGCCAGGAGACTTAACCTCATGCGCGTACTTCCCTTATGATAGCATTTAGAGAGGTGTGTTTAAGTAAATTATTATTTACCATTTTTATTTTCATTTTACTAAATACATCACATTTTTTCCAGAGCCATACATAATTCATATCATCATTACAACCTCAATGAATGAATAAACTCTCAATTTATTCCCCAAACCTTTTATGGTGTTATTATAAACCACCAAGACTAGCATCTCACAAATAATGTAACAAATAATCATCAATTATTTATTTCTACATCCCGAAATATTACATTAACTAATTAAGGGAAAAGAACACCAAATCCTCAATTTACTAATCCCCAAGTAAGGCCTAACTATCCCCTTCTAACATAAGGTATTTGCCTACCCAATATAAGACTCTAGGACACTAAGTTTACTTAATACAAGAAGGTTCCTAAGTCCTAAGCCTAAAAGAAAAGGATAAAAATTGTGTTAGAAAAATAACTCAAAACAGCAGGATTTCGAATCGATTCGCCCTAGGGCCGAATCGATTCGCCCAAAGCAGCGAATCGATTCGCATAAAAGTTAATCGATTTGGATGGGGAATCCAAGTTTCTGCGCCTTAACCCTAATCGATTCTGGTTTGCAGACCTGTAGCCTCACCCCTTATCCAATCGATTCGACTTAGGGTCGAAACGATTTGCCCCTACGAATTAGCCAAGAATGGGGCTACGGGTTATGAACCCTAGTTTTTTCCCCAAACTCATTTCTCCTCCATTTTACACACATCAACCACCATTAATCTTCCTAAACCATCCTACATGATTATCAACTACTATACTCCATATGATCATCAATTTAAACTATGATTATGGCTAAAACACCACAAATCCATAAAATCCATATTTGTTCATTTGATTCACATACACAACTTATTCATCTTAAATCATATATTAGCAAGTAGAAAACTTGCCTTAAGCTTGAAATCTCAGATTTCCTTTGATAGCAAGAACTCCAATGTTCAATCTCCAATTTTTCTTCTTTTTCCTCTCTTTTCTCCACAACTTTCTTCTTCTCTCTTTTTCTCTAGCTTTAGTAATACACACTTAAGAGAAATAAATGAGGTGCAAGACTAAATAGTGACTTTAGTCTAAATTCCCAACTTAAATGGTTACTACCACATTAAAATGGCTCATAACTACGCATTTAAGTCAAAACCAGTCAAAAGTATCTGGAACCCAAAAATACAATATGGCACTTATTTTGTCTATCTCGCACATTTCGGGACTAACTATGCCCTCTAAATTGGCATCCGGCAATTTTATAAATCATTTCAAGTTCCGATTTCATTTAAACCATAAATGTCGTTTAAAGCATGCGATACTATAAAACGCAACATGATGATATTTACATACACATACAGTAAATATGTAACAATCTAGCAAATATTATCTTTCAACTCATTCAATTAATATTTACTCCATTTTCCAACATTTTTATAATTACTTCACACAGTAAATTAATATAAACTAAGTTTCTCTAAAGTGAGGGTTGTTACATCTATTTATTTAAAAATTCAACCAAATCATACTAAATATTTGCAAATTTCAATCATATTCTCCAACCTGGCATCCTGTGTCTACACGGTTAGTGCTTACTAGTTACATTGGACCCGTTCATGGTGTTTGTGGCCCCTATGGGCCATTTGGGGGTTGTTTTTTATTCTTCCCTCTAGCATTATGTTTTAAATCCCAAGTCTAGTTATTTGAAAATCTTTGTACAATTATCATACTGGGTGTCTAATGGCTACACGGTCAGTTCCTACGAGTTAAGGAGGTGTTCAAGCCCCTTAGGGGGTCGTTTGGGGGCTACATTGGGTTTTCCCCTCTAGTGGCATTTCCTTAAGATTTCGTGTAGTTATTTTAAAATTTTAGTCCAATTCTCAAATCGGTCATCATGTGACTACGCGGTCAGTTCCTACAAGTTACATTGGTCTTATGTGAGATGTTTGTTCCCCTTACAGGGATGTTTTTGGGCAATTTTGGGTTTTTCCCCTCTAGCAGAATGTTTTTGTTATTAAATCTAAACATTTATAAGTCTTTTTTTAGCAAAGATAGATGATACCCCCACATGTTGTACTAATTTTTAAAAAATAAAGAAAAAGCCTCTCCATGGCTTAACAAACCCATATTAACCTATTTCTAGAGGTTGGGCCCAGTACTCTAAGAAAAATTAAAGATAAATTTGGGATTTTATGATAATCCCCTTACAAGACTTTTAACATAAAGAAAACTTGGGGATTTATCTTATCCCCATTACAATTTTCTATTCCTTTGTCTAATTTGAGGAAAATTGGATTTGTCCATGTTGAGAACACCTTTAACCATCTAAGGAAGAGAACTAAAGCTCCAATATGTTGAGTCAATGTTGTTACAGGATGACCTTGAAGTAAGATGGTATGATAATGAATTCATTTCCCTCCAAACATGATATATCTTCGTATGATTTGAAATTCATAAGTTGTTAATAATAGATTGAGATTACAATAGAGGCTTAGACTTCTTCAAAACGACATCGATGAGGAGTTTTTAATCTAATTCCACTAAAACAGTTTGAATGTTTAATTGGGAAATCAATTTTAGGGGCTTCCAATAGAGTTGATGCTCCAACATTAAAAGAGGTTTGATTACCAACTATTTTTTCAAAACCTGCTATAAATAGACCATTAGAATCTGGAACTACTCCACCTATTCCACTTTCACCTAGGTTACCTTTCGAAGCTCTGTCTATAATAATTTTAAAATAGCCAATGGGAGGTCTTATCGAGGAGCATTTGATTATCTGAACTACCTTTAGGATAATTTAATTTTGAAACGTTCAATTATTTGAAAATCCTCAGGAAGAATTTGATCATAAAATTTAATGTTGTTGCATATAGATATAGTTAGATTAATCACTTGATGAATAATAAATAAAGAATAAGATTTTTTATTATCAAAAAGTAGTTTATTTTCTAGCCGTCTAGATTTTCCATAAAATAAGTTTAGGGATCATTGTGAAAAACATCTTTTGACGATCTATTTTATTATCAACCATCCACCATGAAAGAAGAATTGACCTGCAAGAAGAGAAGTTAGGATTCATTTTAAAGATAAAACAAAAATACTTCCATACCTATTTTTTTAGCTTGCATTTTAGAAAAGCATTGTGATCACTATCTACTGCAGAATGTCACTCTCTACATATAGTGGCAAATCTTATACCTACATGTTGAATTGCAGTCTCAAATGGGACTGAATTGTTCAAAAGCTTTCAAATGAAGTTAGATATTTTCATAGGGCATTTAAACATATAATTAATTTGACTGGTCATAGACAAAGGTCTAGATTTTTGGCAAAATATTGAAAGAAAACTTCAAGGTGAATTCTTCACTAGTGGATGGAGTCTAAACCTTCTTTTCAATATCTATAAATTCATCTGATAGATTAGAGATTAGAGATATTCTTTTAATAGTATTTGAACTATTTATAATATACAACACTCTGTGATACTTAGCTCTCATAAAAGTATCCCAACGACCTTTATAAAATTGGAACTTCCAATAGAGTTTAATGCTAGTTGCTTAAAGTATATCTTCTAAACTTATGAAATTTAGTTCTCCTTCTTCAAACGGGAAGCATGTGTCTTTCCATTTAGTTTATATTAATATGGATGGTCTTTATTAGTTCCACACAAATAGAATTTGGAGAAAATATTGTTCAGTCTTCTTAATATTTTTTTAGGGGGATTTAAAACTTAAAGAGTATAAATAGGAATAAAGATTAGTACATTTCTAATTATAGTAGCTCTACCTGCTTGGGAGATCAGCTTAGGAGACCATGTGTTAATTTTTTTGTCTAATTTTCTAAATTAACTCAGAGAATTGGTTAGGATTATTTCTACCCTTATTGATATAACAACCTAAGTATTTCATTGGGAGTTTTTTTAGAGTTGGTCCTAAGTTAGTAGCTATAAAAATCTTCCTTGAATGGCTAAGATTGTCATCAACAAAACTGAACTTTTAGAGAGTTAACAGTTTGACCTCATGTTTCTTCATAGGTTTTGAGAAGATTTATAATGGCTTTTAGACCCCTCCCCCCCCCCCCCCCCCCCCCCACACACACACACACCACATTAGATAATATAATGATATCATCTGCATATCCCAAACGAGAGATTAATTGACAATTTTTTGGATGAGAGAAATGGATAGCTTGGTTAGATTGAAAGAGATTATCAATATTCCTACTAAGACTCTCAGCAACTAATATGAATAGACTAGGAGACAAAGGGTCTCCTTGTCTAAGACCTCTAGAAGATTTAAAGAATCCCTTACTTTGACTTGTAATAATGATTGAAAACCAATTATTTGAAATTATTCTCCAAACCATATCAATGAACAATTCATTGAATCCAACGTTCTTTAATAACTGACAAAGGAATGACCAATAGACATTATCATAGGCTTTTTCCATATCTAACGTAATAATTCCATTATTCCCATAAAAAAAATTTCCTAATATGTTGAACCATTTCTTGGGCCAAAAGAATGTTGTCATGAATACTCCTCCCTTTAACAAAGGCAGATTGATTTGGGGATATTATTGATGGTAAGATTATAGATAGTCTATCACTAAGAATTTTAGATAAAACTTTATTAGAGAAGTTGCATAAGCTAATAGGTATGTACTAAGTACAACATGAAGGATTAAAAACTATTGGAATGAGAGAAATATTTATGGTTGTCAAACTTTTGGGGATTTTAACTCCAACAAAAAAACACGAATAGCATTAATCAAATCCAATTTGAGTATTAAACATTTATAAATATAACTAAACAACATTCATAAATCAAACTAAAGTGAAAATATAGTGTCAATATCATAATAGGATACAATTTGGACACAAATAAGATTGTCAAGGGAGAATATAATAGTAGGATACAAGTAGGATCGTCAAGTGTAAAGTAATGTTATGATATTCAATCTTCCTCTAAATCAACTAAAGGATCCTTAAAATTAGGGTTGTTATCAATAGAAGACTCGAACTAATTTGGAGCCTTTAGTGTATTTACTTGAGTAGTCATACCCTTTGGCTTAAGCACAACAATAGAGCAATGGCTATCGTTTATGCACTTTGAGTATAATACCTTCTATACTTTTTAAAAGTCACAAATAAGAGGCTCATCAACTATACGATTTTCACCCTTCATCTTTGATAAATTTATTATGATAAGTTTTAAGTCGGGATCTAATTTACAAGCATTGGTAGTGTCCTCCACCTTCACGAGTGATAATAGAATGCGATTTTTGTGAAATATAAATAATTGAGTTCGAGGATTTGTTGGACAATCTAATAATAGGTTAGCACCGTATTTTGGATTTTTATCACTTTTGATAGCGATATAAGTAGTTAAGTCAAAAATTAAAATTCTGATATTTTGCGTCAAAATTTTTTCCTCAACTGGATATGATACGAAATCAAAACCGCTGGTGCGGAATTTCTTAAACTCTTTCACATGAAATTTGGTATCTTTTGCTACGCCTATAATCATTGAATAGACCTCACCGCTTTTTAGAAGTTGCATTTATTATTGAATTTGTATTAGGGCATGTTTTTACTATACATGACTAAATAACCACACATATAATATTTTAAAATTACCTCTTTTGATATCCATGACTTAAAACATTCGTCGTGCAATTTATCCTGTCGAAAATTTCATTCTTATATTTCCTAAAGGTAAACTGTAGAGTGTATATCATAATATATATAATACATATAACCAAACAAAAATAATTCAGTTAATTTTGTATCTACTTACTCTCTCTAATCTCTAACTTTATCTTACGATTCGATGAGATAATAAGTTGATTGCTCGTATTATAGATTACAGAGTCTCGCCTCTTTATGGTTCCCAAAAGACAATTCATCCTTAAGCTCTTCTGGTTTCTCAATCACTCATTCTCCACAAGAATTAAAACTCCTCATCTCTTATTCTGGCACATGTTCCCGAGCATATAGCAATGATTCCACACTTACGAATTCTTCAGTAATTGATCCTCCAATATATCGTGTATTCTTAATATAATGTTTGAATATTTTTGTTACGCTCGAAAGGATACTTTCAATGATACCTAAAGGGACCATACAACAAAGTCTCATCGTATAAATGCATAAGTAGAGGGATGTTGATATCGAATAACGATGATGGAAAATATTTCTCTACTACACAAATTGTCTCGACTAAAGTGGATTTTTCATATTTAATTTTCTTTTTGCTTACCACCTTTGAGTAAAGTACGGTAAAGAACAAACTTATTTTGATAATTTCTTGACGAAGATATTTTTGTTTGGAGAAGAAATGAGTAAACATTAGAGGTATTAATTGAATGATGACATGCCAGTCATGAGACTTTCACAATTTCCAGTCATTTGTTTGGTAGCTTACTTCCCTGCACAAATTATCGAAATAACCAGTCAGAGTCTTCAAGTTAAACAACATGTTTAAGAGTATTTTTTTTCTCAATAGTATTGAAAGTGAAAGCGGTCAGGGGGTATAAATTCTTCCAATTGTACGATCATTTTTTAACTACAATTTTTACTTTACTATTATCTTCTGTAGATCGCAACTTAATCTCTATTCATCTTTTGAATGAGATCTACTCAGACATGTTCCTATCAGATGTTCTGCAATATTCTTTTTCGTGTGCATCACATCAATTACATTCATTACACAACGATCTTTCCAATACTACAATTCAAAAAAAAATATTAATCGTAAGGACCATGCCTTCACTTTATTAGGGTTGTTTGGACCCTCCCTACTTTACACTTCAGGTTTAAAAACAAAGGGTGTTTTGCTCCATATGTATTCCTCCCAGACGCAACCTTTTCCTTCTCCTCATTCTGATGACCAGAAAGCCGAGTCGATTCTGTACATAGCTTGTGATCAATAGGTTGGAAGTTAGACTTGTCATTATTAAAAGGGTGAATGATCGGCAAAAATTTATAATGCCCGTATAATTCATCTTACCAATATAATGTAGCCAAGTGGCTTCAATTTCCTCCCCACATATGGAACATCCATAACAACCATGAACATTGGAACCGTATAAGGTCCCATAAGCAGGAAGGTCGTGGATTTCCCACATCACCATTGCTTTAAGTGTGAATTTTTCACCCTTGTGAGAGTCAAATTTCATCACACATTTATCCCGCAATTCTTTAAGTTCTTCATTTAATAGAGTTAATAATATATCAATATCATCATTGAGAGCTTTCAACTCTAGTATTAATAAAGAAAATAATGTGAACTCCTTTATTAGTTATAGTGTTGGAGGGAGACTTAAAGGCTCCATGAGAACTATCCAATAACTCTTATTAGTACTCAAACTATCGAAATGTTTAAAACCATAGATTGATAATGAAAGACGTACATTATGTGATTCCCTTGAAAATTCATGGTCTCGTGCATTTGAAAGTTTCCAGATGAGTGAATCAACAAGATGTCACATGATATTCCCATCCACCTCACATCGAGCATGCCATGTTATGGCCAATGTTATCCACGATACAGTGAAAACCATTTTAACTGTGTCATGGGGGAAAATACTTCAAAAACTTTTGGAACTTATGAGCGCTTGCGATATTTTACAATCTTGTCTTTCTCATTCTCACAAGCTACATATCTAGGCACACTGCATATAGGACACTCATCATCCTCTACGTTCTCGCTGCGATACTATATGCAATCATACTTGCATGTATGAATAAATTTGTACTTCAAACCCAAACTCTTCAATCTTTTCTTCATGCTACGATAATTATCTGGTAACATGTTTTCTTTTGCGATAATGTATTTTATCCACTTATAAATTTCGGTAATGCTGTTGGCTGACAAACCATATTGACTCTTTAAGTTATGCAAAAAAATAAATGCATATAATACGAAGTGATCTTCATTGCAATATTTATATAACAGTTTAGTCGCGTCGGCATTCAACTATATGTATTCCCAATATTTTGATATTTCAGCATCGACTTGTTCATTAACTTGGTCATAAAGAACATTATATGTATCCATAAGTTGGTGATTTTGATAGTGGTGAACTATATACGCATTATCGATTAGGCGGGCCAAAGAACTATTTGTTGTATAATCATGTACCACTTCCACTCGATGGGGTTCTATCATGTGGTCGGGTACCGATAATTCTTCCGAACATACGATAATTTTTTCACCCTAGTATATCCATGTCTTATAGTCTTGCCAAATTTCCCCCATTAGTAAATTAAACTCAACTTCTTCTAAAACGTTATATTGTTTGTTCATACAACGGGTGCACGAATAAGAATCTTATTACCTTTAATATTTCTATAAGTGTATTAAAAAAATCCTTGAATGCCTTCGACATGATTAACATATATTCAATCACTCTCCCCCATCCACTCTTTGTATTGTGGGAAATACATTAAATAATTTTCAAAATTCAATTCAACTATATTAATAAATTGATATAAAGGTCATGTTGCATACAAGAACACAATTCATAATTCATTAAGATTATTCAAAACAACTTAAGATGAAATTAAACAGCTTTAAATAGCATAAATAAATAGAATATTATTACCAATTGTTATCAAATATTAGAAATTGTCAAAAATTTCTCATGACCTAATTTTGACCAACAAATAACTGTCCACGTGATAAAATAATTTTCTTAGTACTTTAATGTGTTCCCTTCTCTGCTATCAACATGCACAAGTATTTCTTTGCAATATTTGAACATTTCATCAACCAGTATTGGAGCCTCATCCATCTGTAAAGGGATATTATGAATAGTAGTTTCGACAATTAAGGAAACGAGTGCACACGCACCAATAATCCTACTATTGGTCAAGTCCTTAAAATAGTACTACTCACTATAGTCATCGTGAGTGGATTATAATGATCTACGGATTGTGGCATGAAGACTCACTGGGGATGGTAATGTTGAAGGAGGCAAAATTTTGGAGTGGAAACCTTACGAGGGATGATATGTTAAACCTTGAGAAGGAGTGTAGGTAAAACCTTGAAGAGGCATTGAGGAAAGAAAAACTTGAGTAAATAATGACACAATGTGCTCGATTTCACTCGTCAAGACTCCTAGGTTACTTTTAATCTCGTGGACATCCCCATCTATCTTGATAAGACTTTCCTCTTGTCTCGAGATACGATTCTTGACCAAAGGGAGCTCATCTATAAGAGGCATAGTGTGTTTAAATTTAGCATCATATATGATTCGACACATCTCGTCCTCCTTCTTTTGTTAGTTCCAAAGGCTTGGGTTAAGGCGTCATTTTCATTGTCATCATAAGAGCTCGAATCGATAAACGGCTAACGACCTTAATAGATCCCTGTAGCGTGAAATTATAATTAGCCTTATGATTTTATCATTATTTTATATAATGTGTATATACATAAATAAACAATTGTTCATACTCACTAGTGTCTAATCCAAGTGTGGTCGGAATTAATTATCTTTGTCTCGTCATGTAAGCATGTAAAAGTTCGCACAAATTTGGTATTTTGTCGGCATTTGGACCGCCCTTTGTCATATTTGACCATTCAATTTTCATATATATAAAAGATTTGGAACCCAGCCTATGGATATCAACTTTTTTCACCCTATTTTTTTTTCTCCCTTTGGACCAAATTTTTATCCATAGCCTCATTTTCTAAAAAGATGTTCTAATCGATCGACTGAAAGTTCAACATTCAGAGGGACTTTGTCTTTAGAAGAAAAATTATCAAAGCTCGATGCCCCCTTAGCTAAATGTCTCTACCAAACATTTCTCCGATTTTGTTCTCAATTTTTCAGCAAATCGGGAAGGAAAATTTTGCTTTGAACGGTTGAGAATGAAAAATGCTTACAAAGTTTGTCATGAATGTCATCCTTAATGTGTTGATAAACTAATTTCTAGTTATCTACTCCCCCGACTCCCACATTTACTTTCCTAAGAGATAAACATTAGGATTAAAATAATTAAAGGTAATTTTTATTAACAGTAGAATTATTCCCAATAAGGGATAACCCAATAGGCTTCTTCTTATTTGCTTGGGAGGTGCCGAGAGAAGTGCGTGTGGACGTTAGAGTAACGGGGGTTTGTTTCCTAATCATAGAAGGAGTAGTGGACTTAACCAATGGTGTAGTAGAGAACTATTCATCCTGTGGTGATGAAAATTCTTGTTGGGATACAAGATATGAGAACCCGGTTGGGACGTCACTTCATCACTTGGTACATTATATCCATTGTCGCTAGGTGATGTTCATTATACTAACATGTTTATGATTGTTTATATGTATACTAGTGGAGATCCATTCGATGCACGATCGGGCGTAACACATTTTGAAATATTTTAGTCAAATCTATAAATTAAAATACAATTAATGTAAGTATTTAAAAAAAACGATTGTAGCCATAACCATAAGCATGTAAATGTAAGTAATGTGGTAAATAAAGAGTAGGACTAAAAATGAATAAGAGGAAATGAATGGTAAGAACCATAATGTTGTAGAACAAATTATAATCTGATCACAAAAACACACGCATGGACATCTATACTGTTGACAATTATTTATCTTGGGTTTCAAATAATCAAATACATATATGCCATGTTTGTACCGATGTAAAGTTTTAAAAAAATATGGGACTGAAGTAAATTGTTTCATTCTTTATCTTGGGTCTCAACCCAAGATAAAAAAACATAAGCATGCACAGTTATACTGTTGAAATTCATATATTTAGGGTTTCAAATAAGAATAGTTATGGTGTGTGTGATAATAAAAAAACTCATGTCGTGCCTCACGTAACAAAATTTAATTGACATTAGATATGACATAAAACTAATTTTAATTAAAAAAATTACTAACCAAAAAAAATATAAAACTGATTTTAACAAAAAAAAATTATTATCTAATAAAATTTACTACCGAAAAATTTTGTGCCGTGTCGTATCGTGTTTTAATTAGGTCATGTTCCTATTTGATAAAAAAAATCATTTTTTGTCGTATTTAATTAGGTCGGGTACGGGTCAGGTAATAAAAATAAAATGTTCTATAAAATCTTATTGTAATTTAGTCGTGTTCGTGTTTCTTTTCTTAGTGGTTAAAATTTACATTTTAGTATTAGATGAGTGTGTTATGATTGGAGATAAAAGAGTGTGTAGGAAAAAAGAAAATAAACTAAAATAAAGTGAAAGTGTTGTCATGAGGTCGATAAATTGTTATAAACCTCACTCTATATGGAATGCATGTGAATAGTGAAAAATAGCCAACGTTTTTAAATGTAAGTGGATGGACGTGGTGGTTTCATGAGCAGTTTTTTGGTTTTAAGAAGATCGTGGGTATGTGAGTGGTAACATATGTTTTTTTTGTAACTGGAGTGAAACACGTGTGTTGTGAAAACAATTGGTTTTAACATTGGCCATCTAGTGCATGTGCGGCAAAAAGGTATGCATCCCATTGATATTCCTATGGAATTTTGTCTGCCTCCACCTCTCCACGCCTTGGACACACACATCAATAGACAATCCCATGTAGACAATTCACAAGCCAACAAATAAAATATAGAATGTAGGCTATAAAAAAACATATATGGAAAAGTAAACCATGTAAAAAAAACGTGGTTGACAGTATAAAAAATGAATGGCAATTCATTTACCTTCACCTCATATTCTGGAAACTCAAACGTTATCTCAACATCGGATTCGAAAAATAAATTACAAAAGTTTTCCTTCAATTATGGAACATGTTGAAATAGATATGAAAAGTGTTGTGTTTGTCAAGTTGTTTTGTTTTGGAACAGAAAACTACAAAAAAAATGTTGAATCGCATTACAGATAAAAAATAAAAATAAAAATGTGTATGTATATATGCTTTGGGTATAAAGTTAAAATAAAAAATAAGAGATGGATATAAGTTGCGTCCTTCTTTATCTTGGGACTCAACCTAAGATCCCAAAAACACACGGATCCATAGTTAACTTGAAAAATCTCTAGGGAAGAACACAAAAACACACCAACAAATACCATGTGAGAAAAAAAACTAAAAAATATAACATCTTGAATATGTATACGTATACAGAGATAAAATACAAACCGTGAGAGAGAGTAACTTATTCAAGAGGATTGATGCAGGGGCTAACGGTGATGTTAATTCGGTGACTTTTTACTAGTTGTGAAGCTTAGAGCAGATCTAACAAATTACTTCATGTTTTGGATTTCTTATCGCAAATTGTTCAATGTAAGGTTGAATCGATTCGAATCTCTACTGATAAATTCAATTTAAGAAAATTTTACATCAAAAAATTTCACAAAATTTCAAAACCCTTTGATCGGATGAGAGAGAAAGACTTCCCCCTAAAGTTCATCTCTCTCCCTAGTTTTAAAGGCGTACATTTGAAAACAACATAAATTACGATGAATAGAATTGTAAATCAATGCATCTAACATAATTTGTTACAGGGTTGCAAATGAAAACTTCATCTGTAAATAAATATATTGGGCAGATTCTTGTGATACCATAATCCACCAGAAACTAGTGATGTTGAGTTACGGCCGTGTTCATATATAACACACACACATAGACAATAGAAGTTAATAACTTATTGTACAGAAAATAAACTGTGTTTGTTTTATAAAATAGCGTAAATCATTACTAATATTCTCTTAGACCTGACCACATACATGTGCCATCCCGGCTATTTTTTTGGGTTGGTTTTATCCTTTACTTTCTATTGGGTTTTTATACATAAATTAAAAAAAATTGAGAGAAATGACGAACATAAAAACTATGCATGGAAAAGAGAGAACAATGCAGTTGTGTTCCTTTCTTTTGGGTTTTTGTACATAAAGTAAAAAATTGGGAAAAATAACGAACCTAAAAACTATGCATGGGAAGGCAAAAAACAATGCAACTGTTCATGAGTGATGTGTTGTGTGGGAGGGAATGTTGGGAAGGGGGATTTACCTGTATTGGGTTTCTTATTGCAGTGGAAGAAGTGAACAATTAGTGGAGACATAGACTATTTTTTAGAGGCAGATGAGGGAAGATGCATGGGGAAATAAAGATGCAGATGTAGTGGGATAAACTAAGTAATGTGTAGTAACTGTCTTGATCAATAAAGAGACGTAGGGTGTGGTGATTTGAGTAGAGGTAATCGTAAATAGTTGTTGATGTTTAAATCAACAACTTGTATTTTTGTGATTAAAAAAATTCAAAACTCTCAGAAATTAGGAAGTGTGGTTTCCTCGCTTCTAGGTGGATATAATTACATACGCATATATAATAAGATACCTTATCATAATAAGACTTTAAAATATGTTCAATCCATATGATCTCCATCCATTTGGTATTACTTTTTAAAAATATATGAATTTTTGACCATGGATAACTAGGGGGAATCCTATTGATGATTGATGTATAGATTTCTATGGCGTGAACTCGAAATCCTTTCTTCTTCAACTTATTGGCAAGATTCAATTTAAGTGCATATATCGCGAGACATCACAGTCTTGTTCAATGCTCTATGTACATAGTAATATCCACAACAGGTAAATGTTTATTTCCTCCTTCACTAACAACGTAAGCAATGTCGAGGCTACGTCGAGATTATGTACACAGAATATATTCTCTATAGCCTTAACTCAACTTACTAGTATGGAAAATAGAATATGATCGAATATGTACTCCCTCTAGAGAAGAACTTTACTATTCACAAGGTAGTTAAACCGTTTGATCTTCTTATTCCCATACTTGTAAATTTGAGTACGCTCTAAATGGAGCACACTAATAAAAGAGCCATAAGTGTGGTTCAATTGCAACCATTCGTACTATTGTTGCCAGTGATTATCACCGTGACTCATTTTTCTTGAGAAAAATATATGAAGGTGTGAATATGAGTCCTACAAGTAATGACTTTAATTAATCATTAACTAATCATTATTTTTCCACTGGTCTAATTTATGTTTATTTTTTTTTACATATGATTCCTATGCAAACGAATGTAAATTTGAATTGTGCGTATGAATATACAGAAAAACAATTTTCCCATCCATTTCATTAATAACCTACCTCCAGTTCTCTTATTATGCGTTGATCAATATCCTCATATCATAGTTATATGTCAAAGATAAAAGGGAGATTTAGGTGGTGAAATGGGACATGATGACTTATGATTCTATAAAGATAAAAGCACAAATTGTAAGGAAGGTAAAATGTAGATGATCTCTATTATTATATATAAAATGTTCATTTGACAATTAGTTGGGACTACACTACTGTCATTAAGAATCCTGAGCCATATTTCCCTAGTGAGTTCAACTTCTTCTTGATTAGTTTTTCTTTTACCATTCAATGGTGTGAATGCTTCAAAAATTAATATTGCATAGTTCCACACATTCACACTACAGCACAAACATTATTTAGTATTCTAATGAAACTCCAAGAAATTTCCACAGAAGGACCAAATAATTGAGTTATAATGCCATACAATACAAATTCAATAACAATTCCTAATTGAAATCCAATACTAGACAACATAATTGTGTAGATGTATGTTTGATTTAGTCAAAATTCCAATACTAGTTTACATGTGTGTGTGTGTGTGTGTGTGTGTGTGTGTGAGTTTTATTTAGTCAAAACTCTTTTAAGTGGTTAAACATAAAATGGGATAGTGCAATGCCAATAGGGGCAAAGTGGTCAAATGAGTTTGAATTGAAAGAAAAATTGCAAAGCCGAATCCACTTTGTTAGTGAGAAAATTTGGTAATTGAAGTCCTAATTTCCTAATTGAATTAGTATGTGTGTTTCTTAATTTCCAAATTGGGTTTTCGATTAGTACATGTATTTCCTAATTTCCTAATTGAATTTCTCATTGAGTTTCTAATTTTCTAATTGAATTAATATGTATATTTCCTAATTTCGCGATTGAGCCGAATTAGTATATGTATTTCCTAATTTTCTAATTGAATTAGTATGTGAATTCCTAATTGAGTTCCTAAATTCCTATTTTTCAAATTGATTTCCAAAGTTACTAATTTTCTAATTTGCAATACTAGGGTATTTAGATATTTTAACCATACACACACACACACACACGTACATACATACAAACACATACACATATACATACAGATACATATAAACACACATAAAAATACATACACATACACATTCACACACACACACAATATATATATATATATAAAGAGAGAGAGAGAGAGAATAGCAGTGTACCAAAATTGGAGAGAAAAAGTGAGAGGGCAGTCTAGAGAGAGAGGGTTGCCGGAGAGGTCATTGGAGAAAGTGAGAGAGGGCAGTGAACAAAGAGAAAGAGAGGGCAATGTAGAGAGAGATAGGAGATCACGTAAAAATGGAGAAAAGACCTGGCTACCTATATCTAAAGGATGTGCTCACAACCCTAGTTCCTAATCACAATGTCGTGACCATTTAATTTTTTCCACATCAGCAATATCGTCATGAACCTGGGCTATGACCATGTTGTGTAGAGTGTATAAAATAAATGGTCAGGCAGTGTGGTCATGGACAAGATCCATGAAAAACACCGTGACAATGTCCATTCGATGTCACCCCTATGCTTTGTCATGATCTGTGCCACGCTGGTTTTTATTATGGTCATGGTCCTTAGTTGAGACCACCTAGTCGTGGTCCTCGGTCGTGACCATTATGCCATGATCATTCTCGATTCGTAGTGTAGTGATAACACCTCATGATCTGGGATAACCTTTATATGGGATAACCTTTCGCTACCTAATTGGATAACCTTTATGCAATTTAGATGTACATGTTATATGGGATAACCTTTCGCTACCTAATTGCATAATTTTTTATGTTTATTTCATTTACTTAAAATTAATTTCCTTTGGGAATTATCTTACTTAACGGGATAAAACAAATATACATCATTAATATCTTTATATATATATATATATATATACACATGCATGATGAGTTATTACTACCAATTTATCTTTAAATTAAATATTCACAAGCATTCTAGTTGGGTCACTTTGTTGAATACCAAACTATTCATTATATGAATATTACCTTATTTAAAAAAATGTTTAATAATTAACCAAGCACTAATGTTTTCAATTGGCATAAATGGACAATGTTCTTATAAATTAAGGAAAGATAAGGACTGTTTGAAGCGACCTATGTCAACCTCAGTTAACAAGCATATTTCTCGCTAATATTAATTTAACCAATGTAATCGGATTCTTTGGAGCAACCAATTCACAACAACTTAATCAATTATCATAATTAAATTATTAATAATTCAAACATTCAACATCATATTCGGACTCTTTGGAGAAAGCTAAACATAATTCTTGAATTTATCCACAAAATACAAAATTTTTAATTTATTAGAATAGACAACTTTGATGGAATCATAACCTAATCGTGAAAAAAATTCTAAGATGAAACCTTAAAGCATGCTTCCAGTATTCTATAAATGATAGTGGACACAATAAGCATATGCACATTGATATAATATTTATAATTTTTTATTGGAGCAATTTTTGAGAACTTAAGTAAACTTCACATAAATATTAGTTATGAAAAGTTTTTAATCCTTTGAGGTTACATTGATGCAAAAGAAATTACACATTAATGTTCATTTAATAATTATAATTATAACTTTTAACAACCAACTTACAATGAACGTGTTACATCATCATCACATAACCAAGCTAACATTTATAATTATATTTGTACATTTAGACAACCAAATTTATATACAATAATTTAATATTTACAACTGTAGACACTGGCACTTTAATGGACATCTAACCTAACATAATATAAATATTAGTGTCAAAACATGAACCATAAATATAATTTTCACAACAATATTTTGTGTATACCAAAAATATAACATAATATCAATATTATAATATCCAAATAAGGTACGCCAACTTATGTAGTTATTAAAACATATAAAATGGAGAAATTCAAAATTTCTTATAACGGAAAGTTAGAATAATCACTAAAAAATGTTAACAAAAACTTTTGAAACACTCTAATAAAAGTATCCAAACATTATTTTGGTGAGAGATATAGAGGTCAACTTTATTATTAGATATGACAAATTTTAGGTTTTAAGGGCTTAAATGTGCTCTAGTAGCCAAAACAGTGTCCATCACCAAAATTATGAGTTTTAATCATTAGGCCGTTTCGGATTTACATAAAATAATTATTAAATTCCGAGTAAGCAATTTTAATTTCTATTATTGTTAATTAGAGGCATAAGAAAAATTTCACTGAAAGCGTCTAAAAATTTTAGATTTATAGTTATATGAAATAAGAAGACATTGTTATACTATATTTGTGAACAACACCTCATGATCTGAAGACCTCAACCCCAACCGAAGAGATGTTAGTATAAGATCTCAGCCTCTCATGATCTCGATTGTAATCCCTATTTAGGTGGATGATAGCAGGGCATATCGATGGTTTGGAACTTTGGCAACTAGACAACAACATCAACTTAGATTATGAGATGGACAACATGTGACAAATTCCCCATTTGATAGGTGAAACCATAAATAACTCAGGATGTGATCCACTAATCAAAGATTCTACAAATGGGCTATGCTGGCCAGCAGTATATCTTTTCCTTCAATGGGAAACACAATAAAAGGAGGAATCCTCCATAGGAATAAAGACAAACAACCTTTGATTCTACATACCAACCTGAAAGGACATACTCAAACATATCTATTATCTTAAACTTTGCTACAATATATCCTCTTTGCACATGTTTGAGACATGTAAACCAAAACCACTTGTGGACATAACCCCGATCTTTAGGGCTGAACCACCTATATCTCAGTGTTAATTCTCTTATCTGCATCCCCTTCTCACATATATTACATATAAATTATTTGTTATCTCTTATTGGTTTTACTAGATAAGATACAGTTTGAATCCATTTTTAAACGATACCATAATGGCACCCCATGTGGGAAACATCTAAACCCTAGTTGTTTCTCACCCAGTTCCCAATTCCTAATTATGAAAATGATTGGACTTCCTCTAAATTAGATTGAACACCCATTTTACTGATTCTACCACTAATGCATTTCAATTTACTTCTTAGAATCTCATAATTACTATTTTGTAGACAAATTTTATATAAATATCTTCTAAACACTCTCTTCTAACCTAAAATAGTCACTCATTATGAAATATAAGAGAGTACAAAACTCTATTTTCCTATAAATATACTCTATTTTTCTTGGAATTCTTGCAACAATGGTCGAACATCCGGAAGGTAGTAGGTAGAATGAGGATGCAACACCTTCTTCCCCTAATGGAGTAGGAAACTTAGATGAAGTCATTCGCGGGTTGGTTAAAAGTAAATAGGTTATGCAAGAAAACATGAGAAAGATCACCCAAAGTGTGCTGGCCTTATAAAGATGACCAAAATCACCTCCAATCACTCTGACCTTGGAAAGAAGTTTATGAAAATGAAGAGAATCACCTCTATTTTCCCCATAATGAGATAGGAGTCAATAGAGCAGATGACAATCTTTGGAAAATCCCAGAAGAATAAATTTGGGCTCTGAGATGGGCAGATCTTCTCAAGCACACAGATCCGAGCTCGGGTAATCATATTGCCAACCATGTAAGACCTCCATCATATATGGACTACTACTGATGATGATGATATAATTTACTTAGATCGATGGGTACGCATATTCAAAATGCTCAGCAAAGCGCCAGTCATTTATATGCTCGAAGAATGGGGGAGTGGGAACATCCACACCACGAAAAAGTCATAAGATGAATAAAATATATGAGGTTGGATCCTAGGAGAGAGAATAATTTAAAAATGTAACTTCGGGACATCTAACCTATACGAGAAAGTCAGCCAAAGGGAAGAATGATTAGCGAATAGTCACGAACGACCTAATATTGTAGCCGAGGAGGCTCGGCCCCGAAGGGATCTATCAAAATAATAGAAGATCACCTAGGTGACCTCATAAAGACTAAACAATCATTATAAAAGCGTTTTGTTCAAGGATCTCCATTCACGACCTCTATGTTTTATTATCCCATGCATGTAAAGTTCCTTCCACCTGTAATTGCTCTCAGGCATGAAGGAAAATCAGAGCCTATTTTTCACTTAAAGAAATACCAAGTTTCGTGTGATAAATTTTCTATAATCTATGAGATGCATTGCAAAGATTTTTCAAGCACTCTTATAAGACCTGCTCAAATATCGTATAATGGGTTACTAAGGGGAGAAGTATCAGAGTTTAAATAGTTTTCCAACCTCTTCATAATTAATATTTATTTATAAGAAAGACCTTGTAAAATGTTAGCTCACTTGTTAAGCGTTCGACAACGTGAGGGAAAAATGATAAGAGAGTACTTACCTAATTCAATGTTGAAAGGCTAGAAGTTATTGATTACAATGAAAAGGTAGCCATGATAGCAATCATGAGTGGAATATTTCTAGAAATATTATTTTGTACATTGGCCAAGGATCCTCCAAAACACATGGCCAAGATCTTAGACAAGGCGGGAAAGATAATAAGCACAGAGGAACACATGGATGCAAAAGAGTTCAGCCATAAAATGTTCGAAGAAAGTAGAAACTCGGTAAAGAAGGAAAATTCCAAATATAGCCCATAAGGGAAGAACAAAAAGAGTCCATATAAAAATTTCAATGAATATACTCCCCTAATAGTAGGAGTAAATTATATCATTGGCGAGATCCGAGTAGGCGCTGAACTGAAATGGATAGAAAAGTTAAAAACTCCCGGTAGAAGAAGAGATAAGAGCTAGTTTTGCAAAATCCATAAAGATAACGAACATAAAACCAATGATTTTTTATCCCTAAAGGATGGAATTGAGACCCTTATTAAAAGAGGGAAACTCAATAAATACATAGAGAAAAAGACAGACCAGGCCAAGCCCATGAATATTGGAAAACTAGGAAGAGATCAAGATCGCCTCAATATAGGAATCAAGACTAGAAAAAAACTTGGGAGAATAAATAAGAGGAGGGTCCTAATATTCCAGCATGACTTAAAGAGCCTGTAGAATAGTTGAATTTGATCTATTTCCATGTAAATTCATTACCGGAGGAGACACTGACGGAGGTGATGAACCGGCTTAAAGGAAAACATAACTTAACAATGCAAGATCTTATCGCATCAACAATGATGTCAACATGGTTATTATCATAGACACTCGACCTCATAAGATCGCCAAAGATAGGCTGGTCAGAAGGTTATCTCGGGAAAATCTCTCAGTGTTATTATATCCTTACGATGATCCACTACTGACCACCATGACGGTTAATGGCAAGAATGTAAAAAGAATTTTGCTGGACAATGGAAGCTTGGCCGATGTCATGTTACATGAAATTTTGAACGATTAAAACTATTTAATAGAAAATTGGAGGCGTACCATCATTCTTTGATTGGGTTTCTAGAAGAAAATGTACTCGTTGGGAAACATTGAGTTAGAAGTTGTTATAAGGATTTGACCAACCTCCAGAACAGAGAAGATTATATTCTTTATCCTTGATAAGAATTTTTCATTGACTTACAACATCGTCTTCGAAAGAGTGGTCCTGAAGAAATTTGAAGCTATATCCTCTTTTGTTCACTAAATTCTTACGTTCCCCGCCAATTTTGGTGTAGGAATGGTGAAAGGAAACCAAGTGGAAGCATGCAAGTGCTACTACACCTCGACCAATTAAGAGGAAAGGAAGAAGTTAGCACAAACTTATTAGATAGAGACGTGAGATCCTTGAGATGAAGATAGGTTGATAACTAGAGAAACCGTTGAAAAAGGGAGCCAGTGATGCTAGACGATGAGCACCATAAGAAGACCCAGATTAACTCGTCCTTGAACCCAATCCTCAAGAAGTAGCTATCAAAGTTCCTCAGAGCTAAAAAGAATCTATTTTCTTGGAGTCGTGAAGTTATGCGTGGAATAGACCCTATGTTAATCTTCTGTGAGCTCATCATAATAATGGAATCCAAGATAATCAAATGAAAATGAGGAGTGTTCTCTAAAAATAAGAATATGGCGATACAAGAGGAGGTGGAAAAATTAATGAAAGGTGAGTTCATTGAAGATGTGATGTAGCTCGCCTAGTTGGAAAATGAGGTCATGGCACCAAAGAAAAATGAAAAATGGAGAATGTGCATGGATTTCACAGATTTGAATAAAGCATATCCCAAGGATTATTATCCTTTTTCATGAATAAACAATTTGGTGGATGCAATAGCTAGTCTTAAGCTGATCAGCTTCATATATTCATACTCCGATTATAATTGGATCAAAATGAAGCCAAAGGATGAGGAGAAGACATATTTTATCACCATTGGAGGTACTTTTTGCTCTAATGTTATGCCTTTCAGACATAAAGATGCAGGCGCTACTTACAAGAGGTTAGTGAAAAAGTTATTTGAAAAAAATAGGGAATAACATGGAGGTTTACGTGAAAAACACGTAACCAAAAGCTTTAAGATAGAGGACCACATTAAAGACCTCGATCAGACGTTTGACAATATAGAAAAATACCAAATGAAGTTAAATTCAGCCAAATGTGTATTCGGAGTCAAGGATGGAAAATTTCTTGGCTTCATTGTGAACTAGAGGGGCATGAAAGCCAACCTTGACATCATCTTGACATTGACCAACATGCAGCCTCCTAAAAGTAATAAGGAAATGCAAAAACTGATAGGTCGGGTAGTAGCTCTAAATAGATTTATATCCAGAGCCACAAAAAATGCCTCCCATTCTTAAAGTCATTAAAAACTCTTTTGAATGGACAGAAGAATGAAAAACCACTTTTTTGGCGCTAAAGAGATACCTGAAAAGAGCCCCATTATTGTTAAGTCATGTCCTAGGAGGAAAGTTGTACTTATATTTGACGGTATTAGATTCAACCACGAACAAAGCCTTTACTGGGGTGGAAATTAGGTATTTTAGAATGGAGAAACTGGCCCTAACATTGATGGTATCATCCAGACAAATGAAATAATACTTTCAAGCCCACTCTATAATGGTTTACACTAATCTCCCACTTCGAAAAACCATCCATAAACATGAAAACTTCGACAGGTTGATGGCATGGTCCATAGATTTGGGATAATATGAAATTTCACATGAGCCAAGAATTGCAATCAAAGGTTAAGTTATAGAAGATTTTATCACAGAATTTACTTATGAGGAGAAAAAAGTTGCTGAGACCTCATTTCCTTTCCCAACCAAACAGATCTAATTGCCAGCCAAACAGGTTATAATGGTCCCACACCGATAGGACCAAAACCTAAAAGAATCCTTATTTAAAAATAACAAGCATGCTTGTAGCTAACTGTTAAGTTGTTCAAAGATGATTCTCTAGTGGAATCAGATTTTAATAATGAGCTTCCAGTATGGAAGGTGATCATAAATGGATCATCGTATGCTAATGGTAGCGGGTTAGCCTGATAATCAACACACTCGATGGAGGTGACATAGGATACGACCTACGATTAATGTTTAAAGCATACAAGAATATAGAAGAGTATGAGGCTTTAACTACTAAATTTGAATTGCCTATATCACTTGGAGCTGAGCAGATTAAGGCTTATAGTGACTCGTGACTGTTAGTAAGGGTTTTCACATGTAAAAAGGGGGGTTTGAGAAATTATCCCATAACTTGTAAGGTAAATGCATATTTGATGTTTTTGAATGATTTATACCTGCTGAATATTTGACTTGATTAGAGATCCATAGATTATTCATGATTAATTGGAGTTTTGAATCAAAACTAGGGTTAGTTGTGATGTTCATAATGTAAACCCGTCTTATGGATTAATTAGGTGATTATATAACGTTAAAATCATATAAGATTTATATAGAGGGGTGCTCACCCATTTGCCTAACTAAATAGGTGAGTAGGACCATATGGTGAGGGGGTCCCATCACGAGAAGCTCCCTCTAAAGAGTGCTCTGGAAAAGATAAAACTTAGTTGGGAGAGCAGGCCTACTACGATGAAGCCCCTCGTCCCCCAAAGCTCAAAGATCACAGAAACGAAGTTAGGACGAGGAGGCCCACCATGAGGATCCCCTCGTCCCAAAACCTCATAAATCACAGGAATGGAGTTAGGACGAGGAACCCCACGTCCCCAAACCTCAAAGATTACAGTAATGATGTTAGGGCGATGAGGCCCACTGTGAGGAGTCCCTCATCCCCAAACCTCAAAGATCACAGAAATGAAGTTAGGATGAGGAGGCCCACCGTGAGGATACCCTCGTCCCCAAACCTCAAATATCATATAAATGAAGTTAGGATGAGGAGTCCCACCATGAGGAGCCTCTCGTCCCCAAGCCTCAAAGATCACAAAAATGAAAAAAGAGAGGGGAATATGATGAAGTACATTGAAAAGGAAAAAATTTTAATCCCAAAGTTAAAATCAATCTAGATGGTCAGAATCCCCATAACTGAAAATATCAGGGACAGACGCACTTTCTCGTCTAGTGTCCGCCACCAAAACCGATCTCAGAAGAATCATACCTATAGAAATTCTAGTACAAAGGATTATTGACACTAAAAAAATAAACATCCTTGAACTAACCATCGGACCATCATGGATGGATCCAATCGCCCAATACTAAGAAGAAGACGTCCTACCAGCTTTTCAGAAGGAAGCAAAGAGGCTTCATTATAAAGTTACCAAATATGCTTTGGATAGGGGTAGTTTACAAGAGAGGCTTACAGTCTCAATGATGAGATGTGTACATTTTATCGAGGCGCCAAATCTAGTCAAAGAAATACACGAAAGTTCACGTTCAGCTCAAGTGACAGGACGAAAGATAATAAAAAGAATAGTCATTTAGGGATATTATTGGCTAATAATGAGAAAAGACTGTGAAGAATGCATGCAAAAGTACAAAAAATGTAGGAAATTTGGATTAATACACAAAAGACTAGGGGACACGATAGTGCCGATCACATCACCTTGGCCTTTTGCTAACTAGGGTATGGATTTAGTTGATCTATTGCCATAACCCAAAGGAAATTTCTAATATTTAATGGTAGCAGTGAATAACTTCATGAAGTGGGTGAATTTCTGACCACTCATTGAGATGACCTATGCAAAAATCTTCCAATTCATATGGAAGAATGTGATCACTAGGTACATAATCCCTCATGCTTTCATCGCTGGACATAAAACCCAGTTTGACAATGACAATTTCCAAATATATTGTGATAAAGCCAAAATAAAAATTTGCATTCATCACAAGCTCATCCATAATATAACGAACAGACAGAGGCCACAAATCGAACTCTGATAGATTGGAGGAAGATGAGGCTTGAAGTAGTTAAAGGAAATTTGATAAATGAGCTATAAAGCGGGTTGTGGGCCTACAAAACACCACCACCAATAGAGGAAGGGGAAGCACCTTACATGTTGGCCTTCAGAAGTGAATCCATGGTTCCGTGGAGATCGACATACTGGGTCATAGAGTGCTAAATTTTATTCCCTTAAAAGTGACTTTGCAAGATGATTGGATTTAAATTTGATAGACGATGTCAGAGAGGCAGTCGTGCTCAGAGTAGCAGGATATCAGTAACTCACAGCTAAATTCTATAACAAAAGAGTTAAGCCGAGCACACTTAAATATGAAGATTACGTCCTGAGGAAAGTCACATAGAAATCCAATAAAATAGAAGCATATTGGCATAGTCCTTATCATGTAGCTGATGTGGTATGACCAGGCATATACTGTATTGAAACTTAAGAGGGGAAGCCATTCAAAAATCCATGTAATTTTGAGCATCTAAAGAAGTATTATCATTATAATGTCTCATAGTGTCAAAATGTATGAACACAAATTGATTATATGAAGATATTTCATACCATTTTAGTCTTATTAATGTTACCTATTCAAAAAATGTTATATAAAAATGAATGTCTTCGATTGCACTAAATAAATATAGTCAGGTTGGGATCAGCTAACCCAATTGATATAATGCACGTCTTTGACTGCACAAAAATGTTATTTGGAGATGAACGTATTTGACTGCACCAAATGATTATAGATAAGGTCGTCTTCAGCTAACCCAAATGATCTAATATACGTCTTTAACTACACAAAATATTATTTAGAGATGGAGGTCTTTCACTGCACCAAATGAGTATAGGTCAGGCGACTTCAACCAACTAATTTATCTAATGCACATCTTTGATCGCACAAAAATGTTATTTGGAGATGTGCATCTTTGACTGCACCATGTGAATATAGATCAGGTTAGCTTCAGCCAGCCCAATTGATCTAATGAACGTCTTTGACTGTGATAACTTATACCTTTTGTATATGTCGTTTTCAAGCCAAGATAATCAATAATTTCCTTCAATTACCTACAAAAATATCACAATAACTAGTATAGAGGTAAGTAAGGATGTCAATCCAACTCTTTTGAGTGAAACATATGAAAAGTGATGTAATCCAAGTTTCTAGCTATTTTTTCTTATTTTTTGCTTTTTCTTTATTTTCAACCTTTTTATGATTTTTTTAATAATTTGATGTGATGGTAAAATAACTAAACTAAATGGAAGAGATTAACTAAACTAGAAGAAAAATCTAAAGAAGTAACTAAGAAGTGTGTGATGAAAATCAATGATAGATAACTAAATAAGAGATGCTAGTAAGAAGGATCAAGGGATATAAATCCACCCCCATTTCATACAATCCAATGTAGTTTAAACTATTTTAATTTGATTGATTTCCCAAATATTCATCTAATTCAAAATTTAATTCTCACCATACTAATGAATTAAGTAAATATTATTTTATAAAAGTAGTTTTAACTCTTACAACTCGACTCCAAATATATTAAAAATAATCAAATGAATCACCCCTAACAAAATTTCACCCAACTAATTTTAATTAATGAAAATAAAACATCAGTAAAAGAAAATTATATGATAATTTTGATAACCCTATTACTAGTTTGAATCAAAATAATAAAATTATAACAAAAGCTTTCAATCCTTTCTAAAGGATGGCTTTCAATTTCTCAATGCAAAAATAAGTGTAGGAATTAAAGTTAATAATAAAAGGAAATCAAACAAAAATAAAATTAGCAAACTATATGAATTGGATTCATGGGGACTTCAATTTATGCCTTAAATTGGAGATTAACTCTCCTTAATGGGATTCCAAGACATAAAATAAACAATTGTATTCATATATGTATGAGATAGGATAATTTACAACCAATAAATAAATAACACAAAATCTCTTTTGATGCTACATTTTTTGTCCTTCTTTTCTCTCACTAAACTAAAAAAAATTCCAATTGAATTTTTCTTCCAATTGTCTCTATCACTTGTCCACTGCCTGCTTTCTTTTCACACTACAATACTTTCTTCCTAGCACCGCTCTAGTCCCTTTTGAAATGAAGATAGGTTATTCATTTATAAGAGGCATGTGGGTCTTGGTAATTCGGTTCAAGGATATTTTTGGAAGACAATAAATGTGCATATGAGTTTAATGAGGTAACTAGGTGTAAACCCGCGCGATGCGCGGGCTAACCGTTAACAACAAATACAATACTTTCTAAGGTGAATAATAAACTACGGGTTCTTCAAAGAAGCATCAAATATAATTGTATTGAGCGAACATAAAATAGTTGATGTTAAACATAAAGAAATATATTGAAGGTGAAGAAAAATAATTTATGTTAGATCATATTAATATTGCCCCAAAGTCTTTGATTATATAATCAGGATCATTTTGATTGCTTCATTGCTATTGAATCTTTCTTTGATTTTTTTCGGTGAAATATGAATTAATTAAAAGGGGAAAAGCCCCAAAAGTACAACCCAAGCCCAAAGGCCAACACAACCAAACATAAAGCAACAAATTGCCAAATGGGTATGCAGGCCCGAAAAAAACCCAAGAAAAATAACTAAACACAATCCAACTAACCAATAAAGTAAAACATTTAGGCCCACAAAAATAAACAAAATCTCACTACAATAACAAATCCAGCCTATAAACGAAACTCCAAGCCCAACAATTCAAACCACTTCGTGGAAAACTCTAAATAAATCTGGACCAAGAACATGTGCAGGCGCTTCCACAAAAACATTTAAACCCCGGGCGATGCGCGGGCGCTTTGAATTTTTATTTACATCAAGTTGTATAATTTTATTTTAATAAAATCAAATACATATACACACAAATTTTTAATTTAAAAAAAGAGATTATTTAAATGAAAAAATATCACGCCAAAAAAATAAATGTCTAACGTTACATCACCCTCCAATCGATAAGTCTCTTGGTGAATAAGAAAACATAAATAATTGACAAAATATATAAATTGTATTAATCCAACTCAAAGAGGAAAATGGATTCGTTGATTCGTTACTCTGAATAAACTCCAATAGTTAATTAATAAAACTATCGAAATTCCAATTTATTCGTTGCTCTTTCAGCCCATCGACACGCGCCGACAATGTCCTACATCATATAAAAAAATTAAGAGTTAATTAATATAATAAAAAATATTTGGAAAGAACAACGCCATTGAACCATGAATCGGGAATAATAAAAAGAAAAAATGAATCCAAACAAAAACTATAGGACACACACATAATCAAGCCTCTTTGTCCAGTGATATCCCGAGTTAGATTTTCGGCACCAATCACAGCATGTCCCGTGTCCCTTTAATTAAATAGGACCAAAAAATGAAAACGAAATGTTTGTTATCCTACATTCATAATCAATATTATTTTAAATCCTAAACATACATAATCTATATATATAAACATCCAACCATAACATGTACTATACAACACTTCCACCTCCCTTCCTCACGCAACTTCTCATACCCAAAATTGATATTTACTTGTATACTTCTCTCTATTGAACTAATTAGAGCAATAGACTTTCATTTGGAACGTGGAGAGAAATTGTTCTGAAATATAGAAGAGCCAATTAATTCCAATTGCATTTGGAAATTGATTTTATTGATAAAACGACGTTGAGATGGTCTTATGATTTCGCTAATTAATATCAAGTCACCCTTTACTCTGAAATACAAAACTTAGCAGATTTATTCAGGATCCTTTAAAAAAAGGCAATTGAACATGACCACTTTGCTTTGAGAAATGCAACTGACCGATTGAATTTTTTTATATGATCTTATTATAGAGTAAAAAATAGAAAAAAAAAATTGTCTTTCAACATCTAAACCAATTGGTCCTTAAAAGAAAAATTATCATTCAAAACATCGTTAATGAGAAAAAAAAATCAAATGCAGAATATGTTCAGTCACATGTAAAAAAGAAAAATGTAAAATGTAAAAAAGAAGCCAATGATGGCAAAAGAAAAGGCTTGCTCTGGCCGATCTCCATCTCTGTTTATCAAATCTGCTGGTTGCTTTGTTCTTTTGGGTTG
Source organism: Sambucus nigra (assembly GCA_949130495.1). Taxonomy (NCBI): domain Eukaryota; kingdom Viridiplantae; phylum Streptophyta; class Magnoliopsida; order Dipsacales; family Adoxaceae; genus Sambucus; species Sambucus nigra. Next base: position 457,720,701 of record OX422210.1, on the reverse strand, counting down.
TTGTTTGGTTGCCGGTTCGATTAGAGAAAGAAAGGATGAAAATTCATGTACAGGAAAAAAATCTCCGTCTTCGTACAGGAAAAAAATGACAGTAACCTGAATAATTAGCAAAGGTATAGATCGGCTACCATATGCGTTAACTGAGCAATAAAAATTACAATATAAAAAAATAAAAACTACAAAACAGTAAAATCCATGCCGAGAGAGAGAGAAAAACACACTAAGCTACACGCATATATTTCTTGAGGGAGAGAGAGATTTGAAAAAACTCATCAAAAACTTCACTACTCGAATCGTCAAAAAACCCACCAAAAAGAAATAAATTTTAAAAAAAACATCATTACCTAAACCGGCACCTCCTCTGATCTGAACCGGCACCTCTTCTGATTTGCAAGTGTGAGAGTTAAGAAATGGGTAAAACGAAAAAACATTGAAATTTAGAGGGTAGAAAAATTAATGGTTAACTCTCATAGACATGGAAATGAAACAATAACAGCTTACTCTGTTTCAACCTCTCTTGGTGCTGAAGGAGTGGGTATATGACGAATGACATATTATAAGGGAAGGAGAGTCGTGTCCTTTCAAATTTGTCAATCTAGTTTTAGACGACAGAGAGAAAGTCATATGCCTATGGTAATCAAAAGGCTATAGAAAAAATAAAAGGCATTAAATGTTCGAAAGACGAAAGATGTAGGTGTGTGGTTGCCGAGAAAATTAGTGGAGAGAGGAGAGAGAATAAATCTGCAAAGAGGTAGCCTTTAACTCTCGCATAATATTGGTATGGCATTAAAATCAAAGCCACGTGTCAAGGTGGTGTTAAATAGTTTTAAAATATAGAGTGTCACATGGACACTCTCAATAAGGAGGAGTCTTAAATGCTCATAAATGCCTTGTTTAGCATTTTATAGTATACTAGTTGAAAACATGCGCGATGCACAGGTCAAACTTTATAAAAAGAAAAAAAATGAAGGCAATGAAAATATGAAGAAAATATAAAATAAATTGGGCAATAGATTAAAAATTCAGAATAGTCGTGTTAAAAAAAACCCAATAAGTAGAATTTTTTATAAACAATGTCAATATCAAATATATCTTGCCATAAATTCAAATATTACTCAGGATAATTAAATAATGTCTTGGACATGTTGCTTTAAAAGGAAGAATTTAGGACCTATAGTCATATTTGAAACAAATAAAGTCATAAATTGAACAAACAATAGAAAGAGAGATATTAACAAAAAAATGATGTTTGATGTAATTGAAGGTTTATTTTACATAGAAAAACATAAACTTACGCTATGATTCAACTTCTTGATTTTCGTAAACATTGATAAAGAAAGTGGGACTTAGTTGTTGTTGAACTATTAATTGTGTTATTAAATTATAATAAAAATAAGAAGTATAATACTCTTTACGTCCCAAATTAAGAGTCAATGTTTTCATTTGTATATATTAAGGATGCACTCAATATGTTTTGGGTCCGTCCCTTGCCTTTTTCTTTTTATACTTCCTGTATACGGGATTCTGCCCCTTAGGCGGGTTTGTTTTACTGAATCATTTACTTATCAAAAACAAATTAAGGATACATTCAATCAACGATCAAGATTAACTCTTGTCCACCACCATAGAACTTGATTCGTTTATTATGTCTAAAAAAGGAAAGTGGACTCTTAATTTGGAACAACCTAAAATGAATAGTATATAATCTAATGGGTGGTATACTTAGGGAATTATAATATCTAGCAAATAGGCTCGCTCATATTTGTACAGGACGATTTTCATAATTATATAACTACAACTTTCATTTGGTTAATTTTATTATAAAATAATGGAAAACATCTACAATCTCATACATGTAAGTTCCAAAAATATTAACACCTCCAATAAAGACATACAATTCTTCAAAATGGATATCAGTAAATACTTATTTTTGATTTCTTGGTGATGGCACTTGCTCCCGGATTATGCATATGCACACATGTTCACACACATAATGTACCTTGTATATTTATTCATTTATTTTGTATATGCCAGATCCCTCTCAAATATAATGTATTAAACATTTTTGAGTTTTACAAATCATCTTTTCATTTTAAAAAGCTGCAAGCTATGCATTAAGAAAGGCATAGCTATTCCCAAACAGTATATGCTAAATAATGAAACATGAGAGATATCATTTCTGAAGGTTATTAAATAATCATGTACAATATTTATCAAGTAAAGGATTGGACAAAAACATTTCATGACAAAAACATTTCAGCTTTTCCTTTTAAATTTGATTGTTCATTGACTTTGCCAACTGTTAATAACATAGTTGAATGGTGTTGCAGATTAAAAAAAACTACTCAACATCAGAATGCAAATAGGCCTATAGAAACCAAACGAAATGAAGGAAAATTTATCTTGGGAGTTTGATAATGAAGATTCACTCAACACATCTGACCAACATTTACATAAAATAGAAATTTTAGCTCAATTTATATGACAATAGTATAAAATACTGGACAGCTACTATTCGTCTCCAAATTCCTTTCAGCTTATATATGGAAAACAACACCTAAACCAAATATAATAAAAACGTAATTGAAAGATTAAATTAAAAATTATTCACCAAATCAGCAAATATTGGAGTCAATTTTGTTGTGGAATACAATCAAGCAATGGATATGCAGTCCAATTCTAGCCCCTTGCTAGTAACTTAAGTATCCCCTCTTATGCCAACTTTATTCTACTATAGTCAAGCATCAACATACCCAAATTCCCGTCATTCCAATCTTATGTAGAACTCGTAGAGTGGACACTAAAAATTCTAATAAAAGAATCCCCAAAATGATAATGTCATAACAACTCTCTTTAGAGTACAACACACTATAATATTTAGTGTTAAATTGATTAGGTATTTCTTTCCATGTGTGAAATAGGATCATATAAACAGTAACACCTACAAATAAATCAATCTTCTGTCCATATATGACATTCACAGATAATAAACTTAAGTTTTCTTTTGGCCTAGTTGATTCGGCAATTATCGTATACCTTCATGGATGAATGGTGAACTGATTGTTGTAGATGTCTTCCCAAGAGTAGAGAGTTTCATTTTAAAATAATTAGTTAGATGAGTGATGGAGAATATAAAGAGGGAAACAGGTCATTTTGTCAAGCTTCTTTGTTTCTATCTATCGAGATACTCCCGTTTAAAAACTATGCATATATCAAGCTTTGTACTTTTAACTGCAATCACATTTCATAGCAATTTCAATTAAAAGATTTGCAACAGATTTCATCTCCAAAACTATATATATATATATATATATATATATATATATATATATATATATATATATATATATATATATATATATATATATATATATATATATATATATATATATATATATATATTTTTGCTCACACCTCGGCAGCGATGATGAATCTGTCACCGAAAAATCCATCGCAATCCAACCCACCCTCCCGCTCTCTCCCGCCTCCATCAAATCAAAACCCCGATCATAATTACTATAATTGAGGATGAATAAAGTTAATGAAGTTGCGTGTGTATATGAATATATATAGAGAAAATGATTGGAGTGAAAAAACTTTCAGGGTCGATTCTTTCTATCTGATCGTTGTCTTGTCTGCTTTGAACTAATTCCCTAACTTTCTATCTGAGTATCTCAAATTATTTGAGCTTCATATCGTGGCGAATGGTCGAGTATATAGAGAGAAAAGGGGAAATGTCAGAAGTGGAAGAGAGAAGGATAAGGGTAGGGATGAATAAGGGGACTGAACATGTCGTTTCATTTAACGAAGCATTAATGAAAGACATGTGGCAGAATCACACTCACAGACACCATTTTTATATTATGTTATTACATATGGATAGAAATAGTGAAGTGATGTGCCACGTGGATAGGCTAATTGCAAAGCATAATAAATAACCTGTTTTGCATTTTATAGTATTGAGAGATTAGAATGAGGTATTTTGCGGGGTATTTTGGAAAAAGTGGGATAAATGACACTCAACACATGTGGCTTATTTTATTTTTGATTTTACTTTATATGGGATGTTATTGGCAGCTAGAATCAGGTAAGACCTTGAATGGGTTTAAAATGGGATTAAAAATAGGGGTTATTGGGTCAATGTATAGTAGATGGGTCATGGATTTTTGGTTGGTTGTTGGGTCGATGGTTCGGGTTAATTGGAGGGAGGAAATGGACGTCGCCGAAAATGGTTTTTAGTCGGAGGTGGGTGGTTCTGTTTGTGCGGTTTGGGCAGTAGGCGTTGAGCATTGGCTTCGGGTTTGGTTGGAGCAGGGTTCAATATAGATAGAACTACGTGGTCCGCTGGGGTTATAAGGTGGTCGAGTTATGGAGGGGAGCTGGCCGGAGATGATGGTTCAGGTGGTATGCGCTAGAGTTTGAGTTTGTTCATGTGATTTCGGGTTGGTGATGGAATGGGGGCTTCCTTGGTGGAGTTTGAGAGGAGCTTTAATGGAGGGAGGAGTGAGAAGAAAAGACGATAGAAGAAGATGATGTGGGGGGGGGGGGGGGGGGGGAATAGAGGAGACAAAAAAAAATCTTAAAATGGCCGTTTGATTGACATTATTTATCACATTAAAAATTGACAAATGTGAAAAATTGTTAACTTTTTAACTCTTTTGTTACACTATTTGTCATGATATTTTTTTTGTCAATGTAGAACATTCATTAAGCATAAATTATGAACAAATTTTACTTACTTATTTGAGTGAGAAATTCTGTCAAATAATTTGATAACTTCTTAAATGGATTTAATATTTTAAAAAACAATTCAAAAATTGTTTTAAATAATTAAAAAATTGTTATAAATATTTAAAAACTATTTTTAATATTACAAAAATTGATAGGAAAATGTTTTACAATTTTTTTTAAAATCGTATTACAAAAATATTGTAAAAACTGTTTTTAATATTTTTAAAAATCATTTTGAATATATCCTAAAAACTTTTTTAAAAAACAATTTTAAAAACCGTTTTGTAATGTTTTAAAACCTCTTTTTAATATTATAAAAAATGTTTGAGAATTTTTTTAAAAATCGTATTATAAAAATATTGTAAAAACAGTTTTTAACGTTTTTGAAAACTATTTTGGATATATTATAAAAATTGTTTTAAAGTTTTAAAAATAATTTTAAAAACTTTTGTAAGTAGATAAAAAACTATTTTGTAATGTTTTAAAAAATGTTTTGTTATGTTTTAAAAATTATTTTTAATATTATAAAAAATTGTTAAGAAAATATTTCACAATTTTTTTTAAAAACTATATTATATAAATATTGTAAAAACTGTTTTTAATATTTTTAAAAATTGTTTTGAATATATTATAGAAACTATTTTCGGGTTTTAAAAACTTTTTTAAATAGTTAAAAAAAACTGTTATGAATATTTAGAAAGTGTTTTATAATTATAAAAAATTGTTAACAAAATGTTTTACATTTTTTTAAAAAAACGTTTTATAAAAATATTGTAAAAACCGTCTTTAAGATTTTTAAAAACTGTTTTGAATATACTATAAAAACTGTTTTAAACTTTTTAATAACAATTTTAAAAACTATTGTAAAAAATATGTTTTAAAAATGTGTTACTAAAATATTTTACCTAAAAACTTGTTTTACCTCATTTGATTGTTTAATATCCTAATGTGAGAATAACAATATTTGTCTTGACAAAGTTTGCCTATGTAGAATTTATCAGGACAAAATTTATCATGCCAACTCTTTTGCTCAACGTCACCCAAACGGACCCTTATTTGTTAAGTTGGGTGGGGGTTTGATATGTGAGTTTTGAGAGGTATTAAGATGTGTAGGGGGTATAGGATAAGGGTATATGTATGGAGTCAATTTAGTGTAAGTGTGTGTAAAGAAATGTTTGTGTATAGGTATTTTATTATATATATATATACTAGCGGAATGCCCGTGCCTGAAGGCACGGTAAAATTTATCCAAAGACCATAAATAATCCTTTCGGGACCTCGTATAAACAACACAAATTTTACTAAAGGCACAATATATCGACTATATTAAGACACACTTATAATCCACGACAACAATGAGATTTGTTTCCCTGAATATTAGCACCCTTTCTTGAAAAAGAAAGTGTATAACCTACAATAGCAAATCACAGCCATAAATCTTATATCACAGCCCAATTGCAAGTTATTTGAATGAACGTGCACAAAAAATGAATCAGACATGTGTAACAACCCAGGCTTTTGAGCGACTATTTTATATTATTTTACCTGATGGGCTAATTTTATAAATTATGGGAAGTTGGAGTAAATATTATTTTCCGTGAGATTTAGGGATAATATTTACTATGTTTTGTCTATTTACCGTTATGAGAAGGTAAATAGCATTATATTGTGATATATTGCGTCGTTGTATGTAAAACGACGGTTATGACTCGTAAATAAATTGGGTATAATTAATGAAATAAAATGAAATTAGAACACAAAAATAGTTCACGTTATTCCAAATGCCAAAATATGGGGTGCGGTTGTTTTTAGAATAGTCGAGATAGTCGAAATAAGTGCCCAGTTGTAATTTTTGAGATTCGGGCATTTTAAGGGGTTATGATTCAATTAAGTGGATACGAGTCATTTTAGTGGTGTATTAACACTTTAAAGAGGAGAATCATGTTTTAGAACCCTTTTAAGTCCCCCACCCCCCTTATTTTCTCCATTTTATATGAAAAGCTAAGAGAGAGAGAGAGAGAGAAGAGAGAGTTACGAGAAAAATGGAGAAAAAAGAGAGAAATGGAGATTTGAGGCCAACACCCGTTGCTACTGGAGGAGGATCAGAGACTACAACCTCGAGGTCAAGTTTCTTACTTGCTAGATATTGATTTAATGTGATAAATTGTATGTATAGTTAGGTTTGGGGAGATTTAAACCCTAAATGGGTTTTTGTTGATTTTGGTGATTAAACCCTTAAATCTTAGTTTTAATTTGATTTGAGGATAATAAATTAGTTAATGATTGTGTAGGAATCATTTAGTAGTATTTGTCGTTGTTGATGTTGAAAGAAATCAAGGATTTGGGGTTGTGGGATTTTAGGGTTTATACAACCCATAACCCAACATGGGCAAAATCGCAGGGCCGAATCGATTCGGCTCCCAGGAGAATTGATTCGGTTAGGGGGCAGGATACAGGTCTGGGAAAACCGAATCAATTTGGGATTGGGACGAATCGATTCGGCTATTACAGAATGTCAGTTTTTGCTCACCTAATCGATTCAACTTTTAGGCGAATCAATTCGCAAGGGACAATCGATTCGGCCCAAGGGGCGAATCGATTCAGTTACCCTGTTTTTGTGAGTTTTTCCTAGTTTGATTTTTAGCCCTTTTTATTTTAGGTCCAAGGTTTAGTGACCTTCCTTTGGGAAGTAATTAAAAGTCCTAGAGGGTTGTTGTGGGTAGATATTATCCTAGGCAAATGAGGGGACATCTGGGTTTACCCCGAGGGCTAGTTGTGTAGGTTAATATCCGTATGAAATAGGAGGTTAACCTAAAAGTAAATTGGAGATAAAAATGTTATTGTGGAGACTTTTGGGTGTCTATTGATGAGGGAGACTCACTTTGAGGGTTTATGAAATTATATGAACTTTTGGAGGCTAGTTTGAGGATATTAGCGGTTCGGGTCTTAGGTCATTAATAAAATATGACACTAAGAATAAGAAAGGCATAGTATAAAATATGGTACTAATTGAATAAGTACAAATTATTTTGAGAATTGTAAAAGTGGATGATTTCAAAATGGAAAAATTAACGTTTTCATAAATGTTAATTTATGATTACACACCTCCCTAAATCGCTATCATAAGGGAAGTTGCGTGCGTTTGGTGATGCACCCTGGCTAATGAATGCAGGGTGGACATAGTCCTAGGCCATATGGACAATTATTTTACTACGCTGGTGAGGTGATTCTGGGTGTGGTCATGACTCCCCCGCAGACAGATGGCCGCTTCCCAACGTTGGTAGGATCCCAGGTTGTCTTGTTTGATGGGCTTTGGAAGATGATAGCCATTTAGGGGCGCGTCTAGTGGGGAAACTCGGAGGGACGGACTTGTTAAAGCATTTTATGATAATAAAATGGCTTTATTTACATTTCCTGGATGGAAGAAGGGAAATGGGTTAAATGATTTTTCTTCGGATATATTTCCCGGATGGAAGAAGGGAGATGGAAGCATATGGTATGCAAAAGTATTTTTATGATAATAAAAATGACTTTTGATTACACTTCTTGGATGGAAGAAGGGAAGTGGGATTTTATGAAAAAGGTTAAAGCCCTTTTACGATAATAAAACTTGATTTAAAAATGTATTTTTCCTGGATGAAAGAAAGGAAATAAAATTTGGTAAAGAAGGTTCTGAAATGAGATTAATTGGTAATCATTTGATAAAATAAATTTACCATATATGTATATTCCTAAAGAAAGAAATAGGAATTGTGCCCCTAGGTTGTGGATGGATTTATTTTATGTCTCCTTGAGTATCTGTAGATGTGACCTCCCATGCATTCATACATATATACATTTATTTCGTGTTGAGGATCTAATGGATCTCAACGATCAACCTTGCCTAAGTAATAGTGTATCGGGGGGGTTCCTTGTTTGGATTTCACTTTGCGAGACACCCCATGCACGAATAGGGCATAGTGTTGAGACTGGGGAGAAGTTAGCCCTTAGTACTTGGGTTAACTAGAGCATCTCATGATATTGCGCTAGGTTGTGCTTTTAGAATGAGAGGTGAGAAATATTATGTTAATTGTAAGAGAATTACGCACTTAACTGTCATGCATTTTAGTCACATGGTAATCATATGAAACCGGGCCCTGACCCGTCTATATTTTCTTGTTTCTGCATATACTCCTTGCCGTACAGGTTCTCTGCCGCATGGACACCCATATTTGCATTTCCATATTGGTTGTCATGGAGCTACAGCATTGTGCGGGTGTTGTGGGTTATTTGTATTAGGCGCTTCATTCCATTGTACTCTAGTTATGTTTAGTTTATTTTTCAAGCCTGTTGGCCAAAGAACTGTATTCATTTATTATAATGTAATATTTAATGTGTAATACTCGATGTAACTAATTGTATTGCTCTGTTCACCGACAGCTTATTCGGTGATAACTTATTATGTTGTCATTATTTATTTGTTAATTTTTTATATCCACCCTTTTTGCAAATGGGATAGTCTAAGTGTTTTTCTTTTACTTTCAAAATTTTAAATTTGACAGTTCATTTTCTAACATGATTGGTGGTTATCTCATACTATTATTTTAATCGACAGTGATGCTGAGAATGGATCATCAATGATTCCTGTGATTATTAGAGTATTGGGTTGGCCACCTATTATTTTAGTAGGCGGGTTGTCACAGATGGTATCAGAGCATCAGGTTCTAGAGTCCTTAGGAATCTGTGCGGATGTATTTCTCTTTCAGCGTTACTTCTGATTTGATATAGAGCCTTAGTATTAAGATCGTTGATTTCTCCTATGAGATTTCGTTCTCCTGCTATAATATGAGAACCCCGAAAATCTTTTCCGTGTTCGTGTGAGACTCGTAAGTCGTCAGATGAAGGGCATCAGGAAGGTCGTGGTGAAGGCGTCACGAGGCGGTATTACTGAGAACTGTAAGCTGTAGTCTGGGATGAGGGCCGCTTTGGAGGCCTCTCCCTTCGTAGCATTATTCTATATTGCTACTGTTACTACTAAGTACGGTAGAAATAGTCTTTTAAGTACCACTGCCAGTAGGAAGTGGTATTAAGCTTGGGATTCCAAGCGACGTAGAATTAAAGTTTAGGGGTCCTTGACGAGGACCGCATGTTGAAGATTGGTCGGACGGAGGAAATGTAACCTCGTTCGGTGGAAGTATATGGCCCGAGAGTTTTGGCCTAGAAACGGGTACGGAAGTACCTAGGTGCGAAGATTGAAGGAAAATCTTTCACCTATTGGAGTGAGATTGAAGTGGCGGATATGGTAGTCGCCTCATTTTAGTGGAACAGGAGGTTTTGCCCATAGAGAAACCCGTTAAATATTTTCATCAGCGAGTTTCTCTGGTATGACAGGAATGATGAGAAAGTAGATTCTCAAATATTCACGTGAGGTTAGGTCGGAGGCCGACCGTGAATAAAGGGTGTTACGGTTAGGAAACTGTGCACCGAAATAAGGTTGGTACAAGGAAGAGAGAGAGCCTTTCAATGGAAACGATAGGCTCACAAGTAAGTGTTGCTAACACTTTTGGAGAAGTAGTGTTCGTGAGACCCCAACGGTGGACATCCACCCGGGGAAGACTCATGGAACTAAGGCCAGGGAGGCTGGTAGAATGTTCCCTTTATTAGGAAAGTTAAGGGAACTACGCATTCTGATCTTGTCGATTGGAGGACAAGGACAAGAATAGGGTGCCTAGTTGGGGCATAGATGGAAATAGTTAGGTTCTTATAAGACTAGAATATTGTGTATAGGAACCATTGGTAGTGGACAGGGTGATTTGGCAAGGATGTTTGTGGGAATTCCACCTTAGTTAAGGGTGGTGCATTCCTTATGATGAGATGGAGTAGTATTATATTTACCCTAGATTCGGGTGTGTATATTGAGTTTGTGGCACTATCGGTGTATTTATATGGCTTCCATAGAAGGGAAGTTCTGTATTTTCCTCACTCGTTATAAATCGGGTGTTGGTGATTTAAATATATATGTGTGTTATGTACTACTCGTATTATATGTGTTATAAGGGTGGGGATATCCATGGAGTGGATGGTGCGATAGCAAGCAAATGAATCGCGAGGCTATTCCATTTCTAGTTCTAGACAAGGACTAGTTGTTCTATAATATCTCTCCTGGATACAGGTTGAGACTTTATAGAGGTGGTTTACGGTATGTAGGTAGTTTTCATTACTTATTTTGTTTGTTTTATTTGATTGCTTATTTGCTTTGCTTGTGTATGATGTTGCCTTATCTCCACGACCAACAAGTTAAGGGGATTGTGTTAGAGGGGTTCCTTGTTTGGATTACGCTTTGCGAGACACTTCGCGCATGAACCTTAACGAAGTTGGGAGTGGAGAGATGCTATATTTATTTTTATTTTTCTTTCCTTTCTTTCTTTTTATGGTTGAGTGTTGGGTTGGAAAGTTTAGCCGAGAATCACGTAATTGAGTGATTCAGGGCTGATTTAAAGTGCGAGATATGAGAACTGTAATAGTCCTTCCCTCTGATCGATGTGGGGGAGACTTGGATATGAAAGTCGAATTAAGACTTGTGATTTTTGCCTTAATGAGAAGGTTATTTAAAAAGATGTATGCATATATATTGAGATAAAGTATTGGTGGCATCTTACAGAAAGTAAATGCCAGGTTAATTAAATTTTCAGTTGATTGAGTTGGTAGGACTTAGAAGTAGAAGTATATTATTAGGGTTACTAGTTAGAGTCTCGGCAATCCTGATCATGTGTCTTAGACCGTTATTTCTTAACGACCGACGATGCGAGGTAGTAGTGTAACGGGAGGGTTCCTTGTTTGGATTTCACTTCGGCGAGACGTCCCACGCATGAACCCGAGCGAATGTCGGAAGTGATAAAGGTCTTGGACACTAGGGATATAATTAGTATAATATTTATATGACTAGATAGAGTATATATCGACTTTAGGATTATTAGGACGTAAGGCCCTTAGGGCATGCTATATTTATTTTAGGAATGTGGTAGGGAGTTGACCACAATAAGCTTGTGGGTTAACTCTAAGTGGGATTATTTCCTTAGAACGAAGAAGTGCGGGATATCGAGTGATTTGGAACAACAGGCCATTGATGGTGGGGCCTGTTGTAGATAGAGTATTACGTTGGTAGCCTATCTTTCGGGGAGTTAAAAGGAGGAGTTAACTTTTACTCCTACACTCGTGTTGTTATGATCGAGAGTGGATTTAACGAATGAGTCTTTTCCAGGAACGGGAAGTATTAATATGGGATCATGGACCCATTGTTTATGCGTCTCACAGACTTAACCTTTGTGAGAAGTGTTATCCCCCGCTTGACGAAGAGTTCGTAGCGGTAGTATTCGCCTTTAGGAAATAGAGGCACTACATCCTGGGCAGGAAATTTGGTCTTTTCACGAGTAATAAATTGGTGTTCGTAAAGGACAATCAATTGGGTATTCCCTTTCGCTAAGGAAGTGTGGATTGGGTAGTGGGTGCGTCGGGTAGAAAACCGTCGGAGAGATTAGTTGAGGCATGGAATGCCAAGGGAAACGAGCTTAACCGAGGGGACGCTATAGTAGGAGCGTTCATGTCCAAGGTTGACCAACTCTCCCATTAGTGAGAAGAGACTAATGGTGGAACGGGGAAGGATGGGAGTAGTAGATTTTATGGATCGAATTTCTGTACAATAGTTCGGATCGTTTCCTTTAAGTATGGTGTCGTGTGTGGCCTAGTGTAGTTGGTTTTGTGCTTTGCCTGTTTGTTGGAATGGAAATAGCGGACAATATATTTCTTGAATGTGGAGTGGTCCGGGAACATTTCTTTAAGGATTGGGCTCATTAAGCTGTATGCTTTCAAGGGCTCCGCCAATGTGAATAGGATTAAGTAGTGTTGGGGTGAGCGACTATAAGTTAGTGTAGTTATTGCCTAGTAAGGGTGTGACATATTTCGGGAAGTAAGGAAATTTGTGCTGAGATGTGTAGCTATCTCCTTCCGTAGTAGAAAGGTAGGATCGATAGTTCACGAGGAACAATTTGGTGCTATGTTAGAGCACGATGATCTGGACTAAGATCAAATAGTAATGACCTTAGTCTGAGTCCATTGGGGATGCCGCACTGCCGAGGGGTTTGTTAGAATGATAGCACAATAGTTTCGTATAGTATACCCTTTATATGGGTATACGTTGCGCCTGAATTTTGAGGGTAAAATTCCCTTCTAAGAGGGGTAGTATGTAACAACCCAGGCTTTTGAGCGACTATTTTATATTATTTTGCCTGATGGGCTAATTTTATAGAATAGGGGAAGTTGGAGTAAATATTATTTCCCATGAGATTTAGGGATAATATTTACTACGTTTTGTCTATTTACCGTTATGAGAAGGTAAATAGCATTATATTATGATATATTGCGTCGTTGTATGTAAAACGACGATTATGACTCGTAAATAAATTGGGTAAAATTAATGAAATAAAATGAAATTGGAACACAAAAATAATTCAAGTTATTCCAAATACCAAAATAGGGGGTCTGATTGTTTTAAGAATAGTCGAGATAGTCGAAATAAGTGCTAAGTTGTAATTTTTGAGATTCGGGCATTTTTAAGGGGTTATGACTCAATTAAGTGGATTCGAGTCATTTTAGTGGTGTATTAACACTTTAAAGAGGAGAATCATGTTTTAGAACCCTTATAAGTCCCCCACCCCCCTTATTTTCTCCATTTTATGTGAGAAGCCTAGAGAGAGAGCGAGTGAAGAGAGAGTTGGGAGAAAAAAGGAGAAAAGAGAAAGAAATGGACTCCATTTTATGTATAAAATCTATAATTTCTTAAAGAAACAATTAGTTATAAAATACTGAAAAGGATTGGTAACGCTAAACTTGACAGCAGCAGAAACTACTCAATTTATGCAAATATATCGAAGTCGCGAAGCAGGTCAATCATATATACTATATTAAAGCTTGAACTGAATAATGTACTTCGAGTTATCACATTGTTTTTATGTAGAAAAACACCAGCTTTCATGTCTAAATTGTGCTTTACACGTCATGTCAACACGAAGGATGTAAATAAAACATAGTCCTAGAGCATAATTTTATCACGCGAGCCCAATGAAATAAAACCTAATAGGTTCCAAAATTACAAACAATAATTTTGTCCAATGAAATTCACACCAATCAAAACCCGAATAAAAAAACAATTCATAGCATATTCAAACATTTTTTCACCAAAATTAACTTCCCAGATCTAATTTCTTTAAAGAAAAGGGACGGTATTCAACACGAAGCACTATCATCTACATTCTGCGCAGCAGTGTCGTGCGTAACACTGCTAAAAAAAGAATCCACAATTTGTATAATGTGAGCAGTTTCCTCTCAAAATATAATATCCCAACTATTTGAGGAGTATACTTAACAAAAAATAATCCACTGCCAGGGTCGAGCCAAGGAAACAATAATCTGTATAGTTGCGAATTGAGAAAGAAAATCCAAAACATCAATTCATACATTTTCAAAATGGTTAGGAATGAAAAAAAATCACCACCAAAATTGATCATAATTTCATCAAATTTCAACTCACCATTAACGCGTTGATATTTATTTCAAACAACTCTCTGCATATTATGAAGCTACAAAGGTCATGGACATTATAGTCCAATACTAATTTTTGTCCCTAGCTGATACTTCTAAATTTTTTAGATCAAATAACTTGGTAAGCAAAGCATTAACTGCTATATATAAATGCAGCTCCTGAAATATGCCATGTGTATATAGTTCGTAAAATTATCATAAACTCATCAAAGAAACATAACAAAATTTAAAGAATGATTTGCTTAAAATACAAACTTGGTATAACGGATTTCACAGATAGACTATTCTAAATTTAAACAACTAATTCCAATATCATGAACCAAAAAAGGCATAAAAGTATAAAGTCTACATAAAAGAAAACAAACCATACGTCACCCTATGTAAATTACCAAAACCTCGTGGGATAAAAATGTAAACCAAAAATGTACCATCTAAAACCCAAAACACCACATGTCCACCAGCTAAACAAAAGTAAAGGGTAACTAAATATAGCATGTCTCAGCAGTTGGGAAGAATGCAAACAACGCACACCCCAAACCCCAAATGAACTAAGCTCCAACACTATAAGATGGTTTACCAATTTCCATTTGACTGGGAAAAAAGACACTAAGCAGACTAAAAGTAAAAAAAGACACGATGCATCAAACAAAAATGGAAAACATGGATTCATGCGTGACTGAATCACGTTAACAGTAAAATCTTTATCAAAGTTAGAAAGAATCCAATTGAATTTTGATACGATAAATTAAGTGAATTTGGTTTATTTATCCCAAAATGAAATCTGGAAGGCGAAAAAAAGAAAATAGGGCAAAACCTTAAAGAAAAAAGACAGCCTGTAATATTGGCATAATTTTTACATGCCACACAAATCATACCTTACAATATAGTTTGTATCCGTAAAGTTTTATGTTTGTACTCTCAAAGTTCATTGTTGATGCTTGAAATACATATTGTTAAGTGATAATTATGTAATTGCAATGTACTCATTTTTTGCAACAATGAACTTTATGAAGTTGACCACCGATTACCTGCATGAAAATTCTATGTAAGTAGTCATAAAGAACTTAATAACGTATACATGTATATCCTATCGTTTCCTACGTACTCCCTACTGCCTGCCTGCTAGGTTCATCACGACTAATGGTAATGAACACATTCGGATTTTTTTACCAATAAACGTCTTTCGAAAAAAATCACAATAAGAGGTAAATGATACCTAAACCAAAACTCCATTAATAGCCCGAAAGGTGATTTATGTTCATCCAAATGACATAAAAATGAACAGAGATGATGTAATCTATATGTTGAATATTTGAGAAAAACTTTATAAGTTGCTGATGTGGATCCATAGTTGTTACACAGTAGGGAAATGAGGCATTTTCTTTTGGATGTTTTCAAATTTTCAGGACCATAGGAGTGAAGCATACTTTCGGTTGATGAATAATGCTCAAAATTCTCAATATGATTGTCATAAATCACAGAGATGGAGTTAAAATTGATTTGAAGTTTGTACAGACAATCCAATGTTGAAAGCTTACCAAGTAAAACCCTCCAAGCAAGAGGAGATACTCTATGAGGTTTAATGTTCTTCCAGAGATGCTTGGTCCATGGTGTATTTGGTTGGTATGGGGAAAAGAATTCATAGGAATCTTTAAATATGAAGGATCCATCGGTAAAGCAAGTCCATATTTTAGCATCTTCGGTAGGTTAAGATGGGAGGGGAATTGAGTAAATAGTGTTGGTGAGGTAAAACATCTATGTGATCCATGTATGTGGACGCAATGCCTGGCTAAAAAAGACTTTAAAGTCAAATTTTTAAACAATATATTAAACTCCCATTCCACCCAATCACTAAGGATATTTTGCAAAATTAAGATTTGAACCAAATAAGAGAAAGACTAATACAATAGATAATTTTTTTGCTATGTCGTGAACTAACTACTCTCCTTGCTTCAAACAATGATCATTATATATCAATTAATCTCATTGATATTCATGTATCAAAGGGATGTAATCACTTGAAATAAGTTGTAACCAAACATACTTACTGAAACAAAATAGATGACTCAAGAGTCAAAATCAAAAATATTATACATATAAAATAAATTCCTTACCTTCATTAATAATGTGGGACATAAGCATACAAAATATAGATCCTCAGCACATTTCTAATTTTATTTGGTTCCATGGTACAGCTATGTAGGAATTCCAACTTCATAACGAACACATAAATTTGTATATATTCCAAGGCAACGGTAAGTTCCATTTCATAGACCAACCGTAGATATATTAAGCATAAACAAATGTGATCTCGTTAATTAACAACGCCAACCATTTTAAGAAGTTGAGAATCATGTTCCTTCAATTGGGGAGCTCGCGGTAGGAAATTCTCATGATGTTGAAGCTCTACTGGAGAAATCTATTTTGTAAGCCCAAGATTTTCATCTAACCTTATTTTTTCCCTATTGGCAAATCCATGATAGTGAATTCCCAAAAGCAACCTTGCATCATCCTCTTAATAATGTTGTCAATAGGGAGATATATAATGCATTAAATGTCTAATAGAAGAATAATTTTCTTAAAGAAAAGGAGTGAATATTAATTTAGAAAGAGCATAAAAACATACTTTGACTCCAACCATTTAGACCACATGGCTAGTCTGCGGTACATCAATGCTTGGAATTGTGAGATGGGATTAGCATAGCAGCTAATGCACTTCGCTATGAGCTAAAATTCTTCGACGCGGGTTAATAGATCATCAACCTTTATATATAACAACTTTTGTAACTCTTGTACTTCATTATGTATCATGCATGTTATCTATAAGTAGGAACTAAGAGATGCAAGTAAGAAGTTGGAACTAATAGGTGTAAGTAGGCATTATGAACTACTAGATATAAGTAAAAACAAAAATGTTGAAAACTATACTGAAACATCGTCAATCGTATAAAATAAAGTCAAATGTTTTCTCAAGTTCAAACCAAGATCCAACTGATAAAGATCATTAAACATAGTTTAGACTTTTAGTAAAGATGATAATTCCCTAGGCCTGGCATTTCTTCAAACACATCACCTATTAAAGAACTTGAGATGAGATAAACAATAAACCAAGCATATAATCAACATAGTAAGATGCCATATCTAATTAACATAGTATCCAACATATCTAATTATCATATATCTAATTGGCATTAACATAGTATCCAACATATCTAATTAGCATATATCTAATTATCATAGTAAGCATCCATACATCCATTCCCAAAAATTCCAAAGCAATCATTGTAATTAGTACAAAGCAACTCACTGAAAATACACTTTCCCTGAAGCCAGACCTTACATGCATATTCTATCAAGTCTCACCCGAACAAAAATGTTTTTGACCCACATAACACCATTGAAATCCCCAACTCTAACTAAAGGAACAATTCAGGTGATACAAACAATTTATCAAACAACTAAGAGCTAAAAATTTAAGGAAGTCAAGGCTATGCAGTAAACTTATTTGTATCAAGGATATGCAATAAAAATCAAGCGACAAAATTTTACAAACAAACAATGAATTACTTACCTGACTTGTGGCTGAGAGTGTGCGGTGGGAAATCTGAAATGGGAGAGAGAAAGGAGTGTAATAAAAAATCATCCATCAGATCTTTAAATCTTCACTTCAAATCTTTAAAAAAATAACCAATAATAAAGATAAGGGTTTAGATCATTAAATCTTCACTGAATAATATGTGTTGTTGAGATGTACATACCTCAAACTCTTCATCAATGAACATTTTGAATTTTGGTAACTCAAATTTTGTCAGGCTTTGATGAAAAAGAAAATTGAGGTGTTTCCAAGAGAGGGAGAGTGATGTTGTGTCTTAGAGAGGAAGTGGAATGTTGTCTTGGGAAGTGTGAGGGTTTGTGTGTTTGGGGGAAATGAATGGGAGAGAGAAAGTCATTGTGTGTGTGTGAGCACCAAAGTACTTTTGTTTCTATTACCAAAATACACTTTTGTTTGAATTAGAACTAAAAATTCAGGAAGAAAATGAGGGGAAAACATGTTTTAGTGGGTTAAAACCATAAATACAATATAGAGTATATAATAAGGTGTGGTGAGTTGTAGTGCTTATGGTGTGAATTGTGATCTCACCCTCAATCTAGTGCCTTGATGGCTCAATCCTAGCCCCTAATTAAGTTATCAACTTATGGAATAGTGTCAAACATTCTACTATATATATATATATATATATATATATATATATATATATATATATATATATATTTATATATATATATATATATATATATATATACACACACACACACACACACACACACACACACACAATACACATGCAATAAAAATATAAAAACTCAAACACACACACACATATAAAATATAAAAACAGTCATGATAAAATAAAAATAAAAATAAAAAATTAGAATAGAATATAAAATAAAATAAAAGTGTAAAACAAAGAACACTAAAAATATAATAACGAAAATACTAAACACACACCTAAATATATACATACACATATGTTGTATATACAAATTACTCTCCTATATGGACCAATGATAAATGTACATCTATCTTCCTATGTGGCTGACAAGCCATCATGATCGGCTTCAGAGATACTTAGTCGGCTTGACGGCCAATCAACTCCATAATGCCATCCATCAGGAATACCAAAGGTTACTCGGATGGGATGCCAACCACCCCGAATTTCAAAAGTTTCATTTATTGTATACAGATGTAAATACCTGGCAATATAAAGGCATTCCATATAGGGTTTTACACCACTATAAATAGGAAATTCTCCATCAGCTGGAGGGACAAATCGAATCACTCATATGCACACCATATTGAGATATTATAAAACCGACGAAATAATACCAACAGTGGGGGTAGGCTATTTTACAGCTGAACCACTATAAAAATCTCTTCTCTTTTGTGTGTGTGATTTGACTAATCTACTCTATTTTATTTGTGATTATAAATCTGGATTAAGTTCATTTGTAGACATCAACAGATTGATTCGTATGTGGGAATTAATTGTTATTCAGTGTTCTCAACCTAATAAACCTCATTATTTAGTTTAAAGAATGAATACTTCCCCTGAAAGTAACCCAACGACTATAGGAAATAATCTTAAAATATTTGCTCCCCTTTGTGAGACAGATCTTCGAAGGATCCTATTCAATTTGGCTAAGGGACGAAAGGTTATTCAAGAGTTAGTGAGACAATTTTCCCATATAATGCAAGATAAGTCCTCCAATGCTAAGAGAGAGATGCCACCTCCACCGGCCAAAAATGAAAGGAGTTACCATTCTCGTTCTTCTCATGATCGGTCATACTGTCCTAGCGCAACTTCTTCATTCTGATCAACGGATTACAATAACGGTATATCCTTTTTCCAAAGAAAGGATAACTGTATTAGAGAGGTTAAGTAGGGAGTTTTCTTATGTTCGTCTAGGTCCTTGAGTAATTGGAGGTCATCACAGGGACCAGAAGCATCATTGTGAGCACAAAGAAGCTTCTGTGAGATCAAGATCTAGTATGAGGGGCTCTATGCATAACGATTAGATCTCTCGGAAGGAGAGTTATGTACATAGGCACAACAAAGATGCTAAATCTACCTCGGCCAAATTCAAGCCAAAAGAACAACCTTGGAAGGGATCTATGCAATGGTTGGAAGATCGACCAGGTAAAATGGCCAAAACCAAGAATCCATTGCAATAGAGTTTTGTTAAGGCTACCATTTCTTTGAGGCTATAGTGAACTATCCTACACCATCCAAGTTCAAACCACCAGTAGTTACTCCAAAGTATTATGGAAAAACTGATCCAATTCTATACATAGAGCAATATCAAGTTGCTGCCTACATCTACCCAGTGCCCAACGAGATGAGGTGTAGAGATTTCTCCAGTTCTATCACAAGGCCAACCCAAATCTGGTATAATAATCTCCCAAGAGGTAAAATCTCTAGTTTTCATCATTTCGCTGAATTATTCATAGATAACGTTTTTCTTTAGGGTGAAGCCAATCAAGAGTATCACTCATCTCTTAACCGTGCGATAAAAGCTATGAGAAATTACAAGAGAATATATTATACGTTTTAACACTGAAACACTAGTGGTGGTGGACTATGAAGAGAAGGAGGCCATTATAGCACTTATGAGTGGGTTACTCGATAAAGATATCTATTAAGCTTTGGAGAAGAATCCACTAAAAGCCATGACAAAATTAGAGGCTAAAGATGGAAAGATAATGAGTGCCGAGGAGGCTATGGCAGCTAAAGAAGCTCCTAAGACCATGGGTCAAGGTTAAAAAACAATTCTAATTTGTTCAAAAAGGATATAAAAAAATCTTGACGAGATCAAGAAGTATGATGAATTTTCACCCCTCAATAAAGGTGTTCACCATATCCTGGAGCAAATAAAATGGAATCAATAATTGAATTGGACTCGAAAGTTGAAAACACCACCCAGTAACAAGGATAAGTCCAAGTACTATGACTTTCACAGAGACCATGTGTACAACACCAACATCTGCATTGCATTGAAGAATGAGATTGAAAATCTTATTGTGTGGGTGGGGGGGGGGGGACTGAGTAAGTTTATTGACCGGAGTAACAATCGATATGATAGAAGAAGGTTTGAATCTATAGCCCGAGCGAGGAAAGACAACAAAAGAACAAGAAATAATAATGTTAAAGAAGATACTAATTTGCCTAATAAGCTTGAGGAAATAGAGGTGGAAGTAGGTACGATATCCTTTGGATTCCACTTCATCGCAGTAGGAGATGCTAGTGGAGGAGATGCGACCGCATGAATGAAAGCCTACTTAAATGAAGAGAAAGCCTACTTAAATGAAGACAAAGCCTACCCAACTGTCAGACAGATTGATATGGATGCATCCAACGATAGTCGTCCAAGAAAAGTCATTAAAGACAGACTAGTGATTGGATTATCCAAAAATGATCTGAGTGTGGTAATTTATCTTCATGATGATCCGTTAGTTATCACTTGCAAAGTTTATCATGAAAGAGTTGCACTAATATTGGTTAATAATGGGAGTTCATCTAATGTAATGTTCTACAACTGTTTCCAATGATTAAGGCTAAAATACAGTAAGCTAGAACCATATCATAGACCTCTCATAGGATTTCCAGGAGAGAAAGTATACCCACTGGGAACAATCAATCTGGAAGTTTGGGTTGGCACCTGGTCGGCGAGCAGGGGAGAAAGAATTCATTTTATTGTGTTAATAAAAATATCCCATCAGCCAATATCATCCCAGGAAGAGTTGGAATAAAGCAGTTAGAAGTTGTTCAATTTACAGTGCATCAATGCATGAAATTTCCAACAAATTATGGAGTCGGCATATTAAATGGCAACAAAAAAGAAGAGAGCGAATGTTGTTATACTTCGACCGACCAACAGGAAATCCAAATGAAAGGGACAACCACTCTCCACATTGACACTCCATATCCTCAGGAAGAAGAGAAGCTGGTGAAGGGGCGAGTTATGGAAGAAACAAAAGTTATTGTACTTGACGATGAGAAGCCGAAAAAACTACTCATATTGGTTCAAGATTGTCTCCCTCTCTTAAACATGAATTAATTGCATTCCGTAGAGAAAGAAAAAATGTTTTTTCTTGGAGCCACGAAGATATTCTAGGGATTGATCCAAACTTCATTTGCCATAAGCTTAATATCTATCTAGATTATAAACTGATTAAGAAAAAGTGAAGAGTTTTTAGCCCTGAGAAGAATATGGAAATCCAAGATAAGTGGAGAAATTGCAACGACCACGATTTATTGAAGACGTTAAGTATCCTAGATGGTTGGCGAATGTAGTAATGGTTAAGAAGAAGAATGACAAATAATGTATGTGCATATATTTAACAAACCTCTATAAGGCATGTCCAAAAGATCATTTTCTTTTACCGAGGATTGATCAATCGGTTGATGCTACAGAAGGTCATGAGTTACTTAGTTTCACGAATGCTTATTCTGGTTATAATCATATTAAGATGAAACTTGAAGATAAGGAAAGTACTTCCTTTATTACCAGCTGAGGAACTTATTGTTATAATGTCATCCCCTTTGGGTTGAAGAGCGCTGGAGCAACCTATAAGAGGTTAGTGAACAAGGTTTTTAAAGACCAGATTGGCAAAAACATGGAAATATATGTACATGATATGCTCACCAAGGGAAAATTTGTGGCCGACCACATTACGGACTTATCTCAAACCTTTGGTCAAATGGAAAAACATCATATGAAGCTCAACCTAACTAAATGTATTTTTAGAGTATATGAAGGAATGTTCCTCGAATACACAGTCAATAAAAGGGGAATAGAATCAAGTCCCACTAAAATTAAAGCCTTTTTGGAAATGTAGTCCCCGATGAGCAAAAAAGAGGTTCAAAAGTTGACAGGAAGAGTAGATGCATTAAACTATTTTGTCTCCCGAGCAACTGTTAAATGCCTTCCATTCTTTAAGGTGCTTAGAAAGACCTTCGAGTGGAATGAAAAATGCAAAAAGTACTTCCTGGAATTAAAGAATTACTTGGTTTCTCCCCCATTCCTCTCCCGACCAATTTTGGGAGAAAAATTATATATATATATATATATATATATATATATATATATATATATATATATATATATATATATATATATATATATATATATATTTGGTCATTTCAGAGTCAGTTGTTAGTTCAACGCAAATCCAAATAGATGAAGGAGTTGAATGGCCAATATATTACACTAGCAAGGCATTTTAAGGAGCTGAAATAAGATATCCACACCTGGAGAAGTTAGCATTACCTCTCATTGAAGCCTTTAGGAGGATGAGGTCATGCTTTCAAGCTAGCACCATTGTCTTTTATATAGATTTGGCTTTGCAACAAGCATTTCATAAACCTGATAAGTCTGGAAGATTAATATCTTGGCTGTTGAATTGGGTGAGTATGAAATTGTTTATGAACCCAGAGTTGCAATAAAAGGCCAAGTAATGGTAGATTTCATAGCTGAATTCACATATCTAGAGTAATAATGTAATCCAAGTTTGCCTACCAAGTAGACTTCTTCCAAAGAGATCTTAGCTCGAAAGAAAATAGAGATTATGTCCGATTAACTAGACTCGTCGTATGCTTAAGAAAGAATTCAGCAGAGCAAGAAGAAGTTCAAACATGGAGTGCTAGGAGAAGAAGAGTTCTCCGAGGGTACTCTAATCTGGCAGTTGTTTGCAGATAGATCCTTATGTGCTACTGGAAGTGGAACAAGTCTCATCATCAACACTCTGAATTACTTAGATGTGGAATACGTCGTGAGATTCCAATTTAAGGCTTTTAATAATGAGGTAGAATATGAGTCATTGATCATAAGATTAGAGCTGACTTTATCACTAGGCACCGACCAAGTTTTGGTATATAGTGATTCTCAGCTGATTACCAATCAAATGCAGCAGATTTATGGGGTCAAAGGGGAAGCGGTGATGAGATATCCTAAAAATTCTATGGAGGTTATTTCTTTATTCACTTCAGTCCGGATGGTGAGAATTCCTAGGATTGAGAATGCCTAGTTAGACGCTCTTGCTCGGTTTGCTTCAACAACTCAAACAGAACTTGAACAAATAATTTTAGTAGAAATTCTTTCCATTTACTCTCAAAATGATGAGACCATTTACTCTCAAAACGATGAGAGGGTACTTATGATATAACACCATAATTTGGTAAATTCAAATTCAAAAATAACTTTATTGTGGTTCATTTTAAGCATCATTAACTTGGTGGAAAAACTCTCTCAGTCGAGATAATAATATATGGACGAGGTAACACTCATCCCTACACTCTCAAAACAACGAGAGGGGACTTTTGATATAACAACATAATTTGGTGAATTCCTCACTTTATTGTGGTCCATCTGAAACATCATTAACTTGGTGGAAAAACTCTCACGGCCGAGACGACAGGGTATGGACGAGGTAGCGCTTGTCCATACACTCTCAAAAGGATGAGAGGGGACTTGTGATATAATATCATGATTTGGTGAATTAAAATTTAAAAATCACTTTATTGTGGTTCATCTTAAACATCATTATCTCTCGTTCATACCCTCTCAAAACGACGAGAGGGGACTTGTTAATTTGTCGAATTCAAATAATTAAATCACTTATTTGATTATATTTATCTCGTCTAAAGACGGGACGATGTGTGGAAATAAAGTTGTTGACTGGTGATTTTAATATTATAAGCCATTTAATTATAGTCACTTCTTAAAACACCAGAAACATTCAGACAAGACTCCATTCATGCAAATATGGCAATAAGCTTCATACAAAAGTGAAGTACAAAATTTAGTTCAAGTACATATTATGGATAATCATCAGAGTGTTTGTAAAAAGAAATTACAAAGTAAAGGGTATCGGCTACAGGCAACCACCCTATTGAGTCGGCTTAGTATTGACATTCGACTTCATGGCACCTCCCTAGCTGTAGCTGTCGTCTCGGTGTCAGCATTGTCAGTTCTGATAGGAAGGCCGATAGCCGTCTCTTTTCCCTCGGCTGTGGCTGAGGACTCAACATATGACGAAGCCTCAGTGAATAGAGGGTCCCAATATTTGGTGCCTCCAATGATGGGAGGATAAACGAGACAACATTAGTAAATTAGAGGATGAACCATCTTCAAGCCACCTTAATAACCCTTTTGAGGTATTCCAAACCAAAGCCTTAAAATTCGTATGAAGCCTTGTAGGCTTCGATGGCCTCGTCCGTGTCCCTTTTGATAGCAGCGACAAGATCAGACTGGAACTTGGTGTCTTGGGCCTGTAGGGCTTGGTCTTTCTCCTTCAGGGCTTTATCTTTACCCTTAAGCTGATTGTTATGCTCCAGCTTTAAATATTCGATGGATTGTTTATACTCGGCCTTGTGATCCTTCAATTTTTGTTTAAGGTCGGCCTCAGCTTCTATGGCCCTATCAGCATCCTGAAGCTTCTTATGGTTCTCATCCATCCACTTGGTGTCCGAAGTAAAGGCACATGCAAACTATAAAAATAAAGAAATCAGAATAAGATAAAGGAAAAAATAGTACGAAACGAGACTAAAGACAAATATGAGGTAGATACTTGCGCTAAGTGGTGGAGGATAAAGTCATAAACCTTCACAGGAGGCATCTTCCCTAAAAACACATAATCAACCTCTGAAGGGGTTGCAAAGATGGAAACCTTTGCTGCCGAGATGTTAGTAATCAGAGAGCTCGAATTTGCCTTCAAGTGGGACAGATTGGTTGCCCAGAAATACTCAAATGATGAGGATGAAGAGGAGATGGGAGCAGCCTCTGAGGGGTTGAATTTATTCCTCGTTTGAGGGTTAGAACAAGTTTTTGAAGGAACTATGGGCTTGTTCCTTTTGTGGCTTACCTTAAGTCAGGTCGGCCCGCCATCCGTCATCTTCTTGATAAGTTGCTTACTGCTTTTATTACTCAGATTAGATAGAAGATTGGGGGCTATCATATTCCAGATTTCTTCAGAGGTGTTAGGATGATAATGTGCAATAAAGAAAGAAAAATTATTAAAAATAATGTCACAAGACGAGGGAAGACTTTACCAAGAGCTTAAATAACTCACACAACTCGTCCAAGGGGCCAACCCCCAGACAAGACTCCTCTAGCTACTCAGGGACCACGACATCCTCAAATTTTGGAAGGGAGACCTCGTTTCCTTTATCCCTCAAATATTTAACCATGTCCTATTCGTGAAGGCTAATGCTGAGGTCCAACTTCGCTACAATGGAGGGGTTGGCCTAGGCATGTGGAACTCTAGGCTCGTCCTCACATGGGTCGACGTCGGCTGGAAACTCCCAGGAGACAGAGATGAAAAAGAATTATGGTTTCCAGTTATGATTTGACATTTATGACACATGAACAATATTTTTGACTGGCTTTTTATCCCCTAAATGAAAATAACCGGCTTGATTAGTTAAAGATGAGATGTTGTAGCAGGTTGTGAAAAATTCTATTGAAAGCTTGTCCATAAATGTATTCTTATAGAGGGAGATGTATCTGAGAATAATACTCCATGAGTTAGGGGCCACTTGGGAAGGTGAAACCCCTAGAATGGATAAGATGGCTCGAATGAAGGGGTGGAAAGGCAGACTGACGCCGATCCTGAACATCTAATTATAAACGATAATTTCTCCCTCCCGGCCATGGAATACTTTCTTGTCTTCGTCTAGGACTCTTATATAAACATAAAACTTAATGAGGTATAAGTGTTTCCATAGAAGGAGATCATTCTCTTTGACAGTAGAGACAAATATTCATCATACGAAGTGTTAATTGGTTCCTCGGCCTCAGAGTCAGCATCCTCAGAGGTTAGGGCCCCACCTAGGAACCTCTCCTGAAATTCATTTGCAATCATTTTTTATAGAGGAACAACAGGCCGGGGTGTGGCGATGTTAGTAATTGGCTCATCTCTATTCGAGACGACGTGAATGTAAGAGTCATATTATCTAGAAGATTCGACCTCACTAGAAGATGATTGTTCGAGATGAACCCTCAGCTACTTCAGACCTTACAGATTGTGATTCTCTCATAGTATCTTCGAAATCTCTACTCGCGGATTGAGCAAAGGATGAGTTGGGTATCTCAAAGGACAAGGGTAAAATGGTTTTTAAAGGTATTGAGAATATAAGGTGAGTGTGGTCAACCTGGCTCGGCATTAAGCCTCATCTTCCTCCTCCATCCTACGAATCTCTGTGAAGTATCTCTCCTTCAGTGTGTGGAATTCCTCGACTAAAACATAACATTCAACTAATCTGAGGCTTAACTTGGGTATAAAAACTCTCAATAGGCACAAACAAACTAAAGTTTGACTATTATTGACCAAAGAATCAAACTTGAAAGATGAATGGTTTTCATTAAGAACAGCTCAAGAACATAAACCAACCCCATCCGAGAAGAAGGTTGGATTTTAACCGAAAAACCACGCAGTGGCTGAGAAGGTCAAGAAAAGAAAGGGGAGTCCCTAAAACCACCTCCTATTGCCTCCTAAAATACTAAACCTCCTAAAATCCTAAGGGTTTGGTCCTTACAAAGCCTGTTGTCTTACCATAAAACACATGGAGCTGTCAAAAATAAACAAGCTATGGAATATGCCTAAAATCCTAAATGAAATGAGAAACAAGATGGAAAAGGTGGAATGCCTAGATGAGAAGAACATTTGGGAAGAACAAGAATACAGAAAGGATCAAGAATGGTAGATATCAAAGTTGCCTGATAAGCTCTAATGGCGGTTGTAGAAAGTTTGACGCGGGAAAGATTTTGCTAAGAAGTAAAGAGAAAGAGAAAATTCTGGGTTTAAATATCATGAAATGATTGCACACATGTCTCGAGGCACATCATCATTTTAGGCACAAAACCCTAAGCGTTCAGCCATCATTTAGGCTTTGATTAAATGCTACCCAATGTGAACTATAATAAGTGTCACATTAAACCTGCAGTCTACTTAACGATTGCCATGTGTCTCCTTAATAACCACCATCAACATTTTTAGACATTATTACCCTTCAGCCTCCTCCTAACATCAAATACTAAGGGCTAGGGGGTGATTGATATGCCAAGTATAGCGCCATCACAGAGTTGTATTGCCTCGACGAGAGCCGACCACCACCAATCCATCCAAAATGAGGATTTATGACTCGATCATTGACTCATCCCGAGTTGACTCATACTTGGCTAATAGCTCATCGCAGGGAACCTCAGCCTCATCCTGGAAGACCAATCAACATGCCTTACATCAATAATCCCATGAACTACCACCCTCGTCCTAGGCCATCATTCGAGGGATGAAGACAGGATGAGATAACCTTATAAGACATGTGTTATTCCCATAGTGAACCATATTTTAACAACTCGACCTCGGCCTGGACAGTCGGTTGACTGTGGACACCTGGCAGAGCGCGTGGAATGAGGAACATGTGAGAGTATTCACGTAGGCTACAGATTCCACTTGTACCAAAACCGTTATAACAACATATCCCTCACACATGAGGGAATATTTGATCATCATGACTAACATGTGACAGAGAAAGCTAGATCATCCTCATTGGCTAAGAACATTCTGCACAAGCTTATTACATGCTTGGGGGGTACACTACACCCCCCGTGCGCTATAAATACTTGTCTTCTATATCTTCGTAAAGGATCAATCATTGTAAACCCGAGATAAAAATCTATCAAAATCATTGTAGCATGAGAGAGATTGAGTGTTCTGTATCCAAAGGCCATTAATGCCCATTCTTAGTGGATTTCACATACTCACATAGTGGAGTAGGCCTAGATAGGCTGAACCACTTATATTCTATGTTATCTCCCTATTTGACTCATATCCTTTTATATTTATACACTTATTCATACTCCATTGATACACTAATTTTAGTTTGCATACTACATTGATTTGGTGATACCATTTTTGGTATCATCACCGACCAAGGCACTCAATTTGATAATGAAGAATTTTAAGACTATTGTATTCGGTCAGGCATTCAAAAACTTCATTCAGCATATGGGCATCCACATTGCAATGGCCAGACAGAAATCACCAATAAAACCTTACTAGACGGGTTGAAGAAAAAGTTGGATGAGGCCAAAGGCAACATGATTAATGAATTGCATAGCGTCCTTTGGGCATATAGTACTACTCCTAGAACAGCAACATGGGAAACCCCATACATGCTAGCTTTTTGCACCGAGGCACTAGTACTAGTGGAAATAGATCTACCGACTCCTAAGGTTTTAAACGTTGATTCCCCCAAGACTGACCTCATGAGGAGACTAGATCTCGACATGATAGAAGAAGTTCGAGAAGATGCTACTATTCGGATGGATAACTATTAATAAAGGACTGCAAGGTTTTATAATCGAAGGGTCGATCTGACCAACCTGAAGTTGGGAGATCCGGTACTCAAGAAAGTAATCCAGAAGAGAAACAAGCTGGAGTGTAATTCACATGGTCCATACCATATCTCAGTGATTATATGACTACGAACTATTACTTGGAAACTCTGGAAGGAGAAGAATTCCAGAATCCTTGGAACGTAGACCATCTGTGCAAGTATTATCAGTAATTCAGTTTTAAAAATTCTATCCTTAATGTAATTGGTTATTTAAGTTAATTAAATTTCAAGTTTTTCTCCATTATACATCCTTTTTGTGTTTTATTTTTCTGAGTATGTGGTGGCTACACCTCAACTAGCAAATTAATGAGCAATTTTAATTCAAATTTTTCCAACTTTAGAAAAGGTTCCAAAAAGTTTCCTGCCAAACAAGCATGATTCAAACCTTTTCAACTTCAGAACAGTTTCCAAAAAGTTTCTCTCAAAAGAGCATGGTTTAAACTTTTTCAAAATTTTCTTACTTTAGAATAGTTCTTTATATTCGTCGAACATTTCAAACTTCAGAAAAGTTTGAACAATGGGTCATTCTAGTGCCACAAGTCACTATTTTGATCATACTTCAGCAAAATCAACAAGTTGGTACATCCACATTTATCGACTTCAAAATTTCTTTGAGCAAGATGATCATCCATGTGAGCTAAGGCGTCAACCCTCCATCCAAACTTCCCTTAGTTTCTCGTGGAAGTGTAATGTTAGCCTATCCACTTGATCTTGAAGTTTCTTAAGGATAATATCTTTGGATTTCAACAAAGCACTTGATCGAAAATAGTTTTCTTAGTCCTCTCTTCTTTAATGGTTGGATGAACAACTATACTTTCCTAGAAGTTTGCCCATGTTTGGTCTTTTTCTTCTGCAATGCTTCCAACTCCTCCAATAGTCTTGCATTTTGAGTTTTTAAAAAGAGAACACCCTCATCTGGACTAGTAGTGGATGATCTCTTCAAGCTATCAAGTTCATCCCTCAGGGCATTATTTTCTTTCTCCAGAATTGCAGCAATTGATCGGGCACTTTCCAAATCTTATTTTAAAGATAATTCTCTCTTCTGGAGAGCAGAACTAATATATTTCAATTTTGGTCAAAGCCATAACTTTCACTTAGTGCCTTATACTCGGCCTCATAGTCATCATGAAGTAATGTTTTTGACGTTTTGTGATCTTCTTGCATTTTCTCAATCATCTCATAATAACTAGCATTATTTTCCACTTCTCTATCCAAGAGATAGTGGAGGTGGATGTAAGATTCTTTCATTTGAGAAAATACATCTGGGCCGAGCAAACCTGATAAATCATCCTCGAATAAAGAAACATAGCCCGCCTTAAAGAGATTCCTTCACCGCCTAAGTATTTAGGATGCAGTAGAAATAATGGCCTTCTTCCCAACATCAAGCTGGAAAGTCAGAGATATATGAGTTTGTGGGACAAATCCAGAAAAGTAGATGATATAGAAAATGATAAACCAATATGAAATAAAGATCATTAAAAGGCATAAAGATTTGAGGCAAGAAATTATTTTCTTTCATTGATTAAACATTGAAGTACCAATGATAATCATTAAGAAAGAAAACACAAGAAGTAAACTTGCTAATAAGGATTTAGACTTTCTCCTTATCCTTAACCTGGACTTAGCTAGTAGTAGGTTAGTCGACACTAGTATTTGGTATCATTAAAGAATCAAGGGGCATCATAGAAGACTCTCTAGACCCCTCCTCATCATCAAACTTCTCATCCAAATTTGGAAGAGTACCAGGGTCATGCCTTTGGAAGAATTCATAATTTTCTTCTGTGCCGACCACCTCCAGGGCCTCAGTCCAACCTTCCTTGAAGGATAACTTTTTGGCATGGAAATTTGAGATGGGGCAGAAAAAAAAAGCCTTCTCCCAACCTTTATCAAAGGCACCTTTTCCTTAAGCCTTCAAGGAAATCACCTTAGAGCACAAGCCATCTACCTTGTCTTCAGGAACTTGCGCCTTAGCTATAGAGTCTGAAATCTTATCCTCAAAATGCTTAGCCCTACCTTTAGTATCATTCAACTTCTTCTCAGTAGCTTTAGCTCTTTCCCCAACAGCATTTATTTAGCCTTTAGCTTCAGTAGCCCGATTATTAGCCTTCTTCAAATCCTCTTCCTAGGATTTCTACTTTGTCTCCAAAGCTTATCAAGAAGCCTCCAAAGATTATTTTAGACCTATAAAGTTCTCTTCAACTTCACCAAGAGAGGACCTTAATTGGCTGTCCCTCTCCATCATTTCTCTTAAGTCAACCAAAATCTATAAAATAGAGTAAAATACCAGATGTCAGAAAGAGTACATCAACATGGAGAAAAGAGAAGAAAATGAGAAAATTACCAGTGCCAAGTTATGGCAAGATCTCTTAGTCTTCCTGGACCTGGACATGGGGGTTGATACAGCTCTATTAGTAGGAAGTGTTCCATACTTAATCAAAACCTAGACAGTCTAGGGTTAATAGTAATAGAGGCTGGCCCAATATCAAGGTCAGCCTCAATTCTTCTCACCAACTCTTATTGGTCGGCAGTTTTCTTTGCATCCAGTGCTTACTGGAAGGCTAGTGTTTTCTAGGACTATTTTTAAGGATCGATAAAAACTCTCCTAAACCTCTCTTGTTAAGACTCAAAAGTTTGAGTCTCATCAGAACCAATAGACCTCTTGTCACTGGCCTGAGACTTCTTTTCAATTAGCTTCTTACAAGCATCAACATCTTTATTGGGGGTAGGAGATAAATGTCCACTCAGAAAGCTAGGCATCTTCCTCTTAGTCATGTCCGTGGAAGGATAAAGGGGTATCTTAGAAATGTTAAAAGACTCAAATGAGGAAGAAGTTCCTCCCTAGATGAATTTATCACCAACAAATTCAGTAGCTGAGGAAGTAGGTATAGGGTCTTCTTTCAAGTTGATTGAAATTTCGGGCGGCGCAAGCGTTGGTCGGGTAACAAAAGATGTTATAGAACTTTTGTACTGCAACAATAAAGAAGTTTATTGGGGATGTTCCTCTCCAATATTTTGACTTAATCCCCAGGGAACTTAATATCATTAATATTGAGTTCCCCTTCCTTGGGGCAACTCTTCTTACTTTCCTCTACATAAAAAAGAAATAGCCAAGGAAGTCGGCAAACATTAGAAATGTATAACAAAAGAGGAAAAATAATCAATAGAGTTACAACCTATGCCATATCTTGATTGAAGACATATGGAACTAGTATATGATACTCCAGTAGAGAGGGGAGCATGTTGCTAGTTCTTTACAACTACGCCATAATGCCAATAATCCTTATTAGAATCTGGTAGGTTTACTACTAATGACTTATTAGCTTGACTAGTCTTCAAGTAATATGTATTTTCTCTAACAGTACCTCTTTTATAACAGAACATCAACTCGAAGATCCTAATATGGGTCCCATAAAGTTTATTCAACCTATGTATACCGTTTATAACCCTCAAAGTATTGGGTGCTACTCCGGCAGGAACTAAATCAAAATATTGGCAAAATTGAAGAAAAATGGAGTTTGGTGGAAAGGTGGTGCCACACTCAACTATAAATAAAGTGGGGATCGAGTGACCATCAGGAAGAGAATAAACATCTATGGGACCCTGAGTTCTCTCTAAATCTACCAAGATGGGATTTCCATTTTCCCTCTAAACTCATCTAATGAACTCTCATCTACGATATGGACCATGGTGGAAAAGAGAAAAGATGATAAAATAAAGAAAAAGGAAAAGAGGGCTTATAGAGGATCCAAGATGATTGCAAGTGACTATTGCAAAAAACTAAAGAATAAAGGGAAGCAAATGATCATATAGAAAAAGCTTGAATACAAATAAAGTGTTAAGTTCAAAAGGTTTGAGATAAAAAGAAAGGAGGGAAATTTCATACCTATTTCTAGGTTGCCTCGATAAATGGGAATGAAATGATTAACTGAATGTATCATATAGATATCGTCATCTCCACGCCTCTCAAAGAGTCAAAAGACTACAGTATCCTATGGCTGTTCAAAAGCTTTGAATTATTTACGAAAATGCCATTATAAGACAGTGCCAATTGAAATTTTTACAAGTATGGGAGGTCGGATGCCTAGTAAACACTCAAACCAGTACGTCGAGTAACTTCTTGGGATAAATTCTCCATACTTTCACTCAAGCATCAATCAAGGAGCATTAGGGATTTAGTTGTATGTACAAATTATTTTCCTACATGGAATAATGATGAATGTACACCAGTCGTCCTACATGGCCAACCAGCCACCTTGATCGGCTTTAATGACACTAGGTTGGATGGGATGTCAATAAACTCCAGAAGGTAACCAATAGGAATACCAATAGTTTCTTGGATGGTAGGCCAAAATGTACTAAATTCCAAGAGTTTCATTTATTATACAAAGATGTAAATGCCTGTCAATATAAAGGCGTTCCATCTCTAGGGTTTTACACCCTAATAAATAAAAACGACTCCATTAGTTCAAGGGAGAAGTCAAATTACTCATATGAACACCATATTGAGCTATTCTAAACCCTACTAAATAAAACCAACAGTGGGTGTAGGCTATTTTATAGTTGAACCACTCTAAAACTCTCCCCTCTAATGTGTGTGATTTGAGTTACTTACTTTATTATTCTATATGATTATAAATATGGATTTAGTCCATTTTTAGACATCAACACTTACCTTGGTTGCTTGTGAAAGTGGAATGTCAGCCTATCAACTTGATCTTGGAGTTTCTTAAGGGCCATATTTATGGATTTTAGTAGAGAAGATTGGTCGGTAAGAGTTTTCTTCACTCTCTCCTCCTCAATGGTTGGCCGAACAATTATACTTTGCCTGAGGGCTTGTCTAGGTTTGTATTTTCTCTTCTACAAAGCTTTTAGCTCCTCTAACAGCCTAGAATTTTCAGTTTCCAAAAAGGAAACACCCTCATCTGGACCAGTAGTGGTTGATCTCTTCAGATTGTCAAGTCCATTCCTTTGGGAATTATTTTCTTTCTTCAACATTACAACAATTGATCGGGCACTCTTCAAATCTTATTTCCAAGACAATTCTCTCTTGTGTAGTGCAAAAGTAATGTCTTTCAATTTCTTGTCAGAGCCACAACATTCACCTAAAGCTTTATATTTAGCTTCATAGTCAAAATGAAACAATGCATTGGAAACTTTGTGGCCCCACTGCATTCGCTTAATCATCCAGTAATAACTGATATTATTTACTACAGCTCTTTCCAAGAGGTATTGAAGATGGATGTAAGATTACTTCACTTAATCAGACACATCTCAGTCGAGCACCCCTAATAAATCTTCCTCGAACAAAGGAATATGGCCAGCTTAAAAGAGATTTTTACACCGTCTAAGTAAGTCGAATTTAGCATAAATGATGGCCTTCTTCCTAGTATCAAACTGGAAAGTTACAAGTATACGAGTTTATTGTGTACATCCATATAAATAGACAATAAAGAAAAGAAAAAATCCTCAAGAAATCAAAGTTATTTAGAGATAACAACAATTAAGGTAAATATACATTCTTTTATTGATTAATCTTGAAGTGCAGAGGTCAGTACATCGTCAAGAAAAACAAGAAAAGAAATAGAAAATACATATGAGCAAAGATAAATATATAAAAAAAAAAAGGCTTAAAAGGAGCTAAACCTTCTCCTTGTCCTTGTCCTGGTCCTTGTCTTGGTTGGCAGTAGGTTGTTTGACATTAGTATTTAGCACCACTAAAGAGTCAATGGGAACCATGGAAGACTCTACAGACCCCTCCTCGTTATCAAACTCCTCATCTAGGTTAGGAAGAGTACCTGGATCATACCTTTGGAAAAGCTAAGAGTTTTCCTCTGTGATGACCACCTTTAGAGCTTCCAACCAACCTTCTTTGAAGGATACTTCTTGGCATATTCAATTTGGGTGGAGGCAGCAAAACGAGCTTTCTCCCAACCGTTATCAAAGGCAGCTTTTCCCTTATCCTTTAAGGAGGTTACTTCAACAGTAAGGCTAACCATTTTGTCCTTATTATCTTGAATCCGAGTTGTGGTTTTTGAAAGCTTGTCTTCGACAGCCGTGGACCTACCTTCAGCATCCTTCAATTTTTTCTCCACTACCTGGGATTTTTCAGTAGTAGCATTTATTTTGCCTTCAAAATCAGTTGCCCTGTCATTGGCCTTTTTCAGCTCATCTACCTAGAACTTCTGCTTGGATTCTAGATCTTGGCGAAAAGCAGTCAAAGATTATTTCAAGCCCTCAAATGCCTCTTCCACTTCAGTAGAAGAGGGACTTAGTTAATCGTCCCTC
Organism: Sambucus nigra; assembly: GCA_949130495.1. Lineage (NCBI taxonomy): Eukaryota > Viridiplantae > Streptophyta > Magnoliopsida > Dipsacales > Adoxaceae > Sambucus > Sambucus nigra. The sequence continues at coordinate 457,685,152 of OX422210.1, read as the reverse complement.
TCCATCATTTTGTTAAAGTCAACCAAAAATTGCAAGAGGAGTTGATACTAGATGTTAGGAAAATTCATCAACATTAAAGAAAAGTAAAAAATAAAATACTTACTAGTGAAAAATTATGGCAAGCCTTTTCAGTTAGCCTGGACCTGAGCACGGGAGCTGATGCAACTCGATCAGTAGGAAGGGTTCCAAACTTGATAAAACCCCCATCTAACCCAGGGTTAATAGAAACAAAAGTTGACCTAATGTCAAGGTCATCATAGATTTTTTTCACCAACTTTTGTTGGTCGGCAAGAGTCTTATTTGCAGCCATTGCTTGTTGGTCGGCATGACTTTTCTGGGATTATTTTTTAGGGGTATACAAACCTCTCTCTAGTCTCTTAAATTGAGACACTGTAGTTTGAGTCTCAATAACACCAAGAACTAAAGGCCTCTTGTCACTAGCTTAGGACTTCTTCTCAACTGGCTTCTTACTAGCATAAGTATTTCTCTTAGGAGGAGGAAATAGTGGTCCACCCATAAAAGTTGGCATCTTCCTCCTAGTCATGTTTGTTGAAGGAGAAAGTGGTATCTCAGAAATATCAAAAGATTCAAATGAGGAAGAAGTTACTTCCTAGGTGAACTCAGCACCACCATATTCAGTGGCCAAAGAGGTAGGTACAGGATCTTGTTTTAAGTTTATAGAAACTTAGGTCAGCACAAGTGTTGGTTGGGAAACAAAGGAGGTGATGTAACTCTTGTGTTCCAACAACAAAGAAGAGGATCGAGGATGATCCTCTCCAACCCTTTGGTTCAGTCCCCACAGAAACTTGAGCTCTTCAATATTAATTTCCCCTTCTTTGGGACACATCTTCTTACTTTCCTCTGCACAAAAAAGGAACAACAAAGTTAGTCATCCAAATACAGAAACACATAACAAAAGAAGAACAAGTGAAAGAATTGAAAACTATGCCACTTCCTATTTGAGGACATCTGGCCCCAGTGTATGACACTCCCTGTGGAAAAGGAGCATGTTGCCAGTTCTTAACAACTACTCCATAATCCCAATAATTTTTATTGGAATCTGGTAAATTCACTACAAAGGACCTATTTTCTTGTCTAGTCTTCAAATCATTTGTGTTCTCTCCAACCGCACCCCATTTATAGAAAAACATCGACTCTTGAATCTTAATATGGTTCTCACACATATCGTTTAATCTATGAACATCATTTACAACTCTCCAATTATTGTGTACCACTCTAGCGGGAACCAGATCAAAGTATTGACAAAATTGAACAAAAAGAGAGTTTGGTGGAAAGGTGATGCCACACTAAGTTATGAATAAGGTGAGGATCCAGTGACCCTCAAGAAGAGAATACACATCTATGGGTCCCTAGGCTATCTCTAAATCTACCCAAGAAGGAACTTTTCTTTTTTCTTTAAACTCGTCTAATAAACCCTCATCTACAATGTGAACCATGAAGGAAAAAGAGAAAAAGTTGATAATATAGAGAAATAGGTATTTAAGGCTTACAAGGGATCTAAGGTGACCGCAAGAACTTAAGAAAAATGATGGAAGAAAACGATCGTATAAAGAAAGCTTAAAGAAGAAGGAAAACTCTTAAGTGTAAAAGGTTTGAAGTGAAAAGAAAGGAGGGAAAATTGTACCTATTTATAGGTTGCATCGATAAATGGGAATAAAATGATTAACTCAATGAACTGTTGAATTACCACCATCTGCACGCCTCCCGAAGCATCAAAATACTATTGCTTCCTTTTACAATTCAAAAAAGTTTGAATTATATATAAAAATTCCATTACCAAATAGTACCAATGAAAATTTTTACAAGTGTGGGAAGTTGCCTACCGACTGGATACTCAAAATAGTACACCAATAAATTTCCTTAATTGAATACTCCATACTTTCGATCAATCATGGAGCATTTGGGGCTTTTGTTGTATGTAAAAATTACTCTCCTACATGGACGAGTGATAAATGTACACCTGTCCTCCTATGTGGCCGACTAGCCACCTTTATTGGCTTCCGAGATACTTAATCGACTAGATGGCCGAGCAATTCCAGAATGCCAAGAATTAAGAATACCAAAGGTTACTCTCATGGGATGCCAATCATCACTGAATTACAAGAGTTTCATTTATTGAAAACACATGTAAATTCCTGACAAGATAAAGGCAATCCTTATAGGGTTTTACACCACTATAAATAGGAATTACTCCCTCATCTGGAGGGACAACTCAAATAACTCATATGCACACCAAACTGAGCTATTATAAACCTGAGGAAATAATACCAAGAGTGGATGTAGGTTATTTTACACTTGAACCACTCTAAAAATCTCTTCTCTTGTGTGTGTGATTTGACTAACCTACTCTATTTTATCTGTGATTATAAATCTGGATTAAGTCCATTTTTAGACATCAACAACATACATGATAAAACTCACGTTATATTAACATAAAATAATAAAACACTAAATAAAATAAAATGAAATAAAGTAATACGAAATGACTCAAAAAATATATGTATATAGAAAATAATAAAAATAATAGTACATACACACACTAGGGGTTTGGGATGGTTTAGACTTAGGTTCGGGTTTGGGTAATTGGTACAAAAATTGGGTTGAGCTCTTTTAACGGTATCATTGTCATATTTGACTTGAAATAAAGATTTTAAATCCGTATGTGTAAATATACCTAAAAGATGATCATATACGAGTATAAGTCCAATTTTATTGAGAACTAGCATTTAAAAAACGACTGTTTGGGGTATAAAATACATATTTTTGGGTGCTTATCAAACCACCCCCAAACAGAACTTTGTTAGTCCTCGATCATATATAGAGAACGAAAGAGGTAAGAACCAAAAGTGTATCACTTTCGCGGGTACTTGTGATTACACTTACTATGTGCAACAAGCCTTTAAACCTATATGTTTCCCTATAGGACTAGTTTTGTCTCGAGAGGGCTTGTAGGTAATATAAGCAAAAAAAAATTATTTCTAAATGACAGTCAATCTCTTATTAGACGTTTAACAATTGCACAATCCATCACGAGATATATATTTTTAGGAATACAAGCTATAAGTGTATAAAAAGTTTAGGTAAGTGAATACTTATGGCACAACCTTCCTAGAACTCAACATGTGTGGTGTGAATCAGTCAAAACGATTTTAATATCATAAGATGAATTCCTAGATCTCCTTTTTGAAATCAATGCTTCAACTTCACAAACGAACTCACAAGATTTGGGTGAAGTATGTCACTCTTGTGTGGAGGATGTGAGTAGATGTAAGCGAGTTCAAATGTATCACACGCATATAAGAAAGAACTAACATTTTAGAAACAAAAATTATCTCATGAAAGAATGCTAATCACTATAGTGAGAGCGTAGAGGTATTCACCACAATGACCTTCATTTTCCCAAACACCTAATGGAAAACATGGATGCTTATGGGTGAGGGGGAAATGAAAAGAGATGGATATGATAAGATAAGGTAGGATGGTGATATTATGGATGTTTTGATGGATGTTTGAGAAGAGCATATTACACTTGAGGAACAAATGTCTTTATTTCACAAGATCTTGATTGCAAACTTTCTCTTTCTTTCTTTTAAATTTTCTCTTCTTCTTATTCTTTTGAATATTCTTTTCTTCTTTTAAATGAACTTTAATAGAGGTACTTGCTAAAAATGAAAATACTATTTTTGATGGCTTTTCCCTTATATACTTTCAACACTCTTCCCCTTTTCAAAATAGTGGGTGGAAAATGGAGCCGATATGGAAATGGGTTATATAAAAATAGGAATGGTATATGGTGATGATATGAAAAATTAAAGATGTATGGATGTGGATAAATGTATGATAAAATGGAATTTAGTTAGTGTATGGGCGAAAGTCTGGTGATTAGGACATACTTCAAGACACATGTTTCTTTCAACTCAAAAGTGATGTCATTCTCAGTGATCAAGCCAAAAATTTAATGAAGAATAACGAGATCATACAACAATTAAGTGCGGACCCAAAGAAAGTTGAATCAACTTATTACTCGGAGATTACGTAAGACCCTCTAAAATAGTGAAAGGAACAAATCTCACAAACTAAAGTCTCCAATGGTGATCCTTAAGGTTTTCTTGAGAATGGTAGTATTCTTCAACTCTAAACTGTAGCGACGTGATGAGTACGTAAATTTGTTGAGTTTAGAAATTCATGATGTAAAATGGCTTAGTATGTATTACATAAGCTATTTAGAAAAAATATCCTCTAGCTTGATTCCTAGAATTAAAAGATGAATGATATAAAAATTCACGTCAATGAGTGAGATGAAAGAATCTGTAACAAAATTTTAAAAATAAAGTCTTATTTATGAATTTTTTTTAAAGAGGTAAGATTTTGATAAAATTCCCCACCAAACAAAAAGGAACATATTCCTCAATGTTAAATAAAATTATTATAAAAATTGAGAGCATAAGGTCAGAAATAGATTACCATAATCAACCACTAATGATGTGAATCATACATATCCAAGATGAAAACTGAATAAATGATGAGATAAAAATGTGTACAACTCTATAAACATGGTAAAGAATTGGGTGGTGTGAAATACCACCCCCAAACAATAAAGACTCAGATCAAATACAGTGGGCTACCTCCCGGTAGGGCTAAGTTTAATGTCTTTAGCCAGACTGAACCATTCTCATCCTAAAGATAAGAACTATGAAAGCACGAGTTGGAAGAAAAATTAGGTGATGATAATAAATAAGACTGAAGCGTTAGTCTTCGTAGATTGGGTCAACAAGGTCAAGAGGGTAGCTCCAAGAAAGGTTTCAAACATTGACCATTGACCTAGAAAAGGATACCATCCTTAGGATTTTGAATGGTAATGGCACCATAGGATTAACTAACTTAACAATGAAAGGTCCAGACCACCTGGTTTTTAACTTTTTCGGAAAGAGATGAAGACGAGAATTGTATAACAATAATTTTTGACCAGGGCGAAATTATTTTCTCGTGATACTTTGGTCATGGATCCACTTCATCTTGTTCTTGTACTTTTTGGACAGATCGTAGGCATTATTTCGTATGTTCTATAATTCATTAAGTTATAACTTCCTATGGAGGTCAACATCAAAATTAAGGGCCTTGACAACCCAATATGCATGGTGTTCAAGTTCGACAGGGATGTGGCAAGGCTTGACAAAGACAAAACAATAAGGAGACATACCAATCGGAGCCTTATACAAAGTACGATACGCCCACACTACATTTTTCAAGCGTAAGGACTAGTCTTTCCTATAAGGATTGACGATTTTTTCAAGAATTTGCATGATCTCATGGTTGGAGACCTCAACTTGACCACTAGTTCGAGGATTGTAAGAGAGACCAACCTTGTGGGTAACATCATATGTTTTGACAAAGTGTTTAAAGGCTCGATTACAAAAATGATTACCCCCATCACTAATGATAGATTTTGGGGTTCTAAAATGCATGAATACATACTCCTTAAGAAAATTAACCACAAATCAATGGTCATTATTGGGGCAAGCAATTACTTCAATCCACTTGGAGACATAGTCAACTACAACTAAAATATACTGGAAACCATGAGAGGAGGGAAATGGGCCCATAAAATCAATACCCCACACATGAAATATGTTAACAATCAGGATGGGTGTGAGAGGCATCATATTGTATTAACTCGTATTTTTGGAGAAATTATAATTAAATAAATTGGGTTAAATTAAATTACACGAGTGATGTAATTTAATGGAAATTAAATATTATGGGTTGATCAAATTATTACTCGGAGAGAAATGATTAATGTTTATTGAATCATAGTACTAAGTGAATAGTATATATGTATTTGACGTCATAATGAGTGACGGTATTTTATCTCATTGAGCATTATGTGTGGACTAAATGATATCGAGATAGGAAATTATTTGTGAGTAACTCGAATGATAATTTTGAGGTCACGATCGAGTTCGAAAGCGCCGAAATAGTTAAAATATTATGCTCGGGTGTATTATTTGGGTCCCGAAACAGTTTTAGACCAAACTGACACTACGAGAGGGCATTTCAATAATTTTGTAGTCTAAGGTTAAGGGAGCTATGATTTTCAAAGGTTTTATGAACTTGTATTGGGGTGAGATTAGGGTACATGGAATAGAACACACTTAGAGGCCATTACAGAGGAGAGGAAGAATCTTCTTGGAGCTTATGAGAGGATTCTTGGAGAATTCATCCTTGTTCTTGTATCACAACCATATTTGAAGGGTGGATCAAAAGGGAATCATCATTAAGAACACCAAATCATATCACTCCCATATAAATCAAGTATTTATCCTGTAAATTTTTATAAGTTATAATACCCATGTAGAGTAGGGTCTTTGAATTTAGGATAATTGATATTACTTTAATGATTTGATGAACAAAACTCCAAATATGGAATAGAATTGCATGTAGAATAAATTCAATTATATAGATAAAACGAAATCAAGAGTTTTGGGATTAAGATTATGGGATAAATTTGGGTTTTTGATGAGTTCGTGTGAAGAATACAAAATTGTAGGGTTTGATGATTAATGGAGATTTTAATTTTATATTGGGTGAAATTGTATGGATTTTATACATCATTACGATAGAAATCACCCCTTTATGTATATTTGATGTTTAGTTATGCTAATTGGGAGTTTGGGATTGCAATATGAAAATTTAAGGGAGTTGATAGTATGAAAATTCGTAACAGGGAAATGAAGAAGAAGACCCCTGACACTTTTCGAATCGATTCAGCCCAAGGGCGAATCGATTCAATAAGGCGAATCGATTCGGACATTGGGAAAATAGATTCAATTTTGCCCAGAATTGAAAATTGTTCCTTTTAAGCCCAGAAATTGTGGATAATTCATGAGGTAACTTTTGAGATATTTTTAAACTATAGAGGGAAATATAAAAATAATATTAGGCATAAAGTGGAGATTAGGTTTAATAAATTGAGACAAGTTATGTATTGGGATAATTGAGAAAATATCCTAATTGATAATTGAATGAAATTTGAGATGAGTCACAGAGTAAGGAGTGAACCTATGTTACGAGTAGAAGTATTCGATGGGAATAACTACGTATTACATAAGGGGTAATTAGGACCCTTAGAGTAGTGAACGATACTCAAAATTATATAAATTGGAATTTTAATTGAAGTTAATGGTACCTCGAATGTGCGAATGATATAAACTATGTACGAATTGATAAAATTGAGTTGTCTGCAATACCTACTGAATAAAATATGTAAATAGGTTGTGTGAATACTTATAGATGTGATTTGATTATGTGTGTGAACATACCTACGCTGCCTGCTATCAGGAGGTTTCCGCGCCAAGGGCCATCCTACCTTGATGATTCCAGTGAGGTCTGGATTTGTGCCCCAGAACATGGAACTTAGGGAGGTCCGCTATGTGTCGTGTATTAGTGGTACTGGAAGGTCATTTGGGTATGTTAGGTATGTGTGTATCCCAAAGTCTTAGAACCATGTTCGCCTCCACTGTTGTGTTAATCGATTTTGGGTTTAAGGAGACATGTTGAACCAATAGTAGAGGTACATGGACTTGATAGCAGAGCATGTCAGCATCACGAGGGGCCATTCCAGGGATACTATAACTGTGTATATATTATATGTGATATGAATACCGGTACGATATATCTACTTATGTAAGACAGTATAATTGATTGATAATGTATATCTAAAATACTTTTAAGTAGTGAAACTTAAATAATTAACCCAATAATAAAATGGGAAAAAGTTATTTATTATTGAGACCATAGTATAGTGTCATATGGGGATATATTAGAGAACTATACTTATCGAGAGTAGTCAAATACCTTAGCTAGTTGGGTAGGGGATACTAGTTAGGTAGAATACATTAGGCGTGCACATTAGTTGAGAGGTGGGGATCTCAAGTGAGTGTACGTGGATATTACATGTGTAATAAATAACTGATTTAAATTGTAATTTAAATACTTAAAAATTACTTTCACAATGTTTTACTTGTGCTCTGACCCGTGTCAAAAATATTTTCAAAATCTTTTAGGTGTTCATCAATAGGGACGCTAATATTATATTTCCTATCCAGAGACGCCTAGAGGCAGTAGTGTGGAGGCTTATAGGAGATTACTATTAGACGCTTCAACTCTTTCATTCCATGTAGGATATTTCCTTAGCAGTTCAATTGGGCGTGTCGCCTTCATATTTTCTATTTTGTTTAGTTATGCATCAGACAATATTTCAATTTTAGTTTTACTTATCTCAGGTTATGGTTGGATTATGTACTTGGAGAACTGATGGTTTATTCGGTCTCATTTATTTATCTATCTGTCGTCTGATTATTCAGAATATATTTATGTGTGAATGGTTTAGTTCATTTAATTTATTTTCGCATGTGTTCGTAATAAAAGATAAAACTTGACACTAGCTTAATTTAATATAGGTGATTAGTAATTAAAAAAATTTTCGACAGTGATGCTAGGAATGAAACCATTTATGATTCATGTTTAAATTAATAATGGACTAATCACCCATGATTAAAATAGGTGGGGTGTCACACATATGACATCAAGATATAAGCCCAGAAGTTGGCATGTGGAACAATCTTGACAATACTGGTGGGAATCTCAAAAAAGGGTGGACCAATAGAAACCACCTTGTAAAATTTTGGTAGCGGTTTTCATGGAGCTAAAATGGCCACGACATGAACCATCGTGGCAGAAGGAAAAAATACTTACTTGTTCACACTTATAAATGCATGGATGAATGACTTAATCAGTGTAGTACTTAAAAAGGAACGGGTCATCCCAAGAGTAAAACTTCACATTCACTATGAATTTAGAGCGATCTTGTTTCGACCAATGATTGGGGAGTTGCTCGATAACACGGGAATTGACAATATCAGCATACCAAAGCGAAGTAGAGATAGAGAAATGTTATTCATAGGGAAATCACTCGAAAATAGGGACATGATCAGAGTCGAGCATAATAGTAATTCGGGAGACATGGTCAACAAATACATTTTCACAACATTTCTTATCGCGTATTTAAAGGTTAAACTCGTATAGTAATAGAATCCACCGTATCAATCGTAGTTTGGAATACTTATTATGAAGAAGGTGCCCCAGGGTAGCATGCTCAGTTTAAACGATGACAAGGGAACCTATGAAATATGATTAAAACTTATCATGAGAAAACACGACTGCCAACAACTCCTTTGGTGATCATGTAATTAAGTTGAGCATTATGGAGGGATTTCCTAGCAAAATAAATGACGTAGGGATCTTGTCAAGACTCTGTCTAAGAATATCACCAAGTCAAAAATCAAATCATCACACACGAGCTCAAATAGGAGAGACCAATTGGATGGTTGAATGATAGGAGCAGAAGTGAGCTCGGCTTTAAGGGGCTCAAAACATGCAACACATGCATTGTCAAATATAAATGGAACATCTTTGGATAAAAGGGTTGTTAAGGGTCGAGAAATTTTAGGGAAGTCCTAAACGAAGTGCGGGTAGAAGTCCTCCCGTCCTAAGAAGGAGATAATGTCCTTAACAGACTTTGGAATGGGAAGTTTGGTAATCAAGTCGATTTTTGCTTTATCTACTTCAATACCGGAGCTAGAAAGAACGTGACCTAAAACAATGTTCTTTTTATCGTGAAATGGTATTTCTCCCAATAGAGTGCCAACTTCTTTTCTCGATAGTGTTGGAGGACCATAGTGAGGTGAGACAGGCATTGTTCAAATTATTAACCAAACCCGAAAAAATTATCCATAAAGACTTTGAGAAAATGCTCTACCATGTCACTGAAAATACAATTCATACACCTTTTAAAAAGTAACAGGTTCATTGCAAAGGCCAAAAGGTATACGAGGGTACACAAATGTGCCAAAAGTACAAGTAAGGTAGTCTTCTATTGGTCTTGAGAGGCAATGTGTATTTGGTTGAATCCTGAATATCCGTCGTGGAAGCAGTAGTAAGCATGGCCTGCTAAGCGCTCAAGCATTTGGTCAATGAACGGGAGAGGTAAGTGCTCCTTGCGAGTGACAGCATTGAGCTTTCGATAATCAATACAAAAACTCCAACCGGTTTGTATACGGGTGGGCACAATCTAATTGTCACTATGCTTTACGAAAATGATGTCATACTTTTTCGGCACCACATGAATGGGACTGACCCACTGGCTATCCGATATGGGATAAATAATACCAACATAAAGCAATGTTAAAATATTATCTCTCACGACTTCTTTCATCGCGGGACTGAGTCGACGTTATGGATCACGTGAAGTCTTCGCGTTCTCCTCCAAATGAATGGTATGGCTACAAACATTGGGGTTCCCTCCATGAATGTCTGAAATGATCCAATTTATAGCAGTGTTGTGTTTAGTGAGCGTATGGAACAATTAATCTAGCTAATCCGGGGTTAAGTCGGAAGCAGTTATGGTTGGGTGGTGTTGGTTTTGGTCTAAGAAAGTATATTTAAACTCAGAAGGTAATGGCATAAGCTCCAAACTAGGTGGAGGCTCAAGAGAGGCATTAGAATCAGATGCAGAGATAGAGTGAGAGAAAATATTGGGGCATGGGTTAACCAGGGCATCCACATAATCAAGAGTGTCAGCATAAAGAGGCTCAAATTAAGTGGCCCGTCTAAAAGTATCCATCAATGGCATAAAATCTAATAGAGAATTTAGTTAAGAGATGGAGGAATAAATATCAAAGTCTGGCCCAAAGCGAGCCAAACATTATTGGATAGGATCTTTCGGGTATGTTTGATCCAATGTCTCTTGGACCAGTGAGTCAATCACACACCCCTCATCAATAGAATCGACATCTGCATTTTTTTCGCATAAGGTGGAAGATGTTGAATTCAATGGTCATATTGCCAAAGTAAAGATTCATGAACCTATCACTACAATTGATGATGGAATTTGTAGGGGCCAAAAGGGGCGACCCAATATGATAGGAATATTGGTTGGGTAGGGTGAAGGAGTGCCTAAGATGATTAAATCCATAGGGTAGTCAATGTTAGAAACTTTTATCAAAACATATTCAACTATCCTTTAGGAACATTCATGGAAGGGTCAACAAGTTGAAGAGTAACCCATGTAGGTTTCATGATTTGTAAACCTAACTCAAGGTAAAGGGAGTAAGGTAACAAATTAACACTTGCTCTAAGATCAGTTGAAGCGTGAGTAGTGAACTTATCTCCTAACATGCAAGAGACAATATGACGAATGGGGTCTTTGTACTTCACAACAACGTTCTAATGGTTAAGGAACATATCTTGCTCAGTGACGAAAGCATCATGAGTCACATTCGTCCGTCACTTGATAGTGCACAAGTCCTTGAAGAATATGATATATGAGGTAACTTGTTGAATCGGGTGAGGAATGGAATGTTAATGTGAACATTCTAAAATACTTGTCAGATCAAATTAAATTACGGGGCTTTCTTTTTCGGGGCCAACTTATGATGGAAGGGTGTTTTGGGCACATAGACAGTGGTATGATCATTAGGTTTTAAGTCGGTACTGTTTATGATTTCTTTAGGTGGTAGAACCTTACGGAGAGTCTATAATTGGAAATTATGGGTGAGCGGGGTTTGCATATCATGGGGAGAATCAACACCATTGTCAACATATTTTTCAGATCTTAGAGTACTCACTGCTTTCATATTCTCTTGGTTTGTGGGTGGAGTGGAAGCAGATCCAACCTCATAAACTGACTCTACGCCATTCCCCTTGGGGTTATCAATGGGTTGAATCGGGAATTAACCTTTCTCTCGCTCAGACTCAAAATGGTCAAGACTTTCATCAATCCTTTGGATGGCTTGGGTCTGTGCTTGTTTGGTTTGTTGTTGAGTCATGATAAATTGAGTGAGAAGATTCTTAAGAGAGGAGGTGGACGGTTGGGGTGGTGGGGCATAAAGGGTTTTGGGGACTAACTCACGGTGAGAACTAAGCGGTGGGGAATAATCATAAGAGGGAGGCGGAACTGGGATAATTTGATGATTGGTATTGCTTGGTCCTTCGGGGGGGGGGGGGGGGGGGACAAAGGGTGATGCTGATGGTATGGATAACTTTGGTTTTGGATGGGACGACGATGTTGCCTTGGTGAGTTTTGTTAAAAGCCCGGTGGACCACCAATAACTTATTATCAGTGCAATGGAGTGAGGTTGTTTTCGTACTTATAAGAAGAATAGGGATGGTTCCTATTATTGGGATTATAAGTAAACGATGGGGGAACGAGTTTCTTAGTGGTATCAAAAGCACACGCTTGGGCCATAGTGGGTTTGGGATTATCTTTAATGGGGGGCACACATGAGATAAATTATCTTGGCTTAAGTATACATTATAAGAAGAAGGATTAGATTCGTTGACATTCATAACTGGTTTAAAAAGAGAAACATTTTGTTGCAAAGAACAAGTAAGAGAGTCAACAGCCTTAGTAAAACAGTTTAAGCCATGAAGCAAAGTTTTAAAATAAGGATAATTTATTACCTCATAAGTGCTCCCTACATGTGGTGGCTCGAATCATAAAAAACTCATTGGTTCCCTCCTAATCTTGGGAGTTATCGCCTAATTCGAGGAGAAAATTATCGACGATAGTGGGAGTTAAGTGCATTAACTTCCCTTTATGTATGGATTCAATCATGGTTCGAGATGCAGGAACGAGACCGTTGTAAAAATTATGGACTAAATGACTTCTCTCGATACCATGACGTGGGCAACTATTGATGTCACTTTGAAAATGACCCCATGCTTCACAAAATTTTTCGGTTGGCTTTTGACGAAAATCATGGATGGCTTGGCACATCTCATTGGTTTTTCTCATCGGATGAAACATGGACATGAACTTCTTCACAAGATTTTCCCATGTATGGATTGAATTTGGTGGAAATAAATGTAGCCACGTGGATGCATTATCGTGGACTGAAAACGGAAACAACCGAAGATGAACATTTTCTTCATCTAAGTTTTGATTTTTTAAAGTAGTGCAAACTGTGAGAAATTTTTGCAATTGAATATATGGAGACTCATGTTCAAGGCCATGTAAATTCGGTAACATGGAAATGGTTACCTGGAAAATTTCAAATTGAACTACTGAGGTGGGTGGAAGAACGATACATGATGGTGGGTTAGACGTTATTGGGGGAAAATAGTCCGCATGTTCGTCGTCTATTACGGGCGAATGGATGGATGAAGTTGAGATTTCTACGCTGGGACATCTAGAAGTGATGTGTTGCAGTGAAAAATTGAGGTGAGCAAGTAGTTCTCCTAATGATGATGAGACGGGGGAAGGGCCACGGGAACGAACTAATGGATGATTAACTCGTTGCCATGTGAGCATGCAGAGATTAAATTTTTATTTTTGAGTAGGAAATAAAATATTTTTGGATTTTTTTTTAAAGTAAGGATAAAAGAATATTTTGTATTTTTATGGAGCTACTAAAAAGAGAATTATTTTTTTATGAATTTTTGGATTTTTAGGAAAAGAAAGTAAGTTTTATTTTTTTTTGGAAAAAAATATGGGAGAAAAATATTTGGACTCTAGAATTATATAAACTCACTAAAATTGACTACCTAAAGATTGAATTAGACACAACTAAGTAAATGATAAATCCTAACTAGCACGCAGCCAATTTATATATTCAAAATTAGTGAAGGGTACCCAAATTTTTATTAAATCCATGGACGATGAAAATCACACAAATTATCTGTGTGATCGCCTTTGCAAAAATTTGTGTTCCTACTTTAATAACAAGATAACTAGAGGCTTGACACATATATTGTCCAAAATGCTACTATGACAAAATGGTCAGCCGATACAATGCCTAGGACAACACAAACCCAATTTACTGTGCGGTCGTACTTAAAACCCATTTTCCATGGACACTTACATGCCTCAAAGTGAACCATTCGAGGATTTGTCGGGGGGAGAGGACTCTATGGGTTATGCTACAAATCAAATTGATAAAAAAAATGAGCCTACGAACACCGTATCCTATGGGGTTATCTAGTTAATGGATTTTAAATTTAATAATAGCTAGGGTAGTACACAATGGATAAGTGAGTGTGTCGGGTGATGAAATCTTTTCTCGTGAATGCACGAGTGTAGGTCTTAATCGATTAATTCATGACACCATTCAAAATAAATGCGAGAATAAAAATAACATAAGAGGACGTAGGTACACAAAATACTAACTCGCTTGCGGGAGATTCACGAGCGTTTAGAAATGTACCTCCCACAGTTTTGACACGCGTTGGGTAAAGATCGATTTTAATCGATCAGGGGGGATTGCATATCTCACTCATCCCCGAGAGTTCTACTGACTCGATGTAGATAAGTTTCTCTTCCTCTCCTTTGGATGCCCTCTCTCTACCTTGTTTGGTTTCCCTATCATGCTTTTCTTCTTTTATGAATTATTACAAATATAAATGAAAAACTAAATGGTGTCTCCAAGCACTGCAATACAAGCCAAATGATGAAACCCTAATACAAAACTTCTAATAAAAGAAAAAATGCTATTAAAAACTAAAAAGAAATAACTAATGAATTACAATCCAAATTCTTCTTCAGTCCATCAATCTAAAAAAAAGCGACAACACAACCATTTGTTAACTTATACTTTTTATTATATATGTCGTTGTCAAGCCAAGCTAATCAACAATTTCCTTCAATTACATAAAAAATATCACAAGAGCTAGTATAGAGGTTTGTAAGGATGTCAATCCATCTCTTTTGAGTGAAACACACAAAAGGTGATGTAATCCAAGTTTCTAACTATTTTTTCTTTATTTTTTTTGCTTTTTCTTTGTTTTCTACTTTTGTATGATTTTTTTATATTGAAAAAATTTGATGTGATGGTGAAATAACTAGGACAAATGAAAAAGATTAACTAAACCAGAAAAAAATCTAAATAAGTAACTAAGAAGTATGGGATGAAAATGAACTATTTTAATTTGATTTATTTCCAAAATATTCATCTAATTCAAAAGTTAATTCTCATTAAGTAAATAATATTTAAGAAAAGTAATTTCAATTCCTACAACTCGACTCCAAATGTATTCAAATTAATCAAATGAATCACCCCTGGTAAAAACTCACCAAACTAATTTTAATTCAAATATATTAGACATGAGTAGAAGAAAATTATATTATAACTTTGATCATTTTGATAAGTCTATCTCTAGTTTGAATCAAAATAATAAAACTATAACACAAGCTTTCAATCATATCTCAAGGATGGTTTCCTATTTCTCAATGCAAAAATAAGTGTAGGAATTAAAGTTATTAATCAAAGGAAATCAAATAAAAATAAAATTAGCAAACTAGATAAATTGGATCCATGAGGGCTTCATTTCATCCATTAAATGGGATATTGGCCCTCCATAATGGGATTCCAAGACATAAAATAAACAATTGAATTCATATGACTATAAGAGGGGAGAATTTTCAACTAATCAATATATAACACAAAATCCCTTTCGATGCTACAATTTTTGTCACTATTTTCTCTAACTAAACTAATAAAATTTATAATTGAATTTTTCTCTCAATTGACTCTACCACTTGCCCACTATCTGATTGTTTTTCACACTTCACTGCTTTCTTTCTTGTACCACTCTACTCCCCTTTGAAATGAAAAGAGGGTCTTCATTTATAAGATCCATGTGGGTCTTGGGATTATAAGTTATTTGGTTAGGGGACATTTTTGGAAGATAACAAATGTGCACATGTGTTTAATGAGGCAATGAGAATGAGGTATTTTGAGTGATATTTTAGGAAAAGTGGTATAAATGACATTTACCACATGTGACTTATTTTATTTTTGATTGTATTTTATATGGGATGTTATTGGTAGCTAAAATTGGGTACTACCTTGAATGGGTTTAAATTGGGATTAAAAGAGGGGTTATTGGGTCAATGGATAGGAGATGGATCATGGATTTTTGGTGGGTTATTAGGTCAATGGTTCGGGTTGGTTGGAGGGAGGAAATGGAGCTACCAAATTTTTTTTTGGCCTGGGGGTGGTGGTTGTGTTAGCGGTTTGGGAAGTGGGGGTTGAACACCAGGTTCGGGGTTGGTTAGAGGAAGGTTCAACCTAGGTATAAGTAGGTGGTTTGTTAGGGGTTAAAAGGTGGTTGGGTTAGTGAGGGGAGCTGGACGATTAAGCTTAATAAGGATATGCTTCTCATCAAGCAAACCAATAGAGATGTCAGTTTTAAGAGAGAAAGAATGAAACGTTTTCCGAATAACCTCCATGGGAGGACGACCAAGAATGAATTTTCCAACAAGGGAGAATTTGAAAGGATCTGATAGTGTTCGAATATCATCATTAGAAAAAATATATCCGGCTCACCTTTGTGCATGCATGGAGTTTTTAAAGAGAGGGAAGATAAAGGTTTGCTGCCAAGAAGAGAAGCAAAAGATTTGTTTGCGAAAGGAAGGATAGGTTTAGAAGGATTGGCAGGTAAGGAAGTATGGTCTGGTGGATGGTTGGAGGTGGAAGGGGCTTCCACAGCCGCCATTCCTAGGTGGGAGTAGGGTTAGCAACTAGCAGGAAAGAGAAGCTCCAAGAAACTCGGAAGCTCCCAAAGTTGATCTTTTTAGTATATAGTAATTTCAATCCATTTTTAGATGATAACAAAATATAATTAAATCATCACAAAAAAATCACAATAAGGGAACCAATTCTAATTTAAATCTTACCATAAACAAGTTGGAACCCAACAATTCCATATTATGTGCTTTCACAGATGTACCAATTTATTCATCTGGTTTCATACACAAAAATCCTTAGTTGGTTCACCCTTAACAAGTGTGCTTTAAATATTTAATTTATAGAATGTGCATAAAAACTTTCATGTGCATACACACATAGTACATGGTGTATGTAAACATTAATGACCTTAACAGTATTATAAGCAAAATTTAATGGATAATCATTTGATCTCAATATGATTCTCTCATACCACATGTAAAATATAGTTTAATTAAAGAACACAAACTGTAAAACACAATCTTAATTAATCTAACCATTAATCGATTAGTTAATTAAACATGATTTGGTTCTTCAATAATAGGATCTTGAATCATCATGATAATTACATATAATTATTACGCGGAACATAAAACGATAATCTAATCACATACCTCGATTCATAGCTATGAATTTAAAATTCGTTCTTGTACTTCCATCATGTCATAACTAGAATGATTAGCGAAGTAATTAACCTTAACCATGTCCGATCAGACTAATTTCAGACTACACCTTCATCTCGTTTTTGGCAAAAATATATTCGAGTTTCAGCACATTCCAATGGTTATATCTTTCTATATGGTCAAAACACTATTATGAAATTAACTCTCATTGAAAATTTCAATTTATCTTTCTTTCTTATGGAATTGTGTTGTCTCTTTAGAAAGTTGTGAATGATGAAATTCGCCACTCTATTTATAGACACGGGCAAAACTCAAATAACCCTTCATCAATGTAGATACCCTAGAGTCCTTAGTCCTTAATAAAAAAAAATGTCATTTGATTAACTATCATAATAACATTAACTTTTGATATGTGGAATACCATTTTATTAATCAAAGTGACTCTTAGTACTATTTGATTATGAAACATATTACCAATATTTATGATTTAAATAATTTTAACAAATTTTTGTATGAGTAAATAGTACTAACTTTATATGGAATTGTGAGACCACCCATAGGAAGACTAATCCCAAATTCTTCCTCTGCTTGCGTTAACAAATCTTAGAATGAAGCATGTTTCAAGAGTGATATTAGAACCACAAACCTCTTATTTTCCTTCTCTCCAACATAAGCTGTAAAAGCTTAACTTGAATGATACGTAGCATATAAATAGCCATTTTTTTATCAGGAAATCTCTTCCTAATTGCGAAATGAGAAATAAGAAGGAAGATACTGTGAGAAAGTGTGTTGGCAATATCCCCAATTTTATGTGTGTATTTATAGATATAATTGGTAGGTTAATGATCCAAAAAAATCTTATTATAGTGGTGAAAAGACAATTGGATGGGGAATGATGTTGGAAATTAATGTTAAGTGTCGAAATTAATTATTTAATTTCAATTGTATTAAATTCCGAATTTCCTATTTATGTGGTCTTGATAAATGTCAGATAATTAATTAGGAATGTGATAAATAAAGATATTAAAAAGATTGGGTAAATCTTGTCCGTTAGTCACATGATGGTTAGTGGCATTAGTGGGAGACTTGAAAAGAGTCTCACCTCCACTAGGATTTCGACCCTCTTCCCCTCATAAATAGAGACTTCTACATCAACTAGAATCATCTCATAACTCACTGTTTCTAAGGAGGGAGAGAAAATTCGAAATTCCCTTTTTTTCTTATTTTCTCACAAAATTTTAGGCACATAACAAAGCAATTCTGAGCTATTCAATAAGAGGTTCAAAGAAAGCTTTGACAGGAGCGTTCAAGTCACCATATTCAAATCAATTGCAATGGACAAATGTTAGTTTTGATCATAGTTATAAAGAAATTATGATTCTGTGATTGCATGGAGATTAAACATCCTGGATTCATGACAAAACTGTTTTTAATACGATGTAATATTATAGTTTATATCCGATTTTATGATTGACAAAACAGTCTTGATTAACATGCGGTATCAGAACTTTCGGTTTATAATCTCATGCTTTCCTTTAATGAAAATTTCCTTATAACAGTTCTGATTTTTGATCTTTTGCATCTGAAAATCTGGATTTTTCCTTTTCTGATAAATGTGAAAATCTGAAATTTTAAGCAATCTGGTAATCATACACTAATCTAGAATCGATAATTCAAATTTTTGTTATGTATGATATTAAGAACGAAATTGCTGCATACAGTCCTTAATCTTATGATAATTATGCCATTATTGTTCAACCCCTTTTCGTGTTATTAGAACCCTAATATGCCGTTAGCATGATTTTTATTGTTTCAAGTTGTGTAAGTATTCTGGAAAACACTTTTTTTAATCATGATAAGAAAACGAATCTGTTTTTAAGATTAATTAAGTGAAAACTGTGATTTGGCGTAAAACAAATTTCGATAGATTTTTTTTTTCATAGTAAATAATATTTTTCGAAATTTTTGGTGTCCGATTTACATGAAAATTGGTGGGTTGACTGGAAACATGCTAATGATCGAATTTCACTGCCTTCGACCGTGATATAATGTGTTTTTCGACAATCCGAGTCCATTGAGGCCCTCAAAACCCCATTTTTTTTTTTACCTTTTTAGGAAATAATATCGACGCTTATAACTCTTTACAAAAAAATGATATTAACGTTTCGCAAAAATTTTTGGTTTTCTAACATATTTTACTTCAATTCTATGGTGAAAACTCATTTTTGCCATTTTTGAAAAAATTCATGTATTAAGTGTTTTACTATACCTGGGCAATTCTGGTTTTGAGGCATTTAAGTTGCTATTGATATCTTTGTAATTACTAGTAGATTACGTATTATAGTTAATATTTAATGCATGATTAACTATATTTAAGTTAGAACATGTAAGCAATTATTCATTTGAGTTAAGTCAAAAGCCAAACACAGGGTAAGACTATATATACGAATAATATACTTACATTCATTAAAGGTTTATTTTAATATTAGTTATAAAATTGGATTGAGGCGCAACACATGCTAATATCTGAATTAAACAACATTAGAACTGATTTTGTGAAAACTGAATAGTTGACATTAAGTCCATTAATCATGGTATTAAATATTTAGGCAACAAACACAGATGCCAAAATTATGAGACCATGATAAATGAATTATATGGTAGTATATCTTTACAATTTGAACATTGTGTGATGATTAACACAGATTATGTTATATTTAGATTGTAAATGAAATTTATCAAATTTTTTAGTCAACAATTCAATACTCGACCCTTGTAATTTTTGTTGTGTGTAAAAATTTAATTTTTGAACATTGTTATTAATTGCAGTTCCCCTTAATCTATATTCGCAAGCTCAATCCTATTCCAAATTTGATGGAACTAATTTTTCAGAATGGAATGAGCAAATTGAGTTCAGCCTAGGGGTTCTTGACCTGGACATGGCAATTATGTGTGATGAACCCACTGCTATTACTGATGCTAGTAACGAGGATGAAATTACTGTCCATGAAGCATGGTCTCGATCCAATAGGCTAGCCCTTATGTTTATGTTGCTGCTAACATTAAGACCTCCCTACCTAAAATTACGAAATCGAAAGAGTATTTGAACAACATTAAGGAACGCTTTCGCACTGTTGATAAATCCCTTGCTGGGAAACTGATGACTAACCTGACCACTATGAGGTTCGACAATACTCGAACCGTGAATGAGCACATTATAGAGATGACGAATCTGGCTGCTAGACTTAAAGTTTTGGGCATGACAGTGAATGAGTCTTTTCTCATCCAATTCGTCCTAAACTCCCTGCCTCCTGAGTATGGGCCTTTCCAAATCAATTACAACACTATAAAAGATAACTAGAATGTAAATGATTTGCAAAGCATGTTGGTACAGGAGGAAGGAAGACTTAAGCAACAGAATGGCCATGTGACTAAGGGACAAGTGGCAAATCTTACAGTCAAATGAGCTGGTTTTAAGAAGAAGTTCGACAAGGGCATTAAGAAAGGTCCTGGGATATCTCATCAGGCTGAACCATAATTTGCTGTTGTGAAGAAGGGAAAGAACGACAAGTGTCACTTTTCTAAAAAGAAGGGCCATTTCCAGAGGGATTGTCATAAACGAAAGGCCTGGTTCGAGAAAAAGGATAAGCCATTTATTTATGCTTGTTTCGAATCAAACCTTATTAACACTCATTCTAACACTTGGTGGATTGATTCTGGCTCTATATATCATGTTTCTAATTCGATGCAGGGCTCCACTTCTATCCGCAAAGAAAATTCAAATGAGCATTTTCTCTACATGGCCAATAAAGCGAAGGCTAAAATAGAAGCTATTGGACTCATTCGCCTGATTTTAAGTACTGGATTTATTTTAGATTTGCAAGAAACTTTTTATGTTCCCACAGTTTCTAGGAATTTAATTTCTATTTCCAAACTTGCTTTAAACGGTTTTGCAATTGAATTTAATTACAATGGTTTTGGTTTGATTAAAAATTCTAATAATGTTGGTTCTGGATTTTTATTAGATGGTTTGTATCAATTGAATCTTGAATTTTTTTTTTCTAAAACCCTTGTGACCCTGCATCCTAATGTTGGTACAAAACGTACACTTAATGATGAAAAATCTTCTTAGTTATAAAAGATTAGGGCACATATCCAGGCCGAGAATTGAAAGGGTCATTAAATATGGAATACTCCATAACCTGGATTGGGCCAATTATGATGTATGTGTGGACTGTATGAAAGGAAAACAGACTAATCATACAAAGAAATAAGCCACAAGAAGCACACAACTACTTGAAATAATATATACAGACATATGTGAACCTTTTGATATTCCATCCATTGGTGGAGAGAAATACTTCATCACCTTTATAGATGATTTTTCACGTTATTGCATTTTGTACATGTTGCATGATAAATCCCAGTCTGTGAATGTCGTTGAAATATACATTAATGAGGTTGAGAGGTAACTAGGCAAAAAGGTGAAAATTATTAGGTCTGGTAGAGGTGGTGAATATTATGGTAGATATGATTAGTCAGGGCAACACCCTGGCCCATTTGCTAAACTCCTTGGAAAATTAGGTATTTGTGCCCAATACACAATGTCAGGATCACCTTGGCAGAATGGTGTAGCTGGAAGGCGTAATCGTACCTTTATAGAAATGGTTAGAAGTATGACAAGTAGGACCCAATTGCCTACATTTTTGTGGACACATGCATTAAAGACCGATATACACATCTTAAATAAGGTTCCTAGTAAGTCAGTTTCGAAAACCGCTTTTGAACTTTGGAAAGGGTGGAAACCCGATTTAAGGTGTTTATGTGTGTGGAGATGCCCAACAGAAGCTAGAATTTATAACCCTCATGAAAAGAAATTGGATCCTAGGACATTATCATGTCATTTCATCGGGTATCCAGAAAAGTCGACGGGATATAGATTCTACTGTCCTAATCATACAACTAGAATCATCGAAACTAGAAATGCTAAATTCATTGAAAAAGGTAAAGTAAGTGGGAGTATGAAAGAAAGGTATGCAATCATTCAAGAAGTCAGGGCACAAATTCCTATATCCAGAGTTCATAACATACATGTTGTTCCTAATGTAGTTGTTGAATCGGTCATTGACCCAATCAATAACAATGAACAATAAGTGAATGATCAACTAACTGAACAACCATATAATGAGACTATAACCGATGAAACTTTTGAAGCACCACATGAAGTGCCATTAAGAAGATCTCAAAGAGAAAGGAGATCGGTAATTCCAGATGATTATGTGGTATACCGTCAAGAGACCGAATTTAACATAGGGAATATTAATGATCCAGTTTCTTATGAAAAAACTGTAAATAGTGATGATTTCGATAAATGGATTAATGCCATGAATGAAGAAATAAAATCTATGAATGACAATAAAGTTTGGGAGTTAGTAGAATTGCCAGAAGGACAAAAATGAGTTGTGTGCAAGTGAATCTTTAAGATCAAACTTGACTCAAAAGGCAATATCGAATGACATATAGCTAGACTGTTGCCAAAGGTTTTAATCAATGAGAAGGCATTGATTTGATTATAATGAAACCTTCTCTCCAGTTTCAAAGAAGGACTCATTAAGAATCATATTAGCATTCGTGGCTTATTATGATTTGGAGTTGCACCAAATGGACGTAAAAACAGCTTTCCTAAATGGGGGTTTAGAAGAACAAGTCTACATAGCACAGCCACAAGGCTTCATAAAGGAAGGAAAGGAAAACATGGTCTGTATGTTAAAGAAGTCAATATATGGTCTAAAGCAAACTTCTCCTTAATGGTACATTAAGTTCCACGATACCTTTACATCCTTTGGGTTTAAGGAAAATACTATTGATCGATATATATACCTGAAGATCAATGGGAGTAAGTTTGTGTTTTTAGTACTATATGTTGATGACTTATGTATCGTCAGCAGTGATCTTGGTTTATTAAGTGAAACCAAGAAGTACCTTTCTAAAAACTTTGAAATGAAAATTTTAGGTGAGGCATCCTTCGTAATCGGGATAGAAATAACTTGGGATAGATCACGAAGAACGTTGGGATTGTCTCAGAAAGCTTACATTAACAAAGTTTTAGAAAGATTTAGAATGCAAAGTTGCAATCCCGTTAATGTTCCACTTCAAAAATGGGATAAGTTCAGCTTAAGTCAATGCCATAGAAGTGATTTAGAAAGGGAGCACATGAAAGTCATGCCTTATGCTTCGCTCGTAGGGAGCTTGTTGTATGCACAAGTCTGCACTAGGCTGGACATCAGTTTCGTTGTTGGGATGCTAGGCAGATATCAAAGCAATTGGAGAATTTACCGTTGGAAAGCTGCAAAGAAAGTGCTGAGGTACCTGCAAGGGACCAAGTATTACATGCTCACATATCGTAAGACTGATCACCTTGAGGTGATTGGTTATTCAGACTTAAATTTTGGGAGATGCCTTGACAGTAGGAAGAGCACTTCGGGTTATGTCTTCCTTATGGTTGGAGGAGTCGTTTCATGGAAAGTGCTAAGCAAAGCGTCATTGCATCATCTACTATGGAGGCTAAATACGTAACTTGCTTCAAAGCTACAAATCATGGATTATGGATGCGAAATTGTATTTTAGGACTTAGAATTGTGGGGTTAATATCTAAGCCGCTAAAGATTTATTATGATAATGTCGCAGCAGTCTTCTTCTCGAAGAAAGATAGGTATACGAAGGCTGCTAAACATATTGAGATGAAATACCTATCAGTGAAAGAAGTAGTTAAAAAACAAAGAGTGTCAATTGATCACATTAGTACGCGTGATAACATAGCAGATCCTCTTACGAAATGACTATCTCCGAAGACCTTTATGAAACATGTCAAAAAGATGGATCTCAATTAGTTAGATTATGATTGCTATTTGGCTTAGTTGCTTGACACTATTACTTGAATTCAATAAAAGTGTTTCTGATTTCTATTATTTCCGTCTTTTGTGAATGCATTCATATAATTATGAATTATTGTTAACAGGAATAGTCCTTATTCAAAAGGACATTATGAGGTCATTATGATACCCAATATTAAAGACTTAGTTGAATAAAACATTGGTGTTGTGGTACATTGAAGGAACCATGCTCTTGAATAGCATGGAACCGCCATGACTCGCATCCGTGGATCATTTGATTTAGCAAATTATATTTATCAATGATTGTGCACTTTATGATACCTAATCTAATTATACGAATTATTAAGACCAAGTAAAAGACTGTTGAAAATTAATGTTAAGTTTCGAAATTAATTATTTAATTTCAATTGTATTAAATTCCGAATTTCCCATTTATGTGGTCTTAATAAATGTCAGATAATTAATTAGGATTGTGATAAATAAAGATATTAAAATATTGGGTAAATCTTATCCGTTAGTCACATGATGGTTAGTGGCATTAGTGGGAGACTTGAAAAGAGTCCCACCTCCACTAGGATTTCGGCCCTCTTTCCCTTATAAATAAAGACCTCTACACCATCTAGAGTCATCTGTTTCTAAGGAGGGAGAGAAAATTCGAAATTCCCTTTGTTCGTATTTTCTCACAAAATTCTAGGCACATAACAAACCAATTCTGGGATGTTCAAGTAGAGGTTCAAAGAAAACTTTGACAGGAGCATTCAAGTCATCTTTTTCAAATCAATTGCACTGGACAAAGGTTAGTTTTGATCATAGTTATAAAGAAATTATAATTCTTTGATTGCATGAAGATTAAACATCTTGGATTCATGACAAAACTGTTTTTAAAGGTCACATGGTGTTGCCTTTCCACCCAACTCATTATCAAGAAGATATAGGGTTAGCTAAACTAGATACCTGTTTAGAAACACATGCCCTACACTTATGGGTAACAGAGGCCAAAGGACCCCCGAAATAAAGAGAAAATAATAGTACACAACCTCCTGTTGTATTAATGGAGGACCCCACTGATTAAAACATGTTTGGGACAACTTTGCTTTCATTTCAACTTGATAACATGTGATATAATATGTAAGCATTAAGGGGTCAAGTTATTATCCACACCTTATGATTATTCTAATTCCTTCCGGGTGATTTTTTTTGTAATTATATCACAGACCAACTAACTGCGGAGTTAAATAAGAAACAAGAGTTAGTGGACACTGCAAGTTCTAGGCACCAAACATGTATGCCAGGAACACTGATAATACATATAAATTAGTGAATGGAAAAACGAAAAAAAAAAAAGGTTTCAAATCGAAAAACACAAAGACTTATATTTTATAACATGTAAAAAAAATAGCATTCCTGAAAAACCTAATGGAGTACACATACATTGGAGCCTCACCACCATCTAGCTTTTTGAAACCAACAAGACCTATTATATCTGGTTCATCTTTCATTATATGATAAAGGCGGAGTAAGCCGTCATTACGAAACATGGTATTGAACAGTTAAAATAATAGAACATATTACATAGTTTGGATTTTTTATTGCGAAAGATAGCATTTGATACAAGACAAAAATAATTTCGCAGTCCGTGTATGAAACTTTTCCCATGTTTGTATCTTTAAAAGGGGGTAGCAAAATAAGGAATACTAGATGTAAACTCTCGCGATGCGTGGACGAGGCACAATAAATTTGAAAGGAGCGTGCAAAAAAAAATTTACGAAAGAAAACATTAGTTCAAGATTCTTCTATGATACTAAGTTAGCTAACAGGAAAGTACTCAATCTGCCAAATTAAATCATTTCACATTTTAGTCAAAAAATAAAGGCTCAAAAAAATTTCAGGAGATTAAATCATCCAATTTCCTAAAAAAGAGGACAAAAAAATATAAGGAAAAATGGAATCATGGGATGTAGGGTTTTGTAACAAAAGGGCTTTCTTGAAAAATTTTGATCTAAACAAAATGGGAACTTTTAAACCAAATGCCTCAATAAAATATCGCAAAATCCAGCTCAAAGTACATAAATTCCTGGAAAAAAAAATAAACTTTATTCAAAAATCACGAAAAAAATATCAACTTTCTTGTTTATAATGGTATGAATGTATATCCAATCCAAGCATAAAAGAAGAAATTAAAACAGACCCAGATGAGAAAATTGAAATTAAAAACAAAACAGATCAGAAAAAACTAGGGCTGTGTTTCGGTCGGATCGGAAAATGACTTTTAAAAAAAAAATCCAATTTTTTCGAAAATAAAATATTTGTTCCAATTTCCTATCCAATTTTTTCGGAAAACCGAAAAAAAATCAAAAATTCAAAAAATATACTAAAAATTCAGAAAATTTGGAAATTCCAAAATTTAAATAAAATTAATATAGGATTTTCGATTACTCGAAACTCTCATTTTAAAGAAATCGAAAAAAAGATTTAACCCAACATGTAAATATGTAAGGATTTAACCATTTTTTTCATTTGTGTAGAGGATAAAGGGATATTCTCCTTTTATAGAGGACTTTTTTTAGCCTTTCTTCTTCTCCTTGCCGATGTGGGACACATGAGAATGTTTAAAAAAATTAGAAAAATTGAAAATCGAAAAATATTTCGGAAAAAATCGGAAATAATTCGAAAAAATCGAATCGGCATAGTTTCGAAAAAATCGGATTGAAAAATCGGAAATTCAAAATCATTTCCAATTTTCGATCCGATTTTTTTCGAAAAAATCAAAAATCGGAAAATATCAGATCGAATATCAGAAAACTCGGAATGTTCGAAAAAAAAACACAGCGCTAGAAAAAATTGTCCTGTAATTGAGAAAAAAACTCCAAAAAAAAAGATTTTATTCAAAATCCACCAAAAAAATCAACTTCCCTGTTTACATAGATATGCAATATTATGTTCACATATATATCAAATCCAAGCATAAAAATGAAATCGGACCGGGTTGGGTTGACCCGCTTTTTTGGATTTTTTTTTAAAGCAAATAAATAATTAAACTAACAAATAATTATGGTTAACATGATAATAATTTTTTAAAATACCTGTTCAAAAGGAACACAAAATACCTCACTTGATCCTTTTATATATATATATATACACAGTGGATCCAAATCTTTTTTTCCCGATATTATCTTATTCTCAACGCTCCGCTCTAGCGGCAACCAATCCCCACCCCACCCACCCCCATTGTCGGATATACAACAACATTCATCAGAGCTCTAATTTGGGGTGACATGGGGTGTCGCTGGCGCGGACCTTAGTAATAAGAGAATATTGGATAAATGGGGTTTGCATCAATTGGAGCTGCGGGTTGGGCTGAGTAGGGTTAGGTTTATATCTGTAACATTTTCACAAACAGTAACATTTACTATGTTATAATACAGTATATATATATAATAAGGAGTAGAATTATGACACTATTCCATAACTTGATAAGATAAGTAGTGGTTGAGATTAAAACACCAATGCAAAAAATGGAGGGGTGAGATCAATTGCCCAATTTTCTCTCTTAGGGTCACTTTGCTAACCCTAGCCGTCATTCTCATCCTCTCCAAACCCTACGCTTCCCCTCACTCTCTCCCTCTCACCAATCAACAACCACCTCCACTCTGTCGCCGCCCCTCCTCCAATACGCCGCCGCACCCCCTAATCCTAGCGGAACCCTTCTCCCATAAACCTCATGCCTATGCCCCACCCTCCTCGCTCCTCGCTGTCGCATCTACTCCACGTTACTGCCCTCACCACCAACTTCGTTTAAAAGGTAGTTTCCCCCACATTTAAAGTTAGGGCTTTGCTCATTTCGATTTCAGTTAAGATCTTTTTCGATTTTGTTCAGTTTTTTAGATCTGTTTATATGTATGGGAACTAATTATTTTTGGCTTTTTGTTATTTAGTTTTCTTTTGCAGGTGACATACTTGAACACCCTAAACAGGTATACTCCATTAACCAGCAGTTCTTTTTTATTTTGTAGATCTGAAAATATGTATTTTTATGTTATTTTCGTAGATCTGAAACAGCTGACATATGGATCAATGTTATTTTTATGTTAGTATGGCTATGATAATGACTCATGCATCTGTTCTGTTTTTTTAACAAATCTACTTCGTTTTTTTAAACAAATCTGCTTCTGTTTTTTGATATTTAATTTCACCTCATGTTATCATTAGTTGCTTAAAGTTTTGATTTGGAAGTGTCTTTTTTGTGTGATGTAAATCACTTATTATTTTTAATTTGCTTTATTATAAATGGGATTCAAGTTATTTGGTGTTGGTACATAAATTGACATTGAGAAAAAAATCATTCCATAATACTTGAAGTTGAAAAATATGTTTCTATTGTTTAATTTTTTTATTATTTTTAATAAGAGTCTCATTCTGATTTGGGGTTTTGTAGGGCTTTTCAAGTTTTGGTATTTCTCAACATACATTTGACTCATATTCGGAGGAACCACCATTGGTAATTCTCTCTCCCACTTTATTCTTTTAAATAGTTTTATCTTTATAATAAGGGAATGTTTGTGAGGATTTATTCATAGCGGTCATACCGCATGTTTGCAGTGGTTTATTAGGAATTTAAAGTTATCCAAGCATATGAAAGCAGTTATGTGTCTAATGGTTAATAAGAGTCTCATTCTAATTTGGTGTTTTGTACGGCTTTTCCATTTTTGGTATTTCTCAACAAAAATTTGACTCAAATTCGGAGGAACCACCACTGGTAATTCTCTCTCCCACTTTATTCTTTTAAATAGTTTTGTCTTTATAATCAGGGAATGTTTGTGAGGATTTATTCATAGCGGTCATACCGCATGTTTGGGGTGGTTTATTAGGAATTTGAAGTTATCCAAGCATATGAAATCAGGGCTCTTTATGCCCAATTTTTTTTTAGGCCTTTGAAAATTACAGGGTTTGTAATTTCAGCTTGGAATTTAAAAGTTTCATTTCGGGTTCTTACAGAAAAAATTATCTTTTCAATTTAGTTTCTGACTATGGAGTGTTTTGCTAGCTTCATGTTACCAAGTCTTTTTGGGTGTAGTTAAGCCATTACTTTATGTAATCCAGCAGCGCCTTCGAGCCGTCATCCGTGATGGCCAAATGCTCCTCCTCTTGGATGGTTAGATTTCACATCACATCAAGTGTTGTTTGATGTACTACATTTGGCCAAATCGAGTGTCTTCGAGCCTTCGAGTACTCCTCTTGGACATAATAAAAATCGAGTACTCCTTGAGTGCTTCAAACAACACGTTAGCGGTCCTTGCCATATGTTTTAGAATGAGTTATGTTCATTGTTTTAGAACGAGTTCAATTCTTTGAGCAGACATTCATAATAGACATTCATAATATGCTTTTTATGCTTTTATTTCTTTTGCGCGCATGCTTCTTTCAGTCTTTGTTTTTATTTTGATTAAATTTTTTTAATCATTTCATTTCCCCTAATTTCATAAGTATGCAACTTTGTCATTCTTTAATCATTTGATTGTTGCATCGTGTTGTTTCATATCCTCATTCTCTTGATCTAATAGATTAGCCCATGAAGTATGCAAAAATGAAACAAGTGAAGTTTTCACATTGTTGCTAACTTTAGAGGTAAAATTGTATTGAACTTCAGACTGAGCATTCTGAAAGTCAGAACTATTGGAAATCACCACATTTGGAGTAATTTTAACATCAATAACTTAATGATTAGCACAAGTGGTATAAATTACTTCCTCATTGGCATCATTGATATCATTTGTAGCTTCCTTATCAACTAAATTTTGTCGTTCATCAACAATTAACACATCATCTTTTTCTCCAGAAGTTCCTTTAGGAGGCCTATAGATAGTTTGCTTTTTGGGACCATTTGAATTGTCCAGAAGAACCTTCCATTTGAATTTTACTCATAACTATAAAATCCGTATTCCAATGTCCCAAAATTGTAGAGTTTGAATTTGAACCTTCGATAAGCAGGGCTTTGCCCTTACAGTTTTACTGTTGTGTAGATAATTATAAAACCAGTGTGATAGAAGTCTTCGTCCAACACTACCATCGGTGTCCAAGTCTAATTTTGTGAAGATTTATGTTTAATCGGTATGAGATGACAATTTTCAGGCGTGATATTACGCTACTTATTTACCTTGAAATATGAAGTGACTGACCATTTATCTTATTCTTTACGGACTAACATTTTTGTTCAATTTTCCTTCAATTCAAATTGGTTGAAATAGTTTAGCTCATTGAGTTCTTCGCTTTTGTTTCTTTTCCTTACACAAGGTTTTTTTGTTGCATATCTATAATAATCTTTGTTTCTTTTCCTAGGCATTGAGACTTTGAGGTCAACATTGTGTCTACTTTCGACATTGTGAGACTTTGTGGTTCGACATTTGTACTGTGAATCAAGCTGTTGATGGAACTAGAATCAAGCCTACACTGTTGGTACTTTGAATCAAGTCTTTGAGGAAGCAGATAAGTATTGTTTATATTTTTAACTGATATAAAGGAAAATGTTTGAGTAACCTTTTATTTTGTTTTTTTATCCTAAAATCAGTATAGGAACTATAACAGTTAATTTTTGTAACCGATATCAGTGTATAACTGATCTCAGTCTATAACTGATATCAGTCTAAAATTATGTTGTATAGCTATTGTTGATTTTTGTAACTGATATCAGTTTATAACTGATCTCTATTGTTCATAACTATTCTATTTAATGTAACTCATATCTATTATTGTTATAGTTTAAAATGTACTCATTTGGGAAGTTTCTATTGAACTCATTAGGAATTATGAGCATTGGAAGATTATGCGAGACATCGTTAGAGTTTTGTGTTGCTTAACGATGTCCCACATTATGTTTACTCTTTTTACTTAGTCCCATTTCTTTCTCATCCCCAATCTTAGATAGTCTATAGTCACATTGGGTAAATCTGTATAGCTTTTTATATTATGCTTTTTATAATGTCCCACATTATGTTTAACGATGTCCCACATTATTCTTTTTATATTCTGTACAGCTTCTTTGGGTAAATCTTATCATGGATACTCTTGGAGCACTTGCACTGGCCACTGAACCACCAACTCATCACCTGATGGGAATACCCCCAGTTGGTCGAAGGTTGATGTTGGAAGCTCTCATAATTTGCTTTGATAGATGTGTAAAACAACTCAGCCTTTTGTGTTGATCTTTGGATAAATATATGAGGATTTACAAAAGAGATAAAAACTGAGCAGTTCTTAGTTCTTAGTTAGTAAACATTTCGACAAAATAATACGTCGTAGGTGTTTCACCTGAGACATACACAGAAACTCTCTCTGTAAGTTCTCTATCTCCCCCTCATGATTCGTTCTCTTTTTCTTGAAAATTTGCGTGTTTAAGATTTCATTTTTAACCATTCAGTGGTCGAGGTGAGGGAGGACAAGGAGGGATAAGGTTCTCTGAGGCAGATAAATACCCCCCGACACGTGTCTTCAAAAATGAGGAACTCTTATGCCTTTGTTGTTGAGGCCTTAACACTGATGACCATGATTAATAGTTCTGAGATGGTGTATGCAGAGAGGGGTAGGTGGACCTTAGCTAATTCTGAGGAATTATCCCATATTCTTGGTAAGGTCACTCTATAATTCTCCATTTATTTTCAGTAATTCCTATTTCTTTCATATATCTTCTTCTCATGAATTTCCTTGGGTCTACGACCCCAAAATCTGACGAAGCCCTCATGGTTAATGCCACTGAAGGTCAAATGGCGTGGAAGCTTTGGACATCGGTGAGCAGTGGGACATGTCCAAAATAGAGTTGCATCAGGCGATCTACAACCAACAGCTAGATCTGGTTGCTTTGGAGGATGAAAGGATGAGACTCAGGGCTCACTTTCTCTGTTTTCCCTTCACCAAAGGTTTCCGACACTGTTGTAGAACCGCACAATGCCACTCTCTTGGTTTACCAGTTGGTGGAGAATTCCGATGGATGCATGGTCCTTGATAATTAAGCGTTGCACAACATTTTTTTTCCGGACCTTGAATCTCAGCACTAAGTTTTGGTGACCTGAACCATTTAATCTTTTGCCACTATGAGTGGGGTAACCTGCCACCTCAGATTCTCGAGTTAGCTGAACTCAACAAATGTGGGACTCAAAGAACATGATGTGCGCAGCCGACCCATGCCACGGCCTTTACTTGACTTCAAGGTTCCAGAACTTCAGTTCCGCTATTGTAAATTTGTTGTACATCGTGAGATACGTGATACTTGCTTAATATGGAGAAAATTTGCAGGTATGATCATTTTACAATTATGAACTTCATTTTGCAATTATGAACTTAAGAGTGATAGTGTGTGTAGCTTAATATTGAACTTGAAAGTGATGGAGATACCTATATCCATTTTTTCAAACTACAAATATGTTTTAGTTTGTATAATTGGTTATAGTTAATTTTGTTATACATTCGGCTTACAAGAACTGTACACGTTCATCTTTTTTCTTCTGATTTCAGAATAGTATATGTTTAATATTTAACAACCACTATTTGATGCACTTCTTAGTACTTTATATATTGTTATCTAGCACGTGAGCACTACCCTTTCCCTGTTTGATACAATTCCCATTATTACCAGATTTAACAGTTTTAATTATCTTTAGTGTCAAATAATGCATCTTAATAATTTTCAAATAATGCATCTTAATAATTGTCAAATAATGCATCTTATTATCTGTTTGAATCTTTTTTATGGAATTTAGTAACTCATTCACCTTATACCAGCTTCAGGCTTGCTCGGTTTAATATTAGGCCAATAAAGTGCCATTCAAACTGTCCAAGTCGATGTTATCGATCAAATTGATGATAGATGTGGCATGTGTGGTGATGGGGGCAAACTGATATGCTGCGATAAATGTCAATCTTCGTTCCATTGGCAATGCTTGCATGCACATCCATGGGGGCGGGTTTGTTATTCCTAAGAAAAATGTTCTTTGTTATGTTGTTAATAGTTGACTTTTGGAAAATTTGAATAGTTCAGTTCAGTTCCTAAAATGCAGTTCCGAAATCCGTCCTGTTCAGTTCCTGAAATGCAATCTGTCCAGGTCAGTTCCTGAAATGCAATCTGTCCAGGTCAGTTCCTGAAATCCATTTAGTTTTTGAAATCTGAAGTTCGTTTGTAAACCTGCCTTGAAATCCGAAGTTCGTTTATGAAATTCGTCCAGTTCAGTTCCTGATTTACTTTCATTATATGCCTTGAAATCTGCAGTGCGATCGAAACTCTTAACCGACTTGGGCATAGATCCAACTAGATGGCCATATTTTCACCTCATTATTATTTTTCAAAAAAGACTGATTAGAATTATAGTTTTGGGAATGTTTAGTCTACGGTTTTCACTTTTTATTCATATAAATAGAAAGTGAGTTGTA
The DNA here is from genome assembly GCA_949130495.1 of Sambucus nigra. Taxonomy (NCBI): domain Eukaryota; kingdom Viridiplantae; phylum Streptophyta; class Magnoliopsida; order Dipsacales; family Adoxaceae; genus Sambucus; species Sambucus nigra. The sequence continues at coordinate 457,651,636 of OX422210.1, read as the reverse complement.
CTTTTGTAGTTATGTTAGATATAAGGACTTCTTTGAAATATTTTCAATTTGTATATTTGTCATATCGCTTTTTCTTTCTTTTAGAGAAGAAATTTCTTATATTGGTCTCTCTTTGATTGTGATGCAACCTGTTTTGATGGTTGTAGTTGAACTTTGCTCGAGGAAGCAGAGATAGTGAGGTCTGGGGAGCATGTTACCATTGAAATAAAAGGTAAGATACATTTTGTTCTTCGGAGTGATGGATTATAACTGCTGAACTTATTGAGAAACACGCTTATCATTACAATGCTACAAATACAGTTGACAGTGCTGAACTTATTGAGAAACATGCTTATCATTACAATGTTACAATAACTGCTGAACTTATTGAGAAACATGGTAAGATACATTTTGATACATCATATAGTCTATTTTCTTAACAGTTGACGGTGCTACAATGACGGTGCTATCAGACGCCGGAGTTGGCTGTTCGCACAACAGGGTGGGGACTTACCGCTCTGCAGGCGAACGTGCGACAGCGTTCGTGGTGGTGCTTTAGGATTCCAATGTATTGTCGGCAGACCACTGTTGTCCCATTCTTGAGTGAGCTGGAGCGCAGCTATCTTATCCACCGAACTAGCTAGAAGCTATCGCTTCGGGACGAAGCATTAGAGCAGATCCATTCGGACAGTTCTATTTTTTAGTTTTATTATATAAGATGGTGTATCAAGAATAAAAGATGGTGTACCAAGAATAAAATTAGAGGAGATCCATTGGTGGTAAGACGTGTCTTCCTAACTTTTGATGTGCAATTATTGAATCGTGCATATTGTTGTAGTATTTTTATTTCTTAAAAAGGTGAACAACTGTACAAACAAAGGAAGCCCTGTCCAAATTATCTAAATTATTTACACTTGGTTATGTTTAAAAAAACTCACACTTAAATTATCGTTGACTAAATACTTTGGGAAAATTCACTTTTGGATGGTGCCTATTGTAGGCACATGACAATCTGCTATTAATATTATTTTTGTTGGAGTATTTTTTTTATTATTTGAACAAGGTGGAGACATATAAACAAAGCAAACTTCTCCCAAATTTTCTAAATTGTTTACACATTTGTGTGGTAAAAAAACTGACTCAAATTAGGCACGATTGAATAATTGGTGGAATGAAATTTTTTTCGTTTTGCCATTATGTACTTTGAAAATTTTCGCCGTGCCTTCAGGCACGGGCATTCCGCTAGTATATATATATATATATACTGGTGTTATTCCTACTGTGAGATAATCATAGGTTATTAAGATAGGAAATTCTTAAATCACGTCTAGTGGAATACTTAACTTAGTGTGATAACACTTTACTGAATTAATAATTGATGAAATTAATAATGTGGAAAGCTGAGAATCACGGGTTACTACTACGAGATATTAGTAGGAGCGTAACTCTTTACCTAGCTAGAAGTTTTATAGATGGCTAGGGTGGATTAGTTGTACATTAGGCGTGCACATTAGCTGAGAGGTGAGAATCTCATGTGAGAGTTCGAACTAACATGCATTTGATACTTGCTTTATTAGAAATTTTAAATACTTGCCAAAATAAATATTTTTACACCTCGGGCTCGGACCCCCGAAATAAAGAGAAAATAATAGTACACAGCCTCCTGTTGTATTAATGGAGGACCCCACTGATTAAAACATGTTTGGGACAACTTTGCTTTCATTTCAACTTGATAACATGTGATATAATATGTAAGCATTAAGGGGTCAAGTTATTATCCACACCTTATGATTATTCTAATTCCTTCCGGGTGATTTTTTTTGTAATTATATCACAGACCAACTAACTGCGGAGTTAAATAAGAAACAAGAGTTAGTGGACACTGCAAGTTCTAGGCACCAAACATGTATGTCAGGAACACTGCTAATACATATAAATCAGTGAATGGAAAAACGAAAAAAAAAAAGGTTTCAAATCGAAAAACACAAAGACTTATATTTTATAACATGTAAAAAAAATAGCATTCGAGAAAAACCTAATGGAGTACACATACATTGGAGCCTCACCACCATCTAGCTTTTTGAAACCAACAAGACCTATTATATCTGGTTCATCTTTCATTATATGATAAAGGCGGAGTAAACCGTCATTACGAAACATGGTATTGAACAGTTAAAATAATAGAACATATTACATAGTTTGGATTTTTTATTGCGAAAGATAGCATTTGATACAAGACAAAAATAATTTCGCAGTCCGTGTATGAAACTTTTCCCACGTTTGTATCTTTAAAAGGGGGTAGCAAAATAAGGAATACTAGATGTAAACTCTCGCGATGCGTGGACGAGGCACAATAAATTTGAAAGGAGCGTGCAAAAAAAAATTTACGAAAGAAAACATTAGTTCAAGATTCTTCTATGATACTAAGTTAGCTAACAGGAAAGTACTCAATCTGCCAAATTAAATCATTTCACATTTTAGTCAAAAAATAAAGGCTCAAAAAAATTTCAGGAGATTAAATCATCCAATTTCCTAAAAAAGAGGACAAAAAAATATAAGGAAAAATGGAATCATGGGATGTAGGGTTTTGTAACAAAAGGGCTTTCTTGAAAAATTTTGATCTAAACAAAATGGGAACTTTTAAACCAAATGCCTCAATAAAATATCGCAAAATCCAGCTCAAAGTACATAAATTTCTGGAAAAAAAAATAAACTTTATTCAAAAATCACGAAAAAAATATCAACTTTCTTGTTTATAATGGTATGAATGTATATCGAATCCAAGCATAAAAGAAGAAATTAAAACAGACCCAGATGAGAAAATTGAAATTAAAAACAAAACAGATCAGAAAAAACTAGGGCTGTGTTTCGGTCGGATCGGAAAATGACTTTTAAAAAAAATTCCAATTTTTTCGAAAATAAAATATTTGTTCCAATTTCCTATCCAATTTTTTCGGAAAATCGAAAAAAAATCAAAAATTCAAAAAATATACTAAAAATTCAGAAAATTTGGAAATTCCAAAATTTAAATAAAATTAATATAGGATTTTCGATTACTCGAAACTCTCATTTTAAAGAAATCGAAAAAAAGATTTAACCTAACATGTAAATATGTAAGGATTTAACCATTTTTTTCATTTGTGTAGAGGATAGAGGGATATTCTCCTTTTATAGAGGACTTTTTTTAGCCTTTCTTCTTCTCCTTGCCGATGTGGGACACATGAGAATGTTTAAAAAAATTAGAAAAATTGAAAATCGAAAAATATTTCGGAAAAAATTCGGAAAAATCGGATCGGCATAGTTTCGAAAAAATCGGATTGAAAAATCGAAAAATCGGAAATTCAAAATCATTTCCAATTTTCGATCCGATTTTTTTCGAAAAAATCGGAAATCGGAAAATATCAGATCGAATATCAGAAAACTCGGAATGTTCGAAAAAAAAACACAGCGCTAGAAAAAACTGTCCTGTAATTGAGAAAAAAACTCCCAAAAAAAAGATTTTATTCAAAATCCACCAAAAAAATCAACTTCCCTGTTTACATAGATATGCAATATTATGTTCACATATATATCAAATCCAAGCATAAAAATGAAATCGGACCGGGTTGGGTTGACCCGCTTTTTTGGATTTTTTTTAAAGCAAATAAATAATTAAACTAACAAATAATTATGGTTAACATGATAATAATTTTTTCAAATACCTGTTCAAAAGGAACACAAAATACCTCACTTGATCCTTTTATATATATATATATACACAGTGGATCCAAATCTTTTTTTCCCGATATTATCTTATTCTCAATGCTCCGCTCTAGTGGCAACCAATCCCCACCCCACCCACCCCCATTGTCGGATATACAACAACATTCATCAGAGCTCTAATTTGGGGTGACATGGGGTGTCGCTGGCGCGGACCTTAGGAATAAGAGAATATTGGATAAATGGGGTTTGCATCAATTGGAGCTGCGGGTTGGGCTGAGTAGGGTTAGGTTTATATCTGTAACATTTTCACAAACAGTAACATTTACTGTGTTATAATACAGTATATATATATATATATATATATATATATATATATATATATATACTCGGTTGATCCAAACCTCTTTTTTCTGATATTGTCTTATTTTTAACGGTACACGCTAACGGTATCCAATCCCCACCACCATCCACCCCCATTGTCGGCGCTACAACAACCTTCATCATAGCTCTGATTTGGAGTGACATGGGGTGCCGCTGACGCAGACCTTAGGAAATAAGAGAATATTGGATAAATGGGGTTTGGATCCACCGGAGCTCCAGTTTGGGGTGAGTAGGGTTGGCATTGGGTTGGGTTTATATCTGCAACATTTTCACAAACAGTAAAATTTATTGTGTTATAACAAAGTATATATATATGGAGAGAGAAAGGATCACAAGTTAACCAAAACACCGAACTTTTTAATTGACCTAATAAATATAAAAAAAGAAGCTAATTAATTTTAATTCCTTGGTGTAATGGGTCCGCGCTAGTGGCACCCGAGACGGCAGACCCCCGATCTTCAACCACCCAACCCCAGCAGCCCCACCCCCCCCCCCCCCAACCCCAACCACTCACCTGCGATCTTAACCAATGCTCGCCTAAAAATACCCAAAATTGGTGACCCAACCTTCCATTTCCTCATTTCCGGTGACCTCACCTCAGCACCCACTTCGGACCTCCCCCAACTCAACCCAGAACCCATTTCTCCCTAACCCTGTTGTCAAACCTTCGGGACTAACCCCATGAAACCACAAACCCTCTTCTTCGCCGACCGACTACAGCTGTGTCCCGCCTCAGGCGAGTACCTGTTCAGCTCCGGACCAAAATATTGATCGGCCAGAAGCCATTAATGGGTTTGACCAAAAAATTGATCGTACCCTTCCCAAAACCCAATCCAAAACTCCAGCCATTATCTCCAACAAAATAGGAAACAAATTAACACTCGAGGTTGATGGTGAGGCAGGTGGGTTATGGAATTCGAGTATCTCCGGCGAGGGAGGCATGCCGATTGCTGTCGGATTTGAGTCGGAGGTCGGGGTGAAGGTCGGGGGTCTGGCCGGAAAGGTATCGAGTGCCACAGGCGCGGACCCATTACACCAAGGAATTAAAATTAATTGACTTATTTTTTAATGTTTTATTAGGTCCATGAAAAAGTCCGGTCTTTTGGTCCACTTGTGATCATTTCTCTCTCTCTCTCTCTCTCTCTCTCTCTCTCTCTCATTATATATATATATATATATATATATATATACATACGGTGGATCCAAACCTCTTTTTTCTCATATTGTCTTATTTTTAACGATCCGCGCTAGCGGCATCTAATCCCCACCACCACCCACCCCCATTGTCAGAGCTCCAACAACCTTCATCAGAGCTCTGATTTGGGGTAACATGGAGTCTCGCTGGCGCGGACCTTACGAAATAAGAGAATATTGGATAAATGGGGTTTGGATCCACCGGAGCTCCGGTTTGAGGTGAGTAGGGGTAGCATTGGGTTAGGTTTACATCTGTAATATTTTCACAAATAATAAATGTTACTGTTGTGAAAATGTTACATCGGCATCCCATGCCACCTCAAATTAGAGTTCCGATGAAGGTTGTTGGAGCTCCGACAATGGGGGTAGGTGGTGGTGGGAATTAGATGCCCCTAACGCGGACCGTTAAAAATAAGATAATATCAGAAAAAAGAGGTTTTGGATCCACCGTATATATACTGTGTTATATGAACACAGTAAATGTTAATGTTTGTTAAAATGTTATAGATATAAACCTAACCCAATGACACCCGTGCTCACCCCAAAATAGAGCTCCGGTAGATCCAAATCCCATTTATCAAATATTCTCTTAATTTCATAGGTCCGCGTCAGCGGCACCCTATGCCACTACTACCCACCCCAAATATATATATATATATATATTGTGTAATATTAACTCAGTAAATGTTACTGTTTGTGAAAATGTTTTATATATATAACTATTTCATAAATATATTAACACAATAAGTATTATTGTTTGTGAAAATGTCACAGATATAAAACTATTTCATTTTCTGGTGTATACAGTAAAGTTTAATATCTCTGACATTTTCACAAACAATAACATTTACTGCGTCATCGCATTACACAGTATGTATATTGTGGTGACAATTATTATGCAACACAAATTGATAATAGAAACGCAATCACTACGTAAGAATAAGGAATGCAAAATGACAATCACACAACAAAGGATGTACGTGGTTCAGCAAAGATGCCTACGTCCACAGTGGTGCAGTCAGTATTATTTCTATGTTCTCCGGAGAGTGATTACAGAGAATACAATGTGTCCCTTGCCCCGGACCTAGGGTTTATTATATACATGCTTATTTCAGTAAGTGGGGGCGTTGGACTCCCCCACGTTTTCCATCTCTTCCTAGAACCTCTCTTAATGGGAACATGGGAAGATACTAAATCATAATCGGTTAAGAGATTGAGGGTCTGGACTTTGGGCCGCCACAAATGGGCTACTCGACCAGGCCCATCATTCTAATTTCGGGTACCCACAATTGCCCCTAAGTTTGTTGGGCCATGCTTGGGCTCAATAAATTTAAATGATTTGTCATAATGGCTCCTTTGTACATCATGCAACTTTTCCCAAAGTTTGAGGACTGATTCTGGCGGCACCCACTTCGTGGCCTGTGCATTATGATTAGCAACACTTAAAGGTTTTCTAGAGCAGCCATTTTTCGACCGTCGTTTCAACCTTCTCAACATTCTTCCGTTTCTTGTGAGCTCTAGCGATTCACACTCTCTTCTCTCAGTCTCCATTCTTATCGCTTCCTTGTTATTTGGGCTCGTGACTCTTCATCGTTCGAGTCGAACTTTCATCTTGTAAGTCTTTTGTGCCTTCTTTTGTATTTTCCCTTTGAATTTGTAGTTTTCTAGGGTTTTCCAATGACAAAGATTGGTAATAGGTCGGTGTCTGAGTTTAAGAAGTTTTATAACATCCTAGAGTGGGTAGAGATTGAGTGTGTTCCTCCCCCTAGAAATATTAGAGAAAAATGAGGGTGCCCATTGGATCAATGTTTTGATGCTTTCCCAAGGGGGACTTACTTTTCCTCCCAACGACCTGTTCTTGCACTTCTTTGGTTACTTCAATATTGTTCCTGCACAATGTTCGCCCAATGTGTGGAAGATAATTAATGGCGTCCATAGAATAAATCAGTTATATGGTACCAAGTTAGGGCTTGCCGAGGTCTGTTTTTGCTACTCTTTTTCTCGAACTAGTTCTGATGTTCTCTATCTCAAAGCCAGGAGCCCTAACAGGGTATCGGGAGTAAACCTACCTGATTCCCATAAGGACTATTGGAAAGAGGGTTTCCTTGCTTGAAAGTGGCAGTTTTATCACCAGTCTGAAGGGTCGAGGTCTTATAGGTTCTCTGTTCCCTTTTATGGGGAAGAATAAATAGGTAGACTTTGCTCTGTTCTTTCCATTTTTGTTGATTTGTGATCTTTCTGATTTTTCTCTATTTTTTCTTCAGCGAGTTCGAAGAACTTGGAACTTGCTCTCAGCGAGGTTCGTCTTTCTGAATTAGTCAAGGCCTGGAATATCAGGGAGACCTTAGCTGAAGGCGAACATCCCCGGTCCTCTACTTTTTTTCTTGAATATAAGAACATTGGTTCTAGTTTTATAGCGAGGCCGGTAGACAGTATCCCTGAGTTTGATACCTCTGAAAAGACTGCTGCTGATCCTATTCAGTTGGACGAGGAGGAAAGCATTTCTGAGAGTGATATCGCAGGTGGTGCTGAAGGCAACTTTGGTGAAGGGAGCTCCGGTGGTAGTAGCTCTTCTGATTCGGAGGAAGTTTCTGAATCTCAAGAATCTTTGAGCACATCTAGCAGTTCAACCGAGGAGATGGTTCCTCGAAGGAAAAACCTAATTCTGGATGATGACGACGACGATCACGTGCTCCTCGCTAAGAGGTCAAAGAAGAAGAAGTCCAATACTGGGGCTTTAGCTAGTGGCTCTCGGTCTTCTACTCAAGAGCAAGAAAGGAAAAGGAAAGAGGAAGAGCAGATGAGAGAGAGGGAGAGAAAAAAGGAGGAGGAAATAAAGAAGATGGAGGAGAAGAGGAGGATGGAGAAGATGAGGAGAATGAAGAAGGATAAAGAGGAAGAGAGGAGAAAGATGGAGTCAAGGACGAAGGCTGGGCAAGCCTTAGTCCCGGTGTCTGCTTTTCCCGAGGGAGCCTCAGTTACTGTTTCCCCTCAATTGGTTCCTGCACTACTCGAGAGGGCAGTTCTTCCAACAGATCACCAGAGGGCACTGGGGTCTGATCAATTGGCCCTATAAGCTAGCCAGAGGCTAGCCCTGGTAAGATCTTTTCCATTTTCTTATACTTTAACTAGTTTTGGTTGTTTCTCCTTCCCGATATCTTATTTGTTTTTGGCAGTTTGTGACTGACTTCTCCGTGCTCTATCACTCTCGTGAAGAGCTGGTTAGAAGGAATGAAGAGATGGAGCAGCAGAGGGCTACTTTGGAAGTGAGGGGTACTCAATTGGAGGCTGATTTAAGGTCTGCTGATGCCACCCGAGTTTCCTCTGACCTGGACCTCGTCAATTCTAATCGAGAGAGGGATGTGGTGGTTAAGAAGCTGAACGAGCTGAGGCAGGCCTATGACCTGGTCTGCTAGAGCAAGATGGATGTCATAGAGGAGAACAAGGTGCTGACCAAGTAGTTAAAGGAGAAAGAGTCCCAGGCAGCCACCATCAAGGAGGATTCATATAACTCCGGGTGGACTGTTGCATATGAAGACGCCGAGGTTCAGATAGGCTACATCAGCCATCTGAACTTCAAGAAGGGTTGGAATAAGGCCCTCTTAGCTGCTGGTGTTGATGATGACTCTCCTTTGTTCGACGAGCATGACCCAGCCCCGAAGATGATTGTGGATGAAGAAGCCCATGCCCCTTCTATAGAAGGCGTCGAGCCTGTCTCCAGACGTTGCTTGTCGAGGTCATTCCTGCTCAGGCGACAGAGGTTGTTCCTGCTAAGGGGGGTGCGTCTACTGTCGCTGATAAGGGGAAGCAGCCAGCTACCTTTAGCCAGCCTGATGTTGCTAATTAGTTATCATCTAGGGTTACTTTTTGTATCTTTGTTTGTAACTTTTCTTTTTACTGCTCGATGTACTTTAACCCTTATCAATAAAAATGTTCCTTTTTCCCAGTGCACTGATTTGTCTTTCTTTTCGATGCCCTCTTATGTCTTGTAGTTGGTTGATGTAGAAGAGTATATTCCTGCCACATCTCAATTGGGCAGGACTCTTGGTCCCTATGCAAGTCCTCAGGTTCGTCAGGCCTTTGTTAGGCTTTGCAAATCTCTTAGGTCAAGGAATCAAAAGTATAAGGATCAGTCTGAGCTTATAGCCAAGTTGAAGGACAGGCTCTAGGAGATGGAAGAGGTTGGTGCTTCAGTTCAAGAAGAGGTGAATGCACTGAGAACAAAGCTTCTCGATGCTTCTGAGATCAACCAGGTTGGGGAAATGCTTCAGCAAGAAAATGAAGCTTTAAGGAAAGAGGTCTCGCGTCTTAGGGAGTATGCCCCGAGCACCGCTCCTGCAGTATTACGAGGCTCTTCATCGTCGCGAGCTAGGTCTAGCTCAAGCGATGTTCCTTCTGTGCTGCGAGGTTCTACTGGTCCATCCGTTTTGCAAGCTGGCTGGAGCACCAGGATTTCAGATAGGGAAATGGAAGAGCTTCGCGGTGATGTACAGCGAGCATATATGATCGCTGCTGCGATTCAAAGGGATGTTACTCGATTGCGGCACGTATTTAAAAAAGGACCTCGATGAGTATGGGCCGGCGGTTATGACCAGGGTTGGCTAGATGCTCCGACGAGGCTGATTGAATTTGAGGAGCTTGCCTTCATCAGGGGGTGATTGAGTGCTTTGAAGGAGATGCAAGTTCTAAGGAACTCAATGCTCTGGTACCGCCATGAAATATGTCCTTCCACTCGGATGCCCAATCCCTTCTGGAGAGATGATTAGTGGATACCCATCGATGCCATCCCTCGGCAGTTATTGGAGTAGAATGATAAAAAAGTCGAGGAAGAGTTAGTTCCTGCTCCCGATGATGGTCGAAGAGCTCAAGTGGCTGATTATCTCGTTCAGAGTCCTCACCCCCACTGAGATTTTGTCAGTAGTTACTCTGTGTATTTTATATTGAAGTGATGTTATGTGAATGTTTTGGGCGAACTCGCTGACTAAACATGTATTGTACTTGTGGTAAATATGGTGGGTTAATATAAAATTTATGTTTTGGGCTGATTTAGCCGACTAAACAAGTGTATTATATTCTCCATATTCTCGCTCCTTTATGATCTCTAAATTTGTATTATTACACAAGTGTCCTTCCAGTCCAGTATACTATCGAGATACCGTTGTGCACCACTTTACCTTTTAGGTCGTGTCGTCACACTCTCTTAGGCCTAAGTGTGGCAATTAGAGAGGACACACCTGGTGTTGGATGCTCTATCCAATCAGGATTTTATTCAACGCAAGATGGTTTGGCAACCAGTTTTAATTTGGCCATATTGCCTAAGGATCTCCTGTAGGGCTTCATATATTGCCAGAGGCAATGCTAAGAGGTCTTTCGTGTTTCATAACGAAAGCCTGAGGAGGGGCATTTCTCTGCTATGGTGTAATGATCAATGTGCCTGTCATTTAGAAAAGGTGTGTGATAAAGCTTATATAACTGTTACTCATTAGAATGCAGTCGTTAAATGAATTTCATTAATGACAAGGAAAAGGAACTACTAGTTCCACAACAAAAGAATAAAAGAAGAATCTAAAAAAAGAATTTCTTGAGATTAGCTGCGTTCCATGATCGGGGGATTTCTCTGTCTTCCATCGTTTCTATGTGATAGGAGCCTTGCAGATTATCTCTTGTTATCTTGAATGGTCCTTCCCAGTTTGGTCCTAGCTTGTCGTCTGATGGTTTCACTACACTGCCTAGGACTTTCCTTAGGACATAGTCCCTAACTCGGAATTTCCTTGGGTTGACCCTCTTGTTATAATGCCTTGCAAGCTGTTGCTGATAGCTCGCTAGTTTTACTAGGGCTAGCTCTCGGCGCTCGTCGGCTAGGTCGAGCTCAGCGAGCAATGCTGCATCATTATGGCCCTGATCGACAATGCTGGACCTCATTGTCAGCCAGCCGGCTTGTAATGGGATGAATGCTTCCATTCCATATGTCAGCGAAAATGGGGTCTCCCCTGTTGCTCGTCATGGAGTGGTTCGATAAGCCCATAGAATATGTGGTAATTCATTTACCCACGCACCTTTGGCTCGCTCTTATCGCTTATTTAATCCTTCGATCACAGTTTTGTTGGAAGCTTCGGCTTGGCCATTGCTCCGAGGATAGGCCACCGAGCTGAAATGGTGTCTAATTTCATGTTCTTTACAGAAACTCTGAAAAGAGCCGCTCTCGAACTGCGTTCCATTATCGGTGATGATGGTTCTGAGGATGCCAAAGCGGGTAATTATATTTCTCCATATGAGCCTTATCATATCTGCATCTCGGATGTTCGCTAGGGGTTCTACCTCGATCCATTTGGTGAAGTAGTCAGTCGCGACCAGCAGATACTTGCGATTGTCGGTGGCAGTAGGAAGTGGTCCTACGATGTCCATCCCCCATTAGGCAAACGACCATGGGCTGGATAATTATTTTAGGTCGCTAGCAGGTTGGTGGACCATAGGAGCGTGAAGCTGGCATTTCAAGCACTTGCGGACATACACGGCAGAGTCCATTTGCATATATGGCCACCAATAGCCCTCCTTCATTGCTCGAAAAGCCAGAGATCGTCCTCGAATATGGCTTCCACAGATTCCTACGTGAAGCTCATGTACAACTTACTCGACATCTTTGGGTGAACGCATTGGAGGTAGGGACCGAAAAATGATATCTTGTATAGCCTGCCCTCAGGAGATAAGTGAAAGCGAGCAACTTTGACTCTTATCTGGTGAGCAGTCTTCTTATCATCTGGAAGTGTGCCATCCTTCAAATAGTCCCTTAATGGGCCCATCCAGCTGGGTGCAAACTCAATTCGGAGCACCTGCTCCACTCTTGGTAGCTCGGTTAACGCTCGGGTGAGAGAGAAAATCGATGGGGATTGTCCTTTTTAAGTCAGAATTGATTGCTGATCTTAGGGATGCTAGGGCGTCAGCATGGCTGTTCTGCTCTCTGGGAAACTGTTGGACATTGATCTCTTCAAAGCTCGCCATCAGCCTTTTCACTAAGGCGAGGTACGCTGCCATTCTTTCATCTTTTGCATTGTAATCTCCACTTATTTGATTGGAGACTAATTGAGAATCGCCGAACACCTGTAAAGGCTTTGCTCCCAAAGTGTGCGCCTTCTAGAGGCCGGCTATTAAGGCTTCGTATTCTGCTTCGTTGTTGGAGGCTGTAAATCCAAGCCTGATTCCTTGTTAAAGGATTGTATCCTCTGAACTAATGAAGACAATGCCTACACATGCCCCTTTTGAGTTGGAGGCTCCATCAATGAACAATTTCCAGGTTTCCTTCGTTGCGTTGTTCCCCTTTTTTTCTTGTTGGTGGAGGTTGGTTGATGGTTGCTCACCTGTGAATTCGGCTATGAAATCAGCAAGGATCTGCCCCTTGATTGCGTTCCTTGGTTGAAATTGGATGTCAAATCATTCGAGCTCGACTTACCATTTAGACAGTCTGCCTGACAAATCCTCCTTCCTCAGGATTGCTTTAAGGGGGTGTGATGTAAGGACAATTATAGTGTGGGCTTCGAAATAGTGTTTCAGCTTCCTCGAAGCCACTACTAGTGCAAATGCGAGCTTCTCCAGTGGTAGGTACCTCTGCTCGGCGTCTAGTATGGTCTTGCTCGCGTAATAAATGGGGTACTGGATTCCTAAAACTTCGCACATTAATGCAGAACTGACAGTGTGGTTAGAAACGGAGAGGTACAAGTACAAGGGATTTGCTTCCTGTGGTATGACGAGCAGTGGTGGGGAACTGAGGTAAGACTTGAGTTCTTCCAGTGCCCGCGAGCAATTTTAGTTCCGTTCTACCATTTTGTTTCCCTTTAGAAGCTGGAAGAAAGGCTTGCACTTCTTGGAGGACTTTGAAATGAATCGATTTAAGGCAGCGAGCATACCGGTGAGATTCTGTACATCCCGGATCGTGCGAGGAGGTTGTACCCTGTTTATTTCATCGATCTGGTCTGGGTTGGCCTCGATGAATCTCTTACTAACCAAGTACCTAAGAAATTTTCCTGACTAGACACCGAAAGAACACTTGCTCACGTTAAGTTTTATTCGGTATTTCCTGAGGATTTCGAAGGTCCTTGATAAGTCTGAGAGGTGGTCTTCTTTCTTCTTGCTTTTAACGGGCATATCATCGATGTACACTTCCATGGTGTCTCCCATTTAACTCTTGAACATCTTAGTGACCAGCCGCTGGTAAGTTGCCCCTGCATTTTTTAGACCGAAGGGCATGACCTTGTAGCAGTATAGTCCAACTGAGGTGATGAATGATGTTCTGTCCTGGGATGGGGCATACAGAGGGATCTGATGATACCCGGAGTATGTGTCCAGAAAACTCATTCTCTTGTGAGCTGCAGTAGCGTCTACCAGTTGATCAATTTTTGGGATGGGGAAACTGTCCTTAGGGCATGCTCTACTGAGGTCGGTGAAGTCGATGCAAACTCTCCACTTCCCGTTGCTTTTTGTAACTACTACTGGGTTGGATAACCATTCGGGGAATTGCACCTCCCGTATGGATCCTGCATCCAGCAGTTTTTCTACTTCTTTTTCCACGGCTTTTACCTTTTTAGGTTAGTTCGTCGTGCCTTCTGCGTGATTGGTTTGAAGGTGGGATTGACGTGCAGCTGATGACAAACCATACTGGGATCAATTCCAGGAAGCTCGTATAGTTCCCACGTGAAAACATCTACGTTGCGTCTCAGTAAAGTTATCAATTCCTTATGTTCCTGGTCAGTGAAAGAGGCTCCAATAAAGAAAACTCTATCAGTGTGGCTATCTCCAGCTGTAACTTCTACCAGGTCTTCGATGACCCGTTCAGAGGGGAGGAGCCTGGTCTCCTCTACTCCAGGTCTTTCGTACTTTAATTTCTATTTAAAAGGTGTCAGACGTTTTTGTTCTTCAACTTTCTCGCTAGGATGATCCGCCTTCTTCTCTGGCCTTGGCCGGATGGCTACTATGAAGCACCTTCTTTCCGTTGCCTGATCGTTGTGGATCTCCATTACTCCTCGCTCAGTTACATACTTGAGTTTCTGATGGTAGGTCTAGGAGACTGCCTTCATTGCATGTAGCCATCCCCTGCCGAGGATGGCTTGGTATGGTGAGTCGATGTCAACCACTAAAAACTCAATCATCTTGGAGACATTTCCCGCTCGTACTGGAAGTACAATCTTTCCCAGGGGCATAGTTATTTTTCCAGCAAAGCCAACTAAAGGGACAGTAGCTTCCTTTAGGTCGGCGATGCTTAACTTTAATTTTTTAAATAGGTCGAGATACATTACCTCAGACGATCTTCCTTGGTCGACGAGAACTTATCGACGTCAAAGTTAGCTCTCCCGAGGGTAACGATCAAAGCATCGTGATGTGGGGTTCTCACTCCCACCATATCTTCATCTATGAAGACAATATGCTTATTATATTTGACGTCATCTGCTCGTCGACGCTTTCTTGACTGTGACTTCGCTGGATCGATCTGAAAAGCTTGCATCACCGCTGTAAGCTTCTTAATCTCCATTCGAGCTGAATTTCCTTGGATCTGCTTGGTATCATATGCCCCATGAATTACCGCGAACTCATGTCCAGCATCATCTTCGAGCACGTTGTCAGGTCTCGCCTCTCTATTGGCACCCGCTTCCTCTGCCTTCTTCTCCACAAACTCGTTCAATTGCCCGGATTGGGCTAGCTCTTCGAGGTGGGACTTAAGATCTTTGTAATGCTCAATCTTATGTTCTCCCTCTTTGTGAAAGGCGCATCTCAGCGCATTTTTCCTCTTCGAGGGATCTCCTCCCATCTTCCTGGCCCACTTCCTGAATGGCTCGTCTTTGATTTTCGTGAGAATTTTGTAAATTAGTTCTTTGAAGATGGTGTTGACCGCCTGAAATGCTTTCGACACGTCATTGTTGCCTCCGTTTTTGGAGCCATTTTTGTCCCCATTTTCCCCCCTTTCTTCTGGTTCTCAGTTTTGTCACTGCCTTTGGCAGCGAGCTTAGTTCGATCGTTTTTCGTTGTGCCAAGGCGGGTCACATCTTCCACCTGGGCATACTTCTTGATGCGGGCCATTAGGTCATCGATGGTCATGGATTCTTTCTTTGTCAAGAATTGGTACAGAAGGGAAGAGCTGGGTAACCCAATTTTGAAAGAGGCCACTGCCACTTGCTCCGAACACTCCTCGACCTCGTTGAACAATTCCCATTATCTCTTCGCGTAGTCTCGGAGGGTCTCTTGGGGCGTATTTTTTATTGTCAGCAGAGCATCCATCCTTTTGGGATGGGAGATACTAGTAATGAATCGGGCCGTAAAGAGCTTAGCCAGGGATTTGAAACTCTTGATGGACCGGTGGGGGAGCCTTTCGAACCATTTTTGCGCCACGTCATGCAGGCTCGAGGGGAAAATTCGACACATTAGTGCATCTCGATGGTTCCAGAGGGTCATGGTCTGCCGATACTACCTGACGTGATCGATGGGATCAGTCTTACCGTCATAGATTTTGAACCTTGGAATAGCAAACTTCTAGGGGGCTTCTTCTTCTTCGATTTCACTTGATAAAGGTGATTTCATCTGAGTTTTGAGGGCTCACCTAGATAGTTCTCGAGTCGATCTGGTACCGTGATGGGAAGGGTGTTGGTCCATCTCCCTTCGGACTAGACTTCGTATGTTCTCGTTGCTGCGATCTGGGCTTCTGTGACTACGAGCTAGTCGTAGTTACTTGAGCAGGTCGTTGTCTGACTTGCTTCCCTCAGCTCTCTGGGATCCACGCCTAGGGCTCCTTCCTTAGCTGCGAGACTTGCTCACCTGAGGGCTAGGAGTGTGGTACGGTCGTTTCTTGGTACTACGATGGATCTCTCTCTCCATTCTTTCCAATCTTCTTTTGAGGCGAGCGTTCTCAGCCTCGTGCCTGCGAGAAGACTCCCTTTGTTCTTGGAGTCTTGCTTCGTACGCATCAATCAGTCTGGATATATACGTGGATCTCGCTGGTCCTTGGCTTTCTTCTGAGGCTGGCCTTTCTGGGCGAGCCCTCTAATATGAACGCCGAACTTCGGACCTAATCCTGTGAGGAGCAGGAGGTTCTTGAATATCTCCTGCCTGGGGAGCATTACTACTGTGACCAGACATTCCGAACTCCTTTTTTGGTGTGGGATCTCTCAGGGAAGATAAACGCTTCCCACAGATGGCGCCAATTGTGGTGACAATTATTATGCAACACAAATAGATAAGAGAAACTCAATCACCAAGTAAGAATAAAGAATGCAAAATGACAATCACACAACAAAGGATGTACGTGGTTCAGCAAAGATGCCTACGTCCACGGTGGTGCAGTCAGTATTATTTCTATGTTCTTCGGAGATTGATTACAGAGAATACAATGTATCCCTTGCCCCGGACCTAGGGTTTATTATATACATGTTTATTTCAGTAAGTGGGGGTGTTAGACTCCCCCACGTTTTCCATCTCTTCCTAGAACCTCTCTTAATGGGAACATGAGAAGAGACTAAATCATAATCGGTTAAGAGATGAGAAGAGACTAAATCATAACCTCTCTTAATGTCAATTTTAATTATTAAAAGAATTACAACTGTCCAACTAGATCAAATGGGGTAGAGAATAATTATAAATTATACAAAATAAAAGCAACTACGATAAATGAGAGTAACGCAAGAGATTTGTAAACAATTAGGAAATAATTAGGATTCGGGGTCCATTTATCACGTAACTAATATTGCACACTAATTTAATGTTGCCATTCCCTTTTTATAACTCAAATTAAACCGACTCTCGTCGTGTTTAATTCGGAAAATATGACGGTTATGATCAAAATATTTTTAACGTCTCTAATAGACGGCTAATATCCCTATTCCCTTAGAAAATACAAGTTTTAAAATTCGCAAATGTATTTAAGCATGGACTATCAAAACAATCAAAGTGCAAGCATAATCCATCAAAAATTACTATTTTTAAATCTCAAAACTTGATTTGACAAAACAATCTTGAATGTTCTAAAACACACTCTCGTGTCGCTTTAAAATGAATACCGAATCTTTAATAACAATTAAAACATGTAGGGAATAAACAACGATAAAATTAACGTGACAATATTAGTTAACTATGATAAACTTCACCCTACTCCTATTATAAGAATCAAGCTACCATAATGATAGAGAAATTGCAAGAATGAGTAGAGATCTTCATTAATAAACCAAACTTACAAATAGTTCTCTCACAACAATCTTGAATCCTCTAAAAAAATGATAAAAACTTGGCCCTCAAATTGATTACAATCACTCAAAGTTGCTCCCCGAAATCCTCCATGAAAGTCCTCTCTAATTGTCCTCGAAATTATGATCCCAAGGGTCCTTTTTATAGGGCAAGTGGTGAGGTATTTGAGTTGTGGTGGGACTCTTTCTGATTGGTCGAATAGTGTTGGTAGTTATCTCTCCACCTCTTTAATCTTTGGATCGTGATAAGGGACGAAATTTCCCCCCACTCGAAAACTCTTATATTTTCTTGTTGAACACGCATGCCGAGTTTCGTCCAAATCGGAGAATAAAAATTTCCGACTTTTTTACGATTTCACGTGTAAAAACAACATTTTTTCGAACGACCATAAAAATTAGCTTTTTCGCGCCTTTTTTTTAATTGATCATCAATTTGCACCAAATTCCATCATTATCTGCAAAAATTTTACTAGGCAACATTTTTCACAAATTAGCACAAGAATATTATAAAATTATCGAAGTGCCCATTTTTTATTTAAAATTACCATTTTCAATATGAATTCAATCATTCTCGCATTTTTTCCTCCTTTTAATAAAATAGTCCTAAGAAATTATTAAATACACTAAAATGGGACTAACAGAGTATAAATTTGGGTATAAAATATACAAAATAATGCACTCATCAAATACCCCCAAACCTAAACTTTGCTAGTCCTCGAGTAAAACTAAAAATTTTAAAATTTAACTCACTTTCGTAGGAATCACGATTGCACTTAGCATGTGCAACAAGCCGTTAAACCTCTAGGTTACCCTAGTGGACGAGTTTTATCTCGTGAGGGTTTGCAGTGAATATACCCACAAAATTCAAAAGCTTGACTCAATACAAATGACTAAAAAGTAATATAACCAAGTTTGAATGCAAACTTCATAAATATAGTAGAACTTCATTTCTCAATCTCAACTTATTGTGTCTGTGTGTGCATAGCCAATATAACCGTCAATTTCAAAAGATTTGATCGTTGCATTTCTTATCCGAAAGTTCGTTTTGATTTCAAAATCTCACAGAATGCACTCACAATCGAACACTCGGAAATGGGTTATTTTCTCTCGGTATATGTGAATAAAAGAGTAAATTTATATGAACAAATTTCACATATACATAATCAAAAATGGATTTTTATACAATGGATGAATATGATCTCATGAACATAAAATCGATTACTTGTTGAAAACATTGAATCACACCATAGATCCTATTCGTCTTCTCTCCCCACTATAACTAACTTCCCATGAGATCTATTAGGACTTTCTTTGGTTGTATTGTAGGCTCGAATTTTGGCTAGAAAGAATTCCTATTTTTGGAGTTCAAAATTTCTGAGAATATAGAGGTTTTTCGGTATTTTGACTTTTAGGCACTTTTCTTCCCACATCCATTTTTCTTTTTCTTTCTCTTTTTCTTTTCGAAATCACATTTTTTTTTCACCTTTTTTTCCTTCCCCTTTTTTCGACACATCAATGTTTTGCGAATTTTTTTTTTTGCCTTTTTTTTCAACCGTAATGTTACCCCAGTATTCTCCGATAATGGGTATGACTTCTTTTTATGGGCTTCAAACTCTCAGTTGGCATTAGGTAGGACAATGGGTTTTGAATAAAAGACATATTTTCTTTTTGGCTCATATGGGCTTGCAACGGAATAATGAAAAAAGGTTGGATTTTAGGCTTAATTTTGGGCTTTCAAACGATGGCCTAATCTCATTTCTCAAGTTTCGTTCAGTTGATTTGTGTCTCAAGATGACTTACTAAGACTTCTGGTGCTTAAGATTCACATTTTGACTTTTTGTTTTCAGTAATCGAATAAAACAAAGAATTTGAGATCATCAACGAATTTATCACTGAAGGAAAGATTGAGTGATTTTAACTCGGACTGATTTAAATCTCTGGAAAACGATGAATGGCACAAAATCTCATCGGTTTAAAATCTCCACTTTTATTCGTTAAGCATATTAACTTTCGTCTCAATATCCATTTTCGATCATATTATATTGCTAATGTCTAAAAGTTTCATAAGATGAGAGATCCATGAATTAATTCTATATTAAGAAATCGTTCCGAAACTCAATTATATTGAAAAACTTTTTGAATTTTTGAAATTTGATTTTTTTTTTCAAAAATATCATCCTTACCCCCAAACCTAAATTTTACATTGTCCTCAATGTATGATCAAATAAAAATATGGACAAAGAAAATAAAGTAACGAAGTAGAAAGATGATACACGTTAACTAACAAAAATAACAAATATATATATATATATATATATATATATATATATATATATATATATATATATATATATATATATATATATATATACACACACACACAAATAATATACAAACACATGACAATTACCATCCTCACCATAATTTAATAATCGAAATAGTTGTGGGTCATTCCAATTAATAAACGTTATAGCACTAAGTGCCAAAATATCATAAATTTGAGAGCATGACCGCACAACACAAATTTTAATCTTAAATCTAGGGTCATAATGGTGAGTAAAGACATCATCAATAATAAATAAATTTGAATCGCCTGAATCATATGTCGATGCATCACATGGAGGTAATAAATTGCAATAAGGATCCAAATATTTATTATCCCTTTTTCGAAAATAGTCAAGTAAAATTGGGGATGCATACTCTACTCCTAAATGTGAGATTTTATGAAAAGCGTGGGAAGAAGATCTATCACTGGGTGATACACTTTCTTCATCAAAAACAGGAGGATCGTCATAAATACTTGAAGTATCAGTAAAATCGGATGACGAATCCTCAAATAAATTTTCCCACATATAAAAAGAAGCAGCATTCTGCTCAATTAAATTAGGAGAAAAATCTCGACAAACATTCAAATCATCACAAGTATTACACGTGTCAAGATTGTCAATTTTTTTCTCCTCACAAAATTGATTATCCCCAATTAACTCATGGTTATTTTTAGAAACAGCATCATTATACCGTTTGTTCACCTCTCTCCAATTGATACACTTTGGTGGACCGATAGTAATTACAGGGGTTGGAGTCTCATCCATACCTTCTTTAATTTTTAAAATGACTACTGACCCATCTGAATTAAATTGAAATATGTAGTCATCTAGATATTCAGTATTTTGTACAAACACTTCCACAGGATCCATTGAGGAATATGAGAAAGATGACGGGATAACAATATGAGGATCACCCATTGCAATTTACAACACATGAATTTATTTATTTATTTTGGATAGCTTCTACCCTTTGACAAGGGAGAATTTAAAAGAGGACCAACTACGGTTGTCTCCTCAAATTTTGATTTCACCTCCAGGTAGGTGGTCGATACGAAGACTCATTAAAAATTGCCAATCCTAGACAAGGTGAAACGGAATCGATTTGACAAGTTTGCATTGGAGTATCTTTTAATTCTAGCCTTGTTAAGAGTTTTTTTTATTTTTTCATTTTTTATTTTTTATGAAATTTTTATTAAAAAATGCAAAAAGTAAAACAAACTAGTCCGAAAGTCACAACTTCTTTTAAGAAAAAAAAATTGTCAAATCCCCGGCAACGGCGCCAAAAACTTGTTGTCAATTTTATAAAATACCGCAAGTGCACGAGCTATTATAGAATAGCGAGTGTAAGTACGGGTCGAACCCACGAGGATTCGTCAATTTTAATTATTAAAAGAATTACAACTGTCCAACTAGATCAAATGGGGTAGAGAATAAATATAAATTATACAAAATAAAAGCAACTACGATAAATGAGAGTAACGCAAGAGATTTGTAAACAATTAGGAAATAATTAGGATTCGGGGTCCATTTATCACGTAACTAATATTGCACACTAATTTAATGTTGCCATTCCCTTTTTATAACTCAAATTAAACCGACTCTCGCTGTGTTTAATTCGGAAAATATGACGGTTATGATCAAAATATTTTTAACGTCTCTAATAGACGGTTAAAATCCCTATTCCCTTAGAAAATACAAGTTTTAAAATTCGCAAATGTATTTAAGCATGGACTATCAAAACAATCAAAGTGCAAGCATAATCCATCAAAAATTACTATTTTTAAATCTCAAAACTTGATTTGACAAAACAATCTTGAAGGTTCTAAAACACACTCTCGTGTCGCTTTAAAATGAATACCGAATCTTTAA
Source organism: Sambucus nigra (assembly GCA_949130495.1). NCBI lineage: Eukaryota > Viridiplantae > Streptophyta > Magnoliopsida > Dipsacales > Adoxaceae > Sambucus > Sambucus nigra. The sequence continues at coordinate 457,629,966 of OX422210.1, read as the reverse complement.
TAACAATTAAAATAAGTAGGGAATAAACAACGATAAAATTAACGTGACAATATTAGTTAACTATGATAAACTTCACCCTACTCTTAATATAAGAATCAAGCTACCATAATGAAAGAGAAATTGCAAGAATGAGTAGAGATCTTCATTAATAAACCAAACTTACAAATAGTTCTCTCACAACAATCTTGAATCCTCTAAAAAAAATGATAAAAACTTGGCCCTCAAATTGATTACAATCACTCAAAGTTGCTCCCCGAAATCCTCCACGAAAGTCCTCTCTAATTGTCCCCGAAATTATGATCCCAAGGGTCCTTTTTATAGGACAAGTGGTGAGGTATTTGAGTTGTGGTGGGACTCTTTTTGATTGGTCGAATAGTGTTGGTAGCTATCTCTCCACCTCTTTAATCTTTGGATCGTGATAAGGGACGGAATTTCCCCCCACTCCAAAACTCTTATATTTTCTTGTTGAACACGCATGCCAAGTTTCGTCCAAATCGGAGAATAAAAATTTCCGACTTTTTGTGTAAAAACATTTTTTCGAACGACCGTAAAAATCAGCTTTTTCGCGCCTTTTTTGAATTGATCATCAATTTGCACCAAATTCCATCATTATCTGCAAAAATTTCACTAGGCAACTTTTTTCACAAATTAGCACAAGAATATTATAAAATTATCGAAGTGCCCATTTTTTATTTAAAATTACCCTTTTCAATATGAATTCAATCATTCTCGCATTTTTTCCTCCTTTTAATAAAATAGTCCTAAGAAATTATTAAATACACTAAAATGGGACTAACAGAGTATAAATTTGCGTATAAAATATACAAAATAATGCACTAATCAAATACCCCCAAACCTAAACTTTGCTAGTCCTCGAGCAAAACTAAATTTTTTAAAATTTAACTCACTTTCGTAGGAATCACGATTGCACTTAGCATGTGCAACAAGCCGTTAAACCTCTAGGTTACCCTAGTGGACGAGTTTTGTCTCGTGAGGGTTTGCAGTGAATAAACCCACAAAATTCAAAAGCTTGACTCAATACAAATGACTAAAAAGTAATATAACCAAGTTTGAATGCAAACTTCATAAATATAGTAGAACTTCATTTCTCAATCTCAACTTATTGTGTCTGTGTGTGAATAGCCAATATAACCGTCAATTTCAAAAGATTTGATCGTTGCATTTCTTATCCGAAAGTTCGTTTTGATTTCAAAATCTCACAGAATGCACTCACAATCGAACACTCGAAAATGGGTTATTTTCTCTCGGTATATGTGAATAAAAGAGTAAATTTATATGAACAAATTTCACATATACATAATCAAAAATGGATTTTTATACAAAGGATGAATATGATCTCATGAACAGAAAATCGATTACTTGTTGAAAACATTGAATCACACCATAGATCCTATTCGTCTTCTCTCCACACTATAACTAACTTCCCATGAGATCTATTAAGACTTTCTTTGGTTGTATTGTAGGCTCGAATTTTGGCTGAAAAGAATGGCTGTTTTTGGAGTTCAAAATTTCTGAGAATATAGAGGTTTTTCGGTATTTTGACTTTTAGGCACTTTTCTTCCAACATCCATTTTTCTTTTTCTTTCGCTTTTTCTTTTCGAAATCACATTTTTTTTTCACCTTCTTTTTCCTTCCCCTTTTTTTCGACACATCAATCTTTTGCGATTTTTTTTTTTTGCCTTTTTTTTCAACCGTAATATTACCCCAGTATTCTCCGATAATGGGTATGACTTCTTTTTATGGGCTTCAAACTCTCAGTTGGCGTTAGGTAGGACAATGGGTTTTCAATAAAAGACATATTTTCTTTTTGGCTCATATGGGCTTGCAACGGAATAATGTAAAAAGGTTGGATTTTAGGCTTAATTTTGGGCTTTCAAACGATGGCCTAATCTCATTTCTCAAGTTTCGTTCAGTTGATTTGTGTCTCAAGACGACTTACTAAGACTTCTAATGCTTAAGATTCACATTTTGACTTTTTGTTTTCAGTAATCGAACAAAACAAAGACTTTGAGATCATCAACGAATTTATCACTAAAGGAATGATTGAGTAATTTTAACTCGGACTGATTTAAATCTCTGGAAAGCGATGAATGGCACAAAATCTCATCGGTTTAAAATCTCCACTTTTATTCGTTAAGCATATTAACTTTCGCCTCAATATCCATTTTCGATCATATTATATTGCTAATGTGTAAAAGTTTCATAAGATGAGAGATCCATGAATTAATTCTATATTAAGAAATCATTCCGAAACTCAATTATATTGAAAATCTTTTTGAATTTTTGAAATCTGGTTTTTTTTTTCAAAAATATCATCCTTACCCCCAAACCTAAATTTTACATTGTCCTCAATGTATGATCAAATAAAAATATGGACAAAGAAAATAAAGTAACGAAGTAGAAAGATGATACACGTTAACTAAAAAAAATAAAAAATAAAATAAAATAAAAAATATATATATATATATATATATACACACACACACACATGACAATTACCATCCTCACCATAATTTAATAATCGAAATAGTTGTGGGTCATTCCAATTAATAAACATTATAGCACTAAGTGCCAAAATATCATAAATTTGAGAGCATGACCGCACAACACAAATTTCAATCTTAAATCTAGGGTCATAATGGTGAGTAAAGACATCATCAATAATAAATAAATTTGAATCGCCTGAATCATATGCCGATGCATCACATGGAGGTAATAAATTGCAATAAGGATCCAAATATTTATTATCCCTTTTTCGAAAATAGTCAAGTAAAATTGGGGATGCATACTCTACTCCTAAATGTGAGATTTTATGAAAAGCGTGGGAAGAAGATCTATCACTGGGTGATACACTTTCTTCATCAAAAACAGGAGGATCGTCATAAATACTTGAAGTATCAGTAAAATCGGATGACGAATCCTCAAATAAATTTTCCCACATATAAAAAGAAGCAGCATTCTGCTCAATTAAATTAGGAGAAAAATCTTGACAAACATCCAAATCATCACAAGTATTACACGTGTCAAGATTGTCAATTTTTTTCTCCTCACAAAATTGATTATCCCCAATTAATTCATGGTTATTTTTAGAAACAGCATCATTATACCGTTTGTTCACCTCTCTCTAATTGATACACTTTGGTGGACTGATAGTAATTACAGGGGTTGGAGTCTCATCCATACCTTCTTTAATTTTTAAAATGACTACTGACCCATCTGAATTAAATTGAAATACGTAGTCATCTAGATTTTCAGTATTTTGTAAAAACACGTCCACAGGATCCATTGAGGAATATGAGAAAGATGACGGGATAACAATATGAGGATCACCCATTGCAATTTACAACACATGAATTTATTTATTTATTTTGGATAGCTTCTACCCTTTGACAAGGGAGAATTTAAAAGAGGACCAACTACGGTTGTCTCCTCAAATTTCGATTTCACCTCCAGGTAGGTGGTCGGTACGAAGACTCATTAAAAACCACCAATCCTAGACAAGGTGAAACGGAATCGATCTGACAAGTTCGCGTTGGAGTATCTTTTACTTCTAGCATTGTTAAGAGTTTTTTTTATTTTTTTATTTTTAATTTTTTATGAAATTTTTACTAAAAAAATGAAAAAAGTAAAACAAACTAGTCCGAAAGTCACAACTTCTTTTAGGAAAAAAAATTGTCAAATCCCCGACAACGGCGCCAAAAACTTGTAGTCAATGTTATAAAATACCGCAAGTGCACGGGTTATTATAGAATAGCGAATGTAAGTACGGGTCGAACCCACGAGGATTTGTCAATTTTAATTATTAAAAGAATTACAACTGTCCAGCTAGATCAAATGGGGTAGAGAATAATTATAAATTATACAAAATAAAAGCAACTACGATAAATGAGAGTAACGCAAGAGATTTGTAAAAAATTAGGAAATAATTAGGATTCAGGGTCCATTTATCACGTATCTAATATTGCACACTAATTTAATGTTGCCATTCCCTTTTTATAACTCAAATTAAACTGTAACAACCTTCGCTTTTGAGAACCCATTTTATATTTATTTACTATGTTGAGTAGTTGCATATATAAAATGCTGCATGTGGGTAAGTATTAATTTGATGAAATAAGTTAATATTTACTAATAAGTTGCATGATACCATGTGTGTAAGTAGTTGTTACCATGTGGTGTTCTATTTTGTCATGAAGAATTAAAATGGCAATTTGAATTAAATTGGAACCGGAACTTGAAATGTCTTATAAAATCTCCAAATGATAATTTGGAGGGTGTAGTTTGTTCCGGGAGGTGCGAGACAGTCGAAATGTGTGCCATATTGTATTTTGAGATTTTGGGCACTTTTGACTGGTTTTGGCATATTGCGTATTAGAAATTAACTATTGCGGTATTTTTACTTAAGGGTTGGAGACTTTTAATCTTAAGCCACGTTTTAGTCTTTCCGCAAGTCTTTCATTTCCTCTTATTTGCCCAAAGTGTTCTAGCCTTAAGAGTGAGAGTGAGAGTTGAAGATTGGAGAGAAAAGAGAGAAATCTTGAAGATTTGTGGTTTGATCTTGCATTCTTCTTCAACCAAGCCTGAAATTGAAGCCCAAAGGCAAGTTTTCTACTTGCTATTATATGGTTTAAGATGAATAATTAGTATGGGTAGATATGTATAGTTTTGATGTAATATAATTGTGGTTTTTGGTTGGATTTATGGGTATCAACATCTTAGATAGAGATAGATTGTTGATTGAGGTAGAAAAATGTTGTTGGGAGCATTTCTGATCTTTTAGTATCATTAAATGTGGTTGGATGATTTTGGTTGATTATTGATTGTGGGTTTAGAAGGAAATAGGAGAAATGGGTCTAGGTCTGCAATGGCCGCTGGACCGCGTATCTCAGACCGGTCGACCGAGCCTTCGGAGGAGGGCACACTACTTTCTTTCAAAGGCATGAAAATAAGGGCGCGATCGACCGCGGTTCTACTACAGGTCGATCGATACGTCCGAAATAAACTTTCTTATTTCTTTCAAAAGCTAAACTTTGAGACGCGGTCTTGGGACCGGTCGACCGGTCCCCTGTTTTCTTAACCAATTTCCTACTTTTGTTTTAATCCTTTTCTTCCCCTAGGAACTTAGGACTCTTCTTGAATGAAGTAAACCTTGGCTTTTAGAGTCCTAGTTGAGTTGGTTGTCATCCTAGTGTTGAATGGGTTCACTTGGGATTAAGTCCGGGGGTAGGGTTGTCCTAAGTGATGCTAATGCATCACTTTTCTTGGTGCATCCTATAAATATGGATGGGAATTGTAGGCCCATACTTGGAGACTTTAGGGGCTTAAATTGAGATATATATAAAATCTTATGTTTGGGAAGTGAATATTGTAACAACCCGCCTAATGGGATACCGGGCGATCACTCCTATATCAAATTAAAACAGGAGTCACATATGGATCATCCTTAGCATCACTGTCGAAAATCCATTTTATTACTAATATCCTATTAGGCGAGCGTTAAAAACTTTTACTTAACTACTCTTTTACGATTAAAATAAAACATCCACAACTTAATGCGTAAATGAAACTGAAATAAATTAAAATAACCGAACACTCGGTTCAAATATACAACCATATCGAATGTTGTACCGAAAGAATAAATAAATGCAATTGAGCCATTGGCTCGAATGTTTATACAGTACCTCCTATCTAGAGTACAACGATGGAAGCAGCTATCAAAAACCTGCACGCATCCACAGCTGCTGCAGCTGACGTCTGACTCGAAAGAATTTCCATCTAGGCGTCCCTGTGTCTGGACACCTATGTATATATATAATATAGCAAGGAAGGAAAAGTAGATAAACGGGTCACATCCCGAGTTTTTAAAAATATTTTGCAAGTGCATAAATGCCTTATTATTTTGAAAAAGGTTTTATCTCATATTTAAGTTTGGTATCGCACACCCATGAGATACCCCTCACCTCTCCGCTAATAGTGCACTCCTAGCGCATCTATCTAGAACATTCTAGTCAAGCTACCCTGCTAAACTAATCTATCACCCCACCACTATCTACCCTAGATAGTCCAAGTAATGTACTAAGGGCTAAGCTTCACCCCAATCTCAACGATATGCCATGTTCGTGCGTGGGGTGTCTCGCAAAGCGAAATCCAAACAAGGAACCCCCCCGATACACTACTACGCGACACGGTCGATAGTCGAGATCCGCCTGTCCCTAAGTACAGAAAGATATATAATAATATATATACCATAAGAATTAATAGTATAAGAGCACTAAGGATTAAACTTCTCCCCAGTCTCAACACACTGCCATTTTCACGTGTGGGGTGTCTCGCGAAGCGAAATCCAAACAAGGAACCCCCCCGATACACTACTATGCGGCAAGGTCGATCTTCGGGATCCATTAGACCCTCGGTACTCGATTCATCCATATATACATATTCATATTACAATATACATCCGGATCTATCTCCCGGACTGAGGATTTATATACAAGTATTTATTAATACTATTCATTTTCTCAAAACTTCCCATTTCCCTTTTTATACTCAGGAAATGTAAATATAAAAGCCAATTCATTATCATGAATTGCTTTAACAAATCATATACCTTTTAAAAGCCAATTTTATTATCATAAAAATGCTTTTCCTTTATATTATCCCATTTCCCTTTTCATACTCAGGAAATGTACCCAAAGCCATTTCCATTATCATGAAAATGCTTTGATCAAATCATGCTTCCACATCCCTTCTTCCATCCGGGAGTGTTACCGAAGCCAAACCTTTATCCCATTTCCCTTTTTATACTCAGGAAATATAAATTAAAGCCAATCCATTATCATGAATTGCTTTAATAAATCTAAGACCGCCCCTCCGGGTTTCCCCACTGGACGCGCCCCTAAATGGCTATCATCTTCCAGGGCCTATCTATACAAGACAACCTGGGAACCTACCAACGTCGGGAAGTGGCCATATTGTCTGCGGGAAAGTCAGGAGCACACCCGGAATCCCCTAACCAGCGCAGTAATACAAATGTCCATATGGCCTAGGGACTATATCCAACCTGCTCAACAGCCAGGAAGGCTTCACCACAACGCGCGCAACTTCCCTTATGATAGCGATTTAGGGAGGTGTGTAACCATAATTTATCAATTATGAAAATCATTTATCTTTCCATTTTGAAAATATTCATTTTTATATTTTCAAAATCATTTCCATCATATCATATATATATACTTTATTCACATAGTATAAATACATACCATATAGTCCTCCTAGAATATATAAACGGCCATAATGGCCTATATCATCTAGCGATGACCAATAATCCCAAAGATTCCCTCCAGGAATCATAATCATGCATTCATATAAGCATGATACTAAACCCAAAGTATTTTCTTACTTTAATAAGTAATATATACTTAAATCCCATCTACGGATTCATTTGGCTATCTCCAATTATACCAATTCACTCTAAGTGAATATACACATATATAAATTCCCAATTCCTCAAGTCCTTTAGGACATAACCCTCCATAATCTCTAATTTAGAAGGCCCTTAAACATTAAACTCAAAAAGGAGAAATAATCCTAATCTCCAAAATCTTGGGCTAATAACAGGGCACCGGTCGACCGGTCCTAGACCCCCGGTCGACCACGGGTGGCAAATAAGGCTACAAAACAAAGCAGTAAGCCCTTTCTCCTTGACGCGGTCGACCGACCATAGGGGCGTGGGGTCACACCAGGTCTCCCAAAATTAAAATTCTTAAGTCCCTTATCCAACAACCCAAATTCATTTTCGGGGTTTCTAAACTACCCCAAAAATTATCCCGAACATCTACGACATAATTCTAGCCGTAATTTTTCCAATTCTCGATTTGATTTCCGAGTTGATGATTTCAACTCGGAGCTGTCATCTTATAAAAATCATATCAAATCGTAGAAAAATCAGAAAAATACGCGGTTGGCGCTCACGCGACCGTATCTAAAAGGTCTACAACTTTTGTGTTTTGGCCGAAAGCTAAACCAATTCTTTTCCTGGCCAAAAAGGCCCCCTAAGGTGACGGGTTTACTATTCATCATCTTCTTCAAGAAGGTTTCGGCCATTGAAGCTTCTCCCAAGCTTTTGTCACCTCACCCAATGTACTACAACCTCAACCAACTACAAATACACATATATCAAGGGTTTTAAACATCTTAGAACCCAAAACCACCAATTAATTTAGATTAAAACATAAGTTCCACAAATTGAAATATTATTTGGGGTTTAATTGTTTTAACTCCTAAAAACCCATTTTATCCACGATAACCCACCCCAAAACCATTAGGGTTTGTTTATAACAAACTACGGTATGAGATATTTATGCAAAAAGATAAATAAAGCAAGTAAACACTTGCCTCGTGGATAAAATCCAACAACCTCGAGTCGAATCTGGCGGAGTTTGGCCCGAATCTCCATTTCTCCTCCTCTTTCTCTTTCCTCTCTCTCTTCTCTCTCTTTTCTTTCTTTCCTTTATCTCTTTCTTCTTTTCTTCCCCTTTCTCCCTCTTTAAATAAGAAGAAAAGGATTTTAAATCCTTAAAACCCAAAAACAACTCGTTTACCCAATTACGAGTTACTTTTACCTCTAAAATTACCCGAAACTCATTTTCGACAATCGGACACTCTTTTCCGACTATCTCGGACATTCCAAGACTCACGGCGCAGTTGAAATTCCCATCCGAGGTACTTGACCGCAAATCACTATTCCAACCCAAAATAAATAAATACGAGTTTTCCAATTAAAAATCTTACCTCGTGTCGCTTTACTCAACGACGACATATAATTAAAATATTTCAACCTATATAGTCCCAAAAATAATTACAGCACCCATCGAAAATCATTCAATCCTCGAAAATCCCAAAAATTACTATTTAGGAAAATTCCTCAAATCTCCAATTTATAATTAATTATGAAATTTAATTCTCTCCAAAAAGGACGGGTTGTTACAAATATGATCCCTTAGAGATTTATTCGAGGCATAACCTAGGATGAGAAAAATGAATTATCCTATGATAACGGTTTCAAACAAATGAAACATGTAAATGTAAATGAAAATGAAAAGTATGTTTTTTATAGTAAATGCTAATTTACTTAAACACACCTCTCTAAATACTATCATAAGGGAAGCTCGCGCATGAGGTGATGTTCCTTGACTAGTGAATGCAGGGAGACTATAGTCCTCGTCCATATGCGAGTTTATTATAAGTATTTTTCTGCGCTAGTGAAGTAATTTCGGGTGTGGTTATGACTCACTCGCAGGCATATGGCCACTTCCCGACATGCGTTAGGTACCCAGGCTGCCTTGTTTGATGGCCCCCTGGAAGATGATAGTCATTTAGGGGCGCGGCCAGTGGGGAAACTCGTACGGGCGGTCTTAGAATCGTTATATGTATAAGAATATAGCTTTTCTAAAACTCAAGTGGGACTTGAGGGTTGTATAATTCCACTAAATGATATTATGACAATTACATTCCTGCTAAGGAATGGGAATTGGAACGAAATGAGAAGATAATGTTAGTATATTCCTGTTAAGGAATTGAGACTGGATTAAAGTGGAAATTAGTGAATACAAGCTTTTAATTTAGTTTTAATTTAGTTATTGGATAATTTCATCTTCATGCATAGTCTCTTTTAGTCATGTTATTTTCACTTGTTTTCTTATGATTCATGCTTAGGTTATTAGAGTGTTGATTTCTATACCCATGTTTTGCTATTCATATCTAGCATGTTTTTTTTTCATCTGGGAACTATATATAAACCGGGTCCTGACCCGTTCATTTTCCTCTATGTTGTGCTTGTTATTGTATCCGCCCAGGTGCTCCTCCGCAAGGACGCCCGTGTTGATATTCCTACTCGTTTGTGTTAAGGAGTGGTATGAAATTGTGGATATTACAGGATGTTTTGCTAGACGCCCTCATTCTTTTGATATCTAGTTATGATCGGGTCTGTCACTCGGGCGAGTGGCCCAATCTTGTAATTGTATAATGAATGTAAAACATAACATCTAACTGTTGTGATTACTTTTGTGTAGCTGTGAACCGACAGCATATTCGGTTCTTCTCTTTGTATATAGTGGTTTTAGACGTATGTTAGTTATGTTTCTTTGAATTCCACTATTGTTCTAGAATGGGTTGTTTAAAATTGTTTTCTTAACTTAACTTTTAAATTACATAATTGTTTTGACAACCCGTTTTCTGAATTATTGGGTGGTTTTCTCGGTTACTCTTACTATATTTGTGGTGCTGAGAATGATTTCCATCCATGATTATCGTATATGTCGGAGTATCGGGCTGGCCACCCCTTATTTCGGAGTGCGGGTTGTCACAGATGGTATCAGAGCATTGGGTTCTAGAGTACTAGGATCTATGTGGACTTGTCATGATCTACCGTAGCGTTTTTTGATATAGAGCCTAATGATAAGACTGCTTTGCTGCTTATAATTGCGATCTTCTGTGAAATAGATTGTTGTAAATTGTATTCTAATACTATTGTCCCTTCATCTCAGATGCCGCCTAAGAGAGGTCGCCCCGCGAGACGCACTAGAGTTGTAGAAGAGGATGTTGGTCCTCCACCGCCCCAAGGAACTTTTAATGCTGTGGACATAGCCAATATCGTGGCTCATGCTGTTAATGCTGCTATGACCACAGTAGCTCAACAGATGCCAACAGCTCAACAACGGGCACAGGATGCTCCAGCGCCTACGGGACCTTCTCCGTGGGAAAGAGTAAGGGAGTCCTTTTTAAAGGGCCATCCCCTAGAGTTTGACAGAGGTTCTGATGTTGTTCGAGAAAATCAATGGAAGAAGGATATGCAACGCCATTTGCGAATGGTGGATTGTAGTGAGGAAAAGAAGCAAGTCCTTGCTACTTTCAAGTTGGTTGGGGCAGCGTTACATTGGTGGGAGTCGATGACTATGCCAGAACAGAGGGATACTATGTCCATTACTAATTTCTGGGTCTTGTACGATCGGAAATATTTTCCTCCCGCGATTCAGAGGGAAATGAGGAGGAAACTTCAAGATCTAGTTCAGGGAGAACAATCGGTTGCTGAATATGAGGAGGAGTTTACTCGGATAGCTAGTTTTGTGCTGGAAGAGGTGACTCCGGAGGAAAAAAAGTCTCAAAATTCATGTGAGGTCTAAACTGGAGAATCTGGCAGCATTTGTTGGGTAATCCGGCTTTACAAACTTTTGGTGAAGCAATGAATGCGACATTGCTTCATTGTCAGGAGCATCGGTTGTTTATACAGAATAGAAAGAAAGCTTCAGGAATGGGGCAAGTAGGGAAGCCCGGGGTGAGTGGGAATGGAGGAGGAGCCTTTCCTTCATCCCAACCTGCGGGTAATAAGCAACGAGAAAGGGATCCCCAGCAAGGGGATGGATCGAAAAGGCAACGCTCTGGCGGGTTTAATGTTAGTGGAAATGCTAACAGGCAAGGTCAGGGTACCGTACCACAACAAGCGGGCCGAGGTGGCCAGGGAGGTAGGGGCCATCCGGGCCAAGGTTCGGGCAGTTCAGAAATAACAGAGGCCGAGGTCAGGAGAATATGGTGGGGAAATGTTTCCAATGTGGAGAAGCTGGTCATTTTAAGAGAGATTGTCCTCAGGTGATTGGGGAACAACCTCCACGAGTTCCTCAGCAGCCTTATGTGCAGTTCCCTCCACAAGCACGGAATCCAGTTGTCCCTCTGCAGCAGGGTCAACTACAGTATGGGAGAGTCTACCACATTCAGGATGCTATGCTCCCTCCTGTTCATCCAGCGCCGCCAGCTATAGAGGGTAAGTTCCTTATTCAGGGACACATGGGTCGCGTTCTATTTGATACGGGTGCGACACATTCTTTTATTTCTAGAAGTTTCGCTCAGTCCACAGAGTTGATAAAATCTACGAAAAGTACCTTTACTAGTGTGGAGTCCTCTATGGGTGACGGTTCCCTTATTTTCTTTGTTTGCAAACATATAGGGATCACTCTTGGTAATTTGTGTTTTGAGGCCAACTTAATCGTCCTAGACATGGTCGGGTATGATGTTATTTTGGGCATGGATTGGCTTGTTAAGTATCATGCTATAGTGAATTGTTATGGGAAGAGTATAGTCTTTACCGTTCCGGGACAAGATATGTTCCTGGTAGTTATGCCTCATTTAGTGGGAGATTCTGGTACTTATTTATATTGTATTGTGGAAGAGAATTCTCGGGGTGTAGTTGTTCCCTTAGATTCTATTCCTGTTGTTCAAGATTTTGAGGACGTTTTCCGGGAGATACCGGGTTTGCCTCCTAGTAGAGAGATTGAGTTTGAAATTGACTTAGCACCGGGAACTCGACCGATTGCGCGAATTCCTTATCGTATGGCTCCTGTGGAAATGAGGGAGCTAAGAGATTAGATTCAGCAGTTATTGGAACAGGGGTTTATCAGGCGTAGCACATCGTTGTGGGGTACTCCTGTGTTATTCGTGAAGAAAAGAGATGGTTCTCTCCGGTTGTGTGTTGACTATAGAGAGTTGAATAAGGTCACCATCCAGAATAAATACCCTTTGCCTCGTATAGATGACTTGTTTGATCAGCTCAGGGGAGCGACCTACTTCTCTAAGATAGATTTGAGAACGGGGTATCACCAGTTGAGGATACGGGAGCAAGATGTATCCAAAACTGCTTTTCTGACGAGGTACGGGTCTTATGAGTTTTTGGTTATGCCTTTTGGGCTAACCAATGCCCCTTCGGTATTTATGGATCTCATGAATAGGGTATTTCGGGACTTCCTGGACCAATTTGTTATCGTATTTATTGATGACATCCTTGTGTATTCTCAAACGGAAGATGACCATGCTACTCATTTGGGGTTGGTCCTGCAAAGGTTAAGGGATCACCAATTGTACGCTAAGTTTGAGAAGTGTGGTTTTTGGTTGCGGGAAGTGCAATTTTTGGGTCACGTTGTTACTTCGCAAGGTATATCGGTGGACCCAAGTAAAGTTGTTGCAGTGAGGGAGTGGGTTCAGCCCACGACGCCTACCGAGATATGCAGTTTTCTGGGTTTGGCGGGCTATTACCGTCGATTTATCAAAGGATTTTCTAAGATTGCTAGTCCTTTGATAAATTTGACCCGAAAAGGGGTTAGATTTGTTTGGGATGACGCCTGTCAAGCTGCGTTCGATGAGCTTAAGGATAGATTGACTTTGGCTCCAGTTCTCGCTTTACCCAAGCCAGGGTTGGAATATTTAGTCTTCACCGATGCATCTCTACAAGGTTTGGGAGGTGTGCTTCAGCAGGAGCGACAAGCTATTGCATATGCTTCTAGAAAACTCATGCCTCATGAAAGAAATTACCCAGTGCATGACTTAGAATTAGCCGCCGTTGTCTTTGCCTTAAAGATTTGGAGGCACTATCTTCTCGAGGAGAAATTTAGTCTTTTCACGGACCATAAGTCGTTGCAATATTTATTTTCTCAGAAAGATTTGAATATGCGGCAACGAAGATGGTTGGAGTTCGTGAAAGATTATCAATTTGATATTCATTATCATCCGGGTAAGGCGAACGTGGTGGCGGATGACTTGAGTAGGAAACCCGAGGGAGAATTAGTTGATGTGTGGAAAGCTAAATGGAAGGAACTCAGTCATGAGGATGTGGTTGCCAGGGCATTTATGTCCGTGATGACCGTTACTCCGACGATTGTGGCAAGGGTTGTGGAAGCCCAAGGCAGAGATAAAGAATGTCAAGACCACATTCGCCAGTTATTGACTGGGGGAGCGGAGTCCTACTCGGTAAGTTCTGAGGGTGGATTGCGCTTTCATGGAAGGCTTATTGTTCCGGAGGATGGAGATTTGCGATGGGCTGTGATGACGGAATCTCACGGCTCTAAATTTTCGGTACACCCGAGAAACGATAAAATGTATCAAGATATGCGCCGTCAATATTGGTGGCCGGGTATGAAATGAGGTATTTCAGAGTTTGTATCTCGATGCACTACTTGTCAGTTAGTTAAGGTTGACCATCAGCTACCGGCAGGTTTGTTGCAACCGTTGGAAATTCCTGTTTGGAAATGGGAGAGCATTTCAATGGATTTTATCACCGGCTTGCCAACGTCTCAAAAGAGTCACGATTATATTTGGGTTGTCGTGGATCGCTTGACAAAGTCGACGCACTTCCTTCCCGTCCGTACCGATTATAATACCGCTCGTTATGCTCGGTTGTTTATTGAAGAGCTTGTTAGATTACATGGGGTGCCATTGAATATTGTTTCCGACAGAGACAAGATCTTTGTTTCCCACTTTTGGTAAAGTTTCCAAGAGTCCATGGGAACGGAATTGAAATTAAGTACTTCCTATCATCCTCAAACAGATGGCCAGACTAAAAGGGTTAACCAAATATTGGAGGATATGCTTCGTATGTGCATGCTTGATTTCAAGGGTAGTTGGGAACAATATCTCCCTTTGGTTGAATTTGCTTATAATAACTCATACCAGTTCACTATTGGGATGGCGCCCTATGAAGCCTTGTATGGTAGGCCTTGTAGATCCCCCACGTGTTGGTTAGAAGTGGGAGATAACAAGTTTCTCGGACCTGAAATGATTCGGGATACTTCTTCTAAGATCGAGCTTATTCGAGATCGTATTCAGATAGCCCAAGATAGACAAAAGAGCTATGATGATGCGGGGAGAAGGCATGTGGAGTTAGAAGTTGGAGACCAAGTGTTGGTACGGGTGTCGCCTATGAAAGGCGTTAAGCGTTTCGGAAAGAAAGGGAAGCTTGCACCACGTTTAGTTGGGACTTTTCCTGTACTTGCTAAGGTAGGCCCAGTGGCGTATCAAATTGCCCTACCGGAACCTTTGCAACAAATTCACGATGTTTTCCACATCTCCTCTTTGAAGAAGTATAAGAGGTGTGATGGTGCCCTTTGGCACATTCCTTTCGAGGATATGGAGTTACTACCCGATGTTTCTTATGAAGAGCAACCCGTGGCCATTTTGGATCATGGGGAACGTAGATTGAGATCTCGTGTGGTGCCCTTGGTTAGAGTACAATGGAGTCATCACAATGTCGATGAATCTACTTGGGAGCGTGAGGATGATATGCGGGAAAAGTATCCGCATCTTTTTATCCAAGGTACGCTTGAATTTTGGGGGTAAAATTCCCTCATAAGTGGGGGGAGTATGTAACAACCCTCGCTTTTGAGAACCCATTTTATATTTATTTACTATGTTGAGTAGTTGCATATATAAAATGCTGCATGTGGGTAAGTATTAATTTGATGAAATAAGTTAATATTTACTAATAAATTGCATGATACCATGTGTGTAAGTAGTTGTTACCATGTGGTGTTCTATTTTGTCATGAAGAATTAAAATGGCAATTTGAATTAAATTGGAACCGGAACTTGAAATGGCTTATAAAATCTCCAAATGATAATTTGGAGGGTGTAGTTAGTTCCGGGAGGTGCGAGACAGTCGAAATGTGTGCCATATTGTATTTTGAGATTTTGGGCACTTTTGACTGGTTTTAGCATATTGCGTATTAGAAATTAACTATTGCGGTATTTTTACTTAAGGGTTGGAGACTTTTAATCTTAAGCCACGTTTTAGTCTTTCCCCAAGTCTTTCATTTCCTCTTATTTGCCCAAAGTGTTCTAGCCCTAAGAGTGAGAGTGAGAGTGGAAGATTGGAGAGAAAAGAGAGAAATCATGAAGATTTGTGGTTTGATCTTGCATTCTTCTTCAACCAAGCCTGAAATTGAAACCCCAAGGCAAGTTTTCTACTTTCTATTATATGGTTTAAGATGAATAATTAGTATGGGTAGATATGTATAGTTTTGATGTAATATAATTGTGGTTTTTGGTTGGATTTATGGGTATCAACATCTTAGATAGAGATAGATTGTTGATTGAGGTAGAAAAATGTTGTTGGGAGCATTTATGATCTTTTAGTATCATTAAATGTGGTTGGATGATTTTGGTTGATTATTGATTGTGGGTTTAGAAGGAAATAGGAGAAATGGGTCTAGGTCTGCAATGGCCGGTCGACCGCGTATCTCACACCGGTCGACCGGGCCTTCCGAGGAGGGCACACTGCTTTCTTTCAAAGGCATGAAAATAAGGGCTCATTCAACCGCGGTTCTACCACAGGTCGACCGGTACGTCCGAAATAAACTTTCTGCTTTCATTCAAAAGCTAAACTTTGAGACGCGGTCGACCGCGGTCTTGGGACCGGTCGACCGGTCCCCTGTTTTCTTAACCAATTTCCTACTTTTGTTTTAATCCTTTTCTTCCCCTAGGAACTTAGGACTCTTCTTGAATGAAGTAAACCTTGGCTTTTATAGTCCTAGTTGAGTTGGTTGTCATCCTAGTGTTGAATGGGTTCACATGGAGTTAAGTCCGGGGGTAAGGTTGTCCTAAGTGATGTTAAGGCATCACTTTTCTTGGCGCATCCTATAAATATGGATGGGAATTGTAGGCCCATACTTGGAGACTTTAGGGGCTTAAATTGAGATATATATAAAACCTTATGTTTGGGAAGTGAATATGATCCCTTGGAGATTTATTCGAGGCATAACCTAGGATGAGAAAAATGAATTATCCTATGATAACAGTTTCAAACAAATGAAACATGTAAATGTAAATGAAAATGAAAAGTATGGTTTTGATAGTAAATGCTAATTTACTTAAACACATCTCTCTAAATACTATCATAAGGGAAGCTCGCGCATGAGGTGATGTTCCTTGACTAGTGAATGCAGGGAGACTATAGTCCTCGGCCATATGCGGGTTTATTATGTGTATTTTTCTGCGCTAGTGAAGTAATTTCGGGTGTGGTTATGACTCACTCGCAGGCATATGGCCACTTCCCAACGTGCGTTAGGTACCCAGGCTGCCTTGTTTGATGGGCCCCTGGAAGATGATAGTCGTTTAGGGGCGCGCCCAGTGGGGAAACTCGGACGGGCGGTCTTAGAATCGTTATATGTATAAGAATATAGCTTTTCTAAAACTCAAGTGGGACTTGAGGGTTGTATAATTCCACTAAATGATATTATGACAATTACATTCCTGCTAAGGAATGGGAATTGGAATGAAATGAGAAGATAATGTTAGTATATTCCTGTTAAGGAATTGAGACTGGATTAAAGTGAAAATTGGTGAATACAAGCTTTTAATTTAGTTTTAATTTAATTATTGCATAATTTCATCTTCATGCATAGTCTCTTTTAGTCATGTTATTTTCACTTGTTTTCTTATGATTCATGCTTAGGTTGTTAGAGTGTTGATTTCTATACCCATGTTTTGTTATTCATATCTAACATGATTTTTGTTCATCTGGGAACTATATATAAACCGGGTCCTGACCCGTTCATTTTCCTCTATGTTGTGCTTCTTATTGTATCCGCTCAGGTGCTCCTCCGCAAGGACGCCCGTGTTGATATTCCTACTTGTTTGTGTTAAGGAGCTGTATGAAATTGCGGATATTACAGGATGTTTTGCTAGACGCCCTCATTCTTTTGATATCTAGTTATGATCGGGTCTGTCACTCGAGCGAGTGTCCCAATCTTGTAATTGTATAATGAATGTAAAACATAACATCTAACTGTTGTGATTACTTTTGTGTAGCTGTGAACCGACAGCATATTCGGTTCTTCTCTTTGTATATAGTGGTTTTAGACGTATGTTAATTATGTTTCTTTGAATTCCACTATTGTTCTAGAATGGGTTGTTTAAAATTGTTTTCTTAACTTAACTTTTAAATTACATAATTATTTTGACAACCCGTTTTCTGAATTATTGGGTGGTTTTCTCGGTTACTCTTACTATATTTGTGGTGCTGAGAATGATTTCCGTCCATGATTACCGTATATGTCAGAGTATCGGGCTGGCCACCCCTTATTTCGGAGTGCGGGTTGTCACATAAACCAACTCTCGCCGTGTTTAATTTGGAAAATATGACGGTTATGATCAAAATATTTTTAACGTCTCTAATAGACGGCTAAAATCCCTATTCCCTTAGAAAATAGAAGTTTTAAAATTCGCAAATGTATTTAAGCATGGACTATCAAAACAATCAAAGTGCAAGCATAATCCATCAAAAATTACTATTTTTAAATCTCAAAACTTGATTTGACAAAACAATCTTGAAGGTTCTAAAACACACTCTCGTGTCGCTTTAAAATGAATACCGAATCTTTAATAACAATTAAAACAAGTAGGGAATAAACAACGATAAAATTAACGTGACAATATTAGTTTACTATGATAAACTTCACCCTACTCCTAATATAAGAATCAAGCTACCATAATGAAAGAGAAATTTCTAGAATGAGTAGAGATCTTCATTAATAAACCAAACTTACAAATAGTTCTCTCACAACAATCTTGAATCCTCTAAAAAAATAATAAAAACTTAGCCCTCAAATTGATTACAATCACTCAAAGTTGCTCCCCGAAATCCTCCACGAAAGTCCTCTCTAATTGTCCCCGAAATTATGATCCCAAGGGTCCTTTTTATAGGACAAGTGGTGAGGTATTTGAGTTGTGGTGGGACTCTTTCTGATTGGTCGAATAGTATTGGTAGCTATCGCTCCACCTCTTTAATCTTTGGATCGTGATAAGGGACGGAATTTCTCCCCACTCGAAAACTCTTATATTTTCTTGTTGAACACGCATGCCGAGTTTCGTCCAAATCGGAGAATAAAATTTCTGACTTTTTTACGATTTCACGTGTAAAAACAACATTTTTCGAACGACCGTAAAAATCATCTTTTTCGCGCCTTTTTTGAATTGATCATCAATTTGCACCAAATTCCATCATTATCTGCAAAAATTTCATTAAGCAACTTTTTTCACAAATTAGCACAAGAATATTATAAAATTATCGAAGTGCCCATTTTTTATTTAAAATTACCATTTTCAATATGAATTCAATCATTCTCGCATTTTTCCTCCTTTTAATAAAATAGTCCTAAGAAATTATTAAATACACTAAAATGGGACTAACAGAGTATAAATTTGGTTATAAAATATACAAAATAATGCACTCATCAAATACCCCCAAACCTAAACTTTGCTAGTCCTCGAGCAAAACTAAATTTTTTAAAATTTAACTCACTTTCGTAGGAATCACGATTGCACTTAGCATGCGCAACAAGCCGTTAAACCTCTAGGTTACCCTAGTGGACGAGTTTTGTCTCGTGAGGGTTTGCAGTGAATATACCCACAAAATTCAAAAGCTTGACTCAATACAAATGACTAAAAAGTAATATAACCAAGTTTAAATGCAAACTTCATAAATATAGTAGAACTTCATTTCTCAATCTCAACTTATTGCGTCTGTGTGTGCATAGCCAATATAACCGTCAATTTCAAAAGATTTGATCATTGCATTTCTTATCCGAAAGTTCGTTTTGATTTCAAAATCTCACAGAATGCACTCACAATCGAACACTCGAAAATGGGCTATTTTCTCTCGGTATATGTGAATAAAAGAGTAAATTTATATGAACAAATTTCACAAATACATAATCAAAAATGGATTTTTATACAATGGATGAATATGATCTCATGAAAAGAAAATCGATTACTTGTTGAAAACATTGAATCACACCATAGATCCTATTCGTCTTCTCTCCACACTATAACTAACTTCCCATGAGATCTATTAGGACTTTCTTTGGTTGTATTGTAGGCTCGGATTTTGGCTAGAAAGAATGGTTGTTTTTGGAGTTCAAAATTTCTAAGAATATAGAGGTTTTTCGGTATTTTTACTTTTAGGAACTTTTCTTCCAACATCCATTATTCTTTTTCTTTCGCTTTTCCTTTTCGAAATCACATTTTTTTTTCATCTTTTTTTTCCTTCCCCTTTTTTTCAACACATCAATCTTTTGCGATTTTTTTTTTTTTGCCTTTTTTTTCAACTGTAATGTTACCCCAGTATTCTCCGATAATGGGTATGACTTCTTTTTATGGGCTTCAATCTCTCAGTTGGCGTTAGGTAGGACAATGGGTTTTCAATAAAAGACATATTTTCTTTTTCGCTCATATGGGATTGCAACGGAATAATGTAAAAAGGTTGGATTTTAGGCTTAATTTTGGGCTTTCAAACGATGGCCTAATCTCATTTCTCAAGTTTCGTTCTGTTAATTTGTGTCTCAAGACGACTTACTAAGACTTCTAGTGCTTAAGATTCACATTTTGACTTTTTGTTTTCAGTAATCGAACAAAACAAAGAATTTGAGACCATCAACGAATTTATCACTGAAGGAAAGATTGAGAAATTTTAACTCGGACTGATTTAAATCTCTGGAAAACGATGAATGGCACAAAATCTCATCGGGTTAAAATCTCCACTTTTATTCGTTAAGCATATTAACTTTCGCCTCAATATCCATTTTCGATCATATTATATGGCTAATGTGTAAAAATTTCATAAGGTGAGAGATCCATGAATTAATTCTATATTAAGAAATCGTTCCAAAACTCAATTATATTGAAAATCTTTTTGAATTTTTGAAATCTGATTTTTTTTTTCAAAAATATCATCCTTACCCCCAAACCTAAATTTTACATTGTCCTCAATGTATGATCAAATCAAAATATGTACAAAGAAAATAAAGTAACGAAGTAGAAAGATGATACACGTTAACTAAAAAAAATAACAAAAAAATAAATAAATATATATATATATATATATATATATATATATATATATATATATATATATATATATACACAAATAATATACAAACACATGACAATTACCATCCTCACCATAAATTAATAATCGAAATAGTTGTGGGTCATTCCAATTAATAAACTTTATAGCACTAAGTGCCAAAATATCATAAATTTGAGAGCATGACCGCACAACACAAATTTCAATCTTAAATCTAGGGTCATAATGGTGAGTACCGACATCATCAATAATAAATAAATTTGAATCGCCTGAATCATACGTCGATGCATCACATGGAGGTAATAAATTGCAATAAGGATCCAAATATTTATTATCCCTTTTTCGAAAATAGCCAAGTAAAATTGGGGATGCATACTCTACTCCTAAATGTGAGATTTTATGAAAAGCGTGGGAAGAAGATCTATCACTAGGTGATACACTTTCTTCATCAAAAACAGGAGGATCGTCATAAATACTTGAAGTATCAGTAAAATCGGATGACGAATCCTCAAATAAATTTTCCCACATATAAAAAGAAGCAGCATTCTGCTCAATTAAATTAGGAGAAAAATCTTGACAAACATCCAAATCATCACAAGTATTACACGTGTCAAGATTTTCAATTTTTTTTCTCCTCGCAAAATTGATTATCCCCAATTAATTCATGGTTATTTTTAGAAACAACATCATTATACCGTTTGTTCACCTCTCTCCAATTGATACACTTTGGTGGATCGATAGTAATTACAGGGGTTGGAGTCTCATCCATACCTTCTTTAATTTTTAAAATGACTACTGACCCATCTGAATTAAATTGAAATACATAGTCATCTAGATTTTCAGTATTTTGTAAAAACACAGCCCCAGGATCCATTGAGGAATATGAGAAAGATGACGGGATAACAATATGAGGATCACCCATTGCAATTTACAACACATGAATTTATTTATTTATTTTGGATAGCTTCTACCCTTTGACAAGGGAGAATTTAAAAGAGGACCAACTACGGTTGTCTCCTCAAATTTCGATTTCACCTCCAGGTAGGTGGTCGGTACGAAGACTCATTAAAAACCACCAATCCTAGACAAGGTGAAACGGAATCGATTTGACAAGTTCGCATTGGAGTATCTTTTAATTCTAGCCTTGTTAAGAGTTTTTTTATTTTTTAATTTTAATGAAATTTTTACTAAAAAATGCAAAAAGTAACTTCTTTTAAGAAAAAAGTTGTCAAATCCCCGGCAACGGCGCCAAAAACTTGTTGTCAATTTTATAAAATACCGCAAGTGCACGGGCTATAATAGAATAGCGAGTGTAAGTACGGGTCGAACCCACGAGGATTTGTCAATTTTAATTATTAAAAGAATTACAACTGTCCAACTAGATCAAATGGGGTAGAGAATAATTATAAATTATACAAAATAAAAGCAACTACGATAAATGAGAGTAACGCAAGAGATTTGTAAACAATTAGGAAATAATTAGGATTCAGGGTCCATTTATCACGTAACTAATATTGCACACTAATTTAATGTTGCCATTCCCTTTTTATAACTCAAATTAAACAGACTCTCGCCGTGTTTAATTCGGAAAATATGACGGTTATGATCAAAATATTTTTAACGTCTCTAATAGACGGCAAAAATCCCTATTCCCTTAGAAAATACAAGTTTTAAAATTCGCAAATGTATTTAAGCATGGACTATCAAAACAATCAAAGTGCAAGCATAATCCATCAAAAATTACTATTTTTAAATCTCAAAACTTGATTTGACAAAACAATCTTGAAGGTTCTAAAACACACTCTCGTGTCGCTTTAAAATGAATACCGAATCATTAATAACAATTAAAACAAGTAGGGAATAAACAACGATAAAATTAACGTGACAATAATAGTTAACTATGATAAACTTCACCCTACTCCTAATATAAGAATCAAGCTACCATAATGAAAGAGAAATTTCAAGAATGAGTAGAGATCTTCATTAATAAACTAAACTTACAAATATTTCTCTCACAGCAATCTTGAATCCTCTAAAAAAATAATAAAAACTTGGCCCTCAAATTGATTGCAATCACTCAAAGTTGCTCCCCGAAATCCTCCACGAAAGTCCTCTCTAATTGTCCCCGAAATTATGATCCCAAGGGTCCTTTTTATAGGACAAGTGGTGAGGTATTTGAGTTGTGGTGGGACTCTTTCTGATTGGTCGAATAGTGGTGGTAGCTATCTCACCACCTCTTTAATCTTTGGATCGTGATAAGAGACGGAATTTCTCCCCACTCGAAACTCTTATATTTTCTTGTTGACCACGCATGCCGAGTTTCGTCCAAATCATAGAATAAAAATTCCGACTTTTTTACGATTTCACGTGTAAAAACAGCATTTTTTCGAACGACCGTAAAAATCACCTTTTTCGCGCCTTTTTTGAATTGATCATCAATTTACACCAAATTCCATCATTATCTGCAAAAATTTCACTAGGCAACTTTTTTCACAAATTAGCACAAGAATATTATAAAATTATCGAAGTGCCCATTTTTGATTTAAAATTACAATTTTCAATGTGAATTCAATCATTCTCGCATTTTTTCCTCCTTTTAATAAAATAGTCCTAAGAAATTATTAAATACACTAAATGGGACTAACAGAGTATAAATTTGGGTATAAAATATACAAAATAATGCACTTACCAAATACCCCCAAACCTAAACTTTGCTAGTCCTCGAGCAAAACTAAAATTTTTAAAATTTAACTCACTTTCGTAGGAATCACGATTGCACTTAGCATGTGCAATAAGCCGTTAAACCTCTAGGTTACCTTAGTGGACGAGTTTTGTCTCGTGAGGGTTTGCAGTGAATATACCCACAAAATTCAAAAGCTTGACTCAATACAAATGACTAAAAATTAATATAACCAAGTTTGAATGCAAACTTCGTAAATATAGTAGAACTTCATTTCTCAATCTCAACTTATTGTGTATGTGTGTGCATATAGCCAATATAACCGTCAATTTCAAAAGATTTGATCGTTGCATTTCTTATCCGAAAGTTCGTTTTAATTTCAAAATCTCACAGAATGCACTCACAATCGAACACTGGAAAATGGGTTATTTTCTCTCGGTATATGTGAATAAAACAGTAAATTTATATGAACAAATTTCACATATACATAATCAAAAATTGATTTTTATACAATGGATGAATATGATCTCATGAACAGAAAATCGATTACTTGTTGAAAATATTGAATCACACCATAGATCCTATTTGTCTTCTCTCCACACTATAACTAACTTCCCATGAGATCTATTAGGACTTTCTTTGGTTGTATTGTAGGCTCGAATTTTGGCTAGAAAGAATGGCTGTTTTTGGAGTTCAAAATTTCTGAGAATATAGAGGTTTTTCGGTATTTTGACTTTTAGGCACTTTTCTTCCAACATCCATTTTTCTTTTTCTTTCGCTTTTTCTTTTCGAAATCACATTTTTTTTTTAACTTTTTTTTCCTTCCCCTTTTTTTCGACACATCAATCTTTTGCGATTTTTTTTTTGCCTTTTTTTTCAACCGTAATGTTACCCCAGTATTCTCCGATAATGGGTATGACTTCTTTTTATGGGCTTCAATCTCTCAGTTGGCGTTAGGTAGGACAATGGGTTTTCAATAAAAGACATATTTTTTTTTTCGCTCATATGGGATTGCAACGGAATAATGTAAAAAGGTTGGATTTTAGGCTTAATTTTGGGCTTTCAAACGATGGCCTAATCTCATTTCTCAAGTTTCGTTCAGTTAATTTGTGTCTCAAGGCGACTTACTAAGACTTCTAGTGCTTAAGATTCACATTTTGACTTTTTGTTTTCAGTAATCGAACAAAACAAAGAATTTGAGATCAACAACGAATTTATCACTGAAGGAAAGATTGAGTAATTTTAACTCGGACTGATTTAAATCTCTGGAAAACGATGAATGGCACAAAATCTCATCGGGTTAAAATCTCCACTTTTATTCGTTAAGCATATTAACTTTCGCCTCAATATCCATTTTTGATCATATTATATGGCTAATGTGTAAAAATTTCATAAGATGACAGATCCATGAATTAATTCTATATTAAGAACTCGTTCCAAAACTCAATTATATTGAAAATCTTTTTGAATTTTTGAAATCTGATTTTTTTTTTCAAAAATATCATCCTTACCCCCAAACCTAGATTTTACATTGTCCACAATGTATGATCAAATAAAAATATGGACAAAGAAAATAAAGTAACGAAGTAGAAAGATGATACACGTTAACTAAAAAAAATAACAAAAAAAATATATATATATACATATATATACACAAATAATATACAAACACATGACAATTACCATCCTCACCATAAATTAATAATCGAAATAGTTATCGGTCATTCCAATTAATAAACTTTATAGCACTAAGTGCCAAAATATCATAAATTTGAGAGCATGACCGCACAACACAAATTTCAATCTGAAATCTAGGGTAATAATGGTGAGTACCGACATCATCAATAATAAATAAATTTGAATCGCCTGAATCATATGTCGATGCATCACATGGAGGTAATAAATTTCAATAAGGATCCAAATATTTATTATCCCTTTTTCGAAAATAGTCAAGTAAAATTGGGGATGCATACTCTACTCCTAAATGTGAGATTTTATGAAAAGCGTGGGAAGAAGATCTATCACTGGGTGGTACACTTTCTTCATCAAAAACAGGAGAATCGTCATAAATACTTGAAGTATCAGTAAAATCGGATGACGAATCCTCAAATAAATTTCCCACATAGAAAAAGAAGCAGCATTCTGCTAAATTAAATTAGGAGAAAAATCTTGACAAACATCCAAATCATCACAAGTATTACACGTGTCAAGATTTTCAATTTTTTTCTCCTCACAAAATTGATTATCCCCAATTAATTCATGGTTATTTTTAAAAACAGCATCATTATACCATTTGTTCACCTCTCTCTAATTGATACACTTTGGTGGACCGATAGTAATTACGGGGGTTGGAGTCTCATCCATACCTTCTTTAATTTTTTAAATGACTACTGACCCATCTGAATTAAATTGAAATACGTAGTCATTTGGATGTTCAGTATTTTCTAAAAACACGTCCACAGGATCCATTGAGGAATATGAGAAAGAAGACGGGATAACAATATGAGGATCACCCATTGCAATTTACAACACATGAATTTATTTATTTATTTTGGATAGCTTCTACCCTTTGACAAGGGAGAATTTAAAAGAGGACCAACTACGGTTGTCTCCTCAAATTTCGATTTCACCTCTAGATAGGTGGTCGGTACGAAGACTCATTAAAAACCACCAATCCTAGACAAGGTGAAACGGAATCGATTTGACAAGTTCGCGTTGGAGTATCTTTTAATTCTAGCCTTGTTAAGAGTTTTTTTTTATTTTTTTATTTTTTATTTTTTATTAAATTTTTACTAAAAAAATGCAAAAAGTAAAACAAACTGGTCCGAAAGTCACAACTTCTTTTAAGAAAAAAAATTGTCAAATCTCCGGCAACGGCGCCAAAAACTTGTTGTCAATTTTATAAAATACCGCAAGTGCACGGACTATTATAGATTAGCGAGTGTAAGTACGGGTCGAACCCACGAGGATTTGTCAGTTTTAACTATTAAAAGAATTACAACTGTCCAACTAGATCAAATGGGGTAGAGAATAATTATAAATTATACAAAATAAAAGCAACTACGATAAATGAGAGTAACGCAAGAGATTTGTAAACAATTAGGAAATAATTAGGATTCGGGGTCCATTTATCACGTAACTAATATTGCACACTAATTTAATGTTGCCATTCCCTTTTTATAACTCAAATTAAACCGACTCTCGTCGTGTTTAATTCGGAAAATATGACGGTTATGATCAAAATATTTTTAACGTCTCTAATAGACGGCTAATATCCCTATTCCCTTAGAAAATACAAGTTTTAAAATTCGCAAATGTATTTAAGCATGGACTATCAAAACAATCAAAGTGCAAGCATAATCCATCAAAAATTACTATTTTTAAATCTCAAAACTTGATTTGACAAAACAATCTTGAATGTTCTAAAACACACTCTCGTGTCGCTTTAAAATGAATACCGAATCTTTAATAACAATTAAAACATGTAGGGAATAAACAACGATAAAATTAACGTGACAATATTAGTTAACTATGATAAACTTCACCCTACTCCTATTATAAGAATCAAGCTACCATAATGAAAGAGAAATTGCAAGAATGAGTGGAGATCTTCATTAATAAACCAAACTTACAAATAGTTCTCTCACAACAATCTTGAATCCTCTAAAAAAATGATAAAAACTTGGCCCTCAAATTGATTACAATCACTCAAAGTTGCTCCCCGAAATCCTCCACGAAAGTCCTCTCTAATTGTCCCCGAAATTATGATCCCAAGGGTCCTTTTTCTAGGACAAGTGGTGAGGTATTTGAGTTGTGGTGGGACTCTTTCTGATTGGTCGAATAGTGTTGGTAGCTATCTCTCCACCTCTTTAATCTTTGGATCGTGATAAGGGACGGAATTTCCCCCCACTCGAAAACTCTTATATTTTCTTGTTGAACACGCATGCCGAGTTTCGTCCAAATCGGAGAATAAAAATTTCCGACTTTTTTACGATTTCAAGTGTAAAAACAGCATTTTTTCGAACGACCGTAAAAATCAGCTTTTTCGCGCCTTTTTGGAATTGATCATCAATTTGCACCAAATTCCATCATTATCTGCAAAAATTTCACTAGTCAACTTTTTTCACAAATTAGCACAAGAATATTATGAAATTATCGAAGTGCCCATTTTTGATTCAAAATTACCATTTTCAATATGAATTCAATCATTCTCGCATTTTTTCCTCCTTTTAATAAAATAGTCCTAAGAAATTATTAAATACACTAAAATGGGACTAACAGAGTTTAAATTTGGGTATAAAATATACAAAATAATGCACTCATCAAATAACCCCAAACCTAAACTTTGCTAGTCCTCGAGCAAAACTAAATTTTTTAAAATTTAACTCACTTTCGTAGGAATCACGATTGCACTTAGCATGTGCAACAAGCCGTTAAACCTCTAGGTTACCCTAGTGGACGAGTTTTGTCTCGTGAGGTTTTGCAGTGAATATACCCACAAAATTCAAAAGCTTGACTCAATACAAATGACTAAAAAGTAATATAACCAAGTTTGAATGCAAACTTCATAAATATAGTAGAACTTCATTTCTCAATCTCAACTTATTGTGTCTGTATGTGCATAGCCAATATAACCGTCAATTTCAAAACATTTGATCGTTGCATTTCTTATCCGAAAGTTCGTTTTGATTTCAAAATCTCCCAGAATGCACTCACAATCGAACACTCGGAAATGAGTTATTTTCTCTCGGTATATGTGAATAAAAGAGTAAATTTATATGAACAAATTTCACATATACATAATCAAAAATGGATTTTTATACAATGGATGAATATGATCTCATGAACAGAAAATCGATTACTTGTTGAAAATATTGAATCACACCATAGATCCTATTCGTCTTCTCTCCACACTATAACTAACTTCCCATGAGATCTATTAGGACTTTCTTTGGTTGTATTGTAGGCTCAAATTTTGGCTAGAAAGAATGGCTATTTTTGGAGTTCAAAATTTCTGAGAATATAGAGGTTTTTCGGTATTTTGACTTTTAGGCACTTTTCTTCCAACATCCATTTTTCTTTTTCTTTCGCTTTTTCTTTTCGAAATAACATTTTTTTTTCACCTTTTTTTTCCTTCCCCTTTTTTTCGACACATCAATCTTTTGCGATTTTTTTTTTGCCTTTTTTTTCAACCGTAATGTTACCCCAGTATTCTCCGATAATGGGTATGACTTCTTTTTATGGGCTTCAATCTCTCTGTTGGCGTTAGGTAGGACAATGGGTTTTCAATAAAAGACATATTTTCTTTTTCGCTCATATGGGATTGCAATGGAATAATGTAAAAAGGTTGGATTTTAGGCTTAATTTTGGGCTTTCAAACGATGGCCTAATCTCATTTCTGAAGTTTTGTTCAGTTAATTTGTGTCTCAAGACGACTTACTAAGACTTCTAGTGCTTAAGATTCACATTTTGACTTTTTGTTTTCAGTAATCGAAGAAAACAAAGAATTTGAGATCATCAACGAATTTATCACTGAAGGAAAGATTGAGTAATTTTAACTCGGTCTGATTTAAATCTCTGGAAAACGATGAATGGCACAAAATCTCATCGGGTTAAAATCTCGACTTTTATTCGTTAAGCATATAAACTTTCGCCTCAATATCCATTTTCGATCATATCATATGGCTAATGTGTAAAAATTTCATAAGATGAGAGATCCATGAATTAATTCTATATTAAGAATTCGTTCCAAAACTCAATTATATTGAAAATCTTTTTGAATTTTTGAAATCTGATTTTTTTTTTCAAAAATATCATCCTTACCCCCAAACCTAAATTTTACATTGTCCTCAATGTATGATCAAATAAAAATATGGACAAAGAAAATAACGTAACGAAGTAGAAATATGATACACGTTAACTAAAAAAAATAACAAAATATATATATATATATATATATATATATATATATATATATATATATACACAAATAATATACAAACACATGACAATTATGTAACAACCCAAGACTTTCGGAACAGTAATTTATTTATTTTGGGAGAGATAAATAATATTTTATTGGAGAAATAATTAATTTGGCAATTGAAGTCAAAATTTGGAGTCGTTAAAAGTATGTCTAATGGCAATTCTGAGGGTACCATCGTTTCCGGAAGGGTCGAGAAAGTCGAAATGACTGTACTTGGAGTCTATTTGGGTTCCGAAATAAATTAGGACCGTTTGACTCGAATTAAAGTCACCGAATCATTTAAAGTGTGTATTATCATTTAAAGATGTTTACATTGGGAGACAAGGCTTAAAAAGCCTACGGGAGATATTCTCCAAAGAGAGAAAGAGAAAAAGAGAAAGAAAGAGAGAAGAAGAAAAAGAAGAAGAAAAGGAAGGAAAAAGAGGGAGAGAGAGGATTTTCCCGTGGATTCAGACCCTACGAACCCGAGGCAAGTGATTAAACTTGCTAAATAATTGTTGTGTACTATTTATTGCATGATTTGTGGATTGATTTTTGGGTTTTAGGTTTAAAATGTTAAAAACCTAATTTTTGGGAAAAACCTTAGATTTGTAGTGTATAAATGGATTAAAGGTTAGAAACTAGTTTATATGTATTCTAGGATGATTATTGATGTTATATCTGTGTTTGGGTTGAAAAGAAATGGAGAGAAAACCATTAAAATGGATTTTAGGTATTTTGGTTTACTTAAAAAGTAGCCATTTTCGAGGTTCAGCAGGGCCGAATCGATTCGGCCCCCTTACCGAATCGATTCTGAAATATGTAGGTGCCCAGGTTTGAGTGACCGAATCGATTCAGACTCCAGCCGAATCGATTCGGCCTGAGACAGAGTCCCAGGTCTTATGACTCGAATCGATTCGCCTTCCTGGCCGAATCGATTCACTGGGCCGAATCGATTCGGAATAAGCCCGAATCGATTCGAAAACAGGGATTTTGGAGGGATTGTTTTCTAAAGAGAAATTCATTCCTGTTTTGTTCGAGGTTATCGATTGGGGATCTCTATAGGAGATATTTGGAGCATGTTTTGGAGACTTCTAGCGAGTTTCCCCTAAAAGAAATTTTGGAGTCATATTGACTAAATTTGAGGAATACCGATTAGAGACTTTGGTATTTTTCCTAAGTGGGGAAGCCCACTTTTATTTGAGGTTTGCTTGGTGATGATAACAACTTCACGACTAGTAGATGAGGTTGACTTAGAGGTACTGGATCTTAGGATCCAATCCCATTTGGGATGAATTTGATGGTTCATAAAATAAATTAAACCCTATAATGGATGGAGAATTATGAATGCTATTTGATGTGAATATGGATATAGAAATATCCTTATTAATGATTGATTTGGGAGATATCTCATATAATGAGAAATGATAATTGAGGTGCATTAGGATATAGAATATCCCTAACTTTAGAATTGAAAGACAATTCATATTAGAAGCGACATGAGAGCTTCAAGCGAGAATTAGTATAACATATACTAAGCGGGATTAATGTGTGAGGTTGGGCGTTTGTATATCTTGAGAGAAATATACTAAACAAATGATGTTAATCAAATTTCGCCTAAGGGCGTATTATAAACATGAATATGATGTTTCAGGTATACCTTATATAATGGTATATCTTTATTATATGGGATGTATGTATACCTTATATGATGGTGTATATACATGTTAAGCATACCCCCTCCTTGCTATCATTGGGAAGTTTCGTGCGTAGAGGGTGAGCATTCTGACTAGAAAGGCAGGATGTGGATATTCCCCAGGTCATGGTCGTCCTTTGTGGTCAACAAATGACATTTATATATATATTTATTTATTTTGGTGGTGAGAGGGCGGGGGTATGTGTCGCTCTCACTTGCCGGTTAGGAACCATGACCGCTTCCCGGGACGTCATGTGCGTGAGAAGATCACGAGGTGGGTGTCGTTGAACCCCACCAGGTGGCCCCAGTTTGCTATGTATATGGGCTACTGGAAGATGATAGCATGTGACCCTGCGTCCTTCGAGTTATAGCTCGGTTGGATGGTTATTATTACTTGTGCTTGTACTTTGGATGTCAAGGGCATAATGGACCTCAACGACCTACATTGCCAGGATTAGTGTATCGGGGGGTTCCTTGTTTGGATTTCGCTTCGGGGAGACGTCCCACGCACGAACCGCAGTGTAATGTTGGAACTTGGGGATAAGTTTAGTCCTTAATGCTCATAATTAATTATATATATATATATATATCACCTATCCCGACAATCGACAGTGCCAGGAGTAGTGTAACAGGGGGGTTCCTTGTTTGGATTTCGCTTCGGCGAGACGTCCTACGCATGAAACATCGTGTACTGTTGAGAATTGGGAATATTAATTAATTAAAATTGGACAATAATTATTTGGGTTACATTCATCTTGCATTGAGGGCATAATGAGCCCCGAGGATCGATACGGCCAGGAGAAGTGTAACGGGCGGGTTCCTTGTTTGGATTTCGCTTCGGCGAGACGTCCCACGCATGAAACACAGTACCGTGTTGAGAATCGAGAGGAGTTTAGTCCTTAACTCTTGATGCTAATAACTCATCTATAATAATTATATATATGGTTTCATGCCTATTATGGGCATCACTAGAATAAATTCTAGTAATTGAGATTGTGGATGTATTTTGATGATGTGGACATGATTGGATCATGTAACTTTATATGTTCAACAAATGAACATTTGAAAGATAACTATAACAATTGCATTAAAGATAATGTATATAACTTAAAGAATATTGTGATAATGTAGAATTGGTAGATAGGTTAGATGGTTTCACTTAAATACATTATTTGGGTTTAAGTTAGAATCCTCTTACCTAAATTAGAATCGAACGTCCTTTTGGAGACACGTGCATACGCTTAGTGCGCGCTTTAGATGAGAGGTGAGTTGAATTTTGTTGGAGTGCTCGATTCCAACTAAATCATGTAATAATGCATTTATAATTATTATGCATTTTAATACACTTGCTATAAACTGTTTTACAAACTCGGGTTCTGACCCGTTTATATTTTCCTCTTCCATGTATATATATTGTATTACTTCAGGTGTTCCTCCGCAAGGACGCCTTTCATATTCCTCCATTCAGGATTTGTGGAGCTGTGGCAGTAGCGGACTGTTGCGGCACTTTGCTTTAGTCGATTCCTATCTATTGTACATCTAGATTAGGATTCAGTTGTATTGAGTGAGTTTTCAAGTGTTGTAGATTAACACTTTCATATTTTATTTATCAGATTATTGTATTGTCTGTTGCCCGACAGCATATTCGGGTATTTCTTTATTGAGATCTTGTTGTACAATGTATTGTACTCTTTCATATCATTGGAGCATGCACATTTCACACCATAGTTAGATGCATACTGTTGGTTGTATGCATTATTGGCTTAGTTGTTTTGTTAAAAATAAAAGTTTTAAAATTTTGGCAATTCGCACTTTATGATTTCGGGTAGTTAGCCTTATATTATAGTGTTTAGTTGTTGATGTTGGGACTGTACCATCTGAGATACCTGATTTTTGTAGTATAGGGCTGGCCACCCGTTATTATTTGGAGCGGGTTGTCACAAATTACCATCCTCACCATAAATTAATGATCGAAATAGTTGTGGGTCATTCCAATTAATAAACTTTATAGCACTAAGTGCCAAAATATCATAAATTTGAGAGCATGACCGCACAACACAAATTTCAATCTTAAATCTAGGGTTATAATTGTGAGTACCGACATCATCAATAATAAATAAATTTGATTCACCTGAATCATATGTCGATGCATCACATGGAGGTATTAAATTGCAATAAGGATCCAAATATTTATTATCCCTTTTTCGAAAATAGTCAAGTAAAATTGGGGATGCATACTCTACTCCTAAATGTGAGATTTTATGAAAAGCGTGGGAAGAAGATCTATCACTGGGTGATACACTTTCTTCATAAAAAACAGGAGGATCGTCATAAATACTTGAAGTATCAGTAAAATCGGATGACGAATCCTCAAATAAATTTTCCCACATATAAAAAGAAGCAGCATTCTGCTCAATTAAATTAGTAGAAAAA
Source organism: Sambucus nigra (assembly GCA_949130495.1). Lineage (NCBI taxonomy): Eukaryota > Viridiplantae > Streptophyta > Magnoliopsida > Dipsacales > Adoxaceae > Sambucus > Sambucus nigra. The sequence goes on along the minus strand of OX422210.1, from coordinate 457,596,492 downwards.
TCTTGACAAACATCCAAATCATCACAAGTATTACACGTGTCAAGATTGTCAATTTTTTTCTCCTCACAAAATTGATTATCCCCAATTAATTCATGGTTATTTTAATAAACAACATCATTATACCGTTTGTTCACCTCTCTCCAATTGATACACTTTGGTGGACCGATAGTAATTACAGGGGTTGGAGTGTCATCCATACCTTCTTTAATTTTTAAAATGACTACTGACCCATCTGAATTAAATTGAAATATGTAGTCATCTAGATTTTCAGTATTTTGTAAAAACACGTCCATAGGATCCATTGAGGAATATGAGAAAGATGACGAGATAACAATATGAGGATCACCCATTGCAATTTACAACACATGATTTTATTTATTTATTTTGGATAGCTTCTACCTTTTGACAAGGGAGAATTTAAAAGAGGACCAACTACGGTTGTCTCCTCAAATTTCGATTTCACCTCTAGGTAGGTGGTCGGTACGAAGACTCATTCAAAACCACCAATCCTAGACAAGGTGAAATGGAATCGATTTGACAAGTTCGGGTTGGAGTATCTTTTAATCCTAGCCTTGTTAAGAGTTTTTTTTTATTTTTTTATTTTTTATTTTTTATGAAATTTTTACTAAAAAAATGCAAAAAGTAAAACAAACTAGTCCGAAAGTCACAACTTCTTTTAAGAAAAAAAAATGTCAAATCCCCGGCAACGGCGCCAAAAACTTGCTGTCAATTTTATAAAATACCGCAAGTGCACGGGCTATTATAGAATAGCGAGTGTAAGTACGGGTCGAACCCACGAGGATTTGTCAATTTTAATTATTAAAAGAATTACAACTGTCCCACTAGATCAAATGGGGTAGAGAATAATTATAAATTATACAAAATAAAAGCAAGTACGATAAATGAGAGTAACGCAAGAGATTTGTAAACAATTAGGAAATAATTAGGATTCGGGGTCCATTTATCACGTAACTAATATTGCACAATAATTTAATGTTGCCATTCCCTTTTTATAACTCAAATTAAACCGACTCTCGTCGTGTTTAATTCGAACAATATGACGGTTATGATCAAAATATTTTTAACGTCTCTAATAGACAGCTAAAATCCCTATTCCCTTAGAAAATACAAGTTTTAAAATTCGCAAATGTATTTAAGCATGGACTATCAAAACAATCAAAGTGCAAGCATAATCCATAAAAAATTACTATTTTTAAATCTCAAAACTTGAATTGACAAAACAATCTTGAAGGTTCTAAAACACACTCTCGTGTCGCTTTAAAATGAATACCGAATCTTTAATAACAATTAAAACAAGTTGGGAATAAACAACGATAAAATTAACGTGACAATATTAGTTAACTATGATAAACTTCACCCTACTCCTAATATAAGAATCAAGCTACCATAATGAAAGAGAAATTGCAAGAATCAGTAGAGATCTTCATTAATAAACCAAACTTACAAATAGTTCCCTCACAACAATCTTGAATCCTCTAAAAAAGTGATAAAAACTTGGCCCTCAAATTGATTACAATCACTCAAAGTTGCTCCCCGAAATCCTCCACGAAAGTCCTCTCTAATTGTCCCCGAAATTATGATCCCAAGGGTCCTTTTTATAGGACAAGTGGTGAGGTATTTGAGTTGTGGTGGGACTCTTTCTGATTGGTCTAATAGTGTTGGTAGCTATCTCTCCACCTCTTTAATCTTTGGATCGTGATAAGGGACGGAATTTCCCCCCCCCTCGAAAACTCTTATATTTTCTTGTTGAACACACATGCCGAGTTTCGTCCAAATCGGAGAATAAAAATTTCCGACTTTTTTACGATTTCACGTGTAAAAACAACATTTTTTCGAACGACCGTAAAAATCAGCTTTTTCGCTCCTTTTTTGAATTGATCATACATTTGCACCAAATTCCATCATTATATGCAAAAATTTCACTGGGCAACTTTTTTCACAAATTAGCACAAGAATATTATAAAATTATCGAAGTGCCCATTTTTTATTTAAAATTACAATTTTCAATGTGAATTCAATCATTCTCGCATTTTTTCCTCCTTTTAATAAAATAGTCCTAAGAAATTATTAAATCCACTAAAATGGGACTAACAGAGTATAAATTTGGGTATAAAATATACAAAATAATGCACTTATCAAATACCCCCAAACCTAAACTTTGCTAGTCCTCGAGCAAAACTAAAAAATTTAAAATTTAACTCACTTTCGTAGGAATCACTATTGCACTTAGCATGTGCAATAAGCCGTTAAACCTCTAGGTTACCTTAGTGGGCGAGTTTTGTCTCGTGAGGGTTTGTAGTGAATATACCCACAAAATTCAAAAGCTTGACTCAATACAAATGATTAAAAAGTAATATAACCAAGTTTGAATGCAAACTTCGTAAATATAGTAGAACTTCATTTCTCAATCTCAACTTATTGTGTCTGTGTGTGCATAGCCAATATAACCGTCAATTTCAAAAGATTTAATCGTTGCATTTCTTATCCGAAAGTTGGTTTTGATTTCAAAATCTCGCAGAATGCACTCACAATCGAACACTCGGAAATGGGTTATTTTCTCTCGTTATATGTGAATAAAAGAGTAAATTTATATGAACAAATTTCACATATACATAATCAAAAATGGATTTTTATACAATGGATGAATATGATCTCATGAACAGAAAATCGATTACTTATTGAAAACATTGAATCACACCATAGATCCTATTCGTCTTCTCTCCACACTATAACTAACTTCAGATGAGATCTATTAGGACTTTCTTTGGTTGTATTGTAGGCTCGAATTTTGGCTAGAAAGAATGGCTATTTTTGGAGTTCAAAATTTCTGAGAATATAGAGGTTTTTCGGTATTTTGACTTTTAGGCACTTTTCTTCCAACATCCATTTTTCTTTTTCTTTCGCTTTTTCTTTTCGAAATCACATTTTTTTTCACCTTTTTTTTCCTTCCCCTTTTTTTTGACACATCAATCTTTTGCGATTTTTTTTTTGCCTTTTTTTTCAACCGTAATGTTACCCCAGTATTCTCCGATAATGGGTATGACTTCTTTTTATGGGCTTCAAACTCTCAGTTGGCGTTAGGTAGGACAATGGGTTTTCAATAAAAGACATATTTTCTTTTTGGCTCATATGGGCTTGCAACGGAATAATGTAAAAAAGTTGGATTTTAGGCTTAATTTTGGGCTTTCAAACGATGGCCTAATCTCATTTCTCAAGTTTCGTTCAGTTGATTTGTGTCTCAAGACGACTTACTAAGACTTCTAGTGCTTAAGATTCACATTTTGACTTTTTGTTTTCAGTAATCGAACAAAACAAAGAATTTGAGATCATCAACGAATTTATCACTGAAGGAAAGATTGAGTAATTTTAACTCGGACTGATTTAAATCTCTGGAAAACGATGAATGGCACAAAATCTCATCGGGTTAAAAAATCCACTTTTATTCATTAAGCATATTAACTTTCGCCTCAATATCCATTTTCGATCATATTATATGGCTAATGTGTAAAAATTTCATAAGATGAGAGATCCATGAATTAATTCTATATTAAGAAATCGTTCCAAAACTCAATTATATCGAAAATCTTTTTGAATTTTTGAAATCTGATTTTTTTTTTCAAAAATATCATCCTTACCCCCAAACCTAAATTTTACATTGTCCTCAATGTATGATCAAATAAAAATATGGTCAAAGAAAATAAAGTAACGAAGTAGAAAGATGATACACGTTAACGAAAAAAAATAACAAATATATATATATATATATATATATATATATATATATATATATATATATATATATATATATATATATATATATATATATATATATACAAATAATATACAAACACATGACAATTACCATCCTCACCATAAATTAATAATCGAAATAGTTGTGGGTCATTCCAATTAATAAACTTTATAGCACTAAGTGCCAAAATATCATAAATTTGAGAGCATGACCGCACAACACAAATTTCAATCTTAAATCTAGGGTCATAATGGTGAGTACCGACATCATCAATAATAAATAAATTTGAATCGCTTGAATCATATGTCGATGCATCACATGGAGGTAATAAATTGCAATAAGGATCCAAATATTTATTATCCCTTTTTCGAAAATAGTCAAGTAAAATTGGGGATGCATACTCTACTCCTAAATGTGAGATTTTATGAAAAGCGTGGGAAGAAGATCTATCACTGGGTGATACACTTTCTTCATAAAAAACAGGAGGATCGTCATAAATACTTGAAGTATCAGTAAAATCGGATGACGAATCCTCAAATAAATTTTCCCACATATAAAAAGAAGCAGCATTCTGCTCAATTAAATTAGGAGAAAAATCTTGACAAACATCCAAATCATCACAAGTATTACACGTGTCAAGATTGTCAATTTTTTATCCCCAATTAATTCATGTTTATTTTTAGAAACAGCATCATTATACCGTTTGTTCACCTCTCTCCAATTGATACACTTTGGTGGACCGATAGTAATTACAGGGGTTGGAGTCTCATCCATACCTTCTTTAATTTCTAAAATGACTACTGACCCATCTGAATTAAATTGAAATACGTAGTCATCTAGATTTTCAGTATTTTGTAAAAACACGTCCACAGGATCCATTGAGGAATATGAGAAAGATGACGGGATAACAATATGAGGATCACCCATTGCAATTTACAACACATGAATTTATTTATTTATTTTGGATAGCTTCTACCCTTTGACAAGGGAGAATTTAAAAGAGGACCAACTACGGTTGTCTCCTCAAATTTCGATTTCACCTCCAGGTAGGTGGTCGGTACGAAGACTCATTAAAAACCACCAATCCTAGACAAAGTGAAATGGAATCGATTTGACAAGTTCACGTTGGAGTATCTTTTAATCCTAGCCTTGTTAAGAGTTTTTTTTATTTTTTTATTTTTTTTATTTTTTATTTTTTATGAAATTTTTACTAAAAAAATGCAAAAAGTAAAACAAACTAGTCCGAAAGTCACAACTTCTTTTAAGAAAAAAAATTGTCAAATCCCCGACAACGGCGCCAAAAACTTGCTGTAAATTTTATAAAATACCGCAAGTGCACGGGCTATTATAGAATAGCGAGTGTAAGTACGGGTCGAACCCACGAGGATTTGTCAATTTTAATTATTAAAAGAATTACAACTGTCCAACTAGATCAAATGGGGTAGAGAATAATTATAAATTATACAAAATAAAAGCAACTACGATAAATGAGAGTAACGCAAGAGATTAGTAAACAATTAGGAAATAATTAGGATTCGAGGTCCATTTATCACGTAACTAATATTGCACAATAATTTAATGTTGCCATTCCCTTTTTATAACTCAAATTAAACCGACTCTAGCCGTGTTTAATTCGGAAAATATGACGGTTATGATCAAAATATTTTTAACGTCTCTAATAGACGGCTAAAATCCCTATTCCCTTAGAAAATACAAGTTTTAAAATTCGCAAATGTATTTAAGCATGGACTATCAAAACAATCAAAGTGCAAGCATAATCCATCAAAAATTACTATTTTTAAATCTCAAAACTTGATTTGACAAAACAATCTTGAAGGTTCTAAAACACACACTCGTGTCGCTTTAAAATGAATACCGAATCTTTAATAACAATTAAAACAAGTAGGGAATAAACAACGATAAAATTAACGTGACAATATTAGTTAACTATGATAAACTTCACCCTACTCCTAATATAAGAATCAAGCTACCATAATGAAAGAGAAATTGCAAGAATCAGTCGAGATCTTCATTAATAAACCAAACTTACAAATAGTTCTCTCACAACAATCTTGAATCCTCTAAAAAAATGATAAAAACTTGGCCCTCAAATTGATTACAATCACTCAAAGTTGCTCCCCGAAATCCTCCACGAAAGTCCTCTCTAATTGTCCCCGAAATTATGATCCCAAGGGTCCTTTTTATAGGACAAGTGGTGAGGTATTTGAGTTGTGGTGGGACTCTTTCTGATTGGTCGAATAGTGTTGGTAGCTATCTCTCCACCTCTTTAACCTTTGGATCGTGATAAGGGATGGAATTTCCCCCCACTCGAAAACTCTTATATTTTCTTGTTGAACACGCATGTCGAGTTTCGTCCAAATCGGAGAATAAAAATTTCCGACTTTTTTACGATTTCACGTGTAAAAATACCATTTTTTTCGAACGATCGTAAAAATCAGCTTTTTCGTGCCTTTTTTGAATTGATCATCAATTTGCACCAAATTCCATCATTATCTGCAAAAATTTCAGTAGGAAACTTTTTTCACAAATTAGCACAAGAATATTATAAAATTATCGAAGTGCCCATTTTTGATTTAAAATTACCATTTTCAATATGAATTCAATCCTTCTCGAATTTTTTCCTCCTTTTAATAAAATAGTCCTAAGAAATTATTAAATGCACTAAAATGGGACTAACAGAGTATAAATTTGGGTATAAAATATACAAAATAATGCACTCATCACCCATCATTCTAATTTCGGGTACCCACATATATATATATATATATGTGTGTGTGTGTGTGTGTGTGTGTGTGTGTGTGTAATATTACCACAGTAAATGTTACTCTCTGTTTGTGAAAATGTCATATATATAAAACTATTTCATATTCTAGTGCATACAGTAAAGTTTGTTGTTTGTGTAATTTTTTTTCTTTGAAATTTTATAGGTTTCATGGATCTTGTTTGATAGATCTCGTCGAGCATATTTCAAAAATAATAATTTTGCGAAAAATGAATTTCTGAATCAAAAGTTATGATCATTTTAAGATTAAAAAAAAGTCCAACCACTTATATAACTTCCTAAAGGAAGTTACGGATGATTGGTTATAAAAAGGGTAAAATTGTGAAAACCTTCCCTAAAAAGTTGGAATATGACCTATATCGTTTTTGAAAAGTCAATAGTACTTATATGTATGTTGATTTGACAAATACGACTTAAATATAATTTTCTCTAAAATATAAAGACTAAAATATGTTTAAAATGATATAAAAGGATGGGAAAAGCCGGAACATAGGTGGTAGACGTTAAAGAAAAAATATAGGAGGTGCCAAGTGAACATGTTAATTGAGAGGGAGTCTTTTTGTAGAAAATTTTAGAGTATATAGAGATAGCAATATTAAATGTCAAAAACATATAGAGACCTGATCTCTAGAGGTCACCAGTTTGAGTCCGCTCATGGCTAATAGTCAAAGAAAAATCTCTCATAAAGTTTGGTCCGAGCTGAAAAGATTAGTCTCAAAGTGCACACAAACTAGTCCAGGAATTATTATTCGTTAACAAAAAAATGGGTACTTAGGCAACTGTGCAACGTATACAAAATATCTTCCAGTAAATTAATGGGGTTACGACATAAAAAATCTCATAGGAATTTCTTTCTCAAACACGAGGATCTCATTTTCTCAAACTATTTTTTATGTTTATTTTTTCTTAAATTATTTTGGAATGTAATGAATAGACTATTCACAAAATCTTTCTTAAAGGTTTGAGGGATATAATAAATCATGAATCGTTTCTATAAATTAGAAAGGCTCTCCTTGTTTGAACAACAAGACCTTTAATTGAAAAACATATTTTTCTCTCCTCCATCAAAGTAGGGATGTGCAAACATTATTATCATTTCTATTGAAGGAATTAATGAATCAATCCCTAAATAGATTTATAGTTTTCATAATTATTTCTTGCAATTTTATTATGTTTAGTATGTGTAAACACTTTCATTTAGATATTTGGTATTAATATCCTTATCTCACGAATTCGGGGCAATTCAAATATTTAGAATGCCAACACATTTTATGTGGTCAGTTTCATGGTTTAAAATTGATAATTATCCCTTCCATTCCTCTCAATTATTCACTGATTTTCCATGCATCGTCTAATAGAGGCTCTGCCTCTACATAGCTTGAACACCGAATCCCCTTCCTTGTTCCCATACTGAGGCAGGACCAATAAATCATTCATCGACTCTCATATAGATAGCAAAAGGGAACTTATACCCCGATGATTGCATAACACAACGAGAGCTAGATTAAAGAGAGAATTTCTTGAGATGATCTAAGTTGACTAGGAATACTATCTCTTCTCCATCAAGATCAATGCGATTAAGAGTGCACCTGATAAGATTTTCTTCATGAGGTATGGCCTATTGTAGTTAGGCTTGAATTTCTCCCTAGGATCCTAAATAGGTTCTATGATCTCTTTGAGAGTGAGATCGCCTTCTCTCACACCGCGATCTTTGACTTTCTAGTTGAATGATGGTGCAATAAGACATCGGTACCCTTGTATATTTTATATTGCCTTAACTCTTTTTCATACAAGAGTGTTAGCCCATCGTAATGGATTTGGTGTCAATAAACTTCTCTTACATGGCTTTCAATCATGACTTATTGGCAAGGGATCTCAATTTTGATAGGTAAGACTGCCTCCATGCCATAAACTAAGGACTAGGGGTAGTTATAGTGAGCACTCCAATGGATGTGCAGTAGCCCTAAAAGTCATAAAGAATCCCCTCAGCCCAATCTCTGAGACTTTATCATGGACTTAAGGCTTTTATTCACATCTTAAATAACCCCACTATTTCACGGTTGGTAAGGTGATGACTTGTTATAACACCCCGCCTAATTAAATACCTGGAGATCAGTCCTTTAATAAATTAAAAACAAGGTGAACGGTTGGTTCATTCTCAGCATCACTGTCGCAAAATATTATTTCCAATTTGAACACACTAAATAATTAAGCTAAGTGTCAAAACCATTTAAAACCTCATTTTTTCTTTATTAAATACCAATATGAAAACCTTTTTAATAATAACAATTTTAGAGTCACATAAATAAAAGGTTATTAATAATTACATTACCGTTTAAACCATCTAGATTAACCAAACCAAGTTATGAACTATAAATGAAATCATTCTGACAAGAGTTAACTCCCGAGGAGTACTGAAGTATCACAAATCTCTGACAAATCCAACTAGAATAGGACATCGGGCGACACATGCCCTAACTATGAAGATCTAAAATATGAACTGATTCAATGACAAAGTCGTCTAAAGCAAGGGCCTGCAACTCCCACATAAGCTGCAACACGTCCAATCCAAAGAACCTAAGCATGACGCCCCTGTGGCTGGGCAACTGTAATACATACATATATACACAATAGAGAAAGAATGACAGAAAATGGGTCAGAGCCCGAGTGTAAAACAGTTTTAAAAATAGTTTAGCAAGTATTTAAAATGCCTACCGGCTAATATCACAACCATGTTAGTATGCGACACTCTCTTGAGAATCTTCACCTCTCATCTAGTGTGCACCCTTAACGTACCTCTAGGACATCCTAGTTATAGTTCCCACGCTAACTAGATTAACCACATGTATCCATTATTTATAGCCCAAATTATTCCCACGTATTAACCTTATAATACATATAATGATGTTATAAACATATATATATCCATTTAGATTCAACATGGATAAGTCCCTTATTAATTCAATTCCACTAAGTGTTTTCATACATAACTATCTTACATTTCTACTTTATCCACATAGTAGATATCATCACATTTATATATATATATTCATTATATTATATATATATTATACTGCACCCCAAGATAGAGCTGCGGTGCTGCATTACTCTGCTATCTTGTCCCAATACATCATGTCACTGTATAGGGGACTATATGTTCGGTAAAGATTCCTTGAACAACAAATATCAAATCACAAATAATAGAGGCGAACATAGTCCTAAGCCTTTGGGCTATGCACATACCTATGTACCCAAATGACCGTTCTATACCATTGTTCTCACTAATGGTAATCGACCTAAGTCCTATGTCCTTGAGTGACAAGCGAAAAATCCCATGGATTCATCAGGATATGACTGCCCTCACGCGCAAACCTCCCGTCGATAGCAAGTAATCTAGGTATGTCATACACAGATACATGATATATGCACATTCAAAAAGTCATACATATAAATATTCATATTTTCCAAATTAGGTTCGCCCACGACCCATAATTATTATTATCCATTCTCAACACAAATTTTACTCAATTATTTCTCATAATGGATTTATCTCTTTTATTCTCATTTATTATTTACTTCGTTCTTACTTCTCATCTCTCGAAGTATTCTTTCTCACTAAGTATAAATTTCAGTAGGTATACCCTCACTTACCTTCTAGTCTAAATCTTTCACGAGTCTCAATATTTTAGTAAACGTATGCACAATTCCCAATGTATAAATAACTCCCCGTTAACCCAAAATTTCATCTCATATTAATTTCATTCAAAGGAGTCTACTTAGACCCCACTAGTCATTTTCATAACCCATTATACTCCATAAATAATAATCAAGGGTTCCTACGTATCTTAACCGGATTAAACAAAAAGGAGAAAAATATGCAGTTTTCTAGAAGGGGTCGATCGATCGAGGAAAGGGGGTTGATCGATTTGTTTCACATCTTTTATCAACTAGTATTGAATACCATCATCACATGGCTAATAATCTATAGTGTTTCATTCAAACTATATGACTTAGCAAAAATATCAACATCCTCGCATCCTATAACATCTCTCCACTCCCGACGTCGTTAAGGTTCATGCGCGGAGCGTCTTGCAAAGCGAAATCCAAACAAGGAACCCCTCCAATACACTACTACTTAACTTTGTCGGTCGTGGAGGTCCGTCAACTTCAAATACGCAACCGGGATAACCTCATCCACTCTTTCAACCAAATGTGGTCCGAACTCCCATCTCTATCCAGGAGCCATACCACTAAGTGCTTGTACTACACTCAGTCCTTGCGTAATCAATAATGAGCTTAAACTCAGTTCTTGATGCTCAAATTGTAACCGTAAGGCTACCGAGGTGTTATATAAAATCTCTCCTACCGGACCTATCCTTAATCCTCATGCATACAAATTATAATCCCACACATGAATCTAGCAACCAAAATTTCATTCAATTATTCTAATCAATTATATCTTAATCAAATCAATTCGATTCTTAACTAGGGCTTACTGATCTTCCCTAAGTCCCATTATATCCAATTAATAATCACCAAAGATTTAGAAAAGGTTTGGGACAAGAACAAGCATTAACAAGAAACAACTTCAACAATTCTAGGGAGGTCGATCGATACGATTTGTAACACCTTGCCCGCTTGGGGAGAGAAAATGGAGTGCCACTATCGATAAAACTAACCAAATCCACAAACACTAATCTCAAATTTCTTTAAATAAATACAACAAGTCTCTCGAAATAAAATAACTATCTATCTCAAAATAAAATACATCTCCAATTCTCTATACATCAAAATAAATAAATACAAGTCTTCTCATCTTGTATTAAAAATTCTTTCCAAATAATCCACGCTAAAAATCATCCCAATTGGTCCATAGCGTCACAATCCACGCTAACCTGCCAACTAAAAGAAAATATGAGAAAGTACACAATATGACAGGAAATATGCTCAACAAATATATAAACGATGAATAAAGCGTAACAACATGAGTATGAATATTCAAATCAAAATGCAAATCTCATAAGCATTTATCAATATAATTTTTCAACAACACATCAATAGGTTATCAGGCCTCACCCCATCCGCATATGCTTTATCAAGACATAGCCCGGGAAGTAGGAATTTTGGCGGGTGCCCAACCTCCATGCCATATTAAAATCTCATGACAACATGCTCAACAACCACATAATGATGCCACATGAATCAAAATAATTCAACAATTATTTCTCTAGATTTCAAAGAATTTAACAATTCAAATATAAGTTCAATTAGACATGAATTCAACGAAATAAACTCGCGAGATTTAAAGGAGCATATTGTGTAAAACTCCATACCTCAAAATTATCACATGAATCCAACCTCAAAATATGATCGCACTATCACGTTTCTCTCGCGAAAATAATCAAATCACATTTTAGCCCCAACACGAGATAACCTCAAATAGTCCTATTTTAAAAACTTAGAAAAATCTACTCCAAAAATTATTGGAATCGCTGATCTGACTTTAGATTTGGATTCTACACGAAAAATTGAGTGAGGTATGTGTTTTGAATTTTTCTCAAATCTCATTCGAATGTACTCGAAAAGAAGATCTAAACATTCCAAATTAGCTCTTCTTATTCCACTCGTTTTTGTCTCTTTGGATTTCATTTTTGGACTTTCTTTTTCATCTTCCTTTCGTTATAATCACCCATAATATTCCTTATATAACCACTCTCTCAAACCCTATCTTGGATCCTAAGCTAACGCATATTACTATATTACCCTTTAATTCAAAATTGCCAACTTTACATATTTAAACCATTACAAAATGTCCAAAAGCCAATTAAATTTGAATTTAAATATTCGATTCATTTCAAATAAAAATAAATATAATATCAATATCTATATTAATAAAATAATAATATTATCAAAATTTTATACAATATTCATAAATAAAGCCTTCAAAATTACGGGGTATTACATACTTCCCCCCTTGAAAAGGAATTTCGTCCCCGAAATTCGGTATATTACTTAAAGATATTTAGTTAATATATGAATGTGATATTGTTGATATTTTTGTGAGATATTAATTCAGTAATTTGAATTTTTAGTCGGACGTGGTATGGGACGTGTCGGGACTAATTTGTTAAATTAAAAAGGAAATTTATTTTCTATCGACCTTATAGTCATTTTGAGTGCGTCATTGCATCCGGAAGGTTTGAAATAGTCTAAAAATCTATTTGGATGTTGGATTTGGGTCTCGGGTCATTTGAAAATGAAAACACAACCCCAAAGGGCATTTTAGTCATTTTTACAAGGGGATGAATAGTGATTTTGGATTTTGTCTTATTACAAATATTTAGAGATTAGTTGAACGTGGGTTCATTCATCTCTTCTACACAAAACTTGAGAGGTCACCTTGTGAGAGAGTGAAAGGGTGCTTGGGAAGAGAGAAGATTGCTTGGAAAGGAAAAGAACCAAAGCTCAAAGGTTACCACCACCGGAAGTTGGCTGGAGAAAGGGAGAAACACCTGTGTTATTCAACTCCAAAGGATCAAATCTTCATTAGAGGCAAGTGTTTGATAATTGCAATCTAACTTTGTATATTGTCCATGTTAGGATAGTTATGAAAGGATGAGATTTTACATGTTTGGAAGATGAAAATATAGAGTTGTTAATGGATTCCTGGAATCTGAAAATATATACGAATCAAACTCATGTTGTAGGAAGTTAGTAATCCAAGAAGTAATCATACATCTGTTGAAGAAATTCTGAAAACCATTGATGTGTTCTTGAAGATATCATGTATATAATTTTCTGGAAAAAGAGGATAAACATATGCTTTTAATTCAAACTCTTGATGATTCTAGGATGTTTAGAGTATTATAAATTATTCACATATGTTGCTATATCATGTAGTAAGGTTTATAAGGAATTTGGGTAGTTAATATGAAGGTTTGTATGATCAAAAATGATGAAACCCGTAGTAGAAGAAATGCAGAAAAACTGGGTTGTTATCTGGGTGATCGATCGATCGACCCCCTGACTTCGATCGATTGACCTCCCTAGAATTCCTAAAGTTGGTCCGTTTTAATGTTGATTCTTATCCCAAACCTTTTGTAGATCTTTGATGATTATTAATTGGATATTATGGGACTTAGAGAAGACCAGTAAGCCCTAATTAAGATTTGAATTAATTTGATTGGGATTTAATTGATTAGAATAATGATAATCAAATTTTAAGGAATTTTGGTTGCTAGATTCAATTATTAGATTCTAATTGGTATGCATGATGATTAAAGATATGATCAGTATGGGTGATTGAATGTAAAACCTGGGTATCCTTAAGTTTACAAGAGGGTTTAATCCTAAGTGAAAGAAGATGTGTTTATAAGAGATTTGAAACTATCGGTTTTAACCCTAATTAAATGGAGAGTTTAATTCGTAGTAATTCAAGAGATATGACTATATTTACCAGTAGGGTATTAGTGACTTCTTACTGAATTTATGTTGACGAAAAACCTATTTGAACCTTGAGTAATGAGTGAGGCTCGGGGATAATTGAAGTAAAGAAGTAAAGTCATAATATTTTAATAGGTAGGATTTGAGATATATAATGCTACGTATGGGAACTATCTTAGGGTAGTGTGAGTACCTTGTTGATATTATACTATAGGTATGATAATGCCTATTTGATTGTTTGATGATTATGTGTATGACATACCTAGCTTACTTGCTATCGATGGGAGGTTTGCGCGTGAGGGCAGTCATATCTTGATGAATCCATGGGATCTTTGATTTTTCGCTCAAGAACATAGGTTTATGAAAGACTTATCGGGGAGTTGATAAGTCCTCTGACTGTGGGTACGTAGGTATGTGCGTGACCCATGGATACGAGAACAATGTTTCCTTCCAATTTGTATGTTGTTATTTGTGGTTCGAGGAATCCTTACCGAACCTTTAGTCCCCTATTCGGCGACCAGCGATGATGGGACATGATAGCAGAGTAATGCATTGTACCGCAGCTGTGACTCGGGGTGCCGTATTATATAGGTATATATATATATAATGAATTAAATGAGTAAATTGATATATTGTGGTTAAATCTATCTACGGTGATAATTGTAAATAACGGTGAATAGAGAAAGAGAATATAATTAAGTTAATGAATGTTTATTCTTATAGAATTGAAAATCTTAATTCATGATAATAAGAAACGTATATGAATAATTATATGACGTATGGTATGGGACATATGGGGTTATGATTCGGGATGGAATCATATTATGGGAACTAGTGAGGAGGAACCATTAACTAGGAGGTTAATAGGAAACGATAAGTGTGCACTCTAGTTGAGAGGTGAGAATAGCAAGTGAGAGTCTGGATGCTAACATGTACATAATAAATGCTTTATTGAACTTGTTAAATACTTGCTGTTTTAAAAATCATTTTCACATCGAGCTCTGACCCGTTTCCTTGCATATTCTATTTTCTATTGTACCTTCTATATCAGGTGTCTAGAAGCCGTGATGCCAACCTTAGCTGATTATGACGAGCTATGGAGCTATGGAGTATTGCTTAGACGCCTATCTTCATTTGATTCACAGTGTTCTCTTAGATAGGGAATATCGCCCAATGGAATTCAGTTATCTTTTCTATCGGAGTCAAATACTTTTGTAGTCGTGTCTTTTTAATACATTTACTATCGTTGGGATTATTGTATTGGATTATTATGTGGGAATGTTTATTCCAATTGCATTTAAATTCTTTTGTGTTATCAGTTCGGTTATTAATGTTGTAGAATAATATGTGTAAACCTAAAATGGATTTTGTTGAAATTAAAATTTGGAAAGTTTTTAACACCAGCTTAATTGGGTATTCGGTGAGTTATAAATGTTTTCGACAGTGATGCTAAGAATGAGCCAACTGTATATTCTGTTTTAATTTGGTATGGGGCTGGCCACCCGGTATTTAATTAGGCAGGGTGTTAACTTTCTAGTTAATGGTTCCTCTTCACAAATTTCCATAATATGATTCCATCCCGTATCATAACCCCGTATGTTCCATACCATACGTAGTATAATCATTATTCATATACATTTCTCATTAACATGAATCGTTTATCATGAATATGAATTAAGCTTTTCAAATATATAAGAATCAACATTCTTTAACTTAATTCCATTCTCTTTCTCTATTCACCGCTATCTACAATTATCACACAGTAGATAATTTAACCACTGTATACACATTCATAAAATTCATTATATATAGACATATATAATACCATACCCCGAGTCACAGCTGCGCTGCATGCATTACTCTGCTATCATGTCCCAGTATCGCTGGTCGCCGAATAGGGGACTAAAGGTTCGATAAGGACTCCTCGAACCACAAATAACAACACAAATATTGGAGGTGAACATAGTTCTCGTATCCATGGGTCAGGCACATACCTACGTACCCATAGTCACCGGACTTATCAACTTCCCGATAAGTCTTTCATAGACGTATGTTCTT
This sequence comes from Sambucus nigra, assembly GCA_949130495.1. Lineage (NCBI taxonomy): Eukaryota > Viridiplantae > Streptophyta > Magnoliopsida > Dipsacales > Adoxaceae > Sambucus > Sambucus nigra. The sequence continues at coordinate 457,580,416 of OX422210.1, read as the reverse complement.
GAGCGACAAATTAAAAATCCCATGGATTCATCAGGATATGACTGCCCTCACGCGCAAACCTTCCATCGATAGCAAGTAAGCTAGGTATGTCATACACATAAATTATCAACCAATCAAATAGGCATTATCATAGCTATAATATAATATCAACAAGGTAATCACACTACCCTAAGATAATTCCCATACGTAGCATTATATCTCTTAAACCCAACGCATTAAAACATCATATCTTTACTTCTTTAATTTAATTATTCCAGAGTCTCACTCACTACTCAAGGTTTAAATAGGTTTTTCCTCAATATATTTATTCAATAAGAAAATCACTAATATCCTACTGATCCATAACATCTTATCTCCCGAATTACTACGAATTAAACTCTCCGTTAATAAGGGTTATAATCGACAGTTTCTAATCTCTTATAAACACATCTTCTATCAACTAGGATTGAATACCATCATCACATGGCTCATATTCTATAGTGTTTCATTCACACTATATGACTTATCAACAAAATCAACATCCTATAACATCTCTCCACTCCCGACGTCATTAAGGTTCATGTGCGGAGCGTCTCGCAAAGCGAAATCCAAACAAGGAACCCCTCCAATACACTACTACTTAACTTTGTCGGTCGCGGAGGTCCGTCAACTTAAAATACGCAACAGGGATAGCCCCATCCCCTCTTTCAACCAAATGTGGTCTGAACTCCCATCTCTATACAGGAGCCATACCACTAAGCGCTTGTACTACACTCAGTCCTTGTGCAATCAATCATGAGCTTAAACTCATTCCTTGATGCTCAAATTATAACCCTAAGGCTACCCAGGTATTATATTAAATCTCCCTTACTGGACCTATCCTTAATCCTCATGCATACAAATTAGAATCCAACACATGAATCTAGCAACCGAAATTTCTATCAAATTTAATTAACATAATTCTAATCAATTCAATCCCAATCACATTAATTCGATTCTTATCTAGGTCTTACTGATCTTCTCTAAGTCCCATAATATCCAATTAATAATCACCAAAGAATTAGAAAAGGTTTGGAATACAAACAAGCATTTAAAAAGAAATAACTTTAGGAAATCTGGGGAGGTCGATCGATCGAAGTCAGGGGGTCGATCGATCGATCGCCCAGATACCAGCCCAGTTTTTTGCATTTCTTCTACTACGGGTTTCATCATTTTCGATCATTCAAACCTTAATATTAACTACCCAAATTCTTTATAAACCTTACTACATGATATAGCAACATATGTGAATGATTTCTAATGCTCTAATCTGGATCATATGTAGAGGATTACCCATGAATTTATTATGATATTTGGGAAGAAAATCTTGATTAAAATAGAGGGTGGTGATTATTCATGCAAAATTTGGTTTTATAAAGAGATTTGAGATTAAACCCCTTTTTGATTGATTCGTTGAGGATTTATTGATGTCGTTACGTTAGAACTTGTTTATATGCATTGCTTATACACTTGGATTACTTTGATGGGAGTTTGGGATGAAATTATAGTGGTTCAGAGGGGTTAAAATGGTTGAACCCGTAGGTTGAATATTGCAGAAAACTGGAAAAGAAGTGCTTGATCGATCGACTCAAGAACATCGATCGATCCATGATCGATCTATCGACCCCCTTTCCTCGATCGATCGACCCTTCATGGAAAACTGCATATTTTCCCCTTTTTGTTTAGTTCGGTTAAAATGTGTAGGAACCCTTGATCATCATTGATGGAGTATAATGGGTTATGAAGAGGACCAATAGGGTCTAAGTAGACTCCGTTGAGTGAAATTAACGTAAGATTAAATTGAGGGTTAACGGGGAGTTATTAACACATAAGAAATCACGAGTACATTTAATAAAAGATCAAAATTGTAAATGAATCAGACCAGAAGGTAATTGAGAGTGTGCCTACTAAAATTATACTTAGAGAGATAGAATACTTTGAGAGATGAGAAATAAGTATGAAGTAAATAATAAATGAGAATAAAAGAGACGAACCCGTTATGAGAAATAATTGAGTAAAATTTGTGTTGAGAACGGATAATAATAATTATGGGTCGTGGGCGAACCTAATTTTGAAAATATGAATATTTATATGTACTACTTTGTGAATGTGCATATATTATGTATCTGTGTATGACATACCTAGCTTACTTGCTATCGACGGGAGGTTTGCGCGTGAGGGCAGTCATATCCTGATGAATCCATTGGATTTTTGACTTGTCACTCAGGACATAGGACTTAGGTCGATTACCATTAGTGAGAACAATGGTATAGAACGGTCATTTGGGTGCGTAGCCCAAAGGCTTAGGACCATGTTTGCCTCCATTATTTGTGATTTGATATTTGTGGTTCGAGGAATATTTACCGAACCTATAGTCCCCTATACAACGACGTGATGTATTGGGACAAGGTAGCAGAGTAATGCAACACCGCAGCTGTGTCTCAGGGTGCAGTATAGTATATATATATATATATATATACATATATATATATATATATATATATATGTATGTATGTATATATATATACATATGATGATATCTACTATGTGGCTAAAGTAGAAATGTAAGATAGTTATGTATGAAAACACTTAGTTGAATTGAATTAATAAGGGACTTATCCATGTTGAATCTAAATGGATATACATATGTTTATAACATCATTATATGTATTATAAGGTTAATACGTGGGAATAATTTGGGCTATAAAGAATGGATACATGTGGTTAATCTAGTTAGCGTGGGAACTATAACTAGGATGCCTAGAGGTACATTAGGGGTGCACATTAGATGAGAGGTGAAGATTCTCAAGAGAGTGTCGCATACTAACATGGTTGTGATATTAGCCGGTAAGCATTTTAAATATTTGCTAAACTATTTTTAAAACTGTTTTACACTCGGGCTCTGACCCGTTTTCTGTCATTTCTTTCTCTTTTGTATTTATATGTATGTATTACAAGTGACCAGCCATAGGGGCGTCATGCTTATGTTCTTTGGATTGGACGTGCTGCAGCTTATGTGGGAGTTGTAGGCCCTTGCTTTAGATGACTTCGTCATTGAATCAGTTCCTACTTTAGATCTTCATAGTTAGGGCATGTGTCGCCCAATTTCCTATTACAGTTGGATTTGTCAGAGATTTAGGATATTTCCAGCATTCGGTGCTCCTTGGGAGTTAACTCTTGTCAGAATAATTTCATTTATGGTACTTATACTTGGTTGGGATTATATAGATGTTTTAATTCATGTGTGTTAAATTCCATCCTTAGTATTTATGTAATTCTTAACTGTTGGGTATTAAAATGGTTTATATTGGTACTTTATAAAGGAAAAATGAGGTTTTAAATGGTTTTTGACACTTAGCTTAATTATTTAGGGTGTTCAAATTGAAAATATTATTTTGCGACAGTGATGCTGAGAATGAACCAACCGCGGTTGGTTCATTCTCGGCATCACTCTCGTAAAATAATATTTCCAATTTCAACACCCTAAATAATCAAGCTAAGTGTCAAAACCATTTAAAACCTCATTTTTCCTTTATTAAATACCAATAAAAACTTTTTAATACCCAATAGTTAAGAATTACATAAATACTAAGGATGTCAATTTACACAAAGAATTAAACCATCTATATAATCCAAACCAAGTTTAAGGACCATAAATGAAATCATCCTGACAAGAGTTAACTCCCAAGGAGTATTGAATACCGAAAATATAAATGAACATAAATCTTTGACAAGATCTAAACGGAATAGGAAATCGGGTGACACATGCCCTAACTATGAAGATCTAAAGTATGAACTAATTCAATGACGAAGTCGTCTAAAGAAAGGGCCTGCAACTCCCACATAAACTACAACACGTCCAATCCAAACAACCTAAGCATGACACCCCTGTGGCTAGGCACCTGTAATACATACATATATATATAAGAGAGAAATGCCAGAAAACGGGCCAGAGCCTGAGTGTAAAACAGTTTAAAATAGTTTAGCAAGTATTTAAAATGCTTACCGGTTAATATCACAACCATGTTAGTATGCGACACTCTCTTGAGAATCATCACCTCTCATCTAGTGTGCACCCCTAAACGTACCTCTAGGACATCCTAGCTATAGTTCCCACGCTAATTAGATTAACCACATGTATCCATTCTTTATAGCCCAAATTATCCCCACGTATTAACCTTATAATACATATAATGATGTTATAAACATATATATATCCATTTAGATTCAAGATGGATAAGTACCTTATTAAATATAATTCAACTAAGTGTTTTCATACATAATTATCTTACATTTCTACTTTGGCCACATAGTAGATATCATAACATGTATATATATATTCACTATATTATATATATACTATACTGCACCGCGAGATAGCTGAGGTGCTGCATTACTCTGCTATCTTGTCCCAATACATCACGTCGCTGTATAGGGAACTATAGGTTCGATAAAGATTCCTCGAACCACAAATATCAACACAAAAATTGGAGGCGAACATAGTTCTCATACCCACGGGTCACGCACATACCTACGTTCCCATAGTCAGCGGACTTATCAACTTACCGATAAGTCTTTCATAGTCCTATGTTCTCGAGCGATAAATAAAAAATCCCAAGAATTCATCAGGATATGACTGCCCTCACTCGCAAACCTCCCATCGATAGCAAGTAAGCTAGGTATATCATACACATATACATAACATATGCATAATCTCAAAGTCATACATATAAATATTCATATGTTCCAAATTAGGTTCGCTCGCGACCCATAATTGTTATTATCCATTCTCAACACAAATTTTACTCAATTATTTCTCATAACGGATTCGTCTCTTTTATTCTCATTTATTATTTACTTCGTTCTTACTTCTCATGTCTTGAAGTATTCTTTCTCACTAAGTATAAATTTCAATAGGTATACCCTCACTTACTTTTTAGTCTAAATCTTTCACGAGTCTCAATCTTTTAGTAAGCGTACGCACAATTTCCAATGTATAAATAACTCCCCGTTAACCCAAAATTTCATCTCATATTAATTTCACTAAACTGAGTCTACTAAGACCCTATTGGTCATCTTCATAACCCATTAACTGGACTAAACAAAAAAGGGGAAAAATATGCAGTTTTCCAGGAGGGGTCGATTGATCGAGTAAAGGGGGTCGATCGATCGATCAAGCAGTTCTTGCCCAGTTTTTTACGATATTCAACCTACGGATTCAACCATTTTAACCCCTCTAAACCTCTATAATTTCATCCCAAACTCCCATCAAAGTAATCCAAGTGTATAAGCAATGTACACAAATAAATTCTAATGTAACGACATCAATAAATCCTCAACGAATCAATCAAAAAGGGGTTTAATCTCAAATCTCTTTATAAAACCAAATTTTGCATGAATAATCACCACCCTCTAATTTAATTAAGATTTTCTTCCCAAATATTATAATAAATTCATTGGTAATCCTCTAATTATGATCAATATTTTAGACTACATGGATTCTCCCTACAACATATATTAATTCTCTTCCAAAACATATAATTCTTCAATTAAAACATATGATTTTCATTCCTAGACTAATATGGAAGGTATATTTACTTGTAAATTAGCAAGATAGATACTTGCCTAGGATTCAAGGATATGATTTGTTGATGAAAATTATATGGATGCGTTTCTCGTCATGCGATCTACGTTTTGGTGGTGGTGGCGGTGCAATCGGGTGAGTTCTAGGCCTTAGATTGCTTGAAAAACTCTTCACCTTTTTCTCAAATCTCTTCACCTTCTTCTCTAATCACTTCACCTTCTTCTCTAATGATTGGCTTAGGCTTTTTATTTGTTAACCCCAAGAGACAAGTCTAAATGGCTAATAAATACTAACAAAATTCGTGGGTTTTATTACACAAAAATACCAAATGTCTAAAATACCCTCCCAGAGTGTTAATTAGGCCTAAAAATGCCCCGAGACCCAAACTAAACCCCCGAGTACACTTTTCTGACTATCTCGGCCCTTCCGGACACTTTGGTACACTCAAAACGATTATACAGATGACTTATAATTTATTCACTTTAATAATAATAATTTAGTCATGACACGACACAAGCGCGTCCCAAATTAAATTTCCATAATTGCCATTTTATTTATTCATGACAATTTTAATAAAATCAATCTCATATATTACTCTTCTCATCCAGTAATATTCAATAAATTCCCAATAATTACTAACTCTCGTAACGCTAGTAAATAGTTAAAATAAAATGCCGGATTAATATTAAATTAATATCTCAATTAAATTCAATAAATCCCTAATTTTAAAAGCCATAAAAATATGGGGTATTACATACTTCCCCCCTAATAACGAAATTTCGTCCCGAAATTCAGAAAAATAAAGCGTAACTGGTAAGGACTACTCCGGGTATTAATCTCACATCTCATGTAATTTCCGTCGTACCACCCATACAGTACATTACCGAATATCCCCACCAATGTTATACTCCAAGCCAAGCAAGGGCCTGTAACTCCCACATAAGCTACAACACGTCCAATCCAAAGAACCTAAGCATGACGCCCCTGTGGCTGGGCACCTGTAATACATACATATATATATACAAAAGAGAAAGAAATGACAAAAAACGGGTCAGAGCCCGAGTGTAAAATAGTTTTAAAAATAGTTTAGCAAGTATTTAAAATGCTTACCGGCTAATATCACGACCATGTTAGTATGCGACACTCTCTTGAAAATTCTCACCTCTCATCTAGTGTGCACGACTACCGTACTAATAAATTTCATCAGTTTCCCTATCTTATTCTCCAATAGGTTTTATCATGTGAAAAACGAGGTTATAATATTTACTTTAGGAAATCATTCTCTTCAAGATTTCTTACATTATTTAAAATGACTCATTACCGTTATAAAATTCCCGAACACTTATAATAAAGTTGAAGCATTTATTCATTTCTTAACTAGTTATACCCACAGTGTAAAGTTTCCATATATATATATATATATATATATATATATATATATATATATATATATATCAATCACTCACACAATATATATATACTATCGGCACCCCACATAAATCTATGGTGATGGCATACTCTGCTATCAAGTCCCCGTATCACTCACACTATGGGAAATACTAGTTCAGAATCACTCTCGAACTGTATTAACACAAAACACATACAAATGGAGGCGAAGCATAGTTCCAAGTCACGCACATACCCTCACGTCTCTTAGGATCGTCTCACTATCGATCGGATAGCCTGTACCAAGGATTCCTATGTTCTCGGGTACAAGTCAATATCCCCCATAAAGGTCCAATCGAGATAAGACTGTCCCAACGCGGAAACCTCCGTGATATCAAGTAGCTCGGGTATGAGTTTTACACAGATACATAATATATGCACAATCACACAGTCATATATATAAATATTCACATTTTCCAAATTAGGTTCGCCCATGACCAATAATTATTATTATCCGTTCTCAACACAAATTTTACTCAATTATTTCTCATAACTAATTCGTCTCTTTTATTCTCATTTATTATTTACTTCATTCTTACTTCTCATCTCTCGAAGTATTCTCTCTCACTAAGTATAAATATCAGTAGGTATACCCTCACTTACCTTCAAGTCTAAATCTTTCTTGAGTCCCAATCTTTTAGTAAACGTACGCACAATTTCCAATGTATGAATAACTCCCCGTTAACCCAAAATTTTATCTAATATTAATTTCAGTCAACGGAGTCTACTTAGACCCTATTGGTTCTCTTCATAACCCATTATACTCTATCAGTGATGATCAAGGGTTCCTACACATTTTAACTGGAATAAACAAAAAGGGGAAAAATATACAGTTTTGCAGGAGGGGTCGATTGATTGAGGAATGGGGACGATCGATCGATAACAGTTCACCTGGTTTTTAATTTAATAAAGGACTGATCACCCGGTATTTAATTAGCCGGGGTGTTACACTTGTGTATTTAAATTTCATGCTCTTCGACTACTTCTGTAACTTTAGCATCAAAATGGAGGCCATAATATGATACAAGAGCGTCGGGGACACTGTAATGATATATGATATTTGTTTGAATGAAGTTGGGTACATCTTAGCATTCAGCACCGCGTATGATGCAAATTACACCCATTTAGTAAAATAGTACATAACAACTAAGTTGAATTCATGCCCAATGGATTGTTTGTGAGTGACTTTCCCAATGACGCCAATGAACCAAGTTGGGAATGGTTACAGAGAGTTCGTGTTGTAAACCTCTTGAGGAGGTAAATTCTATGGATCGACAAATTGTTGGCGTTTGAAGAACCTTTTGACCTATATTGCACAGTCCTGGACCATGGTAGTCAAATAATACCCTCCTTAAATGATCTTCTTAGCAAGCGTATAGCCGTTCATATAGAATCCACACTCCCCACCATAGATTTTCTACATAATCTCCTCATTGTCAACCCATGTTTATGTATTGAAAATGGTTATCATACGAGTTTTTTTTAATAGGGTTTTTCAGAGATGATATATTGGGAAACACGATTTCGAAGGGTCAGACAATTCTTCTTATTAGCCCCTTGAGGGTATCGACCATGTTTGAGGAGGAATTAAATATCGTGTTATCAGAGTCCTACCTTTTCTGAATTTTCTTTCCTAGTGAGCTCGATATTGGAGCAGTGAGTTAGCCATGATTGTTTCTAAACTTTCAAGAGGAAATTATTATTCCCTCGATCATGTCGACTATGGAGGCCAAAGTCACCAACACATCGATAACATTTTTCCTTGAGCAAGAGAGGTAATAGAAGGTGGCATCTATGAATCGAAACACGGTCTTTTTAAGAAGAGCGTAGAAGGGATGGAGTTTTTAGTCGGTGACTTTCCAATTTCAGAAGATTTATCCTATCATAAGGGCCGAGTTTTCATAAACATCAAGGGGGGATAAATCTCAAGGCCTATAGTGCATAACTCATATTTTCCTATGTTGTTGGTTTAAGGGAAATCTATATTAATGGCGATAGGAGTGTGAGAATCATATCTGTCGCGATTGGGAGTATCTAAATACCATATACCTTTTTATTGGTAGATCCTTCAAAGAACATTTTCAATCGAATTTCCTTATGATTAGCCAATAGATTTTTTACTTCTAGGAATTTAGAGATCCATACCTTGTCTTCTTCTATGGGATAATTGGCTAGGTAATCAGAGATGTCCCTTCCTTTGATGGATTTTGGTGTGATGTAGATGATGTCAAATTCGAATAATAATAACACCCATTGATCCATGTGTCTTGACAAATAAGGTTCTCTAGTAAATACTTTATGGGATTCATCGGGGACACTAACTTGATAAGGAAGGCAAGCATGTAGTGTTAGAGTTTCTAAGTGAACCAAACCATGGTGATATTCCTTTTCTAATGCTATGTAGTTCACCTCATACCTTGTCAATTTTTCACTGACATAGTAAATGGCTATGACATTTCTTAAGTCCTTAAAGTATTGGGTTTACATATCCCCAATTGTAGTATCTATAATAATAAGGTTCAGGACGAGTGGTAGATCAAGTTGTACTGGCATTGATCATCGGGGGTTGATTAACATATTGTTTATTTTTTCGATGAATTATTGACACACCTCATTCTAATATTCGGTTGAATCCTTTTAGAGGATTTTCAAGATTGGTTCACAAATGGAAGTGAGATGGCTAATGAGAACGTATTATTTGATTTTTTGATTTATTATTGACACACCTCATTATTCTTACTGAGATCATTTAAGATTTTTTCATACATTAAGTTATCCTCAATAGTTGTTTGATTATTAGAGTCAGTCTAATTAATTTAAGGAATGGAAAGGTACTAAAAAAATTTGTTTGTTTAATTAACATTATTTTTGGGAAAAATAGTAGCGAGGACCTCTTCAAAGGAAGTCTCATTTACATTAATATTGGAAACATAAAAAGTACAAGTAGAGAATTAAGGTGATAGATAGTAGGGTTTTGGGTAGATAAGGTTGGACTAATTGGAATGATAGACCATTTAAGGAGAGGATTGATAACTGAAACAAACTCTCTTGGTAGGATGAGTTGATGGAGATTCTGCATGGATCATGCATAGGTTCATCCCAAGCTTGGTGAGATCAAAAGATTCTTCAGTATTAGTGTTGTTAGTTTTTTTCATCTCAAAAGAAAAATGTATTAGTAGATTATATGCCATAGGAAGTTTACAATTTTAAAGAAGTAGTACTCATTAGCTAGCGCTTGGCATATGAAGATATATATACTTATTTTCACATGGTTATCAGATTCACCTCATTCTTAGATCCCTCAGTCTAAGTGAATTTATTAAAAAAATATCAAATCTTAGTTTCGACTTCTTCTCAACTACACCATACCATGGATCTGAAATGTCGTAATAGTGAAGTTTTTCTCTTTCTTTGATAAAGTGAGATTTATTTCCTCGTCAACACCCTTTTTCTATATGGTTGATTAATATTCATAAGTTCAGTTGGGGACAGATGATACCCCAAACCACATGATGGATAAGTTGTCCTTAGGACGATTAGCTCGAGGATCCCTTATTTCCTGCTGCTTAGCCCAATTTGGGGAATAAAATGATTCTTCTTAAACATTTGAATCACGTTGACATTCCTATGATGAATGTTTTCAGGGCTCACCTTTCCTTTGAAATTTTCTCCAATTGGGAGAGGGAGTGGATAAATTTTGAAGCTAGAGAGGAACATGTTATTAGTATTATGCTGTGGAAAAACGCTACAGCGGAATAAATGCGACTTCTCAAATAAATCAATTTTAATTGTGTGTCAACCAAACCAGTTTTAATAAAACCCAAGTTTTAGTTCAGTCCCAACACATGCATCTAAGTGATATGAAATCATAAATCAATAAACATGCAAAGGAAACCAAATAACATGATAGTCACAATATGAGGAAAAATCCCCCACATGGATAAAACCTTTTATTCCACTATAATTATAAATCACAACTTACATAGTTATAATGAAATAGATTTTTGACACATGAATACCCGCAGGTGTCGGTAGGTGTCGTCAGCAGTAAGTCCACACGTAGCGAACCCACAAGAACCGTATTCCTACCTTCAGCGCAGGAATACCCTAGCACTCCCTAATTGACCTCAGTTCTGTGTAGGTTTATCCTCTCTACAAAGAGTAAGATAAAAAAAGATCGTATTTTGGGCTCCAAAACAATTCACTAAAGGATTGGGATGCTTTGTGAATTGAAAAAAAATAAGGTTTTAAACCCTAAAATTGAAGAAAACGAAGTGTTATGTTGTTAGAAGATTACTAATATCAAAAATCGTTAGGTCTCCTTAACAAAAATGGAATGATTTAACGCACTTTAATAAAAATTTGAGGCGGCGCATCGTTCAAACGAGATCCCTTGTCGTTCGAACCAAAAAATTCGTGAAAAATAAATTTAATTTTTTATTTAAAAAATTTTTCTTTTAATCTTGAAAAATTCATTTCGGCGAAAAATAACGCCTCAACACTTAGAAAATATTTTAGAAAAATATTTAAACCTATTTTAAAACTTATCCCAACACTTTTAAGTGAATCGAAAAGGGACTTAAATACATTCTCACCGAAATTAACCTTACAAAGGCTTGAATGTTGAAGAAATTGATATTCGGATCCGTCTCGATGCATATTTGATCTTGAACATTCTTTGACGGTGTATCGGTATACGACATATTAAATTGATAATGGACATTTATAAAATCATGTCCTTTCATGCTAAATTTCCAGGACCGACTTTCTAGTGCTAATTCCATCTAATTTGTCATCATCCCCAAAGATAGTAATTACTATATTGTCTACAAAGGACTTTAATTTTTTATGAAGGAAAAAACTAACCCTCTAATGTTTTGAAGCCATAAGAAACCAAGAAGAAGAGTAAAGCATGCAGTAATGTTAATGACATGGAATTCCACTTGAGGGAAAATTGTACCCGACCCTAGAATGAGGAGAATATACATCATGACTTCTTGACGAGTATTATCATAAGAATTCACGAGAGCTGATGTTGGAGTGACATCTTCAATTTGTAGCCCAGACACCAGAGCATTTGGAGCGGGCATATATTTAAGGTGAGACCACAATTAACAAGCACTAATAGGACCGTCTTCTTCACAACTTCATATGAGATACTAAGATCATAGATGTGATCATCGACGAATATGGGGATTTCCTCATCATCAAAAGAGATGAGTTTTTTGGCGATCATAGTTTCGACTATATGAATAGCTTCATCAAAATAGGTAAAAGGAGGAATTATAGATTGAGTGAAAAATTTGATAAGATAACTCATATGAATATGGGAGGAAATTAAAAGTCCCCATAGGGTGATATTGACTTGGGTTTTATTTAATATGTCAATGGTATTTCCCTCCTCGATGCTCATTTCAAATGTCAGTGTTTATTTAATGAATAGTTTACCTTTATCTGTGGGTGGACTTAAAAAAGGAATGATTAGCTTTTTGTAATACTGACCTAACTTGTTCATTTGGTCCACTCATGATAGGAGTAAGAGAAAACTAGTTTCTATTTCTATCTCAATGGCACCTGAAACCTCATTGATATCTTATAGAAGATCTTTGAAAAAATCATTCAAAAAAAGTAGGCAATTGTATTGGGGGTTTCATTAGTGTTCTCTCCATTTAAATCATCTGAGGGGTAGGAGTCGTCACCTCCATCCTACGGTAGTTATCCGATTTCTTTCTAATAAGTCTATGCATGGCATAACTTCAAGAGCCTCATAGTATAAATCTTTCCATGCTATACAGAAATGATTTTGGGAAGGAACCATGTATCCTCTTAGGTTGATGGAAACTAAAATATCGGGAGCTTCACAATTTTTTCCATTCTTAAAGATTTTCTATGTTAGAATCTGGACAACGCTATTAAAGTTGAATTCTTCAGGAGTTACGAACTAATTGTGGGATTTTCAATCCCATTTCCATGATTCCTTGTAAATATCACTTACTTTTGCACAATCTTCTTCTTCAAGTGTCAAGTTTGGTGGAAATTCCATTCCAAAAATCTCTCAGTTATTCAGGTATGGCAAGTAGTGCCATACTCTATGTTTTGAATAGCAATAGAATCCCTCATCATAAGGGAGAGGGATCGATCATGGGTAATTTTAGGATGTAGTAAGAAGTACGGACTCACTTGAAGAGGAACAAGGGGTTATTTTATATTGATAAAATAAGTGGGATTGTTTATGGGTTTAATTATGGTTTGATGGATCATAATTGTGGAATTAATCAATAAGTATGATGTTCATGCCGACTTGATTTCTTACTAGAGGATTTTAGGTAGTGTTTCGTTTTGGGCCAATAAGAGGAGCAATGATGTCCTTATTAATAAGGCTTTAAATAACATTATTTAGGTGGTGACATTAGTCAGTGGTATGCTTGACTGCTTGATGAAAATCATAATGGGAATCATGTTTAAATTACTTAGGAAGAGGGTTAGGTAGGGGACGAGGATCTAGTGGCTTTATGAGGTTACAGGATAAAAGGTCCTAATGTACTTTATAGAGAGGAGTAGGAATCTCGGTGTACTCTTTTATGGTGGTAATAGACAAATCTTCAAATGCCCATAAAGTGGTAGGTTAAGAGGAAAAGTTATTGATGGAAGAAATAATAGGTTTCTCATACTTCCTAGAAACAAATTGACAGACTAACTTTTCCCTTCTTATTATATCTTTTGACTAGCGACATTCTCTTTAATCTTTACCCAAGCCTCTCGAACGACTCTAAAATGGGGGTAATATTATCTACCCATGGTATTTCGAATGTGTGGACAAATTTCTTTGGCAACTTTCTCTCTCCACTTAGTTAAGAAATTGTAACGGACTCCCAAGAGACCTACTTGAGTAGCTCAATATCTTGGAAGGTTACCTTTATCTCCTTAGTATACCTGTACTAAGCCATAAATTCTCTAGCAATGTCAGCCCAACTTCGAATTCATGACTCTTATAGTGATAGAAACCAATAGAGGGCACTATCTCTGAGGGACTACTGAAATATCTGGGCCATGGTTCCCTTTGTAGTCACATAGTGTGATGATAGTTTTGAATATGCACAATGGGAGGACCACTTCTTTTGAATTTCTTATTGTTAGGCATCTTGACTTTCTCGAGAAATTGAGCCTTTAGATAAAGGGAGATATGTGAATAGTCTACATAGTTTCGTGAAAGTTTTCCTTGATCAAATTTCTAGGAGAACATCTTACGGTCATCATTCACTCAGTTGAGTTCTTATTCTTTAAGACTGTTAGGATTAGGCATGGGCAAGTTGGCCCTTGGTTGATAAATATTTGACATAGGTATATGAGCAGGAGGTGGACAACTGGAGGGAAACATGCATGAAGGCATTACAACATGTGGAGCATGTTGGTATTCTTTGAGGCCCCACATGAGTTCAGGCATATGTGGTCCTGTGACATGAGAAAATAAGCATTGGGATTATGTATGATCTCTGGCTATTTCTTTGCATCTCAAGAACATATGGTTGTCTATTGTCTATCTTTGTTGTGAGTTAAGAAAGTACGATCATCGAATTGGGTTAGGAATTGGCTTCCTAATTAGGGTTTTCCACGAGGTATCTACAGTAAGACTGATTTGTCTCTACTGAAATGGGTGATGACAAAGTATAACTATGAGGTGGTCCAATCGTGGATCGATACAAGCTAAACTAGGGGATGCGATCTCACTTAAGAGGGAAAGAATATTTTTATTTATTTTTGGAGAATGAATTTTTTTGTTATTATTTTTTAAAAGGGAGAAAAAGACTCTCACTATAGTTAGTACTATTAGGATCCACTTGTAGTATGTTTTGCCTAGGGTTCAAGTGAAATGCCCGACAAAACCTGAGTCAAGGATAAAATATAACATGTGATGCAACACACGGTTTAACTTGTTTCTAGACCCACGGACAGAGTCTTGTTTTAAAAACTGGTAAAAGAGTGCCAAATTTTTATTATATGATGATTTTTTTTGCCAGGGTTAGGCATGCGAGGTTAATATAAAGGTTCCCCCCTATAGCATGACTTCCAATATGAACCTCTTTCCTACTAGGGAATTCATTTATTGTGGAGAAGCCGTTTGATGTACCCGAGTGTACATGAATTTTATCACGATATAACTTATGGTGATGCTACGTGTGAGAGAAAATTCAACACATTCGATGCACATGAATGAAATCTTGCTATATACGTCATGTCATGAGTTCATTCAAGAGATTCAATACGGGGGAAATCATTCGATATATATCAAGGGTACTGGGCTAATGGAAGGTAGGAGCCTATTTCTTAGGTTAATCGTGCCCTGAATAATTGGCTACCCATCACAAAGTGAGTCCCCAATATGGGATAAATATAGGGACAATATTGTATGCTCGTGTGATGTAGTGTGAAAATGTACGAGTCTTAATTAATAGCTTTATGAAAAGTATTATGTATGCTAAAAGAGATATTTACAACTACTAATCATAGACTAAAGATGGGAAACACATACAAATGGCATGTGATAAGAAGAGCGAACTACACAAGTGAAGTGAAGCTATCAAATATGTACAAGTAAGATGAAGGATGAGAGAGAATAAATCGGATGGGAAATATATACAATTGAAGTAAATCATGGAACTATGTATAAGTGATATAAAACACGTGGGTATAAAAAAAGTGAAATGTAGTATTGATATATGTATAAAGCGAGAAAAACATAGAAATACGTATAAGTGGAGAAACTATGGAGATAATGTATAAATAGTATGAGTATATGATATATGCAAATGGAATAAACATGGGTATAAGTGAAGTGAAGCATGGACAAAACATGGGTACACTACAGGAATACTGATTTTTCCCAGCATAAATTAAATGCCGAAAAAAGCACTAAAAATGCCGGTAACGCTTTTTGCGGCACTTTTTACAGCATTTCTACAAGTGCGGTAATAGCCAATGTGGTAAAAGAACAACGGCATTTTAAAAAATGCCGCGAAAAGTTAGCGGCACTTATAGCGGCATTTCCACAAGTGCGGTAGCCAATGTGGTAAAAGAACAACGGCATTTTAAAAAATGCCGCGAAAAGTTAGCGGCACTTATAGCGGCATTTCCACAAGTGCGGTAGCCAATGTGGTAAAAGAACAACGGCACTTTAAAAAATGCGGCAAAAAGTTAGTAACACTTTTAAGCATTTATATTAATGCTGGTAATAACCTTTTAACGGCATTAAAAAATGTTGATAATAATCTTTTGCAACACCTATTAAATGTTCAACACACTTTTGGCGGCACTAAAAAAATGCTGAGAATAAATATAGCGGCATCAAACAAAATGTTGACATTATTTTGTAATATATGACTGGGAACAGGTGTTAAAAAAATCAATTATAAGAAGTATTGTATTTATGTGCAAATACATTACCATAACATTAAATTCAGAGGGCAGTAATCAAATTAAAACGTCATTAAATTAAAACCAATAGTATTCATCGTAAATAAATATAATTGTGCTTGGAACAATTATCCATTCACAAAATAAAATGTATCACTTGTCCAATAAGAAAAAGGGTGGAAACAGCGAAACTAAATTTTATATAATGTACGATCCTTCTTCATTAAAGTCAAACATCCTCTTCGACCTACAAAATAAAAAAGTCAATTGTTAGCCATTGATACTTATTCTTTAGTATTTTAATTAAAAAATTAAAATTAAAAATTAGTACATTAGCAATATGCCACGCTACTGTTGAATGACGTGCATCTCCAATTGTGGACTTGTTTCCATAAGGTCTAGGCAATGATTCATTTGTTACAAATGTTTTCTCAATATATACTTCCCAAAAGTCTTCACCCAGTTGCGTACCCCCTACTTTTGTTGAAGGGTCCTTGCTCACAATGAATCCACGTGCCACAACCACTTTTGGAAGTCCGGAAGTAAGAAGGTCTACAATTTTAGGAAGTGCATTATTTGAGACCCTTTGTCGTGGTTGATGGTGCTTCTTCTTCTTCTTTGATGGTTCTTTCTACAAACAAGATGAATATGTCATCAACCATATATTTCTGGAAAAAAATCGGCAGAGTTTTATTTGTTTTTAAGGCATCCCAATAATTTTAAGACTATATACAACCAAATATGCCAACAACTTAATGTCAAGTATACATAAACTCTCCAAGAAAGCGCAGATATATTGTTCCCTTTAAAATCCTTTAAATTAGTAACATACCTGAATTGAAGTAGCATTCGTTTGCTCACTAACACGAGCAGCGGTCTCGGGGGCATCCAAGTGTTGAGAATTTGCAATCTACAAAAAATGAATTATTTCAATCATGAAAACATATAGTCATAAATTATGATTTTAAAAAGTAGTTATCTACTTGTCTGTTGAGATGGAGTTAAATAGTGATTTGATTGTGGTACCACTACAGGTTGAAATTGGTTGGTTTCTTCTAATTGTTGCTCGGGTTGCAAAATAGACCTATATGATGGTATGTTTTGCTCGTTGGAGGATTGAGGAACCTGTTAATAGCATAATTTAATACTAGAACATACATTTATATAAATACACGATAATTAAGCACAAAAGATAAAAGTGTGTACTTATTAACCTGTTTGGATACAACGGAAGGGCAAGTCATCATGTGTGTGCGTATCAACTCAAACTGAGCCTCTAAATGATAAAATTTATCCAGAAATTCAGATCGAATCTCAGATCTTAGTCGCTCATACTCTTTTTCATTAACCTTCGGGTGCTTAGTTCCATGCACATCAGTTGGAGATGGTCCATGCCCATAAGCTCGACAATGACCGTGTTTATCAGGTCCTAGGACTTCATAAAATATCTCATCTTTACGACTGACGGATTCATTACAATCTGACGGAAGTTGATCTACTTTTTGCCTCATTTTTGACTGAAATGAAACGATTCTTATTAACATAATAATTTCATGCATAATTTTAAATTTCATAAATAATAATAAACTTATTTAATTGTTAATTTAATCCTCATCCGTGTATGATATATATTATGCTTTTAATAATATGACACAATCTCCTGCATGTTGCCTTTTATAATGGTTGAT
This sequence comes from Sambucus nigra, assembly GCA_949130495.1. NCBI lineage: Eukaryota > Viridiplantae > Streptophyta > Magnoliopsida > Dipsacales > Adoxaceae > Sambucus > Sambucus nigra. The sequence goes on along the minus strand of OX422210.1, from coordinate 457,562,269 downwards.
AAATAGAATAAGAATTTTGATTAATAGGTAAAATGACGTCGTTGAGATTTTCTAAGAAATGAGGGAAGGAACATGGATGATATTTTTGTACCATTGCTTCAGCGGAATCCTTATCGATGGCTGAGCCATCGCTCCTCTCATGTGTTTTGATGTAAACATCAACCAACGAAACCTTTTTTCCTTGATCAGCCTCCATCTGCATAAACCCAATGACTTGTAAGTCGTTACATAAATAAGTTTGAAAACCTAAAATAATATTCACAATCAAAATCTTTTATAAAACACCTTATGAGCAACATTCGCATGACTCTTTCTTCCAGAAGTATGTGGTGTTCTTTGCTTCTTAATAGTTCGACGATTTCTTCGACTCGTTTTCTGTTACAAAAATATATTTAAAATATATGTTTAACTTGAATTTATAAAACTTTATCGGTAGTAATACATTCATACCCTTGCCTCGCGAGTTCCCCAATACTTAACAAGTTGTGACCACTGCTCTAGCTTTACTCTAGGTGGACAATATTTCAATCTCTCTTCGTCAGTATCAAAGGCACGATAATGTTTCTTCACCTCTGCTTTCCAATTATTCCATATCTTTCCAACCTTCTTCATACACATTTTTTTGAATTCTTCAGGGGCATTAGTGTTCTCCTATATAATTACAATGTATAGAAAAATAAGTCATCTACTACACATGAGTTTAGCTTGAATTATGTTTTATCATTTTCAAAGTTATGAGTTGAGCTATTATTGACATTGTTGTGATTGGCAAGACAACCCATGCATAGTTGACTTTTACCTAAAGAATTCAAAATTTTCATTTGCCACAAATTATGGTATCTTTTGATTTTACCTTCACCTCTCGCCAAACATGTTCCTTGTATGGGTATAACTCCTTGCATCTCCAATCTTTGAAAGCCAACGGTAACCTGTTCAGCATCGATATAATAATAAATTAGTAACCTTTTACATCGATTAAATAATCATCTTTAAATTGTCAATAGATAACATACAGTATTGCAAAGAGTATTCTAATAAGAGTTGTGTTATATAGAAATTTACAAAACAAACTTTACATGTTCCCATCACGAACTAAAATGCCTAAATGGGTAGATAGTCTATCTGCGGTATCTCCGACTGGCTGATAGAAATCGTTGAAGTGAAGCTCTAAGCGTTTTCCCGTACCCCATAATTCACCCAACTTCGTAATGCCTCTACGTTTAGTGGCATATTGTGCTGAAGCTAAACCGTAAAAATTGAAAAAATAGGTTAACTTCAATCTACACAGTTAAATAAGCACATATAAATCAAATAACTTTGATTACCTTCTTCATGTGAATGGGCATCTTGGTTATGTAACGGCTCACTCTCCGTCGAGCTACTATTGCTTTCATAGTCACTTGAGTTTGATCGTTCGGTCGAGCTAGAATCTGAAAGGGAATGAGAACTGGGCTGAGATTGTGGTTGAAATGGTGGTTAGAGATTGGATTGTGAGTGCAATCGTGAACGGGAATGTGCCCGTGAGAGGGATTTACTGTGCCTCTGTGATGTCATAGCAACCTGCAATAATAAAAATTCACCACTGAGTTTACAAGAGTTATATATATACTAGGACTGTCCCACTGCTTGTAACGAAAATTTTAGTATAAATGGACTAAAATGGAACCCAATCCTTGAAATTGTCTTGAAATTCTAATTCTAAAAATATCAATTCGATATATCAAATTCTCAACTAGAAGACATGTAGTAAAGTCCATTTGGTACTTTTACGTTCATGGAATTAACTGTTCTATCATTTCTAAAATGGAATAATGTATCTCAATTCAAGTGCATCACCCAAGCGTATAAAAACATTTCAAAATGTCTATTGTCTATGCAAAATACACTAGAAATAAGAGAATTTATCTTTGGGATTATATACCCAATGAAGCCACTAATGTAGCATGGGTCGTGCGATACTTGAGAAGGAAGGGGGTAGCGATCGCGATAATTATGATCCAAATCCTTGTAAACTCGACCATTTGCTCCTTTGCCAATCTCATCTTTGAGCATCTTCAAAAAAAAAAATAGATAGTGTTCGTGTTTACAAACTAGACCTTTCTTACCAACGGCAGTAAACCCTTACTCGTAAGGATTACATTTGAAACAAAAAGTAACCCTTGGAGGTCAAGGGTTCAAATCCTCTTGGACTCATTTCCCATAGTGTGTCCTGGTGAAGTTTAATTGGAGGTCCAAGACCACATTTTATGTGCAGGATAAGGAGGTAAGAAAGGAATGTCAAGTGTATTTAGTTATCCAAAGAAAGCCTCTTGTCCCATTAGTTGTGTTTATTCTGTTGGAGCGGTCAACTCATATCATTTTCCATCCTTTTATCTAGCGTATCAAACGGGGCCTACCCTTGGATTGGTCATGTTCCCTACCATGCCTGGATAAGATTTAAAAAAAAATGTGACCCTCTATTCTAATGGAATTGAAGTAAATAAGCCTAACTTGTCACCTGGCATCATTTTGAGTTCACAGTATTGCCAATGTCATAGTCACTGAGCCATAGCACCTAAATTCCTTGCACTTAGTGTATATTCATGGGCATTTGGGAACCATGTGGCCTTCAAGTCCACAAGATCGACATGAACCTAATTGTGTTTAATAGGTAAAATAAAAAAAGTTAGAAAATACATTTTATGATAGGGTTGTGTGAGAAATGATTCATATGCATTCGTTCATCATCATCATCATCTTTTCATTTCTCCTTCCCACCTCCCATTTCTGTTGATATGCACTGTGCAATATGAAAATGGTGTTCACATGTAGATAAAGATGAACAAAGCACTGCTGTGGTTTAACTATAGGTGGAACAGGTCCGACGATTAGTTTCTCATTAATTGTTGTTTTTTTAGTTTGGTCATCATATAATAAGGAACATTACCAAGGACATTATTGACACAACAAAGGTCAACTTAACCAATGGTCTGTTAGTTTTTGGAGGCTAACCTATGGGTTTGGAAAAATTATGACTAAAGTCTAATTATGTATAACACTCATACCAAAAACAGTATTAGTGATCTAAGCAGCAGTGGGCATTGCAGTTATCTCATTATCACTTTCAGCAACAATTATGGTGATAATTTTAATACAGAGCAGGGGTCATGTAAGTTAGGGCAGGGATCATGATAATGCATGCTTTCATGATAGTCCTCAACTGTCTCTACATCAGTAGACACTGCTCCATCACCCATTTCAGTTTCATTAAAATTCAGCATTCAGCCCTGTTGAATGCTAAATTATGATTGATTTCAACATCAAATGGTAAAAACGAACCACCCTGGGGAAAACCAGTTGCCCCAAAATGCTTTGGTGCCCCGACATCAACAGCCCTTTCCCACTCTTACATATGCACATTTTTAATATTTATGGAGAGGTTATACCATAGTATTATAAAGCTCCTAGATTACATAGGATGAAAGAAAATAGGTTGCTTTCAGTTAGATGAATAGTGTATCTCCTCAAAGCATTGACTCGATTGTAGCATCTTCTCATAGAATTCCACTGGCCAAAACCAAATCTGGAGTTTCCAGAATAAATAATTGTAGCATATGATTAATATAGAGATAAATTAGATAAATGAATTTTGTTTCTATACATAATTAAATCTGAATTTGAAGCAGAGGATGAGATTTTAAAAGTTAAATCTGAATTTGAAGAGAGTCTTACTATGGAAAATAGAACAATTATGTCAGTTGCAGTGGCAAATCTCAATCAACAGGAGGCGAAAATGGTGTGCGGAAAATGGTGGAAAGCTTCTTTTTAGGCTTGGAGCTACCTAAAATCATAACCTCTACCACGATTGTCCTCATTCCCATAACCGATAATGTGTCTAATTACGGTGATATGCAGCCTATAAGCCATTGCATTTTTTCGAATAAAATCATCTCAAAGACTTTTACTTCTAGATTGGCTACTATACTTCCTAGGATCATCTCTCAAAATCAAAGTGGTTTTGTTAAAGGGAGTGAAATTATGGATAATGTACTATTGACTCAAGAAATGATCTCTAAGTTGAATGTCAAAAATAAAAGAGGTAACATTGCAATTAAACTAGATATGTCCAAAGCATATGATAAAGTGAATTGGTTCTGCCTTATCAAAATGTTAAGAAGGTTTGTATTTAATGAAGGTTTGATTGACATGATATGGAGGCTTATATCAAATGTTTGGCTCTTGGTGATGGTTAATGGCAAGGCAAATGGATTCTTTAAATCTACTAGGGGATTGAGGCAAGGGGACCCTCTCTCCCCGAGCCTTTTCTCTACGCGCAGCAAATTAAATGGTACTTAGGAACAATGAGGAAAAAAATACTCAGGCACAAGAAAGCATAAGACTCAAGCATCATCATCAAGAATAAAAAGGCATATACGAAAAGAATGTCAAACTCAATAATCAATACTCATCATCATCAAAAAACGCAGTCATTCATTAATCATCAATAAACACAGAAATAAAATTGAAAACAAAAAGAACATAACTCTCCATCATTATTTATCCATTCATATATATGATATGAAACAAATAAAATGCATTCAGTCATTAGTCATTTTTAAAATATTAAACTAAGAACATCTAAGCATCCTTACAAATAAAACCATTCATAATTGAAAAATTCGTGTCAATTGTCATCTTCATCCATGTCAGTATCATAATCATCACTGGTCTCCTCATTTTCATCACTTTCATCTATATCACTCTCATTAGCTTCCTCGTCCGCCTCTGAATCATCTTCATAAGTCTCTGTCTCAGAAGCATCCTCATTAATATCAACACAAATATCATCACCGCCATCAATGTCAACTATATTGTCAACAGTCGTTCCCTCCACACCAGCCCTAACCCATGTAATATCCCCATCATGGTTGATTAGAGTGTCATCCAATTGTTGGATATTGTATGGCTCAACTTCTGCATCTATTGTGTCATCTCCATAAGTATCTTTACCATACATGTCATAAAAATATCTCGGTGTCATCTTCACGACAGCATGACAATCTTCTTCAATCGGGTCTCCCACATACCAAATTTGTTTGGCCTGAGATGCTAATATAAACGGTTCATCTGACAGTCGATTATGCTTGTATAGTGAATGTTTGAAGTTCACTAATGTGAACTCAAAATCATCCTTGGTCGTCCCCGAATGCGTATCAACCCAATCACACTTGAATAGCACAAACTTGAAATCATTTGAATAGCGCAATTCAAATATATCTGTTAATACTCCATAATATGTTACATCCCCAGAAACAGGTCGCTTGTCCTTTGCACTTGCAAAACTTTCGGTGGTGGCATCAAGCATAACTCCACTATTCTGAGTATTCAATCTTCTCTCACCCTGCTTTGTGCGAAACCTAAACCCATTTACAATATATCCCGTATATCTTCTAGCCCATTGGGAGGGGCCTGAAGCCAAAATTGTAACTTCCTTTGACACCTTTCCCTCACTTAGATTCCGTACCTAATTTTTTCATATGATTGAGTAATAAAAATTAGATGTGTAAAAATTAAATGTGTCATTAGCATATTAAAATGTGGTTACATATAAATACAAAGATGACTTACATGATCCCCAAACCACTTGTGAAACGTTTCGTTGTGAATGCGATTAATTTCGTAGTGTCCCACACGAGGTCTCTCCTGTTTTAGAATTGTTATATGTTTCCTGTAAAACATGTATGTATAAATTGTATAACGTAGAGGAATATTTAATTACATAAAATTTAAAATCCATTCAAATGTTATCTTACTCGCGAAAAGGCTTCACTGCGGCGGAGTCGAATAACACGTAACGATGTGCTTGTGAAAACGAAGTGTCATCAAGCATAAATGCTACTCCTTTACCTAATGTACGACCTATTGAACTTGAGTTTTCATCGGCTTCATCATTTCGTAAAGTTCGATTTAACTTACTCTCAACATCACCCAGGTACCTCGCACAAAATGTTGTACATTCCTCTGCTAGGTATCCTTCAGCAATTGAACCTTCTGGACGACTTCGGTTACGAACATATTCTTTTAGTGTGAATAAAAACCTGTTCGTCATTGTAAAAAAATTGTAGTATTTATATGCATTAATTTAGATGACACATACATAATGCATACACGAAATATACCTCTCGATGGGATACATCCATCGAAATTGTACTGGTCCAGCAATCATTGCCTCCTCAGCTAAATGGATTGTCAAATGCTCCATAACATCGAAAAAATTTGGGGGGAATATTTTCTCTAGATGACAGAGTGTAAGAGAAACACGATCTTGCAAATATTCATAATCTTTGAAGGTCATTGTCTTTGAACAGAGCTGCCGATAAAAATTACATAATTCGATCAAAGACTTTGCTACATTCGTAGTCAATGATTTTCGTACTGCTAACGGGAGTAGTTGTTGCATTATGATATGATTATCGTGGCTCTTAAGTCCAGAAATATTCCGGCCTTTAATGTTTACACGCCGTGAAATATTAGATGCATAACCATCTGGGACTTTGATATTCTTTAAAACCTTACAAAATATGTCTTTATCACTTTTACTCATTGTGAAGCATGCTGGTGGTAAATATACTTTGCTATCTGGCAAGCTCTTAGGGTGCAATACTTTTCGAATACCCATGTTCTCAAGGTCTCGACGAGCCTTTATATTATCTTTTGACTTTCCATCAACATTTAACAATGTCCAAAGTATGTTATCGCACACATTTTTCTCTACATGCATAACATCAAGATTGTGACGAATCAAGTGATCCTTCCAGTATGGCAACTGAAAGAATATGCTTTTTTTCTTCCAATTTAGAGAACTATCAAAATTCCCTTCACTATCGATACTCGTTTTTCTCTTCTTCGTTGTCGATGAGTGACCCTTCTCATTATTTCTTTCCATTGCCTCTAATTGCTCCAAGATATCATCCCCGGATACTTGAGTGGGCTTGACTTCTCTTTCAACTTTCCCATCAAAAGCTACGGTATCATTTCTAAATTTATGGTTGTGATCCAACCACCGACGATGACCCATATAGCAAAATTTCTTCCCATTCTTTAACCACTGTGAACGAGTGTTCTTGTTACAACAAGAACAAGCCAATCTCCCTTTTGTACTCCAACCTGACAAGTTTGCATACGCAGGAAAGTCATTAATTGTCCACATTAACGCTGCACGCATGCAAAACATTTTTTCAGACGATGCATCGTAAGTAAGTATGCCATCATTCCACAATTCCTTCAATTCGTCAATGAGAGGCTGCAAGTAAACATCAATATTATTTCCTGGGCCGCGTGGACCATCAATCAACGTAGACAGTATAAGATAAGGTTGTTTCATACACATCCACGGAGGCAAGTTGTATATCATCAAAACAACGGGCCACGTGCTATGAGATATGCTCATTGTTCTAAAAGGATTGAATCCATCGGCTGCTAGTCCGAGCCTAACATTGCGCGAGTCACTAGAAAAATTTGGATTTTGTTGATCGAAGGTTTTCCATGCTTTAGAATCAGCCGGGTGTCTTAATATGCCGTCATCATCGCGTTCCTCCGCATGCCATCTCATGAGGGAGGATGTTTTCAATGACATAAAAAATCTCTGAAGCCTTGGTTTTCAGTGGAAAGTACCTAACAACCTTTGCGGGAATTTTTCGACCCCCAGCTTCTTCATCATCAGACTCACCCGAAAATTGCTTCCATCTTGATGTATGACATACTATGCAATCCTCACGATCTTTGTTCTCTTTCCAATACAGCATACAATCATTTGGACATGCATGAATTTTTTGATAATCAAACCCCAAATCATTAACCATCTTTCTTACTTGAGAGTATGAACCTGGTAGTTTCTCACCCTCCGGAAGTGCCTCTTTTAAGAATTGAAGCAATTTTGTAAACGACGTGTGGCTCCACTTATAAAGTATTTTCATATGAAATAGCCGAACAATAAATGAAAGTGATGAGAAAGATTTGCAACCAGGGTACAACTCGCGTTCCCCGTCTTTCAACAACTTGAAAAATGATGATGCATTTTCATCCATCCCATCCTGGTCTTCGTCCGGGTCGTTACATCGCATACCCTCTTCACTTCGATTTTCGAATATATCATGTAGTAGTCCACACATATCATCTATTGTATTCGAGTCATGCACTTCATCCGCTCCACTAATTCCCATTGTGTATGGAGCACCTTTTACGTGATAAATCCACCTAGTGTAATTCTTAACAAACCCATGTACGATGAGATGCTCATAAACAACTTCTCTTTCATGGCTAATGGTATTTCGACATTTCTTACACGGGCACTTGATCACTAGCTCAGGATATTTATTGGCAAATGCAAAATCAAGAAACCCATTAACTCCTTTAATATAAGGTTGAGAAACTCTTGACAATTCCATCCAACTCTTATCGCTATCTATTTGAAAAGATTGTTGATTACCTCACACTATCACAAAATTGTTGTTAGATTCATTAGGAAAAATTCATAAAAAAATAAATAAATAAACAAAATGTTAAACCATAAATAATTAATATGCTCCTTCAAAACTATGTAAATTTATAAATAGTAAGACTTTAATTATAACACCACTTGCATATGGCCTAATATGAAAACTACCCATATTTACTCATATAATATGGGAAAACTTAACAATCAATATATTTTAACCTTAATTAGTTGACAACAATTAAAAAAACTCACTCATAACATAAAAATTATATTATTGATTTTTCAAGTGTCACATGAATGTGCTTTCTATAGTCTAACCCCATCATACCAAGTTGTAGTGGCAAAATGTGGCCCAAATATAAAACAACCCATATTAGCCCAGTCTTTTAAATATGGCGCCCATATTTAAAAACTATGAGTTTAATAAGGGGTCCATATTTAAAAGTTATGAGTCAAATATGGGGCCGATATTTGAAAGCTATAAATCAAATATGGAGCCCAATCTTAAAAGCTAAGAGTCAAATATAAAGTTCATTTTTAAAAATTGTGAGTAAAATATGATTTTTTTTACATATACCTGGAATTGTAATACTTACTTTAGTAGAATAAAAATGGGTTGGCCTAGTCCACATTTGGTCTGCCCATATTTGACCCAACCCACATTTAGACTGACCCATATTTGGCCCAACCCACATTTAGTCCAATCCATATTTGACCCGCCCAAATTAAGCTCAGCCAATAGTTTTGCCCCTGTGTTAATATCAAGGTAAGATTTGTATTTTTTTCCCTCAAAGTATTAATCTTAGTGCATTCAATTTTTAGTTTTCTATTATATTTGTGATTTTAGGGGAGCTGGATGTTTGACGCATCCTACCCTCTCTACGATACGACGTCATGTCCGTTTATACAAAATGAGTTCAACTGCAAGAAGAATGGCCATCCGGATCAGATGTACCAAAAATATAGGTGGCAGCCTCATGACTGAAACTTAGCAAGGTACGATATATATATATATATAGAGAGAGAGAGAGAAGCCAATCAAAACCCAATATATGCAACATAAAAAAAATACACCGAAATAAATTTTTAAAAAAAATATGCAATATACCACCAAGTACTGCTTGCCTCAGTTCAGTACCCATACAATATATTACCAAAGCTCAGATATAATTTGATAAGATAGAATTCAGAATGTATAAATCCACTAAATAAATTATCACCTTATTGTCAAGTTATTAAATAATGAAAGAAAAAAAAAGTGACATGAACAACCCATTATGCATACACTGAAATAAAATTAAAACCCATTGATTATTATCACCGCAACATACACTGAACCAGCTATCATCCATCGTCGTATTGGTAGTTTACCTTAAAGCTTAAATCTTTAAAAATCAAAAACGCATTTTATGATTAAAAAAACACAGTGATTCTCAGTAACTAAAAACGCAATTTTATGTTTAAAAAACACAATCTACCAGCCATTGATGCATACATTGAAATAAAAAAAAAACGCAATTTACCTTAAGCTTCAAAGATCAAAACCCAGTGATTATCCGAGCCAGTGGTAAAACTGAATGGATGATAGCACCGTTTCCTCTTCCTTCTTTTAATAGGGGAAAAAGAGACGAGATCAGGGGTTCTTTTAATAGGGGAAAAAGAAGACGAGTTTGAGGTGTATTGGGTTGGTTGATACCGAGCCAAGTTGGGAGAGGATTAGGTTTATGAGATGGAGGCTAATACGTGAGAGATGAGAACGTTACGGGTGAGAGATTGAGGGAGATACGGACGGGGAGATACGGACGAGTGTGATGGGAGAGAGAAAGTGTGTATTTTTTTTTAACAAAAAAACAAACCCCCGCCAAAAACTTGAGAGAGGCGCTTTTTTTTTCTACTTTTAGTGGCATTGGTTATAAAATGTCTAAAAAATACCACATTTATTTTAGTATTAATTCAAAAAAAGCTTTATTTATGCGGCACATCAATATAAATGCTGTAAATTTTCAATACTTGTAAAAAAATGCTGGTAAAAAGAAAATTCTCTGCATTTTTAAATAATACCGAGAAAAAAATGCCAGAAAAAATTAGTTTTCTTGTAGTGGTACTTATACAAGTGGAGTGAAGTACAGATATATGTAAGCGAAATAAAGCATGAAAATGTAGATAATGAAGTGAAAGATGGAAAATATATACAATTAAGGATGAAGTATGAGGAATATACACGTGAGTAACTCGTTGAGATATACAAGAGACATAGAGCATGTGATAAAAAATATAGTATATACATATGATGAAGTCAAAATCGTGATGGAGATAGATATACATGGATAGTGTAACATGAATATAGCATATAGAGTGTAGGGGTATGAGAAGAAAAAGAATACACAAGTGAGAAAATGTATACACATGTTGGAAATGATGCAGGAGAAAGGAAACAAAACCCATGTAAATAGAGTTTAGTCCTCAAAACATGTCCTAACAGAGTCCACCATTGTCGCTATACCCACCACTCGCCACCTTTGAGACACTATTTTGATGAAGGGCATCCCGTGGGATTTTCTTGAGATGGAGGGTACTATATAAGCGGTCATTTTTGACAATATGAGGTGCCTGAATGTGTAAAGTTCAGAGTCGTCAGTCTATTTTACTCAAAATAGACAAAAAAATACTCATCTCCAAAGAGATAACATAAAAGAGTACTACTGCACACAAAATCAAATAATATACGGGCTTGGAAACTATTCTACAAAATGGGAAGGTGTTAGGCACCTATTCCACCCTTTCAATCTCTAGTGGGAAAAAATATTATCTTTCTCCTAAACTTGGTATATTGTGTATAGTGTGTAAAATGTTGCATGTGTGAAAGTTTGTAATGTACAAACGTGTATATGTGCAAATGCGGGTGTTTGAGGAGTGGAATTAGCGTACCCGCATTATGGAAGAGACCGGAGCATCCTAAGGAGATAAACCAACTAAAAGTGTGTGAACACAACTACGATTAAACCAATGTAGTAGGCCGTAAAAATGTGAGTACGTATGTTAAGGATTTGCTAAGAAATAATAAGTATAAATAAGGTGTCTATGTAAGCAAAAATGAATAAAAACAACTAAAATGTGAGCGTTGTAACAGATCGTAGAGACACTATAGAAAAATGAGCATTCAATTCATGGAACATCTAAGAAGTAACAAACATGAAGAAACTAACTACATGAGAAAAATGAACTACGTATGTGGGTGAAATAACAACATGTAAATATGAACATAAAAGAGAATAAATAAAGTATATTCAAATACCAAAAGTGATTTTTTGAGACCCATGAAGGCAAAAAAGGGCATCAAAGTCCATATATTTTGTAGAGGAAACCAGTTGGGGTCTAACCCATAGTTCAAACCTAAAGTTTATCTCTTATTTTTATTAAAAAGTGTATAGAGTGTAGTAAATGTGTGATAAAAAGTGAGATAACTTTAAACTGGGAAATAGATTATAAACCATATTTTTTGGGTTCTTTAATTTAAAAAAATAAGTTTGAAGATATATATCAGATTAGTGATAAAGGAAACACAATTCAACTAAGAATATGCTAGAATTGACAAAGTACGTGAAATGGGAACTAGTTGGCAAAAATGAAATAAAAAGGATTTACACCTTCAAAGCCACTTAAATTTTGTATTTGGGACTTTCGTATGTTGATTTTTGAGTGTAAGTATGGGTGGTGGAATGGTGGGTAATGGTGAAGTAAGGATGATGTATGAGAATGTGGAGGTAATGTTATGAAAGTTATCGCACTGATTTCGAGGTTGAAGGCCCCTGGATAATGAGGTTAGGGTTTCATTAAATACAAAACCCTTAATGAGAAAGAAAAAACTAAGATGCTCCTAGGAGATGATAATTGGCATACACTTTGCCCTATATTCTGGAAGGGTGGCTTATAAAGTTGCTACTTGACTACAATCAGGGGAGTTGTCCTCCTGATAGGCAACATAATTTATTTATTTTTGCCATAAAATTCAAATCCTAGGTTCGATTTATGAACGACATGATCCATTGGAAAGAGGATTAAGAGCTCCATGAAAGTGTGTTGAAATACTCTCAAGTTTATGAGTTAATAAAAGTAAAAAAAAAATTATAAAGCATGTTTTTTTCTTCGATTAGGGTTTGAAGGAGGATCGGGGGTGCAATATTATAAGGTTTTTTGTTTGGACCATATGAAAGAGTGTGGGTGTATTATAATGGGGTATCTACATTACAAGAATTAAAAAATGCAACACGTGTCCTCCTTTGAATCCAAAATATCCGCCCCTTTTCAATTGGAATAGACAAGGGAAACAACATGACCATCCATTCGAAATTTATCAAATTAGTCAAATAAATAATCATATAAGAGTAATATGTGCTCAATGAGATAATTAACATATGAAAACATGGAACTATGAATATCAACAATAAAGGCCAAATATACTTATCTCAACATGATTGATAATATAATGAACATCATTTATACTAGCAAAATCCAACACAATATCTATTATAACTCAAAAGTGATAGAAATAGAGAGATAGGAATGAAAAAAATGAATGTACTAATCCATAGTTGTGTCATACATGATTAAATATCCAAATATAGAACATGTTCTCACTATGAATCAAAATAGTATAAGAGAAGAATAAAAAATGACACACATAAAAATAATCTCTCTCTCTCTCTGTTAAATAAATCCAAAAAACTAAACTCCACCATAGATAGGATAAGTAAATCAATATCCTCCTTCATAACCACAGGCACGGGGATAAACTACTCCACTTCGTCTTAATATATTATGCTTCTTTTATAACCACCTCTAGTACTCTACATCCTCTCGAGATGCTTTAAGGTTCTCTCTTTCCAATAATGTAGCAAGTTGGGACTTCAATGGAGATGTCTGTTGACCTACTGGAGCAATGACTAGGTCATCTCCTACTAAAAATATATGAATTGAGATGTGAAGGATGAGTCTTGGTGAGCTAGCAAAGGAGGAACCGAATAAGAGGTACTTGATGCTGATGTCTAGGAGGCTAGTACATTAATAAAATCTACCCCAAAACCTTATGCTCCTCTGAATCACTTAGGGGTGAACACGATCCTCCCCAAGAACATTTGAATCGGATCAGTCAGTTATGGTCTCTTCAATCCAAGAAAAAGAGTTGACGACGTGCTCTCCATGAATGAGAGGAATGCCGACTGTCATCATGATGTTTGTGAGAAAAATCTAATAAAGTAGGAATACTCTCAGTCTCATAACTCCATCATTATGAATGGGTGACATATGCCTATGAATCATAAAAGGAAGATAAGACCAAATGTTTTAAAGGCTATAGGTACTATGATTATCTACGAGTTAAAGATTGCAATTTTTATATTATTGAGAAGACGATAATTAGAGCAGAGATGGCTATTATGCGCTGACTTAAGGTTAAGGAGGGAATGACCTACAAAGTGAACAAAGCTATATACATCTTGGTATGGTGTGTGATGGCCAAGGTCCTCGAGATAGACGGGTGAATAAATCCTAGGTATCTTTAGGATATCGACTATATTGTCTGGTGAAACTATGATGTCAACACCTTTAACTCTCAAAATTATGAACTCACCATCGATCCTAGAATGGAAATAATATTTCCTAATTATATCAATATAGGAAAAATCACCCATCTGAAGCATGGGATCCCACTTCTATTGACAAACCACTCAAGAAATAAAGTTCCATCCTAGTCCGACATGTTTGTGGGTATCTCAACTACCACCCTCATTTGGTAATAACAGGTGGAGATATACCTCTCATACTCCTCATGTGTATCCCATTTAGTGGGTCAAATCATCGGTGAGGTTGGCGAGATACCTATTTAGTTTTATATCCCATCACGAGAAATGAACCAATGTAACCTAAGGGATAGGCTAGGAACCTAACTCGGTAATAAAAAAACTAAATCCAGTCACGACACCAACCAATGAAAACAACCCATCCCCCCCAAACCTATGACAAAGTCAAAAATCCAATCAAGCATGGGAATATATATATATATATATATATATATATATATATATATATATATATATATATATATATATATATATATATATATATATATATATATATAATGGGAATATGTTTTAAGTAAGTAAAAAAATATTATTGTGATTTTTATTGAACGAATTTTAATTACAATGTCCAAAACAAATTAAATCGTATTTAACTTGAAATGGTTTTAATTTTAGAAAATAAAATTAATTAGGTCAAAATTGCACTCAAGTGATTATTTATTGAAGTAAATAAATATACCAATCAAAACCATCACATAAGGATTTATATTGTAAACCCTCATTGGAAAAAACACCATTACCTCAACCCACATAAGCCTAATAATAATCAATAATCTTTACGGGTCTTAGAAAAAACTCAGACACAACTTACATATACGACTATAACAGTTATGATGTCTCTCCCACGTGCTCGGATCCTTTACATATTCCCATACTAGCAATAGTCGCTCCATTCCATGAATTAACTGTACAACCTCTAAGGCTGAGGTGTCCACCTATCTCGATTGGTGACGACCTTCCCTCACATTCTGAATGTCCTGATCATGCACATAATTTCTCTTTCAATTATTTTGTTGATGTAGAAGATTCGAAGGGGATTGCAAACCTGAAGTCTATTTTAAAAGTATGAAAGTTTACATGCTCTCACACTCTCGAATTAATCTCTCAAAACTAAGGAAGGGGTTTTATAGAAATCGGGCTTTGTACTTTGAAAGATGAATTTATGAAGTTATTTATACCTTAGTAGTAAAATAACTTGACTAAATACATTTCCCAATATATATGACCCTTGTCTGAACCAGGTTCCCTCATTCGGACGAGGTCACAATGGATTAAACTACCAAAAACAACCCATATATTTTAATATCAGGGTTTATCACCTCCTAACATTAAGATATACAACTTGTAAAAAAATTAAAAATGATTCTCAACAAGTATGGAAACAAATGAAATGAGTGACAATATATGAATACTGCATGATAAGACTCAAATACATAAGTAATATATTGTATCATCAACTAAGAAAATATAACAAATGTGTTTACAAGTATGTAACACCCCGTATTTTTGGTGCATTAAATATTTAATTAATTCGGGAATTCTAAATTACTAGTGTGTCGTAATTTTAAATGAATTAATTATGGAAAAATATAATTAAATATTAATGGGGGAGTAAATGGTTAATATTTAGGGGAATTTATTTACTAAGCGAACAATAATAATTTATTTACGTCATATCGAGTATTAATGACGGGGTATGCACTTATCTCAATCGAGAGTCGGTATAGACTAAAGGGGTGGGGGATAAGTATTTTTATAAATTAATTCGGATACCAATTCTGAGGGTACAAATGCGTCCGGATGGGCCGAGATAGTCGAAAAAGTGTACCCGGGGGTAGTAAACGGGTCACGGGGCATTTTTAGACATAGTCGGGCCCACACGGGGGCATTTGGGTCACTTGGGCTTGGCCCATTAGGCAAAAAATGGGATTTAGGTTAATTGTTAGATTATAAGAAATAAGGAAATGGCTGAGGTGAGTTTAGAAAAAGGCTAAGTGTGTTAAGGAACCCTAATAGCAGTTAAAGTCAGATTTGGGATCACTAGAGAGCCAACAAGAGTCGTCTTCAACCTTGAAATTCATCTCCAAATCAGACACTACGAAACCTAAGGAAAGTGGATAACTTGCAATAGTATTGAATCTGTTTTTCAATTCATATTTATGTGATGTGATTGATTAAAAATTTGTTTTGGGGTGTTCATGGCATAAACATGGGATTTTGAAAATAATAATCTGATTTACAAATTTGAATGAGGATTCATGTAAAATCTGATATTTATAAGTTGATACATATCTGGTAGGATGATGTTTGGATAATTAGAAATGAATTTGATGAAGGAATTTGGGGTGTAAATGGGTAAAGGGTTAAATATGAATTTTTCCCCAAATTCCGAAATTGTAGTTAATGGACGAATTAATAATGTTGGTGGTCATTCTGGAGGTCCCTAATAAGGTTTCTAACATGTATTAATGTTAAGAGGGCTTAAGGTTGCTGGTAGAGGAAACTAGGGTTTGGGAAAATTCATCCATGGTTGAATCTGTCTTTGCGAAGAAGACGAAGACTAGCTCGATCGATCGATCGGAGGTCTGGGGTCGATCGATCGATGGTCGGCAGATTCTGGCAGTTCGCCCAGTTTTCCTTTATATGGAGAAAAATTTAATTTAATATTTTCCATGTCTTAAATTGATGAGTAATTAATACATGTGTTCAACAATCTAATTAATACTGAATAAAATTAATTAGAATTTGAGGACGGCTTAGTGTGACACTATAATTTAGAAATTTATTGGGTTTTGGAGAAATTAAGTGTGACACACTAAGGTTGAATTTTTGGAAAGTTGTTCGAAAGAATTAAATATGGATATGGTGAACAAGTCCGAAAATAACGGTTAAGAAATACCGAGATAAATTGTATTTAGATAGAGACTAAATAATTTAGAGTCGGGTATTGAGACTCGGGTGATGTTAATTCGGGCCACGAAAGTAAGTTCGGATATATTGGCGAGGTTAATACCAAAGGAAATTAATGCGAAAATTAATTCATAATTCGAGCTGAGCTACAAACTCATTATAAAATGGAATAGGTTCGTGTTACGGACAGTACACGGTATAGCCGAGATATTTTTATATTTATATTTATATATACGGTGTGCGATAGTATATGTATATATATATGGGTGTGCTTTAATATCAGTGATAGATATTATTATTATATTCTCTAGTGCTATAGGGGGAGGGTGCGCGTAGTGGATGAATCCCCTAGCTTGAGGAGTAGGGCGAGTATAATCCCAGGTCATAGCGTCCGTTATATGGGCGAGGGGCATCTCACTTTCAGGGAAGGAATATGACCGCCTCCAATATTTACGTAATAACCATGTTAGGGAGAAATTCTGACTTTGGGTAACTAGGCCAGGCGAATACACCTAGTGGGATAGCACTTTAGAGGAATTTTACTCGGTGAGACCTTACTCGGGAAAAATACTATTATTAAATGTTATATTAGTATGGTTGTGAATACTGTAATGTGACTGAGTATATAATTATGTAAATAATTATATACGGGCCAATTAATACAAAGCATGAGTTGTATTATATGTATAACAGATGTGGATGTTATATGAAATATAAAAGGAAAATGATTTAATTAAGTTAATGATGATAATAACTTAAAAATCATAATCAAGGTATACTCGGTTAGAGTAGGGTGTTTACAAAGGGATTTATTATTTATCTAGTCATAAGATGGAAAAAAACTAGGTGAATTTATTTAAGGCGTTAGTAGTGCACATTAGAGGAGGGGTGAGGATGTCCTCAAGGGAGTGCGACACAAACTAAAATATGAAGAGCATGCATATTTATTTATTACTTCAAGTTAATTATTTATTAAATGTTTTCAAATGTTTTTGGGTACTAACCCTTGCTATAAAAAATTTTAAAAACCTTTTAGGTGTCCAGCCACATGGACGCCAGGCTTGACTCAATTCGAGAAATTCGTTGCTGCAGCAGATGTGGATGTTGCGGGGTTTTTGATAGACTCCTCATTCTCTCATTCATGTAGAGACTCTTTAGTAGTTTTGATCATGTCGCTCACATTTCATTTATTAGTGTTAAACTTGTTGAGATTGTCTTCTTGTCTTTACTTGTATTGGTTATTTGGACCAATGGTTTATTCGGTTAGGTATTTATTCGTGGATGGTTATTTCAGTTAACTGTGATTGTGTATTATTTTATGTTCCGCATGAGTTTTATTTCATTAATTGAAAGATAAAAATCAACACCAGTCTACTTTTCTCACTTAGGTGGTTAGTAATTAAAAAGACGACAGTGATGCTAAGAATGAACCAACTGAGAAACCTGTTCTAACTTGATTTAGGACTGATCACCCGAGATTAATTAGATGGGGTGTCACATATGGTATCAGAGCATCAGGTTCTAGTGTCCTTAGAATCTGTACGGCTTTCTATGTTTCAGCGTAGCACTCGGTTGTTATAGAGCCCTATTATTAGGACTGTTTATTAATTTTCCGCTTTAGAGATACCGTATTTCTGCTGTGAATATTTTTGTTTAAATTGTGTACTTAAGTGATTCAATCTATTTCAGATGCCACCGAGGAGACTGAGAGAGGAGAGGATTGAGGCTAAGGATGAGGTCAGGGAAGCTCACCAGGAGCCACTGGTACCGCTACCACCACCCCCACCCGAGTTGATTTCCACTACTCAGGTAGCAGTGATAGTGGCCCAGGCAGTCGAGATAGCAATGCGAGCTATGGCAGCTCACTTTCCACAGCTCCAGGCACTGCCTCCAGTAGCACCAGCAGTCCAGGCTCCAGTGGGGCCACCATCTTGGCAGAGAGTTAGGGAGATCTTTCAGAAGGGTCACCCACCTGAGTTTAGGGGTAGCACAGATGTAGTAGAGGCTTGTGACTAGAAGAAGAACATTCAGCACCACTTGCGTATGCTAGAGTGTACCAAGGTACAGAAACAGATGCTTGATACCTTTCATCTGTCGGGGGCAGCCTTACAGTGGTGGGAGTCAGTTACCACCGCCGAGGAACGAGATTTGATGACAATAATAAAGTTCTGGGTGCGGTTCGACCGCAAATAATTTTCACCAGCAGTGGAGACTGAGATGAGAAAGAAATTCAGTGATTTAGTTCAGGGGGACCGATCGGTGGCAGGATATGAGGAAGAGTTCACCCATTTGGAAAACTTTGTGTCAAATAAGGTGAGCGATGAGGAGCGAAAGAAATCGAGATTTATGGATGGCTTAGCCTGGCGGATCAAGCAACATTTGATTGGGAATCCGACCTTAGTGACGTATACCGGCATCATTAATGCCGCACTTGTACACTCCCAGGATCATCGCTTTCATGCGAAGGGGAGCAAGAGAACACGGGAGCCGAGCCGACAGGGAAAGGCAGTTACTGGTGGTGACACAAGTGGTGCTCAGCAGTAGATGGACAGTCAGCAAGGGAATCAGGCTAAGAAGTTTAAGCCTGGTGGGTTCCGACCGGGAGGAAAGGGGTTTAGGCAGGGGCAGTCGGGCCCAAACCAGCAGCAGCAGGTTCCGCAGGGCCGTCAGAGCCAAGGGAATAATGGGGGAGGCCAACAGGGCCAAGGCCATCCGCGCCAGGTTCAACAGGGCCAACGACAGGGGGATGATCAGAGATGTTGTTTTTTCTGTGGCCAGCCAGGACATTTCAAGAGGGAGTGCCCACAGAGGGGCAGAGTTCAACAATAGGAGGCCTAACAAGGGCAACGGGGGCAGATGCCGCCAGCGGCAGCAGCAGCAGCACCCGCCCCACCGCAGCAGGGACAGATGTACTACGGGCGTATGTATAACGTTCGGGATGTGCCCAATCCTCCTGCACAGTAAGCACCGCCAGCAGTTAAGGGTATGTTTCTCATTCATGGTTATAAGGGTAGCATTCTTTTTTATACGAAAGCATCGCATTCATTCATAAAATATAATTTTGCTAAACGGGCCGAACTACTAGAGATCGCGGGTAGTCTTTGGGTGTGTGTAGAGTCGCCAGTAGGTAGTGGGGCTACGATCCACTCGATTTTTTGGAGTATGGACATCTTGATTGGGAGACTTAGTTTAGCAGCGGACCTCTTGGTGTTAGTTATGGAGGGATACGATGTCATCTTGGGTATGGATTGGTTGGCAGGTTATCGGGAGACGGTGGATTGCTACGAGAGGACCATCTTGTTCTCCATTCCAGGGCAGGAGATGTTCTTGATAGTAATGCCACTACCTGAGGGAGGGTCACGTACACACTTGTATTACATTGAGGAGGAAACCTCACAGGAGGTGGCTATTCCGTTGGAATCAATCCCTGTGGTGAGAGACTTTGATGATGTGTTTCAGGAGATACTAGGGTTACCACCTAGCAGGGAAATCGAATTTGTAATCGATTTAGCCCCGAGGATGAGGCCAATTGCTTGGGCCCCATACCGTATAGCCCCTTCTGAGATGCGTGAGTTGAGAGAGCAGATTCAACAGCTTCTGGGTCAAGATTTCATTCGGTGGAGTATATCGCCGTGGGGTGCACCGTTATTATTTATAAAGAAGCGAGATGGCTCACTACAGTTATGCGTGGACTATAGAGAGCTGAATAAGGCCACGATACAAAATAAGTATATGTTGCCTAGGATTGATGATCTATTTGACCAGTTGAGAGGGGCGTCTTACTTCTCTAAGGTCGACTTAAGGTCAGGGTACCATCAACTACGTATCCGAGAGGAGGATGTTCCTAAGACCGCTTTCCTATCGCGTTATGGATCTTATGAGTTCAGGGTGATGCTCTTCGGGCTCACCAATGCCCCAGCAGTGTTCATGGACCTAATGAACAGGGTTTTCAGGGAGTTTCTCGATTAGTTTGTCATCGTTTTCATTGATGACATCCTAATCTACTCGCGCACCGAGGAGGAGCACGCAAAGCACCTGCGTATAGTGTTACAGACATTGCAGGATCACCAGCTCTATGCCAAATACGATAAGTGTGGATTTTGGCTATGGGAGGTTCAGTTTCTTGGCCACGTGGTGTCAAATCGGGGTATTGCGGTGGATCCGAGTAAAGTATCTACGGTGAGGGAGTGGGGGCAACCCACGACACCGACTGAAGTGCGCAGTTTTCTGGGATTGGCCGATTATTACAGGAGGTTCATCAAAGGATTTTCAAAGATTGTGGGCCCTTTGACGAATCTGACTCGGAAAGGGGTACTTTTCACTTGGAGTGATCATTGTCAATTAGCTTTCGACGAGTTAAAGGATAAGTTGACATCTTCACCCGTACTTGCATTGCCTAAAGGAGGAGTAGAGTATCAGGTTTACACTGACGCATCCTTACAGGGACTTGGGGGTGTGCTTCAGTAGGAGGAAAGGGCTATAGCTTATGCGTCCAGGAAGCTAAAGCCCCACGAGAGGAATTACCCTACTCACAACCTGGAGTTAGCAGCAGTTGTTTTTGCTTTGAGGATATGGAGATATTATCTTCTAGGGGAGCAGTTCACGTTATTCACGAATCACAAATCACTTCAGTATCTCTTCACTCAGAAGGATCTGAATATGAGGCTGAGGCGATGGCTAGAATTCGTGAAAGACTACCAGTTTGATATTTAGTATCATCCTGGTAAGGCTAATGTGGTAGTAGATGCATTGAGTCAGAGACCGACTGGGGAAATATCAGAAGTCTGGAAAGCGAAGTGGAGAGAACTTCGATATGAGGATGATGTAGACAGGGCATATATATCAGCATTATCCATTACACCTGAGATTATTATGCGGGTTGTGAGGGCTCAGGAAGAGGATCAGACCTGCCGGGATAGGGTGAGCTGGTTGCTAGCTGAGGGAGCAGAGGGTTACTCGATCATCTCTGAGGGAGGCTTACGCCTTAATGGGAGGTTGATTGTGCCAGAGGATGAGGAGTTGAGACACGCTGTTATGACAGAATCTCATGGATCGAGATTCGCGGTACATCCCGGTGGGGATAAGATGTATCAGGATATGAGGAGGCAGTATTGGTGGGCAGGAATGAAATGGGATATAGCAGAGTTTTTTTCGAAATGTTCCACGTGTCAGCTCGTGAAAGTTGACCATCAGAGACCATCAAGGATGCTATAACCACTTGAAATTCCCGTATGGAAGTGGGAGAGCATCTCCATGGACTTCATTACAGGGTTACCGACATCGCAGAAGGGTCACGATTCCATATGGGTCATTGTGTATCGGATGACCAAAGTGGCCCACTTCCTTTCGGTTCGCACAGACTTTGAGATGATGCGTTATGCACAGCTATTCATAGCAGAGATTGTTAAGCTGCACAGTGTACCGATAAATATTGTGTCGGATAGGGACAAGATCTTTGTGGTCCACTTTTGGCAGAGTTTTCAGGAGGCCATGGGCACGGAGTTACCGTTGAGTACAACCTATCACCCACATATGGACGGACAGACTGAGCGAGTCAATCAGATGCTGGAAGATATGCTCAGAATGTGCATATTAGACTTTGGGGAAGGTTGGGAGAAATATCTTCCTCTGGTAGAGTTTTCGTATAACAACTCTTACCAATTTACGATCGGAATGGCACCATTCGAGGCACTATACGGTAGACCTTGTCGGTCACCCGCTTGTTGGTTAAAGGTGGGGGATAAGAAACTATTGGGGCAGGAGATTGTTTAGGAGACATCCGCCAAGATAGAACTGATCCGAGGGAGGATTCAGATAGCTCAGGATAGGCAGAAAAGTTACGCTGATGCTTCATGGAGACATGTGGAGTTAGAGGTTGGGGATCAGGTATTGTTCCGGGTGTCCCCTATGAAAGGGGTGATGAGGTTCGGTAAGAAGGGTAAGTTAGCATCGAGGTACATGGGGCCTTTCCCTATTATTGAGAGGGTGGGACCTGTAGCCTACAAACTGGGATTACCGAAGCACCTTCAGCGGTACACGACGTGTTCCATGTGGCATCGCTGAAGAAATATCGCAGAAGCGAGAGGTCCGTCTGGCACATTCCACTCAAGGAAATTGATTTACATCCAGACATCTCATATGAGGAGAGACCGTTGGCTATTCTGGACCATAGCGAGCGAAAGTTACGATCCAAGGTTGTTCCACTAGTTAGAGTACAGTGGGGTCATCACAACGTTGACGAGTCTACCTGGGAGCGGGAGGAGGATATGCGGGAACAATATCCAAAGCTTTTCATCACAGGTATGACCTAATTTCGGGGGCGAAATTCTTTTGTAAGGGGGAGAGTATGTAACACTCCGTATTTTTTGTGCATTAAATATTTAATTAATTCGGGAATTCTAAATTACTAGTGTGTCGTAATTTTAAATGAATTAATTATGGAAAAATATATTTAAATATTAATCGGGGAGTAAATTGTTAATATTTAGGGGAATTTATTTACTAAGCGAACAGTAATAATTTATTTACGTCATTTCGAGTATTAATGACGGGGTATGCACTTATCTCAATCGAGAGTCGGTATAGACTAAAGGGGTGGGGGATAAGTATTTTTATAAATTAATTCGGATGCCAATTCTGAGTGTACAGATGAGTCCGGATGGGCCGAGATAGTCGAAAAAGTGTACCCGGGGGTAGTAAACGGGTCACGGGGCATTTTTAGACATAGTCGGGCCCCACGGGGGCATTTGGGTCACTTGCGCTTGGCCCAT
The DNA here is from genome assembly GCA_949130495.1 of Sambucus nigra. NCBI lineage: Eukaryota > Viridiplantae > Streptophyta > Magnoliopsida > Dipsacales > Adoxaceae > Sambucus > Sambucus nigra. The sequence continues at coordinate 457,538,474 of OX422210.1, read as the reverse complement.
TAGGTAAAAAATGGGATTTAGGTTAATTGTTAGATTATAAGAAATAAGGAAACGGCTGAGGTGAGTTTAGAAAAAGGCTAAGTGTGTTAAGGAACCCTAATAGCAGTTAAAGTCAGATTTGGGATCACTAGAGAGCCAACAAGAGTCGTCTTCAACCTTGGAATTCATCTCCAAATCAGACACTACGAAACCTAAGGAAAGTGGATAACTTGCAATAGTATTGAATCTGTTTTTCAATTCATATTTATGTGATGTGATTGATTAAAAATATATTTTGGGGTGTTCATGGCATAAACATGGGATTTTGAAAACAATAATCTGATTTACAAATTTGAATGAGGATTCATGTAAAATCTGATATTTATAAGTTGATACATATCTGGTAGGATGATGTTTGGATAATTAGAAATGAATTTGATGAAGGAATTTGGGGTGTAAATGGGTAAAGGGTTAAAGATGAATTTTTCCCGAAATTCATAAATTGCAGTTAATGGACGAATTAATAATGTTGGTGCTCATTCTAGAGGTCCCTAATAAGGTTTCTAACATATATTAATGTTAAGAGCGCTTGAGGTTGCTGGTAGAGGAAACTAGGGTTTGGGAAAATTTGCCCATGGCTGAATCTGTCTTCGCGAAGAAGACGAAGACCTGCTCGATCGATCGATCGAAGGTCTGGGGTCGATCGATCGATGGTCGACAGATTCTGGCAGTTCGCCCAGTTTTCCTTTATATGGAGAAAATTTTAATTTAATATTTTCCATGTCTTAAATTGATGTGTAATTAATACATGGGTTCAAAAATCTAATTAATAGTGAATAAAATTAATTAGAATTTGAGGACGGCTTAGTGTGACACTATAATTTAGAAATTGATCGGGTTTTGAAGAAATTAAGTGTGACACACTAAGGTTGAATTTTAGGAAAGTTGTTCGAAAGAATTAAATATGGATATGGTGAACAAGTCTGGAAATAACGGTTAAGAAATACAGAGATAAATTGTCTTTAGATAGAGACTAAATAATTTAGAGTCGGGGATTGAGACTCGGGTGATGTTAATTAGGGCCACGAAAGTAAGTCCGGATATATTGGTGAGGGTAATACCAAAGGAAATTAATGTGAAAATTAATTCATAATTCGAGTTGAGCTACAAACTCATTATAAAATGGAATAGGTTCGTGTTACGGACAATACACGGTATAGCCGAGATATTTATATATATATATATATATATATACGGTGTGCGATAGTATATGTATATATATATATGGGTGTGCTTTAATATCAGTGATATATAGTATTATTATATTCTCTAGTGCTATAGGGTGGAGGTTGCGCGTAGTGGATGAATCCTCTAGCTTGAGGAGTAGGGCGAGTATAATCCCAGGTCAATGTTGTGACACCCCGACTAATTAAATACTGGGTAGCTACTCCTTTATTAAATTAATTCAAAATGCTAAGTTGGTTCAGTTAATAGCATCACTGTCGAAAACATTTTAAAAATTACTAACCACCTAGTAATTAAAAAGTAAGTGCCAAATTTTAAGTTAAGTCTGATTAACATGCAGTAAAAGAATAATGAAATAATAACAACCATTCATCATAATGAAGTAATGAATAGCAAACAAAGTAAATATAAATCCGGAGGAAAACTCCTCACAATAAACCCACAACTAAAAAATAATACGACAAGTCTGAATCCTGAATAATTACATGCCAAAGGTCTGAATAACTGAAATAAATGAAATGTCTCTAAAAGAAATGGGCGACATGCCCTACAACTGATAACTGATGAATATCGAGTCAAGATAGATGAAGCGTCTACAAGAAAAGTCCTGTAACATCCACAAACAGCTACAGCTCGTCACCAGAATGAGAATCCTATGCATGGTGTCCTTGTGGCTGGGCACCAAAAATGGTTTTTATAAAAATAGATTTGAAAGTAAATGGGTCAGAGCCTGAAAGTGAAAAACATTTTGAAAATAGCAAGTGTTTTAATAACATTAAAACATTAAATGCAAAATACATGTTAGGACGTGCACTCACATGAAATTCTCACCTCTCGACTACATGTGCACTCCTAACGTACCGTACCCATCTATAAAACATCCATATCTAACCAAACCGTAATAAGTTCTACCCCTTACTACTCGATTCCCATAATACATTCTAGCGTTATCAAATAAATAGAGTGCTTTACTTAAACTCAGATTCTCAATATGTAATACATTTCACTATCGGTTAACCCGTTATGTTTTCTCAAAACAATACCATAATTTTATTCACACTATTAACATGAAAGTTCCCATGAATTAAGTGTATATTATTCACATCATAAATATACAATACAAGCACCCCGAGACTAAGCTGCGGTGCACACATACTCTGCTATCCATACCGGTACATCACGTACATAAGGATCACGCATTCCGAATCTCTCAGGAATCGTTCAGATAACAACATCACAAATAATGGAGGCGAACACAGTCACATCACATGGGTCACGCACATACCTGCGCTCCCACGATCAGCAGACTTATTAACATCCCAATAATTCCTTCTCTGACCTATGTTCATCGAGGTAACCAATCTAAATCCGGACAACACAAGGATTAGAAGGCCCTAAGCGAACGCAAACCTCCCGTGATAGCAAGTATGGTAGGTATGTCATACACATAAATTCAATACATATACTAAGTATTCACATATCTTAGTAATCACCATATTATTGGTGGTACACTTCTCATTCTCGTACCGACATATAATACTACACAATTTATATGTTCCCGATTAATAAAGTAAATTAGGCCGTCGATAGTTCTCGCAACGTAATATACACTCACGTCCTACTCATATTTTCCTTTAGGTTCAAACTACACTTCTAGGTTTGAATATTCATTATATCCCAAACATCCCAAATATATCAATTAATCATCAAGGGAAAGCTATCTCTACCTATACACAAGGTTACGGGGCACTCGGGATCAAAACAGGCTAAAAAGCCTAAACTGTCAACTCGTTCGAAGTCTCGTTCGAACGAACTGGGCTATCTAACGAGATCTCGTTCGAACGAGATTATCGAATGAACGTCACCCTCGTTAGAAGTCAAAGGTCAACTCGTTAGAAGCTCGTTCGAATGACCTCGTTCGAACGACCTGGGCAGGTCTTCTAACGAGTGGCCAGTTTCGAGCCCAGAAATCCTTATTTCGTTTTTCCCAATTTTCTTCACTCCTAATCTCACATAAAAATCGACCCAACATCATTTTAAGGTTCATAATTCGTACTAAACACTCATAGGTCATAATTAAACGTTTATATAGGGTTAACTCATCTTAAACCTCATCAAATCTTCAAATCTCTACATTTATCCCTAAATTATATGAACATGAACCCTAACATTTATACATCATTATTGAACCTACTATAATCCGTTTTTGTTTCATCCAAGATATTATTAACATCAGAATAATCGCCTACATATAATTCTACATGAAATTCCTCATCAATATGTAAGATTCTATTTCCAATTTAATGGGTTTTTCATTAACTCCCAAGAACAATAAGATTTTTATCAATTCCTACACATGGAAGAAGCATTCTCTATAAAAACAAAATTAAATCACTTGCCTTAAGGGTAACTCTGGATTTGATGACGAATCTGATGAATGGTTCTCTCTCTCCTCTGCAGAATTCCTCCTCTCTCTTTCTCTCCAAGCTTTCTTCTCAAGGTGTTAATGGAGGTGAGGTTGGTTTTGCCAAGTTATAACTTCTCCCGTAGCCCACTTCCTAAATTGGGGTTGGAAAATGGCTTAGTGGGTTAATACTAAGTCAGATTTTAACTCTAATTTTCGTGGGTTTTAATTACCCAATTTCTGAAATTACCAAAATGCCCTTATAAGTTACTGGTATGGCCCAATAATGCCCCGGGACCCAAACTTAACCCCCGGCTAGTGTTTTCTGACTATTTCGACCCTTCCAGACGCGTTGGCGCACTCAAAAAGACCATACGGTTAATAGAACTAAAATTCACTTTTTAATTAAAATAAATAATTCCCTGACGCGACTGTCACACGTGTCTCAATAAAATTTCCAACTTGCCGTATTTCAATCTCACGACAAATTTCATACTTCAATATTCATGTATAATCATATATGCACATTATATTCAAATACCAACACGCATCTCGCTAATATTTTAATCCGGATTAATTTCCAATTAATATGCATTTAATTTAATTAATCCCATAAATAAATATCACAAAAATACGGGGTATTACATACTTCCCCCCTAATAACTAAATTTCGTCCTGAAATTCGAAACTAGAAGGTACCTGGTAAGAACAACTATGGATAACGTTCGTGCATCTCATCCTCGCGCTCCCATGTGGACTCCTCAACATTATGATGTCGCCACTGAACACGCACTAACGGGACTATCTTTGACCGCAGTTTCCGCTCACTTCGGTCCAAAATAGCAATCGGCCCCTCCTCGTAGGAGCTATTAGGCTGGAGATCGATGTCCTCCAAACCAATGTGAGAATGAGCCAAATCGTCTGTAAGATATTTCCTTAGCGAGGAAATATGGAACACATCGTGAATCCGATGCAAATGCTCCGGTAACCCAAGCCTATACGCAACCGGTCCAATCCGCTCAATAATAGGAAATGGTCCCACATATCTCGGTGCCAACTTCCCTTTCTTCCCGAAACGCATAATCCCCTTCATAGGAGATACTCTGAGCAAAACTTGGTCCCCCACTTGAAACTCTCTGAAGAACCTCTTCGCATCAGCATAGCTCTTCTGCCGATCCTGAGCTACCCGAATGCGACTCCGAATCAATTCTATCCTTGCTGAAGTATCATGAATCACTTCCGGCCCAAGTAGTTTGTTGTCCCCCACCTCCAACCAACATGCTGGGGAACGACAAGGTCTACCGTACAACGCCTCAAATGGATCCATGCCAATGGTGAACTGGTAGGAGTTATTGTAAGCAAACTCCACCAGTGGAAGATACTGCTCCCATCCACCCCCAAAATCAATGATACTCATACGTTGCATGTCCTCCAACATTTGGTTTGTACGCTCCATTTGCCGGTCGATCTGCGGGTGGTACGCCGTGCTCAACCGCAATTCCGTGCCCATATCCTCTTGAAAACTCTCCCAAAACCGTGAAACAAATATCTTGTCTCGGTCAGACACGATATTTAAGGGCACACCGTGAAGTCTCACTCTCTCTGAAATAAAGAGCTGGGCATACTGTCCCGTAGTGTAGTCTGTCCTTACGGGTAGAAAATAAGCGACTTTGGTCAACCTGTCCACAATTATCCAAATGGAGTCGTGACCTCTCTGTGACGTAGGCAACCCCGTGATAAAGTCCATGGATTTGCTCTCCCACATCCACATCGGGACCTCCAACGGCTGTAGAAGTCCTACCGGTCTCTGATGATCCACTTTTACTAGCTGACAAGTGGCGCATTTAGAAACAAACTCAGCAATATCTCTCTTCATCCCTCTCCACCAATACTGACGTCTCATGTCTTGGTACATTTTGTCTCCACTGGGATGTACCGCGAACCGTGAGCCGTGCGACTCGGCCATCACCTCATGCTATAATTCCTCCCCTTCCGGAACTACTAATCTCCCATTGAAGCGTAATCCCCCGTCTGAGCTAACGGTATAGGACTCGGCTCCCTCTGCTAGTAATCAAACTATCTGCTCCTGACAGAACGAGTCATTTGCCTGTGCCCTTACTACCTTCGTGACAATCTGAGGTGTAACGGTCATCACAGACATGAACGATCGGGCCAGTGCATCCTGGTGTCCCAATTCCTTCCACTTGGCCTTCCACACCTCTGCCACTTCATCTGCTGGCGTACGGCTCAATGCGTCTGCCACCACGTTAGCCTTCCCCGGGTGATATTGGATATCAAACTGATACTCCTTCACAAACTCAAGCCACCTTCGCTGCCGCATATTCAACTCCTTCTGCGTGAATAGGTACTGCAGGGACTTATGGTCTGTGAACAATCGAAACTTCTCCCCCAAAAGATAATGTCTCCATATCCGAAGGGCAAATACAACTGCCGCCAACTCCAAGTCATGAGTGGGGTAATTCTTCTCATAAGGCTTTAGCTTTCGGGAAGCATAAGTTATGGCCTAACTCTCCTGCTGCAATACACCTCCAAGTCCTTGTAAGGACACATCGGTGTATACTAGCCACTCAACTCCCGGTCTCGGCAATGCTAACACAGGTGATGAGGTCAACTTATCCTTCAATTCATCAAATGCCAACTGACAGGCATCACTCCAGATGAATGGCACACCCTTACGAGTCAGATGTGTCAAAGGACCTGCTATCTTCGAGAATCCCCGAATGAACCTCCTGTAGTATCCTGCTAGGCCCAAGAAACTACGAATCTCTGTCGGTGTCGTGGGTTGTCCCCACTCCCTCACTGTGGATACCTTCCCCAGATCAACAGATATTCCCCGGTCGGAAATAATATGTCCTAAAAACTGGACCTCCTTCAGCCAAAACCCGCATTTCTCATACTTTGCATACAACTCGTTCTGACGCAGTGTCTGCAAAACTTGTCTCAAATGCTCGGCGTGCTCCTCCTCTGTCTGGGAGTAAACCAAAATATCATCAATGAAGACAATGACAAACTGATCCAGGAAATCCCTGAACACCCTATTCATCAAGTCCATAAACATGGCTAGAGCATTGGTCAAACAAAAAGGCATAACCCGAAACTCGTAAGAACCATATCTCGACAAGAACGCAGTCTTCGATACATCCTCCTCCCTGATACGCAACTGATGGTATCCCGATCTCAAATCAATCTTTGAGAAGAAAGAAGTTCCTCTCAACTGGTCGAATAAGTCATCGATTCGAGGCAACGGATACTTATTCCGTACCGTGACCTTATTCAACTCTCGGTAGTCCACACACAATCTCAGTGAACCATATCTCTTCTTCATGAACAACACAGGGGCACCCCACGGCGAAGTGCTCCTCCGTATAAACCCCTGACCCAACAACTGCTCAATCTGATCCCGTAACTCCCTCATCTCAGCTGGAGCCATACGGTACGGTGTGCGTGCTATAGGTCTTGTATCTGGTAATAAGTCTATGACAAAGTCTATCTCTCAACTGGGGGGTAATCCAAGTATATCCTGGAATACATCGGCAAACTCTCTAACAACCGGAATCGAATCAAGTGGTATCACCACCTCCTTAGAGGTCTCCTCCTCTATATAGTACAAATGAGTGGATAATCCTCCCTCGGAATGAGGCATCGCCACAAAAAACATCTCCTGCCCAGGAATGGCAAAGATAATACTCCTACTGAAATAGTCAATCATGGCTCGGTACGCAACAAGCCAATCCATACCAATAATGGCATCATACTCGGTCATCTCTAATACTAACATATCTGTAGGTAACACCAGACTACCAATCTCTACCCCTACTCCCCGGCATATAAAGAAAATAAATGACCCACTCCCCAATGGTGAGTCTACACACGTCACTGTGCTCTCTGCTGTGGCTAACAACCCTAAGGCTTTCGCAAAATGTGTAGCTATAAAGCAATGTGTTGCCCTCGTATCAAACAAAACCCGACCCATAGTACCATGGATAGGAAACATACCCTCAATCGCGGGTGGTGCCTGCGGAGCTGCTGCCTGGTGGACGTTATAGACACGTCCATAATGTAACTGTCCCTGCTGCACAGGAACTGCTGGAATGGCTGGAAGAGCTGGCACCTGGGCTGGAGCTGGGAGGGCTGGTGGAAAAAGTGGCCTCTGTGGCTCATGTCGAGCACCCTGCTGCTACTGCGAGGCCCTGCCCCTATCAGGACAGTCCTGGTGTTTATGGCCAGTCTTTCCAAAAATGAAACACTTCCCCGGGAAGTTCCCCCCTCTCTGTCCCTGCTGCCCCCGGCCCTGGTGGCCGTTACCATTCCTCCACTGGCCCTGCTGAAACTGTTGTTGACCATTCTGACCCTGCTGGTGCTGATGGCCGTTCGGACCCTGATGGCCCTGCCGAAAACCTCCCTGTCTGTGCCTGAAATTTCCTGACCTGAACCTCTTGTGATCTCCCTGCTGGGTACCCTGATCACCCTGCTCTACCCCTGAACAGATTGTGCCCCACTGGCACCATTTCCTCCAGTCCTGCCCTGATGGCTAGACTCTCCCAATCGCTTGCCCTCAGTCATGTGAAATCGGTGATCCTGGCAATGGAGCAATGCAGCGTTAACCACATCAGAATAAGTGGCTAACGAGAGGTTCCCTAGCAAGTGCTGACGAATCCTCCATGTCAACCCGTCTGTAAATTTCTGTATCTTCTTTTCCTACGTCGGTATCTCATCCGGAACAATGTTCAGAAGATCAGTGAATTCGGCCTCATACTCGGCCACAGTCTTACCCTCCTGCTTGAGGCTCATCAACTTCCTCCTCATCTCTGTGTGAACAGCCGACAAAAAGTACTTGCGGTCAAACCGCACCCAGAACTCCTGAATAGTGAGAGTATCCCTCTCCTCTATGGTGGTAATAGACTCCCACCACTGCAGTGCAGATCCTACTAGCTTAAAGGTAGCTAGTATCTGCTTCTGAACATCTGTGCACTCATACATCCTCAGGTGTCGCTGGATGTCCTTCCTCCACTGACTCGAAACTACCACATCGGAGCTACTTGCGAACTCCGGAGGGTGTGCTTTCTGAAAAGCATCATGTACACGTTCCCAAGCAGACGGAAATGCATGTGCCTGAACTGGCACGGCTACTAGCGCCTGAGCTGGTGCCTACTGAACTATTGCTAGTGCGGAATTTACCACCTGGGCCACAATGGCTGCAACCTCGGCGGCATTCATCGTGCCCTGAACCGGTGCGGGCTGTGGTTCTGGCGTTGCATTCCTGGGAATCATTTGTGCAAGTCGTGGAGGCATCTTAAATAAGAATGAATTTTATAAGTTCGCAGTTATAAACTTAAAATAGCTGAAGAACGTAGCATATACAAAAGAATACAACAGTTCTAACATATAGGGCTCTACATCAAAGAAAGCTCAGCAGAAACATAATAAGCCGTTCAGATCCTACAGGACACTAGAACCTGATGCTCTGATACCACCTGTGACACCCCGACTAATTAAATACCGGGTAGCTACTCCTTTATTAAATTAATTCAAAATGCTAAGTTGGTTCAGTTAATAGCATCACTGTCGAAAACATTTTAAAAATTACTAACCACCTAGTATTTAAAAAGTAAGTGCCAAATTTTAAGTTAAGTCTGATTAACATGCAGTAAAAGAATAATGAAATAATAACAACCATTCACCATAATGAAGTAATGAATAACAAATAAAATAAATATAAATCCGGAGGAAAACTCCTCACAATAAACCCACAACTAAAAAATAATACGACAAGTCTGAATCCTGAATAATTACATGCCAAAGGTCTGAATAACTGAAATAAATGAAATGTCTCTAAAAGAAATGGGCGACATGCCCTACAACTGATAACTGATGAATATCGAGTCAAGATAGATGAAGCGTCTACAAGCAAAGTCCTGTAACTTCCACAAACAGCTACAGCTCGTCACCTGAATGAGAATCCTATGCATGGTGTCCTTGTGGCTGGGCACCTAAAATGGTTTTTACAAAAATAGATTTGAAAGCAAATGGGTCAGAGCCCGAAAGTGGAAAACATTTTGAAAATAGCAAGTGTTTTAATAATATTAAAACATTAAATGCAAAATACATGTTAGGACCTGCACTCACATGAAATTCTCACCTATCGACTACATGTGCACTCCTAACGTACCGTACCCATCTATAAGACATCCATATCTAACCAAACCGTAATAAGTTCTACCCCTTACTACTCGATTCCCATAATACATTCTAGAGTTATCAAATAAATAGAGGGCTTTACTTAAACTCAGATTCTCAATATGTAATACATTTCACTATCGGTTAACCCGTTATGTTTTCTCAAAACAATACCATAATTTTATTCACACTATTAACATGAAAGTTCCCATTAATTAAGTGTATATTATTCACATCATAAATATACAATACAAGCACCCCGAGACTAAGCTGCGGTGAACACATACTCTGCTATCCATCCCGGTACATCACGTACATAAGGATCATGCATTTCGAATATCTCAGGAATCGTTCAGATAACAACATCACAAATAATGGAGGCGAACACAGTCACATCACATGGGTCACGCACATACCTGCGCTCCCACGATCAGCAGACTTATTAACATTCCAATAAGTCCTTCTCTGACCTATGTTCATCGAGGTAACCAATCTAAATCCGGGCAACACAAGGATTAGAAGGCCCTAAGCGAACGCAAACCTCCCGTGATAGCAAGTATAATAGGTATGTCATACACATAAAATCAATACATATACTAAGTATTCACACATCTTAGTAATCACCATATTATTAGTGGTACACTTCTCATTCTCGTACCGACATATAATACTACACAATTTATATGTTCTCGGTTAATAAAGTAAATTAGGCCGTCGATAGTTCTCGCAACGTAATATACACTCACGTCCTACTCATATTTTCCTTTAGGTTCAAACTACACTTCTAGGTTAGACTCCTCATTATATCCCAAACATCCTAAATATATCAATTAATCATCAAGGGAAACCTATCTCTACCTATAGACAAGGTTACGGGGCCCTCGGGATCAAAACAGGCTAAAAAGCCTAAACTGTCAACTCGTTCGAAGTCTCGTTCGAACGAGGCTGTTCGAACGAGAGTTCGTTCGAACGAACTAGGCTATCTAACGAGATCCCGTTCGCACGAGATTATCGAACGAACTTCACCCTCGTTACAAGTCAAAGGTCAACTCGTTAGAAGCTCGTTCGAACAAGCTCGTTCGAACGACCTGGGCAGGTCTTCTAACGAGTGGCCAGTTTCGAGCCCAGAAATCCTTATTTCATTTTTCCCAATTTTCTTCACTCCTAATCTCACATAAAAATTGACCCAACATCATTTTAAGGTTCATAATTCGTACTAAACACTCATAGGTCATAATTAAACGTTTATATAGGGTTAACTCATCTTAAACCTCATCAAATCTTCAAATCTCTACATTTATCCCTAAATTATATGAACATGAACCCTAACATTTATACATCATTATTGAACCTACTATAATCCGTTTTTGTTTCATCCAAGATATTATTAACATCAGAATAATTGCCTACATATAATTCTACATGCAATTCCTCATCAATATGTAAGATTCTATTTCCAATTTAATGGGTTTTTCATTAACTCCCAAGAACAATCATATTTTTATGAGTTCCTACACATGGAAGAAACATTCTCTATAAAAACGAAATTAAATCACTTGCCTTAAGGGTAACTCTGGATTTGATGACGAATCTGATGAATGGTTCTCTCTCTCCTCTGCAGAATTCCTCCTCTCTCTCTCTCTCCAAGCTTTCTTCTCAAGGTGTTAATGGAGGTGAGGTTGGTTTTGCCAAGTTATAACTTCTCCCGTAGCCCACTTCCTAAATTGGGGTTGGAAAATGACTTAGTGGGTTAATACTAAGTCAGATTTTAACTCTAATTTTCGTGGGTTTTAATTACCCAATTTCTGAAATTACCAAAATGCCCTTATAAGTTACCGGTATTGCCCAATAATGCCCCGGGACCCAAACTTAACCCTCGGCTAGTGTTTTCTGACTATTTCGACCCTTCTGGACGCGTTGGCGCACTCAAAAAGACCATATGGTTAATAGAACTAAAATTGACTTTATAATTAAAATAAATAATTCCCTGACGCGACTGTCACATGCGTCTCAATAAAATTTCCAACTTGACGTATTTCAATCTCACGACAAATTTCATACTTCAATATTCTTGTATAATCATATATGCACATTATATTCAAATACCAACTCGCATCTCGCTAGTATTTTAATCCGGATTAATTTCCAATTAATACGCATTTAATTTAATTAATCCCATAAATAAATATCACAAAAATACGGGGTATTACAATAGCGTCCGTTATATGGGTGAGGGGCATCTCACTTTCAGGGAAGGAATATGACCGCCTCCAATATTTACGTAATAAACAAGTTAGGGAGAAATTCTGACTTGGGGTAACTAGGCCAGGTGAATACACCTAGTGGGATAGCAGTTTAGAGGAATTTTACCCGGTGAGACCTTACTCGGGAAAAATACTATTATTAAATGTTATATTAGTATGGTTGTGAATACTGTAATGTGACTGAGTATATAATTAGGTAAATATTGATATACGGGCCAATTAATACAAAGCATGAGTTGTATTATATGTATAACAGATATGGAAGTTATATGAAATTTAAAAGGAAAATGATTTAATTAAGTTAATGACGATAGTAACTTAAAAATCATAATCAAGGTATACACGGTTAGAGTAGGGTGTTTACAAAGGGCTTTATTATTTATCTAGTCATAAGATGAAAAAAAACTAGGTGAATTTATTTAAGGCGTTAGTAGTGCCCATTAGAGGAGGGGTGAGGATGTCCTCAAGGGAGTGCGACACTAACTAAAATATGAAGAGCATGCATATTTATTTATTACTGCAAGTTAATCATTTGTTAAATGTTTTCAAATGTTTTTGGGTACTAACCCTTGCTATAAAAATTTTTAAAAACCTTTTAGGTGTCCAGCCACAAGGACGCCAGGATTGACTCAATTCCAGAAATTTGTTGCTGCAGCACATGTGGATGTTGCGGGGTTTTTGATAGACGCCTCATTCTCTCATTCATGTAGAGACTCTTTAGTAGTTTTGAGCATGTTTCTCACGTTTCATTTATTAGTGTTAAACTTGTTAAGATTGTCTTCTTGTCTTTAGTTGTGTTGTTTATTTGGACCGATGGTTTATTCGGTTAGGTATTTTATTCGTGGATGGTTATTTCAGTTAACTGTGATTGTGTATTATATTATGTTCCGCATGAGTTTTATTTCACTAATTGAAAGATACAAATCGACACTAGTCTACTTTTCTCACTTAGGTGGTTAGTAATTAAAAAGACGACAGTGATGCTAAGAATGAACCAACTGAGATACCTGTTCTAACTTGATTTAGGACTGATCACCCAAGATTAATTAGATGGGGTGTCACAAAGTACACAACTAGTCTTGAATTATATCCATACATAGTCATAATCCAACACCAAACTCAAATGAAATATACATTGCAAATGTCATGGCTGCATATACAAACCATTTATGTTTATAATACTCAACTCACAGAACTGAAATAAAAATGTGGATATGAACTTACATCAATGCACCTACTGGTGATACTATGTCCTATATCAATGCACCTGTTGATGATAGTATGTGCTAGCAGGATAGTGAAAGGACAAATTTCCTAATAGAGTAAATTTGTATGTTTTGGTCTATTTCTATGTTTGGAAAACTCTCTTTCAATCATAGCTTAGGACTTGAGTGTTTTGATCTTGCAAGCCTATGATGGGGTTTCTTGAAGATGTAGAAGCCAAGTTAGAAGATCTACATAATGATGTCATGTTTCATGCCCGTTTTCATCTTAACATTTTGAGGATCTCTCAAATATGAATGCATACATATTTACTACTTGGATATTTAATATTTGGGTGGTAGGATCTTATAAAATTAATTTAAGATGATTTTGCAAGCTCGTTGGAACGATATTGGCTATGTTTTTCAAATGAGTCCAGGTACCTTACGAGAACAAGTTCCAATGAATTTTGAATAAACAAACTTTGTACTTCATAGGAATGCTGTTTGATAGCTCCTTGGATACTGGTTTGAACGAGATCTTATACTTTATTCGAACGAGGTTTAAAGTTGTTTTAATGAGTTGGAATATTTTTTAAGATTTTGATATTTTCTTCAACATCTTCACAAACTCAAGCCACCTTCGCTGCCGCATATTCAACTCCTTCTGCGTGAATAGGTACTGCAGGGACTTATGGTCTGTGAACAATCGAAACTTCTCCCCCAAAAGATAATGTCTCCATATCCGAAGGGCAAATACAACTGCCGCCAACTCCAAGTCATGAGTGGGGTAATTCTTCTCATAAGGCTTTAGCTTTCGGGAAGCATAAGTTATGGCCTAACTCTCCTGCTGCAATACACCTCCAAGTCCTTGTAAGGACACATCGGTGTATACTAGCCACTCAACTCCCGGTCTCGGCAATGCTAACACAGGTGATGAGGTCAACTTATCCTTCAATTCATCAAATGCCAACTGACAGGCATCACTCCAGATGAATGGCACACCCTTACGAGTCAGATGTGTCAAAGGACCTGCTATCTTCGAGAATCCCCGAATGAACCTCCTGTAGTATCCTGCTAGGCCCAAGAAACTACGAATCTCTGTCGGTGTCGTGGGTTGTCCCCACTCCCTCACTGTGGATACCTTCCCCAGATCAACAGATATTCCCCGGTCGGAAATAATATGTCCTAAAAACTGGACCTCCTTCAGCCAAAACCCGCATTTCTCATACTTTGCATACAACTCGTTCTGACGCAGTGTCTGCAAAACTTGTCTCAAATGCTCGGCGTGCTCCTCCTCTGTCTGGGAGTAAACCAAAATATCATCAATGAAGACAATGACAAACTGATCCAGGAAATCCCTGAACACCCTATTCATCAAGTCCATAAACATGGCTAGAGCATTGGTCAAACAAAAAGGCATAACCCGAAACTCGTAAGAACCATATCTCGACAAGAACGCAGTCTTCGATACATCCTCCTCCCTGATACGCAACTGATGGTATCCCGATCTCAAATCAATCTTTGAGAAGAAAGAAGTTCCTCTCAACTGGTCGAATAAGTCATCGATTCGAGGCAACGGATACTTATTCCGTACCGTGACCTTATTCAACTCTCGGTAGTCCACACACAATCTCAGTGAACCATATCTCTTCTTCATGAACAACACAGGGGCACCCCACGGCGAAGTGCTCCTCCGTATAAACCCCTGACCCAACAACTGCTCAATCTGATCCCGTAACTCCCTCATCTCAGCTGGAGCCATACGGTACGGTGTGCGTGCTATAGGTCTTGTATCTGGTAATAAGTCTATGACAAAGTCTATCTCTCAACTGGGGGGTAATCCAAGTATATCCTGGAATACATCGGCAAACTCTCTAACAACCGGAATCGAATCAAGTGGTATCACCACCTCCTTAGAGGTCTCCTCCTCTATATAGTACAAATGAGTGGATAATCCTCCCTCGGAATGAGGCATCGCCACAAAAAACATCTCCTGCCCAGGAATGGCAAAGATAATACTCCTACTGAAATAGTCAATCATGGCTCGGTACGCAACAAGCCAATCCATACCAATAATGGCATCATACTCGGTCATCTCTAATACTAACATATCTGCAGGTAACACCAGACTACCAATCTCTACCCCTACTCCCCGGCATATAAAGAAAATAAATGACCCACTCCCCAATGGTGAGTCTACACACGTCACTGTGCTCTCTGCTGTGGCTAACAACCCTAAGGCTTTCGCAAAATGTGTAGCTATAAAGCAATGTGTTGCCCTCGTATCAAACAAAACCCGACCCATAGTACCATGGATAGGAAACATACCCTCAATCGCGGGTGGTGCCTGCGGAGCTGCTGCCTGGTGGACGTTATAGACACGTCCATAATGTAACTGTCCCTGCTGCACAGGAACTGCTGGAATGGCTGGAAGAGCTGGCACCTGGGCTGGAGCTGGGAGGGCTGGTGGAAAAAGTGGCCTCTGTGGCTCATGTCGAGCACCCTGCTGCTACTGCGAGGCCCTGCCCCTATCAGGACAGTCCTGGTGTTTATGGCCAGTCTTTCCAAAAATGAAACACTTCCCCGGGAAGTTCCCCCCTCTCTGTCCCTGCTGCCCCCGGCCCTGGTGGCCGTTACCATTCCTCCACTGGCCCTGCTGAAACTGTTGTTGACCATTCTGACCCTGCTGGTGCTGATGGCCGTTCGGACCCTGATGGCCCTGCCGAAAACCTCCCTGTCTGTGCCTGAAATTTCCTGACCTGAACCTCTTGTGATCTCCCTGCTGGGTACCCTGATCACCCTGCTCTACCCCTGAACAGATTGTGCCCCACTGGCACCATTTCCTCCAGTCCTGCCCTGATGGCTAGACTCTCCCAATCGCTTGCCCTCAGTCATGTGAAATCGGTGATCCTGGCAATGGAGCAATGCAGCGTTAACCACATCAGAATAAGTGGCTAACGAGAGGTTCCCTAGCAAGTGCTGACGAATCCTCCATGTCAACCCGTCTGTAAATTTCTGTATCTTCTTTTCCTACGTCGGTATCTCATCCGGAACAATGTTCAGAAGATCAGTGAATTCGGCCTCATACTCGGCCACAGTCTTACCCTCCTGCTTGAGGCTCATCAACTTCCTCCTCATCTCTGTGTGAACAGCCGACAAAAAGTACTTGCGGTCAAACCGCACCCAGAACTCCTGAATAGTGAGAGTATCCCTCTCCTCTATGGTGGTAATAGACTCCCACCACTGCAGTGCAGATCCTACTAGCTTAAAGGTAGCTAGTATCTGCTTCTGAACATCTGTGCACTCATACATCCTCAGGTGTCGCTGGATGTCCTTCCTCCACTGACTCGAAACTACCACATCGGAGCTACTTGCGAACTCCGGAGGGTGTGCTTTCTGAAAAGCATCATGTACACGTTCCCAAGCAGACGGAAATGCATGTGCCTGAACTGGCACGGCTACTAGCGCCTGAGCTGGTGCCTACTGAACTATTGCTAGTGCGGAATTTACCACCTGGGCCACAATGGCTGCAACCTCGGCGGCATTCATCGTGCCCTGAACCGGTGCGGGCTGTGGTTCTGGCGTTGCATTCCTGGGAATCATTTGTGCAAGTCGTGGAGGCATCTTAAATAAGAATGAATTTTATAAGTTCGCAGTTATAAACTTAAAATAGCTGAAGAACGTAGCATATACAAAAGAATACAACAGTTCTAACATATAGGGCTCTACATCAAAGAAAGCTCAGCAGAAACATAATAAGCCGTTCAGATCCTACAGGACACTAGAACCTGATGCTCTGATACCACCTGTGACACCCCGACTAATTAAATACCGGGTAGCTACTCCTTTATTAAATTAATTCAAAATGCTAAGTTGGTTCAGTTAATAGCATCACTGTCGAAAACATTTTAAAAATTACTAACCACCTAGTATTTAAAAAGTAAGTGCCAAATTTTAAGTTAAGTCTGATTAACATGCAGTAAAAGAATAATGAAATAATAACAACCATTCACCATAATGAAGTAATGAATAACAAATAAAATAAATATAAATCCGGAGGAAAACTCCTCACAATAAACCCACAACTAAAAAATAATACGACAAGTCTGAATCCTGAATAATTACATGCCAAAGGTCTGAATAACTGAAATAAATGAAATGTCTCTAAAAGAAATGGGCGACATGCCCTACAACTGATAACTGATGAATATCGAGTCAAGATAGATGAAGCGTCTACAAGCAAAGTCCTGTAACTTCCACAAACAGCTACAGCTCGTCACCTGAATGAGAATCCTATGCATGGTGTCCTTGTGGCTGGGCACCTAAAATGGTTTTTACAAAAATAGATTTGAAAGCAAATGGGTCAGAGCCCGAAAGTGGAAAACATTTTGAAAATAGCAAGTGTTTTAATAATATTAAAACATTAAATGCAAAATACATGTTAGGACATGCACTCACATGAAATTCTCACCTATCGACTACATGTGCACTCCTAACGTACCGTACCCATCTATAAGACATCCATATCTAACCAAACCGTAATAAGTTCTACCCCTTACTACTCGATTCCCATAATACATTCTAGAGTTATCAAATAAATAGAGGGCTTTACTTAAACTCAGATTCTCAATATGTAATACATTTCACTATCGGTTAACCCGTTATGTTTTCTCAAAACAATACCATAATTTTATTCACACTATTAACATGAAAGTTCCCATTAATTAAGTGTATATTATTCACATCATAAATATACAATACAAGCACCCCGAGACTAAGCTGCGGTGAACACATACTCTGCTATCCATCCCGGTACATCACGTACATAAGGATCATGCATTTCGAATATCTCAGGAATCGTTCAGATAACAACATCACAAATAATGGAGGCGAACACAGTCACATCACATGGGTCACGCACATACCTGCGCTCCCATGATCAGCAGACTTATTAACATTCCAATAAGTCCTTCTCTGACCTATGTTCATCGAGGTAACCAATCTAAATCCGGGCAACACAAGGATTAGAAGGCCCTAAGCGAACGCAAACCTCCCGTGATAGCAAGTATAATAGGTATGTCATACACATAAAATCAATACATATACTAAGTATTCACACATCTTAGTAATCACCATATTATTAGTGGTACACTTCTCATTCTCGTACCGACATATAATACTACACAATTTATATGTTCTCGGTTAATAAAGTAAATTAGGCCGTCGATAGTTCTCGCAACGTAATATACACTCACGTCCTACTCATATTTTCCTTTAGGTTCAAACTACACTTCTAGGTTAGACTCCTCATTATATCCCAAACATCCTAAATATATCAATTAATCATCAAGGGAAACCTATCTCTACCTATAGACAAGGTTACGGGGCCCTCGGGATCAAAACAGGCTAAAAAGCCTAAACTGTCAACTCGTTCGAAGTCTCGTTCGAACGAGGCTGTTTGAACGAGAGTTCGTTCGAACGAACTAGGCTATCTAACGAGATCCCGTTCGCACGAGATTATCGAACGAACTTCACCCTCGTTACAAGTCAAAGGTCAACTCGTTAGAAGCTCGTTCGAACAAGCTCGTTCGAACGACCTGGGCAGGTCTTCTAACGAGTGGCCAGTTTCGAGCCCAGAAATCCTTATTTCATTTTTCCCAATTTTCTTCACTCCTAATCTCACATAAAAATTGACCCAACATCATTTTAAGGTTCATAATTCGTACTAAACACTCATAGGTCATAATTAAACGTTTATATAGGGTTAACTCATCTTAAACCTCATCAAATCTTCAAATCTCTACATTTATCCCTAAATTATATGAACATGAACCCTAACATTTATACATCATTATTGAACCTACTATAATCCGTTTTTGTTTCATCCAAGATATTATTAACATCAGAATAATTGCCTACATATAATTCTACATGCAATTCCTCATCAATATGTAAGATTCTATTTCCAATTTAATGGGTTTTTCATTAACTCCCAAGAACAATCATATTTTTATGAGTTCCTACACATGGAAGAAACATTCTGTATAAAAACGAAATTAAATCACTTGCCTTAAGGGTAACTCTGGATTTGATGACGAATCTGATGAATGGTTCTCTCTCTCCTCTGCAGAATTCCTCCTCTCTCTCTCTCTCCAAGCTTTCTTCTCAAGGTGTTAATGGAGGTGAGGTTGGTTTTGCCAAGTTATAACTTCTCCCGTAGCCCACTTCCTAAATTGGGGTTGGAAAATGACTTAGTGGGTTAATACTAAGTCAGATTTTAACTCTAATTTTCGTGGGTTTTAATTACCCAATTTCTGAAATTACCAAAATGCCCTTATAAGTTACCGGTATTGCCCAATAATGCCCCGGGACCCAAACTTAACCCTCGGCTAGTGTTTTCTGACTATTTCGACCCTTCTGGACGCGTTGGCGCACTCAAAAAGACCATATGGTTAATAGAACTAAAATTGACTTTATAATTAAAATAAATAATTCCCTGACGCGACTGTCACATGCGTCTCAATAAAATTTCCAACTTGACGTATTTCAATCTCACGACAAATTTCATACTTCAATATTCTTGTATAATCATATATGCACATTATATTCAAATACCAACTCGCATCTCGCTAGTATTTTAATCCGGATTAATTTCCAATTAATACGCATTTAATTTAATTAATCCCATAAATAAATATCACAAAAATACGGGGTATTACAATAGCGTCCGTTATATGGGTGAGGGGCATCTCACTTTCAGGGAAGGAATATGACCGCCTCCAATATTTACGTAATAAACAAGTTAGGGAGAAATTCTGACTTGGGGTAACTAGGCCAGGTGAATACACCTAGTGGGATAGCAGTTTAGAGGAATTTTACCCGGTGAGACCTTACTCGGGAAAAATACTATTATTAAATGTTATATTAGTATGGTTGTGAATACTGTAATGTGACTGAGTATATAATTAGGTAAATATTGATATACGGGCCAATTAATACAAAGCATGAGTTGTATTATATGTATAACAGATATGGAAGTTATATGAAATTTAAAAGGAAAATGATTTAATTAAGTTAATGACGATAATAACTTAAAAATCATAATCAAGGTATACACGGTTAGAGTAGGGTGTTTACAAAGGGCTTTATTATTTATCTAGTCATAAGATGAAAAAAAACTAGGTGAATTTATTTAAGGCGTTAGTAGTGCCCATTAGAGGAGGGGTGAGGATGTCCTCAAGGGAGTGCGACACTAACTAAAATATGAAGAGCATGCATATTTATTTATTACTGCAAGTTAATCATTTGTTAAATGTTTTCAAATGTTTTTGGGTACTAACCCTTGCTATAAAAATTTTTAAAAACCTTTTAGGTGTCCAGCCACAAGGACGCCAGGATTGACTCAATTCCAGAAATTTGTTGCTGCAGCACATGTGGATGTTGCGGGGTTTTTGATAGACGCCTCATTCTCTCATTCATGTAGAGACTCTTTAGTAGTTTTGAGCATGTTTCTCACGTTTCATTTATTAGTGTTAAACTTGTTAAGATTGTCTTCTTGTCTTTAGTTGTGTTGTTTATTTGGACCGATGGTTTATTCGGTTAGGTATTTTATTCGTGGATGGTTATTTCAGTTAACTGTGATTGTGTATTATATTATGTTCCGCATGAGTTTTATTTCACTAATTGAAAGATACAAATCGACACTAGTCTACTTTTCTCACTTAGGTGGTTAGTAATTAAAAAGACGACAGTGATGCTAAGAATGAACCAACTGAGATACCTGTTCTAACTTGATTTAGGACTGATCACCCAAGATTAATTAGATGGGGTGTCACAAAGTACACAACTAGTCTTGAATTATATCCATACATAGTCATAATCCAACACCAAACTCAAATGAAATATACATTGCAAATGTCATGGCTGCATATACAAACCATTTATGTTTATAATACTCAACTCACAGAACTGAAATAAAAATGTGGATATGAACTTACATCAATGCACCTACTGGTGATACTATGTCCTATATCAATGCACCTGTTGATGATAGTATGTGCTAGCAGGATAGTGAAAGGACAAATTTCCTAATAGAGTAAATTTGTATGTTTTGGTCTATTTCTATGTTTGGAAAACTCTCTTTCAATCATAGCTTAGGACTTGAGTGTTTTGATCTTGCAAGCCTATGATGGGGTTTCTTGAAGATGTAGAAGCCAAGTTAGAAGATCTACATAATGATGTCATGTTTCATGCCCGTTTTCATCTTAACATTTTGAGGATCTCTCAAATATGAATGCATACATATTTACTACTTGGATATTTAATATTTGGGTGGTAGGATCTTATAAAATTAATTTAAGATGATTTTGCAAGCTCGTTGGAACGATATTGGCTATGTTTTTCAAATGAGTCCAGGTACCTTACGAGAACAAGTTCCAATGAATTTTGAATAAACAAACTTTGTACTTCATAGGAATGCTGTTTGATAGCTCCTTGGATACTGGTTTGAACGAGATCTTATACTTTATTCGAACGAGGTTTAAAGTTGTTTTAATGAGTTGGAATATTTTTTAAGATTTTGATATTTTCTTCAACATCTTTTATCATAATCTCATTTTTGGAAAAACTCCGATAAATAGGAGTGCAGATCAGCAGTTTTATTCAAGACAAAAATAGGTGTTCGGAGTTCCCAACCACCATAAAAAAAGATCTCCAAAGCCCTAGTATACACCCCTAAAGTTGTTTAGGATTGAAGAGTTCATCATATTATGTTTTGAGATCATGTTTTGGGTACCCTTGGCGTATTTTCTTGATCTTATTGAAAATAATTTTATATGGTGGACTCTGTATTTCTTGTTTACGCATGGTGGAATCCATGGTATGGTATCACGTTGAGGAAGAAGTGGATTCCGTGTTCAAGATCCTTAAACAATTGTTGAGTTATTTGGTGGATACCCAGGCATATATGGACTCACATGTTACGGAGGTTGCACGGTTGGTCTCATGTGTGTCATTATTCAGAGGTTGACGGAATAAATAGTGTCAAGGATTATGAGGGAATAGAGTACATACCGTAAGTCTACTACCGTGTCCTTTATAATTTTATACATAGTGAGTTTGTGTGGCTGGACCGTCCGAGGTTTTCCTATTTGGTTCTTACTCGTACATCGGACATTGTGGTTGATTTACTTATTTTATCCTACATTCACCTAGATGCATGTTTAGGTTAAGATAAAAAAATTTAATTTGTGTAATCACTGCTTGTTTAAAATTGGTGCAGAGTTTTATTTTGGGTAATTTTGTTTAAATTTAATATTTAATTTAAAAAAAAAATTAGCTTTTGTTTAGACCATTCTGTATATTTGTACTTTTCAATTGGTATCAAAGTGAGTACATTCAGCTATCTTATTGATATGTGTTTTATGCTGGTTTAGGATTTGTTATTTTTTCTATCTCACGTTGTTCATTTTTCTCTCCATGGATCACCATAGTGATAATTTATCCGATGTGTTTAGTGATGTGGATGATTTTTATATTTGAGAGGAGTTATTGAGATTCATAACTATTCTGAAAAATTAATTCATTTGAATTTAAAGTTTGCAAAAAGAGTTATATGTATTGGAAAATAATTTTTTTATTTTAAAGATGAAATTTAACTTTTGCGAGCTATTCCAACTAATAAGATACCCTTTGTGAGAAGGTCTTGGACATACAACGTGATTTCAAAATTTTAGAAATGTCCAAGAAAGAGAGTGATGACAGAGTCCGTTCTTTAGAGATATTTTTGGCAGACTCTAAGATGTTTGGGACTACAGTGAATGTACCTACCATTGAGGATTATGATAAATTGGTAAAAGTTTAAATCTCACTTGAGAAGACTCTTAGGTATAAGTTCTCTCACATTCAAAGGGAATGAGATAACCATCAAGGGCTTATTGAAAATATGAAGAAGGAGTCCTTAACATTAGAAGATTCTAAATTTTTTCTTGTGATTAGGATTTTCAAGTTAAAAGATTATTTAAAATACTCAAGTTGTGTTGGTACTTGCATCGATGTTTTAAATACTTTTGTTGCTAAAGCCAAGACCATAGTTTGTTTTCGAGGGTCAACCATTGAAAACCATATAGGAAAGTATACGGAGAGATGATCTAAACAAAAATTTAATTTTTAATTTTTCAAATTAAATATACAACCTTAAACAAAATTAACCAAAATGAAAATTTGAACCAATTTTAAATTAAGTTGTGATGATAAATTCATTTACTACATTTTATCTTAACCTAAAACATGCATTTAGGTGGTAGCGGATAAAATAAATAAATCAACTCCATAGCACGCCAATGTACGATAAAAACCCATAATGAAAAATATCTTAGAGAACAAAACCATATAAATCACTATGATGAAGAATTAGAAATAGGGGTGGAAGCGGTATGGGTTTTTACCGTACCGTACCGTTTTGTTCCGGAAAAAAATGGTTTTGGTTTCATATATTAAAATACCAGAAACCAGTCTTACCGAAACTGAAATTACCGTAAAAAAGTTGGTTGGTTTTGGTTTTAATATTTAAAAAACCGATTTACCGAAATTACCATACCGAATTTACTGAAACCAGAAAAAATCGTAATGAAATTACCATATCGTACCGAATTTATTGAAACCAGAAAAAACGGTACCAAAATTACCGTACCGTACCGAATTTACCAAAATTACCGTACGAAATTATCAGAACCAGAAAAAAGTTGGTTTTGGTTTTAATATTTAAAAAAGTTGGTTGGTTTTGTTTTTTGTTTTTGGTTTTTTGGGACTTTTAGTGTTGTTTACCGAAACCAGAAAAAACCATAAGAAACAAAAAAAAGAACCAGAATTTACCGAAACCCGAAAAAAATCGAAATTACCGAAAAAATCGAAATACCAGCCGGTTTGATTTTGGTATTGATTTTGGTGTACCGGGTGGTAAACTAGTAGGTTTGGTTTTACCATCTAGAGTTTGGTTTTGGTATTGGTATCTACTATTTACCGACCAAACCGTACCTCTTACACCCCTAATTAGAAAAATCAATAGATTACTTACTATATAGACTCGACGCCCTCACAAGCCTTGATGCATCTCTGATCTTCAACCTTTCCTATATAGTGCAATGCAAGAATCCACTCATGCAAGATGCCACAACGTGTGAGTCTAGACACGCCTCAATATCCACCAAATAGGATCAACAACCATTTATGGATATGAACACGAACATACTTCTTCATCACTGTAATATCATAAACACAGAGTCCGCCGTGTGTAAATAGAAAACACGTAACCCACTGTATCAAGCGTAATCAACCAATATGATGGTGAGTAAAAACCTTATTGATGCTCTTAAAAAAAGATCTCAAAGCATAGAAAGATTGAAACCTAGATCTTTAAACTCTTCGCCTAAAACTAGGGTTTCAGAGCTTTTGGATATCTAAAAGAAAATAAATTTTGCCAAAAGTCTCTCTAAAACTGATGCCTAATAACCTATATATGGAAAACACAATTTTTGAGGCAACACATTTTTTTAGAAAACTCATTCATATGAAAACAAGACTTCGTTCAATCGAACTTGTAATCTCATTCAAACCAAATCAAACTTCATTCGAACGAATAACTTTTCTCATTCAAAAAAGCTTAGAATGAATTAAGTTTTGTAAATAGATGAAATATGTTTGGTATTCATTCGATGTTTGTTTGAACTAACTGCCATTCTAGTTTGAATGAAACCCTAATATCGTTCAAATGTCATTAAAAACAAAATTATTTTTTCTTTAAAAAATAGCTCCAAACAATTTTAAAAATAATCACCCAAAATATAAATTCCAAGGATCAAAATCATATGCATCAATAGCTGAGAGATCCTAAAAAACATGAAGAAAAAACGTGTCACGAAACACATCACGATATATAATCTTTGAAGCTTTGTCGCTACACCTCCAATCAAACATATCACTGGCTTAAAAGGTCAATAACTGAAAGCCGTACCTATGGCTTAAAATTCTTTATCCAAAATTTAGAGAATCCATACAAATTGAATCAATTAGAAATTTGTCCTTAAAACCATAAACCAAGGTGTTAGAAATGGTCAACTCAATCTTATTGAAAAAATACAAAAAGATTTTGTTCGTCTTTTGAGTTTTGTTTTCATGTGTTGTCTTTAAACAATGTTTAAAAACTCAAAAAGTTTTTTGTTTACGTGTATTTTAATTTCACACATTTTGTGTGGCATATTGGTATGTTTGAATCCAATTCATTCCATGTTTTCATGTGGCTAGGACATTTAATTATGATTTTTAATGCATACATTGTTCATAATCATGCTTGCATGGAGTAGTTTGAAGATGACTTGCTTAACGGATTCACTTTGCATATGCCTCCTCACACCCATGCACAATCTCTTTTCGATTTTAACTTCATATGTTACATGGGCTGAGTGTTATGTTCTCCTAAAAATCTTATCATATACATATATATTTTGTAAGGACACAATTCTCCAATTGAGTCTTAATGTAGTTTTGGATCAATTCCGAAAAAAACGTTTATGTCATAGGATAGTGTTCAAGTGTTCCTTTCAAGCCTATGATGTGTTTAGTTGAAGACGTAGCGGCAAAGAGTATACAGCTTCATCAAATGCCGAGTTTATGTGCCTCGTTTCTATGTCATCAACAGTGGTTCCTTGCTCCTAAGGTATGAATGCATTTTATATATATATAGGAGCTTGGAACAAGTTTATTGGGTGTTAGGTTTTAAAAACTGTGTTTTGTTTTCAGAAAGATTTCAATTAAAAAAAAACTTTAAAAATAAAGTATATACAGTTTCTGGGCAAAAATAGAATTTTACAAACTTTCTGGAAGTTCGTTCGATATGTCGTTCGAACGAGTTTTTCGTTCGAACCAAATGTCGTTCGAACGAGTTTGCCAATGAGCTTCCCCATTGGACACTGGAACTTCGTTCGAAATGTCGTTCGAATGAGATTCCCGTTCGAACGAGATTTCCAACGAGTTTCTAATGAGTTCACACTGGAACTTCCTTAGAAGCCTCGTTCGAACGAAAATGTCATTCGAACGAGATGTCAGGCGGGAAAAATGTTTCGCAGTTTTTAGCAGTTTTACCCCACTAACTTTTTGCTGAATATCTATGTGCGGAAATCAATTTTTCCTAAAAATCTTTTTCATATCCTAAAAACTCCAAGAGAGTATTTTGAGAGAAAAATCATAAAGAGAAAAAGGTCAAGTTTTGAGTGATAATTTTCAAAGACAAATTCGTCTACCACTCTAGTTTTTCACCCATAGTTTTGTTTATCCAAGTTCATATATATACATTTTGCTTGGAGTTTGGCACAGGGTTTATCTCTACACCGAATTGAAGAGATTATTTGGGTTTGCTTCTACATCCCTAAAAGAAGAAGAAGTTTTGCTGCGGCTTTCTCACATGGTGAAAGACACCATGTGTGGTTGACGGTGTGCCTATTATCCGATCGGTGGATTTCGAGATCACGGTGGAGCTCCGTGGTTATCCGCTAGGAAGAGGTGGTTAAAAGAAGACGCGTCAAGGCTTGAGAGGGTTCGAGTTGAGGAAGTAAGTCATCTGTCTTGTAAATGTAAATTCCGTACTTAGTGGATTTGAGGCTAGGGTCGTCCGAGGTTTTTTTTCGTTGTGGGTTTTTCCTCATACACCGCGGCGTAGTGTGATTGATTTACTTTTATCTTGCATAATAATTTAGAACGCATGCTTAGGATAATTCAAGATAAATTTTGGTTTTAATTGTCACCTTTAATTTAATTTGGTGTTAATATATTTTGGGTTATTATTAATTCAAGTCATTTAATTTTATTTGATAAAATTTAGTTTGGTTTTAACTTGATAAAATTGCAAAATATATTTTAGGCAAATTTTCTAGGACTTGGGTTAATTAATTATGTTTAAGTGAAACTGTTTTAATGGATTGATTTAATTTCACTTGGTTCAATTTTAATTTGTTGAGAAATTAAAATTTTGTTTTAAGGTGAACCATCATTTTACGCTTCCGCATATATTTCACAAGGAAATTTATTTCTAAGTTTAAAAAGACTTTTGAATTTTAAATTTAATGGGCTTTCATATTTTATCGGAGGATTTGTGCATGTAAGAACCATTGCTCACGTTTTTATGATTTTACTGAAAATATGAGTGTTAAGGGAAAATGTTAATGAAGGGAGAGATATTTCTTGCATGAAAGGGCACTTTTGGCAAGAGCCTAAAAAATTAATAGCCAAAATAAAATATTTTTGAGGCTAAATTTTATTTCACGGACTCTTTAATTAAATTGGTATAATCAAAATAAGAGTGAAAAAAATGTTATATTTATAATTTTTAAGGTGTTTTAAGTTGAAGATCAATGGTTTTCAGTAATGATTCCTAGTTATTTCTTATTTGGCACGACTAATATGAGAATCATCAATATTTTCTAGGCAAATGTGAATTGTGTTTGTTTATCTATTATGATTTCACTTTTTTAGTCACTATGAGGCAAAATCTTTGTTTGATAAAGTTAATGCAGTTAAATAGAATACCTTGGGCATTTTTAAATGATTGGGTCATAATTCTTTTGATTGTAGTTCACGTCCCTTCATTCCATACCACATACATTTAGACATATCAATACTATGCTAATGTGTAACGATTATATTTTTTGTGTCATTTTATGGTGTTTATACATACATACATACATAGATACATACATACATACATACATACATACATACATACATACATACATATATACATACATACATACATACATACATAAATAGGAAATTACACACTTGGAACCTTTTTACACTAGCGACTTCACTACCGTCTCTATCAATCGAACAAATCTCCAAACCCTACTCCTCTCCTCACCATCTTCCCATCTTGAATAAACCTCCCCTCTATTCAAACCCATGCCGCTCTCCCCCCTAGTTCTTGCTCTCGACGCTCTCTTTGCTCTCCCCACGTCTTCTCTTCTCCATGAGGTAGATCATTTTTTTTCAGGTTTTGTTTTGAAGATCTAATAATGCGTGTGTGTGTGTGTGTGTGTGTTTATTTTGTTCTTTTTTGCAGATCAACTATGAATATTTTGTGTTATTTTATGGTTATGAATTTATCAACTACGACTATTGTTTTGGGTTCTTATATGGTTTGATTCTTTTTCAATGTTGGCTGGGGTTTGTGATTATATGTATTTTATTTTGAAAATTTGTATTTAATGCTTTGAATTAATGGTTTGTTTTATGATTTTTGGCTTTGTTTTGTAGGTAAGATATGTTCTCTCCCACCACCATTCAACACGGTTTGATCTTTACTTTTTTTGTGCGAACATTTTAATATTTGGTTCGGTTATGATTTTCATTTTCAGGTAAGTACTCTAATTTCTAAGGATTATTTTCAAGGTTATACTAATAATATTCCCTTTCTTTGGGGTTGAAGTCGTTTTGGGGTGGAAGAGAGATTTTGAGATTTGGTACTACTAATTAAATCTATGCAACTTTGTATGATTATTCTTGGTACTCTCTCTCTCTCTCTCTCTCTCTCTCTCTTGCGCTAATTTTTTTAGACGGATGTTCAAATAATGAATATTTGTATGCCTACTAAGTGTTTGAGAAAATCTCCATATAGGTATCTTACTTTGTTTTCTGACCTCTTTTTTGTTTTGTTTTTGCATGTATATAATGTAATGACATATTGTGCGTTAGTTTTGATGACTTTTCTTAACAAGATAGGTATGGGGAAAGAATAATTTGGAGGAGTGGATCAAAGGTGGAACTCTCTCTTACTAAATGTTTTCTCCTTTTTATTCAACTTTTTTTCGTTTCATTCTAATCATATTTTTCTTCCCATTTCAAGTTTAATCCCAATTTTAGGGTTCTCAACCTTTTTGTTTTCTTTTCCATATTCTTATGTACTTATTTGGTTGGTGTTTGTGTCAAATGTGTTTTTCCTTTATAATGTGCAGAATAGAACAAAGTTTGTAACAAATTTTTAGACATTTTCTTTTGGTTTCACTCTCCTACTTGATTTTTTATTTGTGTTCATCACGTATACATTACTATATTTGGGTTTTAAGGTACTAATTTGGTTTCGGGTGTTTCGATGAATTATTTTTGGGCCTTTCGATGAATTAGCAAAACTCATATGTATTTAAATGAATTGGTTTGGGGTGTTTGGAGTTGAAATTTTATACTGCCAAAGCTTATACTTTTATACTAATTTTGATTTATGTGGATTTGACGAGAAGAACTTTGCATTATTTAAATTATTTGTCTAAAATAATTACCTTTTGTCATTCATTTTCTCATATTTTCATCAATTTGACCCAAGATCGAAACATGGAATGTTTAAAACCCGCATGATCGAATCTCTTTTTTCGCCATTGACTTCAATAAATAATTGTTGTGTCTGAATTCAATAAATAATCTATTTTTTAGTGTATATAATTTTCATTTTAATTGACCATTCAGTAATTGAAGTTCATTTTCCTAAGCTCGAAATGTTATGTGAAATATTAATTTTTACTACTTGGGAGTTTATTTCCACTGTATAGAAAAATAGTTAATTCTAATTACAAGGTGAAAACCCCAATTTTTCAATATTGAACATTATAGGATATTCATTTTTTAATGTCATGGGTTGCTCGTTTTTTTTCTAATGCGCAGAAGCTCATTAATTATTTTGAAAGGTATATTCGTGCGCAGTAAAAGAGTCATTTCCAATCTGGTGAAGTGTTCTGAAAAAATATATGTTGAGTTAAGATAAAATACATGTCTTTATGTCTTTATTACTAATTATTTGTTAGTTTGAGCTGTTCATTCAAAGCCAAAAATTCTCTTCAATACAATTTCCCCCATTCATTTATTCTTACCATTTAGGTATTTTTTTTATTTGTAACTGTCAAATTTTATGTGGATTTCAAGTTTTTAGTAAATTTAATGTGATTAATAAATGCATTCTTCATAAATTTATGACTTTTATAAGTGAATGTGTAGCATTTTAACGAGTTTAAAGTGACCTCCTATTTTACGTGCAGGGTTGTTCTGCTAGAATAAGAGACACAGTCGCATGTTATGTTCTTAAACGATATGCGTGATTACTAGGTATGGTCTTCATCAATATGATGTAGATTACTATAAATTATTCCTTCTAAAATAAATCTCAAGTCGTTAAATATCTTAAATTAATTAAATTCCAAGTCTTTAATAGTTGGAATTATTTTTCTTTTTCATTAAATATGATTTTTATTCTTTAAATACTGGTTTTTGATATTTTGTTCTTAAGTCATTAAATATCCTACATATGTTGTTCTTTAAATATTATTTTTTCCCGTTATCATTGGCCAGAATTCATAGTATGATTTTTTCAAATTCGATGATATAGATGTTAAGATCAATTCAATTAATTTCTTTGCCTTTTTCTGCTTGATTAACTCAGCTTCATTAGCTGAGTTTTTACGTTTTAATCTTTATATGTTCTGCATTAGCTCATCGGGTTTTGGATTGATGATGATTTTTGACATCATAGATACTAGATTAGTTTTTCCTATTTTCTTTTAATTTACAAAACGTGGTCCATATTGATATTTTTTTCAGTCTACAAAGGTTGATGTTTTTTCTCTCTAATGTGATCTTTTGCTGTTTTTGCCTTTTGCGATTTCTCAATTTGTGAACTATGTATTATGTTGTAGATTTGGTGCTATAACAACCTATGGTTTTATTCTCTAACAAAATACAACTAATTAGAGATTGACATTTGAATTTTAGATGCATAGATGTCTTATACACCAGTGAATTGAATGAAACCCTTATCAGTTGCCTTTCTATTTTTTCCAGTTTATTATAATTGAAGACGAGTTAGCAGGGGTACAGGCTACTAAAGCAGCACAAATGTGGTAATTATGTTGATATCTCCAGCACATAATGTTGTAGTTATGTGTATGTGCACTATTTTATGTTCTCTCTACTCTTGTTTTTAGGTGCGAACCTTTAGGGGTTCTTGGGTGATCTTATATTTTCCTGTTTTTAGGAGATGTTGATTTTTCTATAGAGTTTTAGTTTGGATATTTTTCCGGTGTGTTACCCATGGTAAACAGTACCGTGTCCATTAAAAATGTTTGTGTGTGTTTTTGCTAATTACAGTCTGCAAATAGGAAGCATGGATAGTGCTCAAAACTCAAAATGGTTTGCTCCATTAGTAATTCATTAGTTCTTTGTGTCATTGATTTCTTTACATGTAATATACAGTGGGATGAAATCCTTCTACTTTTAAAATCCACTCCTGATTTTTAATGGTGTCTATTATAGGCATATGAAACATTTATGGAACAGAACTTAGCATAAAAACGAGTATTTTAATCACGTCATCGCTAAAAATGAGTATTTGGATCAAGATCCTTTGATATTTACATGTGGTACGAGAAGTTTATTTTATAATTTGGGTGCCATATGCCTATTTTCAATATCTAATTTGAATTAAATTGAACTTATGATTTACCTTCATTAATTTAGGTGCATGGTGCAACCCAAACTTATGACTAGCGATATGTTTTGTTAGAATTGATTGTTGAATCATCAAGATATAAAAACTTTAATCACTCTAACAAGTTTCTACCCAAAAACTTCTCTCATTTACTCTATAATGTGATGATAATGTATAAGCACTCAGTTATAGCTCCCACTTGCATCCTACCCTGTTATTGGCACCCTATTTATTCTTCTAACTTTGAATGTGTTGATAATGTATAAGCAATAGCACCCATGTGTTGATCTGCCCTTCAGTTGCTATCATAGAGACTTTTAGTTCAATCAACATGGGGAAAACACGTGGAATGGCAGATGGTTGCAAGACGAAGTCCTATCGCATAAGGAAAAGTGGGGTACTAAGTCATACAAGAAGTCCCATATAAAAATGGATGGAAAACTACGATGCCGTTCAGTTTTCTCAAGGTATTATTTTTGAGAAAACTGGAATTGAGGTATTGTTCTTTAGGATTAGCTTACTAAGTTTGCAATTTGTATATAGTTTGTTATTGATTCTTTGTTTCTTCTTTTAGTGTTTTATGTATTTTTTCATGGAGTTTATCCCCACTTTATGTGTCTTAGATTTCAGTTGACCTTATTTTAATTTGTTTCAGATACTAATTGAAGGACTCCACACTTGTTTTGAAAATTCATAGGTTCTCTAACCTATATCCTTAGGCAAATTACTAGAAACCGTTGATGCAATGTATGTCGTTATTGCATCGAAAATGTTGATCGGTTCAATGGGGTTGATTAGTTCAATGGGTTTGCTAAGCGTAGTTCAATTATTGTTAGTTCTTTAAAGAATTTTTGTTCCTGATACTGTTATCATTTTAAATTATTTTTTCTCAGTCCACTCACTTCACTTATTGAGCAAAACAGTCCGTTCATTATCAGTTCTTTAAAGAATTTTCTCATTACAACATTCACTATTATTTTTGGAAGCATTTTTGCTCAATCCATTCACTTACTTCAGTTACGGAGTGAAATGTCATCAGAATACTGCGACACAATTAACCCTGGCTATTTTATAGTCACAGGCAAAAATGCAAATGAAAAAGCGTCGGATTCATTAATTTCAACCAGCCAAAGTGAGTCCTTTTTACAACATGCTATTCAGGAACAAGGGATGGGACAGATGATGGAAACGGTTTTGGATATCCAAGAACAACGTAACGCTATAATAAAGGATGGTCATATGAGATTCAAGGTAATATGTTTGGGGGTTGATTCATGAATATTTATGTTTAGGTATACCAGATTTTGTGAATATGGGTATCTCAGATTATAGATGCATTGTTTAATACAAACCCAAATTTTCTTTTTTTGTTCAATACATATTACGAATGTATTATTCAGTATTGATTAGGGATGTGTTTTTCATTATGAACATAAATAGATTTCTTTATTTGTTATGAGCAATACAGACCCACATTTTCTCATCTCTACAATATTCACTTTACTTTTTTTTTCTTTTTTACTCACATTACTTGAACAAAAAATTTCGAGTTGATTCAGATCCTTTTAACTCATAAGTAAGCATATTTTATTATAGTCAATACGATCATCGGTTAATTAATAGTTTTTCTCCTTTATTTTTATAGTCGCGGCTTTACCATAAGATGGTTCGATAAATTCAATACTATCCATGATATGAAAGTTTACACTCAATAATAGCGAGTAATACTGCATTATTGGAAGATTTCTAGGATTTGGCACAAGTATAACCATATTTTAATAATATAAGCATACAAGGCACAAGTTGTAATTGATAATTGAAAATACTGAGAAACCATGATATGACATTAAGTAAATGAATAATCCTTTTTTGGAGATTCAAACTACTCATGTATTTGTTAGCCAATTACCTTATTTCGTTTTGTAGATCTTAGGTCAGGTATTTCAATAATGCCTTCTATTAGTTAATTCACTTTGACACTATTCCATTTGTATTAGGTAGTAATATTATTAATTTGATCTTTTGACTAAATAGGTGTATGTCCATAGCATTATATAATTAGTGAAATGTATGTTCTCGTCTTCGTGAGTATTCTTCTTATCTCAATCACCAACTTGATAGAAGGTTGTTACACTGTTCAAATTTTGTTCATATATGAGTCAATTAGTGAACTTGATAATGTATCAGAGAGATCAGTTCAAGAAGAAATTCTGAAGATTATGTATAGTTGAACGATTGTTATGGTGGCACGCCATCTATCCTCTATACATACAGGGTTGAAGAAGAAAACACGATTGATGTCGATGAGGCTATAAGCACATACGGGGTTGCAAAATTAGAGGATGACCACAAGACATATTGTCTCCTTGAATATTCCAGAGATGATAGCAAGTTGTAGCTGCCAAATGTTTGAGTATTCGGGGGTACTTTGCAGGCACATTTTGATAGTTTTTATCATGATGAATGTACTTACATTGATTGTTTGAGTTGAGGTTAAGTACTTACTGTGATGAATGTACTTACACTAATTGCCATGGAGAATTCAAAAGTTGTCTGAGGTGAGGTTAAGGTTTTGAATTTTCTTCAATAAATGTTGTCACCCTAAAAAATTTGACTGTCTTGGACAATCCGACATCATTTCTGGCCCCATTCCTGTTCGAGATCTCATTGTTAGGATTGTTGTGTATACATATGAATAAGATGTTGTACGAGTCACTATTGGGTGTGTTAGGTTGTCATTATTTTTTTGTTCTTTTTAATTGTTCATCCAACTAACATTGCAATAGAAAAACATGTTATCATATAGAATTTCACCATCATATCATGTTATTATGCCAAGGTTTTTATACATGTTTATTCCATTAAGCTTTCACTTTTTTTTTGTAGTAGTTCAAGAGTGAATAATTTTTGTTTATGTAGTTGAAACTAAAAGTAATGAAGCCACATATAAAAACTAATTGACAGTGACATGGCACATATACTTAGATATGAGATTGATTGATATAGAAAACATGAACACTAATTTTGTTTATTTCTCCCCTACTTGATGTTGGCAGAGCATTTATAGGGACTTTATCTATATCAGTTTATATGGTTGAGCGGGTTGTGAATGCCCAGTCTTTTGATAACTTTTGTCAGGAGAAGGTGAAGGCATTGATGTTTGGGGGAATTTAGGGTTTCTCGATTGGTTCTGACGGTGGACTTCGTTATCAGGGATGGATTGTTATGTCGAATGATGCCAAGTTGCAGAAGGCCTTATTGTCTAAGGCGCATGGATCTAGATTAAATGTTCACTCTGGAGGTGATAAGATGTATCAGGATATCCACCATATGTATTTGTGAGTTGGGTTGAATCGTGATGTAGTCGAGTTTGTCTCGAAGTTTTCCACTTGCTAGCTTGTAAAGGTGGAGCATCAGAGAGATGGAGGGTAGTTTCAATCATTGTCCATTATCAAGTGTAAATGGGAAAGCATCTCCGTGAATTTCATTATTGGGTTACCAAGATCGCAATAAGGTCATGATTCGATTTAGGTCATCATCGATAGGCTGACAAAGGTGGCCCATTTCCTTCTAGTGAGGATGGATTGTATGACAGAATAGTACACCATGATGTTTATTACGGAGATTGTGAAGTTGCATGGGGTACCACGTGACATCGTGTTCGACCGTGGCAGTGTTTTCATCTTGATCTTTTGGGGCGGTCTTTAGGAGGCGATGGGATTTAAGTTGAGTTTGAGTACCGTATTCCACCCTCAGTCTGATGGTCAGACGGAGCGGGTGAACCAAAATTTTAGAGGACATGTTGTGAGTTTGTGTGTTGGGCTTCAAAGGTGGTTGGGATATGCATTTGCCATTGGTGGAGTTCTCATACAATAATATTTATCAGCAGACTATTGGCATGGCACCATACTAGGCTTTATACGAAAGGCCTTGTCGATCGCCTATATGTTGGTTGGAGTTCGGATAATACTAGATGCTGGGTCCGGATATTATTAGGGAGACCTCATAAAAGGTTGACTTAATTCGTGCACGGATGAAGACCGCACATGATCATTAGAAAACTTATGTTGACATAAGGAAGAGGAAGTTAGAGTTCTTCATTAGGGACCAAGTGCTGTTGGGGGTCTCACCCATGAGAGGCGTCATTCGCTTTGGTGCCAAAGGTAAGCTTTCATCGCGATACGTGGGTCCGTTTATAGTGTTGGACAGGGTGGGACTGGTTGCTTACCGTTTATCCCTACCCGACCATCTCCAGTGGGTACACGATATTTTTCATGTATCAATGTGAGTAAGTTCTTACGTCCCGAGAACTCACACCTGCACATATATTTAGATGGGATTCAGCTGCAGCTCAACAGGAGCTACGAGGAGAGGCCAGTTAGGATCCTAGATCATTGTGAGCAGCAATTGAGGTAAAAAGTCATTCCTTTTGTTCGTGTTTTGTGGAGTCATCATAATGAGTCTAAGGCCACTTGGGAGAGAGAGGATGACTTGCGAATTAGTCACCCACATCTCTTTATGGAAGGTACGTGAGAAACTACCTTGCTTGACTTGAATTGAAATTGATTTGTTTTATTTTGGATTTCGAGGACGAAATCCCATTCGTAGAGGGGGAGAATGTAATGCCCCGTAGTTTTAATGCATTATTAATTACTTGTGTGTGTGCGAAAGTAAAATGATTTAATAGAGAAAGTAAATTAATGCGTAATTAATTACGTCTGTATGAGAAATTAAATAGTTTAATGGGGAAATTAAATTGACTTATGATAAATATTAATTAGAGTGATAGTTTTTATCTCTATATATGTTTACTAGCGTGAAGACTAAATATGAACATATGATTTTAAGTTATGTCGTTAGTGAGTGATAGCGACTACTTTACGAATTTTGAGCACGGGACTTAAGAGTCGGGTGCGAAAGTATATTTTAGAAAAGTGACTCGGATGGCCATTTTAAGTGCATCAATGATTCCAGCTGTGCCAAAATAGTTGAAATTACGTACCCGTAAGTTATATTTGTATTTTGGGAGTTTTTAGACCCTTAGTGACTCAAAAAAGGGTATCGTGGTGATCTACACCCTAGGTTTTAATTAAATCCGAAAATTACCCTTAAAATATAATATAAAGGGGTAAGGTTTAGTCTTCTCTTTGGGGTGTGTAAGAGAGGTAGAGAGAGAAATAATAATAATAATAATAATAATAATAATAATAATAATAATAATAATAATAATAATAATAATAATAATAATAATAATAATAATAATAATAATAATAATAATAATAATAATAATAATAATAATAATAATAATAATAATTAGAAGAAGAAGAAGAAGAAGAAGAAGAAGAAGAAGAAGAAGAAGAAGAATAAAAAGAAGAAGAAGAAGAAGAAGAGGAAGAGGAAGAAAGGAAGAAGAAAAAGAAGGTTGCCATCTTCTTCATCAACACCTCCCTACATAAAACAAAGGCAAGTTAATCTAGATTGTTAAATCTTGAATGTTTGATGAAAAAGTGTATGAACATGAGTTGAATCCCTAAATCTTGAAATTGATGAGATATAATTAATTTGTAAATGATTTAGGATGCATCCAACTAGAAACAAATTTAATTCATACAAATCCAAAATTAAAAAGGGGCGAGCATTGCAAGTTGATTTTGGATCTGTTTTAAGTCGTAAATAGATGTGTGCACGCGAGTTCTTGTAGAAAATCATGTTGTGAACAACCTTTTAGTTTTAAGTTTTTCCAAAAACGGATCGAAAAAACCTCGAATCTGCATTTTACATTTCTGCGCATAAAGTTGTCGAAAACAGGGGCGAACATTATAGGTTAGTTTTGGGTTTGTTTTGAGAAGGAAATGGAAGTGTGCATGCACTACACCAAGTCCTACGAATGGTCACGCCCAGTGGGTCACGGCCCAAGTCCGCGACCATCTGGTCACGGACTTAGGCCGTGACCAACTCAATAATTGGCGTGACCATATTTCTTACCACACTAAATTATCGATGCTCTGGAAGTGGTCACGACCCAAATCCCTGACCACTGTGGGTCACGGACTTGGGTCATGACTCGGTTGTGACCATCTTGGTGACAAACTCGCGCCAAAACTCCCTCCAAGCTTTGTTGCAAATGGGTCACAGACTTGAGCCGTGACCAAAGCCATAACGAAGCACAAAAATATATGCATATGGATCACGGCTGGGGGCCGTGGCCATTTTTTGGTGTGTGTCACGGCTATAGGCCGTGACCATCCCTCAATGAAATATCTATTGTTCGTCGCGCATGGGGTCACGGCTGTAGGCCGTGACCATTCGTCGTTCTAGGTACAGGATGGTGAACTAATGTGATGCGATGGTGGGTCACGACTTAGGCTGTGACCATATCATTCCTAAAAAAAGAAAACAGGCACCTCATTTTCATTTGCCCCTATTTGCTGATGGCATTTCCCTAATACTGATGGCTTCTCTCTCTCATCAAAGATGAAGTTATGCCTTCTTTCTCTCTCTTCAAACACTGCTCTCTCTCTAAAAATGAAGATATCTCTACATATTCAAGTTTAGGTTCATATTTAGGTTTTGACTTGGATTTGGGTTTCTAAGTTTTTCGTTGCCTTGAGTTTTTATTTTTGATTCATAACACAACGTCAGGGAGGGTAGATCATTGGAAAAAATACCGTCAAGTTAGTCCGGAGAGAGCAAAAGTGTGAACCGAAAAGTGTCTGTTATCTATTATTTGTCTACAAATAGACAGCTTGAACATCCTCATTTTATTGAGGTTTCAGTTTCTTCATCTGAAGGTCTTTATTTAAAAGGTACATACATATTGTAGATAATAGATACGTGTATTTAATGAAATTTAATTGGAATTATTTTTCTAATGGTTTATATGTTGTTCAGATGTGATTGATAAGCTTAATGAGCTGAGAGGGAGAGGCATGGCTTTTATGTACTCCTGGTCTTGTCAGAGGTTAAGTTAATATTCATAGAATTCTTTTTTAAACTGGGGTTTTGTCAAAATGATTTTTTTTCTTTTTTAGGTTTGGTTTGTGTGAAATTAATTTTGGTTTTTGTGACACCCCGACTAATTAAACACCGGGTAGCTACTCCTTTATAAAATTAATTCAAAATGCCAAGTTGGCTCAGTTAACAGCATCACTGTCGAAAACGTTTTATTATTACTAACCACCTAGTATTTAAAAAGTAAGTGCCAAATTTTAATTTAAAGTCTGATTAACATGCAAGTATAATGAAGAAATAATAACACCATTCACCATAATGAAGTAATAGAGTAACCGTAACATGCTATAAATAAAACTGGAGGAAAAACTCCTCATAATACAATCTCACAACTGAAGTAAGTAATGAAATACTGAATACTGAAATGAATACATGCCAACGTCTGAAAACTGAAATGGAAATGTATCTAATAGAACTTGGGCGACATGACCTACAACTGAGGAATAATGAATAAGGAGTCCAAATGATATAAGCGTCTAAAAGTAAGTCCCTGTAGCTTCCACAAGCAGCTACAGCTCGTCATCAGAATGGAAATCCTATGCATGGTGACCTTGCGGCTGGGCACCTAAAATGGTTTTACAAAAAGATAGATTTGAAAGCAAACGGGTCAGAGCCCGAGTGTGGAGATATTTTAAAAACCTGCAAGTGCTTTAAAAACATTTAAAACAGTATATGCAAAGTACATGTTAGGACGTGCTCTCACATGATATACTCACCTCTCGTCTAACTGTGCACTCCTAACGTCCCTGTACCCATTCGTGTGTTATCTCATAACTATCTAAAGAGTTTCTAACACTTCTACTCGGTTCTCGTTAAATTTCCAACCTTAATAATTAAATAGAGAGTTCTACTTTAATTCCCGGATTCACAATTATTAACAATACCATTTATAATTAAAAGTTCCCTGTTTATCTTTTCAAAATATTAACATAATTATACTCACGATTTAACATCTTAAATTCCTTCTCATATAACCGTATATTTTTCACATCATAAATATACAATACAAGCACCCAAAGGCTAAGCTGCGGTGCACACATACTCTGCTATCCATCCCGGTACATCACGTACATAAGGATTACAAATTCTGAATCTCTCAGGAATTGTTGGAATAAACACCACACACATAAATGGAGGCGAACATAATTCACATATCCATGGTCACGTACATACCTACGCTCCATAGTCAGCTGGCTTATTAACTCACAAATAAGTCGTTCTCTTGAACTATGTCCTCTAGGCACCAATCTAAATCCGGGCAACACAAGGATAAGAAGGTCCTAAGCGAACGTAACCTCCGTGATAGCAAGTATGGTAGGTATGTCATACACGTAAAATTATATACTAAGCATTCACACATCTTAGATATCTCAATGTTAATAAAGGTATACTCTACAGCATTATACCATTATTCCCAATTCATATATTTCAAGTATCCCGATAATATATAAATTAAATAGTCGACACGTCTCACGTCGTAATTTTCTTAAACTTAAAGCTATCTCAAATAGACTATTAAGTTCCCATAATTCCCTCATATAACATCGCTATACTTAAGGTCCTTACTTCTGCCCCAAACCTTATTTCATCAAATTATTCAAATTTGTACTATTAACCCAAATATTATCTCACGTAACGAATCTCATTAATTTAGAATAATTCCTCAAATTAAATTCCAATTAAAGTCCAATCTCATAATCATGCCTACTGGTCTTCCCTAATGTTAAGGGTAATCACAATGTCTCCAATAATATTAATCAAGGGTTAACACCATTAAAATCCAATTTAAGGAAAACTTTATTCATTCTGGGAAGGTCGATCGATCGACCTTGACCTTCGATCGATCGATTGTGGTCGATCGATCGACGGATGAATGTCGATCGATCGATTACACAGGTCTGTTACGGGCTGCTTCGTTTTGCAGTTACAGTTTCGTCCCAAAACTCCATTTTTAAGCATGAAACTCCAAGGTAAGGTTACTATAACATGATACTAACATTCTACAACGGTTTTAACATTCTAAGTCTCATAATTCATCATTTAAAAGCTTAGTTTAGATCAAAACTACATCAAACTATTTTCCAGAATTCTTCCATTCAAGAACATTATGAAATTCCTTCTAATTCCACTTTTAGATCATCATAGGTTCTGTTTATCACATATAAATTCGTCCAGAATATACTACATGCAATTCCTACATAAATCATGGCTTTTAACTTTCAATTCATGGGTCTAATTTATCTCCAAAAGTCAATTTCGAAAATTCCTACACATGGATACATATCTTGAATTAAAGGAGTTTAAATCACTTGCCTTAATTATCTCAGAATTTGGTGTTGAATCTTGATAGCCAAGTTGTTCTCCCTCTCACTTTTCTGCAGAATTCTCTTCCTTCTCTCTCTTTTAAGC
Source organism: Sambucus nigra (assembly GCA_949130495.1). Taxonomy (NCBI): domain Eukaryota; kingdom Viridiplantae; phylum Streptophyta; class Magnoliopsida; order Dipsacales; family Adoxaceae; genus Sambucus; species Sambucus nigra. Next base: position 457,497,242 of record OX422210.1, on the reverse strand, counting down.
TCTTCTCAAAGTTTCCTTCTCTCTCTCTCTCTCTCAAGCTTTTCCCAAGGTTGAAGATAATGGAATATGGAGTTGTGTTTGGTATTTGGAAGTTGAATTGATATATCAACTTCTCCCGTAGCCCATAATGACATATAGTGGGGTTAGTGGGTTAAGTGGGTTGAGAAATAGTCAGATTTTTAATTCCCATTTTCGTCACTTTTTAATTCCCAAAAATGCAATTTACCAAAATGCCCTTTATGATGCCGGTATGGCCCACAAATATCCCGGGACCCAAACTAAACTTCCGGCTATTGTTTTCTGACTATCTCGACCCTTCTGGACGAGTTGGCGCACTCAAAACGACCATACGGTTAATGGAACTAAAATTCACTTTTTAATTATGTAGCACAATACCATGACGTGGCGGTCACACGCGTCAAGTAAAATTCCCAAATTGCCGTATTTATATCTCACGACAATATCAATATTACCAATATTCATATAATGCCAAGTATGCACATTATAATAAAATACTAACTCACATCTCGTTAATATTATTATCCGGATTAATTTCCAATTAATAAACATTTAATTCAATTAATCCCCAAAAATAAATAACGCAGAAAATACGGGGTATTACAGTTTTGTTGTTGAAGCAGAAGCTACTAGAATGGGTTTGTGTGGCATGATCTTTATGAGGATGACTTAATTCTTCCTGCTCATGGGAATGAATATGTTCTTAAAGGGTCTGAGCTCTTTGATGAATCCAATTCAGGTAATTACATGTTTATGGGTTATATGCATAGGTAATATATGTTTGTGTTTGTGTGTGCAAGGAAAAATATGTTTGGTCCCTTAGAAAGTGTATGAAAGCGAAAGAATCAAACCTAGTTGAATTAATTTTGTGGTATTTTGTTCTAAAACATGTTTAGGGTCCCTTAGAAAGTGTATGAAAGCGAAAGAATCAAGCCTTGTTGAATTATTCTTGAGGTTTTCTATTCTGGAACATGTTTCGGGTTTGATAAATTGGGGAGTTTCTTTGAAAATGTTCGAAAGTTCCTGTTACAGAATAAATAAGAAATTCTTCTCCTTTAGTTGGTAATTATTAAGAAAGAGGAATTAACTGAATGAAAAGTTTCAAAAAGGTTTTTTGATATTCTCTAGGATTTTTACAACTTAGGTGATTGAATCAGTAGCATAGGGTTGGAATTCTATTGTTTATTTTTGTGCTTTCTTCATTTTCTGAGAAATCAATCAGATGTTAACAAAATTAATCATAACATGAGAACTGGGTTTTCTGTTTCAAGGTTGTTTAAGTTCTGTTTTAAATACAACAACACAAAATCTATTTGGGATCAATTGATAGTATCAGTTCTAGTTAAGTTGATCTTATACAACCTTACCATACTCATTAAATATCATTAATTCCTTATGATTGGTATTACGTTCAAATTCTATTTGGGATCAATTGATAGTCTCAGTTCTCTGATCTATCTTATCCTGGCTTTTTCTTAGTGTCTCAACTACAGAATCAAGTAACATCAATGTTCGAGCAAAATAAGAAAAAAGGACCTTTTTCCCTTTTTTCCCGAGAAGATATTTATTTGACCTGATTTCATGAAGTTTGAAGATTTTCAAAGCAAGTGGGCCTTCAAGTGATTGTAGCGCTATAGGAATACTTATAGAATGTTTAATGATGATGTCCAGGTAAACGGTTTTATCATTTACAAATGATAGCATTTCATTATTTGTTAGGGTACTAAAGATTGCTTCTATAGGAAGTGATATTATACTTCACTTTATTTATATATTTTTATAAAATTGATTTTCTTTATCTAGTCTTAAATCCATCACGGCTATTGACCCAATACACAATCACTGTAGACAAGTAGAAGACGAGAAGAATAAGAAGTTAAATTTAGATACAATTACTATGGAAATCAATAAAGGTGATTCACAACTAGACTTAAACATCAAATAATGTGTGGAAGTTGTTGGTAGTGATGCCTAAAGTTGTATGGTGATTATGGTTCAAATTATTGGCCGATACCGAGTTGATTCGATTTCGGGGCATACCGTTTCGATACCTTGACATGAGTTGAGTAATAGGCCTTCTTGGCTTGAATTGGACTGTATTGACGATATGTCAGTCGACTCGGACTATATTGGCACGATCTCGGTCGACTCGGACAATATCGGTAAGATCTCGGTCGTCTCGAATGATATCAAACAACTGTGACACCCCGACTAATTAAATACCGGGTAGCTACTCCTTTATTAAATTAATTCAAAATGCCAAATTGGCTCAGTTAATAGCATCACTGTCGAAAACATTTTAATATTACTAACCACCTAGTATTTAAAAAGCAAGTTGCCAAATTTTAATTTAAGTCTGATTAACATGCAACAAGTGAAATGAAGAAATAAATAACACCATACACCATACTGTATGGAGGCGAACACAATCACCATCACATGGGTCACGCACATACCTACGCTCCCATGATCAGCAGACTTATTAATATCACAATAAGTCCTTCTATGACCTATGTTCATCGAGGTACCAGTCTATATCCCCCCCGTAGGCACACAAGGATTAGAGGGTCCTAAGCGAACGCAACCTCCCGTGATAGCAAGTATGGTAGGTATGTCATACACACAATCCATATACTAAGTAAGCACACATCTTAGTAATACCGTATTTTAATCGTAGTATGTATCGCATTCTCGCACTAACTATAAATATCACAATCTATACTATTCCAATTTGTAATTATACGCGCTATAATTTCTCACGTCGTAGTAGACACTCACGTCTCAACCCAAACCGTCCATGTAATACAACTCTCGTATATAATTTACTCCTCATAATAATCAAAAAGTCCCAAATTTATCCTTACATCATCAAAGAATGTTAACTCTACCCTCGAACCAGTTTCCGGGACTCCAAAAATCAAAACAGTCCAAAAAGGACCAAACTGTCAACTCGTTAGAAGTCTCGTTCGAACGAGACTGTTCGAACGAGTTTGGACTGTCAGCTCGTTAGAAGTCTCGTTCGAACGAGGCTGTTCGAACGAGATCCAGTTCGTTCGAACGAACTGTCCCTTCTAACGATATCTCGTTCGAACGAGATATTGAACGAAATTCCTACTCGTTAGCAACGACTGGTCAACTCGTTAGAAGCTCGTTCGAACGAGTTCGTTCGAACGACCTGGGGGTTGTTTCTAACGAGCTACCAGTTTCGGCCCAGATTTTTCCCCAATTCGTTTTCCACCATTTTTATCACTTCTAATCTCTTCCAAGGTTCGTACCAATAACGTTTTAGGGTCTATAATTCATCCTAAACATATTTACATCATCTCCTAACATGTTTTCAAGGATTGAATCATCATAACATCAACTAAATTTACAAATCTCTACACTTTTCCCAATTTCTCTAGAACATGAACCCTAGGTTTATATCATCATCAAATCCCAGAATTTATTTCATTTTAATTCCTTCAAATCACAATTATTATAAGGGAAATCATCTACCTATCATACTACATGCAATTCTCTTCACAATTTTCAAGTTCTAAACTCCAAACTACATGGGTTTTCATTATCTTTCAAGAACAGTTGTAATTTATCAATTTTCTAACATGGGGGAAACATTCTACGAATTTAAATATAATTAAAACACTTGCCTTGGTTTGATTTCTAATTTTGGTGTAGGTTTGGTGAAGATTCTGCAGAGTTTCCTCTCTCTCTAAGCTCCTTCTCCAATGGTGGCTTAAGGTGGCTAGGGTTTGATTTGGGGAAGATTGTAAACCTAATGTTAGCCTCCGTAGCTTAAAGGGTTAATATGGGTTGGTTATGGGCTTAGTGGGTCTATATCCACATCAGATTTACATCTCTAATTTTCGTCACTTTTAATTCCTAAAAATGTAAAATTACCAAAATACCCTTTAAGTTACCGGTATGGCCTAAAAATACCCCGGGATCCGAACTATACCCCCGGCTAGTGTTTTCTGACTATCTCGACCCTTCCGGACGCGTTGGCGCACTCAAAATGACCATACGGGTTATAGATTTTAGATTCACTTTTATTATCAAAATATTATATTGTGACGCGGCGGTCCCACGCGTCTCGACAAAATTTCTAAAATGCCGTACATAAATCTCACGACAACTTTCATAATACCAAATACATATATAATCATATATGCACATAATCAAATACCAATTCGCATCTCATTAGTATTTATAACCCGGATTAATTTCCAATTAATACGCAATTTAATTAATTAATCCCAAAAATAAATATAGTCAAAAGTACGGGGTATTACATACTTCCCCCCTAATAACTGAATTTCGTCCCGAAATTCAAAACTAGAAAGTTCCTGCTAAAAATAGCTCTGGATAACGCTCGCGCATCTCATCCTCGCGCTCCCATGTGGACTCCTCGACATTGTGATGTCGGCACTGAACACGCACTAACGGGACTATCTTTGACCGCAGTTTCCTCTCGCTTCGGTCCAAAATAGCAATTGGCCCCTCCTCGTAGGAGCTATCCGGCTGGAGATCGATGTCCTCCACAGCAATGTGAGAATGAGCCAAGTTATCTCTAAGGTATTTCCTCAGCGAGGAAATATGGAACACGTCGTGAATCCGATGCAAGTGTTCCGGTAGTCCAAGTCTATACGCAACCGGTCTGATCCGCTCAATAATAGGAAACGGCCCCACATACCTCTGTGCCAACTTCCCCTTCTTCCCGAATCACATAATCCCCTTCATCGGAGATACCCTGAGCAAAACCTGGTCCCCCACTTGGAACTCCCTGAAAAACCTCTTCGCATCAGCATAACTCTTCTGCCTGTCTTGAGCTACCCGAATGCGACTTCGAATCAACTTAATCCTTGCCGAAGTATCCTGAATCACTTCCGGCCCAAGTAGTTTGTTGTCCCCCACTTCTAACCAACATGCTGGGGAACGACAAGGCCTACCGTACAATGCCTCAAACGGAGCCATGCCAATCGTGAACTGATAGGAGTTATTGTAAGCAAACTCCACCAGTGGAAGGTACTGCTCCCATCCACCCCCGAAGTCAATAATGCACATGCGTAGCATGTCCTCCAACATCTGATTGGTGCGCTCTGTCTGCCCATCGGTCTGCGGATGATAATCCGTACTCAACCGCAATTCCGTGCCCATGGCCTCCTGGAAACTCTCCCAAAACCTCGAAACAAATATCTTGTCTCTATCAGACACGATATTTAGGTGCACACCGTGAAGTCTCACAATCTCTGAAATGAAGAGCTGGGCATACTGTCCCGTAGTGTAGTCAATCCTTACGGGTAAGAAGTGAGCGACCTTGGACAACCTTCCACAATTACCCAAATGGAGTCGTGACCCCTCTGTGACGTCGGCAACCCCATGATAAAGTCCATGGATATGCTCTCCCACATCCACACCGGGACCTCCAACGGCTGTAGCAATCCTGCCGGTCTCTGATGATCCACTTTTACGAGCTGACAAGTGGCGCATTTCGAGACAAACTCAGCGATATCTCTCTTCATACCGCTCCACCAATACTGTCGTCTCATGTCTTGGTACATTTTGTCCCCTCCGGGATGTACCGCGAACCGTGAGCCGTGCGACTCTGCCATCACATCGTGCCCCAATTCTTCCCCTTCCGGAACTACCAATCTCCCATTGAAGCGTAATCCCCCGTCTGAGCTAACAGTATAGGACTCGGCTCCCTCTACTAGTAATCGAACTATCTGCTCCTGACAGAACGAGTCATTAGCCTGTGCCCGTACTACCTTTGTGACAATCTGCGGTGTAACGGTCATCACAGACATGAAAGATCGGGCCACTGCATCTTGGTGTCCCAATTCCTTCCACTTAGCTTTCCACACCTCTGCCACCTCATCTGCTGGCCTACGGCTCAACGCGTCTGCTACCACGTTAGCCTTACCCGGGTGGTACTGGATGTCGAACTGGTAGTCCTTAACAAATTCAAGCCACCTACGCTGCCGCATATTCAATTCCTTCTGCGTGAACAGATACTGTAGTGACTTGTGGTCCATGAACAGCTGAAACTTCTCCACCAAAAGATAGTGCCTCCAAATCCGTAAGGCAAATACCACTGCCGCCAACTCCAAATCATGCGTGGGGTAATTCTTCTCATGAGGCTTAAGCTTTCGGGAAGCATAAGCTATGGCCTGTCTCTTCTGCTGCAATACACCTCCCAGTCCTTGCAAAGACGCATCGGTGTAAACCAAATACTCAACTCCCGGTCTCGGCAATGCTAACACAGGTGCTGAGGTTAATTTGTCCTTCAGCTCATCGAATGCCAACTGACAGGCATCACTCCAAATGAATGGCACACCTTTACGAGTAAGATGTGTCAAAGGACCTTCTATCTCCGAGAAACCCCGAATAAACCTCCTGTAGTATCCTGCTAGACCCAAGAAACTTCGAATCTCCGTTGGTGTCGTGGGCTGTCCCCACTCCCTCACCGCTGATACCTTTCCCGGATCAACTGATATTCCCTGGTCGGAAATAATGTGACCCAAGAACTGGACTTCCTTCAGCCAAAACTCGCACTTCTCATATTTTGCATACAGCTCGTTCTGACGAAGTGTCTGCAAAACCTGCCTCAAATGCTCGGCGTGCTCCTCCTCTGTCTGAGAGTAAACCAGAATGTCATCAATGAAGACAATGATAAACTGATCTAGGAAATCCCTGAACACTCTGTTCATCAAGTCCATAAACACTGCTGGAGTGTTGGTCAAACCGAAAGGCATTACCTGAAACTCATAAGAACCATATCTCGATAAGAACGCGGTCTTCGAGACATCCTCCTCCCTGATACGCAACTGATGGTATCCCGGCCTCAAGTCAATCTTCGAGAAGAAAGAAGCTCCCCTCAACTGGTCGAATAAGTCATCGATTCGAGGCAACGGATACTTATTCCGTATCGTGACCTTATTCAACTCTCGGTAGTCCACACACAATCTCAGTGAACCGTCCCTCTTCTTCACAAACAAAACTGGAGCGCCCCAAGGTGAGGTGCTCCTGCGAATAAAGCCCTGTCCTAACAGCTGCTCTATCTGATCCCGTAACTCTCGCATCTCAGCAGGAGCCATATGGTACGGTGCACGTGCTATAGGTCTCGTACCCGGTAGCAAATCTATAACGAAGTCTATCTCTCGACTGGGTGGTAAGCCTGGTATCTCCTGAAACACATCCGAATACTCCCTGACAACCGGGATCGAATCTAAAGGAATAACAACCTCCTTAGAGGTATCCTCCTCTATGTAATACAGATGAGCGGTCGGTCCTCCCTCTGGGTGAGGCATCGCCACTACAAACATCTCTTGCCCTGGAATGGCAAAAACAATGCTCCCGCTGAAGCAATCAATTATGGCCCTATATGCTACGAGCCAATACATACCGATGATCACATCGTGAACATGCATGTCTAACACTAACATGTTTGCAGGCAATACCAAACCACCAATCTCTACCCCCACTCCCCGGCATATAAAGAAAATAAGTGACCCACTCCCTAATGGTGAGTCGACACACGTCACTGTGCTCTCTGCCGTAGCTAACAATCCTAAAGCTTTCGCGAAGTGTGTAGCTATAAAACCGTGTGTAGCACCCGTATCAAATAACACCCGACCCATAGTGCCATGGATAGGAAACGTACCCTCGATCGCGGGCGGTGCCTGTGGAACTGCAGCCTGGTGAACGTTGTAGACACGTCCATACTGTAGCTGCCCCTGCTGAACTGGGACTGCTGGAATGGGTGGCAATGCTGCCATCTGTGGCGGTGCGGGAAGAGCGGCGGGAAACATAGGTCTCTGCGGCTCCTGGCGAGCACCCTGCTGCTGCTGTTGTGGGGCCCTGCCCCTATCAGGACAATCCTGCTTCTTATGGCCCATCTTGCCACAAACAAAGCACTTCCCTGGGAAGTTCCCTCCCCTCTGCCCCTGCTGTCCCCGGCCCTGGTGGCCGTTATCGTTCCTCCCTTGGCCCTGCTTGCCCTGGTGAAACTGCTGCCCATTCTGCCCCTGTTGGCCCTGATGGCCGTTTGGACCCTGATGGCCCTGACGGAAACCTCCCTGTCCCTGCCTGTAGTTCCCTGACCGGAACCTCTTATTATCCCCCTGCTGGGTACCCTGCTCATTCTGTCTCTGCCCCTGACCAGATTGTGCCCCGCTGGCACCATGTCCTCCAGTCCTGCCCTGATGGCTAGACTCCCCCGACCGCTTGCCCTCGGCCATATGAAAACGGTGGTCCTGGCAGTGTAACAATGCGGCGTTAACCACATCAGAATAAGTGGCCAACGATAGGTTCCCTAGCAGATGTTGACGGATCCTCCAATTCAACCCGTCGGTGAACTTCTCAATCTTCTTCTTCTCTGTTGGAATCTCGTCTGGAACGATATTCAACAGGTTAGTGAAATCAGCTTCATACTCGGCCACTGTCTTGCCCTCCTGTTTCAGACTCATCAGCTTCCTCCTCATCTCTGTATGAACTGCGGACGGAAAGTACTTGCGGTCAAACCGCACCCAGAACTCCTGAATCGTGAGGGTATCCCTCTCCTCCGCGGTGGTAATAGACTCCCACCACTATAGTGCAGATCCTACTAGCTTGAAAGTAGCTAGCACCTGTTTCTGAACATCAGTGCACTCATGCATCCTCAAATGCCTCTGTATATCCTTCCTCCATTGGCTCGAGACTACCACATCTGAGCTACCTGCAAACTCCGGCGGATGTGCTTTTTGAAAAGCGTCTCGTACACGCTCCCAAGCAGACGGGAATGCATTAACCTGTGCTGGCGCGGCAACCGGCGCCTGAGGCGGTGCTTGCTGAATCACGGCAATCGCGGCATTTACCGCTTGGGCTACTATAGCTGCAACCTCAGCGGCGTTCATCATGCCCTGAACTGGAGCGGGCTGGGGTTCGGGCATTGCAATCCTGGGAACTCGTCGTGCACGTCGTGGAGGCATCTTAAATAAGAACAAAGTTTATAAGTTCACGGTTATAAACTTAATAAAGCTGAAGAACGAAGCATACACAAAAAGAGTACAACAGTCCTAAAATATAGGGCTCTATATCAATGAAACGTAGCGGAAACATAATAGTCGTACAGATCCTAAAGGACACTAGAACCTGATGCTCTGATACCACCTGTGACACCCCGACTAATTAAATACTGGGTAGCTACTCCTTTATTAAATTAATTCTAAATGCCAAGTTGGCTCAGTTGATAGCATCATTGTCGAAAACATTTTAATATTACTAACCACCTAGTATTTAAAAAGCAAGTTGCCAAATTTTAATTTAAGTCTGATTAACATGCAACAAGTGAAATGAAGAAATAAATAACACCATACACCATACTGAAGTAAAGCGAATAACCATCACAATAGAGTAAATAAAGTCTGGAGGAAAACTCCTCACTACAATCCCATACTGAAATAAATAACCGAAACTGAAATAAAACATGCTAAAGTCTGAAAACTGAAATATAAAAGATGTCTCTAAATAGAAATGGGCAACATGCCCTACAACTGATAGATAGTGACTCTGGAATCCAAAAGATAGAAGCGTCTACATGCAAATCCCTGTAGCTTCCACAAGCAGCTACAACTCGTCACCTGAATGAGTATCCTATGCTTGGTGTCCCTGTGGCTGGGCACCTAAAATGGTTTTACAAGAAAAGATTTGAAAAGCAAACGGGTCAGAGCCCGAATGTGGAGTTATATTTTAAAAACCTGAAAATGCTTTAAAAACATTTAAAACATTAAATGCAAAGTACATGTTAGGACGTACACTCACATGATATTCTCACCTCTCATCTAACTGTGCACTCCTAACGTAAGTACCCATCTACAATGATATAACCACTAGCTAAGTGACATCATAACTAGCTAGACTGTAATAGTTCTGACCCCTATTACCCGGTGCTATTAACATATAACGCTCGTAATTAGATAGGGATTTAATGTAACTTAGATGCTCAATATGCAATATATATATGTCACTAACCCGTTATGTTATTCTCGAAACAATACTGTAGTTATATACGCTACATTTACATGAGGATTCCCATTAATTAAATGTATATTTTTCAAATCATAAATATACAATACAAGCACCCCGAGAACTAAGCTGCGGTGCACACATACTCTGCTATCCATCCCGGTACATCACGTACGTAAGGATCACATATTCCGAATCTCTCAGGAATAGTTCAGATAACACAAATCACAAATAGTGGAGGCGAACATAGTCACCATCACATGGGTCACGCACATACCTACGCTCCCATGATCAGCAGACTTATTAATATCACAATAAGTCCTTCTATGACCTATGTTCATCGAGGTACCAGTCTATATCCCCCCCGTAGGCACACAAGGATTAGAGGGTCCTAAGCGAATGCAACCTCCCGTGATAGCAAGTATGGTAGGTATGTCATACACACAATCCATATACTAAGTAAACACACATCTTAGTAATACCGTATTTTAATCGTAGTACGTATCGCATTCTCGCACTAACTATAAATATCACAATCTATACTATTCCGGTTTGTAATTATACGCGCTATAATTTCTCACGTCGTAGTAGACACTCACGTCTCAACCCAAACCGTCCATGTAATACAACTCTCGTATATAATTTACTCCTCATAATAATCCAAAAGTCCCAAATTTATCCTTACATCATCAAAGAATGTTAACTCTACCCTCGAACCAGTTTCCGGGACTCCAAAAATCAAAACAGTCCAAAAAGGACCAAACTGTCAACTCGTTAGAAGTCTCGTTCGAACGAGACTGTTCGAACGAGTTTGGACTGTCAGCTCGTTAGAAGTCTCGTTCGAACGAGGCTGTTCGAACGAGATCCAGTTCGTTCGAACGAACTGTCCCTTCTAACGATATTTCGTTCGAACGAGATATTGAACGAAATTCCTACTCGTTAGCAACGACTGGTCAACTCGTTAGAAGCTCGTTCGAACGACCTGGGGGTTGTTTCTAACGAGCTACCAGTTTTGGCCCAGATTTTTCCCCAATTCGTTTTCCACCATTTTTATCACTTCTAATCTCTTCCAAGGTTCGTACCAATAACGTTTTAGGGTCTCTAATTCATCCTAAACATATTTACATCATCTCCTAACATGTTTTCAAGGATTGAATCATCATAACATCAACTAAATTTACAAATCTCTACACTTTTCCCAATTTCTCTAGAACATGAACCCTAGGTTTATATCATCATCAAATCCCAGAATTTATTTCGTTTTAATTCCTTCAAATCACAATTATTATAAGGGAAATCATCTACCTATCATACTACATGCAATTATCTTCAAAATTTTCAAGTTCTATACTCCAAACTACATGGGTTTTCATTATCTTTCAAGAACAGTTATAATTTATCAATTTTCTAACATGGGGGAAACATTCTACGAATTTAAATATAATTAAAACACTTGCCTTGGTTTGATTTCTAATTTTGGTGTAGGTTTGGTGAAGATTCTGCAGAGTTTCCTCTCTCTCTAAGCTCCTTCTCCAATGGTGGCTTAAGGTGGCTAGGGTTTGATTTGGGGAAGATTGTAAACCTAATGTTAGCCTCCGTAGCTTAAAGGGTTAATATGGGTTGGTTATGGGCTTAGTGGGTCTATATCCACATCAGATTTACATCTCTAATTTTCGTCACTTTTAATTCCTAAAAATGTAAAATTACCAAAATACCCTTTAAGTTACCGGTATGGCCTAAAAATACCCCGGGATCCGAACTATACCCCCGGCTAGTGTTTTCTGACTATCTCGACCCTTCCGGACGCGTTGGCGCACTCAAAATGACCATACGGGTTATAGATTTTAGATTCACTTTTATTATCAAAATATTATATTGTGACGCGGCGGTCCCACGCGTCTCGACAAAATTTCTAAAATGCCGTACATAAATCTCACGACAACTTTCATAATACCAAATACATATATAATCATATATGCACATAATCAAATACCAATTCGCATCTCATTATTATTTATAACCCGGATTAATTTCCAATTAATACGCAATTTAATTAATTAATCCCAAAAATAAATTTAGTCAAAAGTACGGGGTATTACAACAACTCATTATAGATTTTATTTTAATTATCAAGGTCAGTAAATTTATACCATTTCTATCAAATTTGTACCAATTTGTGATGTTATTTATGATTGAATTATTAACATTGACATATTAATCTCTGATCTGTTTTCATCAATCATTGACATATTAGTCATTAAGCCTTCCCATAAAGACAATCATTCTACCTTAGAACATTTTGCATATACTAAAGAAATACAGAAATAGTTAGGAAAGAGAGGATGAGTTATATTAAGGATAACTTGCTGAATACCATTATTGATCATCTGAGATTGCTGCCAAGAGTTAATCTTTCACATATATATGTGTTGGATATTTGTATTGGATTATTTCACTTTGGTGGCCGGTGGTTTATTCGGCAAGTTGTGTAATTAGTTATTCAATTGAGTGTTATTCAGTTGTGTGAATGGTTTATATCTATTTCCGCATGAACTGTTTTGTTTAATTAAAAAGTTAAAATTTGGCACCTGCTTTTTGAATACTAGGTGGTTAGTATGTTTTAAAAAGTTTTCGACAATGATGCTAAGGATGAACCAACTGGGATTCGTATTTTAATTTGGTGTAGGACTGATCACCCGATATTTTATTAGGCGGGGTGTCACAACGGCCTCGTAACAGGCACATACACTTCACACGAGACCAATGTAACACGTAGAGACTTACCGCGTAGTCACGAGATTCTCGATTTGAGATTACAATGATAGTTTGCAAAAATCTAGACTTAGGCTTAAAAATATGCTTTTAGCGAGTGAAAACCCAAAACAGCCCCTAAACGGCCCCGTAGGAGTCACAAACACCTCCCACGAGACAAACGTAACACGCAGAGACTTACCATGTAGTCACGACACTTTCGGTTTGGGAATACGACGATAATTTGCAAAAATCTAGACTTAGGCTTAAAAACATGCGATTAGAGGGTGAAAATCCAAAAAACTCCAATAGGCCCCATAACAAACACCTCTCACGGGACCAACGTAAGAAGTAGGAACTTACCTTCTAACCACTGGACTCTCGGTTGAAGAATACGAGGATAATTTGCAAAATCTAGACTTAGGATTAAAACATGACTTTAAAGGGTGAAAATCCAAAGTGACGCCCAAATGATTCCGTAAGAGGCACGAACACCTCGAACGAGACCAATGTAACATGTAGGAACTTATAGCGGTGTCACGGGACCCCTAGTTTGAGGATGAGATGATAATTTTCATAAATCTAGACTTATGCTTAAAACATGCCGTTAGAGGGTGAAAACCTAAAACAATACCCAAACAATCCCGTAAGAGGCACGAACACCTCACACGAGACCAATGTAATATGTAGGAACTTACCGCGTAGTCACGAGACTCTCGATTTGATAACACGACGATAATTTGCAAAAATCTAGAATTAGGCTTAAAAATATGTCGTTAGCGGGTGAAAACCCAAAAAAGTCCCTAAATGGCCTGATAGGAGGTATGGACACCTCCCACGGGACAAGCATAACATGTAGGGACTTACCGCGTTGTCACGGGACTTTCGGTTAGAGAATACGAAGATAATTTCCCAAAATCTAGACTTAGGGTTAAAACATGTCGTTAAGGGATCAAAATTCAAAACAATGCATAGACGGCCCCGTAACAGTCACGAACACCTCACAAGAGATCAATGTAACATGTTGGACTTACCGCGTGGTCACGAGACTCTCGGTTTGTGAATACGATGATAATTTTAAAAAATTTAGACTTAGGCCAAAAAATATGTTGTGAGTGGGTGAAAACCCAAAATAGCCCCTAAACGATCCCGAATGAGGCACGGACACCCCCTACGGGACAAACGTAAGTCGTAGGGACTTACCACGTACTCACGGGACTTTCGATTTCAGAATACGATGATAATTTCCAAAATTCCAGACTTAGGCTTAAAGCATGCCGTTAGAGGGTCAAAATTCAAAACAATACCAAAACGGCCCCGTAAGAGGCACGAACACCTCACACGAGACCAATGTAACACATAATAACTTAATATGTAGTCACAAAACTCTTGGTTTGAGAAGACGATGATAATTTGAAAAAATCTAGACTTAGGCTTAAAAATATGATGTTAGCGGGGAAAATCCAAAACAGCCCCTAAACGGCCCCGTAAGATGCACGAGAACTTCACATGGGACCAATGTAACATGTAAGAACTGACTGCGTAGTCACGTGACTCCCGGTTTAAGAAAAGACGATGATAATTTGCAATAATCTAGACTTAGGCTTGAAAGTATTCCATTAGAGGGTGAAAATCCAAAATGACTCCAAACGGCCTCGTATGATGCACGAACACCTCCCACGGGACTAGCGTAACAAGTAGGAACTTACCTTGTAACCACTGGACTCTTGGGTTGAGAATCCAAGGATAATTTGCAAAATCCAGACTTAGGATTAAAACATGACTTTAGAGGGTGAAAATTCAAAACAACTCCCAAACGATCCCGTAAGAGGAACGGACACCTCGCACGAGACCAATGTAACACGTAGGAACTTACAGCGGTGTCACGAGACTCCCGGTTTGAGGATGAGACAATAATTTGCATAAATCTAGACTTACACTTAAAACTTGTCGTTAGAGGGTGAAAACCCAAAACAATCTCGAAACGGCCCCGTAAGAGTCACAAACACCTCACAATAGACCAATGTAACATGTAGGAACTTATCGCGTAGTCATGAGACTCTTGGTTTGAGAACACGATGATAAGTTGCAAAAATATAGACTTAGGCATAAAAATATACCGTTAGCGGGTGAAAACCCAAAACAGCACCTAAACGTCCTCGTAGGAGGTACAGACACCTCCCACGGGACAAATGTAACACGTAGGGACTTACCGCGTAGTCACGGGACTTTCGGTTTGAGAATACGATGATAATTTTAAAAAATCTAGACTTAGGTTTAAAACGTGCCGTTAGAGGGGTCAAAATTCAAAATAATGCCCAGACGGCCCCGTAACAGGCACGAACACCTCATAGGAGATCAAAGTGACATGTAGGAACTTACCACGTGGTCACGAGACTCTCGGTTTGAGAATACGGTGATAATTTGCAAAAATCTAGACTTAGGCCTAGAAATATGCCGTTAGCGGGTGAAAACCAAACACTGCCCCTAAACGGCCCCGTATGAGGCACTAACACCTCCCACGAGACAAACATAAGACATTGGGACATACCACGTAGTCACGGGACTTTCGGTGTGAGAATATTATAATTATTCCCTTAAATTTAGACTTAGGCTTAAAACATGCTGTTAGAGGGTTAAAATTCAAAACAATACCCAAACGGCCCCATAAAAGGCATGAACACCTCACACGAGACCAATATAACACGTAAGAACTTAACGCGTAGTCACGAGACTCTCGGTTTGAGAAGCCCACGATAATTTGCAAAAATCTAAACTTAGGCTTGAAAATATGCCGTTAGCGGGGAAAAATCCAAAACATCCCCTAAACGGCTCCCTAAGATGCACGAACACTTCACACGGGACCAACGTAACACGTAGGAAGTGATCGCATAGTCACTTGACTCCCGGTTTAAGAAAATACGATGATAATTTGCAAGAATCTAGACTTAGTCTTAAAAATATGCCATTAGAGGGTGAAAATCCAAAACAACTCCAAACGGCCCCGTATGATGCACGAACACCTCCCACGGAACCAACGTAACAAGTACGAACTTACTACGTAACCAGTAGACTCACGGGTTGACAATACGAGGATAATTTGCACAATCTAGATATAGGATTAAAACATGACTTTAGAGGGTGTAAATAAAAAATAACGACCAAACGATCCCGTGAGAGGCAGGAACACATCGCACGAGACCAATGTAACACGTAGGAACTTACAGTGGATTCACGAGACTCGCGATTTGAGGATGAGATGATAATTTACATAAATCTAGACTTATGTTTAAACATGCCGTTAGAGGGTGAAAACAAAAAATAATACCCAAACGGTCTCGTAAGAAGCACGGACACCTCACACGAGACCAATGTAACATGTGGGAACTTACCGGTAGTCACGAGACTCTCGATTTGAGAACACAATGATAAGTTGCAAAAATCTAGACTTAGGCTTAAAAATATACCATTAGCAGGTGAAAACCCAAAACAACCCCTAAACGGCCTCGTACGAGGGACAAACACCTCCCACGGGACAGACGTAACACGTAAGGACTTACCGTGCAGTGAAGGGACTTTCGGTTTGACAATACGATGATAATTTCCAAAAATCTAGACTTAGGCTTAAAACATGCCGTTAGAGGGTCAAAATTAAAAATAATGCCCAGACGGCCCCATAATAGGCACGAACACCTAACAGGATATCCACGTAACATGTAGGAACTTATCACGTAGTCACGATACTATCGGTTTGAGAATGTGACTATAATTTATAAAAATCTAGACTTATGCTTCAAAAAATGCCGTTAGTGGGTGAAAACCAAAAACAGCCCCTAAACGACCCCGAATGAGGCACGGACACCCCCTACGGGACAAACGTAAGTTGTAGGCACCTACCACGTAGTCACGGGACTTTCGATTTGAGAATACGATGATAATTTCCAAAATTTCAGACTTAGGCTTAAAACATGCCGTTAGAGGGTCAAAATTCAAAACAATACCAAAACGGCCCCGTAAGAGGCACGAACACCTCACACGAGACCAATGTAACACGTAATAACTTAATATGTAGTCACGAAACTCTTGGTTTGAGAAGACGATGATAATTTGCAGATATCTAGACTTAGGCTTAAAAATATACTGTTAGCGGGAGAAAATCCAAAACAGCCAATAAACGGCCCCGTATGATGCACGAGCACTTCACATGGGACCAATGTAACATGTAAGAACTGACTGCGTAGTCACTTGGCTCCCGGTTTAAGAAAAGACGATGATAATTTGCAATAATCTACTCTTAGGCTTGAAAGTATTCCATTAGAGGGTGAAAATCCAAAATGACTCCAAACGGCCTCGTATGATGCACGAACACCTTCCACGGGACCAGCATAACAAGTAGGAACTTACCTTGTAACCACTGGACACTTGGTATGAGAATACAAGGATAATTTGCAAAATCCAGACTTAGGATTAAAACATGACTTTAGAGGGTGAAAATTCGAAACAACTACCAAACAATCCCGTAAGAGGAACGGACACCTCGCACGAGATCAATGTAACACGTAGGAACTTACAGCGGTGTCACAAGACTCCCGGTTTGAGGATGAGATGATAATTTTCATAAATCTATATTTACACTTAAAACTTGCCGTTAGAGGGTGAAAACCCAAAATAATCTCGAAACGGCCCCGTAAGAGGCACAAACACCTCACACCAGACCAATGTAACATGTAGGAACTTATCGCGTAGTCATGAGACTCTTGGTTTGAGAACAGGATGATAAGTTGCAAAAATATATAGTTAGGCTTAAAAATATACCGTTAGCGGGTGAAAACCCAAAACAGCACCTAAACGGCCTTGTAGGAGGTACGGACACCTCCCACGGGACAAATGTAACACGTAGGGACTTACTGCGTAGTCACGGGACTTTCGATTTGAGAATACGATAATAATTTTAAAAAATCTAGACATAGGTTTAAAACATGCCGTTAAGGGGTCAAAATTCAAAACAATGCCCAGACGGCCCCGTAACAGGCATGAACACCTCATAGGAGATCAATGTAACATGTAGGAACTTACCACGTGGTCACGAGACTCTCAGTTTGAGAATACGATGATAATTTGCAAAAATCTAGACTTAGGCCTAAAAATATGCCGTTAGCGGGTGAAAACCCAACACATCCCCTAAACGGCCCCATATGAGGCACTAACACCTCCCACAAGACAAACGTAAGACATTGGGACATACCACGTAGTCACAGGACTTTTGGTGTGAGAATATTATAATAATTTCCTTAAATTTAGACTTAGGCTTAAAACATGCTGTTAGAGCGTTAAAATTCAAAACAATACCCAAACGGCCCCGTAAAAGGCACGAACACCTCACACGAGACCAATGTAACACGTAAGAACTTAATGCGTAGTCACGAGACTCTCGGTTTGAGAAGCCGACGATAATTTGCAAAAATCTAAACTTAGGCTTGAAAATATGCCGTTAGCGGGGAGAAATCCAAAACAACCCCTAAACGGATCCGTAAGATGCACGAACACTTCACACGGGACCAACGTAACGCGTAGGAACTGATCGCATAGTCACGTGACTCCCGATTTAAAAAAAATACGATGATAATTTGCAAAAATCTAAACTTAGTCTTAAAAATATGCCATTAGAGGGTGAAAATCCAAAACAACTCCAAACGGCCCCGTATGATGCACGAACACCTCCCACGGGACCAACGTAACAAGTACGAGCTTACTGCATAACCACTAGACTCACGGGTTAACAATACGAGGATAATTTACAAAATATAGACTTAGGATTAAAACATGACTTTAGAGGGTGTTAATAAAAAATAATGACCAAACGATCACGTAAGAGGCACGAACACATCGCACGAGACCAATGTAACACGTAGGAACTTACAGTGGATTCACGAGGCTCGCGATTTGAGGATGAGATGATAATTTCCATAAATCTAGACTTACGTTTAAACATGCTGTTAGAGGGTGAAATCCAAAAATAATACCCAAACGGTCTCGTAAGAAGCACGAACACCTCACACGAGACCAATGTAACATGTGGGAACTTACCGGTAGTCACGAGACTCTCGATTTGAGAAAATAATGATAATTTGCAAAAATCTAGACTTAGGCTTAAAAATATACCGTTAGCAGGTGAAAACCCAAAACAGCCCCTAAACGGCCTCGTAGGAGGCACGAACACCTCCCACGGGACAGACGTAACACGTAGGGACTTACCATACAGTGAAGGGACTTTAGGTTTGAGAATACGATGATAATTTCCAAAAATCTAGACTTAAGCTTAAAACATGCCGTTAGAGGGTCAAAATTAAAAACAATGCCCAGACGGCCCCATAATAGGCACGAACACCTAACAGGATATCCATGAAACATGTAGGAACTTATCACGTAGTCACGAGACTATCGGTTTTAGAATATGACTATAATTTATAAAAATCTAGACTTATGCTTAAAACATGCCGTTAGAGGGTGAAAACTCAAAACAGCCCCTAAACGACCACGTAGGAGGTACGAACACCTCCCACAGGACAAACGTAACACGTATGGACTTATCACTTAGTCACAGGACTTCCGATTTGAGAATATGACGATAATTTCCAAAAATTTAGACTTAGGATTAAAACATTTCGTTAGAGTGTAAAAGTTGAAAACAATACGCAAATGATCCCGTAAGAGGCACGAACACCTCACACGAGATCAATGTAAAACGTAAGAACTTAACGCGTACTCACGAGACTCTCAGTTTAAGAATACGATGATAATTTCCAAAAATATAGACTTAGGATTAAAAATATGCTGTTAGCGGGGGAAAATCCAAAACAGCCCCTAAACAGCCCCGTAAGATGCACGAGCACTTCACATGGGACCAATGTAACATGTAAGAACTAACTGCGTAGTCACGTGACTCCCGGTTTAAGAAAAGACGATGATAACTTGCAACAATCTTGACTTAGGCTTAAAAATATGCCATTAGAGGGTGAAAATCCAAAACAACTCCAAACGGCCCCGTATGATGCACGAACACCTCCCACGGAACCAACGTAATAAGTACGAACTTACTGCGTAACCACTAGACTCACGGGTTGAGAATACGAGGATAATTTGCACAATCTAAACATAGGATTAAAACATGGCTTTAGTGGGTGTAAATAAAAAATAACGACCAAACGATCCCGTAAGAGGCACGAACACATTGCAGGAGACCAATGTAACACGTAGGAACTTACAGTGGATTCACGAGACTCGCGATTTGAGGATGAGATGATAATTTCGATAAATCTAGACTTATGTTTAAACATGCCGTTAGAGGGTGAAAACAAAAAATAATACCCAAACGGTCTCGTAAGAAGCACGGACACCTCACACGAGACCAATGTAACATGTGGGAACTTACCGGTAGTCACGAGACTCTTGATTTGAGACCACAATGATAATTTGCAAAAATCTTGACTTAGGCTTAAAAATATACCGTTAGCAGGTGAAAACCCAAAACAGCCCCTAAACGGCCTCGTAGGAGGCACGAACACCTCCCACGGGACATACGTAACACGTAGGGACTTACCGTGCAGTGAAGGGACTTTCGGTTTGACATTACGATGATAATTTCCAAAAATCTTGACTTAGGCTTAAAACATGCCGTTAGAGGGTCAAAATTAAAAACAATGCCCAGACGGCCCCATAATAGGCACGAACACCTAACAGGATATCAACGTAACATGTAGGAACTTATCACGTAGTCACAAGACTATCGGTTTTAGAATATGACTATAATTTATAAAAATCTATACTTATGCTTCAAAAAATGCCGTTAGTAGGTGAAAACCCAAAACAGCCCCTAAACGACCACGTAGGAGGTACGAACACCTCCCACGGGACAAACGTAACACGTACGGACTTATCACTTAGTCACAGGACTTCCGATTTGAGAATATGACGATAATTTCCAAAAATTTAGACTTAGGTTTAAAACATTTCGTTAGAGTGTCAAAGTTGAAAACAGTACCCAAACAATCCCGTAAGAGGCACGAACACCTCACACGAGATCAAGGTAACACGTAAGAACTTAACGCGTACTCACGAGACTCTCAGTTTAATAATACGATGATAATTTCCAAAAATCTAGACTTAGTCTTAAAGATATGCTGTTAGCGGGGGGAAATCCAAAAACTGCCCCTAAACGGCCCCGTAAGATGCACGAGCACTTCACATAGGACCAATATAACATGTAAGAACTGACTGCGTAGTCACGTGACTCCCAGTTTAAGAAAAGACGATGATAATTTGCAACAATCTAGACTTAGGTTTAAAAATATGCCATTAGAGGGTGAAAATCCAAAACGACTCCAAACGGCCCCGTATGATGTACGAACACCTCCCACGGGAGTAGCGTAACAAGTAGGAACTTACCTTGTAACCACTGGACTCTTGGTATGAGAATACAAGGATAATTTGTGAAATCCAGACTTAGGATTAAAACATGACTTTAGAGGGTGAAAATTCGAAACAACTCCCAAACGATCCCGTAAGAGGAACGAACACCTCGTATGAGACCAATGTAACACGTAGGAACTTACAGTGGTGTCACGAGACTCCCGGTTTGAGGATGAGACGATAATTTGCATAACTCTAGACTTAAACTTAAAACTTGCCGTTAGAGGGTGAAAGCCCAAAACAATCTCGAAACAGTCACGTAAGAGGCACAAGCACCTCACACCAGACCAATGTAACATATAGGAACTTATCGCGTAGTCATGAGACTCTTGGTTTGAGAAGACGATGATAAGTTGCAAAAATATAGACTTAGGCTTAAAAATATACCGTTAGCGGGTGAAAACCAAAAACAGCACCTAAATCGCCTCGTAGGAGGTACGGACACGTCCCACGGGAAAAATGTAACATGTAGGGACTTACCGTGTAGTCACGGGACTTCGGTTTGAGAATACGATGATAATTTTAAAAAATCTAGACTTAGGTTTAAAACATGCTGTTAAGGGGTCAAAATTCAAAACAATGCCCAGACGGACTCGTAACAGGCACGAACACCTCATAGGATATCAATGTAACATGTAGGAACTTACCACGTGGTCACAAGACTCTCAGTTTGAGAATACGGTGATAATTTGCAAAAATCTAGACTTAGGCCTAAAAATATGCCGTTAGCGGGTGAAAACCCAACACAGCCCCGTATGAGGCATTAACACCTCCCACGAGATAAACGTAAGACATTGGGACATACCACGTAGTCACGAGACTTTCGGGGTGAGAATATTATAATAATTTCCTTAAATTTAGACTTAGGCTTAAAACATGTTGTTAGAGGGTTAAATTTCAAAACAATACCCAAACGGCCCCGTAAAAGGCACGAACACCTCACATGAGACCAATGTAACACATAAGAACTTAACGCGTAGTCACGAGACTCTCGATTTGAGAAGCTGATGATAATTTGCAAAAATCTAAACTTAGGCTTCAAAATATGCCGTTAGCGGGGAAAAATCCAAAACATCCCCTAAACGGCTCCGTAAGATGCACGAACACTTCACACGGGACCAACGTAACACGTAGGAACTGATTGCATAGTCACGTGACTCCCGGTTAAAGAAAATACGATGATAACTTGCAAAAATCAAGACTTAGTCTTAAAAAT
Source organism: Sambucus nigra (assembly GCA_949130495.1). NCBI lineage: Eukaryota > Viridiplantae > Streptophyta > Magnoliopsida > Dipsacales > Adoxaceae > Sambucus > Sambucus nigra. The sequence continues at coordinate 457,474,783 of OX422210.1, read as the reverse complement.
ATGCCATTAGAGGGTGAAAATCCAAAACAACTACAAACGGCCCCGTATGATGCGCGAACACCTCCCACGGGACCAACATAACAAGTACGAACTTACTGCGTAACCACTAGACTCACGGGTTGACAATACGAGGATAATTTTCAAAATCTAGACTTAGGATTAAAACATGACTTTAGAGGGTGTAAATAAAAAATAACGACCAAATGATCCCGTAAGATGCACGAACACATCGCACGAGACCAATGTAACACGTAGGAACTTACAGTGGATTCACGAGACTCGCGATTTGAGGATGAGATTATAATTTCCATAAATCTAGACTTACGTTTAAACATGTCGTTAGAGGGTGAAAACAAAAAATAATACCCAAACGGTCTCGTAAGAAGCACGAACACCTCACACGAGACCAATGTAACATTTGGGAACTTACCAGTAGTCACGAGACTCTCGATTTGAGAACACAATGATAATTTGCAAAAATCTAGACTTAGGCTTAAAAATATACCGTTAGCAGGTGAAAACCCAAAACTGCCCCTAAACGGCCTCGTAGGAGGCACGAACACCTCCCACGGGACAAACGTAACACGTAGGGACTTATCGTGCTGTGAAGGGACTTTCGGTTTGAGAATACGATGATAATTTCCAAAAATATAGACGTAGGCTTAAAACATGCCGTTAGAGGGTCAAAATTAAAAATAATGCCCAGACGGCCCCATAATAGGCACGAACACCTAACAGGATATCCATGTAACATGTAGGAACTTATCACGTAGTCACGAGACTATCGGTTTGAGAATATGACTATAATTTATAAAAATCTAGACTTATGCTTAAAAAAATGCCGTTAGCGGGTGAAAACCCAAAACAGCCCCTAAACGACCACGTAGGAGGTACGAACACCTCCCACGGGACAAACGTAACACGTACGTACTTATCACTTAGTCACAGGACTTCCGATTTGATAATATGACGATAATTTCCAAAAATTTAGACTTAGGCTTAAAACATTTCGTTAGAGTGTCAAAGTTGAAAACAGTACCCAAACGATCCCGTAAGAGGCACGAAAACCTCAGACGAGATCAATGCAACACGTAAGAACTTAACGCGTACTCACGAGACTATCAGTTTAAGAATACGATGATAATTTGCAAAAATCTAGACTTAGGCTTAAAAATATGCCGTTAGCAGGGAAAAATCTAAAATAGTCCCTAAATGGCCCCGTAAGATGCACGAGCACTTTACACGGAACCTATGTAACACTTAGGAACTAACCGCGTACTCACGTGACTCCCGGTTTAAGAAAAGATGATGATAATTTGCAAAAATCTAGACATAGGCTTTAAAAATGCCATTAGAGGTTGAAAATCCAAAATAACTCCAAATAGCCCGTAAGATGCCCAAACATCTCCCATGGGACCAACGTAACAAATAGGGACTTACCTTGTAACCACTGGACTCTTGGGTTAAGTATACGAGGATAATTTTCAACAATCTAGACTTAGGCTTAAAACATGACTTTAAAGTGTGAAAATCCAAAATAATGCCCAAACGATCCCGTAAGAGGCACGGACACCTTGCACGAGACCAATGTAACACGTAGGAAGGGCCTCCGGTAACTCCAGCACTAACGCTTCATACTCTGCTTCATTGTTGGAACAAGAGAAATCTAATTTGTAGGATATACAAATCTCCTCTATTCCTTTTGAAAGAATAACCCCTGCCGCTCCTTTCTTTTCTTCCAAAGATCCATAAAACTTCATCGTCCATTATTCGTCACTTGTATCTAAGTAATTGTCATGTAAGTCATCTCATGGAATACTTTCTTTAGGTAGCTCAAACGTCCCAGAGGGGAATATTGCCAATAGGTCAGCATACGCCTGGATCTTGAATGCGCGAGGAACCACACACTTCAAGTCATATTCTGAAAGGATGCGGAACCACCTAGCTTCCCTTCCAATTAATATGGTTTTACCAACAAAAACTTAATTGGATCACATCTCATTAAAATATGGATTGTAAAAGATAGAATATAATGTCTAAGTTTTTGTTCTACAAAAACTAAGGCTAAATAATTCCTTTCCAAGATACTAAACCCGACCTTTGGCCCATGTATGATTTCGCTGAGGTAGTGGACTGACTATTCTGGCCCATCAATCTTTTGTGCCAGTAGAGCTCCAATGGATCTCGTGGTGGATGTGAGGTATAGCTGCAACAGTGACGCGACTTAATATTTGTCTCAAAAGTGCGTACAATCTAGGCTCAAGTGCAAGCCTGTCGCTCAAGTAATAAACTCGGTAAGTCGGGATCGTATCCACAGGGATCGAGATTGCCAAATAGTAATAAGAAAAATTATTAAATCTTGAAATGATTTCTTAAAAGAAACGAAAAGATGATTAAAAATTGGGAAAATTTCTATTAAAAAATTACTTAGCAAAACAAACTGAAAAGTGCAAAAGAAATTAGATCTGACAAATGGGAGAAAATAGGGTAGGGTACAATCCCTCAATCCTTAACAAATTACCGTATAGAATACTAGAATTGTAAATTAAAATTATTGACTAGATCCGGTCTTTATACATTCTAAGCATTACATATATGAGGGATCTAGCCCGCATCATATGAAATCAAAGATAGATATAAAGCTGTGAATGAATCTAGTCTTTATATATTCTAAGCATTACGTATATGAGGTTCAAGCCCGCACCATACGAAATCAAAGATAGATATAAAGCGGTGCTTTCACGATTCAATCAATATTTTAATTTAACCTCTATTTTCTACAAAAATAATTTGCCTTGGATTGAGTTCATGTACCCCAACCCTTGGGAATTTAGCTACTCATGATTTGGTTCAAGAATAAATGCACACACAAAATTATGGATCTACAAGACATGGGAAATAATTTGCAAATAATAAAAATAGAGAATGGAAAGATATTACTTGAATTCAGCAACAAAAATGGAATTGGAATCCAGAATTTCTTACAAACTAGGGTTCATGAAAACTCTTGAAGGAATAGAAAAATTGCTCTCAAAATCTAACCCTAAAATTCAATCTAGCACTTCTAACCTACTCCTAACCTAGCCTCTCTCTAGCAACTCTCCTTCTCTAGAATTCCACTCCCCTTTGAAAATGAGGTAGGCCTTGGTCTTTTATAGCACCAAGTTGCACGAATTTGGCATCAAATTTCGCTTGTGGCACAAGTTTTCCAAGAGTTGCACTGCATTAAATGCATAATTAATTACAGAAATCCGCACATCCAGACTCTTCATTATCGCACAACTTCAAAACATTGTAACTTCTTCACCGTAGCTCGGATTGAGGTGCCGTTTTTTCCAGTATTCTTGTAATTCAGTTCTCTTCAACTTTCTAGTTGGCCCCACCTCTAGACTAAGGATGAAAAATTACGAAAATGCCCTTAAACTCTCCATTTCTTGGTTTCTTTCACTGTTTTGAGTTCTCCTTTGCACTAACTTGCATGAAATACCTGTAAAACACATGAGAAATACACAAAACACGAAATACTTGCCAAAAAAGGTTAGTAGCATAAATAAGAGACAAATCCAAGATAATTACACTGCACGGAATCATAAAAATACCGAAATTAAGGGGATAAATGTGAAGAATATGTGCCTAATCACACCCCCTAACTTAGAACTTTGCGCGTCCCGAGCAATGTAAATGAAATTAGCCAAAATTCTACTCTTGAAAATTCCTTTATTAAAATGAAATTCCACTTTCGCAGGCACGCGATTGCATTTAGCGTATGCAACAAGCCTTTAAACCCCTAGGTTACCCTAGTAGGACGAGTTTTGTCTCGTGAGGGTTTGCAGTGAATACACCCACAAAATTCTTTATTGACTCAAATAAATATCAGAATACTTAAAAATTGTACAATTTAAAATTTTCGAAAAATACTCACCATAAATTCATATTCAACTGTCTCAAACCGTAGTGTGTGTGTGTGCAAAGCCAAAAATTAAACCTCAAATTTCCACTGATTGAGCATTACGTTACTTTTCGAAAATTCGTTTTGATTCAAATTCTTACGGAATGCTCTCACAAACGAATCACTCGGATTGTGGCTATTTTCTCTCGATATGCATGATATAAAGAGTAAATATAATGGACACAAATTCATGCATACAAAATTGAAAAGAAGGAAATATATGGTGAAAAGATCTCATCATCGGAATACAATTACTAGGAAATGGGAACATCACCTCTAATTCACACCATTTAATCTCTCATATTATCTTTTCATGTCTTAGCTCTCCATGCAGTAATTAATTTCGCCATTTGGACTCGGTTAGGACTTTTCGGGTTAAAAAGTGTAAAGGGTAAAAATGGAAATGGAATGTTCGGAATTGGAAAATGTCCTTATGACGTCCATTAGTGCTTTTTCGGGCATTTGCTCATTTTTCTCTTTCTTTTTCTCTTTTCATGTTTTTCTTTTTCTTGCTATTTTTGTTGACCATATCTATTTTTTCTTCTTGCCCCTTTTTATAGCACAATTTGGACTTGATTTGATGAATATTCAATTTTTACAATTCCGGGCTATTTGGGTTTTTCGGGTTATCAAACGAAAAGATAAATTTTATTTGGCTCAACTTGGGTTGCAAAGGGATAATTTTTCACAACGTTTTTATGGCTAATATTTTTGGGTAACAAATGAGGGCCTACTTCATTGTCCAAATTGCTAATCACATTACCATATGCATCTCGAGATTAATTAAGTTTAGAGACATATTTAACACGAATTTCGAGACAACATTTCACACATTTCCCATAACCGATCAAAACAAAGGATTGAGATCATCAACGACTTATTAAAATGCTGAAAAGAACTTTGAGTTAATCATAAACTCGGATTGCTTTAAAAACTCATAAAAATTGAAAGGCTCGAAATCTCACCGGGTTGGACTAATCTCCACACTTATTCGTTAAGTCGTCAATTTTCTTTCAATTTCCATCTTCGGTCAATTTTGGCTTAGTGCATTTTGATTTTTACAATTTGAGACTTCAAATAGAATAAAAGAGAGATTTTTGAAAAATTTAAATTCCAATTTTTATTTATTTTGAACAAAAATATTTTTGGCTTTTTTTTTTTTTTTGAAATTTTCAAAAAAACACACTTGGAAAGAACATGTGATTGAATGAATGAATCTAAACAATAAACGGGAAGAATATCCCACACCCCCTAACTTAGAACTTTGCGCGTCCCGAGCAATGTAAATGAAATTAGCCAAAATTCTACTCTTGAAAATTCCTTTATTAAAATGAAATTCCACTTTCGCAGGCACGCGATTGCATTTAGCGTATGCAACAAGCCTTTAAACCCCTAGGTTACCCTAGTAGGACGAGTTTTGTCTCGTGAGGGTTTGCAGTGAATACACCCACAAAATTCTTTATTGACTCAAATAAATATCAAAATACTTAAAAATTGTACAATTTAAAATTTTCGAAAAATACTCACCATAAATTCATATTCAACTGTCTCAAACCGTAGTGTGTGTGTGTGCAAAGCCAAAAATTAAACCTCAAATTTCCACCGATTGAGCATTACGTTACTTTTCGAAAATTCGTTTTGATTCAAATTCTTACGGAATGCTCTCACAAACGAATCACTCGGATTGTGGCTATTTTCTCTCGGTATGCATGATATAAAGAGTAAATATAATGGACACAAATTCATGCATACAAAATTGAAAAGAAGGAAATATATGGTGAAAAGATCTCATCATCGGAATACAATTACTAGGAAATGGGAACATCACCTCTAATTCACACCATTTAATCTCTCATATTATCTTTTCATGTCTTAGCTCTCCATGCAGTAATTAATTTCGCCATTTGGACTCGGTTAGGACTTTTCGGGTTAAAAAGTGTAAAGGGTAAAATTGGAAATGGAATGTTCGGAATTGGAAAATGTCCTTATGACGTCCATTAGTGCTTTTTTGGGCATTTGCTCATTTTTCTCTTTCTTTTTCTCTTTTCATTTTTTTCTTTTTCTTGCTATTTTTGTTGACCATATCTATTTTTTCTTCTTGCCCCTTTTTATAGCACAATTTGGACTTTATTTGATGAATATTCAATTTTTACAATTCCGGGCTATTTGGGTTTTTCGGGTTATCAAACGAAAAGATAAATTTTATTTGGCTCAACTCGGGTTGCAAAGGGATAATTTTTCACAACGTTTTTATGGCTAATATTTTTGGGTAACAAATGAGGGCCTACTTCATTGTCCAAATTGCTAATCACATTACCATATGCATCTCGAGATTAATTAAGTTTAGAGACATATTTAACACGAATTTCGAGACAACATTTCACACATTTCCCATAACCGATCAAAACAAAGGATTGAGATCATCAACGACTTATTAAAATGCTGAAAAGAACTTTGAGTTAATCATAAACTCGGATTGCTTTAAAAACTCATAAAAATTGAAAGGCTCGAAATCTCACCGGGTTGGACTAATCTCCACACTTATTCGTTAAGTCGTCAATTTTCTTTCAATTTCCATCTTCGGTCAATTTTGGCTTAGTGCATTTTGATTTTTACAATTTGAGACTTCAAATAGAATAAAAGAGAGATTTTTGAAAAATTTAAATTCCAATTTTTATTTATTTTGAACAAAAATATTTTTGGCTTTTTTTTTTTTTTTGAAATTTTCAAAAAAACACACTTGGAAAGAACATGTGATTGAATCAATGAATCTAAACAATAAACGGGAAGAATATCCCACACCCCCTAACTTAAATGTTGCATTGTCCTCAATGCGAATCAAGAACCCAACATAAAGAGAGGAAAAGAAAGATATTACCCAAATGAAGTGATCCCCGATAAGTGCAAGTCCATTGAATATACAAAAATATGTTAGAACCAAGCATACAAAAAAAATAACAATACCTTTAACTAATGACACTACACTATTAAAAAAGGAAAGAAAAAAAAAGAAAAAAATAATTATGTACAACCTACGATTTGAAATTCTAATAACTCATACACTAGAAGTCGAAAAATTTGAGGGTCCACCCAAAATACAATTTGACTTTGAGGGATTAATGGTGTACCCTCACTATAAAGCATGCCTCCCGAAAAATAAGAATTCCGTTTGAAAAACGGAAGGCATGTGCAAATTTTAAAAAATGCACCATCACCAATTAAAAAATTTAGGGGGATAATGAGGGATTTGAGTGCACATGGGGACAAGTACCATTGGGATCTAAGAAAAATAGAATCACCTTTAAAAGATTGTTCAAGTAGAATGGGAAGAGGGGCATACAAAAGGGAAGAGTCCATCTTGGAAAATAATTTAAGCATAGAGTGCTTGTCCTCAAAATCTTCTCCCAAAAAATTTTCACTGAGACCTCGAGGTGGGCCATGTTCAGAAACAGAGAATTTATCTATCCTGTCATTCAACTCGCTCTCATCTAAGTGACCAAGTGAGGCCCAAAATGATTCAATTTCAAGAGTGATGTTCTCATTCACCGAGCAGAATTCTATCTCAAATGCCGCTAAGCTCAAATCTTCTAGGTCTCCCTCTTGCTTTGTTTCTATCTCACCTAGAAGAAGTGTATCTATCGTGTCTTGCCATTCGCTCTCTTCTAGGTAACCCAATGAATCTCTCTTGATGCCCTCTAAATTTTCTCTTTCGCTAACGCTCAATGAGTGTTCTCCTATGTCCCGTGGAATGTTCTCAAGATCTTGTCCTCTAAAATTTTCAGTTGGATCTGGTGGAGTGACAGGTCTAAGTGTATGGCCCGTAAGATGAAGCATCTCAAAAAAACATTCCCATACAAGAATCGGATCAACATCCTCAAGACATTCATCCAGTTCTTGTGATGGATTTAATGGTTCGATAATAGTGGGGACACAAGGAGACAAATGATCTTCAACCTCAATAGGTTTTGAAATATTTATAAGAGGTTGAGATTCAAAAGAACTTGGATCACTCTCAATGATTTCATTCTCAAAAGTATTAGGTGAAGCGCAAGTCTCGACCTTTTCTAAGTTGTCCAAATAATCATTCAACTCCTTGCAAGTTGCTATAATTTTCGACTCGAGAACAACACGGTCATCAGATTGCTTTTTTATATCAAGCAAGAGTTCTTCCAAAGTAGGCTTCCTTGGTTCTGGCACCTCGAATTCCTCATTTGGTTGAAAACTTACTTCATCTTCAAAACTATCGGAAAAAAAATCCTCATTGGGTTCAAATAATGCATCTAACTCTTGCTCCCAATAACGATTTTTTTCGCGATATTCTTTTTCAAGTCTTTCTTCTTCAAGCAATTGATTTTGATAAATTTGGAGTTTCTCAGCACTAGGCTTGTATTTAATATAATCATCTTTAGTGATATTGATCCAATGTTCATAAGTCTTGAGTGCCTCCTCTTCCTCACAATTAGCATAACAATTAAAGCCACCAAAAGAGTTAAAATAAGACATTTCAAATTGGGCAATTAAAAAACGTGACATACATTTTTTTTTTTTTGAATTTTTTTATTCACTTTTTTTTTTTATGAAGTAGTAAGTCAATTATAATCTATAACAAACACTCCCTGGCAACGGCGCCAAAAACTTGACGCGACTTAATATTTGTCTCAAAAGTGCGTACAATCTAGGCTCAAGTGCAAGCCTGTCGCTCAAGTAATAAACCCGGTAAGTCGGGATCGTATCCACAGGGATCGAGATTGCCAAATAGTAATAAAAAAAATTATTAAATCTTGAAATGATTTCTTAAAAGAAACGAAAAGATGATTAAAAATTGGGAAAAGTTCTATTAAAAAATTACTTAGCAAAACAAACTGAAAAGTGCAAAAGAAATTAGATCTGACAAATGGGAGAAAATAGGGTAGGGTACAATCCCTCAATCCTTATAAAATTACCGTATAGAATACTAGAATTGTAAATTAAAATTATTGACTAGATCCGGTCTTTATACATTCTAAGCATTACATATATGAGGGATCTAGCCCGCATCATATGACATCAAAGATAGATATAAAGCGGTGAATGAATCCAGTCTTTATATATTCTAAGAATTACGTATATGAGGTTCAAGCCCGCACCATACGAAATCAAATATAGATATAAAGCGGTGCTTTCACGATTCAATCAATATTTTAATTTAACCTCTATTTTCTACATAAATAATTTGCCTTGGATTGAGTTCATGTACCCCAACCCTTGGGAATTTAGCTACTCATGATTTGGTTCAAGAATAAATTCACACACAAAATTATGGATCTACAAGACACGGGAAATAATTTGCAAATAATAAAAATAGAGAATGGAAAGATATTACTTGAATTCAGCAACAAAAATGGAATTGGAATCCAGAATTTCTTACAAACTAGGGTTCATGAAAACTCTTGAAGGAATAGAAAATTTGCTCTCAAAATCTAACCCTAAAATTCAATCTAGCACTTCTAACCTACTCCTAACCTAGCCTCTCTCTAGCAACTCTCCTTCTCTAGAATTCCATTCCCCTTTGAAAATGAGGTAGGGCTTGGTCTTTTATAGCACCAAGTTGCACGAATTTGGCATCAAATTTCGCTTGTGGCACAAGTTTTCCAAGAGTTGCACTGCATTAAATGCATAATTAATTACAGAAATCCGCACATCCAGACTCTTCATTATCGCACAACTTCAAAATATCGTAACTTCTTCACCGTAGCTCGGATTGAGGTGCCGTTTTTTCCAGTATTCTTGTAATTTAGTTCTCTTCAACTTTATAGTTGGCCCCACCTCTGGACTATGGATGAAAAATTACGAAAATGCCCTTAAACTCTCCATTTCTTGGTTTCTTTCACTGTTTTGAGTTCTCCTTTGTACTAACTTGCATGAAATACCTGTAAAACACATGAGAAATACACAAAACACGAAATACTTGCCAAAAAAGGTTAGTAGCATAAATAAGAGACAAATTCAAGCTAATTACACTGCACGGGATCATAAAAATACCGAAATTAAGGGGATAAATGTGAAGAATATGTGCCTAATCAAACAGTATTCCTACCTTTGGGGGAACCATGATCTGTGGTAAAACGGGCAGCTTTTTCAGCGTAGTGAGAGACTCCTGGTGAATTGCCTTCCACTTCAATCTTATGTTCTTTCTCAAAAGATGCATCAATAAGTGTATCATTTCGTCCAATCCAGGCACAAAAATCCTAAGGTAAGAAACTTTACCGTGGAAACTTTTCAGCTCCTTCGCCGTTCTTGGAATGGGCATCTCCAAGATCACTCGCTGTTTGTATTGGTCCATCTGTACTCCCTGCCGATCAACTGAAAAAACTAAAAACTTTCCATAAGTTACTCCAAAGATGCATTTTAGTGGGTTTATCTCCAGTTTATACTTTCTGCACCAAGCAAACACCTTCCTCATATCGCTTAGATGGGACTCCTCCTTCCTTGATTTGATGACCAAATCATCCACATAAAATTCCACAACCTTGTGAAAAAAGTTATGGAAAATGGCCCTCATTGTTCTTTGATAAGTAACCCCAACATTCTTGTGTCCAAACGGCATTACTTTGTACATGAAGTTGCCTAATGAGGTTCTAAATGACATTTTCTCTACATTCGTAGGGTCCATCTTGATCTGGTTGTACCCTACATACCCATCCATAAAGCTGCACATATCATGACCAGCCGTTGCCTCTATCAGGCTATCGATTGAGGGTAGACGTAACTCATCCTTGGGGTAAGCCATATTCAAGTATCTGAAATCCACACAGATCCTTATTTGATTTTTTTTTCTTACCCATTGGGATAATGCTAGACAACCAGAGTGGGTGTTGTATCGGTTTAATGAACCCTATCATCAGTAAGCGTTGGACCTCTTCCTTGATCTTCAAGTCTAGATCAGGCTTGTACGTTCTTGTTTCTTATTTCACTGTAATGGCTGAAGGCATCACGTTTAAGTTGTGGCAGCTTACTTCCTCATCTATACCTTCCATCTCTGTGTACTTCCACGCAAAAATGTCTATGAAGTCTTGAATCAACTTAAACAAAGCCTCTCATTTCTCCTTACAGATATAATTCGAGATGAATATGGACCTTGGATACTCTTCTTCCTTCATCAGGTTTAACTGTTCTAACTCTTCTCCATGTGGCTTTTATTGATCTGCCATGTAATCTGGTTCTTCGGTAATATTTTTTATGAACTCTTGTATATTGGAGTTGTCTATCACCATGTATTTCCCCCTTTGATCCACCAAAAATACTCATATATCGGGTTAGTCTCCTTATCAGCTTCTTCAATTGCCCGTTCACACCATTATAATTGATACACCACTTTTCCTTCTTTGATAATCAGCTTTTTGCACTGTCTGTTGGTAGTCGCCAATGCCTTCCTCTTCTTCTCTCTAGAATCCTCAGCCACTCTTCCTCCTGAAAATCGGCTCAGCACACTTTGTTATTGGACATCATACTCCATTGGGTCCACTCTAGGTCTCATCCTGTCTTTGATCTTCTTTGAGATGTTTTGGGGATAAGGGACCACCTCGTGGGCTTCTTCTATCATCAATCCTTTGTTGTTTGCAACTTTGTAATTTTGTTCATTTAAGGGCCCCATCCTTTCTCTAATCGAGGGAATCCAGGCTCCCTCCATTATTCTCATTAGGACTCTTACATCCTCCTCCTGTTCTATATACAAGGCTGCATCTACCAGGTGAGCTTCTTCGATAGCAAAAGGCCTTTTCGCAGCTCTAATGGTCACCTCTGCCCCCTTGATATTCACCTTAGCGCATTGGTGATATGTTGAAGGAACTAGCCCTTGGTTGTGCATACACACCCTTCCTATCGAAAGATGGTAGGAAGTTTCACTCTTTATTACGTTGAATTTGATGTGGGAACTCAGATTTCCCATCACAATCCCAACGTTCACATACCCAATGGACTTGAAAGACTGGTTGTCATAACCTAAAATCACCAAAGGCGTGAGCACCAATCTTTCCTCTGGAATATTAGTTGCATGTAAAGAGTTAATTGGCATGATATTGATGGAATCTCCCCCATCCATAAGAGCCCTTGCAAAGCTAACCCCATTAATGATGGCAGTCATATACAACGGCCTATTATGAGGGAATATCATGGCCCTATCCGCGTTGCTAAAAGTTATCTCTGATAGAAACCTCTTTACCAACCTGTTCATGGGTCCTTTCCACCTCAGCAAAGGTACTACATTCTTCCTCACAATATCAAGGATTTCCCAAGTTATCTCCAATCTACTCTCCCTTTGTATCCCTACCTGGTCGAAAAACCAGGCAAACTTTGGGGATTTTGATATTGTACAGTATTCTATGGCTTGGTCTGCTTCCTCACCTTCAATTCTATATACGTCCTTCACATCTTTAGCACTGGCTTCATTGCAATCTAAGACTATCTTAGACATTCCCTTAGTACAATCTTCCAAAGCTTCTTCAAACTCATCCTATTTCGTTGTTAGCTCCCTTTCTTCTCTCTCTGCCTCCTCATCATATGCCACCACCAGATTGGCTCCATGAACTGGGAGTGGGTTGTTATTAACATTCTATGGAGGGATTTGTAACATTCCTACCTTTACATATTTGTCAATGATTCTTCTTAGCGTGAAATACCTCTCTGTTGGATGTTGGATCTTTCGGAATCAGGAAATATTGGGAATCCGCCCTAGTTGCAGCATCTGGTTCCCTAACGGGGATGCCCTTTGGTTCATTCACTGTTCCTCCTTGAACCATTGCATTGTAACATCTGGCAGCCTCTTCTACTATACAAGGCAACGGTGGTGGGTCTTTCCTCTCTCTTCCAAACTTCCTCTTATTGTCCTTCTTTGCTACTTTGCCCTCATCTGCTCCTTCATTATATCCTACTTGTGGGGGTTGAGACCTCCCTGCCATAGGTTGTATCGGCTACCTGAACATCATTGGATCCACCACTGGGTTTGGTCATATAACCAATGAGATATTCCTTGCTACTTTTAGGAATACCACAAAATTCACCTCACGCGTCTCGTTAATAAGATGTCAAATGTACTCCGAAAGTAGTCCCTCCACGCAGATCTGCAGTTGTTTGGACTCTTTTGCCTCCTCCCTCACATCGAGGGACCTTTATTTGAGCCTTCGAATGTAAGACGCTACTTCTTCCCCGTGTCATTGCTTCTCCCTCCCCAGTTGGGTCAAAATAAACTCATCTGTTGCTAGAAAGAACTTCTGGACTAACAAAATGTGCATCTCCTCCCATGTGGAAACACTCTTGGGAGCTAAGTGAGAATAGCAAGTATATGCATTATCGATTAAGTATTTAGGAAATTCCCTTAACCTTAGTTTCTTGTTATTGCAATGCACCCCCAAGTGCTCAACGAAGCGTTTAATATGTTACATCGGGTTTCCACCCTTTCCTATGTATTTTTCAAAGATAGGAGGAATATAATCTTTTGGGTAGGGATTATCATTGTATTCCTGAGGGTAAGGCGTCCAAAAGTCATCATAGACTGAAGCTACCTCGCCCACAAATTTTGAGGAGGCTTGCATGAATTTCAGCATCTCATTCTGCATGTCTTTCCTCATATATTCCATGGGTGATGCCGTTGAAGCGATGACCAATGGGACCATAGGCTGAGTTCCCGTTGTAGCTAGCGAAATCATCACAATTGGAGACATTGATATTCCTAGGGTTCCCACCATTGTATTTACAACGGATGGGATACTTGTTGGGACCGTTCCCGTTATGACTGCACTTGGTGGGGCCGTTGGGGCTACCCCTGGTGTCACAAAGGAGTTGGATTCAAATCCTCCCAACACCTTTGAAGCTACGGGAGTTTGCTAAAACTCATAAAATTTATTCATGAGGAGTGCCACTTGGGTTGGTCCTAACCCAGTGCTCGTAGAAGCTTGTGCCACCGATGGGACACCTATCGCCGGTTGGACTAGAGGTACCTCTAGTCGAGGGGCTCCATCATTTGAAGCCTTAAGCTCTCTCGCTGCCTATTCTTCATTGTGTTAAATGTCATTAAAGTTAAGCCTTCGATTAACATTATCCTATGCCATACTCCTTGATTAGAAGAATGCCTCCCAATCAGAGTCACCAAATGTAAGAAGGTAGTGTAGATTAGATGAGGAGTAACCCCTTTTTGAGTATAGTAATGATAAGTTAACTAATCACTCCATCACTTAACTATAAGACACGCTAACACAACTTAGTGAAGATGGACTTAGTTTGTACTCACAAATCTCTCCTGTATAACTCAGAAGGTAATAATGAACTTAGAAGCAACTTTGATTAGAGGGAGAGAGAAAATGAGCACCCTAGACACACCTTGGCAGGCAGCCAAACACCATCACCACCCTCAATGGTCTCTATTAAGTATTAAAGCTCCATAATAAATGACAATGGTGGGTGAGTAAACTCTCTGAATCGTAATAAATCTCTCTATGATGTATATTATCTCTAGTAATAACTTTTAAACTCTAAAAAAGAACCTCCTCTCCCCAGGTGGTTGGGGCCCTTAAATAGCCCCCCCATACCACTCCCGACGCAACTCAGTCATTAATACATGTGAAAGACATCCCTCATACTTTATGTCACAAACATTAAATTCCTGATGCACTAGTTAGTTCCACGTCATAAACATTAAATGCCAAGACATGCCTTTTGCCTAACCACTGTGTGTCAGGTGGTTGTCGTCACAGAGGTGGCTCACCAACTGTCTGACAGTCCCAAATACCACGGTGGTCCCAGTGTAGATTTGACATTGTCTAGCTGGATAGTGACATCACCTACAGTAGATGTCACATTAAGTAGAGGGTTGTTTGGTTCAAAACTCAAAACCCGATGGAACTCGAGGCTGCTCCGCCCGGGGTTCCAGGGTCAGGGTCTTTTGGTGTTTTACCAGGAGTATCTAAGATGGTCAGGATGAGACCCAATGGGGCCTCACTTCTCAATCCTCAAAATCAAGTTCCTCTGAAGTTCCCACATCAAGGTCGTTCGATAGAGCATGAAAGCTCTCCAAGGCCCTGCCAAGCATGGTCTGTCGCGAGTACCATTCGACCTCGCACTAAAAATCATTATACTCGTTACATCATACAACCGTTATAGTCCACAGTCAACATAAACAAAGATACAATGTGACTAAGTAACACAACATGATAAAGTATGAGATGTCATGCTAAGTTGCCTCGCTAGGCTGCCTCGCTGCCTTAATCCTAAACATTGAGATGCCACGCTGAGCTGCCTCACTGCCTTAATCCCAAACACTGAGCTTCAACTCTGAGCTGCCTTATTGAGTTGCCACATTGATATGCCTCGCTGAGTTTCCTGGATGCCTTAATCCCGAACATTGTTGTTAATGGGGGGATTATCTCTAATCTTAGGATTACCTTCAAGCCCCCACTACAAAATTTAAGAAAAAGTTTCGTCTTAAGAATTAACGAGTGATCCAAGACTTGATATCTGTAACTTTGAACTTATGTTCAAGGTGAGTACTTTGTGACATTCCTCGCATATTTTTATTATATGATATTATGCAAACTATATCCATTTTGTTATATGTTTTATCCTCAATAAATTTGATACTGATCATTCTATATTTTGTTATATGTGTATATCTGTCGATAGATAAATCTGATTTGTATTCTAAAACTATTGATTCGACCTATGAAAACCCTCTTACTATGTTGGCCTTGACTACCGGGTGGAAATATTTGGGTGGTACCTTCCTAGCTGGTTTATCACTGGTGTGCCCTAAATGAGATGTTGTTTCAGAGATCATCATTTTCTGAATGTGTTATTATCGGGTGGTAAATTTGGTAACACTATATGTTTATCTGGGTATTAGACCATACATGGCCATAAAAATAAAATTGAATAATTGACATATTGCTCAATTATTTTATATGTTCTGTTCTGAACTCTTTATTTCGAAAATATTTACTGTCAATTACTTTATATATATATATTTATTTATTTATGCAAATTCCTATCTCTATATACATGCCTTCTATTCTAAATTGAATGTGTATCAATGTTCTGGAAAAACACTGGAATGTATGGAGATTGAATCTCATTCGGCCTTTAGCTGATGTTGTATAAATAACCATTTTTCACGAAAAAATTAGATTTATGGAGATAACATACAAGGACTATGTTGAATATTTAGCTTTTAGAGCTCTTTTTGTTATTATGTTTGTTTTGTCATTTAAAGCATGTGTGGCTCTCTTGTAATAAGTTCTTAAATTGTCTTAAGTTGTAATTCATCGTTACTTTTAATATAAATGAAGCTTCCTTTAGAAAGCTCTGATGACATAATCCCTTTACTTTCAGTATATTACGATTCATAACCACGTGATTGTATTTCTGTTGCACTTATTTAAGGAAGCAATTTAAGTTAGAATATATGTTTCCTTGGTGGCATGTCAAGACACTCATTCCCTACTACTAATGTTTGTCGTGGTCATGATAGAGGTGGTATCAGAGCATAGGTTATGAACCCGTAGACTACTGGACATAAGTTTCGAACGTTATAGATTCTAAGTTTCCATACATATGAGATAGGATTAAATATTCGACTTATGTGATAACCTTCCATATGTCTTACAGTCTACATATAATTATTTATATATAATTGTTCTTCTAATTTCAATCTTGATATAGTATAATACATCTTACGATTTTCTATGACTGTAGAAACTGACCAAGACAAGATCAACTGCGAGAACTAGTGATTCGAATATGGAAGGTATGGAAGGTTCATAAAAGGAGATTGAGAGTCTGGCAACGATTGTAGATCATTAGGTGAATAATGGAGCACTAAGGAATCTTGAACTAACTAGTTGTACTATTGAACATTTTAATAAATTGAATCTTCATTCTTTTCAAGGTACTCCTAACCCCATTGAAGCAAAAAGTTGGGTGATGCAGATGGAAAACATGCTCGATATTTTTAAGTGTACCAATGAACAAAGGGTTTCATTTGAAATGTTTATGTTAGAGGGTGAATTCAAACATTGGTGGAGAATTACTAAGAGAATACACAAAGGATAGGAATACTTACATAGGTTGGAATGACTTCTTAATGATCTTTTATGAGAAATATTTCCCTAAAATGATGAAAGATGAAATGGCAGTCTAGTGCATGAGTCTAGTGCAAGGGAGTATGACGATTAGTCAATACGAGGCAAGGTTTACTGGGTTATCCCATTTTGAAACTTATGGTATGATAACTGATGTTTTAAAAGACAAAAAGTTTGAACGTGGGTTAAGGTTGAGTATTCGTAGTTGAATTTCCATCATAAAGTTTACATCGTATAGTGACGTTGTGGATAGGGCTACGATAACCAAAAGGGATGGCGAGGACTACAATCGAATTAGAGATGGTAAGAGGAAGTTTGGGGAACAAATAAGGAAGAACCCAAATAATAGAAATAATTTTAGGAGTACATCCAATGTTGGGGGAGATAGTGATAAAAAGTAGTTTAATAACAAGATATGTTAGCTATGTGGTAAGATGCATGGATGACAACCTTGTTATAAGGATACGGGAGCTTGTTTTAGATGTGAACAGAAAGGACATCAGATAAAATACTGACCAACTCCAACAAGGATTCTGACACAGCCTTTAGGTGAAAATAAGGACCAAGGCAGATAGGGTTGAGTTTTTGCACTTTCTGATACCCAATCTTCTAATGCATTAGTTTCAAGTACACTTTCTATATGTGCACAACCTTTTTAAGTTTTACTAGATCCTAGTTCTACCCATTCATTTATTTCTATGCGTTTTTTAGCCACTTTCCTAATATGCCTGAACCCTTGAATCATAGCATACACGTTTCTACTCCTCCGGGTGAGTTATTAACCGAAACATTATTACATAAGTCTTGCCATAAAGATGTTAGTAGTCATAAAATATTTGTCAATTTGATTATTTTAGACATAAGAGACTTTGAAGTCATTTTGGGGATGGATTGGTTAGCATCATATCATGCTAAGGTATATTGTTTTGAGAAGAGAGTTACTTTACAAATCCCTAACCAACCAAAATTTAGTTTTGAAGGAATTGGCCTCCTATCTCCCATGTGTATTATCTCTGCAATACAAGCTTGTAGTTTTCTTAATAAGGGATGGCAAGGATTATTTGAAAGTGTTACTGATTTGCAAACAAAAGAGCCTAGTTTAGAAGATATTCCTATAGCTAAACATTTTCGAGATGATTTACCTAGTCTTCCTCCTAGTAAAGATATAGAGTTTACGATTGACCTTATTCCTGGAACTATACCAATCTCGAAGCCACCTTTAGAATTAAGGGAATTAAAAGTTCAATTACAAGATCTGTTAGACAAGGTTTTTATTAGACCAAGTGTATCCCCTTGGGGTGCTCCAGTGTAATTTTTTAAAAATAAGGATGGGACGATGAGGTTATGTATAAATTACCATGAACGAAACAAGGTAACCATTAAGAATAAATACCCCTTACCTCGTATAGATGATTTGTTTGACCAACTTCAAGGTGCGCAAGTATTTTCAAAAATTAACCTTAGGTAGGCTATCACCAATTGAAGTTTAAGGAAGATGATATTTTGAAATCATCTTTCTGTACTAGATATGGTCACTATGAATTTCTTGTGATGCCATTTGGACTAACTAACACACCAACGTCTTTTATGGATATGATGAATAGGGTGTTTAGGAAATATTTGGATCGGTGTGTAGTTGTTTTCATTGATGACATCCATATTTATTCCAAAAGTATTGAAGAACACAAAAATCATTTAGGGACAATGTTACAAATCCTTAGGAACGAGAAGTTATATGCAAAATTAAGTAAGTGTGAATTTTGGTTACCTAGCATCTCTTTTCTAGGCCATCTCATTTCTAAGGAGGGAGTGTCGGTTGACCCTCTAAAGATCAAGGCTATACTAGATTGACCTAAACCAACTAATGTGACGGAGATTCGTAGTTTTCTTAGGTTAAGAGGTTATTATCGAAGATCTGTTGAAGGATTTTCTAATATTGCCAAACCTCTATCTAGGTTAACCAAAAAGAAGGTGAAATATGAATGGTGTGAGGAAGTTGAGAATAGTTTTCAAGAACTTACGAATAAATTAGTAACTGCCCTAATTTTGACTATTCCTTTCGGGACAGGGGGATTTATGATTTATAATGATGCTTCTAAAAATGGTTTGGGATGTGTGCTAATGCAAAATGGAAAAGTAACATCTTATCCCTCGAGACAGTTAAAACCACATGAAAAAAATTATCCGACCATGACCTAGAATTAGCAGTTGTAATTTTTGCGACATTATTTGTATGGTGAGACGTGTGGTATTTATACCGATCATAAGAGTTTGAAATATATCTTTACTAAGAAAGAGTTGAACATGAGACAAAGGTGGTTATTAGAATTAATGAAGGATTGTGATTTAAATATTCATTATCACTCAGGGAAAACAAATATAATAGTTGATGCTTTAAGTAGGAAGTTTACACCAAATTTAGCATGTCTTCTTATAAGCCAAGAAGTATTGTTAAAGGATTTGATAAGTATGAAAATAGATGTACGTATTTATAGAAAAGGAGGAATAATCGCAAACTTACAAGTACAACCCATGTTGGTGGAAAGGATTAAAATTGCACAAGTAAATGACCCACAATTGAAAAAGATTAGAGAAGAAGTTATTAAAGGGAATAGGATTGAATTTTGGATATGAGATGATGTATTGAGGTTAGGAAATATAGTGTGTGTGTCATGTGATGCGAAACTAAAGATGAAATTTTTAGAGGAAAGTCATTACTCAAGATTCACATTTCATCCTGGATGTACAAAAATGTATAGGGATCTTCAAGACGTGTTTTGGGGGAATAACATGAAAAGGGAGATAACCGAATTTGTATCTAAGTGTTTGGTATGTCAACAAGTAAAAGATGAACATTAGAAACCATCAGGATTACTATAAACCCTACCTATCCCTGAGTGGAAATGGGAACATATTACTATAGATGTTGTGACATGTTTACCAAGGAGTTCAAATGGAAATGATTATATTTGGATAATTATTGATAGGTTAACTAAATTTGCTCATTTTCTTGCCATTAAGATCACCCATTCTTTAGAAAAGTTAGCTAAGTTATACGTGTGAGAAATTATTAGGCTTCATGGAACCCCAACTTCAATTGTTTCTGATCGTGACCCTAGATTTATGTCTCTCTTTTGGAAGAGCCTACAAGCAGCCGCGGAAACACAATTAAATTTCAATACTGCTTTTCATCCTGAAATAGATGGCCAATCTGAGAGAACCATTCAAACCTTAGAGGATATGCTTAGGGCACGTGTACTTGATTTGAAAGGGAATTGGGATGATCATATACCATTAGTGGAATTTTTATATAATAATAGTTATCAAGCAAGTATTTAAATGGCTCTGTATGAGGCACTCTATGGTAGAAGGAGTCATTCCCCTAGATGTTGGGCAGAAGTTGGAGAAAGAAAATTGTTGGGACCAGAATTTATCCAGATTACAATAGAGAAAGTGACATTGATACAAAACCGACTTCGAATCGCTCAAAGCCCTCAAAAGAGTTATGTTGACAATCGTGGCCTACAATTGGAATTCCAAAAAGGAGATTATGTGTTCTTGTGAGTATCACCAACAAAGGGAGTAATCCGATATGGGAAGAAAGGGAAATTGAGTCCAAGATATATCAGACCTTATGAAATCCTCAAAAGTATAGGAGATGTTGCATATAGAATCTACTTACCCCCTGAACTCTCTAGTGTGCATAATGTGTTTCACGTGTCAATGCTGAAGAAATACATCCCAGATCCAACACATATCTTAAGTCATGAACCTCTTCAAATTAGATAATATTTAACCTACATTGAGCATCTAGTAGAAATTTTGGACCATAAAGAGCAAATATTACGAACCAAGGTAATTCCACTAGTCAAAGTATTATGGCACAATCATACTGTTATAAGGAGTGTAGGATGTAATGTTCCAACTTTTATATGTTCATATATAGTTTTAAATGTTTTATTATTTCATATGCGATATGGATAATGTTAATTTATTATTTTTTGTCTAATCAACCCTTCATAAACCATGAAATTTTAAATTAGTTACAAAACTAAAATTTTATATTTTTCGGTAGGAATGTTCATATTAGAAACTAGATTTGACCATTATAATATAACAATTGACTTGAGGTAAAAACTAAAAAGTTTTAGATATATGAATTATATTTATAACACAATAAACGGTGTGTTAAACGGAGGTCTGAGCAATAAGTTATACCAAAATTACGAAGTAAGAGCAAATTTGTCCATCCTTTAAGTCATATTTTGTCTTATTACCACACCATGTTATATTTTGATTAGTTGGTAGGGTAGTCTAGTTTGGACGACTTAAAATACTTTGAAATAAGATCCTTCTTCATTAAAATGGATCAAATCAACGTTTTATGGCATATCCTAAGCTAAATGATAAGTTTCGGGGGGTGCAAAATGTAATTTTATGAAACTTTATGGACTTGATTTTAAATAAAGAAAGTTTAAGGGAATAAAATGAAAATATAAAAAGGGCCATTTTGTAAATAAAATATTTTCAAGGACCTCTAAGAAATATTGAAAATGTATGGTGTAAAATTACTAAAATACCCTTCATGTGTAAAATGATCCTTATACCCTTAATAACTTTACAAATTGTGCTTCACACATCGTTATTAATTTTGACACCTCCAATATACACGTGTCAGCTTTAAAGGAAGGGACAAAACATATGTCATGCAATTAGATAAAGTTAAAACACGTGTCACGATCTAGTGAATTAAGACTACAAGACATTCCCGTTACGCGACACGCTAAAGCCGGCTCACCACAATGAAAGCTTAGTCATCAGGACACGTGTCATCACCCAAATAACTTTGGAAAATTATAAATAGAGGCCTTAAGATCAGTTCTTACATGAAATTCATTCCAAAGATAAGGTAGAAATAGTGAGAGAAAATACATGAAAGTTTAAGAAGATCTGTTGTCCTAAGAATTAACGAGTGATCCAAGACTCGGTATCTCTAACTTCGAACTTTTGTTCATGGTGAGTACTCTATGACATTACTTGCGTATTTTAATTATATGATAATATCCAAACTATATCTATTTTGTGAAATGTTTTTTCCTCAAAATACATCTGATACCGATCATTCTGTTGTTTGTTATATGTGTATATCTCTCGACATATACATCTGATTTGAATTCTAAAATTATTGGCCTAAGGAAACTCTCTTACTATGTTGGCCTTGACTACTGGGTGGAAATAATTGGGTGGTACCTTCCCAGCTAGTTTATCGTTGGTGTACCCTAAATAAGGAGTTGTTCCAGAGATCATGATTTTGTGTATGTGTTATTTCCAGTGGAAACATTAGGTAACACTATTTGTTTATCTGGGTATTAGAGTGTACATGGCCATCAAAATAAAATTTAATAATTGACATATTGCTTAATTATTTTGTCTGTTCTGTTCTGAACTATTTATTCTAAAAATATTTACTGTCAATTACTTTATATATATATTACTACAAATTCCTATCTCTATAAACATGCCTTCTGTTCTAAATTGAATAGATATCAATTTTCTGAAAAACCATGGAATGCATGGAGATTGAATCTCATTCGTCTTTTAGCAGATGTTTTATAAATAACCATTTTTTAGGAAATAATTAGACTTATGGAGAGAACATACAAGGACTATGTTGAAGATTTAACTTTTAGAGCTCTTTTTGTTATTATGTTTGTTTTATCATTTAGAGCATGTCTAGATCTCTTGTAATAAATTTTTAAATTTTGGCTTAAGTTGTAATTCATCGTTACTTTTAATATAAATGAAGTTTCGTTTAGAAAGCTATGATGATGTAATCCCTTTACTTTTAGTATTTTACAATTCATAACCATGTGATTGTATT
Source organism: Sambucus nigra (assembly GCA_949130495.1). Lineage (NCBI taxonomy): Eukaryota > Viridiplantae > Streptophyta > Magnoliopsida > Dipsacales > Adoxaceae > Sambucus > Sambucus nigra. The sequence goes on along the minus strand of OX422210.1, from coordinate 457,451,847 downwards.
TCTGTTGCACTTATTTAAGGAAATAATTTTAGTTAGAATATATGTTGCCTTAGTGGCATGTCAGGACACTCGTTCCCTACTATTAATTTAGGTCGGGTTCGTGACACCTACACTCCCTTAGGCTGTTATACTCTTTCAATTTTTGGATTCTTCTCTACCACAAACTCCCGAATGATTGAAATGCACTCTCGTGGTGCCAGTTTGGTCATCGCTTCGAGACCCAGATACTACCCCCAACTACACTATTTAGACTATTTTGACCCTTTCGAAATCAATCGTGACCCCAAAATCATCATCAAAGTCACTCTAAAATAATTTTCTATCTCGACCTCATATACGCTACACACGACCCCCCGGTTGAGAAGTTCCATTATCACATCACTATCACTCACAATAACGTAAAATGTTAAATCACATTCACTTAATAATTTTGTTTGATAAACATTGGTCATTTTCTATTCGATTCATATTTTAATCCACACGTAACAAATAATTCCATTAAACTATGTCGCACATGTAATTTAATATTAACCGAATTATTTCGATTTTAAATACTCAAAGCTACAGGGTGTAACATTTTGAAGCCACACATTCAATCGAAGATAAAACTTATATCCTTTAGAATGATTGTGAATTTTATAAGGCTATCCACACGTGAATGTTTTTTCTATTTTTTTTTTCAAATTGCTCTTCTTTTTTAAATGTGTGCGTATTTTAATAAAAAGGGATTCAAGTGACTTTTTCTAACTCTCTGAGGTTTTTAAATGTTTTAAAACATGTTTTGGGAATTCTTCAAACTGTGTTTGAATTTTAAAAGGATTTTAAGGCTTTTATATAGTATCCATTCACAAGGCTCCTTTTTGAGTCCATTCACACGACTATATGTTCATCACGTTCACGCGGTGTTGGCAAGATTTCCATACTCCACAAAATCATGCACACATTCATATAATAAACCACATGACTCGCCTATATTTTGAAGTTTTTCAATAAATAGGACACTTTCTCTCTCATTTTTGTGATCTGAAAAACACATTCTCAAAACACTTGTCTAATATATTTTTTGTGGTAGAGAGAATTTTACTTTGACTCTTATTCCAAAATCACATGTTCACTCCTTTTTGTGGAAATTAAACCTTTACTTTTGATCTAATGTCTTTGTGAGTGAATTGAGAGTGATTTGGATCAGATCAAACACTAGCTTTGTAATTCAAATAATTCCTTTAGTGAATTGATATGATCTAATACTCTTGGACCTAAAATTTGAGGCATATTTTTATATTGGAGAGTTCGAGGTGTGGCGCAATTTGAAGGGAGACCAGAGTTCTTCTCCTATTCACGGGGCTTAGATTGGATTCTCATTTTCCATGGATAGAGTGTAAAGGTTAACAGGTAACTACAAAAACATTTTTGTGTGAGAGGAACTTTCTTAACCTTTGTAAATTTCTTTTCGAGTAAAATTGAAAGTTGTGAGTGCATCGAGCTATTTTACCCTTAATGGGGTCCTTTCCTTATAAAATTTTTCTTATATTAATTTGTGTTTGTGTGTGAACATTTGATCTCATACACATCACCTAGTTTAATTTATATCTTGTGATTTGTTTAAAACATGCTGAAGTGTTGTAGATCTAGGTTTGTTCAACTAGAGTAACTTAATATAAGTTTTGGGTGTGTTTAAATCATTTTGAGAAGGTTTAAAACAAATAAGTGTTTAGGGTTTGAAATTGGGAACCAAAATTTTTAAGTGCGAATAATTTGTCAAGTATGCTATCTAACCTACTCACCCACCCACCCCCCTCTAAGTTAGTTCTTACATAATTGAACTAACATCATGTTATAATACCTCACGCAAGACTATGATATTCAATGAATGGATGACGTGTTCTAATTACTTACTATTTCAAATTATAAATTCAACTTGGTCACATGTGCAATGCAAGTGTACACCAACTAGTTTATTACAAGTGTGATTTGGTAATAATTCTAGTTTGATTGATGGTTATTATCTTTAAATTATTATTCACTACAAGTTAATGTTTTCAATTGCTATTTATTCACTTTCATAGAGTTTAAATAATGATCACATGTGCAACGTAAGTGTAAACTATTAGTTTATATAAATATGAGAAAACAAACATTTTCACTTCCATGATTTATTTATTTATTTTTAGAATAAAATACTCACAAGGTTGAGTTAAATTAGGCCTAGCTGCATCAAGCACCTCAAATAAGGTATTATCTTTTTGTTAATCACTGTAACATTTTACCAAACAATAGATTTAAAACAATCCTAATAGGGATCTTATCAGATGAAAACTAAAAATACAATATGATGTACTAAAAAAGACATGATGTCTAGATAAAGTTTCAACCTATATGGAAGTAATAATTAAAAGCATACCAATTCATGGGATACTTAATCTAAAAGGTTATATCAAGGTATATAAAAACATTCAAGGAAAACATTTATCAAAATAAAAGAAGGATTAACATATGGTAATAACTTAATTTAATCACCAAAACAGCATATTCAAAAGCATTATGATAACTATATAAAAAATAGTTAGAATTGCTGAGAATCTCTTTTGAGAATCAAGTACTCAAAATGTAAGTTGGAGATAGTTCCATTTATTACTCTCAAAATTTTAATCCTACTAAAATGGTTGACATTCCACTATTCAAAAGTTTAAGCTATTACTCTAAAAAAGTAAGTACGAGTGTGAATACTGACCGAATACATAATAGGGTAACATTGATTCTTCAACTGACCAATGGAGATAGGAGGGCTGACCGACAGAGGATAAGGGTTCTTAAGTGTTTTGACTGATCTAATCCTTGATGGGATAATAATTGCTTCCCCAAACGACAAGAGGGGCAACAATGATATGTGATAAGTGGGACGAGAATGCTAAATGAAGGTGGTAGTTGTGTAGAAGGGTTACGGGGTTTATTGAAGTTGTTCTCATCATCTTAATTATAGAAAAAATTTAGGGTTAGTGGGTCTCTAGAGTTTGATATATTGTAATAGTGCTATTAACAAAAAAAATATTTCCCGCTCTATATACATTATCAATATTACCATTTTATTGAAAAATGTGATAAATAAGTAAATAAGTTTATTAAAAAAATATTAATTCTGTGAATTATATTTAATATTACGATGTACAAGATATCCTATTAAAAAATAAATATAATACATGATAGTTACTATAATGTTGTAATAAAAGATCACATTAATATCACTTTTAAAATTGAATGCTCATATAAAATACGAAATTATTTTCTTTAAATGCGAAAAAGTCCATAATTGTGAAACAAAAATATTTATTATGAATATTTAATAGACATGATCATAAAATGAAATTATAAAACCATCATGAAAAGGTGTGTTTTTTCTAGTAGTGTGATGTACCCGTGTACAGAGGGTGAGTAAACAACGATATTCTATCATCTAACCTTGGTTATGGTGGCCTTGCAATGTCAAGTAAGTATGTAGTGATTGTCCATTAGTGAGGATTTGAGGTTATAGCTTTGGGACAACATATAATTATACTTAGAACACATAGTGATCCCCAAAGGCAATAGGAATATGCCTTCGTACCTTTATGTGTGGGCTTGTGCATAGACCAATTATTTGGATGTGGGTAGGGATAAACTCACTTGGATATTGGACTTATGTGATTGTCTATCCTTTACTGAGACTATACGAATGATGTATATTTGAAACCTTTGATTATGGAATCCTTTAATTATAGATAAATGAGAAAGATTTAATTATACACTATTGGGTTCTCTTGGGATTTGGGATTTGACCTGCATGTGGTATTTAGGTTGTTTGGGCTGGGTAACTTAAATGGAACTAAAGTACGGGATGCAGATTCATTGTCATTATTGTATACTATATTTAGTTAAATTCATACTCTTTCTAGACTTTCTAGGTCTAATCCTGTTTGTTGAATCTGTTTTTAATTCCTAGGCAGCCATTATGGACACACCTCAATATTTTCCACTAATTATCAGTTCATGCTTCCAGATTCTAGGATGTAGGTGTGGAGCATGCATCCTCAAGTCCATGTATCACATTTTTCTTTACTATTTAATTGATTTACTGTATTGAGATTTACTTTATATTCGAGTCAACATTTTTATTTTCAGAGTTATATTTTACTATGTGAGATAAATTGAGATTCTGGTGATGGAGACTTTTACCTATCATTATAATAATGAGTTCTTCATGATTATGCTTTATTATTATTATTATTATTATTATTATTATTATTATTATTATTATTATTATTATTATTATTATTAGTATTATTATTATTATTACTATTACTATTATTATTATTATTATTATTATTATTAGTATTATTATTATTATTAGTATTATTATTATTATTATTATTATTATTATTATTATAGTCATGCTTAGAATGATACCCATTGTTTTGGCTCCTATATAATTTGTACTTGCACTTGATCAATCTAGTGATGGATTTTATGGGGCGTCACATTAGAATCTGAGAATTTTCGGTTCTAGTGTCCTAAGGTCTTGAGTGCATCCGTCATATTTCTATGTTGCGTTCTTTGATACTTTTGAACTTTATTATTTAGATTTTTGTACTCTTATTATTGTATGATTACTTATACACTTTTGTCTATCATGTTTTATATGGTTACCACTTGGAGGAGACTGTCATGTCCAAGACAGACTATGAGTGCCGAGTCAATGGCAGCACAACCACAACCAAAATAGCAACAATCATATTGGGGGAAGGTGCTAAGACTTGCGTCTACAAACTTGGCAACTACCATATCTCAGACCATAAAAGATATTATGACCCCCATGTGATAAGCCGCTGCCACTACGCATAGGTGTACCTGTCCCTCATATCACGTCCACCTAGGACAGAGCCAAAAGTGCCTTCAATAAAGGCAATCAATGAGAGGTTGATGGATGTATATACCCCAACGTAGCTTTATAACGGATGAGATGTATTGAAAGGCATATATGTCTGGCAAAGTTTTCAGAGGTGAATAGACAGATGTTGGCAAGCTTTAAGACTGTGAGGGATTTTCAAGGTAGTGGGATTCATTCACCATTGAGGAGGATATGTCACAGTTGACCATTTAAAACTTTTGGACAAAGTTTGAGGTAAAGTACTTCCCACTATATCACTAGGAGAGTTCTGGTTCTAAGTTCACAAGACTATATCACGAGGAGAGCACTATCGCTGAGTATAAGTGGGAGTTGACCCATCTTGATTTCTTTAGCCCTGATGAGGTTAGCATGGAGGGGAAGAGAATGGATCGATTTATTTCGGGACTTACATGGACGATTAAGTAGGTATTACTTAAGAACCTGGCCTTCACTACCTACACTTAGGTAGTGGATGCTGCACTTCAAAATTGCTAGGATCACCGTGACTTTCAAAGGGAGAGAGAGCTGAAGAAAGATAAGGTTGGGGGAACTCAAGGTCCAAAGACCAGGGAGAGTAATAACGGATTCGAGTATAGGGAGGTTCCCAATATCATCATAAGGGACCACTTCAGGGAGAGCATCCCCCTAAGATATTTAGAGGAGGATATGGCCATCACTGTTAGGGTGGACAGGGGCACAGACACCCGACTCAACAAATGCATGGTCAACTTCATCAGGGCTAGTAGGTCCATGGGCATATAATACATAGTCTATAGGGTTAGGGTATGCAGGATCGACTCCAGGGCCAGGGCCAATTGGGTTGTTGTAATACCCTTTATTTTGTGTCCATGAATTGATTGTGTAAGTTATTAAATTTATCTGTTGTGACATATGATGTCATTATTTATCTTTTATTATATTATATAATTCATAATTAAAATAAAATTTAATACAGGGTAATCAATTTACTAAAAATTGGGAAGTGACATAGTATTATGGGTGACTATGGATTGGTTAGAAACTAGGTGTTGGGGGTTTCCTTATTTGGATTATTCCCTCAATGTTGGGTCCCATCGGTTGTGAAGTAGTTTCCTATAATGTCGTGTTTCTCTTAACTAATTAATAATTAAATAATTGAAGTTGGACTCATACCAAGTTTTATATTAGTTTATTGAGATGTGGGATTCATTGTAATATTGTCATGTTTGAGGTTGATATTTAGGACATGTAGAATGTTCATTTTTTAATTTAAAATAATAGGTTTTAAGTGCATCGGGTTAGTATGGGGAATTTGGAAAGGTATTTGAGGTCATTAGGTTGAAGCGCACATGGTCATTAGCCTAAACCTAAAACATATTAAAAGGATCGGAGAGAAAACTTAAGGCTTAGAGATAAGAGTCACGTAAGAATTCAAGAGCTTATGAGGTTGCAAGTTTGGAATTCTACATAGTTGGTTAAATTAAGTTTACTTAGTGTATGAATTTTATAATGTCCATGTTATAATAATAGTTATTCATTTGGATCTGGACTAATTCATCTGATAATTTGTTTTTGTAATCAAATCCCTATTTTTCATAATAAAATTAATGATTAAATGAAGATTAATCTCCATGTTAATGTATGGTTTGATTTTAGTGATAAACCCCGTGAATATATCTTGGAATATTGTTCTATTGTTAGAATGAAACTAATTACATTGAATCGTGTAAAATCCCCTTGTTTAATTAAAGAAGTAATATAAATCAGAGCTTAATTTGTTAAAATTATGAAACTAGGGTTCTCTTGTTCATAATCAGAAATCAATCCATTAATCCGTTTTGTAATTGTTAAAACATTTAGATATAGGATGGTAATGTTTTATTATAACTTATATCTGGAAGAGATGGGTTGTTAATGAGTTTAGAAGCATTCAGGAATGGAAAAAAATTAAGTTTTGGTCACAATTGTTGAGTTGTAGAGAAATGCCATTCGCACATGAGGAGAATCGATTCAGTTGTGCAAATCGATACAGGTTAAGACCGAATTGATTTAATATGGGAATAAAACCTAAGTCTAATTGATGTGTGAGTGCACGTGGGAGGCATACTAGGAGAGATATCTATATGAGGAGCATATGATGTCGACCACATTGGTATTTATGATGATACTTGATGGCTTAACTTGGTCATTTTTCCCTGGGTCCTATTGTTGACATACCCGTATCCCAAGGGAGAATACATTTAGGTGTTCTTCATATATTCTTGGGTATTGAGAATATACTTATGTTTTCTTCATATAACTATACATAATATATATAATTTATACCCAAAGATGATAGGGATACACCTTCATATTATATGTGGGCTTGTGCATAGCTCGATTATTTATATGTGTTGGGGACCATACTTATGCGAATACTAGAATTTGAGAATGTCTTTCCTTATTCATATTATAATCATGATGTATATATTGACATTAGTTTCAGAACCTTTTAATTATATTCAATTGAGAAGAATTATAATTATACACTGGGTTCACTAAGGTTGGGATTCGACGCATGTTATAGTTAGGGTTGTTTGGGTTGAAATAACATTAAAAAAACTAAAATATCATCACAATATTCATAGTTATTATTGTTGACTAAATTTTGTTAAATTTATACTCTTTGTAGAATTTTTGTTACTGTTGTTGTTGAAATTTATTTTCACATCCTAGGGCATTATTCTAGCCTCAGTATTGATTGCAGCACTTGCATTCTCTCTAGTTACAAATCTTATAGGATGTAGGTGTCATGCTTGCATCCTCATTCTCTTTATTCATATTTACATCATACTTGAGTAATGTTTATTATAGTAGTTATTATTTATACTAGGTATTGGATTTATGTTTAAGACAGTTGTATTGCCCATGATGGATTTTATTACAATTGGTTATTATGGTATCAGAGGTTTAGGTTGGCTCATTCATGTGGTTTTATTTAGTAATCCATATTATGCATATTATTTTATTTATATCATGCTTAGAATGGTATTCAATTATTTATACTCATTCATTATTTATTTTTAGACCTGGTGAATGTAGTTCTACATTGTACGGGGTGTAATAATTTGTATCAGAGCATTCCAGGTTCTAGTTTTCTAGGGATCTTGAGTACTTTGATCATTTTTCCACATAGCATTCTTTAATACTTTAGAGCCTTGTTATTTATATTATTATACTCTTATTGTCGTATGTTTATTGATACACATTCTTTTATTATCTTTCTAATGGTGAACACGAGGAGATGAGTAGCATATTAGAGACTCTCCATAGGTATTGAATTAGAGCCAAAACCACCTCAATAACAACCTCAACAAGAGCAGATGCCATCTTTAGCGCTAACATATTTGGCTGCTATTATTGCACAGACCATGGTTGTGACTATGAAAGTCATACACCAAGATCAACCACCATTACCACCACCCGTGGTCTCACTTGTAAGTGCCCCTCACACCAAATCTACTTGGGAGCAAGATAGGAGTGCTTTCGAGCAAGGTAACCCATTGGAGTTTGCATGATATATGAAACAAATTTTAGTGCTGCATTGCAGGCACGATATAAAGAGTCACCTACATCTGGTAGAGTGCAAAAATGTACAAAGGTGTATGTTAGCCAGTTTCTAGCTAATGGGAGATGCCTTACAACTGCAGGGGTTAGTTGCCACTGAGAAGATTAGGTCACATGGGAACATTTAATAATTTTGGGTGAAGTTTGAAGGGAATTATGCCCCTATATCATATTAGAAACATCTGAATGAGCAGTATGATCAATTAAAGCTAGATGATTGTACATTTGTTGTGTACAAGATAAAGGTTAACCATATTGGACACTTTTTGTAGACATTATATGTTTGGAGGCGAAGAAAATGGATATATTTATTCAAGGCCGAATGTGGAGGATCATCCAATTGTTTCTTAGTATCCCAACTTTCACTACGTATACATGATCATTGGATGCCATTTTTTTTCATTATAAGGACCATTAAGACTTCTAGAAGGAGGGAGCCGAAGTAGACAAATCAGGAGTCGACCATGGGTCAAAGATTATTGAGGGTGGTGGGTCATCTAAAGGATAAGGAGGCTCATAGTTGCACCAGAGGAATCAACTGGAAGGGAGAATCCCCAAAAGATATTCGAATGAGATAACCAGTGCCGACATGGAGGGCAGGGATAGTATGACTAGCAGGGCTAGTAGGGCCAATTCTAGAGAATGAGGGATTGACCCCAGGCATAGGATCAATAGTTATGCCCATTTTATGGGATATGTTATTATTGTGGGGAGTAGGGATACTCGTTTTAAGAGGTTCCCTAAGGTCTTTTAGGTGTTATTTCCAATAGATAGAACTTCAGGGGTAGCAAGAGTTTAAGCCAGCCCCAAAGTAGTATAAGGAATTACCTCCAGAGCCGTAGTGCCAAACTTTGTCACCCCAAGGGATTAGTGTCAAGGATGCTCATAACTTAATTATGGAGGTTTATTAAATGTTTATCAATAAGATCATCCAACAGCACCTCAGGTGATTGAGGGTATATTCAATCTTTATTGTAATTATGCATGAGCTCTTTCTGACATGAGAACATCAAACTCATTGGCTCATTATACTTTTGCTTCAACGATTGGCTTCTTAAAGCTCTCTATTGATGTATCTATGCATGTGAAAACTCCAGTGGGTAAGGATGCAACATTACATTAAGTATGCAAGGATGTGGTAGTTGACATGGGCCATTTGTATTTTTCTTTCAATTTATTACTTTTACCCATGTTGAGTTATGTTATCAAATTGGGGATGGACTGGTTCGCACAATACCATGCATAAATATACTGCATCGGGAAGGATATTCAATTTTCCATTTCTAGGAAGGTTTTTTTCCTCCTTTCTATGCCTAGGATCGAGGGAGGGTCTAGTACATACTTACACTATATACATGTGAGCTCAGTAGAGGAGGTCACTGTATCCTTAGATTATATACTAGTTGTCTATAATTTTACATATATGTTCAATGAGGTAGTCGACACGTGATATAGACTAATGGGTCAATGCCATTTTGATGGCATAGTACTGGATGGCTTTGTTAGAGATGCGTGAGCAGATTTTGCATTTGTTGAGCCAATGATTAATATGGAGGAGGATGTCTTTGTAAGAAGCTCCAATTTTGTTTTATGAAGAAACGATGGTTCTCTCCAATAATGTACGGATTATCGGGAGTTGAAGAAGATCACAATATAGAATAAGTATCTTCTACCACATATCGACGATCTATTTGATGAGTTGAGGGAAACATCATTATTTTCCAAGATTAGTTTATGTTTAGGTTATCATTAGTTGCTCATTCGAGAGGAAGATGTACCGAATAATGATTTATTGATGCATTATAGATAGTATGAGTTTCGAGTCATGCCATTTGGGTCGACTAATGGGCTAATGGTATTCATGGAATTGGTGAATAAGTTGATTCTCCCATTCTTGAATCAAATCATCATAGTGTTTATTGATAACATCTTGCTGTATTTTCAGTAAAAAAAAAAAGAGAGCGCACATCATTTAGGATGGTTTTATAGGGACTACGGGATAACAAGTTGTACGCTAATCTCTATAAGTGTGGGTTTTGTCTTCTAGAGGTGAAGCTATTGGGACAAGTTTTATTTGATGCTAGGATTTCAATTTATCTTATCAAACTATCTATGGTTATGGATTGGGGACAACCCATAATGCATACGGAGGTGAGGAGTTTCTTGGGTTTGGCGCGGTAATATATGAGGTTCATTAAGGCGTTTATGAAAATATTCAGTACAATGACTCACCTCACTCATAAGGGGCACTATTTTTTAAAGTGTAGTCCATTAGGGAGCATTTGATATGCTCCAAGCGATACTCATGACCCGTTATTTCTCTACCACGATGGAGTATTTAGTTTATATGGATGCATTATTTCAAGGTCTAGGATATTTAATAGGAGAGGCTTATAGATTATGCTTATAGAAATCTTAAGATTCATAAGGTAAACTACCCCGCCCATAATTTGGAGTTGGCTGAGGTAGTATTTGGTCTTCGTATTTAGAGACACTAATTTTTAGGTGAGAGGTTTACGCTATTTTATGATAATAAGAGTCTCGATTATTTGTTCACACAAAGTAATCTGAACATGAGACATAAAATATGGTTTAAGTTTGTAAAGGACTATCACCTTTTTATTCACTACTATTTGGGGAAAACGAATGTGGTAGCGGGCTCTTTGAGTCAAAGACTGACTATTAACTTCATAGCTATATGGGTAGAGCATGGGTAATTCACCTTATCTTTATGCAGAGAGGTGGAGTGCCATACATGGGATGGATTTAGTAGATGCCTTCTTAGAGGTTATGACCACTACTCCTTTTATGGTGTCACGGGTGATTTAGGCACAGGCTTCTGAATCCTTTTATCAAGAGAAGGAACAAGAGCTTATGAAAGAATGGGTTCCTTTTTACACAACGATTTCAGATGGAGGTTGAGATTTAATGGACGTTTGGTGGTGCTAGAGAATCCTATGTTGTGGAGGGTAGTATTGGTTGAGTCACATGGTTCACATTTCATGAGGAATCCCAAAAGGGATAAGATAAATCAAGATATGAGCAAATTGTATTGGATGAGATAAAGAAAGATGTATCATAGTTTATGTCGAGGTGTGCCACTCCTCAACTAGTAATGTTGGACTACTAGAGACCGATAGGGGAGTAACATTTGTTGTTATATTCTCAAATGGAAGTGGGAAAGCATCTGCATAGATTTCAAAGTGGAATTGTATGTATCTTAGAGGGGTCATGATTCTATTTGGGTCATTGTCAATAGATTGATGAAGGTGACCATTTCCTTTCAGTGCCGACAAACTACATCGTAGAGTAGTATATCTGACTTTTCATTACAAAGATTGTACATCTTCACGGGGTACTGCTTTATATAGTGTCTGATAGGGATAATATGTTAATATTCGAATTCTCGATGGGTTTTCAAGATGTCGTGGGTGTGCTGCTAAACTTGAGTATGGTGTTTCACCCTCAATCAGATGGTCAAATTGAGCAGGTCAACAATATTTTGGAGGATACGCTTTAATCTTGCATTTTGGATCTCAAGGGGAGCTGTGATAAGCACTTGCCACTTATGAAATTTTCTTACAATAATATTCATTAGTAGACTATTGGTATGACAACCTATGAGGCACTGTATGGGTGATCATGTAATCTTGCGAGATATTGGTTAGAGTTGGGTGAGAATAGGATGTTTGGGCCTGATATTATTTAGTGCACCTCATAAATGTGATACTCATTCTAGCACAAATTAAGAGAGCACATGATTGCTAGAAGAGTTACATAGATAAGGGGAAGCATAAGTTGGATTTTTAGGTAAGGGATCAAGTATTTCTGAAGGTATCCTCGAGGATGTGAGTTATAATATTAGGATCCAAGGGTAAGTTGGTTCCCCGATACATAAGTCCCTTCATGATAGTGCACAGGGAGAACCCGATGTCATATAATTTGGCCTTACCCCATCAACTTCAGTGAGGAAAGGATGTCTTTAATTAATCCGTGTTGAGGAGATTTCTAAGGGATAAGGACGCTTATTAACACCTCGACTTCAACGGGATTGAGTTGTAACCAAATGGGAGCTATGAGAACAGATCCCAGTGTATTATTGACCAAATAAATAAGACTCTATGTTCGAAGGTCATACCATTAGTTAGATTCCAGTGGGAAACCTTAAAATGGATGATTCCACATGGGAGATGGGGTAGGATGTGCATGCGTGGTACCCGGGGATCTTCGAGTCAAGTATATGATTTGAATTGAGGACAAAATTACTTTTTTTAAGAGGAGGAATTTAATACCCTGTATTTTCTATACATTAGTTAATTGTCTAAATTATTATAATTTCTTACGATTCGATGTATTTATTTATGTTTTACATGTGTGATATAATTCGTAACTAAATTCGAATTTAATACACGGTAATGCATTTGATAAATAGTGGGAAGTGACTTAGTATTAAGGGTGACTATGAAATAGTCAGAGTTTATGTGTCGGGGGTTTCCTTTTCTGGATTATTCCCTCGGTGTTAGGTCCCACCGATCGTGAAGTAGTTTTTTATAATGTTGTGTCATGATTAACTAATTAATAATTAAATAATTGATGTTGAACTCGTACCGGCTTTTATATTAGTTTATTGAAAATTTTGATTTGGAAGAATGTTGTGATATTTCGAGCTGATATTTGGGACATGTAGAATGTCAGTAGTTTTACTTAAAATAATAGTTTTTAACTCTATTGGACTAGTGTGTGGATTTCAGTATAGTTTTTTGCCCTTTGGATAGGAATTGGGGAACATTCGGTTGCAGCACATATAGGACCTAAGATAAATTTCAAGGGAAGATAATTCAATAGGTCATTATCTTAGGCCTAAACATATTAGAAAAATTAAAGAAAACCCTGAGGCTTAGAGGTAAGAGGCACAGAAGAATTGGAGAGATTTGGAAGTTGGAAGCTTGGAGTTTACATAATTGTTTAGGGTAAGTTAGTTAGTGTATGCATTTTATTGTATTTGTGTCAGAATAATAGTTATTCATTTGAATCTGAACTAATTCTTATGATAATCTAATTTTTTAATCAAAACCTTAATTTTTTTAATTAACTAATTGATTAAATTAATATTTGTCTTCATGTTAACGATACATGTTGATTAAAGAGATAAACCCCATCAATTTGACTTCGAATATGGTTATACTTGTTAGTATGAAAGTAATTACATTAAATAAAGTAAGATCCCATTGTTTAATCCAATAATTAATGTAAATATGAGTTTAATTTATTAAAATTATTAAACAAGTGTTCTTATTTCATAATCTAAAATTAACCCTTTAATATGTGTTTTACTTATTCAAACATTTAAATATAGGTTAATAATGTTGTATTATAACTTGTGTATGAAATAGATGGGTTGATGATGAATTTAGAGGCTTTTACAAATAGATTGAATTAGGTTTTGTCCATCATCGTTGAGACACTGAGAAGTTTCATTCCCACAGGGGGTGAATCAATTCAGTTTAACTAATGTGCAATCATACCATGTGTGGCTACTTGTGGGAAACGTACTAGGAGGGATGTTTTTATAGGGCATGTATAACATTGACTGCATTATTTTCCCGATGATAGTGACGGGATTAGCTTAGTCATTTAACCCTGAGTTCTTTTGGTGATGTACCTACATCCCAAGGGGGAATACACAGGGGCACTCTTTATATAGTCTTGGCTATGGAAGTATATACGAATGACGGAAGGTGTAGTGATATATGCATGTGCTTATGCTTTGAGGTTATATGTATGTGACAGTCTATAACTATACATTGTACGCACGAGATATACCCAAAGGGGATAGGGATTGACCTTTGTATTATATGCAAAATTGTGCGTATCCTAGTTAATTATATATTTTGGGACCATACTTATGTAGGTACTAGACTTTGAGACTATGTTTCTATATTGATATTATAGTCGTGATGCATATACGGACATTATTTACGAAAACTTTTAGTTATATTCAATTAAGAATAAATATTGTGTTCATAGGCTTGATATTATACGCATGTTATATTTAGGGTTGTTTAGGTTGGAATAACTTAAAAACAACTCAAATATGAGAGTAACACGAATAGTTATGATTGCAGCCTAAATTTAATTAAATTCGTACTCTTTGAAGACTTCCTATTAACGTTGTTGTTGAAATATGTTTTCAGGTCCTAGGCTGTCATTGCAACCTCAGTCCTGATTCCCACACTTGAATTCTATTCACTTATAAATCTCATACGATTTAGGTGTTGAGTATGTGTGTCAATTATCTTTATTTATATTTACATCCGAGTTGGGTCAGATTTATTATAATAATTGCTATTTATTTTGGGAATTGGATTTATGTTCAAGATTATTTCATGTGATGGATTGTTAGTAATTTTGGTTATTATCGTATAAGAGGTTTATGTTCGATCATTCAAATGATTTTTAAAGTTTTTATTTTATTTGTATTTATTTATTTATACCATTCTTACAATTGAGTTAAATTATTTAGACACTCATATGATTTATTTTTACACTTGGTTAATCTAGTTATAAATTTTACGGGGAGGTGACCTAGGGAAAACCAGACTGGTTATGACTAGTTTCAGTAAGGACATCAACATGTTTTTCCCACCCCACCTTAGTAACAAGCTTTAATCCCTCCACTATAGTATCCGGCATTGCCAACAGAACATAGGGACCTAGCGCGAGGCCGCACACAGTTTCATTATTGATGTGTGTTCAATATTTATCAAAATAATTTATAGGACCCACCATAAGCAGTATAAGGTGGATTTTATATTTACGCACATATTTTATATGACACGGGAAAATCACACTCTTTTGTTAGTTATTATTTTTCTAAGACTTTTGGGTTATTAGATTTTTCTACTGATGTTGTGATTCACATGGCACCCCAGTGGATAGGGGTGCTAGCTTACATAATGTTTATAGGGATGTGGCAGTAAAGATAGTTCATTTTTGTTTTTATATAGATTTAATAATTTTTTATATGAGGACTTATGTTGTTATTTTGTGGATGGATTGGCTAAGCAATACCATGCACAAATCAACTGAAGTGGGAAGGAAGTTCTTGAATGAACTGTCGACCATGCCTTGAAGTCCTTCGTTGATTGCTTCACCGACTATAACCGAATCAAGATGCATCTAGATGATCAAGATAAAATGACATTCACTACTCACTAGGGGACCTTTTGTTACAAAATGATTTCATTCGAGACGAAGAATACTAGTGCAACCTATTAGTGAGGGGATACTACCTTGACGCATGACATTATCCATAAAGAGGTTAAAGTTAATGTGTGACACCCCACCTAATTAAACATCGGGTGATCAGGCCTTCATTAAATTAAAACAGGTTTCTCAAATGGTTCATTCTTAGCATCACTGTCAAAAACGTTTTAATTACTAATCCCCTACGTAAAATTAGACCGGTGCCAAATTTTATCTTTCTTAAAATAGATAAATCAACCATGCGGAACAAAGTACAAATAATCATGTACTATAATTCAAACAACAAGTAAAAGTACAAAAGAACAAAAGTATTACCGAATAAACCATCGGCTAAAGAAAAACCCAAACAACAAAAGAGTAACCACCAGTCTGAAACCAATATCTGAGACTAAAACCGGACAACAAGTCCATACATAGAATAGTGTGAGATCCTGTACTAGATCTGAATGAGAGATATCGCCTAGTCAAAATCCTGTAAGCATCCACAGTGCTACAGCTCCGAGCCTCTGGAATGGAATCATCATACATGGCATCCCAGTGGCTGGACACCTAAAAGGTTTTGAAAATATTTTATAGCAAGAGTTAGTACTCAAAACATTTTGAAAATATTTTGCAAGCGTTTATCACAATATAAAATGCGGTTATTGATTACACATGTTAGGTTCACGTACACTCTCTTGAGTTAACTCACCCCTCATCTTTTGTGCACACCTAACGTTCTACAGTTAGTTTATCTAGCCGTACTTCTCAAGCTAACTAAACCAAAGTAGTAAACTGAACTTATCTATACCCAAGTTCCAGTACCGCCCATACAGTACAACCGTTTTACTAACATCACGCGTATGTTAAATAATTCCCAAGTAACATTTAATCTATGTTATTTTTCAAGCCTTCTCATTTAGTTTCACTACTAAAATTACTACAATTCTCACAATTGTTAACTTTCCCACTTAAGTAATTAAGTTTCGCTACTTGAATTACTAAATAGATTTTCTCTATCTAAAGGTTCATTTCGTAATTAAGTTTCACTACTTAACTTACCAACTTAGTATGTATCTTCAAATACATAAAATATATCAATCTACTAACACACGAAAGTAGAATATCATCAAGTATATATATTTTACACACAATATATACTAAATATCAGTCATTGCTATTTTGCCCTTTTTATACACGTAAAGGACTCTTGGTTCGGAATGATTCATCGACCCCAAGTAAGATTTGGTTCGGAATGATACATCGACCCCAATTATTTTTAAAATATAAATGTATACACATATTCTGGTTCGGGACTCTCTCATCGCGACACCAGTTCAAAGTTTGGTTCGGCATTTCTCATCGACCCCAAACATATAATAACATTATGTTAGTTCGGAATGTCTCATCGACCATAACATAATTAATTTATGCATAATATCTCTACCTAAAAGATCACATAATTCAGTAGGTACACGCCTGACCTATTAATTATATACGTACGTAATATTTAAATCTCATATATTTGCCGTACAACATTCGCTTTACGATTTATCTCATTAATCGCATTTATTTGAGTATTCACATAACTCTAAGGGTCCTAGTTACCCCTTACATATAATTTCAGTAGTTACCCTTATTAACCTACTGACTCAATAAATTTAAGCTCTCTCACACTTTTCAAAATCATATTCTTATCATCTCGAATTAGAATACGTCACAATCAAGCCTATGAATCTCCACTTTAATTCTCTCACAAAATTAAGGTCCAACACTCAATCATAGACCTACTTCAATATCATTATTATAGAAATATATTTCATCAAGGTCCCAAACACTTCCCCGATAAAATTTTAGGCATTTGAGTCTTAAAAAGAAAAATCTCACATTTTCTCGCAGCCTAAACGAATCATAAATTCTTCGGGCAGATTAAACACCCTCTAGTAAAATTTCGATTTCTCCCTCTAGAGAACTCCGATTGACCTGATTCCAAGTTCATTGGATAGCTAAGAGAAATACCTTTCCAGTAATGTATGGTTCACACTCTAATTCGAAGTAAAATTGAAATCGTACACGTTGAAACTCACGTCAAAATTCTGGCAGATTACTATGTTGACAGATCAAACACCCTGTAGTAAAATATCGATTACTCCCTCTACAGAACTCCGATTGACCCGATTCCAAGTTTATTGGATAGCTAAGAGAAATAAATTTCGAGGAATGTATGGTTCACACTCTAATTCGAAGTACAACTCAAATGGGATACGTTTAAAGTTGTGTAAAAAATTCTGGAAGATTGACATCTTGTGTTCCTCAATTAAACCCTAAGTCATTCAAGATTCATGTTCTTTAACCAAGAACTCATAAAAATTATATGTTAATCATCAAACATATTCAAATTTTGTTTCATCTTTACTTAGGGATTCATTCTACATGCAATCCTACTCAAATATATGATCAATTCATACATTTAGTTCAAAGTTTTTCAATAGAATCAACCAATTCTTAAAATTTCCTACACATGGGTATTATAACTTGAATTTGATTTGTAATAAACACTTGCCTTATGATCAGTAGGGTCTGATTTCATGGTTCTTGTTGATGAGTGATGATCTTCATCCTTCAATCCTTCTTCCCCAACAAGTTGATGGTAAAAATCCCTTTGAATTCTTCCCAAATCTTCTTTTTGCTTTAGAAAGTTGTGTCTGTCTTCTCTCTAATGGTATTGGTGTTGTCATGGGTGTTCTAACCCTAATTCCTCTATCATACGGTTGATATAAAATTCTCAATTTCGTAGGTCATCATACCCTCATATGTTAAAAGACCAAAACGCCCCCGAACGGTCTCGATTTAGTCCAAACTTACCTCGGGACTCAACGAGTACCCCCGGGTATACTATTTTGACTAATTTGACCCTTCCGGACTCATTGGTGACCTCTAAATTATCATTTGAGTCACTTAACAAGTATTACTCATTCTCACCCCAACACGGTCTACACGCGTTAAGTAACTATTTACCACTCGCACTAAGTAAATAAATTGAGGCAATATTTATCGGTATCTATCTCTCGATTAAATTACTACTCTTACGTAATTTAAATTACGCCGACATTTTTTCATTTAATTCTCCAATCTAATTAAATGGAATATTCAGAAATACGGGGTGTTACATACTTCCCCCCTTGCAAAGGAATTTCGTCCTCGAAATTAGGATAAGTATGGTATTAAGGCTAAGGACCCTAGACATAATTGCATCCTCTAATACCCAATGTCAAATCATCACATCCTAACGGTCGCCCCAAGTACATACCTTGCTTCATAATAAATTCTTATCGCACGTTACCCATGCCGCATATATCATAATTAAGTCTCACTACTTAATTTCTCATAGATTTCCCAATCCAACGTTAATTCTTGAAATTAAGTTTCTCCCTACTTAATTTACCCATTCGATGTATATCTCTATATAACATCTAAGCGCCTACTATCATTCATAAGTAGAATATTATAGGTTATATATGTCACACACAATATATACTTTAAGGAAAATTGGTCCGGTAAAATCATCGGCCCCAATAATCCTATCATTTACATTGGTCCGGGAATCCATCGACCCCAAGGTAAATGTAATGCACCTGTTGGTTCAGACCTTTCGTCGATACCAATTTTCTTTATAATCGATTTGGTTCGGAAAATCATCGACCCCAAATCGATTCCTCAGGTATTGGTCTGGAACATCATCGACCCCAATACAGAGATTAAACACACTTATTATCGCACATAAGTAGGAAAAATCAATAGGTATATATATCCTACACATAACATATACTATCAACACTTAGTTTATAATCACCCCCCTTCTATAACACTTTTGGGGTTATTGGCTCGGAATTCCACCTCGATCACCAATAGTTATTAATCACTTGTCTCGGAATCACATTTCGAGCACCAATATGTACATATATCTCATCGCACATGAGTAGACAATTTGTGAGCTATATTTTTCACAATTCATATACCTTAAATGTCATACTCCAATAGAATGTCCTCATATCACGCGTTAAGGACTTAAAAGTTCGAAATGTCTACTCGAACCACAATCAAAGTACATGTATTGTTCGTAATCGGTACCCACGAACCTAATTCTCATGTACAGTCCATATAGGCACTCACTCTACCTATAAATATGCTCATATAGGCATACATTCAACTTATGGATTTATCAGTGGGCTTCTCCAAAATTCCACTTATCGTAAGGGCGTATCATCATTCTTTCTCACTAATTTTGAGTCGTAGGTAACACAACATACTCAAAATAAAACTTTAACGCTATTCCTTCCTGACCATCTCTCACAGGGTGGAATTTTAGGATTTTACCCTGATTCACAATCATGTAGAGTGGCATCGTGCACTTGTGCACTCTCCCTTTTCAACTACACACTAATCCATCCCGGTCACCCCATTTCGCTACCCCCAACAAAATGTTGGCTAAATTATGATGTTCACAACCCATTAATAATTTATAAGTCTATCTCCTCATTCCATCATTGGAAATGTAGATTCACTACTACATTCCGGTTGCTCATTTCGAGTCTAACTCGCTCTATAACTAGAGGTGTACCTGGAGGCAATCTCACTATGTCTCCTCTCAACATCGCTTCCCACTTACGTCATCTTTCCTCAAGTGGTACTCTATTCCCCTTTCTCTCCGGGTTTATTATCCTTCACAATCCGTGCACTCTTCGCAATTGGCGCACTTTTTGAGGTTGGTTACTTTATAAGAATCAACATTTTAGTAACACGTAAGTCACCCTCAACATTTTAGTAACACTCAGTCAAGTAGCACCTTGAGCTACTTCTTCACCACAGTTAGGTCTCCCATATCAAGAGATAACCTTTGAACGGTTTCCCACCGATTTTCATCCCATAGGGTGTGCTGGATCTCTTAGCACATAAAATCTTGGATCATCGTCTATCTCCCATGACGTTCAACCCATTTCATCGATACGACTTGTTTCCTAATTTCCCCACCGTCGTACCAAAAATATTCTACATCCCTCTATTTCGGATGTCTAAGGAATTCAATTGACTAGGGCGCCCATACACCCTTTTCTCCGGGTACATTTGCAAAAACATTGCAAATGTCGCACCCGTAACATGCTTTTCTTCAACTCCAGCCTAGTCTACACGACGTGACTATAATCTGGTGGGTATTCTTAATACCCTAGAGACAAAATCAAATCTTTGCCCATAAAGTCCCACTTATCCCTTCGTGGTGAGGTAATCCTTTCAGTGTTTCTCCACAACGCTACCGGCTCCACTGATGTCCTAGCATCTAACAATGTCTCTTCTACTGACGTTCATAAAAATTCAGTCGTATTCCCTTTCGCAACCGAACTTAAACAAGGGGCTTCTCCCCATGTATTCTTACTGAGCATTATCGGAACAACACATAGTCGATATGCTCAAATTCGATTCCTCGACAACATGTGCAACCACACTCCAATATTTCTAAGGAGTCAAGTGGCACCGCGCTTATACTCTCACTAAGTCTTTAGCACTAATTATAACGGCGAGCTCGATCTCTCCGCTCAGCGGTCATACTACATACCTTGACTCACATCATTTAGGTTCCCACACACCGAAATCAATTACTATGAGATGTTCATAATCTCCGAAGTCTCTCACATATTGAAGAATAATGACAACTCGACCCTTTTCAGGTGAGGATTCGTCCTATACCCCATTCACTCGAGGCTAAAACCCATATACGTCCTTAACCATTGCTCTGGTGGTTTAGATGGTTTTTCGGACTTAACACGCATGTCCTTTTCGGAATGCAAAACTTATTGGAGTTATTATTTCTTCAAATAACTTCAAGCTAAATTAGAATGTGTGGCTCTACTAACCACACTAGACATCATTACAAAAATCCCCTTACTCCAGGCCACTGACCGGATTGGGGGATCCCTCCTCTCGGACTTGGTAGCCTCGATTCTGAGCACTATCATCCTGGTTCCCTTAGTTTTGCGACTAAGAGGAACGCACTATGGGGCTTAACAGTCTCGACCTAGGATCTAGTCATTAAATCCTCTAGTGGGTTTCCACTTATGGCTTGCACTAGCCCATTACATTCAGTCTTACTCTTTGACTAAATCTTTAAACTCTCTTGACTTCGCCCCCTAGGAGCATTTACCCCAACCTTGTAAGAAGTACCATACTGCCTTCATATACATAAGTTGTCCAAGAAGAGTTTTACCAAGATTGCGAAACATAACTCGAGAGTTCATTCTCTCAAGGGCTCTTTTCCCTCGTACCCATCTCATCGATATAAGTTCACTTCAACGGATAATCTCTTTCTCACGGTTGGCCTCTACTAGGCTTTCATGTGGTGGGTTCCGGTATTTCCATTCTCTTTGCTTCTAAATCAACAATAGAGAACTTTGTGGTTATACTATACGTAAGGTCTCATTATTTGTATACGGACCCTCGGTCCGGATGCGGTGATTTCCATCTCCGCCACGTTGTCTCTAAAAATTTACTCAAATTTTCACTTCTGAGTATTTCTACTCTATCCTAAACGCCAAAACCACTGGACATACTACTTCCCTTGGTTACCAAGTACAGTTGCCATTTTATCACATTTTACGGCTCGTCCTCATCAAAAAATTTTGCAGACTCTCTCCCACTATCACTACGTTGGGCGGGTCTAAATTAGTATTCCACTTGGCGGTCGCGATACTTGAAAAAAATGCCTGCTATGCCTCAACAACCCTTGCAGCATTTTACTTCCATTACACGCTAGGAGTGACCTCGACAACGGTCATCTCTCCTATGATTGCCATCTTCGAACACCCCATGCTTTGCCGAGCTCCTCCCTCCTGTCGTCCTTCCAACGCTAATGCTGGTCCAACCACCATATTCGATGTACCGTGCACAATCGAACTCGTATATATAACACCATGTCTACTAAACAGCAGGAGAACGTGAACTACGTACGTAGAGGAGTACAATCATCCTAAGATAGGGCTCTATATCAATAAAACGATACGCTGAAAATGTAGTAAGCCGTACAGATCCTATGGACACTAGAACCTGATGCTCTGATACCATATGTGACACCCCACCTAATTAAACATCGGGTGATCAGGCCTTCATTAAATTAAAACAGGTTTCTCAAATGGTTCATTCTTAGCATCACTGTCGAAAACTTTTTAATTACTAATCCCCTACGTAAAATTAGACCGGTGCCAAATCTTATCTTTCTTAAAACAGATAAATCAACCATGCGGAACAAAGTACAAATAATCATGTACTATAATTCAAACAACAAGTAAAAGTACAACAGAACAAAAGTATTACCGAATAAACCATCGGCTAAAGAAAAACCCAAACAACAAAAGAGTAACCACCAGTCTGAAACCAATATCTGAGACTAAAACCGGACAACAAGTCCATACATAGAATAGTGTGAGATCCTGTACTAGATCTGAATGAGAGATATCGCCTAGTCAAAATCCTGTAAGCATCCACAGTGCTACAGCTCCGAGCCTCTGGAATGGAATCATCATACATGGCATCCCTGTGGCTGGACACCTAAAAGGTTTTGAAAATATTTTATAGCAAGAGTTAGTACTCAAAACATTTTGAAAATATTTTGCAAGCGTTTATCACAATATAAAATGCGGTTATTGATTACACATGTTAGGTTCACGTACACTCTCTTGAGTTAACTCACCCCTCATCTTTTGTGCACACCTAACATTCTACACTTAGTTTATCTAGCCGTACTTCTCAAGCTAACTAAACCAAAGTAGTAAACTGAACTTATCTGTACCCAAGTTCCAGTACCGCCCATACAGTACAACCGTTTTACTAACATCACGCGTATGTTAAATAATTCCCAAGTAACATTTAATCTATGTTATTTTTCAAGCCTTCTCATTTAGTTTCACTACTAAAATTACTACAATTCTCACAATTGTTAACTTTCCCAGTTAAGTAATTAAGTTTCGCTACTTGAATTACTAAATAGATTTTCTCTATCTAAAGGTTCATTTCGTAATTAAGTTTCACTACTTAACTTACCAATTCAGTATGTATCTTCAAATACATAAAATATATCAATCTACTAACACACGGAAGTAGAATATCATCAAGTATATATATTTTACACACAATATATACTAAATATCAGTCATTGCTATTTTGCCCTTTTTATACACGTAAAGCACTCTTGGTTCGGAATGATTCATCAACCCCAAGTAAGAATTGGTTCGGAATGATACATCGACCCCAATTATTTTTAAAATATAAATGTATACACATATTCTGGTTCGGGACTCTCTCATCGCGACACCAGTTCAAAGTTTGGTTCGGCATTTCTCATCGACCCCAAACATATAATAGCATTATGTTAGTTCGGAATGTCTCATCGACCACAACATAATTAATTTAGGCATAATCTCTCTACCTAAAAGATCACATAATTCAGTAGGTACACGCCCGACCTATTAATTATATACGCACGTAATATTTAAATCTCATATATTTGCCGTACAACATTCGCTTTACGATTTATCTCATTAATCGCATTTATTTGAGTATTCACATAACTCTAAGGGTCCTAGTTACCCCTTACATATAATTTCAGTAGTTACCCTTATTAACCTACTGACTCAATAAATTTAAGCTCTCTCACACTTTTCAAAATCATATTCTTATCATCTCGAATTAGAATACGTCACAATCAAGCCTATGAATCTCCACTTTAATTCTCTCACAAAATGAAGGTCCAACACTCAATCATAGACCTACTTCAATATCATTATTATAGAAATATATTTCATCAAGGTCCCAAACACTTCCCCGATAAAATTTTAGGCATTTGAGTCTTAAAAAGAAAAATCTCACATTTTCTCGCAGCCTAAACGAATCATAAATTCTTCTGGCAGATTAAACACCCTCTAGTAAAATTTTGATTTCTCCCTCTACAGAACTCCGATTGACCTGATTCCAAGTTAATTGGATAGCTAAGAGAAATACCTTTCCAGTAATGTATGGTTCACACTTTAATTCGAAGTAAAATTGAAATAGCACACGTTGAAACTCACGTCAAAATTCTGGCAGATTACTATGTTGACAGATCAAACACCCTGTAGTAAAATATCGATTACTCCCTCTACAGAACTCCGATTGACCCGATTCCAAGTTTATTGGATATCTAAGAGAAATACCTTTCCAGTAATGTATGGTTCACACTATAATTCGAAGTACAACTCAAATGGGATACGTTTAAAGTTGTGTAAAAAATTCTGGCAGATTGACATCTTGTGTTCCTCAATTAAACCCTAAGTCATTCAAGATTCATGTTCTTTAACCAAAAACTCATAAATATTATATGTTAATCATCAAACATATTCAAATTTTGTTTCATCTTTATTTAGGGATTCATTCTACATGCAATCCTACTCAAATATATGATCAATTCATACATTTAGTTCAAAGTTTTTCAATAGAATCAACCAATTCTTAAAATTTCCTACACATGGGTATTATAACTTGAATTTGATTTGTAATAAACACTTGCCTTTTGATCAGTAGGGTCTGATTGCATGGTTCTTGTTGATGATTGATCATCTTCATCCTTCAATCCTTCTTCCCCAACAAGTTGATGGTAAAAATCCCTTTGAATTCTTCCCAAATATTCTTTTTGCTTTAGAAAGTTGTGTGTCTCTTCTCTCTAATGGTATTGGTGTTGTCATGGGTGTTCTAACCCTAATTACTCTATCATACGGCTGATATAAAATTCTCAATTTCTTAGGTCATCATACCCTCATATGTTAAAAGACCAAAACGCCCCCGAACGGTCTCGGTTTAGTCCAAACTTACCCCGAGACTCAACGAGTACCCCCGGGTATACTATTTTGACTAATTTGACCCTTCCGGACTCATTGGTGACCTCTAAATTATCATTTGAGTCACTTAACAAGTATTACTCATTCTCACCCCAACACGGTCTACACGCGTTAAGTAACTATTTACCACTCGCACTAAGTAAATAAAATGAGGCAATATTTATCGGTATCTATCTCTCGATTAAACTACTACTCTTACGTAATTTAAATTACGCCGACATTTTTTCATTTAATTCTCCAATCTAATTAAATGGAATATTCAGAAATACGGGGTGTTACATTATGCATATAACATGGTCGTTAAATCCAAGACACATGAGTGGAATGTTCCAGCACTAAAAACATTCTTCGAGAGATTAAGGATGTCTCATATGAAAAAAATCACCAAAAATGTTTCTTCTACGCAAGTCAAAGCAATTATAGAAATGCCACCCTTTCATAGTGGAAAAGAAGTCATAGGTTTCTTGGGAGGAATCCAATATATTAGTAAGTTCATCTCTCAGATGAGCTCCATATTTAGGCCAATCTTCAAGCTGCTCCATATAGATTCTACCATCATATGGAACTCTTCATGCAAAAAGGCTATTGATAGAATTAAGTAGTGTTTGACCAATCCTTCTGTATTAGCTCCACCTAGACTTGGAAATATTCTTATTCTATATCTCATAATCACAGACCTCAACAAGAGTTAAGTTGGATCAATGTTTCGAGGAATCATGAAAGGAGAAAGACGTAAACCATATGAGTTAAAATCTCAATGCATGGGAATAACGATGGGCGAAACAGAGTTTGAGACACTACATGGTCACTTTTAAGAAAAAAGTGATCTCATAAATGGATCTGTTGAAATAATTTCTTGGAAAAATTGCATTGACAAGAAGAATATACAAATGGCTAATATTTCTTATAGGATTTTCCCTGGAGTTTGTACATTAAACGAAGATTAAGGGACAAGATATAACAGAGTATTTGGACAAGTCCCATTAGAACAACAAGAAGATATCACTTCTCATTTGTCAGATGAAGATATTCCGGTGACTAAAATTCAGGATGATTACAGGTGGAAACTATATTTCGATGGAGAATCAAACAAGAATGAATTTGGCATTAGAATGTTATTGATTTCTCCATATAGGAGGAACCAACCTACAATCATCAAGCTAAATTTTGGCTGAACTATCAAAATATTTTAATATCAAGCTTTCTTTGTAGGTATGAAGATCACCAATGACAAATGGATATGGAGAATCAATGTGTATAGAGACTCCAATGTTAGTATCTATTAGATACTAGGACATTCAAAAATTAAGGATAAAATGTTATTTCCCATAATAAATAGTTGGAGGAAATCATTTCCATATTTGATGATGCTCAATTATTTTATCTCTTAAAGGCTCAGAACAATTTTGTTTATGCTTTGGACACTATTTCCTCCATGGTGGAAATTCTTGAA
Organism: Sambucus nigra; assembly: GCA_949130495.1. Lineage (NCBI taxonomy): Eukaryota > Viridiplantae > Streptophyta > Magnoliopsida > Dipsacales > Adoxaceae > Sambucus > Sambucus nigra. The sequence continues at coordinate 457,424,726 of OX422210.1, read as the reverse complement.
GACATGAATAAAGTGCAAGTTCACATATACAAACATGAGCAACCTGGGTTGATGTGAGAAATCTGCACGATTAAAGCTAGAAAGGAAGAACCACAGTACCAAGAAACAAAAGATCTTCTTCAAAGAAGAAAATATCCTACCGGATCTAGTAACAAGGAAGTATGGAACTTAGACGATGTGTTGCTAAACTCATCATTTATGTGAGATATCTCTACAAAAGACTTCCTGATGGAACCCATTTATAATTTCTTGACTGGAGTGAAACAAATGAAGGGATGGAAGAAATAATCGGAGGAGAGCATGGCCCTTACATGAATGGCCACATACTAGTAAAGAAATTCGTTTGAAATGGGTATTATTGGATAACCCGTCATCACGTCTGAAAAGGATATGTCCAAATGCGGATAAAATGCCAACGATTCGCACATTTAGAAGATCTACCTATAAGAAAATTGTAGAACACGTCATCACCTTGGTCCTGTTGACTTTAAGAATCTTGTTATTTGGAAGGTAAAACCTAAACCTTACAATGGTCATGAGTTTATTCTGGTATCCATTAATTATTTTACGAAATAGGTCGAAGATTAATCTGTAACAACCCGTGACTTTGGAGACTGAGAAATTAAATTTTTGGGAAAATAAAATTTAATAAATTAGAGAATTCTAAAATTTGGGAATTAAGGTCCAAAAATAGAGGACATTTCAAAGTATTCCGGATGATGATTTTGAGGGTACCATCAATCTTGAAAGGGTCTAGATAGTCAAAATGATTTTCGTTGGGTTTTATTTTGGCTCCGGAATATTTTTAAGTTAGTTTGACACGAATTGGAGTAAACGAGTCATTTAAAGTGTGTATTAACAATTAAAATTGGGACTTATGTTTTAAAGTCTTAAGAGGCTTACGGATCAAGCCATCTCATTTAGAGAAAGAGGGAAAGAGAAAGAAGAGAGAAAAGAAGAAATAAGGAAGAAGAAAGGAAGAGAGAGAGAGGAATAAAGCTTGGAGATTTTCGACCAAAACGCGACATCGAGGACGATCCAACCTCTACAAATCTGACGCAAGTGTTTAATCTTGCTAAATAAGTCATTTGTGTATTCAATTTCATAATTTTTGGGTTAAAGAAATTATTTTGGATATAAATATCAAAACCTAGATTTTTGGGTTTAATCTTGAAATTAATGTTTAAATATGGGTTTAATGGTGTAGAAATGGTTGGGATCAACTTTGGGTTGATTTATGGGCTTAAAATCATGATTTGATGAAGGTTTGGGGGTTAGAATAGAAATTTTAGGGTTTAAAATTTGTGGGTTCATTGGAGAAGAAGAACCCTTCAAAATCTGCAGACCCAAATCGATTCGCCCCCTAAGCGAATCGATTCGGCTTAGGCAAATTAGCAGGTCTGCATTGAACGAATTGATTCGGACCCAAGACGAATCGATTCGGCCTGAGACAGAAGCCCATGTCTTTGGACCTGAATCGATTCGCCTTCGAGGCCGAATCAATTCGCTAGGCCGAATCGATTCGGAATAGGGCCGAATCGATTCGAAAACAGGGCATTTTGAGGAATCTTTCTCTAGAAGGATTTATAACCCTTTTTGGTTGGGTTTATTGATTTGGATCTTTCTCTTTTGATGTAAGAGATATTTTTTGGAGATTTATAGGGGGTTTCTCACTTTTTATGATTTTGGGGACATCTTTAAATAGTTTAAGGAAGGTATATGTTTACATGCATACATTGGAGTTGTGTATGTTTATGGAGACAGTGGGAAACCTCATTGGGGTTGAAAATCCTAACTATAAATCAAAGGTGAGTATAGATATGATGGGAGGTTAAGAACTCTTGGAGAGAGTTGCGAGGGTACGTTGGAAATTTTTAGGTCGATATTCATGTTGAGTCCTTATAGCGATAGGATTCTATTAAGTTACAATTGGGGATTGACGAGAGAGGGGTCACGTATCCTTAGAAATGTTTGAATTAAGGAACAATTGGTAAACCTAATAGGAATAAGGGTTCAAAAGATCAATTCAACCGTAGGTGAAACTGGGAACGATTTGGATCGTACTATCAACTAAAATAGGCGGTAGTATAATTCTAGTCAGGATAGTATACACATCATTGTGTGGAAATAATCATTGGAATTCCAACACTTGAAATGAAGTTGGGATAAGTTGAGGTTTGTAGACTTTTGGTTAGGTGTATACCTTTAGTCAAAATTTTATTGGAAGTATTGATATGCTTTCGGGTATAGATGAGATGTGTAGTGATGGTTTCCTACACTAAAGTTTGGGTGATAACCCTAATGTTGGATATATATATATATCCGTATGTTGTTTGGGAGATTATTCATCATAGGAAAATGAATGAATATGCTTCAAGTGAGGGATTGTATTCACATATCGAGGTAAATTAAATGCGTTGTGGTGACGGCTTGTATATTGAGGATTATGTATAGTTATAGCCGAGTTTAGATATCTTATACATATGAATGAGAATTAGTTTGTATATATAGATATAAGGATATGTGAAAATATGTATATATATCTATATCGATATGAATATATGGATGTATTTATGTTGTGGACATACATGGTATGAGTATCTAAACCGTATATGATGGTTTAATGGTTGATCATATGATGGGATCATATGGATGTATATATATTGTGCATGTGAATGATATATATACTTATGTGGTTAAGCATACCCCGCTCATGCTATCATTGGGAAGTTTTCGGGCAGAGGGTGAGCATCCTGGCTCAAAGAGTAGGGTGTGGATAGTCCCCAGGTCATAGTCGTCCAGTGTGTTATTATGTGATTTATATTTTCGGAGTGAGGCGTGGTGGGTATGTCTCGTCTCATTGACCGGTTAGGAGCTATGGCCTCTTCCCGGGACATCGTGTGTGTGTGTGTGTGTATATGGCTCCGTTATAGGTGATATTGAGACCGACCGGGGTCCCTAGGATGGTATGTGAGTAATGCCCTGGAAGATGATAGCATGATGAAGTTTTATCGGCGATATAAATAGCCGGGTATATTATGTGGATGTCCATTGTACATCATATGTGGTATGTACACTTGGCTATGAGAATGGATAATTGTATATATATATATGGTAAGAATAAAATGCCTATATATATATATATTTATATATCCTATAGATAAAAGGATATGGAATCGTTTCGGAGTACATCTTAGATGATTATGATGTACTATATTGATGGGGTTGATGTATTGTATTTAAGGAATATTTCGGTTACATCATCCCAAGGATATTATTGGAGATTTTAAGTTGTTTTTATATTGTAATCAAAATTTAGTAGTTGTAGTAATATAATATTGTATGTATGGCATAATGGATCTCTAGGATCGACATTTTCAAGGAGTAGTGTAACGGGGTGGTTCCTTTTTTGGATTTCGCTTTGCGAGACACCCCACGCACGAAACATTGTGCAGTGTTGAGATTAGAGAGAAGTTTTGTCAATAGTAATTTGTATGCATGTTAATTCGAAATTAAATCTTATTATTCAGCCCAAACGTATGTGGGTAACATATTAAGAATTATAATTAATTAAATTATAAACCCGAATCCATTAAGCCTTTTATGGCATATTCGCTTGTAAAAATAATTAAGTGCGTTTAGAAAGAGTGGATTCTTGGGTTAAGATAGGAAGACAGTTCTAGTGGTTATAGGCTGGGCCTATGTTATGTTAGGTTTTCCTTATAATTGGGGTAATTTAACTAAAATCTCAGGACGCGAATAGGTGCGCGCCGTTAGATGAGAGGTGAGTTGGGGTTTCATGAGAGTACGATTCCACTTTAATTATGAAATAAGTGCACCGATATTTATTATGCACGGTTAACATACTTGCTAAATATTTTTCACAACTCGGGCTCTGACTCGTTTACTTTTCTCTCCTGCCTGTATATATATATATATATATATATTACTACAGGTGTCCTATCGCATGGATGCCGGATGACCTTCTATCCAGAGTCTTGGAAGCCGTGACAGGTGCGGACCGTTGCGGGACTTATCTTGTAGTCTCTTCTTACTTCTTTAAAAATCTAGGTAGGATTCATGTTGTATATCGGGTTTATACCCAAGGGATATTTATAGATGTGTATATTTATTTCATTTCAGTCATTGTATTGGTCGTGACTGGACAGCTTATTCGGGTTTACTTCTTTGTAGTATATTCAGTTGTAATTATTTATTTCATTTTATTCTAGCATTTCATCTCTCATAGTTCTTGTATGTATCTTTCTTTTTTTTATTAGTAGTTTTATAGTGTTGGTTTGTTGTATGTTGCATATTTTATTTAATTTTAACATCTTGTTTATATGATATCGGGTAGTTAGTCCTATGTTATATTTGTACCGACAGTTGGTGTTGAGACTGAGACATTTGAAACTCCTGATTTAATGTAGTATAGGGTTGGCCACCCGTTATTATTTTGAGCGGGGTGTTACAGAATCATATGTTGTGCTCAACAGCAAATAAGTGATCCAATTCATACAGAAGAATATTATCTACAAATAATTCATATATTTTAATATGATCTCTGATAATGGAATGAATTTCAAGGTAGAGGTTACATAACTCAATCAAGAATACGAAATTCAGATATAGAAGTAAGATGATTGAAGGATGTAAAAATTGGGTTGATCGGATTTTATACGCTGTTTGGGAGTATCGATCCATAGTCGAAACAATTATGGAACCATGCCATACTTGCTTGCATATGGGATGGAAGAAATGTGGCAAATGGAGATTGAAATAACTTTCTTAAGTGTTTTATTGGATAACCAAAATTTTGAAGCTGACTATGAGAACAGTAGATACGAAGAACTAGCTTTGTTGGACGAATAAGAGCTACTGGCATTGCTTCCAAAGATGAAATCTTCAGGGAGTTTAATAAGAATATCAAGTATAGAAGACTTAAAGAATTAAACTAATTATTAAAATAAGTTATAGAAGCCATATGTTATCCTCAAAGAAAGTTTTGTTCTAAGTGGATGGGGCCATACGTACTGAAGAAGATCCTATCAGGAGGTGCAACCCCCTAGTTGATCTTGACATAACAGAACTAGACAAACCAACTAGTTTTCACTATCTCGAGAGGTACTACATGTGAAAAAGAAAGGATTTAAGTATCTAACAAGAACTATGTACGACCTGGTCCTACATAAAATTAAAAGAAAATTCCTCAAAAAAATCCCTAAGTTGATTTCACTACATAATGGAGGTACATAGGCAACCCTTAAGGGTTTGGTTAACAACACAAAGCCCCTATAGGGTAAGGACTTTCTATTTTTACCTTATCCCATCTCTTATATTTCTACAGAAATGGTTGTAGAGTCATTAGGATGACAACTTAAGGTTTGAGGACCACGGGAGGACTCATTTTTCATTAAAATAAATGATTTCATTAAAAACGTGAATTCCTCATCATCAGAAAAAATAACAAATTTACATAAAGTTACACAAAGATACTTAAAGAGAATTAGTACCCGCATTGTTCGAAGAAGAAAAATTTCTTCCACGTAGATTCTCATGTTATGTGGACCAGATTTATCACTATTATCCATCTAGTTATCTCTTATGTGGATTAAGAAATTTTAACCCCAATCTTGCCATACATAAATACTTTAAACTTCCTCAAACCCTGATATAATCAACCCCCTCAAAACTATTACGTATCTAACCTTACACTATAACTATAGAAGGTACACCTAAGACAAATTCATCACCATGCCTCCAAATAAGACATGTCGAACCGAAAGGAATAAAGGAACATCATTCCTCCAGAAGTAACAAATTATTCTTACCAAGTACATGGAAACAGGTTGAACGGGATGTAATCAACACAGTGGTGAAGGAATTTCTAGCCTTTTCTCATACTGACGCATCACCCATTAAGGGAAATTGAAAGAAGTGAAACACAAGGCACGCATGCGAATGTAAGGGAACAATACCATCGACAGTCGGGGTACCATAGTTGATTTCCAATGGAAGTACTATGGAATGTAGGAATGCCTAAATTCAAATAATCTGTAGACTCACTCTCTTTTAGTCTCCAACGAATAACAAAATTATCTAATTGATAACGAGACGATAAATGATCCCTGATCAATCTTCGCTTTTGTATCAATGTCTCTTTGTTATGAAAGAGAAAGATAGTCCAACTCCCCCTCATACGGGCTACCACGTGATCACCGTAACGAGGTCTCAGAAACTTACACTTCATGATATTTTGGACTATGGGTGGACATATTTTTTCTTAAACCTTTCCCTAAACACGTACTAAATCTCTCACATCCATTTTTACCTAACTCCCAGCCGAAATCAACCTCATGTATGGGACATATCCCAAAGGAAATCTTAGCAAGGAACCCTTTTGGTACATTTTTGTCAATTTGAATCCTTCGTTTATAACACTTGTTATGTAGACTACAAATCCTAAATGATAAATCTCTAAAGAAATTAAAAAATGCAATGCAGAAAAGCGATGAATGCATGAAGATCCTATAATTCTAAAACCTAGAAAGCTTTGATACCAACTATGGTACCCCATAAAATTCGTAAATAGATTAATCAGGTATAATAGAAATATCACAAGAATAAAAAATATATGGTAACATTCTTATCGTAAAAAACCTAAATAAAAGTAATAAATAACATAATGCAATATAATAAACTGATAACACAAAATATATCATCTCTAATATCAATTTCGGCCATGACAGAGAAATCTAAATTTGGAATAAAATATCAATGACACAATACCTATCTATGAATACATGTACCAGATCTACAGTCTCTGGCTCAGGATAAACTAAATTAAATACAACTACGTGTTAAAACATAACTAAATACAAGAAGTAGATGAGATCCACTTCAGGACTTCTACATCTTAGGAATAATTAATAGAATGTCATTGGAGGTATTCCTCCAACGATCAACCCATGTCTTTGGTAGCGCAACAACCTAAAACCAGTAAAAATAGTTCAATAACAAAAGTTACAACAAGTATATAAGTCTTAAGAGTTAAACTGAAGTTGGTATATAATAATCATAGTGCATCTCCCTCCCATGTTAGAAAGATTTTAAGTTATTTAAGTTACCCAACTCAACATACCTAAAATGAACATGCATATCTACTCCCAAAGTCCACGAGTCACACACACACACACACACACACACACACACACACATATATATATATATATATATATATATATATATATATAAATAAAGTAAATATTACTTACTTTCACGTTATTGAGTTCCACTCTTAGTTAAATAATCATATACTATATTGAACCTCTTACATTAAAATTAACTCACTTATTAATCGTAGTATCAATAAGTGTGGCTAGTTATGATTTCCAATATAATATATCAACACTAATAGTTTAAAATACCCATAGGCCACTTATTTAGGATATACATCTCTAGTATACACCTCACAAGATTCTTGAGTAATAATTTATTAGTTATACATCTCTAATATAAATGATAAATCAGTACAACTGTCTCAAGTATCGCAACGCAACATCTTTTTATAAATCATAGTCCAGTACTAAAATCTAAAAATATCGTAATACAAATCACATAAATTATAATAACAGTGAGTATACACAAACCACGTCAAAAAAATTCAAACCTAATGATTTTTTATTAATCATTCATTTAAAATAAAAACACAACTAGTCTTGAATATTAAACCTAGGACTTCAACAAACAAAATATTTGCAAATTTTGTTGTGATTCATATGACGAGACAAAGGGAGATGATAATGAAATCCTTGCTTCCCACCAAGGTATTAGAAAAACCTTAATTAAGCGTTTTGTACGCTAGGATCTTCTAATTTATGATCATGTCCAAAGTCAGGTAGGTGGGTGAACACCTTTTGAGATGAAAACCCTTCATAATCCGTGAAAAATGTTGGTATCTCTATAGGACTCTTTACAAAAATATGAATAGTATTTGATGTCATCCCTTTAAAACCCTAATAATTAGTAATAATCATTAAAACCTCTTCCGACACCTTTATATATAAGTACAAAAGGTGGGCTTGGGCCAAACTTGATTTCTTAAGAGTATGGGCCTGACTACTTGGGTCTATTGACTACACCATGGATCTAAGATAAATAATTAAATTAGATCCAAATAAATACTCAAAAATCACAATTACAATAATCATAATTATTTCCTTTATCTATTTAATCATGAATTGACTCCACTAAATAATCACGATTGCACTTCAATATGAAATCACTCGGATATAATGTGATTTTATTTGTAAAGTTTATTACTGAACATAATATGATTCTCCAGGTAAAGGGTTTGATACTCTCTTAGTTAAATCAATATAACGTTAATCGACTTTAACCAACATCTAATCAATTCCCTGATTCTTAGAATTATCTTATTTGCTACTCCATCAGGGTTATAAAATTATCCATCGATCGGGTTTTATTTGGTGAAAAAAAAAATATTACAGCCATTCACGGTGTTCCATTGATGTGGAGTCATTCAAATTATGATCTCATACCCATTCACATAATTTTCACCCAATGTGCGGGGCTCATATGAACTGATATAAATCATATTTCAGCCATAATAATCAAAGTATCATTAGCATGAGCATTCCAATCCTTATAATTCTCAGGATTAGGAATTTATGATCCCTTTGTAAATGGTGTGAGATTTCCTGAGTCTAATCAAGACAACCTTTAGACTCAAATCTTATGGATGTACTTATTCAATACAATCTTGGGATGTAACGATCACAATCATATGTCAAACTATCTAGAACCATCATATAAGTTCCCATAGGTTAAGATAAACTACTAGGGTTTCATGTAATCATTATGATAGAATTTAAAATCCCTCTATATGCTGAGAACATTTCAATAGTACTAGAACCGAAATTCTGATCTCATTATGATCAACCCATAGATGACTCACTGAAATTCCTACTGGGCTCTATCAACCGACATGTTTATAATATATATAAGTCAAATATAAGGCAGTCTCATAACCGTGTTTATTATTTCAATAAGAACGGACACACCTATAACTAAAAGGTAACTGTCATAGATTGTTTGAAGAATAAAACCCCAACAATCTCTCACTTAGTCTTAAAACCATGTATCCAACTCCCAACCCATCTACATGGTAGTTTGTTGCCTATCTGTAGAAGGATTTAAAAGGAGTTATCTGATACAACCATGGGATAACCAAATCATCCACTCGTTATATTTCTCTAATTATGTGAAATATAGGCTCAATGTACTTAACTCTCTTATGAGTTATGGGTTCTCTCGATCTTAGAATCGTCCCGCTACGAAAATTAAAATTTTAATAGATAATTCAACTTGAAGGAACCTCACCCGAATTACTTAGGAACATATAGCCTCTTTCATTATATTCAAAGTTATAATAATTTTGGCCTCCCAAAATGAGTCAACAATTCAAGCATGTTTCACACTTCTCTAACCTGTAGCTTAACCTCCTTTCAATAAACTCATATTCCGAGGTAAAAGACTTATAATCCTTATTTAACTGAAAACATTTGTATTTGTGTCTAAAAGGTACAATACTAATAAACTGAAATTTTTTGACCATGCCATAGGCATAATATATTTCGGTCATTGCACACCATTCATAGCATTCATGAGGCTGTCCACCGCCGAAGCATTAGGTATATTCCTCGTTCCTTACATTTAATCAAGTGTATTAAGACGTTCATCTCCATATAGAATGATCATATATCAAAAAGAACCCTTTTCACAAAATCCCAATGCTAATAATGTGTAGAAAATATTGATATATTTAACATAGGATTAGACTAACAACCTTTGCAACTAATCTAGAGAAATCTTGATCATAAAGATGTGTCTGGAATGTCCTAAGAACTTTATATCGAATATCTAGAAAACCATACTCATATGTAAGATAGTAATCCCACATCGTTCCCCATTAGGCAAGTTTACCCATAAATTATACTTAGAAATACCACCACATTTCTGTAATACCCCGTAATTTTAATGATTTTTAAAATGCAATTAATTAGGAATAATTGTGAGATAATTTAAAATTAATCCGAATTTAAATATTACTGTGGAATAAAGTAATATGTGGTTTATGTAAATATTACATAGTTATTAAAAGTAATATATGATTATGACTTTACATATGATTATGATTTAATAAAATTGTTGCAAGTGATAAATACGACAATTACGAGAATTTAGTCGGGATGCGCGTGTGAATCAAGTTAGAAAGATTTAAAAGAAATAAAAGTAAAATATTGTTATGTCATCCAAATGGTCATTTTGAATATGCCAAAGTGTCCTAAAGGGTTTACATAGTCAAAAAAGTCTACTTGGGTTTTCGATTTGGGTCTCCGGGCACTTTGGAACCGAATGGACATCTCGAAAGGGTATTTTGGTCATTTTACAAATGAAGTGAATAGTAAACACGAAAATTGGGGATTATTTATAAGTCTAAAAGGTGGTAAGATTCATAGTTCATTCACCAAACTTAGAGCGAAAGACTTAGGGGAGATTAAGAGATTTCTCTGGGAAAGGAAGAGACACCTCTAGGAAGCCAAGAGGCCAAAGGTCATCCTACACCACCACCGCCACCAGAAGTTGGCCGAAAAAGGGGAGGACCACCAGTAGACTATCATCCCCAATGGTTCAGACCTACAATCTAAAGGCATGTAATTTAACCTTTGCAAACTTAGTGTGTATATTGTCTATGTTAGGATGGTCGTAGAATTCTGAAAAGTGGCATGATTTAAAGATAACCTATGGTGATTTTAATTGATTCCTTGAAAGGAAAAACATGTAGGATTAATCTCTTTTTGATTATATATTTTAATCCACGGAATTTTGAATCATGTGGTGAAGAAAATATGAGATTATAAGTTGTTCTTAGAGAAATGACAAAATATGAGGTTTTTGAATTTTAAGGGAAATAATATGTTTTCATTCAAAGTTCATGATGATTTTATGTTGGTTAAATATTAGAAATCATTTATAAAAATATCTTTTGGGATGAATTATAAGGAGTTTAAGATCATTTGATAGAGGTTTTGAGGATTGAATTTGTTAAAAACCCATAGGCAAAATTTGTAGAAAACGTAGGCAGATATCTGTTTGATCGATCGATCGACCCAAATCATCGATCGATCGATGATCCTAGAAAATGTGAATTTTTTTCTTTAAGGTTTGATTAAATCCAAACTTTTAAGAATGATTAGTGTTAATTAATTTGAGCATAATGGGACTTAGATAAGGTCAGTAGGGTGGTGATTAAGACCCAAAAAATGTTAATGTGTGGGATTAATCCTTAAAAAATGAAATAATGGGTTAAAATTCGAATGAGAGATTATCGAAGAATAAACCCAATCGGAGTTAATATTAATTCGTGATAATTCGTGGATTTGGATGACATGGACCAGTAGGTGTTTAGGCACATATTCTTCACATTTATCCCCTTAATTTCAGTATTTTTATGATCCCGTGCAGTGTAAGTAGCTTGGATTTGTCTCAAATGTATTCTACTAACCTTTTTTGGCTAGTATTTCTTGTTTTGTGTATTTCTCATGTGTTTTACAGGTATTTCACGCAAGTTAGTTCGAAGGAGAACGCAAAACAGTGAAAGAAACCAAGAAATGAAGAGTTGAAGGGAATTTTCGAAATTTTACAGCCTTATTCCGGAGGTAGGGCCAACTAGAAAGTTGAAGAGCTCTAAATTACAAGAATACTGGAAAAAACGGCACCTCAATCCAAGCTACGGTGAAGAAGTTACGATGTTTTGAAGTTGCGGGATAATGAAGAGTCTGGATGTGCGGATTTCTGTCATTAATTATGCATTTAATGCAGTGCAACTCTTGGAAAACTTGTTCCACAAGCACTATTGGTTGTCAATTTCGAGATTTTGTGCTATAAAAGCCCATGACCTACATCATTTGAAGGGGAGTTGCTAGAGAGAGGCTAGGTTAGGAGTAGGTTAGAAGTGCTAGATTGAATTTTAGGGTTAGATTTTGAGAGCAACTTTTCTATTCCTTCAAGAGTTTTCATGAATCCAATTTTGTAAGAATTTCTGAATCCCAATTCCGTTCTTGTTGCTGAATTCAAGTAATCTCATTTCCATTCTCTTGTTTTATTATTTGCAATTTATTTATAATGTCTTGTAGATCTTTAATGTTGTGTATGAATTTGTTTTTTTTAATCCAATCATGAGTAGCTAAATTCTCAAGGGTTGGGGTACATGAACTCAATCCTAATACAAATTATTTGTATGGAAAATTAGAAAATAAATGAAAATATTGGTTGAATCGTGAATGAAAATCATATATGCATTGTCATATCTTTTAATCTCTCTTGCCCTAGGTACTTGGGATGTTTAAGAATGCTTTGTATGTATAATTTGTCGTTCACCGCCTTATATTGATCTTTGATTTCATATGATGCGGTCTTGAACCTCATATATGTAATGCTTAGTGATGATAAGGACTGGATTTAATCAAGAATTTTGATTTATAATTCTAGTATTCTAAAGGATAATTTGTTAAGGATTGAGGGATTGTACCCTACCCTATTTTCTCCCATTTGTCAGTTCTAATTTCTTTTGCACTTTTCAGTTTGTTTTTCTTATGTAATTTTTTAATAGAAATTTTCCTAATCATCATCTTTTTCATTTTTATTTTAGAAGTAATAAATCAATTAAATTCTATAAAACATTCCCTGTGGATTCGATACCCAGACTTACTACTATACTCCATAAAAGTGTAGTAAAAATTTAGGTTTTTTTTGTATTGAGGTTGGAAGCCGATAAGAACGACTAGCGTATTACACGGACGCTCGGTTTTTCCACTCGATCAAAATGGCGTCGTTGCCGGGGAATGTTTTGTTATAGATTATAATTGATTTACTATTTCGAAAGATTTTTTTTCTTTGGATTTTTTACTTTTTTTTAGCCTTGCACAATTGAGTGCCAAGAAACGTAGAATCCTCAACCGCACACCTTTGTACTCGAATTTCCATTTACATATTATTCGCTAATCATGTCTTTTCATGGTGAGTTCGGTAATTATAATGGTTCATATGGTAATCGTTTTCAATCTTTTTATTCTCAAGAGTCCGCGGCTCGACCTATTACCATTGGTGAGGCTGTTCTAACTCTGGAGTGTGAAAGGCTTGCAAATGAATGTAGGAGAGAAATTTATATTACATATTCTCAAGAATCTGTGCCTCGGCCTATTACCATGGCTGAGGCCTTTCTAAATCTTGCGTATGAAAAGCTTGAAAACGAATATCGAAAAAAAAATCATTTTGGGGAATCCAATGAAGATTTTTTCTCCAATATTTGTGAAACTATAAAAGGTTTTCAACCAAAAGAGGAATCCGAGGTTCTAGAGCCAAGGGATCCTACTTTGGAAGAATACACGCTTTTTCTAACCAAAAGAGTACTGGATTTTCTTTCCACCCAAAGCACAAAGAATATCGATTATGGTCTTGTGAAGGAAATGGTCACACTTTGCGATGATGTGCGTTCTATTTTGGAAAACAAATAGGAGGTTGAGACTTGTGTGTCACCTAAAATTTTTAAAGAACATCTCATTGAAAGTGAGTCTTGCTCCCTTGAAATTCAATCTCCAAGTGATGATGAATCACTTGAAATTGAGTTTATTTCATCACCATTTTCGTTCACGGTTATTGAACCATTAGAAGTACCGCTAGATTCCTATGAGTCGGTTGAAAATTCTGAAACGTTTACACCTTTTACCGACAAAGACACTTTGCTAGAATTGTTTTCTAATATGGAATGTTCCTTTTTGTGTGCCCCTCTCCCCATACTACTTGAAAAATCTTTGGGAGGTGATTATATTTTTCTTGGATCTCAATTGTACTTGTCCCACCTAGCACCCAAACCCACCATCACCCCGTTAAATTTTTTAATTGGTGATGGTTCATTTTCTCCATTTCACACATGCCTTCCGTTTTTCAAACGGAATTCTTACTTTTCGGGAGGCATGCATCCTAATGAGGGTACACCATTAATCCCTCAAAGTCAAATTGTATTTTGGGTGGACCCTCAAATTTTTCGACTTCTAGTGTACGATTTATTAGTCGTTCAAATTGTAGGTTGTACATAATTAGTTTTTTTTCTTTTTCTTTTTGTTTCTGTTTTTAATAGTGTAGTGTCATTAGTTAAAGTTTTTGTTATTATTTTTGCTATGCTTGGTTCTAACATGTTTTGAAGATTCAATGGACTCGCACTCATCAGGGATCGCTCCATTTGGGTAATATCTTTCGTTTCCTCTCTTTATGTTGTGTTCTTAATTCGCATTGAGGACAATGCAACATTTAAGTTAGGGGGTGTGGGATATTCTTCCCATCTATTGTTTAGATTCATTGATTCGATCACATGTTCTTTCCAAGTGTGTTTTTTTAGAAAAATTAAAAATTAAAAAATTTAGAAAAAGTCAAAAATATTTTTCTTCAAAATAAATAAAAATTGGAATTTAAATTTTTCAAAAATATCACCTTTATTCTATTTAAAGTCTCAAATTGTTAAATCTCAATTGCACTAAGCCAAAATTGACCGAAGATGGAAATTGAAAGAAAATAGACGACTTTACGAATAAGTGTGGAGATTAGTCCAACCCGGTGAGATTTCGAGCCTTTCACTTTTTTATGAGTTTGTAAATCAATCCGAGTTTATGATTAACTCAAAGTTCTTTTCAGCGTTTTAATAAGTCGTTGATGATCTCAATCCTTTGTTTTGATTGGTTATGGGAAATGTGTGAAATGTTGTCTCGAAATTCGTGCTAAATATATCTCTGAACTTAATTAATCTCGAGATGCATATGGTAACGTGATTAGCAATTCGGACAATGAAGTAGGCCCTCATTTGTTACCCAAAAATATTATCCATAAAAAGTTGTGAAAAATAAAATTATCCTTTTGCAACCCAATTTGAGCCTAATAAAAAATTTATCCTTTCGTTTGATAACCCGAAAAACCCAAATAGCCCGGAATTGTGAAAATTGAGAAAATTCATCAAATAAAGTCCAAATTGTGCAATAAAAAGGGGCAAGAAGAAGAAAAAAAAATAGAAATGCTCAACAAAAAAGAAAAATAGCAAGAAAAAAAAATGAAAAAAAAAAGAGAAAGAGAAAAATGAGCAAATGCCCGAAAAAGCACAAATGGACATCATAAGGACATTTTCCAATTTCGAACATTCCGTTTATTCCCATTTTTACCCTTTACACCTTTTAACCCAAAAAGTCCTAACTGAGTCCGAATGGCGAAATTAGTTACCGCGTGGAGAGCTAAGACATGAAAAGATAATATGAGAGATTAAAATGGTGTGAATTAGAGGTGATGTTCCCATTTCCTAATAACCGTAATCCGATGATGAGATCTTTTCACCATATATTTTCTTCGTTTCAATTTTGTATGCATGAATTTGTGTCCATTATATTTAATCTTTATATCATGCATACGGAGAGAAAATAGCCACAATCCGAGTGATTCGTTTGTGAGTGCAATCCGTAAGAATTTGAATCAAAACGAATTTTTGGAAAGTAACGTAATGCTCAATCGGTGGAAATTTGAGGTTTAATTTTTGGCTTTGCACACACACACTATGGTTTGAGACAGTTGAATATGAATTTATGGTGAGTATTTTTCGAAAAGTTTAAATTGTACAATTTTTAAGTATTTTGATATTTAGTTGAGTCAATAAAGAATTTTGTGGGTATATTCACTGCAAACCCTCACGAGACAAAACTCGTCCTACTAGGGTAACCTAGGGGTTTAAAGGCTTGTTGCATACGCTAAATGCAATCGCGTGCCTGCGAAAGTGGAATTTTATTTTAATAAAGGAATTTTCAAGAGTAGAATTTTGGCTAATTTCATTTACATTGCTCGGGACGCGCAAAGTTCTAAGTTAGGGGGTGTGTTTAGGCACATATTCTTCACATTTATCCCCTTAATTTCAGTATTTTTATGATCCCGTGCAGTGTAAGTAGCTTGGATTTGTCTCAAATGTATTCTACTAACCTTTTTTGGCAAGTATTTCTTGTTTTGTGTATTTCTCATGTGTTTTACAGGTATTTCACGCAAGTTAGTTCGAAGGAGAACGCAAAACAGTGAAAGAAACCAAGAAATGAAGAGTTGAAGGGCATTTTCGTAATTTTACAGCCTTAGTCCGGAGGTAGGGCCAACTAGAAAGTTGAAGAGCTCTAAATTACAAGAATACTGGAAAAAACGGCACCTCAATCCAAGCTACGGTGAAGAAGTTACGATGTTTTGAATTTGCGGGATAATGAAGAGTCTGGATGTGCGGATTTCTGTCATTAATTATGCATTTAATGCAGTGCAACTCTTGGAAAACTTGTTCCACAAGAAATATTGGTTGTCAATTTCGAGATTTTGTGCTATAAAAGCCCATGACCTACATCATTTGAAGGGGAGTTGCTAGAGAGAGGCTAGGTTAGGAGTAGGTTAGAAGTGCTAGATTGAATTTTAGGGTTAGATTTTGAGAGCAACTTTTCTATTCCTTCAAGAGTTTTCATGAATCCAATTTTGTAAGAATTTCTGAATCCCAATTCCGTTCTTGTTGCTGAATTTAAGTAATCTCATTTCCATTCTCTTGTTTTATTATTTGCAATTTATTTATAATGTCTTGTAGATCTTTAATGTTGTGTATGAATTTGTTTTTTTTAATCCAATCATGAGTAGCTAAATTCTCAAGGGTTGGGGTACATGAACTCAATCCTAATACAAATTATTTGTATGGAAAATTAGAAAATAAATGAAAATATTGGTTGAATCGTGAATGAAAATCATATATGCATTGTCATATCTTTTAATCTCTCTTGCCCTAGGTACTTGGGATGTTTAAGAATGCTTTGTATGTATAATTTGTCGTTCACCGCCTTATATTGATCTTTGATTTCATATGATGCGGTCTTGAACCTCATATATGTAATGCTTAGTGATGATAAGGACTGGATTTAATCAAGAATTTTGATTTATAATTCTAGTATTCTAAAGGATAATTTGTTAAGGATTGAGGGATTGTACCCTACCCTATTTTCTCCCATTTGTCAGTTCTAATTTCTTTTGCAGTTTTCAGTTTGTTTTTCTTATGTAATTTTTTAATAGAAATTTTCCTAATCATCATCTTTTTCATTTTTATTTTAGAAGTAATAAATCAATTAAATTCTATAAAACATTCCCTGTGGATTCGATACCCAGACTTACTACTATACTCCATAAAAGTGTAATTAAAAGTTTAGGTTTTTTTTGTATTGAGGTTGGAAGCCGATAACAACGACTAGCGTATTACACGGACGCTCGGTTTTTCCACTCGATCAGTAGGGTGTAGAGGTCTACCTACTGAATTTATATGAGAAGAAATTGATAAACTTTGAGTGTGGAGAAATCTCAAAAATATATAAAAAGTAAAGTCATAATTTATAAATATGTAGGATATTAGAGAGAAAAATATACTTCATATGGAATTATCATATGGTTGTGCGAATAACTTATTAATATTATATAGATGGGGTGAATACCTATATTATAATTTGTATTGTGTATAACATACCTACGATGCTTGCTATCGGGGTGGAGGTTTCACGTTATGGTCGATGTTATCCTGATTAGCCCATTTGGGGGGATTTAAGATTCGTACCTTAAGCATAGGACCTCAGACACGTTATATCGGTGTGAATGATAGTTTCGACGGTTGAATGGGAGCATAGGTATGTGCGTGACCCATTCAGCTGGGGAGTATGCTCGCCTCCAAATATGTGTGTTATGTTATTTATGGTTCGGGAGACGCCGAGCCAATAGTCCTTTTTATAGCAAGAGATGTAAATGGACATGATAGCAGAGTATGCATGCACCACATCTATATCTGGGAGGTGTCGTATTAGTATATATAATAGTGTGATGAATATATATATATATATATATATATATATATATAATGATGTGATCTACTATGTGAATTAGTAGATAAAAGTGAATTATAAAATCTGAATTGAATTAAGTAAGTGAATACTTAATCCTTGGAGGCTTAACTCATCTTAAAGAGAAATAAACATGTTTACTTAATATAAGAATTGCGTGGGGAATATGTGAAAATGAGAAGGGATAGAATAATAAGTGAAAGCTTTATTTAGGGAGATATTAATGTACATTAGGCGTGCACACTATATGAGAGGTGAGATTCTCAAGTGAGAGTCGAGAACTTACATGTACATAATACCCGCTTAATTTCACTTGTTAAGCATTTGCTATTTTTAAAAATCTTTTACAATCGGGCTCTAACCCGTGTACTTGTATATTTTATTCTCTACTATATCTATTACACTAGGTGCCTAGCATCAGGGATGCCTGACTTAAAGGATGGATAGTTTGACCTGTTTATGGAAATGTTGCCTTGGATTAGATGCTTCCATTCCATTGATTCCTATCTTTGTAGCATTTTTCTCATTTAGGGCTTGTTGCCCAGGATTTAGTTATCTCATTTTAGTTCTAGATATTGTATTTGTTTTATGTCAGTGCTCCTGTTATCATTTGGTTTGGATGGTGATATTGAAATAATTAAACTGGAGAGTTTATCCCAGTTATATTTTGTTGTTGACTTTTAATTCAGTGGGGATGTGATATTTTATTCTTGTTATGCATGGTGGAATGGATTTAATTAAATTAAAATTGAAATTTTTTTGACACTTAGCTTAATTAATTATTAGGTGAATTAATAATAAATTATTTTTCGACAGTGATGTTAATAATTAACCAACTGGATATTTTGATTTAATTTAATAAAGGACTGATCACCCGGTATTTAATTAGGCGGTATTTAATTTAATAATTAACCACCTTGCTTGTTATAGTAACAATTATCATTGGAGCTTTGATCATAATCAAAACTTGAGGAACTGATTAAGATGAATGACCCAAGACCTTGATGTTAGCTTAAATCAACAAATGGATTTCACAAGCATGCATCATTTTGATTTCCCTACTTCTTACTATGTACTTGTCCAGACAATCATTCAATAATATAGTTTTGACATTAAAAGAATCCTGACATACTTTAGCATGACTATCGTGAGAAGGTTTGATCATATTTAATTCACTTCTTTCTGAGCAAACCCTTTTACAATCCTTGTCCTTAAGATTTATTCCTTCCCATCTATCTTTATTTTAATTCATATAGGTCCACTTGCACTCGACGAGTTTTACCCCATCAATAAGTCTATAAGTCCCAAAACTCGATTTGAATACATTAAATCCTTTTCAGAATCCATAGTCCTAGGTTAAATAATAAAAGAAAACGTGTTAGTGTTAGTATGGTTATATGGAAACACCAATTTTTAATTTTGCAAATTAATTAAAACAATTCCAACTTTCCACCAATTAAACCAAAGTGTTTTGAAAATAGTTTTCCAATTTGTTCTTGACCTAATCATGCATATATGTTGTATAGAAAGAATAAATTTAAGCAAACCACAATGCGGTTATGTACGAGGAAAATCATAATGGGAAACACCTCAGACAACCCACCCATGCAAATCCACTATGATATAGGCATCGCTATAAAGAAAAATTAAAATTACTCAACCGAATCAATGCCTTGAAGATAATATTATCTCTTTGCTCCTAAAACCTTCTTCACAGTCGCCGTTGGATGCCTTCTAATGGTAGCACAACACAGGCACTTCCCACATCTCGGTTTCACGCTGATCATCCCATTGTATGACTAGTTCCAACCATCACCACAACACGTATGAAATAAACTGCACAAAACATACTCAAAAAAGATAAAGAGAAAATAAGGAATCCACTAAACAACACTCAATAAATAGTAAACGGTTTTAGTTTAAGACACATGATATGTCAAATAGATGTATGTATGTTGAATTTTAGATCTCAAACTCTGGGTGTAAACTAGCATTTGGGAGCCTCTAGATTTATCTTAGAAATTTATTTTCTCAAAATCTCTCTTTAAAAACTCTATGCCAACCCTTTAATTTATAAAAAATGAAAAAAAGTCAGCAAAACATTTTTCTAACAAAAACTTGTTTTAATGAACGAAGGCAAGTCATTCGAATGAGATAGACAAAATCGTTTGAACGACCATCAAACAAGCTTTGAATGGAAACTTTCTGCAAAACATAAACAACTTGTTTGAACGTCATTTTAGTCGGATTGCATAAACCTTTTGAACTTCATTTCAATTTTGTGTGAATGAGACTATATAAATCATTTGAAGGTCAATTGGATATCCTTTGAACGATTTGAAAAAACTAAAAAATATTTCATTAAAAATATTTTTTTTAAAAATAATCCGTAATGATTTTAAAAACATAAACACCCATAAATGTATCTAGAAATCAAACACAATATGCATTCATACCTCATTGAGATCCTTTGAATTTTAAAGATGAAACTCGGCACAAAACTGAATGATATGATCATCAATTTACTTGATCGCGACGGCTTTAATGTGCATCATAGGCTTAAAGAACAAACATAAATAAAATCCTAACCTATGAATCAAAATTTAATCCGAATGGAATAAATCCATATTATAAATTGAATCGTCAAATTTACTCTTACGAATATCCCCATTAGTCTATTTTGGGATAAAATCCAAAATAAAAACCTATTGGTCCATCAAGCATTCTAAAGACTCAATTGAAAGAACCCTTTCTAGTCCCTCAATTTTATGTTCACTCAATTTTGTAACAATAGTCCCAAATACACTAGGTTTCAATTCACACACTAAATATAATCCTAAAAAGTATTTTGTTGAAATTTTACAACCAGAATTTCTATTTTATAAAACCCTAATTTAAATTTGTGTAATATATTCCATATTTTTGTATTTATACATCTTATATGTATTTTATATTTA
Organism: Sambucus nigra; assembly: GCA_949130495.1. Classification (NCBI taxonomy): domain Eukaryota; kingdom Viridiplantae; phylum Streptophyta; class Magnoliopsida; order Dipsacales; family Adoxaceae; genus Sambucus; species Sambucus nigra. The sequence goes on along the minus strand of OX422210.1, from coordinate 457,403,758 downwards.
AATATTCTTTATAATATACTTTTATTGGTTTTAAAATTTTTCAAAATATAAAAATTAATTTTCATGTTATGTCATTTTCTGGAATTCTGTAAAGATGGTTTATTTATTTAAAAGAAACAAAATAAAATTATTTTTTGTTTTTAATATTAAAATCAACAAAATATAAAATGACATTATGTTGTATCACGAATTAGTTTTTATTGGAGATCTGTATTTAATAGGCTTTGATAAATCAGGGATAAGGGTTTACCCCCACACGATTTCATCAAGCCTGATGATCGATTACAACCGTGTTGATGTTTAAAAGAGCATAATGCTCCTCATTGTGCACTGATTTATTACGCATGTTTCCCTACCGACTAGTTTTTTGTGATGCCATTTATGCCATTAGACGGCCTTATATGATTTCTTTTATATCCTTATTATTTGGGTAATTATATGTTTACTAGAGGCATTCCATCGTCTCTATAAATTGAGAGCTTAGGTTCATTATTTTTTAGCCATTTTTTTAAAACCTAAGCAAACCTCTGCGACAAATTTCCCTATTTTCTGTCTCTAAACATAATCAAAATGACTCATCTGTTCTGAGAGTTTTTAAATACGATTTCATCCTATACTTTTGCCACATATATTTTGTGTGAGGATAAGTGTTTAGCTATTGATTTTGGAGTTTGCGTTTTCTGGATTGATGTGTTTAGGCACTTGAAGTTCATTGTTTAAAGCTATTTCTTTTTCAAACCTGTGATTTTCTTATGAGATCTTTGTGGGTATATTTTCCATGCCATTTTACATACATGCAAAACCATATATATTATTTGTATGTGATTTTGGGTTTTTGAGTGACTTACTAGTTTTAAAATGTTTTTGAAACCTTATTTTAAAAATATATTTTCTTGTATTGATGTATAAACATGTTATAATATACATACTAGCGTATTGCCCATGACTGAAGAAATGAAGAAAAATTTTCAAAGTACGTAATCGCAAAATGAAAAAAAATTCCAAAGCATGTAACTCCAAAATGGCAAATATTTCGTTCCCCGACAAAACAAAATGTAGTTCTAAAAATGGTAGTATACATGATTGGTAATAAATTTTCATGTCATGTCATGTTTATTCTAGTCAAGTTCATTTTTGGTTAAAAAACTAGTGTGTTATGTCACTTTTACTTGGGTCGCATTCGAAATAGGTAAAAAATAATATTTGATGTCGTGTCATGTTTATTTTGGCCAGGGTAATCCTTAGTTTATAAAAAATATTTTGTATATTGTCGCTTTTACTTGAATAGTGTTCGTGACTGGTAAAAGATACTATTTCATGTCGTGTCACATTATGTTGAGTCATGTTTATTTTTCCCGACTTCATTTTTTGTTAAAAAAATATTGTGTTTTGCCCGTGCCTAAAGGCACGAAGTAAAATTTTCAAAGTACGTAATTGCAAATGGTAAACATATCCAAAGTATCAATAGGCCATTTTGGACCTCGCATATATCATCTATTTAACTCCGAAAACAGTACGTATCACAATAAACAATTCAAAATTTCGAAGAAAATTCTATTTACACCCGACCATTATACCGATATTGCATGTTAAGGTGATAGACAATATCATCACAACCAAAACATGTCTCCAAGGGCGTTCACAACCCGTGCCGATGGCACGATTATATATTTTGACTAATATATTTCCTTTACAAATTTATAGCCAAGCTTGTGACATTAGTTAAAGAGAATGATCAACACCCAAAACTCTGATCTCTATTGTTATATATTGACCTCAATTTCAAGGTCGCAAAAAAATTGCAAGCTTAGACTATTAATAATAAAACTCAAACTAAACAGTTGTCTTTTATAAATTCAAAGTCAAATGTAGTGTTCATTTAGAAAAATATTATTTTTTTAATAAAAAAGAGTTTTAAAAACTATTGTCTTTAAAAAGTAAAAAGTGTAAAAATAGTTAAAAACGTTTACTTTTTTATAATTGAAAAAAGGTAAAAATTACGCACATTCTTTATATAAGAAAAAAGTTAATAAATCGAGGTACATATTGTGGGTACCTCGATTTCTCACCTAGTCCCAAACGAGAAGCCCAGTCAGACGCGGCCCAGACTCCAAAGGCCTCGCGCCCCAACCAAATTAGTTTTGATCCAGTTAATCCCTAAAATCTATTTTCAGTGATATCCTAGGGATTGTGGGCTACCGTGGGGTAGTTCCACTCCTCCACCCTCTGAAATAACATGTATATAACAAACCCTTCGCCCAGGGCAAAGGGCATGTATTATTTTTCCTATAAAAGACTCCACGGAGTATAGAGAAATAATATAAAGAGCACCACCGTGGACGTAGGCATGCTTGCTGAACCACGTAAATATTGTGTCGTGTGATTGGCGTTCTTTACATTCTTTAGTTGCTTTGGTGATTGCCTTTTATTATTAATTTTTGCTGAAATTAATTTTCACCACAATTGGCACCGTCTATGGGAAAAGTTTGTCTTCCTTTAAGAAAGCCCTCACCGGTAAAGAATTTAGAATGTCTGGTCACAATAGCAATGCCCCTCAAGCAGGGGATATCCAAGAGAAGACTGCCCCTCGCACGATCAGGTCTGAGGTTCGACGTTCAGATCAAAGGGCTCGCTCAGAGCGGCAAGCCTCAGAGGAAAGTCAAGGACCTAATAGGTCCACACAAATCTCCAAGTTGATCGATGCCTATGAGGCAAGGCTCCAGGAGCAAAGAGAGGCCGCTAGGAAGAAAGAAGCTGAGAATGCTCGCCTCAGAAGGAGATTGGAAAGGATGGAAAAAGAGCTCCATCATAGAACTAGGAAACATCAATATCGAACTCCTATCCCTCAGGAGAGCAAGTCTCGCAATTGAGGAAGGAGCCCTAGACGCGGATCCCAAAAGATCGAGGAACACTCGTCAGGTGATGACTTGCTCGAGCAATAGTGACCAGCTCGCCGTTGTAGGAGCCCGACTCGAGGAAATGATGACATATGAAATTTGGTCAGAAGAGAAATGGACCAGCACCTAGTGCATAGGGGTGCCAGACAGCTGACCCGATGAGCTCTCAGGTCCTAGATGAAATCCCTTTTCTTAAGGGATTCCGAGATTCAAGATCTATGATGGAAAAATTAACCCTATCGATTATGTTAGGCAGTACGGGCAGGCTATGACTCTCTGGAACCATAGGGATGCACTAATGTGCCGGATCTTTCCCTCGTGTTTGAATGATGTGGCCCAAAAGTGGTTCGAGAGACTCCCTCACAGATCCATCAGGATCTTTGAGTCCCTGGCAGAGCTCTTCAGGGCTCGCTTTATTACCAGTAGCTCCCATCCAAAGAGGATGGATGCCTTGCTAACAATGAAGAAGACGCCCCAGGAAAGCCTCCGGGACTACGCAAAAAGGTACTAGGAGTTATTTAACGAGATCGAGGACTTCTCAGAGAAGTAAGTAGTTGCCTCTTTCAAGATTGTCCTACCCAGCTCTTGCCTCTTGCACCAATTATTGACTAAGAAGGAGGCCATAACCATCGATGACCTGATGGCTCCTATCGAGAAGTACGCCAAAGTTGAGGATGTGACCCACTTCAGTGCAGGGGAGAGTGGTTGAGCTAAGACCACTGCAAAGGGAAACGGTAAGGCCGAAAACTAGAAGAGACGAGGCAAGAATGAAGGCAAAGGTGGTTCCAAGAATGGAAACAAGAACGGTGTTTCGAAATCATTTCAGGCAAAGATTAAGGACGACCCATTTGTTAAGTGGCCTAGAAAGATGGGAGGAGATCCCTAAAAAAGAAATAATGCGGTGAGATACACTTTCCACAAGGAAGGAGGATATGGGACTGAGCACTGCAAGGCTCTTAAGTCTCACCTTAAAGAATTGGCCCAAATCGGGCACCTGAACGAGTTTGTGGAAAAGACGGCAGAGAAATTTGCTACTAACGGAGACACAAGGCCCAAAAACGTGCTCGAGGACGATGCTGGCCATGAGCTCACAGTGATTCATGGGTCATCTGATCTAAAAAATATTCGGGGAAACTCATCTCGGATGGAAATGAAAAATTTAATAGCAGTAATGCTAGTTTTCAAATCGATCTAGAGAAAACACAGTCAGGAAGGCATCGGCGAGCCGATGACGTCGACTACAGCAAATATATCGTATTAAAGGATGAAGACTTAGTGGAGGTAAGAACCCCGCATCATGACGCCCTGATCATTACACTTTGGATAGAGAACTAAGACGTCGACAAGTTGCTCGTCGACCAGGGAATCTCATTCGAGGTAATGTATCTTGACCTGTTCAAGAAAGTGAAGTTAAGCATTACCGACTTGAAGGAAGCCAATGTTCCTCTAGTTGTCTTCGTTGGGAAAGTAACTATCCCGTTAGGAAAGATCGTACTGCCAGTGAGGGCAGGAAGTGTCTCCAAAATGATCGAGTTTCTCGTAGTTGACATTGACTTGCCTTATCAAGCTATCCTCGACAGAGGATGGCTACATACAATGAAGGTTGTCCCCTCGACCTACCAATAAAAACTCAAATACGTGACTGAACGAGGAGTAATGGAGATCCACGGAGATCAAGCGATGGCAAGACGGTGCTTTATAGCAGCCATCCGCCCAAAACCAGAGAAGAAGGCCTAGAAGGCCAAAGAGAAGATTGAGGAAAATAAAGGTTTGATACCTTCAAAATAGCAGCTAAAGTATGGAAGACCCAGGGTGGAGGAGACCAAGCTCCTCCCCTCTGAGAGGGTCGTTGAGAACCTGGAAGAGATCGCAGCCGATCGTAGCAAAAAAGACAGGATGTTCTTGATCGGATATTCTCTCACAGATCAAGAGAAGAAGGAATTGACTATACTATTGAGGAGAAATATAGATGTTTTCGCGTGGGAACCATACGAGATGCCTAGGATTGACCCCAGTGTGACTTGTCATCGGTTGCACGTCAACCCCACTTTCAAGCCTATCGCGCAAAAGGCATGATAAACTACGCCCGATAAGGGAAAGGATGTAGAGAAAGAAGTAAAGAAGTTGTCGGATGCAGGATCCATATGGGAAGTTCAATTCCCTAAATGGCTGTCTAACCCAGTAGTGGTTCCGAAGAACACTGGAAAATGGAGAGTTTGTATCGACTTCACCAAAATTAATAGGGCATGCTCTAAGGATAGTTTCCCGCTCCCAAAGATCGACCAGTTGGTGGATGCCATAGCAGCTCATGAAAGAATGAGCTTCCTTGACTCATACTCCGGGTATCACCAGATTCCCTTGTATGCACCAGACCAAGACAAGACAACGTTCATCACCACCGTTGGGCTATACTGTTATAAAGTTATTCCCTTTGGGATAAAAAATGTAGGAGAAACCTACTAACGGCTAGTCACCAAGATATTTAAAGACAAAATATGAGATACCATGGAAGTCTACATCGACGATATGCTCGTCAAAAGAAGTCACAGAGAATACCACTTCTCAGACCTATCATGGACCTTTGAAATCCTCAGGAAATACCAAATGAAACTCAACGTGAGAAAATGTTACTTCGGTGTACAGTCAGGAAAATTTCATTGATACTTGGTTAGCGAGAGAGGCATTGACGCCAAACTGGAATACATTGATGCAATAAATAAGGTATAGCCTCCCTGCATGATAAGAGACGTACAAAAACTCACGGGCATGCTTGCCACCTTAAATCGATTCATCTCGAGGTCATCTAAAAAGTACCATCCATTCTTCGAGCTATTGAAGAAGAGAAAAATAGTGGAGTGGAATCAAGATTGCTAGAGATCATTGGAAGAGCTTAAAGTTTATCTCAGTACACTACCTTTGCTCATGATACCTCAAGAGAATGATTCCCTGTACCTATACCTTGCTGTTTCCAGCCACGCTGTCAGTTCTGCACTGGTATACGAAAGAACTGGAATCCATCACCCAGTCTACTATGCGAGCAAGACCCTATTGGATGTCGATCAGTGATACTTACCACTGGATAAGATCGCCTTTGCACTAGTGGTAGCCTCGAGGAAACTTAAGCACTATTACGAAGCTCACTCTATCATCATCCTCACGTCACACCCCCTTAAAGAAGTCTTGCGGAAAGTGGATCTATCTGGCAGACTGTCGAAGTGGTCATTCGAGCTCAGAAGATTTGACATCAAGTTCCAACCAAGGGATGCAATCAAGGGGCAGGTCCTCGCCGACTTCATCAAGGAGTTCACAGGCGAACAACCTTGCGACCAACTTCAATACGTGGATCAGAGGGAAGATCACTCAGCAGGAGGCATCTGGTGAAGATACAATTCTTGAGAAGGGGATCAGACTCGGATTTAAAGCCTCCAACAACGAGGCGGAATACGAGGCTTTGATAGCAGGCATGCAGAAGGCACAAACATTGGGTGCAAAATAACTACTGGTGTTTAGCGACTCGTAATTGGTCTCCAATCAGATAAGTGGGGACTTTAATGGGAGGGACAAAATAATGTCCACCTACCTCGCCTTACCAAAAAGGTTAATGTCCAACTTTGAGGAAGTCAGTGTCCAATAGTTTCCCAGAGGACAAAAACGGTCATGCCGACGCCCTAGCAGCCTTCAGTTCAGCAATTGACTCCGACTTAAAGAGAATAATCCCTATAGACTTCCTCACCCAACCAAACATTGACCAGGGCGAAGAGATGCCAAACATGGGCCATATTCTCCAGATTGAACCATCACTCAGTTGGATGGACCCCCTGAGGGACTATTTGAAGGATGGTGCACTTCCAGATGATAAGAAGGCCGCTCATCAGATAAGAGTCAAAGATGATCTCTTTCACTTATCTCCTGAGGGCAAGCTGTATAAGAGATCATTCACCGGACCTTACCTCTAATGTGTTCACCCAAAGGACATTGAGCCAGTTCTGCGTGAGCTTCACGAAGGAATCTGCGGGAGCCATATTAGAGGGAGATCGCTAGCTTTTAGAGTAATGAAGGAAGGCTACTGGGGGCTATACATGCAGAGAGATTCTGAAGTATATGCTCATAAGTGCAAAAAATGTCAGCTACATGCTCCTATGGTTCACAAACCTGTCAGTGACCTAAGATCACTTACCATCCCTTGGCCTTTCGCCCAATAGGGAATGGACATCGTGGGCCCTCTTCCTACCACTTTCGGTAACCGCAAGTATCGATTGGTCGTGATAGACTACTTCACTAAATGGATTGAGGCAGAGCCATTGGCATAACATCAAAGACACATATATGATGAGATTCGTATAGAAGAACATAATTACCCGCTTTGGGATCCCTAGAACCATCATCAGTGAGAACGAAACGCAGTTTGAGAGTGGACCCTTTTAGAGTTTTTGCAACAACCATGGGATCAGGAACCATTTTAGCTCGGTAGCCTACCCCTAGAGTAATGGTCAAGATGAAGCTTACAACAAAATAGTGATCGATGTATTGAAGAAACGGCTTGAGCGAGATGCCATATATCCCGTGGGCTTACCGCACTACCCTACGATGGGCAACTGGTGAACCCCCATTCGCACTGACATATGGAATGAAAGCAATCATCCCTTTAGAAGCTGGCCTCCCAACCATGAGGTCTACCCCGGTTGACCAGGGCCAGAATGATGCAATATTAATCGCTAAACTTGACCTAGATGACGAATGCAGAGAGCTAGCCCTAGTGAGACTAGCGAGCTATCAACAATAGCTGGCAAGGCACTATAACAAGAAGGTCAATCCAAGAGCATTCCAGGTTGGAGACTAAGTCCTAAGAAAAGTCCTTGGAAACGCAGTAAAACCATTTGATGGAAAGCTAGGTCCAAACTAGAAGGGACCATTCAAGGTGACAAGGGACGACCTACAAGGATTCTATCACTTAGAAACGCTGGAGGGCAGAGAGATACCTCAATCTTGGAACGTAGCCAACCTGAAAAAAAATTATATTTCTAGTTTTTTCATTCAATTTTTATCACAATTTTGGAATTGGCAATTTCATTACTTTTAATAAAAGATTGTTCAACAGTGGCATTCTATGAAGTATTAATTTTGTTTTGTGGACTTTATAACTTGCACGCCTTTTCCAAGCAATAGGCACATTGCTCGATATATAAAAGCAGGGAGTCACCTCCTCAGGTTGTCGTTATGAAACACGAACAACCTCTTAGCATTGCCCCTGGAAATATATGAAGCCAAACAGGGGACCCTTAGGCAGTTAAGCCAAATTGAATTGGTCACCAAATAATATTTGGCTCAGAAAACCTGATCGGATAGAACATCGAACCAGGTGTGTCCTCGCCTTTACCACACTTAGGCCTAAGGGAGTGTGGCGACATGACCTAAAAGGTAATGTGGGGTAGAATGGTATCTCATAAGCATACTAGACTGGGAGGATACTCACACGACAAAACAACTCTACCCACATCAAATCTAATCGGCTACGAAAAGCCCAAGATAATCAAATGAAAAATTAATGAAGTGAAAAATACACAACACATGTTTAGTCGTCAAAATGCCCAAAACATAAATATTTTATTACTTCGTTACATTTACAAAAAGTTACATTGAATTAAAAAAATCTTAATGAGGATTAGGCCTCTGAGTAAGATAATCAGCCACTTGCGATCTACGTCCGTCGTCCGGATGAGGAGTTAATTCTTCTTCAACTTCATTCATGTATGGCTCCAATAGTTTCTTGGGGATAGCATCTATAAGTACCCACTGGTTGTCCCTCCTGAAAGGATTAGGCTTCAGAGTTGAAGTAGATATCTCGTGACGATACCAGAGCACTGAGTTACTGGGAACCTGCATATCCATGAGGGCACTCAGCCATCCCCTAATAAAGAATAGATCTTCAAACTCTGCCAACCACATTGGAGCATCTGTCCAACCCTGGTCATAACCATCAGCCCACACTCATCGAGGTCCTTTCTTGAACTGATGCCTCAGTCGCTTTACATCTCTTTAAATCCCAACAGTAATCACGTATGCTCGATGAACATCTTCTCGAAGATCGTCCATCTCCCTAGTTGGACCCCCTGCATCTGTACCAGCTCATGGACCGACTGATGAAGTGGAACCTTGCAAAACTTAAGGGGTGGCGCTTGGGCCTATGCCAGCTCACAAACCAGCCGATGAAGAGGTACCTCACAAAACTCGAGGTACGATGCTCGGTGCATGCTCCCTGAGTCGCGACACCTCCCTCCTTAGGGTTTCATTATCCTACTGAAGAACTTCTCCGATTTGATTGATCTCGAAGTCATCTAGAAGTTTGGCCCTCAGAAGGTTCACCTCTTCTTGAACAGAGGCACCAACCTCTTACATCTCCTGAAGTATGTCCTTCAGTTTGGCAATGATCTCAGACTGGTATATAAAGCTCTTATTCCTTGATCTAAGAGACATGAAAATCCTTACAAAGGCTTAGCATACTTGATTGCTCGCATTAGGACCAAGGATCCTTCCCAGTTGAGAGGTGGCAGGTATATACTCATCTACAGCAATCAACTACAAGCCATAAAAAGAATTAAAGAACAAAACAATCAATATACCGAAAGGAAAGTGTTTTCATTTCATTAAAATAAAGCAGTCCAAGTACATTGATAATCTAAAGAACAATACAAACAAAGAAAAATTACAAAAGAAGTCTTTAGAACAGGCTAGCTAGTAATCTCAGTTGTCTCTGAGGTCATTGGTCGGTTTCCCTTGTCTGTCGCAGCAGGAACACCTCCCTCAGAAGGGGAACTAGAAGGAATGATTTGAGAAGAAGGGACACCTCCTTCAGAAGGGGTGCTAGCAGGAACGTTTGAGAAGAAGCGAAGTCACCGTTAATGGCCGGGGCAGGTGCCTCATCCACAGTAGGCTTCGGGGCTAGATAATGCTCATCGAATAGTGGAGAGTCAATGTCCACTCCAGCAGCCAAAAGAGACTTGTTCCAGCCCTTCTTGAAGTTCAGTCGATTGATGTAGCCTATTTGAACCATAACATCCTCGTACGCAGGAGCCCATCCGGCATTATATGATCTCTCCTCCACCTCCTTCACCTTCTCTACCAACACCCTGTTCTCCTCCACCACAGCTAACTTGCTCATACAGACCAAGTCACAAGACTTCCACAGCTCGCTGAGCTCTTTGACCACCGCCTCCTTCACCCGATTGGCTTCAGTGAGGGAAAGATTAGAAGATCGCTGGGCATCATTGGCAGTCTTCAAACTGGCCTCCATATCGACACCCTTCCTCTTCAGCTCAGCATTCTTCTTCTCCAAATTAGCATTCCTCTTAACCAGCTCATCACGGGTGTGATAGAGGACGGCGAAGTCAGTTACGAACTACAAAAAAGAGAAAACATTAAGAAAGAGAAGCATTAAATAGAATATTTCAAGTATAGAAAAGCGAAGATAGACTTACCAAGCCTATCCTCTAACTCGCCTACAGAGCTAACTGGTTGGTCCCCATTTCATTCTGACGATCAGTAGGCAAAATTGCTCTCTCTAGCAACGCAGGAGCCAACTGAGGAGAGATGGCAACAGAGTCCCCATCGGGCAAAGCAGACACAAGCATCAGTGCTTTCCCTGCCTTCATTCTCATCTCCTCTCTCCTTATCTCCTCTTCTTTATCCTTCTTCTCCTTCTTAGCTCTTTTCCTCTACTCCACTTTCTTTCTCTCCTCAACCTTCTTCCTCACTTCCTCCTTTCTCTCTCTCTCCCTCAACTGCTCTTCCTCTCTCTTCTTCTTTCCTACTCACGAGCAGCAGACTGAGAACCATTTGCAAGTTCTCCATCGCCATATTTTTGCTTCTTCGATCGGTGGGAGAGAAGCCCATCATCATCATGAATCAGGTTCTTACTTGGAGGAGCCATGACTTCCTCGTTGGAACTACTAGATTCACTCGAAGACTCGTGAGCCTCTGGAACCCCTTTCGAACTGGAAGATTCTTTACTAGAGCTCTCTTCACAGGAACTACTCTCAGCACCGAACATGTCGGTATCCTCGCTCTCCTCACCCGAGATTCTTTCTTCTTCGACCAATTGGATGGGATCGACATAAGCCTATTTAGTAATGTCTAGCTCAGGAACGCTGTCTATAGGGCGCACGATAAAGCTGGACCCAACATTCTTGTACTCCAAGAGAAAAGTCACTGATCGAGGATGTTCAGCATCAGCCAAGAGTTCTCTGATATTCCAGGCTATAACCAACTCAGCAGCTCAAACCTCACTAAGAGAAGGTTCTAAGTTCTTTGCTCTCACTGATAAGAAAGAAAGAAAGAAGAATATTAGAGAAATCATACATTAATAAGAAAACCGAGGAGCTAAGCAAAAATTAAGCCTACCTATGAACTCCTCCCCATAAAAGGGTACCATGAACCTGTCAGACCTCGACCCCTTTGTATGGGGAGGAAACTGCCAGTTTCTAGTAAGAAAAGCCTCTTGTCAGTAATCCTTGTGGGAATTAGGTAGATTTACTACAAATACCCTATCAGGACTCTTGGCCTTAAGGTAAAGAAGACTAGAACTTGTTCACGTGAAAGAATAACAAAAATAGATCTCAGCAAGCCCTAGATTGGCGCCATAGAGCTGATTTATTCTATGGACACCATTACCAATCTTCCAGACGTTTGGGGAACACTGTGCAGGGACAATATTGAAATAACCAAAGAATTGCAAAAACAAATTGCTTGGGTGGAAAGTAAGACCCCCTTGGGACAATAGGAGAACATGAATTGAGTGAGTATCCTCAATCTCTCTAACATTATGAGGGATCGGGGCACACTCAATGTCCACCCAGTTTAGAATAATATAGTATTTCCTAAATTAATCTATTGATCTATTGCCTACTTTCGCCATTGAAAGATACAACCCCTGATTACGAACGCGAAGGAATTTCAACAAAAAAAAACAATTAGAAGAAACAAGAAGAACTTACAATGCAAGAGTCACCTTGAGACGGGGTAAAGCCAGAAGCAGGGAAGATGAAAAAAGCAAGGAAATGGAAGATGAGACCTGAGAATAAAAAGAGATGCAAGGAAAACTGCAAGAGATTGAGAGAATGCGAAGAGATATGAAAGTGACGATTCGAGAAATTACCCCTCTAGAAGGATTTAAACCTTTCTAATCATAATGCACCAGAAATGAGGCAATCTTCCATCGAAGTCAGTTCGGGAAGGGCGCCTCAGTTCGAAAGTATGGCACAAATCACAAAAACTCCATTAAGACTAATCTTTTAAATTTATTGAGCCCAAATTGTGACCCAAAAATTTTAGGGGCAATGCCAATTGTGGTGACAATTAATTTTAACACACATATTTAAATTTCATAACATACAATTAAAATAATCTAATGTTTTATTCATTTTAAACCATGCTCTGCCACTTGGAAAAACCCCGACTTCAAAATTTACAGGATTTCTCACGAAAAATCTTGTCATGAGAAATTTTGTCACGCAATTCATTTGAAAACTCTTGTATCAAACACACACTATTTTTTGTTTTGTTACTTAGTTTATCACATAAAACCCCAAAAATTCACACAACTACAACATTTCATAAGTCAATAAATAACACATATTTGTTTATTTAAATTGAATAGCTCTCAATGTAAGAATGGACAAGTTTTACTTTTCATAGTTTTTGCCACTTTCGAACATCTCACAATGGTTGCCTATCTCTGCTCCTCACTGCAGACAAATTTTCTTATTTGTTCAATAGATCATCTGATGGTGGTGTGGGATGAACGTGATTCTATATGCGAGCCTCCTGCACAATTAATTTCTATTCTAATAAACTATAAATTGTATGGGAACAAATTCTCTTAAATATTAAATTGAGGTAAAAATAATTTATCTTGGGATAATTATGAGTTACCTAAATTTCTCTATTATATATTCTTCAAATAAAAATTTTGAGTTTCAAACCACAAAGTTATAAACTATCATCACGAAGTTGTCTACATTTTGAAAAAAGCATCAAAAATATAAAGTGAAAATATAAATGGATTAAACTTGATTTCCATGGTTAAACTTTTTAATACATTCATTGCTACCCTGTAGCCCCTTGCATGTGATAACTTTCTCTCAAAGACTCGCCATGGGGTGGTCTGAAAAAATAAAAATAAACATCGATTAATGATTAAGAAAAATGAAAAGAAAAATAGGGGAAAAAAACTTTCAGATGTGAAATATTCTTGTCTAGGGCATCATAGAAACAAAATAAATACAACCTCATTCAAAGTTGATAAAAACCAACTCAATTATTTAAAGTCCCATGTAAGTAGTAAGATATAGAAATAAAACATTACATAAACTCATTAAAACCATATTCTCAATCTAAAAATCGGAAAAAATTGACTTCAAAATTCATAACCATTACATTTAACTTATAACTCACCTCAAACATGCAAATATAGCAAGATACTTTGAGACCATAGATCATAATCTCTCAATCCAATCAATCTTCAATCATCAGTTACGTAGTAAAACAGACTCTTCAACTTCTATCTGTGAGAAGTCATCAACAAATATACAATTAACCCCAATTTTAATATAAGTAAAAGATAAGTGATGAAATAGACAAAGTTACTTAAAGACTTAAGATTGCATCTTCCAAACAAGAATCATAGATGTTTGAAAAGGAATACCGAACAAAAAAGTACTTATTTATTATCTCATTAATGACAGTCATAGCCGAATATATATTCTCCATCCCTTAATTGTTCCTTCGCCTCTAGAGTCATCAGCTGATCACCTACTCATTAAGTTGAAGATGGTAAAAAAATTCGTGTTTAAGCTGGTAAATACATGGAGAGAGAATAAATTAAAAAATAAACCCAAACAACCTCAAACAGATATAAAACATATATAGAACGAAATCAAATATCAAACATCAAAATCAAACATTGAATGAATCAGAATTTCAATAAATCCCCTTACAATAAACAACACAAAAGTAGAGAGACATTACAAACAAATTATATTTGTTTGAGCTTGTTTTTTTCTCAGTAATTGGGTACTTAACATCAAAATAAACAACATGTGTCCTCTTCATTTTTGCCCATCTTGGCGAGAGCTCTACTGGCATCTTTATCGGCGAACATGGCATATGCTCCGCTAGGGTTGTATATGGGTTTAGATGGATCTGATCCAACCCTATATTTCTTCAACACACCTAGTTTCACCACTATTTTATTCTTTCTAACTTTTCATTTTGTGTTTCTCGTAGAATTTATACCAATGATATGCAGAACAAAGCACAAAAATATATATATATTGCAAAAAATACTAAATAGCAAGTAAAAATGGCTTAAAAATAAATCAACCTACCTTTGATTAAAAGTAAAGTGATAAACTTATTTAGATCTGAAAATATAAAAAAAAATAGTGAGAGTGGTAGGATATGGGAGAAAAGGGTGTCTCCATGAAGTGAGAGAATAAATTCAATGTTTAAGGCAAGACAACAAAAAGTTAAAATTAGAAAAATGGGGGGAACAAAAAGCTAAAAGTGAAATTTGAAAAATTAATGGAGGCAGTTGATCTCAACCGTCCATTTTGATAAAATACGTAAGGAGGTGGCATCAATCCGCACCGTTAAAATGTGTACATTTTCAAAAACTTCCCCGTCATATTATATATATACTAGCGTATTGCTCGTGCCTGAAGGCATGAAAAAAATGGTAAAAATTTCCAAAGTATGTAACTACAAAAGTAAAAAATTTCATTCCCCGAAAAAATAAAGAGTAGTTTTAAAAAAATGTCCATCATATCTTTTATTTATAAGATTATCCACCATATTTAACAGATAATAAATAGTCCAACAACTTATACGCGGAGTTGAATTAACTACCACCAGATGCAATCATAATAGGTAAAAAATTTGACGAAAAAACCTTACACGAACCAAATCTGACAAAGAAAAATGGAACTGTCGACTTTAATTGTGGTCAATTTTACTTAGGAGAAATATTTTTTTCAAAATTATTTAAGTGAGTATAATTTTAAGTCCAAAAACTATTTTCAACAGAAGTAAAGATAAAAATATAAGAAAAAAATGTGCATAATTTCCTTTATTTATATGAGTATCCACCTATTTTAGCTATATAAAAAACACTCCAACCACATAAATGATCTTTCCAAGACCTAATATAAACAATGTCACCTATTTAACAATATTCATATATAAACCCCTACCATGAATACACTACAAACCCTTATTGGAATCTTTGGAAATAAATTATCCAAAATGTTTCGATAGGATGATTGTCAATAGTTTATAAAGATTCATCTCAAAATAAAACAAAGTGTACACAATTTAATTTTTTTAGCAAAATCTCCTTTACTTGTACTAATATCCACCTATCCAAGAAAAAAAATATACTCAAATAATAATGTTAATTGTCTATCTCGGAGATCTTATAAACAAATGCATCAATTTGCCGTTATTCAAAAATAGAATACATATATGAGTACACAACAAGCCACTATTGGTGACTTGAGCAACATAATGAAGATATCATACAAACATATATTTTCTATATAACTAAAAATATGCCGATTCATCAAACCACTTGTGGCACAATTGTTATCTTCTGTAGCACACCAACGCTTTCGACACATTCCACATGCCTTGTCCTCAACCACAATTCTAGTCATAAAAAAATTACTCACCCCGAGCTCACAAATTATGTGTGGAGTAGATTTACATATTATTTTAGTTGAATCATTCCACCCTCGTCCATTTGTGGTGTAACATCGTTGCAATGAAATACAAATTAAAATGCATCAGTCAAAAGAAAGTACAACTTTTGCATTAAAAAATATATGGATTGATTGAAATCCCATCTCAATATGAATTGATTGAAAAATACACCATATAAATTGATTGAAATACCATCCCAAGGCAAAGACTAATGCCCATTTCCATATCTACACTTTTTTCATAAGTGTTGTTATTGTATTAAAAAAAATAAGATAGATCAATTATAAATTTTCCATCCCAATCTCTAATAATAGCACCAACACAACAATTACCTATATTTACTCTAGAAGACCCGTCTACATTATGCTTCAGAACAACTCTACAACACTTACACCATTTGATGGTTATAAACACCTTAGGGGGTTTAGTGATTTTTAGATGATATAAGTTAGTGATTTTAAGATGATATAAGTCAATCAAATAATTATGATCCTCTTTAACTCTATCCGAGAACGTCATTGCAGAAGCAATGAAAGATAAGGAAGAGTTGATATTGTGAATAATGTTTGAATCAGACATTGAAATCCCCTAAAAAATATTGTTCGTAGCTTTCCATATAATATTTTCTAGGCCCTCTAAAAAATAAAGACATAATCATAGAAAGGCAAAAGTTTGAATTGAGCTCAATTCCCAACTGAATTGTAAAGTGATTCCATGAAGTTCTTGCATATCGACTTTCCAATAAAGTGTGATTAATGTTTTCCACTGAGTATAGGGCATTTACATCTTGGGGCCAATTTAGTTCCCTTATTTTTCATAATTGAGTCAGCTGCAATAACTTTGTTAAGCAACTTCTAGAAAAATATTGAAATCTTTAAGGGACAATGGTTAAACCGAATACATTTCTAGCAATTGGATAGGGGATTCTGATTTTTGCATATATTCACATTAGATTTAAAAATAAAATCTCACTTGTTGAAGGCTTCCAGACGAGAGTGATTTTTAGGGTAGGGAGTGAAGTAAAGGGTCGATATAAACATAAGATTTTGAAATCACATATATTGCGGAAAATATGTATAAACTCCACACCCAACAGATATAAGAGCGTTTGAGTGAGTATTATGAAACAACCCATTTTATTAGCAAGATTGAAGAACACTGGGGACGGAGATAATTGATGAACCCAGAAAGGGAAAACAAATAGTTGAGAGAAATAACTGATGAAGAAAAATAAGTACCATAATTTGATTATAAAATAAAAGTGATAACACAAAATCATATTTTAATTAGTTCTCAGAATCAGAACTTTTTAGAAACCCATCTTTGTAGCACAGTAGATCTTCCTCAAAGTAGTTCAACATATCGCAATAGATACGTTGAAGTAGATATTATTTTTGTCAACGAAGTTCAACATCTCTTGGTGTTTGGTGAGATTTACGGTAGGTGGTTTGCAGTGGCGGATCCAGGATTTTTTTTCAGGGGGAGCGAAATTTGCGAGTGGTGGCGGAGGTTCAGGGGTGGGAGCCTCCGAGGTGAATTTTTTTGGATTAACTCAACTTTAATTCAAGATTTATACAAATTTTTGGGGTTATTTTTTTTCCAATAATTTTTTACCCCTAATAAATATATACCAAAATTAACGTTATGTTATTAGACCCCACAATATTCTGTGTAAATAATTTGAACAACATTAAAAATGAACAATATTAAAAATCAAATTTCAACATTAAAAATGAAAACTTTTCAATATTAAAAAATAAATGAACAACATTTATGGATAGAGCTGAAATCTCAAATTGAATAGAACTCAAATCTCAAAATGAACAGCATTTAACAATATTAATAATGAACAAAACTCAAATCTCAAATTGTGAACAACAAAAATGAAAACAAAACAATAAACAAACTTACCTTTGGAGTTGGATCGGAATGAGCAGCGGGGTGAGGAGGAGATGACCAGCAGGCATTGGCCGGACCGGAGGCAGGGGCGGAGAGAGAAGTGCGGGAGAGAGAGTCGTGAGAGTGAAATTTGGAATGAAAATGGGAAAAGATGCGTTAGATTAAAACAGGAAGTTAATAGGGCTTTTTAAGGTTTTTAAAATATTTACATTTTCTTACCCTAAAATTGGGAAAAACTCATTAACTTAACCTCTGAGTTTCAATTTTTACATACTGCACCCCTGAAAAAAATTCTCAGTAATTTTTTTCCAAAATCTCAGGAGGAGCGGCCGCCCCTCCTCGCCCCCCCTGAATCCTCCCCTGGTGGTTTGGATAGTTAGTGATATTTACGACAGGTGGTTTGGATATCCTTACCCTATTTTGGAACCAAGAGACAGAGATAACCAAATATATTCAGTTCTTTTTTGGTAAAAAAATCAAAATGAAATATTGTGTAAGCATAGAAACCTTTTGAGATCTGCAAAAAAAATAAAAAAATAAACCTCAAAACTAAAAAAAAAAATTCAAAAGTACAAATCATGAATGTTGATGGCGAAACTTGTTTCTAGATATTGATGTATCTGATCTTGAAAGAGGAGAGAGATTACTAGTAGGAGAGTGGATATAGATTAAGGAGAGAGGTAGTTGATAAGATGAGAATTTTTTATTGATCCTTGTACTTAGTAGTTCATGCGTGTCCTTTTTTACTAATACAATTCTTGGCACAATAAAAGAGATCAAGATTTTAGTCTTTTGTGGGCGAGAAATGAAAAAAGGGAATTAAAATTTCAAAATTTGAAATGTAAATGGAGGAAGATGATCTTATCCCTTAATTTTGTAAAAATGTATAAGGAGGTGGCATCAATTTGCACCGTTAAAAATGTGTACATTTTCAAAAACATCCCTATTATATTATACATACATATTGCGTTAGTAGATATTGTTTAAAACTAAATCTATATATAATATCATATATACTCTGGAGCATTATTAGTTGTGATTTGTTTGTGTGGATCTTTTATGATTTCTTCAAAACTCATGATCTTAATTTTTATCACACAAACTGTTTATACTTTTTACAATGTTAAAATATGATTTTATAAAGCAAGTCACAGTCTATTCTTGGCTTTGAAATTCATCTCCTAACCTTCTATGAATTTCAAAACATATTAGAACTTGTCTTCCTTATCTTTTTAATGGATACTCCAACTTTGAGTGTAAAGTTGTGTTTGTACTACTTGGCTAGTATTCGTTATTTGGTCCGATATAGTAGTTGTGTGGTTATTTTGTGCTTTTCTTAGAATATTCGGTATATTGGGGGTATTAGTTCATTTACTAATTTATAAACTATAATTTGTACGCAAATTATTGTTATAGTGGACTTGTGGTGTGTATGGTCTTGGAACTAAAAAATCGGGGTTTACCAGTATGCTCGGTTATTTATTAACATATTATTGTGTTCATCCCTCCTCTCCTCATCTCATTTTGTCTCTCACTTTTATTTATAATACTTTGAATATCACATCAACCTAAACTATTTTTCCGTGTGTGTATTCAACCATTGATGTTTAAAGGATTTTAACCAAGGGGTTAAAAGAGATTTTTTAATCTAGCACTTTTGTTTCCATAGATTACATTCAAGTGTTATTAGAGTAGTTATGATTACTTTTGTTTTAAAAAAATTGTTTTTTCACTCCTTAAAATTTTGAATTCTTTATTTTAAATGGAAGATCGAAATGGTAGTTCCATATATCTTCCTCAGTTTGATGGTGTAAAATTTTCTTAGTGGAAAGTATAAATGACTGCACATATCCAATAGTTAGGGGATGACATCTGGAATATGGATGCAAATAATTTTCTAGTACATACTCAGTGAAGGTGATGTTTAAAGAACTTACAGAAAACCTATTTCTGAATGGACTAGAGAGGAGAAAATAAGTTCACAGTATAACAATAAAGGTAGAAATGCTAATTTCCAACCAGTGTGTGAGTCTAAGTTTAAACATATCTCAGTCTGCACCAATTCTAAGTAAGCTTGGAACATTCTAATTTCTACACATAAGGGTGATGCTGGAGTTAAAAAGGTTAAGTCACAATTGTTAGTTCATATATATGATACCATGTTTATGAAAGATGATGAAAAATTTGATGAATTTTATCTTATATTGAAAGATATAGTAAATTAATTGCATGTCAGTGGTATTGTATATCATGATTCTAAAATTTGTGCTAAAATACTAAGATATTTACCTCACATAATTTCCAAGAAGAAACATACCACAGAAGAAATGGATGATCCTAACATGACACCTAAATTTCTATGTAGTAAAATGAGGAGTTTGGAGCTTAAAATTTCTTTAAGTGATAATCACAGAGAATACGAAAGAGCATACACACTTCACAACATTCTTTAGTGCTTAGATCTTTTGTTAACAGCCTGAACACTGTATCCTCCTTTCCTGATGTTGATTATTACTCTATGTCTATTGAGTCATTAGATCATGAAACTGTTTTGTTGTCTAAACACTTCAAGAAATTTGTTAAATTTAGAAATAAATTTTCTTCTAGAGAAGGAGAACCTAATTATTCTAATAGGCAAAATGAAAAAAAAAATTACAATGAAATCCTTTGATAAATAGCACCATAAAAAAGACTTAAATCACATTCAATAGATAAAAATTAATGAGTTTTTTCATTATACTAACAATTTTTTTTCAAAAACTACATGTTAATCTTTTCAATAATCTTGTGGATTTTACTTCTATATGTTCGAATGAGTCTGATGATGGCATTGATAACTTGTCTATTATGTCTAATAATTCTGAATTGTTTGTTGATGATTATGATTTACCTCTTGAAAATGTTTTATTATCTGTTAACACTCATATACATGTTCATACTCCTGCTTTTATTTGTAAAACTCTTGATGATTATACTTTTAATTTCGATGATGAAAATGATGATTATAATGCATGTTCCCTTATGATAGAATCATTTGATAGTGATTGTAATAATGATGACCTGCATTTTAAAAAGCTTTATAAGTCTACCATGAAAAAGTGTATTCACTTAGGCAAAGTTAAGGCTAGGTTGTTGTCTAAAATTGATGCTCTTAACAATCAAATTTGTTTTATATGTGATAAATATTCTATGCAAGTAGAACAAGTTGAGACTGAAAAACTGATGTTAGAGAAAAAAATTCAAGATAAATGAAAATTGATCTTTACTAGAGAAAAACACAAAGATATTTTAACTGATTTTGATAAATCACAGACTAAACTAAAAGATGTTTTGAACAAGATTATTGATTTCAATAAATATCGCATCATTGTAGAACAAATTGTGAGTTCTAGAAATCTTCTTCTTATTAGATAAAATTATGAAGCATATACAAAACATGGATTAAATGTAACACAAAGACTCAAAACAAACATACCATATATATACACACATATAACAATAACAATAATGCACAAGCTTATATAAGTAAAAACATAATAAAAGACACAAAACATATCTTTCCACACTCATATGACATAAATGTGTCTAAGACGAATATGGTAGGGAATGAAGGGGTATGAACTAAAAAATGAAAAAAAATATGTCCTGACCACTTAAGATAGTTCAAGAAGTTATATCTGATCGTAACACCTTATCAAACGTAGATTTAATATGAAGTGACGTATAATGTGAACCCATAATGGACAAACATACACAATGCACACTAGAATATATAATATTGATGATTCTCGAATCAATAACAACAAACATTAATTATTACTAGGACTCATTGTGAAAGCTCATTGATCTTCAACTAATAACACCCTCAAAATATACCTACTCAAATTTTATCTGTTTTTAAGATATCATAATTTTTATTCATGATAAAAACTAAACTTTTCCTTGATAATACTTTTCTTTTCTTTTATTCTCCTTCAAATGGTGGTCTTTCATGCAAAGGATATTTACTCCATTTGTTTCCCTTTTCCATTGCTCATATTTTTTTCAAACTAAAACAATCTGACATGGAATGGTTCTTACATGAAAAATCCCCTAATCAAATAGATATGTTTATGACAAGATTGTTATGAGAACATCTAACTTCACTCATGTAACATAATTATTTATCATCCGAAAGAGTTCGTGCAAGTGTGTAGGGATGCATATACAAAGTTAATCCATTATGAAAATCAGTTTCGAACAACTTCTAGCAAGCATGATTAAGAAACAATCCAAAGAATTTTAAACGATACTTAATTGTACTAGCCATATGGAAAGCGGAACGAATGGGATTCAAACACACTAATATGCAACAAAAAATGTGTAAAACCAAACTACACAAACAAACAAAAAATTTAGTTTTTCAACATTTTTCAAAACAACTGAAAAGACAAACAAAATCTTTTTTTATTATTCAATAAGACCCAATAAATGAAAAATCAAAATACAAAAGATACAAACATCATAGAACTAGTTAAAGCATATAAATGAAGCACAAAAACTAGTGCATGAAAAATATGCAACCACAATCATCCATAAAATATAGCATTAGAAGAATCAGGTGATAACACGTGAGAATCAACAAGTCTATATTTAATACCTCCAAATCTGATTTTCTAACCAAAGTGGATAAAAATTTTATGCCTCGAGTTTTGGGAATTATGGTAACACGTGATCTAGACATCCTATGAACTCTTCTAAAATCATAAGAAAACATCCTAAGGCCACCTTTCTTACCACAATGCGAGCATGTGTAAACATGAGGATTCTTAACCTTTGGTTGACCTTTTCTAACATCCTTGGTAATGGTTGACACTCTTAAACACATGGTCTTGGATTTAATAGAGGAAACATTCAAATTATCTAGCTAATACCAATGCAACATGATCCTTTCAATTCATATTCTAATTTTAAAATTAAATATTCGATAAAAAATTTAGACTGTTCAAATTTTAGGGACTCTTTCTTCAAATTTTCCATTATTCGTAGAAGGTTATCTTGCTCCCCCTCAATGTTAGAAAAATTATCCCAAATAGTCTTCCCATGTTCCATTAAATCATCAAATAATTAATCATTATCTTCTTTGGCATATTCTTTCATCTTAATCTCTATGGTCTTGGAGTTATTTATTTCACTTGTTAAAAGACAGACTGTAGACTCACTCTATTTCTTAAACACATCTAAATTTAAGAAATCACGTTTCATCTCCTTGAGCTTTTCATACACAATATCTCGTTAACTTTGAATATTAAAAAAAATCAATTTCATCTTTTAAGCACACATTTTCTTTCTCAATAAATTTTACTCTTTTTGCAAGTTTTAAATTCAACTTAGTTAACCTTTCAATGTGGTTATAAAGCTCATTAAAGTCCTCTCATATCTCAAAATCCTCTTCATCATTAAAAACATTAGTAGACTTATCACTTTGAGGGGACCCATCCAGGGAAAACCCATATAACCCAAATGCACAAAAGAAGGATCAAAACAATTACATAGTGTACCTGCTATGATACCAATTTGAAAGATGTGCTACTGCTAGTAGGGTTATATGGCAACACTAATTTTTAACTTTCCAAATTAATTAAGCTAATTTTAATATTTGAACTAATTAAACCATAGTTTTCCAATTTTTATTGACCTAAGAATTCGTATAATACAATAAAGAAAACCACAACACGGTCACGTATGAGGAAAACCCATATCTGGAAAAACCTTGGATGACCTAAGCATTCATATAGGTATCACTACAAGGATAAAATTGATTAATTGAACCTATTCGATGCCTTCAAGACTTGATGCTCTCTTTTTTCCTTGAATCTTCTTCACAATCATCATCAGATCCCTTCCAATAGTAGAAAAACGTAGGCGGTTACTACATCTCAGTACCATATTGATCTTAACATTGCATGATTATTTCCGTCTATCATCGGAAGATGTATAAAATCTACCCGCACAAAACTTAATTGACAAAGATGAAGAGTAATTGTGGAATCCACCTCTCAAAACAACATTACATGAAGTGTAAATGGTCTTGGTGCAAGATGGAAGATATCTAAAATAGACATTTTTATGTAGACTCTTAGTGTTGATGTAAAAAATTAGATTATCTCTAATTATTTAATCACAGATAAAAAATAAATGAGACAAGAGATTTTAGAGTGGTTCAGCCTTAAACGAATGGCCTACGTCCACTGTTTGTGTTATTATTGACTGTTTGGGAATTCTCGAAGTAGGGTTTATCTCCAAAAATTCTGGTCCCCTTCCAATGAGGATGATACAATGTATTTATAGCCTTGAGGCTGTACATGTGAATGGGTAATACATAGCTGTTCAACAAGCGTATACATCCGTATGATAAAAATCAGCATTTAATGCACATTTAATCCTCTTAATTGTCTGATAATAAATGCTCTGATCGAGGTGCAGCTCGAACCGCCTAAGCTGCTTGGACCGCCTAAGTATCTCGGTATCCATGACTTTCTCGGTGCGATAAAGTTTCCTCGGTGAGCACCTACTGCTCGGAGTATCTGAGTTGGTCGTGGAAATTGAGTTCCTCGAAGTCAAGGTATTGTTCAGAAATATTTGTTATTGCCATGTAGATCGACACGTGTATCCACTTCATTGTGCCATGTCAGCAGACTAAAATCGGTATCAACACTTAGACCCCAATGTTTCACATTTCGAGACTGAGGAGTGTGGAACATTCTTCTCAAAATATGGCGGGATTAAATGGTCATCCTGAATTTTAGGAGCATGTTCTTTGTATTCATTTTTCTTTTCGAATTCATAGAATCAGACTTTCAAATTTTTCTAACTGCTTCGATCTCCGCACCCTTTTTGTCCTTCTAGCCACCGGTAGCGTAAACGTCTCCCTTTGTAATCATTATTTTTACCTTTTCCCAAGGTAAGGTATTTAAGCGTTGTAGAAAATCATATCGTCTTTTACTTTTTCAAATCTGTATCTTTGAGTTTTCTATTTTCTCTCTTGTGCGTTCATCCTTTTCATCGTTCGTTGTCAACAGATCCATCCTTTTTCTATAAAACCTTCTTCCTTTTCTTTTATTTCCTTTATTCGCCATGGTTTACCTTGTTGAGTCTCTTGATAAGTTTTGTTTTGATTTCTCTATTCCTTCATGGGTTATTTTGGAGGAACTTTCTGAGCCTTCAGATTATTTTCGTTTGGCTGAGGGACATTGATTCCCCAGTCTCTTTGTTACTGAATGTGGCTTTTCTTTTCCCCCAAACTTTTGACGTGGTTCATATAAAAATAGCCCCCAATACGTGGAGAATAGTTAACGAAGTTCATAGATTAAATCAGATTCATGGAACTCGTATAGGAATTTCAGAAATCATGTTTTGCTATAGATGGGATGTCAGCGAGAATACTTTTTACTTGAAAACTAGGTTTTTAAATAGAGCTTTAGTGGTCAATCTCCCAGATGCCAATAGGGATTATTTTGAGCATGGTGTTGTTATAAAAAATTGGCAACATGCTCCACTAACTAGAAATGATGTGTATTAGGGTCCCAGATGCCCTCCCTATGGCAATGGGATAGGTTTTTTTTACTTTACTTTATTTTTGAATTTATGCTTTCTTTGTGTTTGATAAAATGTGTCACTGATATTTTAATTTTCATTTATTTGCAGTTGACAGCAAAAGAAGGTCTCCAAAAGAGACAGAAGTTAACTTAAAACATTTGAAACTTATCTGGGGTTTGCATCAAATTGTTGCCGACGAGCATATCAGATTAGCTTCATATTTACTGCAGTATAAGAGTTACACCTCGTCTTTTACTGCTCGTTCGGTGATAAGTGATGTAGAACCAGTACCAGCTTCTGCAAGTTCTTCACCTAAGTCACATATTCCTCTGAGTGAAAGAATGAAGAGAAGAAGAGCTCCTGCCCTCTTCAAGAAATCTTCCTCTGTTGTTGGAGAGGCAAAGAAAAGCAAACATGATGTCCCAGAAGAAGGGACAAAAAAAATCGATGCACCTCCTCCGGCTTCTCCTGTGAAGGTTTTCGAGAAGCCCCCAGTGGCTCCGAGCAAGGTCGCTGCTCTAAGCGAGGTTATAGTCATATCCCCGACTAAGACTACATCCTTGGTCGAGACAGTTGATGCTCCTCTGAGGAGGCTGAAGAAGAGATCCACGGTCAATTTGGCTGAATCCATCGCTCAACCCCCGACTACTAGAAGTGGTGTTCCCACTTTTGTTTCCCCGAGCTCTGCCATGAGCTCAGTGAAGTCTTGGATCATTCCCGAGATCCAAGGTATTGAAGAAAATCATTCTCGGGATATGGTTACCACATTAGCTACTCGTTATACTACTTCTGTAAGTATTATTATCCTAAACTTTCATTTTTCCCTTGTTATATCTTTGCACTGACTTGCTATTATTTTCTTTTCCCAATTGGTAACCTGTTTTAATACAATTTTAAAAAAAGATGAAGCTATTAAAGCTTCAAGCTCCTCGTCAGGTGTAGAGGAATCTTTGATGGGTCTGACGCAGTCTCCGAAGGATTCTTGTCAGAAGTATGTTGATGATAAAACTATTTGGGAGAAGAAACTTAATTCCACCGAGCAGGAGAGGGATCAAGCTGTTGAAGTCTCCAAGGGGTTGGAGAAGAAAATAAAAGACTTGGAGGGGAAGAATAAAGAGCTCGAAGGGAAGATCCAAAATGCTGTGGAGCTTGAAGGTAAGCTCAAAGCCGCTGAGGAAGAGTTGGGCAAACTTTGTGAAGTAAGTCATCAGAAGGAGGAAGTGGAGAATAAATTGAAGGCTACCGAGGAACTTCTATCCGAGAAGCTTTCCTCGGAGAAGGTGAAAAGAAAATTAGCTGTGAAAAAGTCCTTCAGTGCTGGATGGGACAAAGGATGGAATAATGGTCTGGCTGCCATGATGTCGCAGGTGGAATATGGTAGCCTTAAGTACTTTAGGGATGGCTGGGTCGCTGCTTTGAAAGAGATGAATGTTGATGAAAATTCTGACCTGTTTCAGCGACACATCCCTGGCCCCCCTCTAACTCCTGAAGAAGAAGAAGAGGACAAAGCTGCCTCTAAGGAATCCTACATAGTGATGGGGGATCAAATTTCTCATCCCCCAATTATCCAGTCCTCCTACGAGCAACTCCAACCATCCATTATTTTAACCGAGCAGCTTCCAGCTCCCACCGAGCAGCCATCTGTGCCACCCGAACGACCTACTTCCTCATCCCAGCCTTCTGATAAAGTTTTGGGAGACAAGGAGAAGGAGTAGAGTTGTTCGGATTTTTTTCTCTGTTTATTTTTGCCCATTGTAACTCTAACCTATGTACTTCTCTTTTATGATGTAATAAAATTTGAAATTTTGACTATTCATTGATTCTCTTCCTCTTGCTCCTTATTGATTCTTGCTATCTCTTCTTTTTACTAGTTTATGGCTAGGATGGAATTGATATCTGCTCATGATGCAAAATTGTTGAGGCAATGCAATGATTACTTCAGAGCTGGTCATGCAGATATGACTGAAGCTCAAATCATTGATATCCTTGGTCAAGATGCTTTAGAGCAGGCAGTTGAAGCCTACCAGTATTTAAAGTGTCTGCTCGACCGGGCAGTGGCTAATAATGTAGCATATTATGACATGATTAAAGACCTCCAAGGCACTCTCGAGGAGCTTCAACAGCAATACAAGGAATCTTCAGCCCTCTTGGACCAAGGATATGCGAAGAAGTAGCAGCAACTGAATGATGATAAGGGATACGATAAATTGTTTGCTGCTTATGAAGTGAGGGAGAGAACTTTGAAAATCGAGGTCGAGGAGCACAGGCAGATAGCCAAGTTGTTGGAGCAGGAAAATAATAACTTGCGAGGAGAAGTATCCTAGCTGAGATCTATTGCCTCTACCTTAAACGCTTTGGTCCCTATAAATGACGAGGGATTCTACTTCTTGGAGGTCGAAAATGCCAATCTGAGAGATGAATTAGAAACCTTGAAGAGGATTGGGCCTTCTACCTCTACTCGGGGACGAGAAAGAGCTTCTCGGGGATGAGCAAGAGCTGCTTGGATTCCTGTTGAGGAACAAAGAACTCAATCGGCACTGGAGAATCAAGCCTTCCAATTGATGGCAAAGAACCAAGCATTGGCTGAGATGTCTAAGAAAATCCAAACTTTAGACGAGCGACTAGCTGCCCAAAATTCTACCTTGGAGAATAAAACTAATTTGGTGAAGAATCTCCATGAGCAGTTAGAAAGATTAACCTACCAGTTCCACAAACAGCCTAGGGAGTTTTGGATGGCTAGTTACAATAAAGCCCTCTACCATTTAGATGATCGGGTCCAGAATGCAAATAATGTGGGTTATAAATAAGGATGGTTAAATGCTTTGGGTGTGCTGAAGTTGGAACAAGGTCATTATTTATGGGATTACCACAATCCTGGGTTTCTCAACCTACCAGTGCCTCCTTTCAAGCTTGATATGAGTTGGATTCCATCTCGGGCCATTCCACAATGCCTAATTTCAAAGTATCTCGGCGACTACAATCTTCACTCCAACTTTGAGATATCTCACCCCGAGTAACTCCTTGATCGGCCATCAGTTATGAACATCAGGATGCTTAAAGATTTGAATTTCATTAACTCCCCTTATTCCTTAGATGATCCTCCTGCTGGTGAAGAACATGTTTCAAAGGCAGAGGGGAAGAAACCAATAGAATAGGAATCTTGATGTAATAATTAATATGTATTTAATTCTCGATATATTTTGCTCTAGATTTAATGAAAGAATTTTATTTTTCTTTTCAATCTTGATTGCCATTGTCTTGTAGATATTTTGTAAAACACTTTACATATGTGTATGTATATCTGTTAAAAATATAACAACATTGTGTTATTTGCCGATCAACTAAAGCTGGTTAAAACTTATTGTCGACTATCCTGAATTTGTGGTAATCATTTGACGACTAACCAAAATTTATGATATTTTATTTCTCGACCAGCTTGGTGGTAATTTAAAATGTTACGAGTATAAAAAAATTTGCTTAATCACTTTTTAATTCTAAGCCATTAGCTAACTTTTATCACATACTCAAGCTTTGTTTAATAAAAATGGTCCCGACCAACTGTAGTTGGCAGCTTCTTATTCCCGACCAACCTGAGTTGGTGGTGGATTTTTAGAAATATTTTTTCTTCCCAACCAACCTTAGTTGGTATTTTTGGGAAATATATATTTTTTATTTCCGACCAACCGGAGTTGGTGGATTTTCTTCCCAACCAACCGGAGTTGGCACTTTTGGGAAATATTTTTTATTCCCGACCAACCGGAGTTGGTGGATTTTCTTCCCAGCCAACCGGAGTTAGCACTTTTGGAAAATATTTTTTATTCCCGACCAACCGGAGTTGGTGGATTTTCTTCCTAGCCAACCGGAGTTGGCACTTTTGGGAAATATTTTTTATTCCCGACCAACCGGAGTTGGTGGATTTTCGTCCCAACCAACCGGAGTTGGCACTTTTGGGAAATATTTTTTATTCCCAACAAACCGAAGTTGGTGGATTTTCTTCCCAATCAACCGGAGTTGGCAATTTTGGGAAATATTTTTTATTCCCGACCAATCGGAGTTGGTGGATTTTCTTCCCAACCAACCGGAGTTGGCACTTTTGGGAAATATTTTTTATTCCCAACCAACCGGAGTTGGTGGATTTTCTTCCCAGCCAACCGTAGTTAGCACTTTTGGAAAATATTTTTTATTCCCAACCAACCGGAGTTGGTGGATTTTCTTCCTAGCCAACCGGAGTTGGCACTTTTGGGAAATATTTTTTATTCCCGACCAACCGGAGTTGGTGGATTTTCTTCCCAACCAACTGGAGTTGGCACTTTTGGGAAATATTTTTTATTCCCGACCAACCGGAGTTGGTGGATTTTCTTCCCAACCAACCGGAGTTGGCACTTTTGGGAAATATTTTTTATTCCCGACCAGTCGGAGTTGGTGGATTTTCTTCCCAACCAACCGGAGTTGGCACTTTTGGGAAATATTTTTTATTCCCGACCAACCGGAGTTGGTGGATTTTCTTTCCAACCAACCGGAGTTGGCACTTTTGGGAAATATTTTTTATTCCCGACCAACTGGAGTTGGTGGATTTTCTTCCCAACCAACCGGAGTTGGCACTTTTGAGAAATATTTTTTATTCCCGACCAACCGGAGTTGGTGGATTTTCTTCCCAACCAATCGGAGTTGGCACTTTTGGGAAATATTTTTTATTCCCGACCAACCGGAGTTGGTGAATTTTCTTCCCAACCAACTGGAGTTGGCACTTTTGGAAAATATTTTTTATTCCCGACCAACCGGAGTTGGTGGATTTTCTTCCCAACCATCCGGAGTTGGCACTTTTGGGAAATATTTTTTATTCCCGACCAATCAGAGTTGGTGGATTTTCTTCCCAACCAACCGGAGTTGGCACTTTTGGGAAATATTTTTTATTCACGACCAACCGGAGTTGGTGGATTTTGCTGAGTAGTGTGTAGCACTAGTATTTCACTAAAAAATTTCAATAAAAGGAGAGAATTGGGTAGAATATTCACATTTTATTCATACTGATGAAACTGCATTACATGAGATTTTACATTACTGATAATATTTGCGTAGGTGTTCTGCATTTCATGCATTCTTAAACTCCTCCCCTCTAAAGTTTCTATTCTATAGGTTCCTGGTCGAACAACTTCTGTAACTCGGTAAGGTCCATTCCAGTTCGCTTCCAGTTTGTTGTGCTTTTGAATCACTTTCTTTAGCACATAGTCTCCTTCTTTCAGGTCGCACTTCTTCACTCTCTTGTTATAGAACAAAGTTGTTCGTTGCTGGTAAGCAGCATTCCTGATGGCTGCTTCTTCTCTAACTTCCTCGAGCATGTCCAAGTTTAACCTTCTCATTAAATCGCTGACAGGGGAATTGAAGTTCAGCACTCGGTTTGTTGGGAGGCCCAACTCGGCAGGTATAACAACTTCACTTCCAAATGCCAGCATATATGGAGATTCTCCAGTTGTTGCTCAGGGAGTAGTACAATAAGCCCACAATACCGAATGTAGCTCGTTGATCCAGTTTGCTTTCACTTTATTTAGTCTTTTCTTCAAGCCATTTAGCAACGTTCTGTTTGTCACTTCAGTTTGTCCATTGCTTTGGGGATGGCCTGGTGCCGAGTGAATCTTCAAGATATTTAACTCCCTCGTTGTTGAACTGGGTTCCATGGTCTGTGATGAAGGCATGAGGAAGACCATATCGACAAATGATGTTCTTCCAAATAAATTGGTACACCTTGTCATACGTCATATCAATGAGAGGCTCGGCTTCTACCCACTTAGTAAAATAATCCACTACAACGACGAGATATTTAAATCTTCCTCTAGTTGTTGGAAGTGGCCCGATCAGGTCAATTCCCCACATGGCAAATGGACAAGGGGAAGTAATGGGTGTCAACAATGCTTGGGGAGTTCTTTGGATGGAGGAGAAGCGCTGACACTTGTCACATTTCTTGGCATATGCTATACAATCAGCCCTCATCATTGGCCAATAGTATCCTTGCATCATTATTCTTTGCAGAAGTGTCCGACCTACTACATGGGCTCCACAAGACCCTTCATGGACTTCTTCAATCAAATAATTCACCTCGGCGGGATGTACACACCTCTGCAAGCCAGCTATAATTCCTCGTCTGTATAGAATACCATTAGTTAGTATATAACGAGAAGCGTTAAACTTCAATTTCTTGGCTGCGAGTTTGTCAATTGGTAATTCTCCCTTCTTAATATATGCCCTGATGGGATCCATCCAAGATGGCCCTAAATCAAGGGTAATAAAATTCATCTTCAGATCTTCATCTATGCTCCGACCATTTAGAACTTCAATTGGGATTGTTCTTCGTAGCTCGATACGAGTAGCCGATGCTAATCGAGCTAAAGCGTTTACTATCGCATTCTCCATTCTTGGTATTTTGACCAATTGAACAGTAACAAATTCCAATACCAATTCCATTGCCTTTGCATGGTACTTAATCATCAACTCTCCTTTTGCTGTATATACACCAAGCATTTGGTTTACAATCAACTGTGAGTCACTGCATACGATTACCTGCTCTGCCTTCATGATTTTTTCCAGACTAAGACCTACAATCATCGCTTTATATTCGGCCTCATTATTAGAAGGTTGAAATTAAAAGCAGATAACATATTTTATATCGATCTCGTCTAGACTTTTCAATACAATCCTAGCTCCACTACCCGAGGTGCATGATGAGCCATCCACATATAGGTTCCATACAGGTATTTCGTCCTCAAACTTATTATTGGACTAAATTCCTCAATGGAATATTTGTTTCTCCTTTATCTCCAGTTCTACCACACCTCGCTGCTCGTCGACCTTCTCCTCTTGCTCTCCGACCATCTTAAGTTGATCGGGGTTTAAATTTGATGATCCTGTAACATCCACAGGTTGGTCGATGCTCAGCTTTTGCTCCTCGGGGGTATCAGGATAAGTGAATTCTGTTATAAAATCTGCTACTGCTTGCCCTTTCAGTGACGATCTAGGCTCATAAATTATATCATATTCACCGAGTTGTATTGCCCTGTACATCAATCTCTCTGATTTTTTTGGTTTGTGAAGAGCTTGCCTCAATGACATATCGGTATATACGACTATGGTATGAGACTGGAAGTATGGCTTCATTCTTCTCCTTGCTTTGATCAGTGCTAGTGCCAACTTTTCCAGCTTCAGATATCTGATCTCTGCTCCTCGGAAGGCCTTACTAGTGTAATAAATTGGTTTTTTTACTCCATCCTCTACTCTTATTAATGCCGAGCTAACTACATTTTCCGAAACTGCCAGATACAAGTACAACCTTTCTCCCATCGCTGGTCTGGATGACAGTGGAGGTGCTCCCAAATATTTCTTCAATTCTTGAAAATCTTTCTCGCATTCTTCATTCCATTCAAAAGTCTTTCGGAGCATTTTGAAGAATGGGAGGCATCTATCAGTTACTCATGATACAAATCTGCTAAGTGCTGCTACTCGCCCTATAAGACTTTGCACTTCTTTCTTCGTCGTTGGAGATCGCAGCCCTAACAGAGCTTTGATCTTTTTAGGGTTTGCTTCAATGCCTCGTTGATTGACAATGTACCCGAGAAACATGCCTTCTCGTACTCCAAATATGCACTTGGTCGGGTTCAATTTCATTTGATATTTATCCAATTGATCAAAGGTCTAGCCTAAGTCAACTAGATGTTCAACAACTTTCTTGCTCTTTGTCAGCATATCATCAACATAGACTTCCATATTGCGATTGATTTGTTCTACAAACACCTTGTTCATTAGCCGCTGATATGTCGCACCTGAATTTTTCAAACCAAAAGGCATAACATTATAACAATAAGTTCCCCTAGGGGTAATGAAAGAGGTACTTTCCCTGTCTTCAGGTTTTATTTTAATCTGGTTGTAACCAGAATAAGCATCCATGAAGCTCAACAGCTCGTTTCCCGAGGTAGCATCCACTAGTTGATCAATTCGGGGCAAGGGAAAATGGACATGCCTTGTTGAGGTCGGTGAAGTCTACACACATCCTCCATTTGTTGTTCTTTTTTTTCATCATTACTACATTTACTAACCAGTCTGGATATTTAACATCTTCAATAAAGCAAGCTTTTTGGAGCTTCTCGACCTCCTCCTGTATAGCTTGGTTCTTCTCGGGGCTGAACATTCTTCTTCTTTACTTCACTGGCTTGATCTCTTTATTCACATTGAGATCGTGACATAAGAAATTTGGATCTATTCCGGGCATATCCTCATGACTCCAAGCAAAAGTTTGTTTTCTGCTTTTTAGGAAAACTATTAATTCTTATTTTAGTGAGGCATCTAACGACGAACCTATCTGAGTTGTTCATTCAGGGTGCTCGTCATCCAGAATGAGGTTTTCAGTAGCTTCCACCACCTGACCTTTCACGAGTTGCGACTCATCTCTAGGATCCAATGTTTCAATTTCTACACCTTCATCCACCTGATAGGTAGTAGTCTTTTTCCTAGATTCCTCCAGTTCCTCCTGTTCGGCAGATGAATAGTAGCATTCCCGAGCTACTTTTTTATCACCCTTCACATTCCTACTCCAAAATTGGTTGAAAATTTTAGTCATTGATGTACCGTAGATGGTACTGCTTCAAACTTCTTCAATCCTACCCTTCCCATGATGATATTGCAGGCTGATTGAACATTCTTATCCATCATGAAGAAGCGTACTCTTTATGTTCGACAAGCAAGACATGTACCAATGAACATATCCAACTTGATCATCCCAAGTGGAAAAACTTTCTCGCCAGCATAACCGAGGAGGGGCCTATGATAAGGCTCCAACCGAGATAACTTTAGATTTAAGCTGTCGAAGCATGAGTAGAACATAATATCAGCCGAGCTACCATTATCAACCAGTACTCTCGAGATCATCACTTACTTCATTCTCATTTTGATCACCAATGGGTCATCATGAGGATACATCGCACCTGCGAGGTCATTTTTTGAGAAACCAATGACTAGTTTTTCTTTATTGACCTTCCTCGAGTGATCATCTTCAGCCAAGTTTATTCGTTGAATATATGAACAGGCTTGAGCCTCATAGAGGTAAGCTTTTCTTTTTGCAGTAAGGTCTCCACCTCCTACATCTCCACTTGTAATAACATTACAATCAAATGATCCAAAACGTATTGAAAATACCACACGTTCTGGCTGCCTTGGTCTTTTGGGAAGATTGGGGTCATCTTCTGGATCATCTTCATGGTCTCTTTTCTTGTTCTCCTCTGCTCGATGAGGAGATCTAGATCTCTCTCTTGCCCGTTCATTGTTTCTTCTTTCATTTCTACGATCAACATACTTTGCCAGTTTTCCTCGTCTAATGAGTGCTTCGATCTCATTCTGAAGAGCTATGCAATTTTTGGTCATGTGGCCATGATCCTTGTGGAACTCGCAATATTTGGCCTTATTCCTCTTGTCAGGGTCTGACTTCATTCTCTCTGGCCAGTTTAATTCCTCGTTGTTCTTGATTTGTTCTTGAACATGGTTGATGTCTACCTTCAAAGGAGTATAATTTTCAAATTTCTTTAATACCTCCCATGATGGCTTTGTTTTTGAATGCTTCTCACCACCATTGTTCTTATGTTCTTTATTTTTGGCCTTATCACCCTCCACCTTGGGTTCTTTGGTATCCATATTCTTCTTTGCAGCCATAGCCTCCTCGACATTCATGATCTTGGTCACTTTTACCATCAATTCTTACATGATTCTGGGTGGATCTTTAGCCAAAGTGTAATATAACTTGTTGGGCAACAACCCACTCATCAGAGCAATAATCGCTGTCTTTTCCTCGTAATCAATAACTTCGAGTTTCTCGTTATTAAAGCGAGTTATATAGTCCCTAGTGCTCTCACCTGCCTTTTTTCTAACACTTAACAAGTGGGCTACTCGTTTAACAGGTTTTGCTCCAAAACAAAAGTTTCCAATGAAGAGCTCGGCCAGTTGAAAGAAAGTTGAAATCTTACCCCGAGGAAGATTATTATACCATATTTGAGCAGATCCTGTAAGAGTTCTCGAGAATGTCCTGCATCTCATCTCATCTGGCACAGTATAGATGTCGGCAGCATCTTGGTATTTCTCTATATGAAGGACAGGGTCAGTTTTTCCATCATATTTAGGAGTCACAACAGGTGCTTTGAAATTTTATGGTGTGGGAAAATCCATAATTGCTTGGACAAAAGGTGTCCCTTGGACAAAAGTTCTTTGTAGAGGATTCTTGGCCTTGGCCATTTCCCCTAATCTATCCTCCAACCTCTGAATAGAGCATTTCCACGCATCATTTCCTTCCTCGGGCCTGTTGGTTCGAGCAACTGATCGCGTGGATGTGGCTTCTTGTGATCTATCTTGTCGAGCAGCTGGTTGTGATTGGGCAGAACCCTCTCTTAAATCAAATGGTCGTCGAAAGTTTCTCGATACAGCCTTAGGAGGACTTTTATTCTTCCTAGGCCCAATCGATCAAAAGGAGAGACCCTACTCAATCTTTCCAGTGCACTGGTCCTTTTCGGAGAGAGAGTGATGTGTTGTTCAGTATCTGTGGCTCGTACTGACGAAGTTCGACCCGGTTGATAAGAAAAATCTTCAGATTTATCAGTGAGATATGAATCTATTTGACTAATGCGTGAAGAAAGTAAATGAGTATTTCTTTGACCACTTCATTGTCCTAAATAGGTTGATGCTCCACCTTGGATAGTTTGCATGAGTTGTCGTATTGTTTCCTGCATGGCTGTCTGGCCTTGAGCCAAACTGGCCATGATTCTTGCCAGATCTTGAATATTTGGAGGAGCGGATGGATTTGGGAGGTTTCCAGCGTTTCGATTGCTGGATTCAGGATTGTCAGCCATTGGCGATGAATTATTTTTGGTGAAAAATGAAAATTACAGTCGTTTCCCACAGACGGCGCCAATCTGTTGATGTAAAAAATTAGATTATCTCTAATTGTTTAATCACAGATAAAAAATAAATGAAACAAGATATTTTAGAGTGGTTCAACCTTAAACGAATGGCCTACGTCCACTGTTTGTGTTATTATTGACTGTTTGGAAATTCTCGAAGTAGGGTTTATCTCCAGAAATTCTGGTCCCCTTCCAATGAGGATGATACAATGTATTTATATCCTTGAGGTTGTACATGTGAATGGGTAATACATAGCTGTTCAACAAGCGTATACATCCGTATGATAAAAATCAGCATTTAATGCGCATTTAATCCTCTTAATTGTCTGATAATAAATGCTCTGATCGAGGTACAGCTCGGACCGCCTAAGCTACTCGGACCGCCTAAGTATCTCGGTATGCATGAGTTGCTCGGTGCAGTAAAGTTTCCTCGGTGAGCACCGACTGCTCGGAGTATCTGAGTTGGTCGGGGAAATTGATTTCCTCGAAGTCAAGGTATTGTTCAGAAATGTTTGTTAATGCCATGTATATCGACACGTGTCTCCACTTTATTGTGCCATGTTAGCAGACTAAAATTGGTATCAACACTTAGATCTCAAATTTTGGTGCAAACTAGGGTTTCGGAGGCTATATATTTATCTTAGAAATTCTTTTTTCAAAACATATCTTGAAATACTCTATGCTTGCCCTTTAATTTATAGAAAACTGCAAAAGGTTGGAGGCATGTTTTTCAAGGAAAACTTGTTCAAATGAACTAAGCCAAATCCTTCAAAGGAGATACCCAAACACTTTTGATTGACCATCAAACGAACTTTGAGTGAAAACTTTGTGCAAAATAGAAACATAATGTTTGAAGATCGATTCAATGAGAATGTATAACTTGTTTGAAGGTCGTTAAAGCTCATTTTCACGGCCTAAAAAACTAAAAATATATTTCTGTAACAATATTTTTTTGAAAATAATCCTCAACGATTTTAAAAACATAAACATCAAAAAATGTATCCAGGGATCAAACACATTACGCATTCATAACTCATTGAGATCCCTTGGATGTTAAAGATTAAACTCGACATGAAACTCAAAATGATGTGATCGTCAATTTCCTTGTTTGCTATGGTATTCAATGTTCATCATAGGATTAAAAAACAAATAAAACTCAAATCCTAACCTATAAATCAAACAATTTTTATCCAAATGGAATAAGGACAAAATACAAATTTACTTTTTGTGAGAGTTTTTCTTACTATATGTCCTTATCTAGGAATGCCTCATAATATTTATCGGGATCCGGTTTTTGTTTGCCTAGGATCTCGTCAAAATGATCACCCAAAATACTATCCATTCGGGATGAATCCTAATGCTCTAACTATCATGTGGAACCACTTAATATCCAGTATATGTGGCACATAGGATATTGTATTATCGATATTTATGTCGTATTTCATCACGTACGAGTGGTATAGCAACATTGGTAATACATTGTACCTTATTATTTTATATGTCCAACTTACACTTGGGCCCGTAGTTTATTACATAATCCTTTTATAAGAACCAGTCATTGATTTAATCGATGACCTTATTTTTCTTAGGAGTATGATAAAAACTACATTTTTACCTTTGGGATAACCAACAAAGTGACCTATCTCTATCCTTATTTTCAACTTCCTTGGTGCCTTCCACAATGCGAGCGTCAGGCATCCCAAATTTGAACATGTCCCTGAATAAGCCTTTGTCCACTCTAATGTTCAAAGGGAGTTTGAAGAGACCAATTAAGAATAAATATAATTAGAAAGTATATGTATGCTTCTTGATGAAAAATCCATATATGAATGTCTTAGTCCTTAATAACCCACCATGGGCCCTAACATATAAAAAAGATTCGTATTCTCTCATGTTCTCTACAACATTCCAAACTATGTGAAATACTTGGTCTAGACTACTGGGATAAAATCAGATACCTCCAATTAATGTTGCCTTAAATACCCAAGAGGCAAACACCTCTACGATCAGATCATAGAATTTGTATTAATTCACCTCACCCATGATCCACCTTAACTTTGCACATTTTGAACTACTCAAAGGTTTTATACTTATGGTGCAAGAGATCAAGAAGCCCATATCTTTGAGTAACCATAAATGAAATCGATGAAGTACTCAAAACTGGCTTTTTATAGGATAGTCTTCGGATCACACTAATAGACGTGAGCCATTTCCATGACATCTTTGGCTCTTTAGGATTGGGTTGTGAATGATTCTCTGGTTATTTTTATTCCTTCAGAATAGCATAACCTAAGAGTAAGTGCCAAAATTGTGTTTGATTCTAAAAGGAAACTATATCTTTAAAGATATTTGTCCATAAAACTTATTCATATCGGTATTTAGCAGTATAGGTGAGACAAAACTTATAATGTATAAATTATTTTTGATTTTATCGGAATTGATATAAGACATACAATTGTAATAAAATAATTTCATAAAATCAATCGAATATCTGTCCAAAACCAATTTAGAAAATAAAAACTAAATTTTTTGAAACCGGGTACATCAAATATTTTACCGACATTAACCTTATGTCTACACCAATAGTAAGAATATTCCACGCTAATACCATTGTGTTATTCTAATTGTGCATAACTTAGGAATGTCTCTCTTTAAAATAATTGTCTAGTTACCTAAAACCCTTACAACGAGTTTCAATCCTAATCTGTGTTTCCCCAGTCTACATACTAGGTTATCGTAAATCGAATCATAAATCATTCAGTTACCATTAAGAGATAAACCATTACCATGTCCTTTTACTTACAAAGCAAGAAAAAATAGAACACGTTATAAAATTTCTAACTACTTGTAGTGAGAATACCTACCTATCCTCTATTCCACAACTATTGAGGATTATGAATCTTCCTTAACCCAAACTGTTGTATGTGAGACTTAGACTTATCCTCCTACCTCCATTTCAGCAGAGAGGTAAATCACTTTTCAAACAACCACCACCAACACAAACCTTTTGTTATCGATAATCCCCACTCACGGATTAAGAAATGGTGTTTAGTTTTCTTACCATACACCTTGTTCGAGCAATGCAAAAATCATCCTAGGAACATGATTCTCACTTGTGTAGTATCAACCAATCATAGGATTAAAAAAATTATCATCGTTTAATTATTTGAAATTAAAATTTTACATTGGGGGGGGGGGGGGGGGAGGGGACCAAACACATGTAATACTTAATTTAAAGGAATTATCATAAACTTTAAAATGTTTTGATTCCATGATTAAATCCATTTGACGGGGACACAAATCAAGATGACACGAGGAATCATTCGCATCATAATTTTAAAATATAATGGGAATTGTGGGGTAAATAAATTTATTATCCCCTTAAGTCAGAACAATATCCAATTACATTTTTGATCCTTGAAAATTATTCCAGATAAAACATTAAGACGTAAATAATGAGGAAAATTTTTAAATGATTTTTGAAATCTTGTAATCATGAAATTGAAAAAAAAAATTAATACATGAGCATTAATTCGATTGAATTTTAAAGTGGTATCCCTCAACCACCATTTTTCAAATTAATCTTGTTGGACATCCGAGTTTCAATATGATGTGAAATTTCTTGATGGGAGATCAAATCACGCCACCTTGAAACCGATAGATTTTCATCTGTCATTATGATATCATGAAAATTCATGACCCTTGAGTCTTATATAATGAATAGGCAATGACTTCTGTCCCACTCCTAATGGCAGTGACTTTGATGGGAGGATATAAAAACTTTTGTTTATGTATATACGATATGTTAATTGATTAAAATCGATGTCACCCGTGTTGAACTTTCTGGATGGGAGGAATAAACTCACTCATATTTAATTTCAATCAACTATCAGAAAACAATTTTAAAATTTTTTATTATTGTAACGCCCCATCCTAGATTTATGGGTTAACGATGGTCAACCTGGTCCGACCTAAGGGTTAGGTGTGAAGTGCAATAAAAAACCAACATAATGTTGCTAGTCCAGTTTTATTTAATTAACATTTTACTTGATAGCATGCAATTTCATTTCTAATCAAGCTACGTGAGGGACCCATGGAAAGCATCCTCGGAATCCAATCATACAAAGCTACTAACATAACATAAAAAAATACTTACTAGTACAACGTTCTCAAAATACGGAACCATACCCAACCATCCACAACAAAGACGAGGGAATGAGACGAATGCCTACTGGAAAATTACAACAATGCAATATAGAATCGAATGGAAGAAAGGAGACTTTAACATGTTATATGTACGTACATATGTAACTACCTTATGTAGACACACATATGTATATATAAACCTACATGCATGAAACCTTCTTTATTCAAAAAATGTTACTTAGCCTGATTAATTCACCTTAGTCAAGTAAAAGAATTTCCACTTTTTTGACTTGATATTTGTTTCTTTATTGAACACACCCGGTTAAATATTTTAAACAATACCCATTTCTTAAGGAATAGCATTTCTTTTATCG
The DNA here is from genome assembly GCA_949130495.1 of Sambucus nigra. Lineage (NCBI taxonomy): Eukaryota > Viridiplantae > Streptophyta > Magnoliopsida > Dipsacales > Adoxaceae > Sambucus > Sambucus nigra. The sequence goes on along the minus strand of OX422210.1, from coordinate 457,363,183 downwards.
AAATTTTATTATTTTTCATTTCAAATTATCTTAATATTTTCATTGAAAATCACCTTACAATAAGCGCAAAAACCGTATTAGTAAATACTTATTTTTCTTTGAAAACCGTTCATAAATACACTCATGTGTTAATCATGAGTTAACCATTATTAGGGAGGCTTAACTATCTGTGTCCATTCCCCGGATCCTCGTGGCAGGCGGGTGGTGCAATGGAGAATCCTAGGTGACGTGCATCCCTCTCGGGAGCGCTTCGGTCGGTGTCATTTGTGTGAGGTGAAAGATGTAGAGAGATTATAGTCGTCTGTCTATTTTACTCAAAACAGATAAAAGAAAGGGAGACATACCGTAGGACATCATCCAAACGCATATTGATGCATACAAAACCAAAATTATTCGAAAAGAGTCCGGAGGCTAAGTTACGAAATGGAAAGGTGTTAGGCACCCATTTCACCCTTTTGGTCTCTCACGGATTTTTGTTATTTTCCTTAACTTTCCCCGTGATATGTGTGCATGTGTATATATAGCGGAGATAGGAATCATCGACTTATATCATGGAAGAGATAAAGAGAGTTACCCGTATAAAGGTATAAAAATAATATTAGAAAATAGGATTTACGCGATTATCCTTACGTTGACCATTATGATGGAATGATAACGCATGAGGAATAATACGCCACTAAGAACAAATATATGTATATATATAATATAAGAGAGTGGAGTTTAGATAAAATATAAAATGAGAGAAAAATAAAAATAGGACTCGAGTCTCGGGTTTTACCCCGAGACGCCTACGTAGCCTATTGAGGAATCAAAGTCCACATAGTTCGCATTCAAGATGAGGGATGGGGTTTATCCCATAAATCCAACCGGGAGGATTGTCTTATTTCTGTGTGTGTAGAAAAAGTATTTTAGTTGTGAGAAAAGTGTAAGAAACGTATGAGAATTCCCGTTTGGAATTTATGAGCAAACCCTCTTTTTCTTCTTTTTTTGGGTTTTTATTAATATGAAAATAAGGGTTGTGCAATAACAATAAATAAAAAGTATATTAGGATGTGTGAGATGAGATAATAAAAGTGCTATGTAATAAAACAAGTTATTGCAAATCTATGAGAATTTAAGGAGAGAGTTAAGAAAATTGGACCTTCTTGAAGATCTTGTGCTTGATCTTGAATGTTCGAGAGCAGCCCTTAGACTTGGATGATAATGGAGGGTAGTGAATTCACCAAGTTTGATGAAAACGATGATGTAAAGTGAAAGTTGGAAAGGGATTTGGGTGTGGAAATCACGCTGACTTCGAGAGAGGTTTTCTGGATTTGCTGAGAGTGATATCTATCAGATCTGGGCTCCCCTTGTAAGTGAGGTCCGGCCTCCTTTTTATAGGCCCAGGACATTGACGATTGGCATACCCATATTCCTTCCAATCAACAGGTGCGTTAAGGCACACTATCGATAGGCAGGGTCTGGGACCTTCCGTTTGGCAGTGTCTTTCAGGCCTTTTCGGAAAATCGGCCGCAGAATGCAAACCGTTTATCAAAATCGCGCATGGGATGGACCAATGGAAAGGTAATTTAGAGAAATTCAAAAGTACTTTGGATTACTCCCAAACCCGGGAGTTGACTTTGGGTCAAATATGGCTCGAAAGAATTCGTCAGTCTATTGGACGGGGAATCGTCAGACGTAAACGGATCATTCATCTACATGGTACATCAGAATCGCGAGTGGGGAAGATCGTTAGAAAGGTTAAGAGATGTAATTAGACATTCCAAAGAGTTTGATCCGGTTTGGGGAGTTGACCTTAGTCAACCGATCCCTGGAAGCATTCGATGACCTATCAGAGTAAAACAGATCGTTCGTCCTTACCATAAGTCGGAATCGCGCATGGAGTGGACCATTGGAAAGGGGTTTCAGTGCCCTTCGAAGATTCATTTAGTCTCGATCGATTTAAAGAGTTGACTTAGGTAAAATGGAGCTCGGGAACGCCGGTGGCCTCCTAATTGAGTTTTGGGGAAAACAAGTCGTTCGTCCGCATGGTAAGTCAGAATTGCGCATGGGATGGACCATTGGAAAGGGGTTTTAGTGCCCTTTGAAGATTTATTCAGTCTCGGTCGAGCTGAAGGCTTTTACTTTTAGTCAAATGAGGCTTGGGAGTGCCCGATGGTTTCTAGGTCAGTACTCCGGGTATGACCTGGGTTTATAGTGATGAAGGGAGGTGATAGGGACCTAAGGATAGTTTAGGGGGTAACATAATGGGTTTTTAATAGAGCTCATCGATGGGTGAGTTTGGAATAAAAGATAGCCATCGAATAGACACCGCATGATGCTTTTAAGGGAGGATGACCAATTCAGAGGGTCGAGGCCGATTCTGAGCACCTAAGGGAGCGAGGATGACCAATTCAGGGGGTCAAGGTCAATTATGAGGACCTAGGGAAATGAGGATGACCAATTCAGGTGGTCGAGCTCGATTTTGAGGGCTTAAGATGGGGTGACCAATTCTGCGGGTTGAAGCCGATTTTGCGGGCTTAAGTAGAGATGACCAATTCTGCGGGCTTAAGTTGAGATGACAAATTCTGCGGGCTTAAGTAGTAGATGACTAATTCTATGGGTCGAAGCCAATTTTGCAAGCTTAAGGTGATGATCCAAAATTGAGCTCAATTCTGACCTAAGAGAGGTGACGACTGAGGTCAATTCTGACCTAACTAAGGTGACGATCCAAGACTGAGGTCAATTATGACTTAAGAGAGGTGACAATCGAAGATCGAGGTCAATTCTGATCTAACTAAGGTGACGATCTAAGATCGAGGTCAACTCTGACCTAAGAGAGGTGACAACCGAGGACCGAGGTTAATTTTGACCTGACTAAGGTGACGATCCAAGATCGAGGTCAATTCTGACATAAGAGAGGTGACGACCGAGGACCGAGGTCAATTTTGATCTAACTAAGGTGTCGATCCAAGACCGAGGTTAATTCTGACCTAAGAGAGGTGATGACTGAGGATCGAGGTCAATTTTGACCTATCTAAGGTGATGATCCAAGACCGAGGTCAATTCGGACTTAAGAGAGGTGACGAACTAGGACCAAGGTCAATTCTGACCTATCTAAGGTGACGATCTAAGATCGAGGTCAATTTGACAATCATGGATTCTGTTGGGGTAAATATTAGACTTTCGATTCCGTTGGGGAATAACGAATGAGCTGGGGAAAATGTAGTGTCCCCCGGAGTTCCGCTGGGGAAATCCTTGTGATTTTGGGGATTTTGCGAAGGAAAGGCAAGTTTGATGCGATAAAATCCATTGGGGAAGTGATTAGGTGGTCCAGGTTTTGGATATATTGCTTGAGACCTTTGGGGCATAGGGGGTGATCTTTAAAGATTCTCCGGGGACGTTGCCGGGAGGAGTTTGACTTGGTTTTTGAGTGTTCGGCTGGGAAATGGGGGTTTCTCTTGAGGGAGTGTGAAATTTTCTTGGTGAAAATGTTCTAAATCCTTTATGGGATTTTTAGGAATTTTCTGAGAATTTTTCAGGGCTTTCTGGTATTTTTTGGGAATTTTTGTACAGAATTTTAAGGAGGGTGCTGGTCGGCATGGTTCAGAGGGTGCCATTCGACAGTGGCATAGACTTTTGGACTACCTCGAGAAGGTAAGGGGTTAGTGTCGATCGGTGGGTGGGGGTTAATGCCGATCGTCATGACCCTTGGCATCCTATATAAAGGGGGAGAATTCCCCTCATTTTCACAGCTTTTTGCTTTCATTCTTTTTGCGATTTTTAATGCAAATCTTTCTAGCATTCCGATCTCTAAGAAATGGTTGTCTTTGTGAGCACTGCAGTGCATAGGGAATAGTTGACTATTAATGACTGGGAGAATGTGGAGTGGAGGGCTAGGGCGCCTCTTGCTTTGGGGAGTGAGAACTCCTTTAATGCATTCAAGACGGTTGCGGATGAGCGGACCTTGCTGCGAGAGCTGTCGGGTCATCGCTTCTCGAGGGTGGTGAGCCTTGGCAGCTATGTAAGTAACCTAACTTTTGGCATTCTTCTCTTTTTCGATGATTTTTCCTTCCTTCTTGAATTTGACAAAGTTTCTTCTTTTGACAATCTGATATCTCCTTAAAGAACATGCGTGCCCATGGGACGATGGGGCTTAAGGATGTCTGGGATCATCTTCCACCTGTGGTGCATTGGGTGGTATCACCAGCGGGTTTTGGGAGGCTGGATTATGCGCTGGATGAGATGCCTCATTCGACAATAGTCTTATGCGCTCTGGGGGAGAGATGGTGGGATACTACCCACACCTTCCATTTCAGTTTTGGGGAGATGATCGTGACTCCCATAGACGTGCAATAGCTGCTGGGGATGTATTGTGATGGTGAGAAGATATAGGTGGATCGCTCTCTCAGGGTGAGGCCGGAGGCGGTGATGGCGGCTCTTGGTGACATAGGGAGGATAGTCTCTGGGGATTCCATCCGACTATCCTTACTAAAGGATGTTTTGCTGAATAGGGTGGTTGATGTGGAGGATGTTCTGCAGGTGACGCAGATGGCCCGATTGTTCATTTTGCAGGTGCTGGGAGGTTTCATGGTGGCCTCAAGTGGCGACGTCGTCCATTTTTTGTTCTTGCTGTATTTGAGGATGTTTTCGAACATCCCTCTTTATGATTGGGGGAGCCTGACTTTAGCGACCCTCTATTTTTCTTTGGATGCATTCCGTCGGTGCTGTCGACAAACTTTTACTGGAGCCGCGTATCTTCTTGAGGTATTTCTTTAATTTTGTGCATTTTTCCTTTATATGCATTCGCATTTTCCTTATGCGTATCTTTTTTATTACGAATTCCTGTCTTTGGCAGACGTGGTTCTATGAGGTGATTGGGTGTAATAACCAGCTAATTGCCTTGAAGGACGAGACTGTTGGGGACTTTTACCGATTGTATCGATGGCGCATGACCAATCGGCAGTTGAAGGAATATCACTCTCTGAAGGCGGTGCGTCAGGTCTTGAATGGCCTGACCAGTGGTAGGGTAACACTCTTTCCTTTTCAGACTTGGAGTTTGGCATGTTCTGATTTTGTATTGACTTATGCATGCTGGGGATTTTGAGGTGACTTTTTACCATTGGGGGACAACCATACAGGATACGGGGCGACCGGGGTGAATGCGCAGATGAGGCATTTTCTAGTGCATGAGTTCGGCCATTAGTGGTATATAGGGGAGTGGGTGGTTCGGTAGATTGCTAAGGAGGAGGTGGTGGTGCCACCTGCGCAGCCTTCTATGTCTATGAGGTGAGAGCGGCTGATGCCGGAGGCTGCGAGAATCGCGACGATGATCGGCGAGTCCTACCTATTGTACACTGATATGGCTGCATCGTATGACTATATGGACTTTGTGACGAGCTGGTTGGTGGCGCCCAACATATATGATGCCTTGCCTTTCCCTCCTACGGGTTTGAGTCGGGCAGTGGGGTCCTCCCACAACGGCGGTGGTCCATCGGCATTTGTAGCGGCGGTGACTTCAGAGGTCCCCTTTGTACGATTGCATACCCCTTCATATAACATTCGGCGGGCTGATGGAGGGATGGTGTCTATGTTACACCGTCCTCACGGGGTGGATCCGAAGGAGTTGGGTTTGACAGAGGAGGTTCTTCATCCTGCGGTATACCTTTATGTTTTTTTCCTCTTTTTGGTTCCTTTTCTATTTTGATCCTTCTTTGATACTGATTTTGCCCTTTTACTGGCCGCAAGTACGGGTGTCGACTACTTGGCTGAGTGATATTAGAGATTGTATATCTTCGGTCACTGCACATATTCGGGATGCGGTCCCGATTCCTTCTTGCTTGGTGCTGTCTACTTCGTCCAGGGAGGACTCTAGCTCGGGTAGTGGTGGAGAGTGCATCGCAGGGGTGGAAGGTCTTAGAGAGAGGGGTGAAGGGTAGGTGAGAGAGAGAGAGAATGTGGGTTCGGGCTAAGTCCCGTTATTTTTTTCTTTTCTTTATTTCTTGTAAAATTTGATGTAACACAGAAGAATATATATATGCAATGCAAATGGAGTTTTTTATTATCTTTTGTTAATGAGGAATGAATGCATGCACATGTGCTTTTTACTTTGCTGCTGAGACTGTAAAAAGAGATATTTTTGAAGGAAAGTTTTAAAAATGAGAAATTATACAGGGGTGGAAGAGGATTTTTTGAAATTCTATTGAGAATATCAATTTATTTTTATTGGGTTTTTCTGATTTCGATAAAGAAGGAAAAAGAAAAATTTCCAAAAATGGGGTGTTGCCGATCGGCAAGACCCTTATCCTGCCTATCGGCAGTCAAGTCCATTCCCATCAATTCAAAGATTTGATTAATGCCCTCTTTAGCCTTTTGATACTTTGTGGGGTAGGATTCCCTCCAATTTCTACAGGGATTATGTCTTTTATGAGGGTTCTCAAGTATAAAAAGGGGTAGGGGTGGAGTGTTTTCATCACACCTTCACATTCTTACTTACTTGCCTACTATCTCTTAGTCCTTCAATATGGCTATCCTCGGTAGCATTGAGTTTGCTAACTACCTTGAAGACTTGGAAGCGATTTGCTCTTATTATGTCGATTACGATGCTTTCAACATGCGTCGAGTCTCTTTGTGCCGCAATCAGTCCATTGAGTGGAACATGCTGATAGCGGCGGTACAATTTTGGTACCCCAAAGACCATGTATTCTTCTTTGGGTTGGATGAATTTTGTCCTACCTATGAGTTATTTTCTGCCATACTGGCGATAAATCTTAGTGTTACTGCGGCTTTACCGAAATTTTCCCGTTCTCCTAGGGATTTGTTGGATGGCCTTCTTCGTATTTCGCCTTCAGCGACTAGATCACTGGTTGCTGAAGGAATGATCTCCCTCCCGGCGGTGTTGGAGTCCGTGCATTTGCAGGAAGTAGGTGATGCTGGCTATGTTGGAGCCATTGCTCTAGGTCTGGTTTCAAAATTACTGCTGATGATTGGGGAACTGCTGGTGGATCTGCAGCTTGGGGCAATTACTTCATGGATGCCATACCGTCGCAATCCTGCGGCGGTGATACTGGTGGAGACCCTAAATGGTTTGGATGCCTAGCGAGCAGGTCATTCTGACTTCCTACGACGTAGCCCCGTGATGTTGTTCATGTGGTTGTCTGAAAGACTCCTGTAACACCCCACGTGCCCTGGGATAGCGAATGGAGTGCTACTGCGATAAAACTAATCAACTTCCATAAATAGCAAGGTATAGAGCATCTAAAAAATCCCACAATATAAACGAAACCACTAATGTCAAATCTTCAAATTCAATACAACAAAATCTCTCAAAATAATATAAATCACCAATGCTCTATACAACACAATAAAATAGTACAAATATTCCAAAAAATATTCTTCCCAAAATAATCCCCGCTAAAATCATCCCAATTGGTCCATAGCGCTCAAATTAACGCTAATCTGCTAACTAAAAGAAAATATGGGGAAGTACACAATACGACAGGAAAGATGCTCAACAAATATATTAATGATGAATAAAGCGTATCAACACAAGTACGAATATCCAAATCAAATGCGAATCTCAATAGCATTTATCAATAAATTTCTCAACAACACATAAATGGGTCACCAGGCCTCACCCCATCCGCATATGCTTTATCAAGCCATAGCCTAGGAAGTAGGAATTTTGGCCGTGCCATATTAAAATCTCATGACAACGATCTCAACAACAATATAAGGATACCACATGGATAAAAATAATTCAACAATTATTTTTCTTGATTTCAATGAATTTATCAATTCAAATATGAGTTCAATTAATAAGAAATCAACGAAATAAACTCTCAAGAGATTTAAAGGAGCATATTGTGTAAAACCCCATACCTTAAAATCGTTGCATGAATCGCCACATAAATTCAGCCTCAAAATATGATCGCACCATCACATTCTTGTTGCAAAAATAATCAATTCACGTTCTAGTCCCAATACGAGATAACCCCAAACAGGCCTATGTTAAAAACCCCAAAAAAATAAGATCCAAAAATTATTCGAATCGCTGATCTGACTTCAGATTTGGATTCTACATGAAAAATTGAGTCAGGTATGTGTTTTGTATTTTTCTTAAATCTCATTCGAATGTACTCAAAAAGAAGATCTAAACATTCCAAATTGGCTCTTCTCATTCCACTCGTTTTTGCCTCTTTGGGTTTCATTTTTGGCCTCTCTTTTTCATCTTCCTTTCCTTTAATCACCCATAATATTCCTTATATAGTATCTCTCTCAACCCTAGCTTGGTGCCTAAGCTAACGCATATTATTATATTGCCCTTTAATTCCAAATTATCAACTTTACATATATAAACCATTAAAAACTGTCCAAATGTCAATTAAATTTGAATTTAAATATTCGATTCATTTCAAATAAAAATAAATATAATATCAATATCCCGATTAATAAAATAATAATATTATAAAAAATATATACCATATTCATAAATAAAGCCCTCAAAATTACGGGATATTACATACTTTCCCCTTGAAAAGGAATTTCGTCCTCGAAATTCGATGAAACCTAACACTCGAAATAAATTTCTACTCGATTATATTTCCCAAAATCACACACTAAAGTAATCAAATTAATTCTAAACATCCTCATCACGATGCCTAACACATCTTCAAAAAATTTCTATCTCCAAAGAAAACATATCTAACCAGCATGCTAGACCCAAAACCCAAGATCCGAGGGTTATCGTATACCTAAGCTCTGATACCATCTACAACACCTCGCGCGCCCTGGGATAGCGAGCGGAGTGATACTGTGATAAAACTAATCAATTTCCATAAATAGCAAGGTATAGAGCATCTAAAAAAATCCCACAATATAAACGAAACCACTAATGTCAATTCTTCAAATTCAATATAACAAAATCTCTCGAAATAATATAAATCACCAATGCTCTATACAACACAATAAAATAATAAAAATATTCCAAAAAATATTCTTCCCAAAATAATCCACGCTAAAATCATCCCAATTGGTCCATAGCGCTCAAATTCACGCAAACCTGCGAACTAAAAGAAAATATGGTGAAGTACACAATACGATATGAAAGATGCTCAACAAATATATTAATGATGAATAAAACGTAACAACATGAGTATGAATATTGAAATCAAATGCGAATCTCAATAGCATTTATCAATAAATTTCTCAACAACACATCAATGGATCACCAGGCCTCACCCCATCCACATATGCTTTATCAAGCCATAGACCAAGAAGTAGGAATTTTGGCGGGTGCCCAACCTCCGTGCTATATTAAAATATCATGAAAACGTTATCAACAACAATATAAGAAATCAGCCTCAAAATATAAAATCTCATCAAAATAATTCATCAATTATTTTTCCAGATTTCAATGAATTTATCAATTCAAATATGAGTTCAATTAATAAGAAATCAACGGAATAAACTCTCGAGAGATTTAAAGGAGCATATTGTGTAAAACCCCATACCTTAAAATCATTGCTTGAATCGCTACATAAATTCAGCCTCAAAATATGATCTCACCATCACGTTCTTGTCGCAAAAATAATCAATTCACGTTCTAGCCCCAACACGAGATAACCCCAAATAGGCCCATATTAAAAACCCAGAAAAATAAGATCAAAAAATTATCTGAATCACTGATCCGACTTCAGATTTGGATTCTACATGAAAAATTGAGTCACGTATGTGTTTTGTAATTTCTTAAATCTCATTCGAATGTACTAAAAAAGAACATTTAAACATTCCAAATTTGCTCTTCTCATTCCACTCGTTTTTGCCTCTTTGGGTTTCATTTTTGGCCTCTCTTTTTCATCTCCCTTTCCTTTAATCACCCATAATATTCCTTATATAGTCTCTCTCTCAAACCCTACTTTGGTGCCTAAGCTAACGCATATTACTATGTTTCCCTTTAATTCAAAATTATCAACTTTACATATTTAAACCATTACAAAATGTCCAAAAGCCAATTAAATTTGAATTTAAATATTCGATTCATTTCAAATAAAAATAAATATAATATCAATATTCCGATTAATAAAATAATAATATTATAAAAAATATATACCATATTCATAAATAAAGCCCTCAAAATTACGGGATATTACAACTCTGCCCGGTGACTTTTATAAAATATCCTTTGTCGGCTGTACCCAACTTTCCATCACTTCTTGAGCGTTGGCCTAGATATTGAGAGCGAGAAGAATTGTCTTGTGGAACATGGGGCTCAGAATCTGTACTGGTTACTGCCTTGGTGGGGACAGTTGCTGCCTGTTCTGGAGCTAGGAGAATACTCGTATGTGCGGCTGGTTGGTCTCAGCCAGACCTCTTTTTGTTTCCCTTGGAGGCTTCTATGCCAATTTGGCTGGGCATAGGTGCCGCCACATACAGTAGACTTCTTTCCGGTAGAAGATTTGACTGAGCGTCTATGCATGCAGCTTGTCTCTATGTGGGAGAATCGGCGTCCATCAACCCGTCCTTCTCAGTCTGTTGGGAGAGTTTGGCATATCCCTGGGGATTATATGTTGTGGTTGTGGAGGAGAGTAGTTAGCAAGATGTTGACAGTGGAGACTGGACAAAAGTGACTTGTCTCTTTTGACACCATGGAAGGAGTTGTTGTGGTTTTTTCAAAGCTGGTTCGAGCATATAGGTCCATGGAGTGTCTGCGACACTCTTTTCAGGCAGGGGAAACTTGGGGACCCTAGGATTCCTGGAGAGTTTATTCGTATTTGGGGATAAATGTGGGGATTTTATATGGCCTTTTTAGGAAGGAAGGGGGAAGGGAGTTATCCATTCCTTTTCTTATGTAATCTATACCGTAATTTCTTATTAGTGAAATAAAGAAGTTTCTGATCATCCAGCTGTGCCTTTTGATGATTTTTGTATTTTTGAATTATCTATACCGATCGCAAAGGCATGTTAATCCTTTTGTTCAAATATATGTTAGAATGAACTGTTGGTCTCGTAGATAAGAAAAGAATAGTATTTTGTGAAAAAGAAATGGTCGTGCTCATGTAAGGCGTATGAGTTGCCTACGTACCACTGGGGTTTTCGAAAAGTTTTAATTTTGTTTGAAAATGATTTTTTGCAGAGGATCAGGCCCACGTAGTTCTGGGTAGAAGGAAATGAAGAGATTTTTTTGGCAAATAGAAGGGAGACGAGAAGAGTCATAGCATGCCGAGATTTTAGACTAGGTGTAAAACTTTTTGAGATGGTCCATGTTGACTGGACGAGCAATCTCTTCCCCATCTAAGTCGGTAAGCACGTGACCGTTCATGTGGGGTTCGCATTCCTTGCTGTGGATCTTCTACATTATCTTTTCAATGTCAGTCCCTGCGATGCAGTGCAGATGAGTTCCATCGAAGTCCATTTTGAGTAGTGCTTTATGACAAATGATGTATTGGGCGGTCAACCTTCGAAGGGTTGCCCGATCTTTCTTATTGGATCCCTTGGGATACCTTCCATGATTGAGAAGGCGCCATATATCATAGTACCAACAATTGGTTATCTAGGGATCTTTTATGGTGACGAGCTTAATGTGGTAGCAGTGGGTTGGTTTGTCTTGCTTTTGAAATAGGAAGGGGGCCATAGTTATTCCTTCGGGTATGTCGACCATGGAGTCTAAGGTAGAAAGGGCATCGACTAGGTTATTTTTTGCTCGAGGTAGGTATTGGAAGGTGACGTCTTAGAATTGGGAGGCTAGTTCTTCCAAGGGGGCATGGAAGGGTTGGAGTTTCTCGTCCTTAATTCTCTATTTTCTGAGCACTTAACCGATGATGAGGGCAGAATTCCTGTAGACGTCTAGGCATTGAATACCTTTCTTGAAAGAAACATTGAGGCCTACTGTGCATGCCTCATACTCAGTCATGTTATTGGTGCAGGGGAAATCTAGCTTGATGGTGATGGGAGTGTGAGAGTCATCCGGGGTGATCAGAAATATCCCAATGCCATATCCCTTTTTGTTGGAAGCGCTATCAAAGAACATTTTCCATCGAAGGTTGTCTTGAGCAGTGCAAAGAATGTTTTCATCTGGGAATTCGGAGATCCAGACACCGGCTTCATCCATAAGGTAATCAGTGAGGTAGTCAGAGATGGATTTTCCTTTCATGGCTTTCTGCGTGACATATACGATATCAAACTCGGCTAAGAGCATCAACCATCGGGTCCTTCAACTGGACGAGGTGCATTTCTCAAGAAAGTATTTGATGGGGTCCATTCGGGATATAAGTTTGATAGGGAAGGCGAGCATGTAGTGCCGTAACTTTTGGGTGACCCAAATAAGTGCGATACATACCTTTTCCAAAGAAGTGCAGTTGACTTCGTACCCGACCAATTTATGACTGGAATAATAGATGGAGTTTTCTTTGCGGGAATCTTCAAGGTATTGGGCAAGCAAAGCCCCAGCTGCAGTGTCAGTTATGGTTAAGTATAGGAGAAAGGGGAGACCAGGCTGTGGGCATGAGTACCAGGGGTTGGATCAGATATTGTTTAATTCGATCAAAGGCTTCTTGGCAGGCCTCGTTCCAATCTTTAGTTGAATACTCTCATATATGGCTTTCAGCTTGGCAGGATCTGCTTCTATCCCTTTCTCATTGACAATGAATCGAAAGAGTTTTCCCTTTGTAATGCCAAAGATGCATTTATGCGGATTGAGTCTCATCTGATACTGTCGCAATCGTTCGAAGAACTTTTGGAGAGCAGGAACATGACCTTCTCTAGTTTTGGACTTGATATTCATATCATCCACATAGACCTCAACTTCTTTGTGAATCAGATCGTGAAGATGGTTATGGCAGCCCTCTGGTAGGTAACCTCATCGTTCTTGAGACCAAATGGCATAATGGTGTAGCAAAAGGTTCCCCATGGGGTGATGAATGCGGTTTTTTCTTGGTGGTCTGGGTGCATTTTGATTTGGTTGTATCCGAAAAACTCATCGATGAAGGACTTGAGAGTGTGACTACTTGTGTTGTCTATGATCATGTCGATATTGGGTAGCGGATAATCATCCTTTGGAGAGGATTTGTTAAAATCCCGATAGTCTACACACATCTGAAATTTTCTTCCTGATTTTGGTACTGTCACTATATTGGCTAGCCATGTGGGATATTCGATCACACTAATGAAGCCTACGTTCAATTATTTGACCACCTCTTCTTTGACTTTGAGCAACCATTCGGTGCGGATTTTTCTCAGCTTTTCTTTAACCGGCTTGTAATCTGGGAGAGTGGGGATCTCGTGCTGAGCTATTTCAGGATCAATGCCAGGCATATCATCGTAGGACCATGCAAAGACATCCACGAATTCCTTTAGAAATTCTTTGAGTTGTGCACACTCTTGCTCGTTAAGGGTAGCCCCTATCCTAATCTCACGCAGTTGGCTACTAGAACCAAGGTTAATAACAACAGTCTCTTCTTCATTAACTTGAACGCGGTTATGTTGTTTATTATTGACCTTATTTAGATCAGTTAAGAATTGTTCATTTGCAAAATCATCATTATCAAAAGTTTAATTAGAATCTAAATAATTAATGTAAGGCACAGCAAGATACTCAAAATCTTCGTTTATTTCATTGATAGGAAAAATAGCATTGAGAACCTCATCAAAAGAGGACTCGATTACATTTAAACAAGGATAGATAAGAGAAAAAGAAATGGGGTAAACATTGGGATTAGTGGAGATTTCAGTAGGTAGAACTGGCGCAGCATGCCAGTTAAGGAGAGGTGTATCAGTAGCTTTAATCAGTTGGGGTGGATCCGATGATGTAGTGCCTAAGTGAACCATGCAGAGTGTCAGCCCAGTGTCTATAAGTTGAAGGAATCTTCGGAGTCACTTTCCTCAGTCTCTTTGGTATCTTTGACGAGCTGTTATACATGGTGTTGGGAATCTTCAGCCTATGGGTAGCTGTCTTCTAAGAATATCTCCATTCCAGGCTTCATCTTATTGTCTGTATGGTCATACCATGGTTCCAAAAAGCCTCAAAAGGGGAAGTCCTCGCCCTCTTCGATGAATCATCCATTCAAGGAGTCACCTGGGATAGTCTGGATGCAGTCTAGTCTTCTCTTTGGTCGAGACAGATGGATCATTTTGAGCTCTAGTTTTGACTGTTGATACCCCAAACCACACGGAGGGAAATCCTTATTCAGTTCAACTGGCTCAAGTATCCCTTGTTGTCTTTGTCCTAGCCCCAGTCCGGGGATGGAGTGCATATTTATGAACATCTGAATCACATTGACGTTGTCATGAGGGTCGTATTCTGGACAAACCCTTTCTTTGAAGTTGTCCCCTGTCAGGAGTCAACTCGAAATCCTAAAAGGAGCATATCATTTGACCCATGTTGCATTTCAAGGATTGGACTTCTAGTACTTGCACCCTCGGCATTTTTCGTCATCACCCAAGATGGTAATAACCCATTCGTTAGCAAAGAACTTTAAAAACTGATGGAGTGAGGAAGGCACATCCTTGATACTGTGGAGCCAACGTCGTCCTAGCAATAGGTTAAAACAGGCTGGGATGTCAACAACTTAGAATTCAACGAAAGGGTTTATAGGGCCAACCCCTATTACAAGCTTTATCGATACCATTACCTCCCAACGGGTATTATCATAGGCATGCACATCAGTGGAGGTTGGAGGGAGGTCGCTTTCCTTCCGGCCTAAATATTTGAAGGTTCTTAGTGGGAAGACATTCAAAGTGGATCCATTATCGATAAGAGAGAGTGGCACGAACTTACCCATAACTTCGACGGAGATATTGAGTGCATGATTGTGGTTTGGCCCAATCTTGGGGATTTCTTCTTCAGAAAAAGGATAGAATTCGGGTTGAGGTCAAGGATCTAACCAAATTTACCGCTTCTTCTGGTGTGGTAGAAGGATGAACTAAGGGTCCAGTGAGAAGATTGATCAAAGCATTTTTGTGTAGCTGAGAAGACATGAAAAGCCCCCATAGAGTGATGTTAGCTTGAGTTTTATTTAGTTGATCAAGGATCTTTCCCTCCTCGAGGGTCATCTCTGGCATATGAAGGTTTTCAACACCCTTCCCCTTGTCATTTACTGGTAGGGAGCTTGGAATCTGGTAATGCCTCCCTGATCTAGTCATGTGATTTACTAAAGAAGGGAAGAACATGAACCCCATTTCCTCATCGATCTCGGGTTGTTTTTCCACCTTGTTTATTACTTCGAGGAGTTCTTCAAATGATATCATCAACATATGTCGTCTTCAAGGCCAATTTTCTCAAAAGCTTGTTCTTCATTTGAATCTTCGAATTCTTCCCCCCATCCGGAGGAAACAATTATGTCTTTCCATGAAAAGTCAATGCATTCGACAACTTCAATGGCTTCTTTATACAGGTCATCCCATTCTCTGGGAATGTGTAAGGGTGAAGGGACCAGGTGCCTGTGTAGCTTCAGAGCATCAAGTAACTCGGTCATACTGCAAATGTTGTTGGTTTCCCTCAATAATTCTACCATAATCTATATAATATCATCCTGGCTAACTTCATCGATCGGTACTACATAACTATCTGACTCTCGGGTCCATTTCCATGCTTCTAAGAATAGCGTACTGAACCTTTGGCAATTAATGATCATTTGTGAGGGCAATTTCAACCCGAAATCTAAGTGTTAGTTTAACACTTTTGACAATTCCATACTTCCATTTTTAGAATGGGTATGGACAGTGATGCATGCTATGGTAAGGAGGGACAGTGCCTGATCAGCAAGGATAGTAGGGTGTAGGAGGGAATATGGGCAAATTTGGAGAGGTTTAGGAGAGCATATAGGTGTGATTTGAGTTGGGGGATCGAATTCTGGGTTCTCTTCTAGAAAGATGGCATTGGCATGATTTAGAAGTGGGTTGTGACTAGTGTTTGGCTTAGGATTGGCTGGTGGGGAGATGGTACCCGGTCAATTAGACCTTTGATTATGTTTCGAAGGTGAAGGCATTGGTCGGTGGTATGGCCAGCAGTTTGGTGAAAGGCGCATTCGGCATCTGCCTTGAAGTTTATTGGGAGTGGATTTGGCAATGGATGGGGTTCCAAATGTTTGATAAGGTTTCGTCTTAACAAGTCTTGATAAACTTTGGATAGAGGAGAATGGAGCTTGGTGTATTCCTTTCACACTGGGACAGGGCGACTTTCTAGTTCCCATGAGGTGGTTAGTTGAGATTGTAGCACTGGTAGGCTTGTTATATTTTCTTGGGGTGAACTGTCCGGACACCTTCTTTGGGTCAATTTCTTTTTTGGCAATACCTTCCTTGATTTCTACTCTTGCTTCTCTGAGAGCTCGAAAGTGGGTATAGTATTGTCCTCCCATCATTGCTGGGATATGGGGTAAGAAGTTCTTCTTCACTATGCTGACTTTTTCTTCCTCGAAAGGCCGATTGGTCATGGTTACTTCTTTTTCCCTCCATCGGGATATGAAGTTACTGACTGATTCCTCAAAGTTCTATTTAAGTAGCTCTAAATCACGGCGGGTGACCTTAATCTCTTCATTGTATTTGTACTGTGACATAAATTCTTGGGCTACTTCCTCCCAGCTACGGATTCTAGACTCTTCGCGAGACAAAAACCATTCGAGGGCGCTATCCTTTAGAGTTTGTTAAAACAATTGGGCCATCACATCTTTAGAATCCCCTAGTAGAGTCATGGAATGGTGATAACTTTGGAGATGAAAATTGGGAGTCCACTTCCTCCGAATTTCTCGATATTAGGCATCTTGAACTTCTCGGGTAATCTCGCTTTAGGATAAGGAGACGTGTGGGTGTAGTCCACGTAATTTCTTGAGATTATGACTTGGTTAAACTTCTTGGTGAGCATCTTGAGGTCTTCTTTGACTTTGTGTAGCTCTTCTTCCTTCAGATTAATGATCACAGGTAAGTTAGTCCCATGCTGGGCAAGATTCGACATCGGAAGCTGGGCAGGCAGTGACCCATTATCAGGAGGGGCACGTGTAGCATGATGATACTCTTTGGGAACCTAGATAGTCTCGGGTGGATCCATAGAACGAGGGAATAGGGCCTCGGGTTTTTGAATAACAGGAACCTGATTTCATTGCATTTCTCGGACCTCAGTTTGGAGGTTATCAATCTTAGACGCGAGTTGAGCTAGGACTGTCATTACATTCGGTTGCACAACAGGTACTTGATTTGTGTTCTCCATGGAAAGCGGATGGATACCAGACTTGGAAGAAGTAACAGGGTAACGGAACTCCTGGGTGATATGACTGAAGATCGAAGCCAATAGGGAGTCAGGCCAAGGGTTTGCGATCGACCTAAGAAGGCGCAGAATGGGATTTGTTTTGAGAAAAAAGGGATGAAAATATTTTTGATATTTTTTTTTTTTATCTTTTTAAGATTGGAAGACAAAATATTTTTGGCTTTTTGAAAAAGAGAGGAGAATTTTGTATTTATTTTTTTGATAAAGAAAGGAGAGACGGTCTTAGCATGATTATTATAATTATTATGTTTTCACTTGTATTAATTCTCTTAAATGCAAAATGAAATGCCTAATGGGACCCGATCCTGGAACAGTTGGGTTTGTAATATATGCAAAGCTATGGATGGACATGCGACCAGGCTCACGGACAGGGTCCCGTTTTAAAAATACGCGAGAATTCAGGTGATAGGCCGACCCAAAATTTCGGTAGAGTTTCAGGTTAAAACCAACAATCTTATATGTGTGTCCTAGGCTTGACACGTATATGAGGGTATGAAGTTGGTTGGGTGAATCGAAAAGGGTTCCCCCCTTTGGCGTGACTTCCACAATATACGTCTTGCTCTTGCGGGAAATTGGTACGTGTGGACAAGCCATTTGATATACCTGAGTGTACGTGAATTGCCTCACCATATACCTCGTGGGGACAGTACGTGTGAGAGAGAATTCGATATACTCAGCATACGTGAATGAGTTCCCTGCGATATACCTCCCGTCATGACTTCGGTTAACCGGTACGACGCGGGGGAACCATTCGATATACGTTGAAGGTACTTGGCCAATGGAAGGTGAGAGTCATATCTCTTAGGCTAACTATGCCTTGCCGGACCAGCGCCCATCACAAAGTGACCCTCCAGTTACTGGGTAAAATTTGGTCTATCACAATGCTCTTTGGTGATGTTGTGTGAATCATGCATGATCCTCTTATTAGTATCTTATGAGAATATTTTTCTCGATTAAACAAGGAGCAAAGTACAAGTACCAATGGTACACCAAGTATTGATAGGTGATGCGTGCAACATATGGATATATGTGATCCTATGTGCACGTGGTGTGAAGTGTACATGGAGAATTTCCTACAAGTGTGTTAATAGAAGCATAAGGATGGGATATACATGAAAAAGGGGAACATGCAAAATTAGGGGAAAATATAAACAAATATAACATCCATGTAAATAGAGTCTAGCCCTCAAAAGAACATCCCCAGTAGAGTCGCCACTATGGCCATCCCCCCGAATCCTCTCGGCGGGTGGGTGGTGCGATGGAGGATCCTAGGTCCCGTGCATCCCTCTCGGGAGCGCTTCAGCCGGCGTCATTTGG
This sequence comes from Sambucus nigra, assembly GCA_949130495.1. NCBI lineage: Eukaryota > Viridiplantae > Streptophyta > Magnoliopsida > Dipsacales > Adoxaceae > Sambucus > Sambucus nigra. Next base: position 457,344,633 of record OX422210.1, on the reverse strand, counting down.
GTGAGGTGAAAGACGTAGAGAGATTACAGTCGCCAGTCTATTTTACTCAAAATAGACAAAAGAAAGGGAGTCATCCTGAAGGACAGCATCCAAAGACATACTGATGCATTTGAAACCAAAATGATTCGAAAAGTGTCCAGAGGCTAAGTTACGACATGGGAAAGTGTTAGGCACCCATTCCGCCCTTTCGGTATGTCACGAATTTTTGTCATTTTCCTTCATTTTTCCCATGATATGTGTGCATGTGTATATATAGTGGAGATAGTAATCCTCGACTTGTATCATGGAATAGATAAAGCGAGTTGTCCGTAGGAAGGTATAAAAATAATATTAGAAAATAGGATTTACGCGATTATCCTTACATTGACCGTTATGATGGAATGATAACACATGCGGAATAATACGTCACTAAGAACAAATATATGTATATATATAATATAAGAGAGTGGAGTTTAAAGAAAATATAAAATGAGAGAAAAAATAAAAATAGGACTCGAGTCTCAGGTTTTACCCCGAGACGCCTACATAGCCTATAGAGGCATCAAAGCCCACGTAGTTCTCATGCAAGACGAGGGGTGGGGTTTATCCCATAAATCTAATCGGGGGGATCCTCTTTTTTTTTGTGTGTAGAAAAGTGTTTTAGTTGTGAGAAAAGTGTAAGAAAAGTATGACAATTCCCGTTTGGAATTTATGAGCGAACCCTATTTTTCTTTTCTTTTTTTGGGTTTTTATTTATATGAAAATAAGGGATGTGCAATAATACTAAATAAAAAGTATATTATGGTGTGTGAGATGATATAATAAAAGTGCTAAGTAATAAAATAAGTTATTGCGAATTTATGAGAATTTAAGGAGAGTGTTGAGAAAATTGGATCTTCTTGAAGATCTTAAGCTTGATCTTGAATGTTGGAGAGCAGCCCTTAGACTTGGATGATGATGGAGGGTACTGAATTAACCAAGTTTGATGAAAAGGACGATGAAAAGTGAAAGTTCGAAAGGGATTTGGGTGTGGAAATCACATTGACTTCGAGAGAGGTTTTTAGGATTTGCTGAGAGTGATATCTATCAGATCTGGGCTCCCCTTGCAAGTGAGTTTAGGCCTCCTTTTTATAGGCCCAGGGAATTACCAATTCTCATAGCCTTGTTCTTGCCAATTGTCAGTTGCGTTTAGGCACACTACCGATAGGCAGGGTCTGGGACCTACCATTTGGCAGTGTCTTTCAGTTCTTTTTGGAAATTTGGTCGCATAACACAAATCGTTTATCAGAATCGTGCAAGGGGTAGACCGATGGAAAGGTAATTCATAGACCTTCAAAATTCCTTTGGAATGCTCCCGGTTTTGGGAGCTGACTTTGGGTCAAATATGGCTCGGAAGCATTTTTCAGTCCATTGGACGGGGAATCGTCAGACGCAAACGGATCGTTCATCCGCATGGTACATCATAATCGCGTACAGGGTGGACCATTAGAAAGGTTAGTAGATGTACTTAGACATTCCAAAGAGTTTGATCCAGTTCGTGGAGTTGACTTTGGTCAATCAGTCCCTGGAAGCATCCGGTGACTTCTCAAAGTAAAACAGATCGCTCGTCCGTACCATAAGTCAGAATTGCACACGGAGCGAACCATTGGAAAGGGGTTTCAGTTCCCTTAGAAAATTCATTCAGTCTCGATCGAGTTGAAGAGTTGACTTAGGTCAAATGGAGCCCGGGAGCACCCGGTGGCCTCCTGATTGAGTTTGGGGGAAAACAGGTCGTTCGTCCCCATGATAAGTTAGAATCGTGCACGGGATGGACCATTGGAAAGGGGTTTTAGTTCCCTTCAAAGATTCATTCAGTCTCGATCGAGCTGAAGACTTTGACTTTTGGTCAAACGGAGCCTGGGAGTGCCCGATGGCCTATAGGTCAGTACTCGGGGTATGACCTGGTTTTGTTGTGATGAAGGGAGGTGTTAGGGGCCTAAGGAGAGTTTAGGGGGTAACAGAATGGGGTGTCTACACTATCCATTCAATCCCTTCACTTTAGCATTCCTTTACTTAGTGGACATTAAATAAATTTTCACATCTCTTGTCCACTTTATTCATGACCAAAACATTTATTAATTCATTCAAGTTAGGTTGTCTATTCATATATTCATCATACAACCCATTTCTTGACAATTTTAATTTTTCATTATCTTTTTCTCAAAATCTTTTAATATCTGCATACTTTTATGGTCTCGACACATCCATGCTAGCATACTGTAACAACCCTCGCTTTTAAGAGACTTATTTAATATTAATTTACTGTGTGACATAATTATTAAAACTATGGATGATGGAGTAAATATGAACTAAATGAGTTAATTGAGAATATTTACTAGATTGTTGCATATTTACTGTATGTGTATGTAAATATCACCACGTTGCATTTTATAGTGTCATATGCTTTAAATGACATTTATAGTTTAAATGAAACCGGAACTTGAAATGATTTATAAAATTGTCGGATGCCAATTTAGAGGGCGTAGTTAGTCCCGAAATGGACGAGATAGTCAAAATAAGTGTTATATTGTATTTTTATTTTTCGGGCACTTTTGACTGGTTATGGTTTAAATGTGTAGTTGTGAGTCATTTTAATGTAGTATTAACCATTTAAGTTGGGAATTAAGGAGAGAGGCATGATTTAAGTCTTGCACCTCATTTTACTTCTCTTAAGTGTATTTACTAAACCTAGACAGAAATAGAGAGGAAGAAAATTGTGGAGAAAAGAGGAGAAAAGAGAGAGATTGGAGATTTGAGAATTAATCTTGCTTCCTTCTTCCACGAATCTGAGATTTCTAACTCAAGGCAAGTTTTCTACTTGCTAATATGTGATTTAAGATGAATAAATTGTATTGATTGTTGTGTATGTGAATCAAATGGAATTTATGGATTTTGTGGTGTTTTAGCCCTAATCATGGTTTAAGTTGATGATGTTTTGGATTATGGTAGTTGATAATCATGTAGGATAGTTTTTGGTAGATTAATATTGATGGATGTATGTAAAAATGGAGGAGATTGGAGTTTTGGGGAAAAATTAGGGTTCATAACCCGTAACCCATTCTTGGCAAATTCGCAGGGGTGAATCGATTCGGCCCTAGGGCGAATCGATTCGCTAAGGGGTCAGGGTACAGGTCTGCAAGAACGAATCGATTCGGGTTAAGGCCGAATAGATTTGGATGAGGAAGAAACTTGGATTCTCCATCCTAATTGATTCGCTGCTTTGGGCGAATCGATTCGGCCCTAGGGCGAATCGATTCGAAATCATGCTGTTTTGAGTTATTTTTCTAACTCAATTTTCACCCATTTTTTTTAGGCTTAGGACTTAGGAACCTTCTTGTATAAAGTAAACTTAGAGTCCTAGATGATTTAGTTAACCACCCTGCATTAGAAATGGTTTAAATGGGGCCTATTCCGGGGGTGTACAAGTTGATGTTAGGGCATTCTTTTCCTTTAGTTAACTATTATGAGACTAGGAGTTGTAAGGTCATATTGGGAGACATTAGTAGTTCAATTGAGGTATGATAGTCTTGGTGGTTTATAATAAAACCCTAAAATGTTTGGAGAATAAATTGAGAGTTTATTCATTCATCGAGGTCGTAACGATGGCATGAATCACGTATGGCTCCGGATAAAATGTGATGTATATATTAAAATGGAAACGAAAACGAAAATGGTAAATGATAATTTACTTAAAACTAAAAATGGTAAATAATAAATTTGCTTAAACACACCTCTCTAAATGCTATCATAAGTGAAGTTCGCGCATGAGGTGAAGTCCTCTGGCTAGTGAATGCAGGGTGAATGTAGTCCTCGGCCATATGACCGGTTATTATGTATGTTGTATTTATTGTGTGACTGTGAGGTAATTCCGGATGTGGCTATGACTCACTCGCAGGTATATGGACACTTCCCGACGTTGCGTTAGGATCCCAAGTTGTCTTGGTTGATAGGCCCTGGAAGATGATAGTCATTTAGGGGCGCTTACAGTGGGGAAACCCGGACGGGCGGTCTTAGAATCGTTATATGTATATGAATATAACTATTCTTATTTAAGTTGGACTTGATTCATGATAAATTCCATAAAGAGAATATAACTAGGATTATGTTTCGAAATGAGAAATGGAACAATGAAATGAAATAGTGCAAATGATGGAGATTTTAATTAATGATATTCAATCATATCCTCTTCCATAATTGAATAAATCTTATGATCATTTAAATTGCTTTAGCTTATGTTTTAAGATTGTGTAGGTAGATTCTTATCTGTATCCATCACGATTAACTGTTCATAACTGTCATACTCTTTATTCACCTGGTAATCATATAAAATCGGTCCCTGACCCGTTCATGTTTCCTGTTGTGTATGAATCTTATATCCGCTCAGGTGCTCCGTCGCAAGGACGCCCGTACTGACTTTCCCATTCTGGTGTTTTTAGGGAGACGTAATACCTTGCGAATATTAGGGGAGATGTTGTCATAGACGCCTTCATTTTTGTAGTCTAGTTACGATTGGGTCTTTTACTTGGGAATGTGGCCCAAACTTTTGTATTTTCTTATTGTAATGTATTACGCAACCTAATTAAACTGTTGTATTATGTTGTAGTAACTGTGGACCGACAGCGTATTCGGTCCCCTTAGTGTATATTTGATGTGGATGTAAAATAAGTTATTTTGGGTTTCCTCTTTCTTTTCAAATTGGGTTGTTTAAATTCTTTCTTTAACTTATGAAACAAAATTTTTGGCAACCCGTTTTTCTGAAATATAGGGTGGTTCTCTTGTATAGTTATTGTATTGTTGTGATGCTGAGAATGATTCCATATATGCTTCCTATTATTATTGGAGTATCGGGCTGGCCACCCTTTATTTTGGTGAGGGTGTGTCACAGATGGTATCAGAGCATTAGGTTCTAGAGTCTTTAGGATCTATGTGGACTTGTCACGTTCTACCATAGCTTTCTTTGATATAGAGCTTAATGTTAGGACTATTTTGTTGCCTATGTTTGCGATCTTCTTCAAAATACATTGATCTAAATAGTATTCTAATTCTATTGTTCCTTTATCTCAAATGTCGCTTAAAAAAGGTCGCCCATCTAGAAGAAATAGAGTTGTAGAAGAGGAGGTAGGTCCTCCCCTGCCGCAATAGTGAACTATAAATGCTGCTGATGTAGCAAATATTGTGGCCCAAGCGGTCAATGCTGTTATGACTGCCGTGGTTCAGCAATTACCACAAGCTCAACAACAACGAGCTCAGGATGTATAAGCTCCTGTGGGACCTTCTCCATGGGAGAGAATTAGGGAATCCTTTTTAAAGGGTCATCCCCTAGAATTCCAAGGAGGTTCTGACGTCATAGTAGCTAATCAGTGGAGAAAGGATATGCAGTGCCATCTGCGCATGATGGAGTGTAGTGAGGAAAGGAAACAAATCCTTGCTACTTTTAAACTCGTTGGAGCTTCACTACATTGGTGGGAGTCGATGACTACGCCAGAGAAGAGAGATGCCATGACTATCAATGATTTCTAGGTTTTGTTTGATAGAAAGTATTTTCCTCCCGTAGTTCAAAGGGAGATGAGAAGGAAACTTCAAGATGTGGTGCAAGGTGAACGATCAGTTGTGGAGTATGAAGACGAGTTCACGCGGTTAGCTAGTTTTGTACCCGATGAGCTGACTCTAGAGGAGAGGAGGATATCCAAATTTATTGGAGGTTTGCACTGGAGGATACGACAACATTTTCTGGGTAATCCGACTTTGCAGACTTTTGGGGACGTGATGAATGCGGCATTACTCCATTGTCAAGAACATTGGTTGTATGTTCAAAGTGGTAAGAAGGCTTCAGCTTTGGGGCAAGCTGGGAAACCCGGAGGCAATGGGATAGGAGGAGGAGCATTTCCCTCATCCCAATATTTGGGAAATAAACAAAGAGAAAGGGACCCCCAGCAAGGGGACTTGTCTAAACGGAAACATTTTGGTGGGTTCAATGTTGGTGGAAATACTAATAGGCACGGTCAAGGTGCCCCGCAACAGCAATAAGCAGGTCGGGGTGGTAATGGGGGTAGAGGCCATCCAGGCCAAGGAGTTGGGCAGTTAAGAATTAACCGGGGTTAAAATCTGGAGAACGTGATGGGTTGATACTTTCAATGTGGAGAGTCAGGTCACTACAAGAGGGCGTGTCTTTAGTTGATTGGGGGACAACTTCCTAGGATCCCGCAGCATCCACAGGCTCACTTACCGCCACAAGTACCTAATCTGTTTGTCCCTCCACTACCGGGACAGCTACAGTATTATCGTGTCTACCACATTCAGGATGCTATGCTTCCTTCGGCCCAGCCCGCGCTGCCAGCCATTGAGGGTAAGTTTGTCATTCAGGGGTATATGGGTCGTGTATTATTTGATATAGGTGCGACACACTCGTTTATTTCTAAAAGCTTTGCTCAGTCTACAGAGTTGATTAAATATGCGGAGAGTACCTTCACTAGTGTTGAATCTTCTATGGGTGATGGTTCACTCATTTTCTTTGTTTGTAAACAAGTAGGAATAAATCTTGGTAACTTGTGTTTTGAGGCCGATTTGCTCGTCCTTGATATGGTCGATTATGATGTAATTTTGGGTATGGATTGTCTAGTGAAGTATCGTGCGATAGTTAATTGCTATGGGAAGAGTATAGTTTTTGCCATTCCGGGGCAAAAAAATATTTTTAGTGGCTATGCCTCATTCAGAAGGAGGTACTAGCACTTACTTGTATTGTATCACAGAGGAGACTTCTCGGGATGTAGTCATTTCCTTAGATTCAATTTCGATTGTTAGAGATTTTGAAGATGTTTTTCGAGAAATACCGAGTTTGCCTCCGAGTAGGGAGATTGAGTTTATAATTGATTTAGCACCGGGAACAAGACCGATTGCGAGAGCTCCGTATTGTATGGCGCCTATTGAGATGAGGGAGTTAAGGGATCAGATTCAAAACTTGTTGGAACAAGGGTTTATTAGGCGAATCACGTTGCCTTGGGGTGCTCCGGTATTATTTGTGAAGAAAAGGGACGGTTCTCTCCGGTTGTGTGTTGACTATAGAGAGTTGAATAAAGTCACCATCCGAAACAAATACCCATTACCTCGAATTGATGATTTGTTTAATCAACTTAGGGGAGCATCGTACTTCTCTATGATAGATTTGAGGAAGGGGTATCACTAGTTGAGGATACGAGAGCAAGATGTGTCCAAGACTGATTTTCTAACTAGATATGGGTCCTACGAATTTTTGGTTATGCCTTTCGGACTAACCAATGCTCCTGCTGTGTTTATGGACCTCATGAATAGGGTATTTCGGGACTTCCTGGACCAGTTTATTATCGTGTTCATTGATGACATCCTGGTGTATTCTAAAACATAAGCCGATCATGCTACTCATTTGCAATTGGTCCTGCAGACATTAAAGGATCACCAATTATATGCCAAGTTCGAGAAGTGCGGTTTTTGGTTGCGGGAAGTACAGTTTCTGGGTCACATTGTGACAGCCCAGGGTATTTTGGTAGACCCAAGTAAAGTTTTTACGGTGAAGGAGTGGGGTCAGCCCACGACACCTACCGAGATTCGTAGTTTTCTGGGTTTGGCAGGCTATTATCGCCGATTTATCAAGGGTTTTTTTAAAATTGCTAGCCCTTTGATAAATTTAACTCGAAAAGGGGTGAAGTTTGTTTGGGATGATTCTTGTCAATCATCTTTTGACAAGCTCAATGATAGGTTGACTTCTGCTCCAGTTCTTGCATTACCAAAGCCAAGAAAGGAATATTTCGTCTTTACCGACGCATCTCTAAAAGGATTGGGAGGTGTACTTCAATAAGAGCAATAGGATATTGCTTATGCTTCTCGTAAGATAAAGCCCCATGAAAAGAATTATCTGGTGCATGATTTGTAACTTGCCGCAATTGTTTTTGCCTTGAAGATTTGGAGGCATTATCTCCTAGGGGAGAAATTTAGTCTTTTCACGGACCATAAATCGTTGCAATATTTGTTTTCCCAGAGAGATTTAAATATGCGACAACGCCGGTGGTTAGAGTTTGTGAAAGACTACCAATTTGACATCCACTATCACCCGGGCAAGGCAAATGTGGTGGCGGATGCTTTGAGTCGGAAGCCCGAGGGGGAGTTAGTAGAGTTATGGAAAGCCAAATGGAAGGAGCTTAGTCAGGAGGACGTGGTTACTAGGGCGTTTATGTCGGTGTTGACCATCACTACTACTATTGGCTGTCAAAATCGTATACACCAATTGTTGACTGAGGGAGTAAAATCCTATTCTATAAGCTCTGAGGGTTGGGTGCATTTCCAGCGGAGACTCATTGTCCCGGACGAAGGGGATTTAAGACGGGCCGTGATGACAGAATCTCATGGGTCTAAATTTTCAGTGCATCCTGGTGGGGACAAGATGTACCAAGACATGCGCCGTCAGTATTGGTGGCCAGGCATGAAACGGGACATTTCTGAATTCGTTTCCTAATATATTACTTATGAATTGGTGAAAGTAGACCACCAAAGACCAACGGGTTTGTTACAACCACTGGAGATTCCGGTGTGGAAGTGGGATAGTATATCGATGGACTTTATCACGGTATTACCAACGTCGCAGAGCGGTCATGATTCTATTTGGGTGATTGTCGACCGCTTGAATATGTCATCACATTTCCTACCGGTACGCACCGATTACAATACTGCTCGTTATGTTCGGCTATTTATTGCGTAGGTCGTTAGACTCCACGAGGTGCCAATAAATATAATCTCCAACAGAGATAAGATCTTTGTTTCCCATTTTTAGCAAAGTTTCCATGAAGCTATGGGAACCGAATTGAAATTAAGTACCTTTTATCATCCTCAAACAGATGGGCAGACAGAAAGAGTCAACCAAATGTTGGAGGATATGCTCCGAATGTGTGTGCTTGATTTCAAAGGTGGTTGGGAACAATATCTCCCTTTGGTCGAATTTACTTATAATAATTCGTACCAATTCACTATTAGGATGACACCCTATGAAGCCTTGTATGGTAGGCTGTGTAGATCGCCCACTTGTTAGTTGGAGGTGGGAGATAAAAAGTTTTTTGGACCAAAAATGATCCAGAATACTTCTTCCATGATTGAACTCATCCGAAATCGCATTCGAATAGCTCAAGATCGTCAAAAGAGTTACGCCGATGAGAATAGAAGGCATGTAGAGTTGGAAATTGGAGATCAAGTCTTGGTGCGTGTATCACCAATGAAAGGTATAAAGAGTTTTGGGAAGAAAGGGAAGCTTGTGCCGCGCTATGTTGGACCTTTTCCCGATATGGCCAAGGTAGGTCCAGTGGAGTATCAACTTGCCTTACCAAAACATTTACAACAACTCCATGATGTATTTCATGTTTCCTCTTTGAAAAAGTATAAGAGGTGTGAAGGAGCCCTTTGGCATATTCCTTTGGAGGATATCGATTTGCAACCCGATATTTCGTATGAAGAACAACTATTTGCAATCTTAGAGCACGAAGAGCAAAAATCGATATCGCGATGGGTACCCTTGGTGCGAGTACAATGGGGTCATCACGACGCCAAGGAATCGACGTGGGAACGTGAAGACGCTATGCGGAAAAAGTATCCCCATCTCTTCTTGCAAGGTACGCCTGAATTTTGAGGGAAAAACTCCCTCATAAGGGGGGAGGGGGGGAGACTGTAACAACCCTCGCTTTTAAGAGACATATTTTATATTAATTTACTATGTGAAGTAATTATATAAAATATACATGATGGAGTAAATATGAACTAAATGAGTTAATTGAGCATATTTAGAAGATTGTTGCATATTTACTGTATGTGTATGTAAATATCATCATGTTGCATTTTATAGTGTCATATGCTTTAAATGACATTTATGGTTTAAATGAAACTGGAACTTGAAATGATTTATAAAATTATCGGATGCCAATTTAGAGGGCGTAGTTAGTCCCGAAATATGCGATATAGTCAAAATAAGTGCCATATTATATTTTTATGTTTCGGGCACTTTTGAATGGTTATGGATTAAATATGTAGTTGCGAGTCATTTTAATGTAGTATTAACAATTTAAGTTGGGAATTAAGGAGAGAGGCACAATTTAAGTCTTGCACCTCATTTTATTTCTCTTAAGTGTATTTACTCAACCTAGAGAGAAAGAGAGAGGAAGAAAATTGTGGAGAAAAGAGGAGAAAAGAGAGAGATTGGAGATTTGAGAATTAATCTTGCTTCCTTCTTCCAAGAATCTAAGATTTCTACCTCAAGGCAAGTTTTCTACTTGCTAATATGTGATTTAAGATGAATAAATTGTATTGATTATTGTGTATGTGAATCAAATGGAATTTATGGATTTTGTGGTGTTTTATCCCTAATCATGGTTTAAGTTGATGATATTTTGGATTATGGTATCTCATAATCATGTATGATAGTTTTGGGTAGATTAATATTGATGGATGTGTGTAACAATGGAGGATATTGGAGTTTTGGGGAAAAACTAGGGTTCATAACCCGTAACCCATTCTTGGCAAATTCGCAGGGGCGAATCGATTCGGTCCTAGGGTGAATCGATTCGCTAAGGGGTCAGGGTACAAGTCTGCAAGCCCGAATCGATTCGGCTGAGGCAAAAACTTGGATTCTCCATTCGAATCGATTCTCTTTTGGGCGAATCGATTCACTGCTTGGGGCAAATCGATTCGGCCCTAGGGCGAAGCGATTCGAAATCATGCTGTTTTGAGTCATTTTTCTAACTCAATTTTCACCCTTTTTCTCTAGGCTTAGGACTTAGGAACCTTCTTGTATGAAGTAAACTTAGATTCCTAGAGTCCTAGATGAGTTAGTTAACCACCTTACATTAGAAATGGTTTAAATGGGGCTTATTCCAGGGGTGTTCAAATTGATGTTAGGACATTCTTTCCCTTTAGTTTACTATTATGAGACTAGGAGTTGTAAGGTCATATTGGGAAACTTTAGAAGTTCAATTGAGGTATGATAGTCTTGGTGGTTTATAATAACACCCTAAAATGTTTGGAGAATAAATTGAGAGTTTATTCATTCATTGAGGTCGTAACGATGGCATGAATCACGTATGGCTCCGGATAAAATGTGATGTATCTATTAAAATGGAAACGGAAATGAAAATGGTAAATGATAATTTACGTAAACCTGAAAATGGTAAATAATAATTGGCTTAAACACACCTCTCTAAATGCTATCATAAGGGAAGTTCGCGCATGAGGTGAAGTCCCCTGGCTAGTGAATGTAGGGTGAATATAGTCCTCGGCCATATGAGCGGTTATTATGTATGTTGTATTGATTATGCGAATGTGAGGTAATTTCGGGTGTGGTTATGACCCACTCGTTGGTATATGTCCACTTCCCTATGTTGCGTTAGGATCCCAGGTTGTCTTGGTTGATAAGCCCTAGAAGATGATAGTAATTTAGGGGCGTGCACAGTGGAGAAACCCGGACGGGCGGTCTTAGAATCGTTATATGTATATGAATATAACTATTCTTATTCAAGATGGACTTGATTCATGATGAATGCCATAAAAAGAATATAACTGGGATTATGTTTCATAATGAGAAATGGAACAATGAAATGAAATAGTGTAAATGATGGAGATTTTAATTAATGATATTCACTCATATCCTCTTGCATAATTGAATAAATCTTATGATCATTTAAATTTCTTTAACATATGCTTTAAGATTGTGTAGGTAGATTCTTATCTGTATCCATCATGATTAACTGTTCATAACTGTCATACTCTTTATTCATCTGGTGATCATATAAAATCTGGCCCTGACCCGTTCATATTTCTTGTTGTGCATGAATCTTATATCCGCTCCGGTTCTCCGCCGCAAGGACGCCCGTACTGACTTTCCTATTCCGGTGTTTTTGGGGAGCGGTAATACCTTGCAGATATTATGGGATATGTTGTCATAGACGCCTTCATTTTTGTACTCTAGTTACGATCGGTTCATTTACTTGGGCGTGTGTCCCAAGCTTTTGTATTTGCTTATTGTAATGTATTATGCAACTTAATTAAACTGTTGTATTATGTTGTAGTTACTATTGACCGACAACATATTCGGTCCCCTTATTGTATATTTGATGTGGATGTAAAATAAGTTACTTTGGGTTTCCACTTTCTTTTAAAATTTGGTTGTTTAAATTCTTTCTTTAACTTATGAAACAAAATTTTTGGCAACCCGTTTTTCTGAAATATAGGGTGGTTCTCCCGTATACTTATTGTATTGTTGTGATGATGAGAATGTTTCCATCAATGCTTCCTGTTATTGTTGGAGTATCGGGCTGGCCACCCCTTATTTTGGTGAGCGATTTGTCACACATACACGCTGGCCAGTGATTTTGGGTCTTTCACCCTAGGGCTCTGGGCCCACCTTAATTATCCAGGTGTCATCCAAGTCCATATTAATCTGTTTTAAAATTTTGAAAATGTTTACATTATTCCATTTTTCCTTTTTTCAGCCAAAGCCAAAACTTGGGGTTTTACCCCAACTTGTGTTACATTTTAAAATCATCATTTTATGTCCTTTTTACTCAAACATTGATTTTATCCCAAAATCATGTTCATTAGGACCACTTTAAATAAAATTACAATTTTACCCATTTGTTTCCAAACTTGTCTTTTCCTCCATTTTCACAAGTATTATTTTCCAAAACACCATTAATTTAAACACACTTACTTCTTAATTGTGTTCAACACATCAACAATTATTTAACATTTGGGAGTAAAATTCTTCTCAAGTTGGAAACATCTTTATTTCATCACTTTCTTTCTCTAAGAATCCATTCGACATTTAAAGACTGCTTTATAAGAAAAATACCATTTTCCTTCATAAATATATTTAGTCTTAAATCCATACTCTTATCACCTTCCCAATACCAATTTCACACTTTAAGGGGTCAAATTTCTAATTTATTTATTTCATGTTTAAACCCAACAAAACCCTCATTAAACTTGTTTATATGTTCATCTTAAAATATTACAAGTTTATATGCATGAGAAGAAGTATTTTACATCCAAAATCCAATTAAATGGGTTAAACGTGTGATTTATTGTAGAAATTTCATATTACTTGAAAAAATATAATGTTCAAGACTAAAGGATGTTTTTATTGTTCAAAACTTAAACAAATGTCAAACTTTATAAGGCTTAAATTTTTAAGGAAACATTAAAACGTAATTCACCCACAATATATTTGGCAGAATAACTCTTATTTTTAAAACATTTCATTCCATAAAATATTTAATACCAAACTTTTTAAAATACATCATTTATTCAACATTCTTGAACCATAGTATTTTTCTCAAAACCTTTGAAACCATTTATAAACCATTTACATAAATCCTTAAGAATTCAACTTCTTACTCCTGTATGAATTCTACTCTAACAATTCTAGCTACAAGACTACTAATGTGCAAAATACAGTCTTAAACTAAGAGTATAGTTTTTCCACCTCAATTGGAGCTCCAAAACTAGTTGGATGAAGAAGAAAGTGAGGGACCCCCCCCCCCCCCCAAGGTGGCCTCAAGGAAGTTGCCTAGCTCGAAAAAGCATGCCTCCATAAAATCTCCAAGAAAACCCCCTTATAACAACCCGCTTAATTAAATACCCACTGACAAATCCTTTACCCTATTAACTCGAATTATTCAGTTAGCGCATTCTTAGCATCACTGTCAAAAAATAATTTTCTTTCTTTATTAACCACCTAGTAATCAATTAAGCTAGTGTTAAAATTTCCAATTTTAAATTTTTAATAAAATTAATTTTCAACAATACCAACAATTTATAATATAAACCATTCCACAACAATGAATAATGAATAAGTATCTTAATTAATGTAACTGGAATAAACTTCCCAGTTTCAAACATCTCAATACAACAAACCAAATAAACTCAAATGTATCCAAAACTGACATAATTAAAACCACTGACTGAGATAGAATGGAAATAACAAGAATCCTCTAGCAACATGCCCTAAAAGAAATGACTACAGAGTATAGGAATCAATAAAATGAAGCGTTTAATGCAAATTCAACAACACCATAGTATCCATAGTGAAGAGATTATGCAAGAGAGAAGAGATTATGCAAGAGAAAATGGGTCAGATCCCAATTGTTAAAGATTTTAAAAACATTAAGTGAATAAATGCTAAAATTAGTAATTATTATATACATGTTAAATTCTCGATCTCCCTTTTTAGATTCTCACATCTCATCTTGTTTGCACACCTAACGTATCTCCAAATTATTCTAGTTATTATTCCCACTTTCACTAGAGTATATCATTTTGTAACCTAACCATAGCCCTTATCTTTCCCTCATACTTCCTTCGCAATACATGTAATAAATATGTATTAATTCATATATTAATATAATTAAGTGTTCTCGAACTTAATTAATTTTAGATTCCACTATCTTTCATGTCTACTTAATTCACACAGTAGATAATATCACAAGTATATATATACATTCGCTCTATTTTATATATATATATACAATACTGCACCCCAAGACACAGTTGTAGTGCATGAATACTCTGCTATCTACTCCCATTACATCTCGTCACTGTATAAAGGACTGTTGGTTCGCTATATCCGTCGAACCATAAATATCAAAACACAAGTATTGGAGTCGAACATATTCCCAAACCTTTGGGTTACGCACATACCTACGCACCCAAATGACCGTTCAATACCATTGTTTTCACTAATGGCAATCCAACCTAATTCCTGTTTTCTGAGGGAACAAGTCAAATTCCCCCCTAAGGATCATCAGGATATGACTGCCCTCAACGTGCAAACCTCCCGTCAATAGCAAGTAGGCTATGTATGTCATACATAAAAATCATTATATAGTTATTCATTTCACCTATTTACATATCATTAGGTAAAATGCATAACCATATAATAAATCACATACGTAGTATATTTTATCTCTTGAATATCTTATGTATTTAAATTATGACTTTACTTCTTAAGGTATCTTGCCGAGTTGTTCTCACTGCTCAAACTATATCGTTTAATTACTCAAATAAATTCAGTAGGTAAACATCTACCCCCTACTGGTCCATGTTCGTATCATCCCCGAGTTTTCACAAATTTAATAATTCTCCAAATTAGGGTTATTCACCGATTATCCCTATTTAATTAAACCACATAATTAACTTCTTCGGCTCATGTCCACAAATATAATATGGCCTACTGGTGTCCCATATATTCCCCTTTTTATTAAAATCAAGTCATGTAATTAAATCAAGAATAATCCCATCGAAATAATTACAAAAGGGAAAAATTATTAAATTCTGGGTAGCCGAATCGATTCCGCCTGGTCTGAATCGATTCTCCCCTACCTCCAAATAGATTCGTCCCTGCAGGTCTGTAAAAATCTGCTTGTTCATGGCTACGGGTTCTCAACATTTTAAACACCCAAATCACTACGAGATGATCCCAAATTCCTAAGAATCAATCCCAATTGACATACCCAAGTATATACATGATTTATAACATCAAAACATATCAAAATCATCATGGAGTTTCGATTAATCATGCTAATCTTATTTTAAATTCAAAAAATCTGCATTATATAATTCTTTCTCAAGAACACATATAAACCCCAAATTTCTTCGTCAATTAAACCTAAAATTTCGTGGTTTTAATTCTAATTTCATCAAAGGAATATTCCTAAATGATTTCAATTTCAATAACTACATCAAAATCATCAAATTTTCACCTTTGATTCATAGTTTTCATGGATGTTTATCTCTTCTAATTTAACATGGTTATTATACTCAGTAATTGGGACAAGAATTGCACTTGCCTTAATGTGTAGGTCTGATCCTTTGGGGAAGATATGTGAAGGATGCCCCTCCTCTTTTCCAGTTACTTTTTCGGTGGTGGTGCAAGGTGGTTGTCCCTTGGTTTTCTCTCAAAACTTCCTCCTCTCCTTGGAAAAACCTCTCACTCTCCTCAAAGACCTTTCCTTTATTTTTGGGTGAATGAATGTAAGTTCTCCAATCTCTTCACTTATATAATAAAACCCAATTTGCGTAGTTGCTATTCACCTCCCAAATAAAATGACCAAAATACCCCTCTAGGGTGTCCTTTTGGTTCAAAATTAACTCGAGATCTAAATAAAATCCCGGGTAGACTTTTCTGCCTACTTCAACCCTTCTGGACTCAACGGTGCACTCAAAATGACCTTTGTATGATATGGAAATAATTTACTTTTCATTCATTAAAATTAGTCCTGACACGACTGATACGCGCGTCCCTACTTAATTTCCATAATTCGCGTATTCTTCACTCGCGAACATATAATCATATATTACTTTTAATCACTAATTAATATTCAATATCAATCACATATTAGTTTATTCTCTAGTAATATTCAATCCATATTAATTCCAACTATTATTCGTAATTAATTCCAATTAATCCCCATTTTACTTTTAGTTAATCTCATATTAAAATTCATTAAAATTACGGGGTATTACACCCCCTTCAAACTCCATTAATCTTACATCTTCATCTTCATGAACCACCCAAAACACCTCCAAAATTTGTAGCTTAACTAAACAATGGTGGAAATGGGTGTATTGGTCTTAAATATGGTGGAATACTTATAAAGTGTGGGGGTATAAGGTGGAGATATGGAGGTGTTTAATGTTTTGTGCTAGTGGGAGAAGGGGAGTAGCTCCCAAGAGCTAGAGAGAGGAAGAGCAATCTGAAAATAGTGGGGGTAATACTCCCCCACCTCTCTCCTCTCCACAGTCAAATAAACCCACAAAAAACCCAAACAACCCTTATAAAAACTCGCCTTAACACTAAAGTCCCATTTTTGACCATCTGGATGCATTACGATTCGACATGTCATCGATCTAACGGTTCAAAATGTAATAGCACACAAGGGAATCTAGATAAAAAAAATTAAATAGGTCATTCGATCGAGATAATGGAAGCTCGTTCGAATGAGATCTCATTCTCGTTCGATCATCCATCGAACAACCTTCTAATGAAATGGGAAAACATTATGCAGTGACATCTAGTTAGATCCTCGTTAGAACCCATCTTCGAACGATATTGAATTCTCATTTGAACCACATAAATCTTGTTATAACGAAACAAGGATCTTGTTGGAATGAATTTCAAGTTCGTTTAATCTTGCCAGATTCCTGAAATCTCTAATTCCACCCACATTTTCCAACAATTACCATTAGGTCCATAAGAGTAATCAAATATAAAGATGAAATCCCACATCCTTAGAAATTTTATCCCCAAAATTATCGATCAGCCAATTCCTCAAGTCCGTGGGATTTACCAACTCTTATACTAAGTCATACGAATCCACTAAGACTAAATCATTGAAGTACTCAATCGCTAACATCACATCATACTCCTTTCCACGGGGCTATCGCCTTAATTTTAACATGAAACATGTTCTAACGCTCACCTCCATGCTAACCATTAACATCGCATAACCGACCCCGAGTATCCACTCACTTGATGATCACACTCAATCGGGTACCCAAAGTATATCGAGGCCCCTTCATGGTAACACTTTCTAGTGATCAACACTCACCCAAGTGTAAACCATAGTACCACAAATTATGATATTTATCATACAGAACCATTTCGGACCTTAGGATCACACATCCTAGATCTCCATGTATTTATTGGGTCTTCCAAGACCAATATATCTATTGAGCCTCGATACTAATCTCTCCTCATAATTCCCACACATCGAGGGGTCATGACACTAAGCTCCAAATCATTCATATAACCAAAACCTTCCCATAACACCCCTTTCTATGGCTACTCCAAGTGTGCTACTAGGGAACAATCGCCTAGGCATTAAGCCAATCCACCTATTGTTGTAAACAACACTTAGTGCTATGTTTCCTCAAGTTCTAACACTATAGCATCATCATTCTATTTACAACCAGAATACCTGACTTCTATGCCGGCGAATCTTAAGGTCGTAAAGGAAATAAACTATTATGAGAAAATCTTGCGACCAAAAGTGCAACCACCCGTACACTTATCTTCGTGTAATGGTAAGGATATCTATGATAGGGTGAACTAGTTATTGATATGAATTGACCATACTAAGTCCACCCTCAGTCCACTGGGCCAAATTGCGTTGTACCATGACATGGTATAAATTTGAGACACCACAGCCATGGAAACACTAACCCCCAGTAACCAAAATCGTAAAGGACACGCAAGAGTGAGAAGGAACAAATAACTGCTCCAAGAAAATCCCATATGAATGCAACAAACTATGGTTTACTAGAAGCGAATCGACTCCACGCGCTTTAAAGTCCACACCTCCTCCCAGACATTCTCATTGATGAGTAACCTAGCCACACACCCTGTATCAAGTCACCAACCGTCACGAATCAGATCACAAACCGTTCATCCTCACAAGACAAAAGCCATATACAAACCCGTTATCCTCTAGGAAGTCAAACACTTGAATTCCATCCTTATGAATAATGTTTCTTCCTTTGATGTTCGATTAATGGAAGACATTCTCGTCGATGAATGAAAATGCTTTTGTCGATACATACATTTTCCATCTTATCTGTGATGACTTCACAAACCTATCACACCTAGGTTTATGTCTGTCTTATCATATCATAATCGCAACCCTAAGATTTCTTAGGAATAACCTCTTTTCAGCAAAACATTCACCTTATTATAACCTCTAACTACGTAAGGTTGTCATTGAGCTTATCTCCAGGTTGTACGAAAACTGAATCTATGTGATGGCCACATTGGTTTCCACTAGCATTCTAAGGTTAGTAAGTGATACACAGATCTACATCTCCTAGTTTATGCCAGTTTCGCAAGATATGTTGGGAATTAATCCCTTCCTTGCAAGGGCTATTCTAACTTATGACATTGACACATGTTGATACCCTAATCATGCTACGATATCTCCTTTGGGTTGCCATTTTCAAGTTTTTATTATGAAATCACCAATCTAAGTCCCAATTATGTTTCCTAGGACCCATAAAAATCAAGCACTACACTTCCTACACTAGCCATTTCATGGCACCCAAGCATCACTCCGCTCCTAATTTCTCTTAAAAGGCTAAATCACCCATGTGTGTCAATTCAAATAATAACAGTCTTCATGTACACTATTCAATTCTTTAAAACATTGACCAACAACTGGAGATCATTACCTAACCTTCAATAATCTCATCACTAGGACACTAGCACTTCTTCATACCATACTTAACTAGTTTCCTAAGGACGCCAAACATACTCCACATAAAAGTCCTCAAATTCGACAAGATTTCATCATCCATGACTTTCTGATTATCGGTGCACTCTACAAATTACTTAAACCCCACGTCGTGATTACTACGTTCTCGAAAAGATACTAGTCTACGAGCCTTTACATATGATGCACCTTAACCATTGGACACCTCAAGATGTCATAACAAGTCGATTTCTATTCCCAATGATGCCACACATAATTATTCCTACGGATCCCTTAAACCATACTCAAACTTTCATTACCTCACATCTAGACATTACCTTGGCCGCTAAAATGGACCTTGACACTTAGATAATATTCTTATCTCCCTCCAAATGGCTGTGGACATAAGCCATGTACCAAATCGAATACTGACACTAATAAGGATTTCGGAAGGATACAAGACATCACATACAAGCTATAAGCCTCAAGGTCTACATTATCGACATCATTAAAGATCCTATCCCTCAAAATTGCATCATATCTCCTAAAACCCTAACATGGAAGACTATTTAATGTTCACTCCTAAGTTTCTGTCACCATCATTATTGCATACGTAACATACTTATCAAAATTTTCTCGTAACTCTCATCATACCTTGCGAATACAACTTTCAGTCAATAACGACCAAAACACTTACTTATAATAATGGTATCTTACCAACTCTAGTCGAGTACACATTCCTAATTGTGGACCAACACTGTTTCTCACATTAATCCGATAATCAATTGTCTTACGACATGATACGACGCCAAGGATCGAATTCGCCTAATTATATCATCATTACTAACCCCCCAAGAGTACTTAATCAAGGAACATAATGCATTCTTATCACAATCAACACCGTTCAGTCATGACACTCTAATGGACTAAACTCTAAAGATAATTTTTTGCAATTTATGACCTAACTCAAAGGGCGTCACTTCACTCTATTAACATCTTCATAGACCTCTTACATCATCAAGTTTTGATCTATAAGCACTTCACACTAAAAATTATGGTGTCACCATTACTGTCTTTCACAGAAACCCATAATACACTAACATGTCTAATCAGAAACGCAAAAGTGATTAACCAACTTGGTCGAATGTCACCTGGCAATCAATTACCTCTCGTGCTAACCTCCTTTATTCCACCATCAAGAACATGAATTTAAACCGTCAACAATATAATATGATCAGCCTAAAACTCTCACTGACATCAAAAGATCTACTATCAACCTCACCATGTCACTCCCGAAAGGTACCTTAAACCTAGATCTCTAATACCATTTGAAATCCACTATCCCGAATTTATGGGTTACCATAGTCAGCCCAGTTCGAACCGAGCATCAGTTGTGAAGTTTAATGAAAAAACCTACATACTGTTGCTAGTTCGTTTTTATTTAATTAGTATTTCACTTGTTTAGCATGATATTTCCATTTCAAATCAAGATACGGGAAGGAACCCTAGGATGCATCCCTAAAATCCAATCATATAGATCTACTAACATAAAATAAAAAGAATATTTAACTGTACAACGCTTTCAAAATATGGAATTGCAGCCATCTTGTCGCAACAAAGACAAGGGAATGAGTCGAATACCCATTGAGAAATTAGAACAATTCAATATAGAATCGACCGACCGAAAGGAGACTCTAACACTTTATATCTACGGGCACATGCAACACACACACACTCGCGCGCATAAAACCATATTTATTACAAAAACATTACTTACCCCGATTAATTCACCTTAATCTCGTAAAAGAAATTCACTTTTACATGACTTGACACTTATTTCTTGATTTAACACACCCGGTTAAATATTTTAAACAATACCCCATGCTTAAGGAAAAATATTTCTTTTACGAAATTTCCTTATTTCTTATGCCAAATTATCTAAGTACTTTCATGTAAACTAACAGTTTAACACACTTAAACATCATGTTATAAAATACTTATTTTTCTTTAAAAGCCTTTAATAAACACACTAATATGTCAATTATGGGTAAAACCTTCTTAGTTTGCTTAACTAACCATTTAATTCCTTCACTTTACCATTCCTACACTTTGTGGACATAAAATAAATCTTCACATTTCTTGTCCACTTTATCCTTTACCGGAACATTTATTAATTCGTTCAAGTTAGGATTTCTTTTCACATACTCACCACATAACCCATTTCTTGAGATGTTCCATTTTTCATTATTTTTTTTCTCAGAATCTTCCAATCTCCGCATACTTTAACGAGATCCACACCATCGGTTATGCTACTATATGCTTTGGCCAGTGATTTTGGGTCTTTTACCCCAGAGATACAGGCCCTCCTTAATTATACCGGTGTGATCCAAGTCTATATTAATTGTTTAAATATTTTTCAAATCTTCACATTATTTTACTTTTCTTTTCGAATGAGGTTAAAACCCGGGGTTTAACCCAACTTGTGTTACACTTTAAAATCAGAAATTCTGGTCCCTTTTACTCAAACATTGACTTTATCCTAAAATCATGTTCATTAGAACCATTTTTTGTAACACTATTTTTCAACATTTTTAGTTTAGAAAAACATTCCACTTTACGTAAAATTATAATTTTACCCATTTTTTTTCAAATTTCTCTTTTCCTCCATTTTGACAAGTGTTAATTTCCAAAACAACATTAAGATACCCACACTAAATTCTTAAGTGTTTTTAACACATTAACACTTTTTTAACATTTTAGAATAACGTTATTCTCAAGTTGAAAATATCAGTATTTCATCACTTTCCTTCTCTCGGAAATCATTGGGCATTTAAAGACTACTTTATAAGAAAGACACTATTTTCCTTCATTAATACATGTAGTCGTAAAATAATACTCTTAACACCTTTTCAATACCTTTTTAGGCACTTTCAGGGTTGTGTCTAATTTATTTATTTCTTATTTAAACCCAATAAAACCCTCATTAAACTTATTTATACATTTGTCTTCAAAATACTACAAGTTTATATGCATGAGAAGAAGGATTTTAAGTCCAAAATCCTATTAAATGGGTCTAACATGTGATTTATTATAAAATTTTATAATACTTGTAAAAATACACATTCCAATATTAAAGGACATTTTAATCTTCAAAACTTAAACAAATGTCAAACTTTATAAGATCTTCTTTTTTGCAAGAAACTTTAAAACATAATTCACCCAAAATATCTTTAGCAAGATACATATTATTTTAAAAATATTTTATTCCATAAATGTTTAATACCAAGCTTATTAAAATAGAACATTTATTGAACATTCTTGAACCATAGTATTTTTCTCAAAACCTTTGAAATCATTTATAAACCATTTACACAAAACATTAAAAACTCATCTTCTTACTCATGTATATTTTAAACTCTAACGATTCTAGCTACAAGACTACTAATGTGCAAATTGGAGTCTTAAACTAAGAGTAGAGTTTTCCCACCTGAAATGGAGCTCCATAAATGGTTGGATGAAAAAGAAGGTGATGAAAACCCCCCACCTCCTAAGGTTTCCTTAAGGAGGTTGCCTAGCTCCAGAAAGTTTTCCACCATAAAAGCTCTAAGAAAAAACTCCCTTAAAACCACATTAACATTCCATCTTCAATACCCCCCCCCCCCCCCCAACCCCCAAAAAAACACCTCCAAAATTAGTATCTTTGCTCAACAATGGTGGAAGTGGGTGTATTGAGATTAAATATGGTGGAATACTTCTAGTGTGTGGTGGCATAAGTTGGAGACATGGTAGTGTATGGTGGTTTATGATGGTGGGAGAAGGGGAAAAGCTCTGAAGAGCTAGAGAGAGAAAGAACAATCTGAAAATTATGAGGGTAAGACTTCCCCAATTATCTCCTACCTATACTCAAGTTAACCGGAAAATAATCCTTATAAAAAACTCATGCCAACTCGAAAAATCCCATTTTCGACCATATGGGTGCCTGTGGAGTCAATGAAATTATGGGAAAAAGGTTATAGGACAGAGATTAAGAAGTGAGTCAACTATTTCAGATAATTAATTTGGAATTAGGCCATGGTAATCTAATAAGAAAGCTCGTTATTTATTAAGACAATTAACGAAAAAATGTAGAAGTAAAAATAAAAATTTATATATGGTCTTTATAGACTTGGAAAGGCTTATGATACAGTACCTGGGGATATAATTTGGTGGGATTTAAGGAGGAAAATAATCCCTATGAGTTATAATAATTTTATTGAAGATATGTATGAGAATACAAATACTAGAGTAATACGTATATGTGGAGAAACAATTGACTTTACGATTAAAGTGGATCTACATCAAGGATCGGCCTTAAGTCCTTACTTATTCGTCGCAGTGTTTGATGATATTACTAGGACATACAAGAAGATGTACCATGGTGTATGTTGTTTGAGAAAGATATAGTTTTAAAAGACACTTAAAAGGAGGGCTTAGCGTTGAGAGTATATACATGGACTTAGAGTCTAAGGGACTAAAAAGAAGTAGAAATAAAATGAAACTTATGGAATGTAAATTTAATAATGAGGCGTCGGATAGAATAATCTTAATGATTGAAGTAAAAGTGATAAACCGAACTAATAAATTTCATTATTTCGGTTCAATGAGGATGTTAAGAGTAGAATAACAACTGGTTAAATGAAATGGAGACAAGCAAGTCGGGTGTTATGTGATAAGAGAATAACTATTAAATTAAAAGGAAAATTTTATTGAACAATTGTTAGGATAGACACCGTATATCGAATGGAGTGTTGGGATTTAAAGAAAAAATATAAACGAAGTCTCCATGTTAGTGAGATGAGGATTCTCCAATGCATGATAGGAATTACTATAAAGGATAAAATTAAAAACCAACACGTGGAACAAAAGTTAGGAGTAGCTCCTATTATCGATAAATTAAGAGAAAAGTAGACTTAGGTGGTATAAACATGTGTTGTGTAGACAACTAGATGAACTTATAACACGAGGAATATTATTAGAAATAGAGGGTAAAAGAGAAAGGGGCTTCCCTAGTTACCTTAAGCTATCGTGGGAGGAAATTATTAGGAGAGATCTTAAGAAATTAACCATAACTGATAATATTGCATATAATAGATTAGTATGGAAAAAGAGAAGCAGTCTAGTTGACCCCATATAATGGGACTAAAGAAAGGATGATGATGATGACACAAGGGTATCTCGATCCAAAATTTTCTGAAAAGGTCGTTCGAACGAGAATGGGACCTCGTTTGGAAGAGATCTATATCTTGTATGATCTCCCATCGAATAATCTTCTAACGAAGAAGGAAAACCTTATATAGTGACATCTTGTCAAATTCTCGTTAGAACCCAACTTTGAACAATATTAAATTCTCGTTTGGACCACATGATTTTCGTTTTAACGAAATAAGGATCTTGTTCGAATGCCTATCGAGTTCATTTGATGTTGATAGATTTCTAAAGTTTCCAATTTCACCTAAAACTTCGAACAATTTCCATCAAAGCCGCAAGAGTAATCAAATATAGATATGAAAGACCATATGCTAATAATCGAAATCCCAAAATTTCATATTATTATAATTGGCACGGTAAAATATTAAAATATTAGGCACGAGTATTACTGATATACCACGATTAAAATAATCCAACGAGGGGCTGGTCAAGCTGACACGGGAAATTAATCGCATCACAGTTTTAAAATACCGATAGAGGTCATGAGATTTATGTTGAAATGCCTCTTCCACATAGTATTTTAAAACTTGAGGGTTTAAAAAAAACTATTCATTTAATTCTAAATGTGCTAATTTAAATCCTTGGTACTATTTAATTTACTTGTACAAATTAAATTACCTGATGTCACTACCTTAATTTTCAAAAAAATAAAGTCATTTTTAAATTAAAACAAAGGCCTCGAGATCAACACTTAATTTATACCTTAAAATCAATTTACCCGATTTAAATCAATTTTGAAAAGAATAAATAAAACAGATCTTTTTGAAACACGATGATATAGGTCGGTCTTAAAATTAAATCCATGTTGTCCATCAAATGTGACACCCTCGCCTAATTAAATTCTGGGTGATCAGTCCTTTATTAAATTAAAAGAGGTTTCTCATTTGGTTCATTTCCAGCATCACTGTTGAAAATCGTATTAATTACTAACCACTTATTAGTTAACTAAGTGGGTGTCAACTTTTTTTATCTTTCATTAAACAATAGATAATATTATGCTGAGAACTAAATTAAAACATTCACACCATTAATATAGATAAACCATCACAAGGAACAAATAAATGAATAAATGTCTTGCCGAATAAACCATTGGCTACAAAATCCAAATCCAATAATTAAATCCAACAAATAATAAATAAATCCCACTATAAGTCTAAAATGATTAACTAAAATAAAATAAGTCTAAATGGTGCATCAAGCCCAACTGAGATACTGATATGAAATCCTACACTAGGAATGAAAAGATGGAAGCGTTTAATCAAGTCCTGCAAGCCTCCAAAGTGTTGTAGCTTGTCGTCCCTAGAATAGATCGTTAAGTCTGGTATCCCTACGGTTGGACACCTTAAAGGTTTTGGAAAATATTTATAGAACGGGAACCCAAAACATTTTGAAAACATTTTGCATGTATTTATCACAATTTAAAAATTAGTTATTGATTACATATGTTAGGTTCACGTACACTCTCTTGAGTTTCCTCACCTCTCTATAATCGTTCATGCCTAACCTGTTCTACTTAGCCCATTTAGCTATACTACACAATCTAACTAGATGTAAGTATTTATCTGGTCTATCAACACGTACATGTCCCTGTACCGCCCATACAACACCTTATCTGAATTAACATATCTCGTATGTTATTGATATCATAAGTAACATTCTCCATCTTTTATCATTTGATTAAGTTTCACTACTTAATTCATTCTTTATACATACACTATCAACCTGTCTACTATCACACATAAGTAGAGTTATCCAAACTGGTATATATATTTATCTGACTAATATATATAAATACGATGTCTCTCAAAAGGACCACCATTAAAATGGGCATACTCTGCTATCAGTCCACGCACCTCTCGTACTAAAATAAGGACTATTGATTCGGCATGCCTCCTCAAATCCAAAGATCAAATAATAAGCAATGGAGGCGAACATAGTTATAAGCCTTTGCGCTACGCACATACCTAACGTACACAAATTACTTGTCAGTCTCACTAATACACGACATATAGTGAGCCGCCCTAAGTTCTATGTCCTGGGGCACAAATACAGACCTCCCTGAAATTGACAAGGTGGGATCGGCCACTGTGCGGGAACCTCCGTGATAGGAGGAAGCATAGGTATGTTCACGTTAAACACCAATCATATAATAAGTATAAACACAACCTATATATACAATAAATCCGTAGGTACACACACAACCTAATTATCCTACTTCATACGTAGTATATTTCTCTCTAATACTCACCGTACCATCAAACTACGATTACTCTCACTATCGTGTTAATCCGCGTATTACTCTTTACACTAAGGGACCTAATTATCCCTTAAATAAAATTAAGCATCAAGCTCTATCGTACACTACTGGTTTTGATTATGCCTCAATTTAAGTATATTAAACCTCGCCTCAATCCTCTCATTAAGACTAATTCATAAGCCTATCACAAGCCTACTGCAATATAGCGATTCTCTCATTGTATTTTAACAAAGTCCCAAAAGTTTCCCCAACAAAACTATAAGTGTTCTAGGCTTAAAAAGGAAAGTTTCACATTTTCTGAGAAACTGAATCGTTTCCCAGGAGGCCGAATTGATTTTCATCTCGACCGAATCGATTCGAAATTATGAAAATTATCTTCTTCCTCAATCTACAATTGCATTTGTCACCATTTTTCTCTTTCTCCTCTTTGCGATTCTTTATCAAATTAACATCCGACATTCCCAAACATCTCAAACATGTATTAGGATCGATTCTAATGTTGACAAAATATTGAAACCTCATAATTCCCACCCAAGAATACATCACATCAACTTTTCATAAAAAAATCCTAGGTTTGTGTTCTTCAACCTTTTTTCATCAAAAACCCGAATTAAATTCATGGTGATTATCACACACCCTTTGATTTCTTATACTTTATAGATGTTAAATCAAACTACATGAAATTCCTACCCACAACTTGATTTTTAATTACTATTTTCTTCAAAGAACATGACTTTGATCAATATATTTCAAAACACTAACAACATGGGAATTATAGCTTCAAAAGAAAGTGTAAATAAACACTTGCCTTGTGTTAGATGATCTAATTTCATGGTTTTGATGTTGCATGGTTTTCCTTCTCTCCCAATCCTCACTCCAAGATTGATAATGGTGCAAGATCACACTCCAATTTCTCAAAAACCCTTTCTCAGGCTTCACAATTGTTTTCTCTTCTTCTCAAATGGATTCCCTGAGTTTTCTAACCTCTAAGCCATAGCCTCTCCATCTATATGTTGATAAAGATATCAAAAATTCATAGGTCTCTTAACCCTTGGTTACCAAATGACTAAAATGCCCCCATACGGTGTTGGTTTAGTCTAAAATTTCCCTGGAACCCAATCAACACCCCCGTGTATACTATTTCGACTATTTTAACCCTTTTGTAGTCATCCATGACATCGAAATCATCTTTGAGTCACTCTAAATAATAATCCTATCTCGACCGCAATTTAGTCTACACGTGACTTCGGGTTGAGATAAATCCATTTACGTCAATATCACACTCTATTACGCATAATAATTTCAATAAAATATTTACTATTCACTTAGTAAATTTAATAGATAATATTAATCATTATCTCTCTCTCTTGATTAACATTTAGTAGACACGTTATCTCGCAAAAATAAAACGAATAAATTATCGAATTAATTAAATTCCAAGTACGCAAAAATAAGGGGTATTACATAAAACAGGTGTTCCTAATTAATTCAATAAGCCTGGAAAATTATGCAATATAGTAATAAAGAGACATTCATGCAAATATATATAAATAAATAAAAAATAATAAGTATAAAAAACCTTTATCCATCAAGGCCTAAACTCCTTCTTAAAGTATAATTCTTCAAGCTTAATAATCCTTGTTATAGAAGATTATCTTTCACGTAGTGTCCAACTTGAAGTATACTTTATCATAACCATGAGTTCTTAATGATCTTTATTTATAAAAAATTTATTAGCATGTTTTGGAAATGATCGGAATGAAAAACTGGATGAAGAAGCATAAAAAAACATTAAAATACTTTTAAAAAATGATCTACTCTGGAGAGGTCGATCGATTGGCTTACCATAGTTGATCGATCTACCTAATCAGGGATAATCTTCATTCTCCTTCATAAAAACCATGTAAAAACCACCATAACTGGGTCAAAACTTCACCAAACCCCATGAAAGTTTTCCCCAATCCCAAACACATAAAAATAAATAATTCTAATATTAAAATAACATTATAAACTTTTTCCAAATCCTCCAGAAACATTGATACTAAAATAATTACAAAAACTATATTACTACAATCATATCAAATATGTGAGTGGAAAATAACTAAAATAAACCATCATATGAACCAATGACACAAAATAAACATATCTCACCTTGATGGAAGGGATATAAATTTAGAATGTGTATAAAACCATGTTAGTAAGATACCACATACAAGATTGTACAATCATACAAAATGCTAAAACTAGGGTTTCTAGTTGGACAACATGGACCTTTATTATACATGATAAATCTCAATCGGGGTTCTGATACAAATTATTGTAAAAACAACTTGGTATTGACATTTAAATGGGAAAAATTTATATCCCTAAAGATTTTTATTAATCATGCATCGAAAAAAAATAAGAACTAGGTTGAAAGATTAAACCTAGTGTTTGAATAAATAATACCTTTGTGAATCTTGTTATGATTTATATGCGAAGACAAAGGTAGATGATGCTGAAATCCTTGGTTGCCTCAATGGTATTTGAAAAACCTTGATTAAACCTTATGTTTTCTAGGATCTGCTTTTGTATGATCCTCACCAAAGTTCGATAGGTGGGTGGATGCCTTTTGAGATATGAGTGAGATACGGTGGTCTCTCTTTAAGCCTCTTAACAAAATGTATACAGTGTTTACTCTCACCCCTGTTAAACCCTAATAATCAATGATAATCTTTAAAAGCCCTTCCCACAGCTTTATATACAAGTATAAAAAATGGTCTGGGTCCAAATTGGGCTTCTTGATGTATAGTCCTGACTACTTGGGTATATGTACTACACTAAGGATCTAAGAAAAATAATTAAATTATCTAAAAATAAATACTCGGAAATCCAAATAATAGTAATTTTAATTGTTTCCTTTCTTTATTTAATTTTGAATTAACTCCACTAAATAATCATAACTTCACTCCAATTTAATTATCTCAGAAATCACGTAAATATAATGAGGTCATATTTACAATGTTCATTATAGTACATAAGACGATTGCCGATGTTAAGTGTCCAACCCCTGCTTATTCAAATTAATTGACTGTTAATCGACTTTAACCAACATCTAATCAATTCCTTAATTCTTAGACTTAACATATTTACTACTCCACCAGGATTATAAAATATTCCATCAGTTGTGTTTTACTTGGAGAAAACAAAACATATAAGTCCATCAAGGTGGTATCACAATCCGTGCGATACCCTAGATGTGGTTTCCTTCGAATTATAATCTTAGACTTAGTCACACATTTGCAGACTAATGTGTGGGGATCATTTGAACTAGTATAAATCATATTGCACCCCTAGTAATAAAAATTACATTTTCTTGAGCATTCTTCATAATTCTTAGGATCAAGTATCTACTCACCCTTTGTAAATCACGTGACAATACTTGAGTCAAATCTAAACAACCGTTATAATTAAATCTCATGGGTGGCCCTATTCAATACATTCCTGGGATGTACCGATCACAATCTTATGTCTAACCATCATACAAGTTCTCGAACTACCATATAAGTTCCCATATATTGATATAAACTACTAGGATTGCATCACAATCGCTTCAATAGGATGTTAAGTCATTATATAGGTCGTGAACGTTTCAATAGTTCTATCAACCCAAATCCGACTAACTGGAATTCCTACGATGATCTATTGATCGATATGCCTACAATTTATATAATCCAAATATAATATATTCTTATTGCAATAACTGACATACCTTTACTTAAAAGGTAACTATCATACATATTTTTAAGAATAAAACCACAAAAAGAACTCCTATATTTATTCCTCCGCAAAAAACACTTGTATGTCAGCTATAGGATCAGGGTAAATAGGACCTATGTAGAGCTCATCTCATCACTTGGAATATCACGCGAGGTCAACTATGTACTCTCCCCATCAACATCCCTACAAGTACGTTTTCTATGAGTACTCGCACCACCTTCGTATGATTCCACACAAAACAACTAAGAAAGAACGACTCTACATAACCCGATAAAAAATAAAAATAAACCCCACTCAACGGGGTTTTATATAAAGTCTCTTATTATGAGTTAGCTAATATGCACATTAATTATAGTTGACTATATAAACATTAGCTCCTAATCCCAAGGTGCTCCAAATCTTGGCATCATCTTATACCTAAATTTCATAAGAATTGTAATGATATAATCATTATGTTACTCAATGGGTTGTGCGACATTCTAAACTATGAAGTGATCTACACAATCATTAGAAATATCTTGATTTCATAAACTTTCTCAATATTCGATGATATACTCAAGTTATTCAAGTTAAATGAATCTAATATACTCTGGAATTTACGAAAAGTGTCATTAGTTCTAAATTAATGTATTTAATTAATAAGAATCGATTGCCAAACTTACATACATTTTTTGAAATAAAAGTCCACATATTAGTTCTAAACAGTCTCTTAATATCACCCTTAGGATTGACATGAACCCTCAATGAGCATCGCTATATAAACTTGCACTATAATTTATTCCTTCCTCGTCATGCGCAATGGGCTAATCCTTACCATGCGCATAACTCTATTTGCACGGGGATACTAAGCCATGCGCATGGATGACACAATCCAGATTCCCAGCTATTATGGGTTTATTTAACCCCAAACCCCAAAACATGGTCCTAAGAACCATAGTCCATCATTGATGAACCAATTAATGTTCTTATATATCAAACCTTAACCTCTTACGTTTGTAAATTGACAATTATCCCATATTTGATTTACTTATGAAATTAATAACAGGAGTTATATAAATTATCAAATATAGTTAAGATTTATATTAATATAAAAAAATATAAATTCTAATTTCATAGTTTAATCATTAAACAACTCAATTTATTAATATGATTAAGGGTTGACATTCAAGTGAAGTCAAAATAAAACAATGTTGAATTAGGTGATGAAAACTCAAATTTATATATGATTTTAGTCTGGATTCCAATGACTGCCACTACTATAACATAAATCCACTTTAATTTTAATTGATATAAACTTTCCTTAGGTCATATATATCAATTCAATCCTCAAATCTCGAAATCATTTTCCCCTTGAGTGACTCTTACTTCCTTTTCCTTCTAGGGTTTCCCTAATGCTTCAATTGAGTTTTAGGTATTACTAACCAACCATAAAAAATAAGCTTCCCAAGAAATTAGGATTTGGCCTCACTTAAGAGATATCCTGAAGAACCCAAATAGCATTCCAAATGATCCAAAATTCTTTCCATGTCATGTGCCATCCCAATGGACTTAAACCCCACTATTTTAAGACAAAATGGATAACGTCCCAAAAGTAAACACGAAACATGATCAATTCTACTAAATTAATTATCTCATTATATTAAGTTATGAATTGGTACAAGTCGAATTAATTAAAATCTAATCAATTAATTAAGTGCGACTCAGAATTATAAGAAATTACTTCACAAACGGTGGAACCCGATATTGAGGGAATAATCCAAACAACGAAAACCTCAACACGTGAGTGTTCAATATTCCCCCATAATACTAAGTCACTTCCGGTATTTAATTAGAAAATCATAGTGTATCATGGTGTTAATTCATGAAAAAATAGTGCAATCACATATAAGAGTCACATACCAACATCCAACCATTATAATATGCATACCACATATCACACGTAAATACAGTCAATTTAATAATTAATTAATTACTATGAATATATGGGATATTACATTCCCCCTGCCCCCTCAAATAAGAAATTTTGTCCTTAAAAATCAAATCTTTATACAGTTAGTTGAAAGTGTAAGAATATCTCATATGTAACATACTCACACTATATATAGAATTTACTCATTATTTGACCTAATACATGCTAAGGTCTCTAGTCATGAATTGCCTCTGACTAAAACTCAAACCAAATTAGTCTAACTCTTAAATTGTTAACTTTTACCTAGGAACTTACTCCATCATATGTCCATAGAAGACATCATTCACATGCTGACAATGGTGAAGTAACGTCAAATGATATCAACCTCACCCTATCCAATATCGCAAAAAGGACCTATGAATCGGGATGCCAACATCCCTTTGGAACTGTATCTTTAAAATTCCAATCATAAAGGAGATCATTGAAATCACCTAACCTACCTCCTAGGACTCCAAAATGCACTCCCTCTTCACTCAAAAGATCTTTTTCCTCCTCCATCAATCTTCATACCCTCTATTATGAACCCCAACTCCTACGAGTATTCCAAACATATTTCATTATTAATAACTTTTTAACTCTTAGTTCTTATCAACTTGGTCAATCTAACTTAAATGAATCATATGACCACATGTCCTATTTATGACCTCAATACTCCAGAAGAAAATTCAGAGGATCTAGTATACCATATCTACACTGGAATTCCAAACACTAAATTCTTTGAATGTCTCCTTTGCTTTAACTTCTCTACTAGTAGGATCACCCTGAGATACAAACTATGCTACTAATTGCTTCACCGCACCACCAATATGGACTCCTCAAATTACTGTGCATCCCAAGGCTTGTGGAATGTAAAATAACCCACGAAACATATGCCTTGAAAAAAACTACCTCCCATAGTTTGGAACCCTCAAAGACAAACAGTATCCCTTAGAAATGCAACTCTATTCATTCATTAAAAGAAGAAATGGAATTCATACTAGTTACAAATGCATACCATCTCCCAGCAGAAAATTTTGACGCTTGATCGTGAACCACACACGACATTAATTTGGGTGTAAAAACCACTATTGGTACAAAAACTCCCATTTCAACATGATGCATTGTTAATAACAACAAACTAATCCACTTATGGCTAAAATTCACTACATGAAAACTTTATAAACATTCATACAACATTTTTCAACCCACTGTCATCACCTAGATGGGAATTCTTCGTCACGTATTCAAAAATTAATGATAACTTGATCACAATATACTCGTCATTATAACAACACTTCTCTCAAGTGACCCAATAGGTCAAGCAGTCACGAACACTTAATCTATATTATCACTTTGAAAACTATATGTGAGTTACAAAACAAAGTGAATCGTCCATCTCTTGATAAAGAGGACCGGATCTTCTCTAAATTAATGTACTATTAGACTAATTTCTTGGATCAAAATTGCAGTTCCTAAAGCTAATTCCAACACTAAGGCCAAAACACGGGTACATCTGACATGGGATTGGGGTTAATAGGGAGGGAATAAATCTTATCTCATCATCAGGAATACTACCACGGTCAACGTCATATATGCTCCGTAAAGATCCATCATAACACATTTGCTACAAAGTATACACTCCAAAATCATATGATTGCACATAAAACAAGAAGAAAGTACAACCCTACAAAACCGGGTCAATAAAAAATATAGACCTTACTCAAGTGGGGTATACATAAAATCTCTTATCATTATTAGTTAATACGCACACTAACTATAGTTTGTTAAATAAACAATATTCCAAAATCCCAATGCGTTCCAAATATAAGTGTAATCTCATACCTAAATTTTACAAAAACAATAATAATATAATCATGACCCTACTCAATGGGGTTTACGACATTCTAAACTATTAGGTTATCTATGCAATCATTAGCCATGTCTTAATGTCATAAATTATCCCAATATTTAGTCCTATACTCATGGTCTTAAAAGTACATGAATCGAACATATTATCGTATTACTAAAAATTCCATAAGTTCTAAAATAATATATTCAATTAATAGGAAGTAATATCCAAACATACATACATTGATTCAACTAAAAATCCATATATTAATTATAAAAAATATCTTAATATCTCGTAAGGATTGAAGCTAACTTTCTACTATCATATCTATAAAAAATTGCAAAATAAAATTGTTCCTACCCTGCCTTGCGAACAAGGATACTTAGCTATGCACATAGATGACTCAATTCAGACTTCAAATTATTATAAGTTTTTCAACCTCAAACCCGAAAACAAGAACCTAAAAATCCTAGTCTGCTATTGATTAACCAACCAAGGTTACTGACACATCAAGAATAACTTATGATGATATCTAAACGTTAATATAAACTTAACCAATTATGTTTATAGATCAACAATTATATCATATTTGATTTTCTTAGGACATTAACAAGACGATTTCTATAAATCATAAACTACACTTTAGATTTACACAGATATAAACAAAGTACACAAATTTATGTTATAAATTAAGATTTTTATCATTTAACTACTCAATTTAGTAATATTATTAAAATTTAAAATACAAATTAAGTCAAATTACAACAATAATGAATTAGGGGATTAAAGCGAATATTTATATAAGTTGTTAGTCGAGATTCCGATTAATACTACTACCGTAACACATATCCACTAAAATTATTAATCGATGTAAATTTATCTTAAGCCAAATGTATGAATTCAAGACATAAATCCTCAAATATTTTTTCCTTTGAGTGCATCTTTCCTCCTTAGATTTATAGCGTTTCTATTGTACTTTTGTTGTGCTTTAGGTATTGCTGACTACCTTAAAAAACTAATCTTCCCACAAAATTGGGTGTGGGCCTCACTTAAGTCCCAACCTAATGACCACAAATAACGTTCCAAATGATCTAAAAATCTCCCCAAGTCATATACCAACCCAGTTGACTTAAACCCCACTATTTTATGTCAAAATGAGCATTCTAACATCTCAAAAGTCAACATAGAACATGTCCAATTCTATTACAATAATAATCTTATTAAGTTAAGTTATAAACTGGTACAAGCTAAATTAATTAAATTTTACTTACTAATTAATTTCATGCGACTTGATATTTAAAGAAACTACTTTATGATCGGCGGAACCCGATACCGATGGGATAATCCAAATAAAGAAACCCTTGACACCTACTCCTAGACTATTCCATAGTCTCCTATAGTACTAAGTCAATTCTAAACTTACTAAATCACCTTGTATTATAGTGTTAATTCACGAAACATTAATACAATAACATATAAGAGTCACATACCAACATTTAACCAATATAATGAGTGACGTACCACATACCACATGTAAATATAATATATTTAAGAATTAATTAATTACCACGAAAATACGAGGTATTACATTATACCTCCATTTATAGGAAGAGGAGATTAATCGGTCAATCCTCCTAAAGAGGCCCTAATACTTATTGGTCATGATGCCAAATGCATAATTTTTGGACTATCCTTCCAGACTTACAAATGTAAAATCTATTTGAAATGACATGTAATGAAAATGGAAACTATTATAAAAGTGAAATTGTGGAAATAAGATGTTTTGACATTTTAGGACGTAACTTTCCCCTTTGTATATCTATCTCATTTGTGTGTCCTAATTAAATTGGCATGAAATAATAAATAATTGAAACTCAAAAATAAAATTTCTCAAAATAAATTTATGCCTTCGTTTTTTGTACATAAATGTTTTAGGAATAAAACATAACTCCTTTAAATACTCAAAAATCAAAATACATTGTTGTACCATAAATACTATATGGTCTTTATCTTGATCAATAAAAGACATTTAAAATCATTATTGGTGAGAAGGAGGTCGGCTCGAGTAGACAATGTGATCGGCTCAAGTATGACTGAGATATGCCATACGCATTATGCTCGGCCAAGCCATCCCAGGAAACACACTTTCAATTCTGTGTCATCTCTTGGTGAATCATACAATGGCATAACGTCATCCAAGAACTCACACACTAAAAAAATGAACTTTCTTCAACCCATGATTGTCCATGATAACTTTATAATTACTCCCACTCTACCTTGTAAAGTGGGTATTTGTTAATTCCACAAATACAAAACCCCTAACATATCCTAGTGGATAATCTGTATTATTCCTCAAACAAATACTCCCACAACCATATTTAATGCGGTAGGGAGTAACCCACATAAAAGGACCGAATTGAGACTACATAGTCTCATTATAGGAAAATAATACTATCTACACTTGCACTTGTGAATATAGGAACCTCATTGGGATGAACCACGTTAATCCAGTTTCATCTTTTTTTTCTCTCATCTCACTTTGTGGCATGTTTTAGATAAGTATTCTGTCAATTTTCATATATTTATCTATTTTCATTTAAGCTTATATACTTTAGCTAAGATTAAATAAATATACCAGTTTTAGGAAATAATAGATTGGAGACATCTGTGGGTGTGCAATAAGCCTTTCGTTATTTCGTACCATTATTTCACTCTTGAAATAAAAAATACTCGTTTCTAGAAAATAGGTGGATTACATTTCAATTCGCCTGAATTTTTATGGGATATAATTATTTTTAATCGAACATCACTCGATTCATTTTAATCCCTAAACTCACTATCGAATTTAACATTTGTAGCCTTTAAATCCTTATTTTGAACAATTTTTTTCTAAATAGTTCTTATACCCTATTTTCTAGTATTACGATACTCATTTTTTCCCTAGAAATACTTAACAAAGCAGAATTCCAAGAAAGTCGTCAAACCAATGAGGTAATCCTCTTTTTAATGTCTACAAGGATGGGTGACCTACAAGGAATCTTAATGAGCATGGTTAGGGGACAAGAGGCTATGAAGGAAAACATAAAATAATTGATGTAGAGTTTTCTAAATGTGAAAAATAATCATGAATTAAATCCAGTTACCCCAATAAGGGGTATAAACCCTAATGGAAACTAAACCATGCCACCCCTAGCTCCCTAGAAAAATAAGAAGGGAGCTCATCATTATAGATAAATTGAAAATCGTAGACATTTGGATTTGGACTTACAGAGCAAATCTTGGGATACAAATACTCTAATTCAGGTCAGGAGGATATAACCTATCATATAAGGGAAACCATAACCATCAGATTAGAGAGTTATGAAAATGAAAAAACCTATTCCATAGAACGTCCAAGTGTCCTATAAATACTAAGAAGAATTTATACTTTTGATCATTTGGGGCCAAAATTATCAAGGGCGCACCAATACCGAGAGCCGAGAAAAGGAAGAGAGGAGCAAATAAGATATAGAACAAGAAATTTGGAACATTCAGAAAAGAAAAAAACAAGTGTACGAGGATTGATAAAGGATAAGATAACTTCCTAAGAATAGAGCTCAGTCAAAAGCTGAGGCTAGTTAAATAGGACTATTATAGCAAAGGACCATAAAGAGGAGAAACGCTGGAAAAGGGTCCATCTAACACCTGGAGGAACAATTGGGAAAATCATCAAAATAATAAATCTATTTCAGAGTGGTTTCATTTAAATATCATCGTTCATAGTCACAGTGGTGGGCTACCCAACCCATTACATATTGAAACCATCGATTACAATTGCCAAAATTATGGGAAATCTAATACGTTGATTCACGTGAAGCAATACCATGATGCCTCAGAAATCTATTAAATATCTAATGAGATGCACTGTAGGGACTTTTCCATCACTGTGGATATATTGTGTCCCGCGATCAGTGCGCACGCCAGAAGGAGGTCTTCGCCCCTTCGTCGATGCACTTCGGTCATCGTGGAAAAATATAGAAAATAGATTCGCCAGCCTATTTTTCACCAAACAAGAAAAAGAAATGTGGCCTCCTAGATAACATGGCGTCAAAGACATACTAATTCTTGCGAAATCAAATAGTTCAAGGATTCAGAGGCTAGGTTAGGAAATACTTTCGATCTCTCATGTGCATGTGTTACTCTTCTCCTTAATAACTCCATGAAGTGTGTGTATGTGTATATATCGATGGAGAATGGAATTACTCGACTCTCTTCATGGAGAAAGGTGGAGTGAGGTCATCCGTAGGAGTGTTCCAAAGACAATAATAAAAAATATAATGTGTGCGTTTATGGGGTCAACAATCTCTTATAGAAAGACGATGGTGTAAATTGGACAAAAAGCGAACATGAACCACAAATATAACATATAGAAATAATATATGAATAAAAATAGGAAAGCCAGACTCGAATATCGGATTTTTCCCGAGATGCCTACGTAACTTAAAAGGCATCAAATTCCATGTAGTTTGCATGCAACACAGGGGTGGGGTTTATCTTATAAATCCAACTGGAGACTTTATTTTATGTGTGTGTGTAGAAAAATGATTTTTTTTTGCGAGGATGTGTGGTGAGAAATCCCGTTTCGAATTTATGAGAAAACCCTTTTTTTCTTATTTTTGTTTTTTTTATAGAAAATACAGTATGTGCAATACTACTAATAATTACTGGGATATTAATATGTGTGAACTAACAAAGATGAAATGCTAAAGTAAGAATGAAATCACTAATGCAGAAATAAGGAAATTTAAAGAGAGAGTGAAAGAGTTGGACCTTTTTCGTAAGCTTTAAAATTGATCTAATTGTTGAAAAGGATGATCTTACAAGTAGATGAAGGTGGTAGGAGTAGAGAGAAGGGAATTTTCTAAATTAGGTAAGGAAAGGATGGAGTTTTGATATGAAAACCAAGATGACTTCGAGAGAATGTTGTTGATATAATTGAGAGGGATGTTTCTAAGGTTCCTTTCAAAGAGATCTCATGCCCAATTTATATAGGGTCAAGGTGATTGCCGATTGACATTGTACTTGACTTACCTATCAGCAGGCAACCCTATACACAATATCGATAGGCAGGGAAATGGGTTTGCCATTCAGCAGTCTCATCTAGATTTTACAGAAAAGTAGTCGTAAAATGTAATCCATAAGGCCTAATCATGCACGGGATGTGCCATTAAAAAGGGTATTCAGATCCTTTTAAGAATTCGTTGGTCCACTCCTGGGTTTGAGAGTTGACTATGGTCAAACGGGGATTAAAAATGCCCGACAGTTTTTTGGACGAGAGATTCTCGAAGGAAAATGGATTGTTTGTCCAAACCGTAAGGCTAATTCGCACACATAATGGACCATTGGAAAGGTTATTCAGAGCCCTTCGAATATTCATTAAGTCTTGTTTGGTTTGGAGATCTTACCTTGGTTAAATGGGCCCCGAACCTTTGGTAACCCTTCAGAGTAAAATTAGTTGTTGGTCCTTTTCGTAAGAATGATTCATGAAGGGGAAGACCATTGAAAAGGGGATTTAGATCCCTTCGAAGATTCGTTCAGTCTTGTTTGATATGAAGAGCTAATGGGAGTCAAATAGAGCCTGGGAGCGCTCAGTGACCTTCATATAATGGATTGTTTATCCATACTATAAGGACAATTTTTGCATGGAGTAGACCATTGGAAAGGGGATTCAGATCCCTTTGAAGATTAATTGAGGTTCTACTCAGGCAAGGAAATTGATTACAGTCAAAATGTAACCTGGGAGCGCCTACTGGCCTCTAAATAAATTTTATACTATAAAATTAACCATTTATTCAAACTGTAAGTCTAATTTGCGCATAGAGTAGACCATTGGAATGGGAATTCAGATCCCTTCAAACATTAATTCGATTTTTGCTCAAACGAGAAAGCTAATTGGAGTCAAATGGCATGTAAAAGTTCCCATTACCTCTAATTTTGCACTCAGAGTATGACCTACGATTTATGGTGAAGGGGGAAGTTCTAGGGGACTAAGAGGATTCTTAGGAGGGTCTTAGAAGACACTGTCTACATAACCCCTCGATGGGTGATCTTGAAGAAAGTGAATTTGTACAATAGACACCACATTGACGTTTTGGGGAAAGAGGTCAATTCTAAAGACCTAAAGGGATGAGGATGACTGGTTCATAGGGCCCCGATCGATTTTGAGGACCTAAGTTAATGCTGGGGATGACCAATTATGTGGGCCGGTGTCAATTCTAAGGACCCATAATTTTGACGATCGGTTTTATGGGTCGAGTTCAATTTCGAGGACCTAGAGTTGAGGAAACCAATTATGCGGTTCAATGTCAATTATGAGGACCTAAAGTTGACGGGGAGCGATTTTGCAAGCTGAGGTCAATTCTGAGGATCTAAAGTTATGACGACCAACTCTATGGGTCGAGGTTAATTCTAAGGACCTAAAGTTGATGACGACCGATTTTGAGGGCCGAGGACAATTCTAAGGACCTAAAGTTGTGGCAACCAGTTCTTAGGGATAAGGTCAATTTTAAGAACCTAATGTTGCGACCAATTCTAATGGTCGAGGTAAATTTTCAGGACCTAAAGTTGTGAAGACCGATTCTTTGGGTCGATATGGATTTTGAGGACCTAAATTCATAACGACCAATTCTATACGTCGAGGTAAATTTTGAGGACCTAAAGTAGATGGCAAGCGATTCTAAGGGCCAAGGTGAATTCTGAAGACCTAAAGTTGTGATGACCAATTCTGAGGGTCGAGGTCAATTATGAGGACCTAAAGTTGTTATGACCAATTCTGTGGGCCGAGATCAATTCTAAGGAGCGAAATTTATAACGGCCAATTCTATGGGCCGAGGTTGATTTTGAGGACCTAAAGTTGAGATGTAGGGAATTGTTTTCTTGGGGAATCTTTATCCTATCTTGAGGATACAAATGCACCTACTGTTTCGTTAAGGATCGTGCTGTTTTAAGGCTCTTCTAGGGAAGATTGTGACCTTGAAGACATCCAATTTAGAATATATTTTCTAGGGAATCTGTGAAGTATTTTGACTATGGGTGTATCCTAAATTCACGTTAAAGGATCGGGAGAAATCTTAGCTTTGAAATTCCGCTAGGGAATTAGGAAGTTATTATTTTTCAATCCTACTAAGGAGGCATTGATTTGAGGTTTCGATTTTGTTAGGGAAGACTTTAAATTTGATATTCCTTTATGGAATTATAGTTGGACTTGGGATGCAGGCACATTATTTGTTTTGTTTGTTTAATATTGTTTAGGGTTTATGCCGATAGTAAGAGCATAATATTAATCTTGATGGGGATTTAGAGAATTGATAAGGGGTTTGGTGTTACAAAAAAGGTTTTCTTAATGAAGAAATGTTCGAATATTTGTTTGGCATTTTTAAGAATATTCCGAGAAATTTTTGGATTTTCTGGCATTATTTTACAAAATTTTAAGGGGACTGCTGAACTGCATGTTGTAGGTGTTGTAATTTGGCAATAGTACAGTCTACTGAGCTTCCTTGAGCAGAGGAATAGGCAGGTGCTGATCGGTATGTACATGGGGTCTATCGATCGACATGCCATTAAGTCCCCTATAAAAAGAGGGTAATCCTTCCCCAATTCTCACATCTTCAAGCCTTTGAATCTTCTTCTTCCCCTGTTTAGAAATCGTTCCTAAGTCCTTTCTTCTTCAAGACTTCAAATGGTGGTGGTTTTCAGCAAGGAATATAACTTGGAGTGGTTGAATGTTGATGATTAGGATAGCCTGGAATGGCAGGCTAGGGTGACCCTTGCCTTGGGTAATGAAAATGTGTTTGATCTATTCGGGATCGTTGTCAATGAGCAAACTCTTCTTCGTGATACTTCACACCACCATTTGTCTAGGGTGAGGAACCCTATTGGCTATGTAAGTATGATGACCTTTGGTATTATTTTTTATTTTTCTCTTTGCTTTCTTGTGTTGATCAAGTTTTTTTTATTCTTTTGATTTGGCAGACTGACGTTGTTGCTTTGGGAATGCGATCTAGAGGGATGAATGGGTTGACATACTTTTGGTACCATCTTCCAGAGGTAGTGCGCTGGATGGTTACTTCTGTTGGATTTGGCCATCTGGC
Source organism: Sambucus nigra (assembly GCA_949130495.1). Classification (NCBI taxonomy): domain Eukaryota; kingdom Viridiplantae; phylum Streptophyta; class Magnoliopsida; order Dipsacales; family Adoxaceae; genus Sambucus; species Sambucus nigra. Next base: position 457,302,182 of record OX422210.1, on the reverse strand, counting down.
ACAGGCTTTGGATAAGATGTCGCGTTCTACTATGGTGTTGTGTGCTTCGGGTAGAGGTGGTGGGACACTACCCACTCCTTCCACTCGGCCTTTGAGGAGATGAATATTACTCCCATAGATATATAGAAGCAACTGGGGATATATTGTGAGGGTGAGTAGATTGAGGTGGATAGCATTATCAGGGTGTCATAGGAGGCGATTCAGGCAACTTTAGGGGATATGGGTAGGGTAATTTTTGGGGATTCGATCCGTATTCCTGCTCTTCGAAAGGTGCTCCTGAGTCGTAAAATTTATGAGACTGACGATAGATATGTGAGACATATGGACCGGTTATTTATTCATCATTTTTTGGTGGTTTGTTGGTCGCGACGAGTGGGAACGTCGTTCATCTTTGGTTTTTGCCATTTTATAGTACATTTTCTGACATTGCGCTCTATGATTGAGGGATCCTAACCTTGGTGACCCTTTATTCTTCTCTCAATGCATTCAACTGGTGATGCTGGTAGACTTTTGCAGGGTCCACATAACCTTTGGAGGTTACTTTCTCATTTCTTTTTCTTTTTATGCATTTCCTTGAATTTTCCTTTAGTTTATTCTTTGCAGATTCTTGTCTTTTTACAGATGTAGTTCTATGCATTTATAGGTCCCAATGTGTAATTGATATCCCTAAAATATGAGATTTTGGGGACTTCGATCGGATGTACCTGTGCAGGAAGTCCAATAGGCTGTCGAACTAGCATTTCTCCTTAGCGGCGATGCAACATGCCTTGAACACGCTGGCGAGCGTTCAGGTAATTTCTTTTTTCTTTTTAATCCTCTTTTAAGCATTTTCCCTTCTTTTATAAATATTGATCCTTTTTTCGGGGTTTGTAGGATACCTGTTGCCGATGAAGGACGTCTTCTCAACACACGGGGGTGACAGGTATGCATGCGTAGATGTGAAGTTCAATGGAGCATGAGTTCGAGTACTCCTCGCACTTGGGAGATAGGGTTTTACAGAAGATCATGGTGTATGAGGTGGTAGTCCCTCCATCGATTAGCCTAATGTATATGAAGTGGATTAGGGAGATTTATCCTAAGGCGAGGGCAGCGTCAATGATTGGCGAGGCTTACATGATTTACACGAACATGGTGGCGAGCTATTACTACCTAGATTTCATGACGAGATAGTGGATACCCTCTTTCATTTACGACGTGGTGAACATCCCTTCGTCTCCTATGCCTTTGGACAAGGGTAAAAGAAGACTGGTGGGATCTTCCCATACTACGAGTGGTACGTCATTTGCTTTTTGCAGTGGTAGAGAGGCTTCACTTATTTAGGTCACTCCCTCATCCTATAATTTCCAATTGACTAGCAGGGGAACATTGAGCATGTCGCACCACCTTAATGCGGAGGTGCCGAGATTGATCGTGCTTACGGATGAGGTATTTGAGCCTAAGGTATACCATTATATTTTCTTATCTTTTCTCCTTTTGATTCCTCCTTTGCTTTTTACTGACTGATTGGGTGTTCTCTGTGACTGCGTATATCAACAACTCCATTCCTTCTTTCTTGGTTATGTCTGCAACCTCAAAAGAGTGATCGACTTCGAGTAGTGGGGGTTATACTGCTCGTGTCGGGGAAAGCGTGTTTACTATGGGGGTTGATGATTTAAGAGAGGGAAATAGAGAGAGAGAGAGAGATTGTTAGTTTGGGCTGACTCCCATTATTTTATTTTTTCTGTATCTTCTTCTTTTCTGCAAAGATGTAATGAAATGAAAACATATATATATATATATATATATATATATATATATATATATATATATATATATATATATATATAATTCTATTTTTAATTCTTATTTTAAGGACTTATCCTACATGCACTTTTACTTTGCTGCTGAGACTGTAAGAATGCCAGAATGTTTATTTAGAAAAGGAGAGCTTATTTAACTTGAGAAAAAGATTTATTTTAGGAAATGATAAATAATAAGTAAGAATAAATAACCCCGCAGTTTTTAAAATAATTTTTTTTTTTAGAATTTGATTTTGACAAAAAAAGAAAGATAGAATCTTCTAAAATAGGGGGTTGTCGATCGACATACCCCTTGTCCTGCCTATCGGCATATGGGTCAGTCAAATTACTCTAAAGCTTTTATTACACTTTCCTCCAGAACAGAGTACTTCGTAGGAAGGAATTCATTCGGAATCCTCAGATCCCTTGTCTTTTGCCAAACCATTTCTGTATAAAAGGGGAGATAAGGAGTGTAATTTTTCCATCCACATCCACTTTTTTTTCCTTACTCCCTGATTCTTGTTTTTGCTCTATTATTTCCTAAATGGCCCTTCCGATGCACTCAGACTTTTCTTTGTACCTCGAAAGTCTTGAAGCCATGTGTTCGTACAACATCAACTATGAGGCATTCTACTTGCATCGGGTATCATTCTGTCATAAAGGGCCATTGACTGGAATATGCAATAGGCGACAATGCATTTTTGGTACCTCGAAGATCATGTTTCTCATTTTAGTTTAGATGAAGTCTGCCCGACCTACGAATAGTTCTCATCCATATTGGGAATTAATCCCAGTGTAGCGATGTCTATTATTGAATTTTCTCGATCTCCCCGAATGCTATTAGCGTGTTTACTCCATGTTTCCTTTTCGGCAGCTCGAACATTGGTTACTAGGGGTATGATTACTCTTTCGGTTATCATGTATTATCTGCACTTAAGGGATTTCAATGATGCGGGTTATACTGGAGTTGTTGCCCTGAGCTTAACTTTAAGGCACTTGTTGGTGATGAGGGATTTAATGGTAGACCCTCAGTTGTGTACAATGACAACATGGATGACTTATTATTGCAGTCCTGTGACGGTGATACTAGCTAAGAACTTGAATGGACTTAATGCTTGTAGGGGAGGTCACTTTGATTTTCTGAGAGGAAGCCCGGTGATGCTTGTAAGAATATCCTTTGGATCGAATTTCTTCGCTTGGTACTATATCAGTTTTGGTCCTTCTGTGGAGAAATGGTTTATCTAATTCACCGAGCATGGATCTCGGTACCTTAGTTGGTCGGTGCCATGACGGGGAGAACTGCAGTCTGTTCTAGAAGTAGGAGAGTAGCGGTATGCTCGATTAGTTGTCTTGCGACAGCCTTCGTTCGATATCCCTTGCTATTTTTAGTCAGGTTGGATGGGAGAAAATAGTGTCTCCTTAGACATCAAACTTCTTTCTTGCGAAAGACATAACTGAATCTATGTGCATGATATTAGGTTGTCTATGGGAGAATTTGTAAGAACCAGGGAGTTTTTAACCCTAATTTAGCTACGACTATGATTTAAACCCTCATAAGATGTGTAAAATCAAAATTCTACTAAAGAGGGACGAAGATATGTTTAAAGACCTACTTTTTTATTATTAACTTAGACCCCTTGAAGTTTTTATAAATTATAAAAGGTCCCTTGAAAGTTTCAAAGTAATATAACTTGAGGTATATTTAACCTCTAGACCCTAACTTTATATCAAATTAATCCTTTAGACTTTAATTAACATAAAATTATAGTTTTAACACTGGAAAACTTTTTGAATTTACCAAAATACCCCTATACTTTACAAAAAAATCTACTTTTAGGACTTCAATTAAATAATTACAAATTAAATTTAAAACCTACTTGATTTGTACTTCAACCCCTGTCCACATGTTGCGCCACATCAGCGTGAGAAGTTAAAAACCACATGAAACTAACATAAAGACATGGGAAACCCATTTATCCATAACCAAAACTTCACCTAAACTAATTCAAATCCACTTCCTTGAGCTCCAATCAAATCCTCTCATGAAGTAGTATAAATACTCCACACATCTAGCAGTAAAAACTCACCCCATAGTTCACTTTTAAAGCTCAAAATTTCTCCCAATTCAGGTATCTTATCATTTTATGATCCATTTTCAATTATTTTAATTCTAATAGTTTATTGCATAGTTAATATAGTTAGAAAATCATGAACTGCAAGATTTTACATGTGAAATGGCCTAAGATAGTAAAAACCAGTAAGAACACAATTAAAGCTTGAGATTTAATGGTAAAACTCGATATACTCCCTCAAACTTTCATTTAAATCCATATAAAACTTCATTATAACATAAGGATCTCGAATGTAATGGTTAAAAGCCTTGAATGTTCATGTAGATCTGAAATCGATCAAAAGTGTATTTTGAACTCAAAATTTAAAAATTGAAAATTAAAAATTCTCCATTTACAATTCATCTCAATTCCTGAAATTGAAATCAAACTACTCATACATATAGCAGAAACCAAACCCAATTTATAAGATACCTTGCCATACTCTAAAAATCCACGGAGATCATGTCATATTTTCAGAAAAAACACATTTGTGGAACTTGAGTTATACTGAAGGTCAATCTATAAAACTTATATATTTGGATTCCATGAAAAATTAGGTTAAGTTTATTGAGGAATCATCTCAAATGGTATAGCTATAAACAATAAAACCTTGATAAAAAACTAAAACCCTAAAAGGTCAAAATCGAGAGGTTGAAGATGAAGACTTTTTTCAGAAACCTTGACCACGGGCATGAGGGCGCATGGCCAATCAAGAATTTCTGATTTTTTTTTCTCAAAATTTTTATTAATTTTTTTTTATCAAAATGGTATAAGGTAAGGCCATGTTTGGATATTCCTAGCTCAAGTTATGCAAAAACAAAGTTTTTACTTAAAAGAACTTTTCCAAAATTACAAATTAACTTCTATCAACTTTTCCAACTTATGAGTTTTATCCCCAAACTTTGCCCATACATACATACAACTATTTTAACATAAAAACCCTCTTGCACAAAATTTCAATAATGAGCTTTTTTTCAGTATTATAAGGTGTCAAGATAATTACAAATAAGCCCCCGAAATATTAAAAAAGTCAGTTTTAATACAGAACTGACAGATTAAACCATAAATACTTATATACAACACATTGTATAATAGAAGATCAAGTTCTTCCAAATACGCTAGTGTGATAGAAAGCCAACCGAATACCAAGCAATTACATTTTTCCAACCTTTTCAATATTATACTTTGCATATTTGAAATACTGCTATTGATATCACTATGTGATATTCCCACTTACTCTTAGTATACGCATGTTACTATACTGCCATAGTACATATTTTGTTAACCATCATCAGTAATTGAATTTATGACCAGTATTTAAACTTAAGGATCATTTTCAACCCATATCATGTAATAATTGATATCATGTACCTTACTGATTCAGTTCACCTTAGCACTTTGTACTATTTTTACTATAAGCATCAGTATTAACTAAGAAGTACACTGACATATTATCCCACAAAACTTTTTACTCGGCCTACTGGTCTCAGATGATTGAGAGCCTTGATTATTACTACATATGTATGAGTGCCACTTTAATTATGTTCATAGTAGGTTACTTTTCCCTAAACGTTTTAGGTTGACTGATTATTATTATGAGTTAATTGATGGATTAAATACTTCAATAACCTTTAGTGAACAAGTAAGAATGGGATTATTAGTTCAAAACTCCTTGACTTTATTTACATGATCATAAATAAATTGGTAATGAACCATATTTCTTAAATGAACTAATCAATATGGAATTGTGAGTTCAACTATTTAATTATTTTCATAACCTAATAAATATGGAATTAACAGCTTATTATCATCAGCGTTTTAAAGATTTATTCTATACACACTCCAACTCTCATTGATATTTATATCATTATTAAAGAACTTATAGAACTTGCTTAGCATATTTATGTTAATTCCTTCATTCTCCAGATGCTCTAAGAGAAAAAAAATAGTATTTATTCCCTACTAGAGATAGAACCCGGTCACCTATTTACTTATGTGACCGTGTGGTCAGAGATTAAACTAGATGGGATAAAGGAGGGATGCTTTTCAATTTTCTATATTATTGTGTGTACTAAAATCATGTAACTCACCCCTATGGTGGTTCAACTGTATGTAAACCAATTAATAATGAAGAAAGTTATGTTCTTATGCCTTAGATTTAATTCATTTCTTTATGTGTAATTCTTTTCATTTATACTAAAAAGAAGGGTGTGACAGAATTTTCGGCTGTCAACCCGTCGATCTCAATCCATAAGCAGGGTCTGGCATGTTTTAAGGGACTATCTGAAATGGCTATGGAAGTGAGTAATGGCGAAGTTCTTGGAAAAATAGACCGGTAATAGATGGTTTATCATTTTTGACACCATGGAAGGAGGGGTAGTGGTCTCTTCTAGGCTGGTTAGGGCATAATGCTCTACGGAGCGCATTTGGAATATCAATTAAGTAAGAGATTTTTTTGGACTTCAGGGAGCGAATAATGGTGGGGCTAGGTATTTCGGCATCTGTGGATCGGTTTTTTATGAAGTTGGTATTATTTTTATGTGAAGCTTTTAGCGACTTTTGGGATATTTTTTGGGGTTTTTTTGTTTTTTAGGATTCTAGGAATAATGTTGTGAAGTTTGGTTAGGCTTTTTTTAGTACTAGTTTTTGGTTAGCGGAGAAAGGTGTTTATTTTTACTCCCTTCACTGATACTTCATGCAATGATACCAAACTTCCTTATTTGAAATTAAAAAAAAAGGTTTTGATCATATTGTTATGCCTCTTGATGATTTTTACATCTAAATTATATATACCAATCACTAAGGAATACATAATCCTTTTGTCCATGTAAATGATAAAATGAATTGTCATTCTTGGTGGTTAGAAAAAATTTCATTTTTTGAAAAAGAAGGGGAGCGTGCCCATGTAATGTGATATTCCTACGTACCTCCGGAGGTTTTGAAAGTTTTTTGAGTTCCATTTTGAAAGAAAATGGTTTTTTAGAGGATCAGGCCCCATGTAGTTCTGGGCAGAGGGAAACGAAGATTTTTTTAGAATGTAGGTGATATAAGAGGAGTCATAGTGATACGAGATTTCGAACTGAGGGAAGAACTTCTTGAAGCACCTTATACCTTTGACTTACTTAAGTCTATACTGTATAAGTGTTCAACTAGTTTGGAAATAGTGACAAAATTGGTTGTCCATCCTAGAATCCAAAGAACCTCAGAATCACTCTCTCTAATCCTCTTCAATGATCCAAGAAGGTATACATTGAATCACAATACACACATTAGAAATGCATACATGTGTATATATTGCTTAAAATTGATTGTGTGATTAATTCCCCTTAAAATGTGGTTTTAATTATTTTTTTGGGAATTTTTAAACATTTTTAAACTTTTTTTAAATAAATGTTTTCATTAATAAAATGTGATTATATCATTTGTGGGGTAAATTTGCTATTTTGTAAACTTCATTTTTCAATGGAATGTTTGTTTGGGTAGAATGTAAATGCGCTAGAGTCTTCAGGTTGCTGCCTGTAATTACTTTGGACGCGCGTTTGTGAGCCACTCATATGTCAACACTTGTCATCCTCCTGATGTATATGTTTATGTTTGTTATCTGAGAGGGTTAGCTGGTGGATTTCTGATCGTTGGATCAAAGCTTATCGATGGTCTTCATGTGTTTAAACCTATCCTTGTGCCATTCTATGAACCAATCACAATCAACTTTACCACCGCTGTTTTATAACCCTTAGATCAAGTCAATCTTAGGATGACTTAATCTCAGCCCTTGATTCCCTTTGCATCTCCAGAACCTTCCTCCACCCCTATATAGACCCCCCTCTTCTCAGACTTTCAAGACTTTTGGGCATTCGTCATTTCTGAGAGAAAAAAATAGAGAGAAGAGAGAAGTGAGAGAGAAGAGAGAAAAGAAAAGAGAGAAGAGAGAGAAAGGAAAACTGTGTTAGCCAAAACCAAACCCTAACCCTAAACACTTCATTTTCTGAATCAAACCTTTGTATACACACAACCCCAAACAAAACCTTGAGTGTTTGAGAGAGAGTGGTTTGTTCATATTGAAGCTGTAACCTCTTTGTCTATGATCTTGTTTACAACTTAAACATTCGTGTGAAGATATGCATTTCTCTTTTATAGAAACTATAGACCTACACTCTGCATGTTACTTTTCACTAGATCTGCATATTTCTTTCTTGATTTAAGAAAATCTTTACTGATTTAGTTTTTAAAATGTTTTATGGTTTCTATTCTTACGAAACTTAAACCTTGACCAAGTTGGATTCACACTTGGAGATTTTCAATCTCAAAAATATTTTGAAAACAGAGATTGATTAAGATCTTGACCGACTTAGAAGCGAGATATCCGTGGCTTCTGGGATACATTTAAAGGTCAAAAAGGTTTCAAGTTCTGTGAGAAAGAAAGAAAAGAAAATCACAGCATATAGTCTTTATATGTAATTTTCTAGGACTGTCTGTAAAACTAAGTGTGTGTGAGTTCATGCATGTTGATAGGAATCACTTCACAAACACTTAACACACTACTACACTGGAAGTGTTGTGAATAAGATCAAAGATTATTGAGTCGACATAAGGAAGCTAAAGCAAAGGAAGTTATCAAACTGGAAGAACATCATCAACAATCAGATCTATGAGAAGTTAGAAGGACACCAAGTGGGGTATATTCCTAAACTTAGAATAGGTTGATTTGTGTGCATGTATGTTGTATTGTTTGTAACTATTATTTGTTATTAGTGGATTTTTTGCTTTTGTGACTTAGAAGTCACCGTGGATGTTTCCTCTGTTGGGAGAGGTTTTACCACGTTAAAAACTGTGTGTTCTGATTGTCTTCATCTACTCATCTCATTCTATGGTGTGCTGAATTTTTGAAACTGTCTTAGTTTTAAAAACTGATTACAAAGTCTTGATTACTCTCGTACATAAGTTTTTTTTGTAAACACATCTTGTTGTTTATAATTTTTATTTTCAAAAGAAAAGGGTTTCTTCAACAAACATCTCGGAGTTGCTTTTATAGTTTAATCTTGTATTAAACGGCATTAGCAACGTTTTTCAATTGGTATTTGAGCCCTGTTAACTTTTATTTCAAAAAGATCTTGTGTTTCTGAAATCGTTTTCTGAAAAACTTAACTATGGACGAGAAGAATGAAAGGTTTGGTAATCTGTCCAGACCTCCACTCTTTGATGGAAACAACTTTGCTTACTGGAAAGTAAGAATGGTTGCCTTCATCCAAGGGACTTTCGGAGATGATGTCTGGGACATTATTGAAAATGGATACACCTATCCTACTAAACCAGCCACTGAAGGAAGTGATGAGAGGATAAAGAAAATCTTAAGTGAGTTTACCCAAGAAGAGAAAACTATTTCTCGAAATAACAATAAAGGCAAGAATGCCATTTTTATGTCTATTAATGAGTATGAGTTCAAGAGAATCTCATCTTGTGCCACTTCTAAGGAAGCGTGGGACACATTAATCACTGCCCATGAAGGAGACTCAAGAGTTAAAGCTGCTAAAACTCAAATGCTTATCCAGCAGTACAACTCTTTGATCATGTCTGATTCTGAGTCTTTTGATGATTTTTACATGAACTTAACTGATATAGTCACTAAGTTGCATGTTAATGGTATTACTTATGATAGGAATGAGTTTGTTTCTAAAATCCTAAGATCATTACCACAAAAGTTTAACAGCAAGAGGTATGCTATTGAGGAAATGAGTGATCAAAACCTTACCCCTGAGTTACTCAGTAGCAAACTTAGAACTGTGGAAATGGAATTAGACTTTAAGAAACAATTAAATCATTCACAAAGAAAACAGCCCAACTCTAACTTGAGTTTTGCCTCTAAGATATCTAAACTTGACTCTAATTTGATCAACTCTGACTCTGATGAGGAGTGTGATATAGAAAAACTAGATAATAAGATTGCCTTAATGTCTAAACAATTTAAGAAAATTGTTAAATTTAGAAACAAACAGGTAACTAAAGAAGGCAAGCCTAATTATCATACTCTATCTAATCCCAAACCTCATGAGAGAGGTCTTGACAAACATCCTAAGGACAACAACTCCAGACCCACAAGAGACCTTAAAAAGATTGAATGTTTTAGATGTGGGAAACTAGGTCACATTGCTCACGATTATAGAGTTAATCTGAATAAATCCAACCCACACAATAGAGCCAATGTCTGTAAAACTTGGGATGATTCAAGTGACTCTGATGAAGAGGAACTTGAGGCATCAAATGTACTTGACCCTTGCATGTCCTTTTATGCTAAGATCATTTACAATGATGATATGCTTGTGTATGATAATGATGCTCCTACTCCTTCTTCTGTGAATACTGCTTTGACTGGCCTAGATGCTTTATTATCTGAAAATGTTGCTAGTTCTAGTTCCGTGTGTGTGAGTCAAAGTGATCTCGATAACGACGATGTAAATGGGTGCTTGAGTACTAAAACTGAATCGTTATGGGTCACTACACACACTTCACTTAGCGACTCAGACACAGATGACCTCCCTGATATCCATACTTTATATGTTAAAACTCTTAAAAAAGGCACTAGACTGGAGAAGACTGTTAGAGACATGACTAAGAAATTAGATGATCTAAGTCTTATTGTGAAGCTGAATGCCGAAGAGTACACTAACCAGTGTCTGTCTCATCAATCTGAAATTGAAACTTTTGATCAAAAATTAAAAGAGTTGACTAAAACTAATGAAACCCTGGAAATGAAATATAAGGGAACATTATTAGAACTGGAGGAAGCAAAAACAAAAACAGCTACTATTTTAAAAAAAAAATTCTAAGTTTGAAAACAATTCAAATTGTTTTACTGACTTTGTTGTTGACTCCAAGACCAATTCTGATGATAGAACCGGTATTGAATTTTGCCCTAAGAACAAATCACAAACTACAAATCTTGAACCTATTAAGTTTGTGTCTGGGGGCAAAAGACCAATTGATACATGTCCATATTTTCATTTTATTAAAAAGGAATTAGATCAAAAGCAACAATAGAAAGACATTGGAGAGTCTAGTGATTCTAAGGCTGACACTACACTTAAGACTAAATGCGTCTGTCCTTCGATCAGAAAGGCTGAATCTACCTTTAAAACCATCCCTCCTAGGAATAGGACTTCTGAACAGAATGCTGTTAAACCCATCTTTAGAAGTTTTCCTAAGGAAGTTCAACCCTCAAGCAATCAATATTGCTCCTACTGTGACATATATGGTCATTCCTTTGAAGGTTGTTATGCTAGGCGTCTAAACACCCCTGTGTACAACTCTTCTGTCTACAAGAACTTTAACTATTCTAGGCAAAATCGTAACCATTATGTCCTTCCTAGACAACCTGACAAAAACTCTAACTACATAAATAGAAAGACCAAAACTAAGAGTTCATTTAAGATAAAGGCTCCCAGAAACTTTCCTAAACCAAAAGCTCAAATTTTCCACAATAATCAGTTTGTTGCCCCAAATGTTTTTCGACAAAAAGCTGTTTCTCGAAAGTTTTATCAAATGAGGGCAAACATGCGCAAAATTAAAACTAGAGCTATTTGTGTTAGAAAAGATGATAATTTACCCCAAATGAAGTGTAACATTGTCATCACTGCTTTAAAAGCTGAACACACTTCATCTGGATGGTATTTAGATTCAGGATGCTCCAAACATATGACAGGAGATGAAACCAAACTTTTAAACAAAACCAGATTTGCTGGTGGCAAAGTAGTTTTTGGTGACGGAGTTTCATCCCAGATCATAGCTAAAGGAACCCTAAAAGAAGAAGGAATGCCTGTTCTGGAAAATGTTCTATTAGTTAAAGGCCTTAAAGCCAACCTCCTAAGTATATCACAATTTTGCGACTCTGACCATACACTTACCTTTTCAAAGAACAATTGTAAAATTCTAAATGATAAAGGTAAATGCATTATTACCGGATTTAGAACACCTGACAATTGTTATACTGTCAAGACTGGTTCTGAAACCTGTAACATTGTCAGAATGGATGACAATGAAATCTGGCATAATCGTATGGGTCACCTAAGTTATGATATCCTTAGTAGATTGTCTAGTCAAGAGATCGTTAGAGGAATTCCTAAAATTAAACCTATTTCCAGTGTTGTCTGTGGTCATTGCCGGGAAGGAAAAATAGTTAAGACTTCGCATAGAAAAGTTAAAGACATTCTTACCTCTAGACCTCTAGATCTCATCCATATGGACCTTATTGGTCCCTCCATAACTGTTAGTCTTTGTGGACAAAGTTATATCCTTGTCATGGTTGATCATTTCACACGATTCACTTGGGTTGCCTTCTTGAAACAAAAATCTGACACGTTTCAGAATTTTTTGAAAATTTTACTAAGAATTGAAAATGAGAAGGACACACAAGTCTCGCATTCGTATCGATAGAGGGGGAGAGTTCATAGACACAGGAATAGTTGAATATTATGACTATAACGGTTACAAACACGAATTCAGTGCCCCTAAGACTCCTCAGCAGAATGGTATTGCTGAAAGGAAAAACAGAACTCTTCAAGAGATGGCACGTGTCATGTTAAATGCCAAATCTTTACCTAAATACTTTTGGGTAGAATCTATTAGAACTGCATGTCATATCACTAATAGGGTCTATCTAAGGAAAAACTCTAAACAAACTCCTTATGAGTTGTGGTACGGTAAGAAGCCTAATCTGAAATATCTAAGAACTTTCGGAAGTCAGTGTTATGTCTGTAAAGATAGAGAACATCTGTCTAAATTCGAGACTCGTGGTGATAAAGCCATCTTCTTAGGATACTCCCCAAACAGTCGTGCTTATCGTATATACAATCTGCGTACTAAGGCCCTTATGGAATCGATAAATGTTATTGTAAGCGACACTATTGTCGAAAATAAGATATCTGAATCACCTATTGTGGTTGAATCTGAAAATCATTTCAAAACCGATTCACCAGAAATAGATGACTCATTACCTATTGAGAGTCCAGAAGTACCTGGCTGGGTCTCTAAAGATCATCCCATTGACAACGTTGTCGGTAATCCTAATGAGCCAGTTCGTACTAGATCCCAGTTAAGAAATTATGCTAATTATGCATGTTTCGTCTCCCTTGTGGAACCGAAAAATGTTATTGAAGCATTTAATGACACACACTGGATTTCTGCAATGCAGGAAGAACTTTTACAATTTATCATTCACGATGTCTGGTATCTTGTACTGCGGCCTCAAAACAAAAATGTTATTGGGACACGTTGGATTTTTAAGAACAAATCTGATGAAAATGGGGTAATCCTTAGAAACAAAGCTAGACTAGTTTCTCAAGGTTACTCACAAATAGAAGGAATAGATTTTAGCGATACTTTTTCCCCTGTCACTCGTCTTGAATCTGTTTGACTTCTTTTCGCCATAGCGTGTCACTTAAATTTACACTTTATCAAATGGATGTTAAGTCTGCCTTCCTCAATGGAATTCTGTCCGAAGAAACGTATGTAGAACAACCCAAAGGGTTCATTGACCCTAAATACCCTGGCCATGTCTTTCGTCTAAAAAAGGCTTTGTATGGCTTAAAACAAGCTCCTCGAGCTTGGTATGAACGCCTTTCCAACTTTTTGTTGGATAAGGGTTTTAAGAGAGGAGGAAATGACCAGACTCCCTTTGTCAAACATTTTGACAAAAACATTATTATAGCCCAAGTCTATGTAGACGACATCATTTTTGGGTCTACTTCAACATCTGAAGTTAAATCTTTTTCTGCTATTATGCATAAGGAGTTTCACATGTCCCTTATGGGGGAACTACAACTTTTCTTAGGATTTCAAGTGAAACAGAATTCTGATGGTCTATTTGTCTCTCAAACCAAATATGCCTTAGATATTGTTAAGAAATTTGGTTTAGATAATGCTAAAGTTGCCAAAACGCCTATGAGTACTACTGTTAAATTATGTAAAGATGGAACTGGAAAGTCTGTTGATTCCACACTTTATCGTAGTATGATTGGTAGCCTACTCTATCTAACTGTCTCATGACCAGACATAATGTATGCTGTATGTCTGTGTGCTCGTTACCAGAATAACCCTAAAGAGAGCCATTTATCGTGTGTAAAACGTATAATCAAGTACATAAAGGACACTCTTAATCTTGGACTTAGGTACACTAATGATACCTGTAGCACCATCATAGGGTATACTGATGCTGATTGGGCCGGATGTACTGATGATAATAAAAGTACATCAGGTGCCTGTTATTATGTCGGCAATAATTTAGTAGGTTGGAGTAGAAAAAAACAGAATTGCACATCTTTATCTACGGCTGAGTCCGAATATATAGATGCAGGAAGTTGCTGTGCTCAATTGTTATGGATAAAACAAATGTTAAGCGATTATGGGATTAAAGAAGATCAATTACAATTGTATTGTGACAATCAAAGTGCCATTAACATATCTAAAAACCCGGTTCAACACTCGCGAACTAAGCATATTAAAATAAGATATCATTTTATATGCGAACTTGTTGAAACTAAGGAATTAGAAATCCATTACCTGCCTACTGATCTGCAACTTGCAGATATGATCACTAAACCTTTAGACTATAACCGATTTCTTTATTTGCGAAATTCTATAGGTATGGTGTGCGCTGATTAAAACTCTTAAGACCTTAATTTTTACCCTTTGTCCATTTGAGACAAAATGGGGGAGAAATTTGAGTTTTACGAGTTCAATGTTTTGTTCACATTTCATCTAAACTACTTGATCTTAGTGTGCATATTTGCAGGAATCTCTTCTTCTAATTGCCTACCATTTCTAGTCTTCTTTAGATGGTCGTGGTTGAATGAACATATCATTTCTTCTCCATCGAAGTCTGCGAGCATTGAGTGCCTCCTGAGAGAATCTTGTGTAGGATGTAGGGTCCACTCTAGTTTGGCTTAAACTTTCCTCTTGGGTCCCAGATGGATTCTATGATTTCTTTGAGGTCCAAGTCTCCTACCTGGATACCATGGTCATTGACTCTTTGGTTGAATGATCGTACTATCTGGTGATGGTACCCTTATATGTGGTATAAAGCCTTCAACCTATTTTCATCAAAGAGTGACAGTTCGTCAAAGCGGCTCTAATACTGGTCTTCCTTGTTGATTCTACTCCCAAGTATAATGCATAAGGAAGGTATTTATAGCTTAACGAGTAGGAATGCTACCATGACGTATACCAGAGAGTAAGAGGTAGCCCAAGTAGATTCGTGACTGAAGTGTGGTAGCCCCATAGGGCATAAGGAATCCAATTATCCTAATCTTGGAAACTCTCGGTCATTTTAGTCATAATGGATTTGAGGTTTTTTTAAGAAAGTTTGACTGCATAATTGGTTTGGGGTCAGATGGAGAAGATTTATGCCTCTGAATCCCATATTAATCAACCAGTTCGGTTACCTTGGATTCGAAGTGTAACCCATTATCTGATACTAGATCTTAGGGAACCCTGTATCGATCGATGATGTTCTTTGAAATAAACTTAGCCTCCTTCTTATTATTCAGTACTAGGCATGACTTAGCTTCAACCCATTTGGTGAAGTAATCAATGGAGACTAAGAAGAAACCATGCTCGTTCGAAGCTTTGGGTGTGACTTTCCCTATGATGTAAATGCTCCAGGTGGAGAATGGCTAGGGAGAAGTCATGTTGTACAATTCTTGAGGAGGTAAGTTCTGTAGATTAGAAAATTACAATAGTTTTCCGAATCTTCGATTGTAGGAGGTGTAATCTTGTACCATGGTGGTCCAAAAATATCCCTGAGGGGTGATCTTTTTAGCAAGCATATGACCATTAATGTGGTGTTCGCATTACCCATTGTGGATCTTTTTCATCATTTCTTCAATGTCCGTCCCTACGATGAACTATAAGTGGGTTCAATTAAAGTTCCTCTTGAATAATGCCTCGTTGCAGATGATGTAATGGGCAACTAGCTTGTGGAGATTCGCACGCTCTTTCTTATTGGCATCTTGGGGATACCTGTCGTGCTTGAGGCTTGTGCCAAATGTCGTATTACCAAAATTTGGCCATATCAAAATCTTCCTTTGTGACGAGATGAATATGGTAGTAGTGGGTTGGCATATTTTATTTTTAGACTAGGAAAGGGGCCATCATTATTCCCTTAGGCATGTCGACCATGGAGGCCATGGTAGAAATGGCATCGTCTAAGTTGTTCTTTATGCGGGGCAAGTAATGGAAAGTGATATTGTGTAACTAGGAAGTTAGCTCTTCTAGGTGGGCATGGAAGGGTAAGAGCTTTTCATGTTTCACTTTCCATTTTCTAAGGAACTAATTGATGATGAGAGCAGAATCGCTATAGACATCTAGGTATTTAATACCTTTATTGAGGGAGACTTTAAGGCTACGATGCATGACTCGTACTCTGTCATATTATTGCTGCATGAAAAATCTAGCTTCATGGTAATGGGTGTGTGATAGTCATTAGGGACAGTTAGGAGTATCCCAATGATGTATACTTTCTTATTGGTTGTTCTGTCAAAGAACATTTTCTATCGAAGCTCCTCCTAAGAGGTGCAGAGAATATCTTCTATCGAGAATTTAGAGTCCCAAGCATTAAATTCTTCAATGGGGTAGTCAACAAGGTAGTCGTAGATGGCTCTCCCTTTCATGGTTTTTAAGTTACATACACGATATCGAGCTCGGCTAGTAGCATCAACCATCAGGACACTCAGCTAGACATGGCGGGTTTCTCAAGTAGGTATTTGATAGGATCCATTTGAGACATATATCTTATTGGAAAAGCGAGCATGTAGTGCCATAATCTTTGAGTGACCCAAACCAGGGTGACACATGCTTTCTCCAAGGAAGTGTAGTTGACTTTGTTCCCGACCAATTTTTGACTGGCATAGAAAATGGCCCTCTTATTGAGGTATTCTTCAGTGTATTGGGATAACAAATCCCCTGCTGTAGTATTTGTTATAGTCAAGTACAAAGTATAGGAAAACCAGGCTACGAAGGCATAAGTACTAGAGGTCGGGTAAGATATTGCTTGATTATGTCAAAATGATCCGGACAGGACTCATTCGAGACTTTGGTAGAATCCTTATGGAGAAGTTTCGAGATGGGATCATAACTATAAGTCAACTGGATGATGAACTGAATGATATACTAATGTTTTCCCAAGAATCCTCAGACTTCCTTCTCCATTCGGGGTGGTGGCATTTTGAGTATAGCTTTCAGTTTGGCGGGGTCTACTTTGATTCCCTTTTAACTGACCATAAATCCCAAAAGCTTTGCAAAAACACATTTTTGCGGGTTTTTCTGCATTTGGTATTACTACAACCGTTCAAAGAACTTTCGAAGGGAAGGAATGTGACCTTATCGAGTCTTATACTTAATAATCATTTCGTCTATGTAGACTTTGATCTCCTTGTGTATAAGATCATGCAAAATAGTTTTGGTAGGTATCCATAGTATTCTTAAGCTCTAATGACATAAACGTGTAACAAAAGGTTCCGAAGGGGGTGATGAATGCGATTTTCTCCTGATGGTCAAGGTGAATCTTGATCTGATTATATTTGGTGAATCCCTCGATGAATGACTTAATGGCATAATTGGACATGCAGTCCATAATCATTTCTCTGTTAGAAAATGGGTAATCATCCTTCGTAGATGCTTTATTCCGAAATTGATAGTTAACATATATGCGGACCTTTCCTCCTGATTTTTTTATGGGTATAATATTGTCTAGCCATGTGGGATATTAGATCACCCAGATAAAGCATACATTTAACTACATGATTACCTCTTCCTTGAGTCTAAGTTACATTGAGTGCAAAGCTTACGCAACTTATGTTAGATCGGTTTGCACTCTGGGAGAATTAGGATCTCATGCTAAGATATTTCGGGATCAAATCTAGGCATGTCGTCATAGGACCATGTGAAGACGTCCATAAATTCCTTTAGTATCTCTTCGAATTTCTTGTTATTATGGTTGTTAAGGGTGGACCCTATCCTATTATCACATTGTTGGCTACTAGAATCGAGATTGTTAATAATAGTTTCATCCTCATTTATTTAAACACGGTTATGATGTTTGTTATTAACCTTAGGCACAACAAGATACTCAAAATCCTCATTTATTTCACTTTCGAGAAAAATAATGTTGAGAACCTTGTCAAAAGATGTCTTGATTACATTGTTATCAGAAAAAAGAGGTACAAAAATAGATGAAAAGATAGGGTAAACAACAAGGTTGGGTTGCATCTTGGTAGGTGGGACTAGGATAACGTTATAATTGGGAAGAGGTTCAAGAGCAGCCTTAATGAAAATGGATGGGTCTGATGGTGTAGCTCCTGAATGGATCATACAAAAAGTTAGCCCTAGTGTTTGTAGTTTAAAAAAGTCTCCAGAATCACTTTCCTCGGAAACCTTGGTAATGTCAACAACTTTTTGAGTGAGGTTCCACTTTATGCTGGCAGTCTTCAGCCCAAGAGTAGTTATATAGAAAGACTATTTTCATTCTCGGCTTCATCTTCTTATCCACATAATCATATCATGGTTCAGGAAAGCCATAGAAGGGGAAGTCTTCACCCTCTTTAACGATTCTTTTGTTCAAACAATCCATCAAAACAGTCGTTGTATGCTCTAAACTCCTTTTCAATAATGGTTTGCGGGATGTTGTGAGTTCTTCTGGTGAAGGATGATAACCTAGGACACATGGGCAAAAGGCCTTTTTTAGGACTAGGGGCTCTATTATCCCTTTTTAACATTGCTCCAGCCAAAGTCCAGCATGAAATGCATATTCTTGAACATTTGTATCACGTTGACATTATCATGAGGGTTATGCTACAAACATACTTGGTCTTTGAAATTATCCCCTATCAAAAGGAGAAGTTGATCAACACTAAAGTGAGAGAGAAGCATGTCATTCTCACCGGGCTGTATTTTTAGTATCGGATTGCTAATAGTGGCATTTTCTGTACAATCATCATCCCCCCAAATTGTAATTACTTACCCCTTGATGAAGAATTTTAACTTTTGATGAAGGAAGGTGCCCCTCGGATGCTATGAAGCCACGATCGACTAAGTAACAGGTTAAAGCATGCCAGTATGTCAATAACTTAAAATTTAGTAATGGGATTGATAGGGTCAGCCCCTATTGTGAGTGTTATGGATTCAATCACTTCTTGGCGAGTATTATCATAGGCAAGCATTGCAGCAAAAGTTGGAGTAAGTTCACATACTTAAGCAATTAAAAGTACCTAGTGGGCAAATATTGGGGGCAGATCCATTTTCGATGAGTGAGAACGGGGATGTCTTTATCATCACTTAAAGGGAGATGTTGAGGGCATAGTTGTGGTTAGGGACAACCTTCAAAATTTCTTTTTCAGAAAAGAAAAGGAGTCTAGCGGTGGTTAAGGATCCAATAAAGTTTACAGCTTCTACTGGATTGGTGGAAGGAGGGACTGTGGTCCCAATGAGAAGCTTTATCAGAGCATTTCGGTGTAATTAGGAAGACATGAAGAGTCCTCAAAATCTGATATTAGATTGAGTCTTCTTGAGTTGGTCTAGGATCTTTCTCTCTGCAATAGTCATCTACGACATGGGAAGTTATTTGATAACTCCCTTTCACTTATAAGTTCTTGATGATTGAGTATTCAGATCTTGGTAGTGTCTTTATGATCTATTCATGTAGTTTATGGAGGCAAGAAAGAACAAGAACCCCATGTCTTCATCTATTTATAGCTTAATGGTTACATTACTAATTTCCCCCAACAGGTCCTTAAAGGATATCATCCTGCACATATTGATTACTGTATTAATTTTTTTCTTACTCGATTCATCATCATGGCTGTTATATTTTTCCCCTATGTGGTGGCAATATTTTCTTCCTTCCAAGAGAAATCGATGCATTCCATGACCTCAATGGCATCCTCATATAAGTCTTCCCACTTAATGGGGAGGTACAAGAGTAAAGATACCGACCTCCAATGAAGCATTAAACCGGTTAGTAATTTTAAAATGCTAGAGATCTCACTGGTCTATCAGAACATGTATGCCATGATCTGTACTATATTGTCTAAGATGATCTCATTAACGAGTACCACCTAATTATCTGATTCCCAGGACCATTTTCGGTCTTCCATGAATAAGCCATTTATTTATGACAGTCGATGATCACTTTGGTGGGAAAATTCAACCTAAACTCCAAGAGTTGGTTAAAGACAGTCAGTATCTCCATATCTCCCGCTTTAGATTAGGTACGGATGGCCATACAGGCTCTTGTTAGGAGTGACAGAGCTTGGTAGGTGAAATAGGTAGGGTGTATGAGAAAATATAGGCAAACTTTGAGTGGTTTGGGTGAAATTACGGGTATAGGGTGTGCTTTACTAGGCACAATTTGGGTAGATGGGTAGAATTTTGGATCATTTTCTAAAAAGATGGCATTTATGTGGGTTGAAAGTGGATTATGAGTTATGTTGCATTTAGTATTGGATGGTGGGGAGATGATATCTCGATCAATTAAACCATGGACTACATTCTGGAGATGAAAGTAATGATCGATAATATGGCCGACAAACTGGTGTAAGTCACAGTGGGCATCGGCGAATGGAGGTCCAAGGTTTTGATGAGTTTTTGACTTAACAAGGCTTGACGGACTTTGGATAAGGTATCATGAGCTTGGTTTATTCTTTTTTGGTGTGATTAGGTCATCTTTCTGGTTCCCAAGAAGTCACAAGCTAGGATATATTATTGATGGTGTAGACTACAATATTGCATGGCTTCTAGTACTTTTTGGGATTGAACTACCATGTCATCTTCTTCCTCTCAGATTCTACCTTGGTAACACTTTTTCAATTTCTAGACCCTCTTCCCGGAGAGCTTAAAAATGTGGATAATATTGACATCCCATAGTTGCTCGAATATAGGGCAGGAAGTTCTTCTTCATTATGTTTATTTGTTCTTATTTGAATGGCCAGTTGGTCATGGTAACAGCTTTCTCCCTCTACCTTTGTATGATGTTTTAGAAAATTTCTCAAGGATTCTTTGTGATAAGATCTAGATCAAAGCATTTAGCCTATATATCTTCGTTGTATTTTTACTGTGACAAGAATTACCAGTCGACATCTTCCTAAATGCGAATTTTGGATTCTTCGTGGTATAGGAACCAAGGGAGAGTTCTTTCCTTCAAATTATGTTGGAACATCTGGCCCATTATATCTTTAGAGGATCCAAGAAGGGTCATGGCTCTATGATAAGTGTAAAAGTGAACAATTGGAGGGCCTTTGTCCCTAAACTTCTTAATGGCTATAATCTTAAACTTCTTTGGCAATCTTGCTTTTGGATGGGGAGACATGTTGGTGTAGTCCAAATAGTTATAAGATATCTTAACTTGATCAAACTTCTTTGACAATATCTTGAGGTCTTCCCTGACCTTTTTCAGTTCTTTTTCCTTGGGATCAATGGGGACTGGCAAGGTGGCCCCTAACTGGGCAAAGTTGGGCATAAGTATCTAAGCTCACGGTATCCCATTGGTAGGCGGTACATGTAGAGCATAATGACATTCTTTTGGGACCCAAATAGGCTCGAGAGGTGGTGGACACAAGGCATGACGAAAATGAACCTCGGGTTCTTCAGGAACATGGACTCAGTTTTGCTACATTTCATGAACCTCAGTTTGAAGGTTGTCAATCTTGACATTGAGTTGGACTGGTACTTCCATTAAATCAGGTTGTACATTTGGTGTTCGATCGACATTTTTCATGAAAAAATGTTGAAGGTAGATTCTAGACTCGAATGAAGTTCCAGGGGAACTGGTAGAGCTTCAGGGTGGTTTGACGGAAGACCGAAGACAATAGGTAGGTAGGCCAAGAATCGGGTATGCGACCGACCTGAGAAGGAAAATAATTCAAATTTATTTTTAAAAAAATGGAACTTGTTTAAACAAAGGACAAATATTTTCGGTATTTCGATTTTTGAAGAAATAAGAGGGAAAAAAAGGAGAAAGACGCTCAGCATGGTTGTTATTATGTTTATGTTTTCACTTGTATTAGGTTTTCCTAAATGCAAATGAAATGCCAGATATGACCCGAATGAGGAAAAATTGGGTTTGAAAAATAGGTAAGATAGGGTTTGACTTGATTTCAGGGCCATGGATAGGTTCCTTTTTTAAAAAAATGTTGAAATTAGGTGAAAGTTTGGGCAGCATGCCGACCCGACATTTCTGCAGGGTCTCTATTGGTAACCGACGAACTAAATATGAGTTCCCTAAGTCTCACGCCTATATGAGGTTTATTCAGTTGTTGGGTTAGAGGAAGGGTCCCCCCCCCCCCCCCCCCTTGTTATGACTTCCACGATATACGTTTTGGTTTTCAAGGAAATCAGTACGTGTGGACAAACCATTTGATATACCTGAGTGTACATGAATTTCCTCAGTATATACCTCATGGGGACAATACATGTGAGAGCGAATTCGATATACTTGACGTACGTGAGCGATTTCCCAACTATATACCCCCGTCGTGATTTCAATGAAGCGGTACGATGTTGGATAATCATTTGATATACGTCAAAAATATAAGGCTAATGGAATGTGAGAATCATATTTCTTAGGCTAACTACGACCTGCTATAACACCACCCATCAAAAAGTGACCCCCCAGTACAGGACAAAATTTTGGTCAACAGCCATGTTTTTGGTAATGTAGTGTGCAAAATGCATGATTCTCGATTATTATATTATGGAGAGAGTCTTTTATTTGGCATAATGAGTAAAATAATCACTTTACTAATAAGGAAGAATGTACAAGTATCATGAAAAGTAAATCTAGTATGGAGCATGAAGATTACACTAAGCATGGGTACATATGAGTGAGTGATGTGGGAATATTTAAAAGTGAGTGTGTGGTAGTGAGCCTAAGCATAGATCAACTACAAGTGGCATCTGATATGTTCAAGTGAGTATGGATATATACAACTGTGATAAGTGGAGGTAAGTTCTGGTCAAACCTAAGTATGAATATTCTAAGTGGTGTGTGAAACATGTGGATACAAGTTATCCTATGTACAAGTGTAAGCAGTGTGAGGTGTACATGGAGGGTATTTACAAGTGTGCAAAATGGCAAGTGAGTGAGAAGTGATATAAGCATGAGGTAGATATATACAAGAAGTAATAGAGTAAAAAGGGAACATACAGGTAGGGGTATACACACACAAGCAAAAAATGATAACACCCACGTAACAATAGAGTATATTCCTATTATGACAAAAGTCCCTAGTAGAGTCACCATTGTGGCCATCCTGTATCATGAGATCGACGCGCATGCACGGAGGAGGTCTCGTGTCCCTTCCTCGGTGCGCTTTGGCCATTGTTGTAAAATATTATGGGGTGATGTATAGAAAATAGAGTCACCGGTCTATTTTGCACAAAACAGGCCAAAGAAATGTTGTCTCCTCAAGAGAACGACATCAAAGACATACTGATGATGCTTGTGAAACCAATTTGTTCAAGGATTCGGGGGCTATGTAATGAAATGGGAAGATGTTAGGCACCCATCTCTCCCTTTCAGCCTCTCTTAGGCATGTGTTATTCTTCTCTTTAATAACTCCGCGAAGTATGTGCATATATATGAAAATGGAGAATGGTATTACTTGACTCGCGCCTTGGAGAAAGGCGAAGTGTGTTCATCTGTAGGAGTGTTACCAATATAATAATAAAAATATAATGTGTGCATTATCTGGGAAATCGATCTCTTATAGAAATATAATGGTGTAAATTGGACAGAACCCCAGCATGAATAAAAAATATAACGCTTAGAAATAATATATGAATAAAAATAAGAAAGTAGGACTGAATTGGGTTATGCCCGAGATGCCTACGTGGCCTAAAAGGCATCAAAGTCCAGTAGTTCTCAAGCAACACGGGGTGGGGTTTATACCATAAATCCAATCGGGACTTTATTATGTGTATGTGTGTACAAAAATGATATTTTAGTGTCAGAAAGTGTGATGAGAAATACTCGTTTGGAATTTATAAGGAAACCATCTTTTCTTTGTTTTTTTGATAGAAAATATGATATGTGAAATACTACTAATAAAAAGTTGGAAATTAATATGTGTCAACTAATAAAGATGAAATGCTAAAGTAAGAATTAAATACCTAATGCAAAAATAAGGAAATTTAAAGAGATAGTGAAAGAGTTGGACCTTCTTCAGAAGATTTAAGATTGATATTAATTGTTGAAGGGATGATCTTGCAAGTGGATGAAGGTGGTAGGAGGATAATGAAGGAAATTTTCAAAATTGGGCAAGGAAAGGATGGAAATGGAATATGGATGAGAGGTTTCAATATGGAAACCATGCTGACTTCAAGAGAATGTTGTCGAGATCACTGAGAGGGATGTTTCTAAGGGCGTTTTGAAGTGACCTCATGATCCCCATATATAGGGTCATTGGGGTTGGCGATCGAAATTGTACTTGACCTGCCTATGGGCAGGAAACCCAAGACACACTGCTGATAGGCAAGGAAATGGGTTTACCATTCGACAATCTCATGGAGATTTTTCAAAAAAGCGGTAGTAAAACGAAATGCGTAAGTCTGAATCGTGCACGAATCCATGGGAAGTTCTCGAGTTCAGGAGTTTATTTTGGTCAAAGGGGGCTCGAGAGCGCTCGGTGGTCTTTTGGACAAAAGATTCCTAGAGGAAAGCAAAATGTTCGTCCAATCCGTAAGGCCAATTCTCGCACGAGATGAACTATTGGAAAGGGTATTCATATACATTCGACGATTCATTTATTATTGTTTGGTTGGGATAGTTGACCTTGGTCAAACGGGTTGGGAAGTGCCCGGTGACCTTTTAGAGTAAAATGGGTGGTTTACATGTACCGTAGGCTAATTCGTATAAGGGATAGATCATTGAAAAAGGGGATTTAGAGCCCTTCGAATATTCATTCAGTCTCATTCAAGCTAAAGAGTTGACGGGATTCAAATGGATCCTAAGAGTGCCCAGTGGCCTTCATATCACTTTTTGGCTGAAAATGGACCGTTTGTTTGAACCGTAAGGTCGATTCGCATATGAGGCAGATCATTGGAAAGCGAGTTTATAGCCCTTCAAAAATTCATTTAGCTTTTGCGCAAGTGAGGAAGTTGATTGGGGTCAAAACGAGACCTGGGAGTGTCCGATGGGCTCTAGATCAGTTTTTGATAGTAAAATGGACCGACCATTGTTACAAAAATTCAGGGCCCATCAAAGATTCATTTAGATTTTGTTTAGGCAAGAAAGTTAACTAGAGTAAAACAGGTCTGAATGCTCCCGATGACCTCTAGATCGGTACTCAGAGTATTACATGGGTTTTATGGTGAATGAGGAAATAATAGGGACCTAATGATGCTTAGGAGGGTTTTAGAATGTGGTGCCCACAATCACCTTCATAGGATCAACTTAGGTATGGTATAATAGCCTACCGAGATGGAAAATATTAATTTTCCATTAGTTGTTCAATCTCTTTGTCAATGATTTTTATTTTAACACAAGGCCAGGGAAAAGAATGTCCCACCTGCTAAATGTCAAAAGGAATGAGAAATAACAAGGGAATTCATGACGCGGTTGAATACAGAGATGCTTGTGATGATAGATTATGATGAGAAAATTTCCATTACTTCCATCACGAGTGGTTTGTTGCTTGGAAATATATACTATACATTATCCAAAGAACCTCTGAGAATGATGGTTGAGCTCCTTGCCAAGCTGGGCTATATTATGAATGCCAAGGAGGCAATGGAAGCAAAGGAATCCAGTCATGCCAACGTCGAGAACGATAAGGACTCTAGTAATAAAGAGAAGGCCCATGAAAAAAAGTTAAAAAGCCTAATATATACGATAAATATCACCTACTTACCGAAGGCATACACCATATCCTCGGACATTTTTAGGCAAGTAACGATCTTAAGTAGATGGGTAAATTTTAGCCCACTCCTAATGCAAGATACCATGATAAGTACTATGAGTTACATAAAGATCATGGCCATAACACTGAAAATTTCCTTTCTCTAAAGAACGAGATTGAAAATCTCAACAAACGGTGATGTTTATAAAGGTGACTGAGCTAATGATCAGAAAACCAAATGCTGGGCAGAGTCCCCTGGAAAAAAAGTGGACAACAAGAAAAGGGGCAGAGATATATATTCATAGGATGATCCATATATACCCAAAAAAAATGAAGGATCTTTTGTATGAGGTCAAAATGATAAAATTTGGGTGTAATTTGATAGCAGGAGGTGGGGCTGGCAGTGGAGATAAACGGCAAGAAAGGAAGGCCTACCTCAATGAGGCGAAGGCATTTTCTCATATTAGACAAATCAGCTTAGTTAATGCTTTAGAAATATCCACTGTAAGGAAAACCAAGATAGTCTCATTTTTGGCATCTCTGAAGACGATCTGTCTAGAGTGCTTTATCCACATGACAAACCTTTGGTCATCACGATGATGGTGCATAAGAGCTGAGTAAAAATGATACTAATCGATAATTTCAATTAATATGATGTCCTGCTCTACAATTGCTGTAAGAATTTGAAGTTACAAGATAGAAAATTAAAGGCATATCATAGGCATCCTATCATCTTTCCAAGTGATAAGGTATTCCCCTTAGGAACATTCCTACTTGATGTTGTGATCGGCACACGGATAATTTTTCTAATAGAGATTTTATGATTCTTTGTTCTTGGTGAGAATGTCCATTTATGTTACAAAATTATCTTTGGTAGAGTCGGATTGAAAAAATTTGAGGTCATATATTAGATTTTTCACTAATGCCTTAAATTCCCAACAAACTATGGATTTGGGGTTGTAAAGGAAACTATGTAGAAGTCTGGGGATGGTATTACACCTAGGTTAAGAAATAAGAGTAAAAGAAATTGATTAGAACTTATCATATAGAGATGGATCCTTGTGATGAAGAAAAGTTGTTCACAGGAGAGGTCGCTGAGCAAATCGAACATGTGATTATAGATGATGAACATCCTAAGACGATGGTACAGATTGGCTATTCACTAGATCCAACCTTTAAGAAATAATTGACACATTTCCCGAGGTGGAGAAATTGTGTATTTACCTAAAGTCACGAAGACATGCTAAGAATATACCTAAACTTCCTATTCAATGAACTCAACAATGTGAAAGATGCAAATCCCATCAGACATAAGTGTCGAGTGTTCAACTCTAAGAGGATTTTGTCCATTCAGGGAGAGGTTTACAAATTATTGAAGGCAGAATTCATTAAGGATATCATATATCCAGAGTGGATCTCAAATGTAGTCATGGTAAAGAATAAAAATGAAAAGTGGCACATATGTGTTAACTTTATTAACCTCTGAAAAGCTTATCCCAAGGATCATTATCCACTACCTAGGATAAACAATCTAGTCGACATTACTACGGGACATTAGTTGCTCCATTTCATGGATTCTTATTTCGGGTATAACCAAATAAATATGATGCAAAAAAATAGGGATAGAACTTCATTCATCACCGATCGAGGAACATACTGCTCTAAGGTAATGTCGTTTGGACTGAAGAATACAAGGGCCACTTACCAGAGACTGGTGAAAAAAGTATTTGAGGAACAAATCTGGAAAACTATTAAATTATACGAAGATGACATGCTGACAAAGAGTAAAAGAGAAATTGATCACATCAGCGACCTCCATAGGACATTTGATCAACCGAAGAAGTACAAAATAAATCTAAATCGGACTAAATGTATCTTTAAGATGAGGGAAGTAAATCTCCTCAATTTTTATTCAATCAAAGGGGCATAAAGGCCAAACCAAATAAGATCTAAGATGTTATCAACATGAAACCCTCTACAAGTAAAAAGAAATTTAGAGGCTAATAGGATGAGTAGCCTCACTAAACTGGTTCGTATTAAGATCTACTGATAAATACCTCCCATTCTTTAAAATACTCAAAAACTTTCTTAAATGGACCGAGGAATGAGATAAATCTTTTTGGGACATTTAATAGTACCTAAGGTTAGTACATTTGTTATCGAGGCCAATCCTAGGTGAAAAACTTCATTTATACATGACGGTGTTTGAATCTACAGTCATCTTGGCATTGGCCAACCAAGAAGAAGGAATATAAAAATCAGTATACTACACTGATAAGGCATATTGAGGAGACAAAATCCTCTATACCAAGATGAAATTTCTTTGATTGGCTTTAATCAAAGCCTCCCAAAGAATGAAACCATACTTTTAAGTTCATACACTCATGGTATACACAACCCTTCCTATGTATTAAGTTGCTCTTAAACCTGATAAATCAGGAAGATTAATTTCTTGGGCAATAGAATTGGAGAGTACATTATCATGTACGATTTGAGGACAACAATCAAGGATTATGTTATAATATATTTCATAATAGAATTCACGTACCAAGAGAAAAGGGCAGAAAAGACTTATTCAAAAGAAAGCTCAGCCATAAAAACATCCAAGTAGACTTCTACAGAAGAGATCTCCACAAAAAGAACATTCGAGTACACTTTTCTAAAAGAGAGATCAATAATAAGAATAACCAAGTAAACTTCTCCGTAAGAGAGCTCAGTAATAAAAATAGTTAAGCAGACTTCTCCAAAAGAAAGCCCAATACTGGGAATAGCCGAGCAGACTTCTCCAAAAGAGAGTTTAATATTAACATCACTTCATATTAGTGGAGGCATACCAGAAACATTGACCCAACCAAATATAAGAGACTGTAAGGTAGAGCAGATGAAAAAATAGTTCAAAATGAGGTTCCAACCAAGGAAGATTTTGATGAAGAACCTCTTATATGGAAGCTATTTATATATGGTTCTTTATGTGATAATGGCAATAGGGAATGTTTGATCATAAATATTCCTGATTTATATATGTTGAATATGCCCTCAAACTCAACTTTGAGTCCTCCAACAACGAGGCAGACTATGAAGCACTCATAGCAGAATTGAGATTAGCCTTATCATTAGGTGCTAAGTAATTAATAGCACATAAGGACTCTTAATTGGTCATGAGTTAAATTCTCAGAATTTATGAGACTGGGGAAGAATCGATGGTGAAATACTTGGCAAAGATAGAAACATTACTACCAAGTTTTGGGGGTATAAAAATGATTAGATTCTAATGGTAAAAAAATTCTCGAGCATATATGCTCACTCGTTTGGCTTCAGCAATAAGAGTCAAATAAAAAGAACAGTTCCTGAATAGAAATTATGTTACAATAAAAAGGGAAGAAGAATGCATAAGCGTCCTAGAATTAAATGTGGGATGAATACTTGGAGACTGATACCATACTAGAAGGTCCAAAAGGGAGGCTACATTACAAAGTAGCGAGGTGTGTTCTTGAAGGGGGTCTTATTCGGGAGGGGATTCATTATATCACTACTCAAATGCGTACACCCCATTGAGGTTAGTAACATAATAAAATAAATGCACTAAGGATCATCTGGAACCCATTAGATAGGATGATCATTAGTGAAATGAGTCACCACTCAAGGGAATTACTGGCCCAATATGAAAGAATATTACGCAAGTTATGCGATAAAGTGTGATAAGTTTTAAAAGTACATTGTGATTCACAAAATCCCAGGAGCTTCATTAAAACTACTCATATCCACGTGGCCTTTTCCAATTTAGGAATGTAATCTGGTCAGTCCCTTGCTAAAGACAAGGGGAATTTTTAAATATCTGGTCGTGGCAGTGGATTACTTCATTAAGTAGGTAAAAGCAAAGCCCCTGCTCAAGTTGGAGTATAAGAATGTTTTCCACTTCATATGGAAGAACCATATTTTCCATTACAAAATGTCATACTCCTTCATCACGGATGACAATAGTCAATTTTCTAATAAAGAATCTGTAGATTATTGTATACGTTCAAAGATACAGAAACTACACTCAGCACTTGGTCACCCCCAGTGTAACGGGAAGATAAAGGTGACGAATAGAACTTTCTTAAAAGGAGTGAAAAATAGGCTAGATAATGCTAAGGTAAACTAGATTAATGAGTTACAAAGCGTACTTTGGGTCTATAGGACAACACTAAGAATGGCAAAGAGTGAGACCCTATTTATTTTAACTTCGCCATCAAAGCAGTGGTGCCCAATGAGATTAAATTCCACAACCATAGGGGACTCCATTTCCATTTTCTAATGAGAGATTCAATGAGAAGACTCAATCTGGATCTTACAGTAGATGTCGGGAAGAATGCATCACTACGGGTGGAAGATTAGTAACAAAGTAATGCTTGATTTTACAATTAAAGGGTCAAACCTAGCACGGTACATGAAAGATACTAGGTTCTCAATAAGTTCATTCAAAAAGGGAACAAGTTAGATCCCAATTAATAAGGCCTTTATATAGTATCCGTTTTCATATAACCTGGAAGTTATAGGATTGATACTCTAGATGGTGAGTAGTTTAAGAACTCATGGTGAGTAGCAACGATGACCACATATGGAATATTGAGGAAAAATTGAATATGTAAGAAGTTTTTTATTATTTTGTAATTCAACCCATTGATCAATGAGAATCAAAATTTCATGCTCTACATATGTTATCATTTCAAGATTTATGCATTATTCAACTTCAATTTAGTCGGTATAAGAAATTTGTAAGAAGCCAAGGCAAAAGATACCTGAAAATCGACCACGTCAAGAAAACTTCATGTATAATCTCGTTAGTGGATAGGTCATGGTCAAGAAGTTTAACTAAATCTGGGAAATCTAGTGAATTCTAATATACGACAAGTTCCGACCATTACTGACTAGCGTAAAGATAGATCTTAGTACATTTGGTCGACATTGATAACCAATGCTAACATATGGTCATGATGACTAGATCCGTCCACATGAATAGTAAGATGGCAGAAGCATTAGTAGACTCCTACTCAGGATAACTCGGGTTGGTCCAAAACTGGTAGTAGTAAGGTAGATCGAGTCGTAGAGATCCGACCATGCAATCATAAGTCTAAATTACTAACAAGCCTATCCTAAAACCTAACAACTAGTAAGTCAACATGGCAGTGGACAACCTCCCACCTTATGTCCATATGGATAGAACTAGCTATAACGCTAGTGATAACCAACCACATTTACTTGTCAAATATATTTTCACAAATAAAACGTAACTAAAAGTGGTGGTTTAGAATTTAGTTTAGTGAAATAATTGGCAAAGTCAAAATATACACATAAATGCTAATAAGAAGTATAACTATATGTTGATCTCAAATTCCTAAGTAGGCGTAATGAGAAATGATTAGTAAAAAATACGATGACTACAGAGCCTTAAAAATTTAAGTTTCAGAAGGACTAAACCAAAGGAGCATCTCTATATTGAGGCGAAGCTCTAGGATCTTGGTCAACCTTTGCATCAACCAAGGGAGAAATAATTACAGGTTCATCATTGGTGATGTTATCCTTAACAACGGGAATATCAGTCTCTATGATGATATTTCGATCAACTTCATTAACTAGATCATCTTTAGCAAAAGACTCATCAATGTCCATCAGGTTATCAACGGACAAAGTCATGGCTTTTTCATCATCACCTTCCCACTTGCTGACTACGACTCCTATATATGGGTAATGCTTCATCACCCACTTTTTAAGCTCCTCGTAACCATCGAGAAAGAAGTCCATGATTTCAATATTTTATTCAACAGACGACTTGATTTTTCCACTGTGGTCTCCTTGCCCTTATCAAGGCTTTGTTATCTTAGGAAAGCTCTTGGTTCACCTTGTCAAATTTTTATTGGCTATAGTAAGTTCCTGATTGGAGGAAATAATTTTGTAATTGTCTTTTTAAAGGGTCTCTTCAATACTTTTGAACTTGATGGCATCATTGTAATCCTGGTCCTTTAACATGCGAACCTCCTCCTCTACCTTGCTGAGAGACACTGTATTCGCGATCACCTCAACTTCATTCTCTTTAAACTCACCAAGAGTCTTTTAGAGATGATCATTAATTTTCTTTAGTTCATCTTCCAATAAATAATTGTCCTTGGTGAGCATAGAAATAGTTCTCTAATACTCATCATAAGCCATATGGTTAGTCACAGACTTCTCTCTCAAAATGGTGGCAGCCATTGCACTCTAACATCAAAATAAGAAGGGTCTGAAAAAATTTGGAGTCTAATTAGAAAAGTATAATCTTAGCAGACTGAACATATCTAGATGATGTTTCCTCAACCTCCACAGGGCATCAGGGTTAGAACCCCTCAAGAACTCAAAGTCCATGTTGTGCCCATGATAACTGAGAAGATCCGTGGATTTGCCTTATGCTAGAAAATTGAGTCTAGATTGTTTATTCGATAATCAATTGTGAACAAATCATTAGGGTTAAAATTAGATTCATCTTCCTCTCCATAATGGGATATCAACCCCTAACCATGGACAAGTCGACTAAAGGGTCGTACTTCAATTTGGATACTCTCAATGGTAGACCGAATTAGCCTATTCTCAATTCCCATTGGATCTTCGGATAACCTTGAGTTATGGGGGGTTCAAGAGTATTCTTATTCCCCATAATAGCAATAGTTTATGACATAGGAGCTTTCCCCTTTGACTTAGTTTGAGTAACAACTTTAGCCTCAAATTTCCTCTGAGCATTTATATTGGACCGCTTCCTATCTTCGACGCCATCCCTCTTTTGGTCATCAATCTTATTCTTATGGTGATAAAGATTCATGGAAGTGTGATGAATTCCTCTAGGTGTCATCCCATATAAAGGTTCGGTAATGAATCTCGAAGTAGTGGGAGTGAAAGTTGCACAAAATTCAATAGTTAGTCATATTCAAGGACATAAGTTAAAGACAAAAAAATATGTCAAAGTATTGGTACCTATATATACCTCTTCATCAATATCATGGTTGGCCTCAATTCCCTAATCAATTTTGATTGTCCCCTCTGCTACAAGTGGAACCACTGTCTCTACAGGGGAGCACCACTAAGGGGAGTGTGATACCCAGTACGAATGAACTTGGACATGGAGAAAAGATATTCTAACTTTGGGGAGTTCAGCACGCATTTAGTCTCAACTGAATCTAATAACACAGTAAGAAGCGTCTGAGATAGATGTTAGTACAATACAAATTAAATGGAAATTGTAAAGAAAATCAGAACAAAAGTTTACCAATTTTGTTCATCCCAGCCCATTCATAGGGAACCATATATGACCTATCATTTGCGCTCAAAATTCCTAATCACCCTTTGTGAACGTGAGTTGGTTCTTCCAACTATAATTACTGGTATGGACGATCTTAATGATCCTAAAATGGGATTTTTTAGGGGCGAAGTGATCATACTGAGGGGATCTAGAATTGTCCTTTAGGCCATGGACAACCCTAAATATGTTCCCAGTGAGGTTAAAGTTGATTCAACCATTCCAAAACATCATTGAGCAAAGAATTATCCTATACACATTGGGTGAAATTTGGTAAGAGTAATACCATATTCATTAAAGATGGACCTAATGACAGGGTGCAAAGGTAAGTGAAGTCCATCTTGAATTATCCACGAAAGGAGGAAAACCTCATCCGAGTTCAGATCATTATAAACTCTCTTATCATTGTAGGTCCTCCTAGTGGAAACGCTAATAAGGATGTTGTATTACTTCCTAGATAGACTTTATATGGGTGATAGGAGACAGTGGAACACCTAGATATACTTTCCTCATCATATGTCACCTCAACTAAAGAGGATGAGGCCGCAGGTTTCTCAGATATAACTCTCTCGGATGGTGCTTCCAAATCAACAACAAAGATATTTGAGACTTTGTTTAAAAAATTACCAACACCAGGCTAGTCATCAACCTAGTCATCTACTTAAGGTCCTACCAATTTAGTACCATTAAACTCCACATTTGGAAGATGAGGTGCATAACCACCACACGAAACTATAGTATGGGTATAACTACAATGCCCATGAACGTCTTTAGGTCGAACAACTTGGATGGGAATTGAGAACCTTTTGCCAATGATGCATGGAGAATAAGATTCTAACTTAGTTTAATATTCTAACCACCTCTGGTTATAAGGCTCATATTTCATCAAGGAAAGAAGAATTTTAGGTATACCAAGGCTTTGAGGCTATTTAATTTCAAAAATGAAAAGATTGGGCAAGACTAAACCTTATAATGCCTAAAACACCTAAATAGAGAAACCCTAGGCCGTTCAAAGGATACATAGGATGTATAAAATCCAAATCAATGTTCAATTTCAGCCAACCACCATAAGAAACAATAACAAATTTCACTCGAAATTTAAGAAATTGAAGAAAAAATTAAATCAAAGCCTTAAGAGAGAAAATACATAAATACAACCTTAAAAGAGTTTAATAAGGGAAAATATCGTACAATATCGATCTAATGATGAAGGAAAGATGAAGAAACTCGTCAAAAAGATTTTTACTAGTAAGAAGCCAAGAGAAATAGCAGTTGTGAAAGAAGTATCACCGGAGAAGGAAGGAATTCATAGCAGAGGAATTTTATCTCTCTAGAAATCTAACTCT
This sequence comes from Sambucus nigra, assembly GCA_949130495.1. Classification (NCBI taxonomy): domain Eukaryota; kingdom Viridiplantae; phylum Streptophyta; class Magnoliopsida; order Dipsacales; family Adoxaceae; genus Sambucus; species Sambucus nigra. The sequence goes on along the minus strand of OX422210.1, from coordinate 457,267,763 downwards.
AAGGTGAATGGATTAGTAAGATTAATTCGGTTTAATTTTGATATTTTATACTCTTTTGGAGGAAATTACCACCCTGAATTATGACACACATGGCATCATGACTAGAAAATCAAGTAATTGTAGTCAGACTCACATACGCATTGTCCCAAATGCTCATAATGGTTACATTAGAAGACAAAACCCATTGTCTAACACGTGGAAAGTTCAATCCCCAGTTTAAATTTTACAAATCTTTTTGCTTGGCATGCACTGCTGATAATTCAAGATGACCAAAATAGCCCAAGTTGATAACTTTCCCACCAATTAACACTTCACTCTAACAATCTCCTCCGCGCATACCCAGAAGACATAATACTTCAGAGAATCAACTTTTCACCTTAGTTGCGAACAAAGTCTTAGGGGCTTCTGTTGTACTATAAATATTATATGGTCCTTAAACTGACCAATAGAAGACATCTAGAATCATTATTGGCCAGAGGAATGTCGGCTCGCGTAGAAAATGATATTGTCTCAAGTATGATTGAGATTGACCATAAGCATTTTACTAGGCCTCGTTTTCAGAGATAATAAATGTGAAATTATATGTCCATTATCGAAGAATTAAACAGTGGCATGACATCATCCATGCATTCACCCACTAAAAAAATGAACATTCTTCCACCCATGCACCCTTGTAAAGTGGGTATTTATTTATTCTATCGAGATAAAACACCTAAAATATCTCAGTGGATCAGTTGTAGTATTCCACAAATAGATTCTACCAAGCCTATATTTAAGGAGATAGGGAGTAACCCACAAAAAATGATCGAATTAAGATTACATAATCTAATTTTAGGAAAATAATAATATTTACACTTGGACTTGTTGATCTATGAACCTACTTGGGTTAAACCATGTAAATCCAATACATATATTTATCTCTCATCACACTATATAGCAAGTTCTAGATAATTTTTTTGTCAATTAACATCTTTTTATCTATTATCATTTAAGTTTATATACTTTAACTAAGATCAAATCAATATACCAGTTTTAGGCGATAACAAGTTTAGGGAATAATATATATAAAAAACAAGAAAAATAAACAAAAAGCAAACATTAGGTCCTGCGAAAGAAGAATCCCTACAATCCTCCTCATTATCATTAGATTTAGATATAGCCTCTAACATCGATACACCATATTGGATCACAGGGACTCCTAGTGAATTACGAGAAAGGTAGGACCTCGATGTTGAAGATGTACCCTCCGTGATGACTTAGGAACATCTACTACAGGAACTCCAATAGTAAAAGAACTATGACCTCCATAGATGAAAGGATCCAAAGCATCCTTAATCACTAGGTGCCCCAAACCTGAGTCTCTAATCATCGAACGAATGAAGGCTAGATATGATCCCCTTGAATAAGATACCTTCTCTAATATCGCACAAGGGACGATGAAAGACTGTGATAAAGAAGGGCCAGCATATCAAAACTTGATCTAAAGAAAATAAATACGAAAAAAGAAAATAGAAAACATCGGTTTACCTCAACTCCCTCTGCACGAGGAAATCAAAAAATATTTAAAAGTTTACAAAAGAGATTAGAAAAGAGATACATGTCGTTTGTGAGGTCAACCCACTCAATATATTATGTATCTCCCCTTGACTATGTGTATAGAATACCTCCCTCTAGTGAGCTCACCTCCATCTCCTCTATCAATGCCAACAGTCCTCCTTTAATGACCTTATCGAATTCCAATGAAGTTTGAAGACCTTATAAGCCCATAACTACACATAAACGATGGGATATATCAGTAACAAAATAAGGAAAGATACGAATAATTAGAAAAAATGAATAAAAACATATCTCATAGATCCCCATATAGTGGACGAGACTCTTAGCCACTCGTCGAAACATGTAACTCAAGCTATAAAAAATCAAACCCAGAGCAAAACTACACAAGTTATAATCCCTAATGTGGTTAAAGTACCTGAGAGGAAAAAGAAGACCTTTATGGAAGGCCTCATTATAGGAAGAGTAGATGGTGTATCCAAACATGAACATAAATAAGACTCGTGTGACCTGGTAGATCCAAGTCTCGTCTCCCTTCAAATGCCTCCAATGGGCCCACAAATGAGCATCAAGTGAGATGAGAATCAAAGTCCCGCCAGAATAAGTTACTTGGATGAAGCTGAGGATATCCTGTATAGCAGCCCTCTATGGGTGCATATTATGGGGAATCATCACTAAAAATGGACCAAATGGCATACATGTCAGCACATGCAAATCTAATTGAGTGCGCTTGGCCGAAAAAATCCCAGGATGGGTATGAATTAGGAATATGATAATTATTTGACTTTTCACAAATTTACATTTCTTTCTTTATTTCCATTATTATCTAAGGTTCACATGCATCGATATTCACATTTAGGCAATAAACATATTAAGCATATTAAAGTAAATCACGAATGTAAATGTAGTAGGAAGGAGATAGGATTAAAAGGAACTTTTCAAACCAAGGTTTTAATATCGTTCAGCCTTGTCTATGTCTACGCTCAAAATGTACTAAAAAAACTTCACTATCCTCGGTCTACTTATAGTGGAACCTAAACCTGACAAGGAATAACACCTTCCAAACCTCAACCAACAAGATTCTAAATTCATCATTGCCCAAACGGTACCCATGCAAGAGATTGAGGTCTTTAAATGTCTTGACTCCTCGCAATAATGACACTACCATCGTGAAGATATAATGATGTTGATTGTAATTCATAGTAAAAATATTTGTAACCAAATTGTAAAGAAAAGTTACCTCACTATATAATGGTGAAATGGGTTTACTTTCACTTTCTATAAAATTAAATAAATAAGTGATCATATATATCTTTCTCTAATGGGTATTTGGGTTTGGATCTATCTCTAAGGATATTAGTGTTTTAATATCTAAACATACATGATGTTTCAGGTATCCTGGTTCAAGAGTGATTTTGTGTTCAAGTGGGTGTTTCATTATGGATATTTTTCTTAGGAGATTGGGGTTTTTATCTCTAAGCACACATGTTGATTTTAGGTAACTTTCTTAATTAGAGATTTTGTGTTTAAATCAACATGAATCTTCAAGTAGATTTTTGAATATGGATATTTGTCTTAGGAGATTAGTGTTTTGATATCTAAGCAATAATGATGTTTTGGGTATCCTTTTGGGGAGATATTTTGTGTCTTAATCTGATGAATATCATGAGTTTTTTTAAGTTTGGATCATTGCTATTTAAAAATGGGTTTTGATTTCCCTTTCTAGATATCTCAATGGTTTAATGTTGGTTTTTATCTCTAGGGACTAATGGTATGAGATTTGAATCTTTAGGTAAAATGAGTAATGGTTTTGGAATTTGGCTAAAGGGAATTTGGATCTTGTGGATTTGGTTCACATGGATTTTGATTTTAAACCTTTGCTTCAATGGAGATCTGTGTTTGAAACTTAAATGCATGGAAAGAGGTTTAAATGACTTATTTTTCTATCCATAAAGCTCAAGTATGAATACATAAGCTTGCATTAAGCTTGTTGACTTTTAATGAAGGTTTGGAGGTTTATTTATAATCCTATGATACAACTAGATATTGGTATAGGTTTTCATAAATTATGGGCCTTTGGGGATTTAACCTTTTTAATATAGATATTTGAATTTTGAGTTTCAAAGTACTTATAGTCTACTGTATCATTGATTTAATATACATTTATTGTTTTGAGTTGGCTTAATTTTAAGACGGTTGGGTGAAACTTCTAGTTGGATAGAGGTTATGTCTTGGGTCATTCATTTATGTAAGTTTAGAATAGTTTTGGGTGGGTCTAGGGAAGTAATTAAGAAGCATATACAATATCATATTCATTTCTTTACTTTTTTACAATAGTTCCTAATGTACATAAAAAATTGAGCAATGCTCTTCTAGTCTTTTGAACATCCTTCTGATTTTTTTAGACACGATATGTTGCTTTCTAATTTATTTTAATAGCATGCTTGATTGATATATTTTTCATAGGTTATCTTAGGTTGAGAGGAGCATGATCTTTCTCGATTGATTTCTTTGCGTGATATGATGATGAGATTGCTTGTATGACTGGTTGATGTTTAACTTCTCTTGATTCTTTGAGAGAGATAAAATTTTCTAGGGCTTGACGGATACTTTGAGTCCTCAATGTTTTCACTTAAGGTCTTGGTCATGTTTGTATGGTTGCGTGGACGGTATGTTCCTTGTAACATATCTCATAATGTATTGACTTCTTGTTCTAATCTCAAATACATTACGGAGAAGATAGTGAAGTGTGATAACATATTAAGTGTGCTTGCATCATACAAAATCTGTTCGGTTGAAATACACTTGGTTTCACATTCTTCCTATTTTTTATGATGACATTACAATTGATATACTTTGAGAATTGGTTAATTTTTTATTTTTCTTCTCCTTTATTATATCATCTTTTTCTCATATCATATATCTCCCCCCTTTTCATTTTCGAATAGGATGGGGGGCTTCAGAAAACTATGAGTTATTTTGAAGGAAAAATAGGTAACGGATGAGTATCAGTTCCAGCGACGGTTAGTATGACATGGTAATAGACAATCTATGTAAGGTATTATATATATGCATAATTTGTTAAACATTGTCATGGAGTTGTGATGTTAAGGTTATGGTGGATGGAAAAAATCCTATCTTTAGAAATAGATATGGTAATGTTGCACAAGAATTTGGGTTCAAAAAAATCATTGTTGTATTATCACATATAATTGAAATTTTTCTAAGAAAATATTTGAAAATATATTTGGTGTCGATGATGGTGTAAGAATTCCAGACTTTTGGTAGATAATTGTAGGTTCTTTTCTTTTAACAATATTCAATTTCTCTTGTGAGTTCTTGGTTGGTTCTATAGGAAAGGTTTCTATATATATTTTCGCACTTCATTTGTTTTCATACTACAACTACACTATTTGTGAGTACATGAAAAATATTACTTCATTTGATTTCGAATCAAGTTTGTAAAAAAAAATGCCAACAATTTTGAGTATCACTTATCGGAATGTTATGATGTGTGAAGTGTTCTTATCTATGCCTAAAAGGTTTTCCAGAACTTTTGAGGCATTCATTATATAAATATTTAAGGTAAGGATCCCACCACTTTCGAGAGTGACAAATAACACATCAAGATTTTCAAATATCATATGTTGTGAAACAAGTTCGTGTTGTGTGTATATCCAAATTTTTTGTAGTACTTAAGATTTGTTTATTTTGTTTCATAGGTTGCACAAATAGTGTAGGTAAATTAAGAATCATTTCATTTTTCAGAAGTCATGTGAGATAAATTTGTTATATCTATATCTTCATTTTTAAGTGTGTGTTGAGATAGTGTGACAACTTGTCATAACCTTAATTGTTGTGATGAGATAATATGTATGCATTTTTGTTTTATGTGTACATTATCATGAGATTCTTTTATGAAAATATATCTTTATAATGTAAGTGTGTTCATTGTGTAGATGGGTGTCAATGTGAGTTCATGAAACTGAGCTTTTTGAATAAGTTGTGCACATAACATTGTAGGTACCTAGTCTTAATACATTTAACCATTTTTATCTGATTTGCCAAAGGTTTTACTTCGTGAGGAAATCTTCTTAAAAAATATCATTTGAATTTTTGTATTCCTTATTTCATTTTTATGTAGCATATCCTCCTCCTTAGATATGCAATTTTGCTTCATCGAACCTCAAGGTTCCTATGTTCACATACATACTTGAAACTTTTCATTAGTAGCATATGTGTATGTAAGTAATATCATGTATGCTCTTTTAGATTCAAAAATTTCTTCATATATACCAAGTGATATGCTTCTCACACATATACAGTTATGTATAAATGTATTCTCATAGCATAATGGGATTGCCATAACTCATATTTCTCACAAGAATTGCAATATATCATATGTGTATATATGGGATTGCCATATTTTATCTTTTCAATTAAAATGAAATGTCTTATGATATTAGGATTACCATCATTTTTCATCTAGCATGAATATCATGTGGACTCAATTTTGTCCAACATTGATGGGGTTACCATAACTTTTTAGACTAAGTGAGAATTTATATTTCGTTGAAGTATACTTGTTATAAGGGATTTCCTTCTTTATCACAAAGCTAGGATCTCTACTAAAATATCATATAATTCGATAGTCACTACGTTGGGATTTTTACTATGAACTCATGAGTGGGATTGACATTCAATTTTGACAATAATGGGAATGCCATGAAATTTTCGATTATGTGAGCACGTTTGAAGTATGACTTGAGTGTATATCTAGTGTCCAACCACTTTATACTTTTGATGAGTAATAATTCAAATAAGCATATTTTCGAGCATGTGATTTTAAATCTCTGGTGAGACTTTCTCCACAAGAGTTCTAATTAACTTGGATAAACATGTAAGTATATTAGAGAATTTTCTTCCTTGATCATGTGAGCATATATGTGTGACTAAGATCATGTATGATTACTTTCATGCGAGTTGATGTATTTGAGGATCATAAAAATGTATACCATTAATAGATTTCAATAATTTTGAGGCGTCAATGTCATATAGTGTTATCACTTCAGTCGAGCCATAATAGCAATAATGGAAGAATTTGTTCAAATTCACTAATGAGAAACATGATCTACCCGTCTAGCATGTGTGAAGGATATTACAATAGTGAGATAAATGAAATATCGCACAAAAATATATATTCATATTTGATGTATGTGTGGTAATGTTTATTTAAGGCATTATGAGATATATCAAGATAATCATTCTTTGAATGAAATGTGAAGACGCTTGTGTTTGGTATGTGTCTCAAATCATAAATTTGTGTGAAAACATTTGGGATAATTTAAGGGAGAATATATGATTAGGAGTCCAAAGAATCATTTTAAAATATCATGAACCAAAGTATGAGCAAACATTGTCAGATTACCTTTCAAAAATCTCTTTTCTAATATTCCTCTTCCTATTTTTACTTATCAATGTTTCTAGCCTTCATTTTCTTGGTGAGGTAATTTTAGAAAAAAAAAATATTTTCATTGTCTAGTTCCAATATTTCATCGTTTTATCTTTATTTTCCCATAGATCAATTGTGAGGAAAACTTCTAGTATAAGGATTCACAAATCCATGTTTTTTTACTCAACTATTGGTAATTTGTTTTACAGGAGCTATGTGGATTTTTATCTTCAAGTGTGTAAATAGCACTTGTGAGATATGATCAAGGTTAACAATGATCATACTAGAACTAAGAAGACATATGTAAATATGAAGTTGAATGTGTATGTCCTTTTTTATACTAAAGTTTTAAAAACTCAGTTGTACCCAAATAATTTTTCAAAATCAATTTCACTTTTAAATGCCTTTGATTTGTATCGAGGGTAATTTGTTTTTCAAACATATATTTTTCGTTTCAAAATACAAGAAACTGTTCATTCTTCTTTTCACATCAATTTCTTAAAACTTTTCTTTTTTCTAAAAAGATCCTTCAATTTCAAAAAATCTAGACAAATATCATTTTTCAAAAATCCCCTCTTTTCAATATGAGCTTTGAAATCGAAATATACATTTTGATACAAATTGTTGGCCCGAAATAATCCCAAGATGGAGGGGGGGTTAATTGGGATTATGATATTTATTTGACTTTTCACAAATTAATATTTCTCTCTTTATTTTCATTGCTTATTAGAATCCACACACATTCAAGCAATAAACACATTGGGTATATTAAAGTAAGTCATGCATCTAAATATAATAAGGGAGGAGAGAGCGTTTAAAGGAACTTTGCAAATTGAGATTTTAATGTGGTTCATCCCTGCTTACCTCTTCACTAGAGATGGTACTCGAGAAATTTCACCATCTACGATTCACTTACAGTGCAATGAAAACATCATAAGGGAGAACACCTTGGAAAATTCAACCAACAAGACGCTAAAATTGTCCTTACCTAAACGATACCCACACAAGAGACAAATATCTTTAAACTCCTTGACTCCCCGCAACAACGACAATACCGACCATGGAGATCCAATGAAGTTCACCATAATCAATTATAACAAAATTTGTAACAAAAACATAAAGCAATGTTTCTTCATTAAAAATGGTGAAATGGGCTTACTTTCTATTTCAGTAAAAGTAAACAGACAAGTTATCATGTGTATGTTGCTCAAATGGATATTTCGGTTTAGATATAAGTCTTTTCAAATTTATGCTTTAATATCTAAGAACACTTAATGTTTGGTTTAAGAGTGATTATGTATTTAAATCACTTTAAATATGAAGTGGGTTTTGGGGTATGAATCTTTGTCTTGAAATATTGGGGGTTTTAAACTCAATGCATATATGTTGATTTGGGGTAACTTTAACCAAGAGATTTCTTTTTATTGAAATCAGTTTCAAAATTTAAGTGGGATTTTGCATTAGGATCATTGCCTTATAAGATTTTTAAGGGAAAAATTTCATAGCTTGCCCCTAGTATGTAGGTTACATGCTTTATGGAATATCCCGTTACTTTGCATCACATCATCACCATCATCACGACGTATCAAAGATCCGAATATCTAGTAACTCCAACGTGCATCTACATCGTGTACCACTAAATCTTCAATGTGAATCACGTTTATCTTCATCGTGCTCCACAACTCCACCTAATGATGGTATAATTTATATTTTGAGCTCAAAGCTTATTTATAATTGTATTGGGATTTGTTTTTATTTTATTTTATTTAAAAACGAGGCATTTTTGGACTTAAAATTATTTTAGATTTTTGCCATAGTCATTGAAACGAGATGGGAATATCATTCGAACGAAAGGGGGTTATCATTCGAAGTCTTGTTAATAGACTACATCAAATGATCAATGATCGAGGACGTATTGTTTCAAGTTGTTACAAGGCTATTTAAAGAACGTTCAAACGAGATAGGCTTTTCGTTTGATTGAAACTTGTGTTCATAGTACTAAATAGTTGATCTCATTTGAATGATTATCAAACTCGTTAGAAAAACTAGCACTGCCTCATTTTTTGTATTTTCCAATAAATACCTACTTTGTATAGTGTTTTTACAAGACCTTTGAAAAATACATTTTCTACAGACATGTTTTATAAACTCTCATACTTTAAAAGGGAAAACATCTTTTAATCCATGCATATCACATCCCTATATAGTTTGGAATCCACTTTGAAACCCTCACGTAATTTCTTACTAGAATTACATTTTTGGGAAGGCATCTCCATTATCATTCTTGTGATTCTCGCGGAAATCATTGTTGAAGAAAGACGAAGCTCGCATGCAGGAGATTCATTGAAAAGCTATTATTCCTTTATTGAACATATAAGTTGTGATTTGTAAATCTTATAAAGTGAATAAGAAAAGGTTTTGACCTGAAGGGGATTTTTCCTGAGAATTATCTTTTGTGGTTTGAATGCCTGTTTTACTATTTTACACAATAATCACATAGTTGCATTTTCTAGAGTAACAAGAATTAGAAAATTTTGTGGGTTTAATCTGAATTTAATAAGTTAACGCCAATAGATCATTTCACACTCTCAAATTAGTATCAGGGACATTTACACAATTTACCGTGTAATTTATTTTCGACAAAGTTTTTCTTGGTATCAATTTTTTTTTCTAAAAATTGTTGATCTTTGAAAAATCATAAATTTTTTTGTGGATAACTTATATAATAGGATGCCAATTTTTGATGGACCAAACTATGCCAATTGGAAATCCCGAATGAGACCCTCTTTAAAATCCATACATGAGAGGGTTTGGTTAGTATGTGACAGAGGGTGGACCCCACCCATGATCAGCGTTAATAACGTTGAGAGTCCTAAAAATGTCACCTCCTTGACTGGTGAGGAATTTGAGTGGAGTAACTACAATTACCACTGCCTTAGTGATATTTTTGGAGCCGTCACCCCTGATGCATTTTGTCTCATCATGATCTGCACCACGTTAAAAAAGGCATGGGATACTCTCCATCTCACAACGAGAGTACAAGTATTTTCAGGCATCAAAGCTTAAAAATTTGACCATTCAATTTGAAACCATCATTATGATAGAGTCCGAGAGCTTTGATGAGTTTTCTACTAGGTTGTCGGACATCGTCAACACTAGTTTTCATTTGGGTGAAAAAATTCCTGAGACAAAGGTCGTGAAAAAGATTTTGAGGTCACTCTCTTTTTGGTTTATTTCCAAGGTTAGGGTTCTTAAATCTTTATGGATTTTCGGCACTATTGGGTTAGAAGAACTTGTAGGAGATCTTCAAACATATGAGATAGATATGTTCCTTAAAACCATTAAACCTAAGGAAATAGGTATTTCTTTAAATAATCAAGCTAAGAAAAAGGAGAGGGTTATGAGTCTGAATCTAGGGGAGATTTTGATGTTGATGACTTGGACTTATATGCAAAAAAAAATTAAAAACTTTCTCGAACATTCCAAAAAAAATTCTATTATTAAAAATGATTTTTGAGCAAAATGAAAGTAAGAATGAAGTCAAGGATAAAAGTGAGAAAGAGGAAGAGAAAATGTGTTATGAGTGCGAAGGTAAAGGGCATAAGTCATATAAGTTTCCCACTAAATGATGGAGAAATGGCAAAGAGATTGAAAATAAAGTCACTCTTAGCAATAGTGGCATCAAGTAGGTTTATTTCGGGGGAGAATCACCTCATGAACCATGTGTATTGTTCATGACTATTCACATCCCACACTGACGAGGACAAATATAAATATGAGAGCCTTGATGATGTTTCGATTCATTTAGGAGAAAGTGAGTGTAAGAATCAGATTTTGAGTGACGGCTAAGGGCATCTACAAAAAGCATTTAGTGATGTTCACACCTAGATGTTAAAGACTAAAAAGATTAATGAGGATTTGTCTTGTAGGGTGTTAGATTTGGAGAGATAGAGACAAAAGTTTTGAGGGTGTGTGAGGCGTCAGAGAGTCAACGCAAGAAGGTGAAGGTTTCTTTATGTGAGCAGTTGATTGATTTAACACGGGACAAGACGGATTTGACCAACGACATGGCTAGTATTACAGGATATCTTCAATCTTCATTAGAGACTCGTGAGAAATTCGAAGCCCATGTATCCCAACTCGAGAGAGAACTCAAACCTGCTCGGGAGGTCAAGGTTACTTTAGTGGACACATCTAAGATGGTAAGAAAGATGTTCCTCGGTCCCATTTTTAGTAATGTTAAAAGGACATGAATAGTTTATAACGGAGCGTCCACTTCCCATGTTGCACCCACGCCAGTTCCCGAGTTTATGTTAGATCCATATGTCCCTCGACCTAACATACTTAGGCGAGGTCATCCTAGACATTTTGAGTGAGGTGGACCATTGACATTTTATGTTTGTTCCCATTGCAATCAAAGAGGTCAGCTTAGGGAATTTTTCTTTATTCTAGGGAGACTATCTCATAGGTATTTTCCTCATTGTGCCACTACACGAGTAACTACATGAGTCCCCACATGCACTCCCACACATGTTACTCTACATGCTCCTTCACATTTCATGGGATAATGGGAGAGTTTTTTTAGAGAAAGTAGCGTATTTAGTCAAGAATTTAAAACATTTAATAGACATGTTTCATAGGATGTCATCTCCTTTGGAGAACTCCTTCGGTCCTAATGACTGAGGTTGAGACTTTTCACTAGAAATGGGTGCTTTTCATGATCATATCGTATGTCCTTATTGCTACTATGTACTATCATTGTGTTTATATTTTTGTTTATCCATATATTATCAAAATTACAAAAAGATTTTGTTTTAATACGAATGAAAAAGGCAAAAAGATTTTCTTTTTATTAATTTTGTGAAAAACACAAAAAGATTTTTGTAGTTTGTTTACAACTTATATCGATGGACATTTAAGATAATCGAGTCACAGTATCTTTCCATTATCCATGTAACTTTTTGATAGTTTTTTTAGATACAGAGGTACATGGATTTATTTGAGCATTGCACTTATCAATCACATGGTGAGCAAGACATCTTAATTGTTCCTAACAAGAAAAATATATCATATGAGATAAATTTTGTGCTTGTAAGAACCATTGCTCAAATTGAGAAAATAGAAAATTAGTTTTTCAGTAAAATTGGTATATCTTAAGTAATGGAATCAAACTGCGAAAGACAGGTTCACTTTGCATGAAAAGATACCATTTTCTACTCAGAGAGACTAAAATATTAATGACACATAAAAACATTAGTTCCAGTCCAAATTTAGATTTGATTATTGAGGCTTCATTATATACGAGCATTAGTTTCTTGAAATTTCTTTGAGTGAATTTATGTATTTTGAGAGGATTTTGTGGGAGTTAAAATAGAAGATCAATGGGTTTGCACATACCATATAATCTCTCAAAACATTAACTAGTGTTGGGTGTTATTGGTCTGAAAATCATTTTAGACATTGATTGGTTGATTAAATTGAGTCAATATCATATAAATTCGACATTTTACACTGAAGGCGGACTTTGAGTACATTCGTTAGGAGTATATCAAATTCATTGTGAACATATGTTATATTTTCTTGAGTTGATATACCTATCAAAAAATTTCACAGCCTTTTCTTACGCTTTCACGACTTCGTTATCTTAGTCTTAGTTTATGATGTGTGTTGTACTTATATATTTTTATACATTATAAATTTTTGAAAAATTAAATAATAGTCCGTTTATTTTTTGCTTCGTTTATCTTTGCATGATACTTATTTCCTTATATTTATGATTATATTATTATTTTTTTATGACACACTCCGAGTTATTACTTTTGTTTTTATTCTTTCTTTGTCCATTTCGAACAACATGAAAAATGGAAGAATGAATTATGGGGGAGTGGGAGTTTGATTTATGGGGGAGACAAAAGTTATGATTATCATTTTATATTTCAAACTCTTTATTGCGTCAAGGGCCTTTCATTTTCTATTGTGTGTATGTACACTTTTATGAGCATATACAAGGTACACTTATGACAAAGTTCCTAAAAAGGTGATCTTAAGAAAGTGCAAGAATTGAACATCTTGATATTTGAAGATGTTGAAGATTTCAAAGACTTGTGTATTTTGATATCATTCCACTTGTGGGTTTCGGAAGGGTATTAGAATAATGTTTGTATTTGGAATTTTTTTTTTGTAATTCAGATTCTTTATGTTTGTACCGAAATTGCCATAAGGGGAGATTTGTAAGGGAAACATTTCAAATGTCCCAGGAATCTAGGTTATATCTCATTACTCTGCATCACGTCATCACCATCATCATGACTAATCATTGATCAGAATATCTAGTAACTCCAATGTGCATCTGTACCGTGTAACATTACATCTTCAATATGCATCAGGTTCATCTTCATCGTGCTCCACTACTCCACTTAATGATGGTATAATCAAAATCTGGATTTGGAAGTTTATTTATAATTATATTGGGTGTAGTTTTTATATTATTGTATTTAAAAATGACACATTTTTGGACTTAAATATTTTAGATTTTTGCCACAGTCATTCAACCGAGATGGGAATCTTTTTCGAACGAAAGGGCGTTCTCGTTCGAAGGCTCATTAGTCATCTACATCAAACGAGCATCAATTGAGGGCGTACTATTTTAAGTCATTAGAAGGCCATTTTAAGAATGTTCAAACAAGATAGGCTTATCATTTGTTCGAAACCTATTTTCATTCTAACGAAGAACTGATATAGTCCAAACGAGCATCAAACTCGTTTGAACGCCTTGCACCGCCTCGATTTTTTTGTTTTCTTATAAATACATTCTTCATGTAGGTTTTTCATAAGAATTTTTAAAATATTTTTTTTGCAGACTTGCTGCATAAAGTCTCTTATTTTGAAAGGAAAAAATCTTTGGATTCACGCATATAACCTCCCTATATATCTGTGAATCCACTTCAAAACCCTCACATAATTTTACACCTGAATTACATCTTATGGAGAATGAATCTCCACTGTCATTATTTTGATTCTTGCAGGGACGATTGCTGAAGGAAGATGAAGGTCACCGGCGAGAGATTCGTCAAAAAACTATTATTCCTTTGTAGAATTTGTAAGTTACGATTAGTAAATTTTATAAATTTAATAAGAAAATGTTTTGCCTCGAAAGGGATTTTTCCTAAGAATTGTCTTTTTAGTTTGAATGTATGTTTTACTTTTTTATGTAATAATCACATAGTTTCTTCTTATAGTGTAAAAAGAATTAAAAATTAGTGTGGTTTGTCATCTGAATTTACTAAGTTAATGCCATTAGATCTTCGTCTACTCTAAAGATTAGTGTTTGAATCTCCGAGCACAAATGATTTTTGGGTATCTTGGTTTTAGAGAGATTTTTGTCTCAATATCTTTGAATGCCAAGCCTCTTTTGGGGTTTGAATTTTTTCTCTTTTTCGAAATCGATTTTGACTTCTTATTCTATAAATATTAATGGTTTAATGTTGAATTTTATATCTTGTGATAAAAGGTATGGGATTTGAATATTTAAATAAACTGGTTAATGGGTTTAGAATTTGTCAAAAGAGAGATTGGATATTGTCAATTTAGTTCACAAGAGTTTTAGGTTTGAAGCTTTGCCTCAATGCAGATTTGGGTATGAATTTAGCATATATGTAAAGGGGTCTAAGGGACTTGGTTTCTCTCTTTATCAATCTCAAGTAGGATGACACAAGCTGGTGCTTATCTTGGTGATTTGTAGTGAAGGTTTAGAGGTATATTTATAGGATTAAGATGTAAAACCTGTAAGTATTAAATAATAAATAGTCAAAATTTCAGGAAAAAGCGCATTATGTAAAGTTCTCACTATTGAAAATTTGGGGTAAAAAATTGACGTGCATTAAGTACAGTGTGGAGATGTGCACTAATAGTTAGTATTAGTAAATTGCAAATATTAGTGACTAGTTATTCAAATGAGTGTTGGTTATTGAGGAGACTAAGATAAGTTAATCCTAAGAAAAAAAATAAGTGCATAATGCACGAGTGTGGTTTAACATAAAAGGGTACTTATAGTAATGTTTTTGAGTGATTGCAGGTTCATTTGAACCAGGAATGTTAAGTTAAATTCGATGTAAATGTATAATGGTCTGCTATGTGGAAAATTTTGAAATTTTAGAATAAGGTTTATTGTCTATTTAAGAGATGTTAAATAAATTGATCGTATCCAAAAGTGTTACAAAAGAATGTAAAATGAATGGACTTAGACGATTAAGACGATACCATTGATGGTCATTGATTATTCATACGTAGTATAATCTTGTAAATCTTAAAGGCTTACTTCTAATAGTTACATAAGTTCCTTGCGAGGTTATCAAATTAATGATTCTCGAATGTGTTATATACCTTAGGTTTAGTATATGTCTTAGTGCGGTTACTTGATTCGGGAGGAAAAAGGGATCAAAGTATAAATTATAAGAAGTTAATGAACTATATGGGTGATTAGATCATGGGAGGTTGGAAATGTTGCATTAGTGTACTAGATAACACTTATGAATGGGTGAGAGGCTCGATTATACTCTCTATGTATGTTTGTGTTAAAAGCACTTAGGTAAAGTCCGATAAGGGAAATGAATATATTTTCAGCATTCCCCATAGGATATATATTGATTGAGAAATGCAAAAATAGAAAATACATAACATAGCATGGTAGCTTTAACTCTAAGCTGATTAAAGGACTAGATGTGTTCAATCGGTTATCTTTAGTGATAAGTGTGATACTGAATCACACAGTGCGGTGTCAGGTAAAAAATAAAATTTAAGTTCGTCACTCGATAAAATTATCAACATTCACAGGTTGGATCATCACCCCTTATAGAAAGATAAAAAATAATGAATTTATATCTAAGGAGGGAAGCCTAGTATCATGACTTGCCATAGGTAGCACGCTCACATACGTTGCGTAAGGTTCACAACTGATTGTTCAACAATTGTGAAGGGTTGGTCATTCGGATCAACATGTGTAAGGCTAGTATGTCAAAAGTATGTTTTAATATTTAGTCGCATGGGGTTGGCTTCACAACTAGTTGTGACACCACGCCTAGTAAAATATCGGGTGATCAATCCTTTACCATATTTAAAACAAGAATCTCATATGGTTCATTCTGAGCACCATTGTCGAAAACTAATTTAATTACTAATAACTTATTAAGCTGGTGTCAAAATTTTTATTTAACTAATCTTTTTTTTACCAAACAATTCAAATTAAAACCATCACAAAAGTTTATATATGACAACTAGAATGAAATAAAATAACTGAACTCTCGGTACAACATGTTAGAATCAAATTGAATAGCCTCAAATAAAAATGCGATAAAAGACTAAATAAATACAATTGGGCTATCGGCCCATGTGATTTTACAAAACCACCTATCTAGATCTCAAAGATAGAAATGTCTACAGTAAACCTGCTTGTATCCACATCTGCTACAGAAAATGTCTGACTCGAAGGAATCATCATCCAGGCGTCCCTGTGTCTAGACACCTATATATATACATATATAGCAAGAGAGGGAAAAATAGATAAACGGGTGAGAGCTCGAGTTTTTAAAATATTCATCAAGTGCATCACATGCCATATTTTAAAATATGAAATATCTCATATTAAAACTGGTACCGCACTCCCATGAGATACACCTCACCCCTCTTCTAATAGTTCACACCTATTGAATACCTTTTTAAACAACCTAGTTAAGCTAGCCCGCCTAAGTAATCACCATTATCCATCCTCTAAATCCTCACAACTATCACCTACGTGGCATGATATAATATATTTTATGCCATAAGTTATTACATGAGCTTTTAGTTAATATAATTATCCATGTGATATATATATATATATATATATATATATATATATATATATTTCTCATTTCTATATATATAACTTTGTCATTCATATTCCCCGATTTTCACTAGCTTAACTTACCATTTTTCACTTTAACCTATGATATACCATATAGTTCTCACTAGAACCTATGATTCACATTTTAATAGATTCGGGTATAAATTCACCGGAAGAAGAATAACATCTTATTCATTTTAAGCTTACACCAATTAAAGTTATATGATATCTCAATGATAAGCACCAAAAACTGTACATTTTATACCCCGAATAGACGTACTTTAGTTGCTAATTCTCGACAAAATGGGTCTTATGCGCTTAATTGTTCAATATGCAGGCTTAATTGCAGTTGCGGTATCAAAAGTTATATTTCCAGAAAATTTGTAGTTAAAATGGAGTAAATTCCCTTATCCTGTAAACCTAGCCTACCCTAGCCTAGTCTAAACCTACCATAAACCATGTGTGTGTTTTGTTTATGTCTTTTTATCATTTTTTAGATTTTCAGTTTGAGTCATTTTTATTTTTAAGATTTATTTTAGATTTATTTAGGATTTTTAGGTTTTATTTACTATTTTTATATTTTATTTTTATTTTTATATTTTTATTTCATCTTTATTTTTTTATTAGTTATTAGTTTTATTTTTATTAGGATTAGATTTTTTTAGGATTTTATTTATTAGTTTTATTTGATTTTACATTTAATTAGAATTTTAGTTTTAGTTTTATCATATTTTATTTTTATTTTTATTTTTATTTTTATTTTTATTTTATTTCTCTTTTTAGTTTCATTTTTAATTTAATCTTTATTTTATTATTAGAAGTAGGATTTTTATTTTTTTAGATTTTTATTTGTTAAATTTTTAGTTTTATTAGTTTTAATTTTATTTTATTAGTGTTACTTTTAAGGGCCAACTTAAACACACACACCGTAAAACCTACACACTACCAAACACAGCCTAACACCTCACGCATCCCCACCTTATTCCCCTACACCCTACCACACACTATCCTACACCTACACACAACACAAACCCTCATCCACACCAATTACCCTACACCCTCATACACCCTATCTAGCCCACATCATCTTCTTCCCAACCTCACTCTCTCTCTCCTGCTAACCGACATACCACCATAACCAAGAAATCACATATCTCTCTCTCCTCATTCTCTCACCTTTAACCCCCACCACTAATTGCCATCAACCCATATCCTCACCTGCAGACCACACCACCCGAACCAACCTCCTACCGTCACCACCGATCTGCGCCGGCGAATCAGGCAGGAAAAACTCTCCCCAGCCACCTACCAATGCCGTTCGAAATCCGGTGCAGCCCCTCTGTCACGTCGGACCACAACCGGCAGTGACCCACTTCGGAATCCCGTCGACCCTATCCCCTACCCGTCGGCAACGTCCAGCCGCGGACCCTTAGTCCGACGATGCACCTGTCGCCCGGAGACTCTAACCCGCGCCAGAACCCGTCGGCCAGCTCCGGCGACAATCATGGTAAGCACCATCTCCAACTCCGGCGGTGACCCAAGAAACCCCCGGCGACCTGAACCTAAATCCGTCAAACCCATATACCCTTACCCAGTTCCAAAACAGTTATACCCATTTCTCCCAAATGATAAGCCATGATTTTAAGCCTCCTGCTAATGTCACCAAACAAAAACCAACAACTCAAAGACAAAATAAAACCCACATGTATAAAACCCATTAAATCCTTTTTTACCCTTTATTCCTAAAATACCCCCAAACAAACCACTCCACTTACACCTTTCAAAACCCATCAGATTTTATCACCTCACTCAACCCATGTGCACCTTTGTTCTATCCAATTTCCCCCTAACTCCATGTTTGTCATGTATAAATTGAAGACTTGGGCTATTTTCAAAGGGATCTCCAAATTAATTTTTAAGCTTTGTGTGATAAATTTATCTACACTCCTCTTTAGAGAGTATTTGCATTTTTAGTAAATATCTCAATATAGAGGTGTGTAGTAAAATTTATCTCTAGGATAAATTCAACCCCACCCCTCTATAATGAATTTTTGCATTTTTAGCAATTATTTCAAAGTAGATTGATGTAGTTGAATTCATCCCTTATGGGAGGTAAATTCTAACCCATTCATTTATGTTGAGATTTTGCATTTTTAGCAATTATCTCAATATAAATTAATGATCTAGAATTTATTTCTTTGGATGAGTTCTAATGTACAATTTTATAATGTTAGGATTTGCATTTTTAGCTAATCTCTTTTATTATTTAATTGTCCATTATGAGTTCATCCACTATCCTTTTTATTTTTATTTTGTAATTTTTAGTTTAGATTAAAAAAAAGAGTTCTTAGATAGGATTTTTTTAGAGAGAGAATTGTAGAGAGATAAACACCATTTTGTAAATAGTTTTTTTTTTAGAAATTTGGTGAGATTTAATTGTGAGTAATTGAATTGTATGGAAGATGATCGAGTTCAAATTGCCAATTTCAAGGAGACTTGTTGAAGATTTGTTCTCTTTCTCTACTCTTTTATTATTTATGCCTTTGATTATTTGTTCATTATGTTTAATATCATGTTAGGCTAAATCTCCTTTCAAGGTGGGGGGAACCCTTATTTGATCTTATTTTAATTTAATTAGTTTGATTAATTAAAAATTCCCTTTGAATATTAATTTTGATCCCTCACCCTTAAATTTACGCCTCGAGAGAGGGTAAATGATTTTCGAGAGAAAATCGAAATTCTAGTTATAATACCCATTTTAGATTCGAACTACAGATAGGTCTTCTTAAGTGGGGTATTATAACTTGAATTTCAACTCTAAATTTTTTTTCTAAGATTGACATAAATTTTAATTGATCGATCCTTGCAGGTGATTAATTAAAAGGAGTGTGGATCTATTTTCTAGAGTTGTGGGGTGTTAAACTTAATTTTCTAAAAGGTTACTATTAAAATTACATTTGCAACGAGAGTTGATATGTAAGTTTGATATTAATTTGGGATAATTCAATTAATTAAATTAATTAATTAGAATAGTTAAAATTTGTGGTATAATCCCATTCCTTGATTGTTTTCACAATTATTTACCTCACTTTATCTCTTATTTTAGTGTTAGAATTTGTCTTCATTTTAGTCACTTTCTAGTTAGTTATTTTCATCTTAGTTTAGTTTATTTTAAATCATCACCTCACCATACTTTTTTAATATTGAAAAAGCTAAAAAAAAATAGAAAAAGTGAAAAAGCACAAAAAGAAAATAAAAATGAATTACAATTTTGTTACCTTTGCTTTACAACCTTGAAAGTGGATTGATACCCTTACTTACCTCTACACTTGAGTTGTTATATTTTGTAGGTATTTGAGATTTTTGACTAACTTGGCTTTCAACAACAACGACATATACAAAAAGTAAAGTTATCACTCAACTTCACATACAAGTAATATACTACAAGCAATGAGTATATTTATACCTTTTTTATGATCATAAGTATAATAACCATCCCACCGAGATATAACTCGAGGATGCGGTCTCAACGAGCTATCATCATCCGGGCGTAGTCAAATTAACCCCGGTACTAAGTAAGACTCTCTCATGATCATGGTAACACTATAAAATGGTGGAGGCGGTCATATTTCCTACCGAGAGTGGGATAAAAATATCGCACCCATATGGGGGACGATATGACCTGCGGATATACTCTCCCTTCTATGCAAACTAGGGGATTCAACGACATCGCGCAACCTCCCTGGATAGCACTAGCGATATATAAATATAATATGGCTATCTATCCCTATGATCGTGGAACCAGCCTCTAAAATACAAATATACAAATCACATACAAATATATATATATTCATCTCAAATCATATATATACTGTAACAACTCCCGTATATATAACATATCAACCCCTCAATATACCTTGGCTATAATTGTCAAACTCTTATAGCGATAGACAATATCCCAAATGTTCCCATTCGTAATAATATATAAGTACACGAAGTAGTTATCTTAATTCCATAGGTATCTCATCACCAATAACAATAGTCATCAATAGACATCTCGGATAATCGCTCAATTTTCCTTAGATCATATCCTAAATTTCATCCTAATCGCATCCTAGGATTTTCGTAATTTTGATCGGCCCATATTTATTCTAACCGCATAAATATATCTATACACGCTTGCCGAATGATTATCTCAAATGTCTCTCTTCCTAAACATTCATTAAATCCATACCCTGGATCATACACTAAATTAATCTGAGGTTCCCTCTTTCATCCCAAGGTTTACTCACCTTCAATACCATGATCTAAGACTCCTGATATCATATCTAGAATCCCCTATAATAATCTCCAAATAATAGTATTAAATTTCCCTTAACTTAAAAGAGAAAACCTCAAAAATCAACCAGGACCGAATAAATTCGGCCTATCCGAATCGATTCAACTGGTTCGAATCCAAAAATCTGCTCAGGTTTCTAACATCTCCAAAACCGAAATATCATACCAATCTCCATTTTTTTCTTTCTAATCCCAACCAACAACTCTATAAACATCTAATCTATGTTTTGCAATTAACACATCAATTAATTTGTGGTATGAAATCATTTCTCTTTGATTTAAACCTTAAAGCCATTTAAAACCCTAGTTTATCATTTCTCCCCTTTCAATTCATAGATACACACCCTTAACATACTTTTAACACTAGAATACATAAGGAGTTACCAACACATCAATTTGTTAACTCTAAATCTAATTTTCCCAAACTTATTTTAAGGTTTCTAACCCAAAATTTATCTAGTTTACCAACTATAATATGAGATACACACTCAAATGAATAAAGCAAGTAAATACTTACATCGTAGATGAAATCTGACGACCTCAAGTTGAATCCCACATAGTTTGGCCCAGAATCCATTTTTCTCTTCTCTTTTCCTTCTTCCTTTCTTTCTTTCCTCTTTTCTCTCTTTTCTTTCGTTTCTCTAACTCTCTCGTGCCTTATGAGAAAGAAAAGGAGTTTATCTCCTATTAAACCCAAAAATGACTCTTTTACACAATTACGAGTCCTTACTAGTCCAAAAGTTCTCGGAACCCAAACGCTACCCCCGGATACTCTATTCTGACTATCTTAGACATTCCAAAACTAACCATGCACTTGAAATATCCATCCGAGTTACCTAACTAAAATTCAGTAGTCGTACCTGACACATCTCTATAGGCGTTTCCTATAATGTAAACTATTTCTCGTCACTTAACCCAACTGCGACATGACATATACATATTCTAATTCATTTACTCAGTCACCAAAGTAAATGCGACACATACATGATAATCTAGCACTTATTAATCCAGAGTTTTCTATTCACATTAATCCAATAATTACTAAATTATTCCCACTTATGTAATTTAATAATCCTATAAATGTATGGGTATTACTTACTCCCCCCCTTACAAACTAATTTCGTCCCCGAATTTCAGATACAACCTGTACCACCCACCTAGGATTGCAAAATACACTATGTCCTAGTACATCGAATTCAAATGGTACCAGACAATGGTACCCTACCATATACCACCTATCTCAAGACTTATACTCTAACGTACTAGGTTAACAACAAGAATAACAAAATCTTTAAGGTGAAACACTACCTCGATCGTAAAATGAACTCTAACAACGACAGATCGCACCTAGTGCTTCTATAACCGCATATAAAGAAAACGAGCCTATATTTGCAACTCTAACGTATTGATATTATCAAAAAGGCCTCACTTTAAGTGTTCGTTCATCTACATCAGAACATTGAATTTTCCTAAGAAGGAAACTACACTAGTGTTTGAATACTCCCGTTAGTCTTATCGCTTATCTTAGGTGTACTAACTCTTATTGCACCTATATTAAGGTTATCGCGTACCTCCTATGACGTTTAATCCATCACCTTCCCCATAGCATATTCTCCAGCTTAATATACTACGTCCCTTCTATTTCTGACGATATATAAAACCAACTTACCAAGGTGCCCACACACCCTTTAATCCGTGCACATCGGCGTAACTATTGCAAACGTCATACATGTGACACTCTCTCTAAAAATGGGCCTCATTTTCTCAGCTTTGTACTAACACCTTGGTAATCCTAACCCAAATAACTCGAAATTCAATTCTTCTTATATCTGGAATTCTAATCCTTCTCAAGGTTAACCCACCAATCTTCTTGTGGTTGACTCACTACAATCTTCCTATAATAGCACCACTTGACCCAATGGCCTTAATTCATGGTATTCCTAAGATCGATGTGTTTTTCTACACATATAAAATGAGTACTATACTAACTATATCCCTAGCCGCCAAGGCCTTTCCTAACTCCTAACATTAGCTCGGTTTCGTGCGTGGGACATCTCGCAAAGCGAAATCTAAACAAGGAACCCTGCATTTACACTACTTCCTTGCATTATTGGTCATCAAGATATAATGGCCTAAGGCACACAACTGGGAAGTTTAAATCCTACCTCACTAACCTACTAACACACTTCTACCACTATGTCCTTCCATCTTGGCGAAATGGAAAGTCTATTTAATCGGGGAACCTATACTCTGCACAAGTGCTACAAATATCATACCCAAAACATATTTCCTCATAATTTTCTTTCTATTCAAGGACTGGAAATAATCTTCAAATCGATTTCCATTACCTCTCCTCACCCACATACTTGCGGTGAGAAAAATATTCTAGTTCTTTTCCACAGTACATCTACTTTCATTAGCCCCTAATCATCACATGGCTCTCAACTAGTTTATCATCCAAAACCAACATCCTAGCATACATTAACATCTCTCCACTCCCAAAGTCGTTAAGTTTTCTACGTGGAGTGTCTCGCAAGCGAAATCCAAACAAGGAACCCCTCTGATACACTAATACTTAACTTTGTCAGTTGTGGAGGTATGTCAGCGTAACACATGTAAAATAATAAATCATGCATACCTTAGATCCTAACTACAAGGTTCCCATGAAATCAAGTCAAGGCAGTGAAACATCTACTTATCAAAGTTCCATCTAAACGAATAATAAATGGGGAGCTCAACCTGCATCCAGGTGAGATATCGAAAAGGCAACCAGTTCTACCCTAGAATTGCAGATACGATAGCCTTGAAATTATTATCATGATATCTCTCCGATCAATCAAAAACATATCAGACTCTAATTAATACTATACCAGTATAACACATACAAAACAAGCAGTGCAAACCAAATATGAGCTCAAAATACTAACACCCATTTTCATAACGAATGAAGAAAATAGAACCCAGCTATAGCAAAAAAAAATAGATATACACTATATAATGTTACTGATACTGCAGTAAACTCGAATCACGCACACGAATCTATGGTTAACGAAATATTGAGACTCAATCTTGCAACACAAAATATACCTCATTCACCCGAGGTGAACTCGGACTAACAATTTTGCCAATCTCCTTGACTGCTTTAAATAGTCCTCAGACATAGTACACTTGCCTTAAGCAAACCAAAAACTACTTTAATCAATTACCCATCTAGGAACCCTACTCATGTCCTTTAACTCCTATTGGGCAAGGACTAACCGTGTGGTTTTACGCTCTACATAACCACTTTCTTTATCTCTGGCTATCCTAACCATGTTAAGGTTATCAATATCTTGGACATTATAGCCTCGATCCTGACAATCACCTTTATAGCTCCCTTAGCTCCTCCTGGAAAAACAAAACCCACCATCGTCCTCAAATTTCCTATTTCAATGAATCCTCGAGCGGATGCCCACCTGTGGGGTTTCATGAACACCTACATCTTCAGTCTTTACCCTCGGACTTAATTCTTCAACTCATACAGATCCACTCTTATGGAAGCATCAACATTCCCTGTATAAGAGGTATGAAATTTCCCTCATATATATAAGAAGTCCAGATAAAATCTCCATAAGCATTAGTAATACTTACCAGTGAGCCTATCTTTCCATTGAAGGACTCTTTCTTCATTGTACCTACCTTAATGCGGTATAAAGTTCACTTCTCCATAACATTATTATTCATTGTCGGCCTCTGACCAATCCTTATGTGAATAATTCAGAAACTGCATTCTCTTCATTCCTGATCAATCAAAGGAACTCACGGTTAAAACCATCCTTAAGATGCCTCTACGAGAAAAACATCCTGCTCCCCCAAATATAGTGACCACCATTCCCACTATTTCGACATTGCTCAAATAAGTGAAAAATTTTCCTCAAATTTTCACATCTGGGAATTCCTATACCCTGCTCTAAGACAAAGCTTCTGAGCCTTTTACTTCCACTGAATGACGCTACACTGCCTCCGCATCCTTAAACTTCAACATATGGTCCTTATCAAAGACCTTTCCAAACTTTTTCCCAATTTAACTTCACTGGGTAATTCAAGTTTATCACCACTCTCTACTATAGTTGTACTTGAATAAATATAACTACTATACTTTAGTAGTCGTTGTAGCAATCCACAAAAATGACACAACGGGAGTGACCTCTGCTGCGGTCCTCATTCCCGACTTCAACTTATATCTCCATATAATCCCCGCCTCCTGTTTCCCTCATCACAGCCTTCCCTGGTCGCCCTTCATCAATCAGCACAGGAATCTTGAACGAGCACGCAAAAGATTTACTAATGTCTTACATAATAGCAGGAGAACGAAATTCCACCATAGAAATCAACAATCCTAATCATAAGTCTCTATATCAAATAGAAAGCAACACTGGAAGCATAGTATGCCCGCACAGATTCCTAAGGACACTAGAACCTGGTACTCTGATACCATCTGTGACACCCCACCTAATAAAATATCGGGTGATCAATCCTTTACCAGATTTAAGACATAAATCTCATACGGTTCATTCTCAGCATCACTATCAAAAACCAATTTAATTACTAATAACTTATTAGGCTGGTGTCAAAATTTTTATTTAACTAATATCTTTATTTAACAAACCATTCAAATTAAAACCATCACAACAGTTTATATATGACAACTGAAATGAAATAAAATAACCGAACTCTCGGTACAACATAATACAACCAAATCGAATAGCCGCAAATCAAAATGCGATAAAATAATAAATAAATATAGTTGGGCTATCGGCCCAAGTACTTTTACAAAACCACTTATATAGATCTCAAACATAGAAGCGTCTACAAAAACCTGCTAGCATCCACAGCTGTTGCAGCAAATGTCTAACTCGAAGGAATCATCATCCAGGCATCCCTGTGTATGGGCACCTATATATATACATATATATCAAGAGAGGGAAAAATAGAGAAATGGGTCAGAGCCTGAGTTTTGAAAATATTCATCAAGTGCATCACATGCCATATTTTAAAATATGAAATATATCATATTAAAACTGGTATCGCACTCCCATGAGATACACCTCACCCCTATTCTAATATTGCACGCCTATTTCATACCTTTTTAAACAACCTAGTTTAGCTACCTCGCCTAACTAATCACCTTCGCTCATACTCTAAATCCTCATAGCTATCACCTACCTGACATGATATAATATATTTTATACCATAAGCTATTACATGAGCTTTTAGTTAATATAATTTTCCATGTGACATATATATATATATATATATATATATATATATATATATATATATATATATATATATATATATATACACACACACACACTAGCGGAATGCCCGTACCTGAAGGCACGGAAAAAAATTCCAAAATATGAAATCGCAAAACGACAAAAATTTCCAAAATTCGTAACTCCAAAACGGCAAAAAAAATCATGTAGTTGATTAGACTTATCAAGTGGGTCATACTTAATTGTGTTTGTGTTGTGTGAAGTTTGCCAAAACGTGTTGGTAACTATATACCACATTGTAAACTGTATATAACATTTAGTTGGAAAAAATGCTTAATATGATGAAAACTCAATAAATAGAAACTCAAGTTTTTGGCCGCAACATAAGATGCATGTCAAATTTGAATCACACAGTCGCTCACATTTAACTACGAACATGAAAGGAAAATTATAATTAATTATAAATATTTACACTAACACGAATTCAAAAATAAAATTAGAAAGTTGTAATTTTGCTCACGTTTAATTATGGAGTTGCTCGTCCAGATAAAAACATAGACGAGTACATCTTTCGCAAATTAAAAAAAGTATTTGATGTATAAACAAACATTATAGATCCAACAATATAGATCCATTTGAGCAATACAAAAACTAAATATAGTTATAATCAGAACAAAAACTAAAAGAAATGATGTATTCAAGCTATAGTAGGAGATCAATTTGTCTTATGTTTTTCCTACTTTAGCGTCATGTCTTATGTTTTTTTACTCTATAGGTTGTAGTGTGAGAACAATTTGTTGTTACTGCTTACTCAAAAGTGTCTACTTAAACAACCCATCAAGCAAGATAGCGATGAGGAGCTGGAATATGATGAGAATAGCAGCACGACAATAGAAATTCAACATAACTTCTATCACATTTTGTACCGTGGACTTTTGCTTCTTTTGTGAACCTCAATATTTATACACTGTAAATGCAAAATCATGCCATATATAATTTAATTGTATTATGAAACTCTCATTGTCACACATTGACTGCTAGACTTTTTCAGAATATTATAAGGATCTTGTAGAAATTACTTGGTATTTCTGCTTGTTGTTGATAAATGAATCCTTTGTCTACATTAGTTTACCAGTGAGGTGTACACTAAAATTCACACCAGCAACGACATTCAGGAAGCTCGCCAACTTCATATTTCTGCTCGTTTATCAGAAGCATCGCAAATATGTAATTTTATCATAAAGTCAGAACACCCAAATCAGTCATTTTTAAATATAAATGTTAACAACTTTATAGCATCCTAAACAAATAGATGTTCAAAACAAAATTCAACATCTAATAATTAAAAGGAATGCTAAATTATAGTTGAATGGGCATACCTGTTACAACCAATTAATAATCCAATATCTGATTGGCTCTACTATTATCTCTTTAAAACCAATAAAAACTAAACAAAAAAATCATGTATAAATAACCAAAAAAATTAAGCAATTAGATTATAAATAACACCAAGCTAAGAAGTAATAATTCCAATGGTAAGTGCTGCTAATAACTACCTATAAGAATAACATATTGATTATGTGTCTCGGATCCAAAATATGTTGGTGAATGGGTACCTGGAATTAAAAAAAATATATGTAATTCATTATAAAAAGAATGTTGATTACAAAAATAATTTAATTTTTCTCATCCAATTTAACATATAAAAAAAAACAATAGCCTCAAAACTAATTGTGATATGTGGAGAATACATGCAACAACCATCAAAATGCAACAAAAGCTAATAAATTCCCCATATATTTAGAGAAAAGCTAATAAATTCTCTAAAATCTAAAGCAAATTGGCTTTTAAATATCAACTATAACACAAAATAACAAACACAACAGTGGGAGACAATATCTAAACTAATTTCACCAAAACTGAGCACAACTTCACTATCATACAAAAGTGTTGAGACTACGAAGGAGAGATGGCGTTTGATGTATCGTAATTGGCAGTGAGCTTTCAGTCGAACATACACTATTTGACATGGGTGGATGAGGGATGTTGTCTTTTTCTTGGTAGTTTACCTAGAATTTAAAGCTCTCTTTTGGTATTAGAAAATTGTGTTTAGATATACATGGCTACCAAAATAAACTAACAGCGCATTAAGTGTAAGAGAGATATGATGTTACCTGGAGACATTTGCTACATAGTAAGATATGTAGTTACATAGCAAGAGTATCTTCCAAATATTAGTGATTGACAATTATGACTGGTACCATAGTTAGTTAAAAGTCAACATATTTACGAAAACTAAACAAATTGAGGGCTTGTATCTATCATTTTCTCAGACTTCACATTTTCTTTAGCATCCACATTTCCCTCATTTAACTCATGCCAAGGGCTTGAATCTACCATTTTTTCATCTTCTTCTCGATCTTTTTCATCACCTATTTCAATATCTGTCTTTAAATTTACGTCCTCATTTATTTCACCATTCGTCTTCGACTTTACAACCTCATTAGTATAAGTATTCTCCTCATTCACAATATTTTCCCCAATAACTATGTGAGATTCATTTTACGTTACAGCTTTGAAAGTTTTATTTTTCTGACTGATTATTGCAACATCTGGACTGAATCAGTATTGTTCTGATTAATTATTACAGTCGTTGCATGGGACTGAAACCTCATAATGGTATTACTCGGGCATGGGTGTGGTTTGGATGTCCTCGTCTAATATTTTCCAGGTTTTACATGTCGATCATTGATTTGCAGCATATAGGACAGTTTTACTGATGTTGCATCATCATCCCATTTTGGCATTCCATATGCATTGTGTGTCCACACTTCTACCATTAATAGTTGTACACAATATGGCACGAATGAACTAGTGAATTAACCAGCAGTTAAAATGTAAAATGGTGAAATCACTCAACATGCTCAAACAATAGACATTATAAAAAAATGGTTTAGTTGTCCAAATAATAATTTAATAAGTTAAACAAAAGATTTATTTATCCAAATAAGCATTTAAGAAATTAAAGAAAGGGATTATTTGTCCAAAATAAGCATTTATGAAATTAGAATCCCACCTATGACCAATAAGAAAATGAACAATAATCTCCTTTCTTCCTCTAATATTCTTCTCATGTCTCCTATTTTCGTAGGTTCAAAAGAAACAATAATGATATATATGTTCCAAAAAAATTAACATATCATAAGAATAATCCGTAAGCGAAGAGGAAAAGAAAACAGGGGGTTTTGCCATTAACCTTGTGGCATCCATGTACCATGAATGGAATCTCTTCTTTTTCAGATGCTAAAAGTAGAATTAATCCCTATAACCATACAATATTTTCTCCTTCCAGATGAGTCTGTCATCTTTGAATCTTCAGATTGAGGAGAGACGCTGATAAGGGACTCCTGCACGACCCTTGCGATAACTAATTCCAACTTTAAATTTGATATAGTTTTATTCAATATACTATCATAAGACACTTTCACAAAATAAATATGAATATAAAATGAAGTATTGATTAACAGTGAAATTAAAAAGAACAAAGAACTCACTCTATTGCTTTATGTGTCTTAGAAACTTCCCTAATAATGTTGATAGATTCACGATTTATATCCTTCAAATTGAGCTATAAGGTAAAATCAAATCAGATCTTAAGGTATAAATAGATTAACAAATGAAAAATATAGCAAATATAATGTCAGGAAAATTTTAAGATATTAGATGCACAATGTTCTTGGACCACGACCTTCTGTAAATAATCTCAATCCTTCAGCTACTATTCTCAAAACGAAACATATGTAACATGGATAACCCAATCTATTTTCATTTCATAATAGAATCACTAAAACAATTATCATTAATGAAACAATGCATCAACATGTCTTGATTTCACACATTACCTCTTTGTTGCGTGAAATTCTCCTTTTAGTTCTTCAAGGATATAATGTTTATGATCATATTGATGGTTCCTCCATTTGTCCACTGCCCACGCTAATTAATGTATCCCAAATCCAGTCCATAAACCGTAGAAGAAAATAAATTACATTATTATTTTATGGATTTAGGTTACTGTTTCGACTGACATTCTTCATGATATTATCAAAAACAATTTCAAGTTTTAACAGTAACTTAGGGTTCTTCAAGGACATGATGTTTAAAAGATGTTTTTTAAATACATTAACATCTTCAAATTTGTCATTTCAACCAAAAGTTCCACACAATAGCATGGTGCTCATTTCCAATATTAACACAAAAAGCATACAAAGACATAGACAAAATCCAAAAAAAGAAGATCCATTGAAATCACAAAAATCACAACTCCTTTAAAGAATCATAAAAAACACAACAGATCTACATCACAAAGACCTGATAAGATAAATCCAAAAATTTACACAAATTTGTGTCTAAATAAAATAAATAGAAATTGGTAAATCAGAAACCATATAGATGTATAAAACAAAACTAAAAAAAAAGATATATGTAAACAGAAATTTAAACACTAAATCAGAGCTGTGATTTAATAATCCATCAGCACCTGAACAAACTCTACAATATTTATAGAGTTTCTCTCTCCTCAAAAAGTAATTCAACATTACCGCTTCCCTAATGTATCCCCAAATCAATATTTAAAACCACACCATAAGTTCAAACAAAAAATTTTGAATTCATACTGAAAATGTAAACCAACAATTTCAAGAACCATATACATTAATAAACTATTACACTAACTATGAGTAAGTAAAAATAGCTGATTGATGATGAGAATCAAAAGAAACATAATTAAATTCTTGAACTATTACACTGACTATGCGTGTATTATAACACCACCAGATAAAAAAAGAGTAGTAAAACCTTTTTTTTTGTGGTTTGGTGGCATCAGATCTAAAAAAGATCTATGTACCATAAATCAAACCCAAACGCGATATCAACCTACAAATTCATAAAAGAGTAAAAAGAAAGTAATGCCTTGCCATCACAGTTTGAAAATAATGCCTCGAGTTGTCTAAAAAATAACGAACCTACAAAACTGAGGTGTCTTAGCGTTGAGACACCACTGGTTGGACGGAAAAATTGGTTGCTCTCTCATCATCGTCATACCCAAACCTAGAACCTCCTCTCTCTAGTCATACCCAAATCCATTTCAGCTCCACCTCTATGTCCTAGTTGCTAAGGCACTCGACGTATCTGTCCAAAATCAAAATAAAAATCAAATTTAAAACACATGAGACATGAATACAAAATAGACTTGAGATCTGAAACCAAAATCAAATTTCACACCCACAAACACATGAGGTAGTGAGTTCATATCTACAAAAAGTGATGGCATAATTTCAGAAGTCTTATACGCAAAGTACACCAAATGTAAATAATAGAGAACACGTTTTAAAAACTAAATAACATTCATATTTGAGAGAGAAATGAAGAAAATGAAAAGATAAGCTCATTTGGGTACCCATCGTAAGAGAGAAATGCAAAAAATGAAGTCCCTTTAAGCTCATTTGGTGTTCTTCAAATCTGAGAAGAGAAATAAATGGTATGAGATATGTTACCTGCGCAAAAAAAACTAAGAAAATAGATTTTCTTTTGGAGACGGAGAAGGTAGTGGGTGTGTAAGATGGAGTGCGTGAGAGATTAGACACTTTGGCAGGGTGGGTGAGAGGCTCGAGGTGTGTGTCATTAATTAAGTCTCATCTCGACCCTTCCTTTTCTGCCGTGTTGGCAAAATCGTGACCTTTAATTACAATATCAGCTTACATAACAGTAGAAAAACACTTACTCCTTATTTATATATATATATATAGTTCTCATTTCTATATATGTATAACTATGTTGTTCATATTCCGTAACATTCACTAATTTAACTTACCATTTTTCACTTTAACCTGTAATATCCCTTATATACAGTTCTCACTAGAACCTATGATTCACATTTGAATAGATCCGGATATAAATTCACTGGAAGAAGAATAACATCTTATTCATTTTACGCTTACACCATTTAAAGTTATATGATATATCAACTTCACATACAAGTAATATACTACAAGCATCGAGTATATTTATACCTATTTTACAATCATAAGTATAATAACCATCCCACCGAGCTTTAACTCGAGGATGCGGTCTCGACGTGCTATCATTATCTGGGCATAGTCAAATTAACCCCAGTACCAAGTCAAACTCTCTCATGAACATGGTAACACTACTAAACGGTGGAGGCGGTCAGATTTCCTCCTGAAAGTGGGATAAAAATATCCCACCCATATGCAGGACGATATGACTTGGGGTTATACTCCCCCTGCTTTGCAAGCCAGGGGATTCACCCACATCGCGCAACCTCCATGGATAACACTATTGATATATAAATATAATCTGGCTATCTATCCCTATGCTCATGGAACCAGCCTCTAAAATGAAAATATACCAATCATATATAGATATATTTATATCCATCTCAAATCATAGATATACTGTAACAACTCCCGTATATATAACATATCAACCCCTCAATATACCTTGTCTATAATTGCCAAACTCTTATAACGATACCCAATATCCTGAATGTTCCCATTCGTAATAATATATAAGTATTATCTTAATTCCATAGGTATCGCATCACCGATAATAATAGTCATCAATAGACATATCGGATAACCACTCAATTCTCCTTATACCATATCCTAAATTCCATCCTAATCGCATCCTAGGATTTTCTCAATTTCGATCCGCCCATATTTATTCTAACCGCATACATATATCTATACACGCTTGCCGAATAATTCGCTCAAATGTATTTCGTCCTAAACATTCATTAAATCCATACCCTGGATCGTACACTAAATTAATATGAGGTTCCCTCTTTCATCCCAAGGTTTACTCACCCTCAATACCATCATCTAGGAGTCCTAATATCATATCTAGAATCTCCTATAATAATCTCCAAATACTAGTATTTAATTTCCCTTAACTTAAAAGAGAAAACCTCAAAAATATGCTAGGACCGAATCGATTCGGCCTTCAATTTTCTAATTGTCTCATACCGAATCGATTCGGCCTATCCGAATCGATTCGGCTGGTGCGAATCCAAAAATATGCTAAGGTTTTCTAACTTCTCCAAAACCCAAATATCATCCCAATCTTCATTTTCGTTCTTACTAATCTCAACCAACAACTCTATAAACATCTAATCCATGTTTTGCAATTAACATATCAATTAATTTGTGGTATGGAATCATTTCTCTTTGATTTAAACCTTAAAGACGTTTAAAACCCTAGTTTATCATTCCTCCCATTTCAGTTCGTAGATACACACCCTTAACATGCTTTTAACACTAGAATACATAAGGAGTTAACAACACATCAATTTGTCAAATCTAAATCAAATTTTCCCAAACTTATTTTAAGGGTTCTAACCCAAAATTTATCTAGTTTACGAAGTATAATATGAGATACAAACTCAAATGAATAAACCAAGTAAATACTTGCCTCATGGATGAAATCTGACGACCCCGAGTTAAATCCTGCGGAGTTTGGCCCGAAATCCATTTTTCTCTCCTTTTTTCCTTCTTCCTTTCTTTATTTCCTCTTTTATCTATTTTCTTTCCTTTCTCTCACTCTTTCGTGCCTTATAAGAAAGAAAAGGAGTTTATCTCCTATTAAACCCAAAAATGACTCTTTTACTCAATTGCGAGTCCCTACCAGTCCAAAAGTCCCCGGAACCCAAACACTACCCCCGGATACTCTATTCTGACTATCTCGGTCATTTCGAAACCAACCATGCACTCAAAATATCCATCCGCATTACCTAACTAAAATTCACTAGTCATACCCGACACTTCTCTACACGCGTTTCCTACAAACTAAACTATTTCTCGTTACTTAACCGAACTCCGACATGACATATAAATATTCTAATTCATTTACTTAGTCTCCAAAGTAAATGCAACACACATAAGATAATATAAAAATTATTAATCCAAAGTTTACTATTCACATTAATCCTATAATTACTAAATTATGCCCCACTTATGTAATTTAATAATCCTATAAAAGTACGGGTATTACATTAGTAACTCAAGTTCTAGTCTGTCGACGGGCTTTTCCCTGTTCGTGGAGGAGTGACTAGTCTTTGTTAGTAAATTGATATATTTTTTGGTGGATGTTGTTAGGCTTAGTGTCGATGCGGGTTTGGCAAAATATGAATGATGCATCACGATAATTGGGTTTTGTTCAGCTTTTTATTAGACGAGTATCACATGCGTGTCTATGTGTGCGGTCAAATCGGTTGTTAAGAGTTTCGTATAAACTATTTTGAAAAACTAAGGACTATAGGATGTTACTAACTAGCTTGTAGGTTATGATTTACAACAGGAGTCATGGAGTTAAGCTTACGAATTAAAGGTTACTTAGTTGAATAAAAGGCATGTCTGAAAAGAATATCTTGCACTATTATGTGTAATGAAACATTATTGTGAGGTTAAAGGTCAATCATGAGTTTGGGATTAAGGAACTCTTTGCCTTAATCAACCTATGTTATTTACATAAACTATTCGGCCTAAACATAGTTGGTAGATTATTTAAGGCACTCATGTGTGTAATTTGAGGTTAACATGTCAATAAGATTCGAGAAATCAAGTAAATATTAAAGGTGTGATGTTTGGATAAGAATTTTCATGATAAAAAATCGTGTAGTCTATGTATGAGTTTTAAAGTAAGATGGTGATGATTAGGTTTTCTCATGATTAAAGTAAATAGTGGAGTTTGGTGGTGAAATTTCCTAGCGAGGGAAGGTTGTAACACCCAAATTTATTAAATAATAAATAGTCAAAAATTTTGAAAAATTCGCATAATGTAAAGTTTTCACATTTGGATAAATTAGGTTAAGATAAGCTCAAAATTTTAAAAATTACTATTGGTGTAATTCCAAAACTATCGAAATTCGGTTAAAATAGGCTAAAAAATCAATCCCAAATTGATTGTGGATTGATTAGGATGCTTATCCGTAGCAGATTAGTGTATTCGTAGGATGACGAGTGTGCAACTTTGTGGGGCATTTTGGGACCACTCCCTTTAAGTTTTACCACTTTCTATCTATAGTTGGAACATTTATGCGACATGGTAGCTATCTCTAATGGGTAGGGTTCATGTTGACTGAGTAAGATCTATGTAGGGAGGCTTATAGGTGGCTATTTACCCCCTTTCTTCCATTTATGCAGAGTGAAATTATGCATTAGATGACAATCCAGATTTACTATTCTCTCCATGATTTTTCCTCAACTAGAAGCTTATTATATATATATACTCCATGATTTATAATATCTACAACAAATTTCCATCTTACATTTCCAAGTGTTTTGTATGAGTGTTATTAAGGTTAAAGATGAGGTTAAATAAGAGAGTTTTGAAGTGGATTTTTCAGAATGCTGGGGAAGAAGGATAGATTTTGGAACCTATATGAAAGAAAGCTTGAGGAATCATGGTAAACCCATTTGAGGCCACCTTAGGAGTTGGGAGTTATCCTTCCATAAAAAAACTACTTCCAACGTATTTGTGGAGTTCTTATGAAGTGGGTGAAATTCATCGTATACTAGTATTACGTTTAAAGTTTTATAGCATTAACAACACATGTTTATTGTGCATTTACATGTAATATTTAAGCATGCTTAATTAGCTGAATTCAATAACTTTTACGTCTTAGGATGAGTTAAGATGGAACAAAGAAAGATTTTTTAAAAGAGTTAAATTTCAGAATATATAAAGATTATTTTTTTAAGGAAAAAAATGTTAGAAATAATATTTTTATGACATCAAATAAATATTTTGAATAGAAAGGTTATAGGATTCATAAGACATCAGCTAAATGCAAAGTATGTATGTTTATGTGAAATAAGGAATGTTTTTAAATGAGTTTAATTTTCTAACTGCAAGAAATAGCCTTTTAGAAGATAAAATGGTGATTTTAAAACATATGATATAATGGAATATGTTTGAGGATGTTTGAATACGAAATATATATTTTATTCAAGTAAAAATAGATTTCAAGAAAGTTAGATAAAACTTTGGTCAAACTAGTGTGAATGTTGTTTAAAAAGTATATTGAAACGTGTTTTTAACGTCAAATCATAAATTTATAAAATTAAGAAATTATACAACATAAAAATAATGTTATTTTATGTGAAGAATAATTAAGGAAAAATGAAAATATGTTTTAAATTAATAGTTGATGTGAATGTGTAAAAGTGGACAAAAATATAGTCGATAATTTGGGCATATAATTGTATAAATAACCTCAATAATGTTTGAAACTAGTAAAATTATTAAGTTGGGTTTAATATTGGGTTTAACGTTAGAAAACATAAAACTTTGCACCAAGTAATATGTTAATTGCTATTTTAGAAAGTTAAAGGAATGGGTCCAAAATGGTGAAATTCAAGTTGGTTTAGTAAATATAAACTTTAAATTTAAAAGTGTGTCAAACAAGTTGAATTGGAAGTCTAAAAAATGTTAAAAAAAGGTTTTGGTACAAAAGTGTTAGTTTATGATAAGGTTGGGCTTAAGAGCAAGTTCAATAAACTATGAGGAGGGGGTAGACTTTAAAGTATATAATAAAAACTTATATTTTGGAATGTAAAGGTGAAAGAAGAATTTTTGCAAAATAAGTAAAATGCAAGTTTACTGGTGTTCATGAATAGTAAAAATGTCAATAAAAAATTTGAGAAATGGTTATTTGAACTCAACTAATTAAGTTTACAAGAATGGTAAGTGAAGTTATTTTCAAAAGGTGAAATACCGAGTTCTAAAGTAAAATAAAAATAAACTATTAACAAATTGATGAACGTAGTCTTTAAACTTGAAAATAGAATAGAGTCAAAGGCAAAGATGTTATTAATACATCAAGAAAAGTAATAAGGACTGGCGGTTAAATATTTTCAAGGTGACATTTACCTATGGTGAAAAGACTAGGGCAAAGATAAAAGGCAAAAAAGCACACTTTGATTGAAAAGAAAAGTACATCGGCAAGAAAATGATTTTGATAAAGGTTTTTGATAAAGAGGAAGTTTGGACGCAAGGAAAAAGTAATTAATATAAAGTAAAAAAAATGACAAAGAAGAACTAGAAAAATTTAGAAGGTCTTGGAGCCCTACGGTGTGACTTAATGCTTAGACCTAAACAACTTATCAGTGGCATATTCCGACATGGTAGGAGTTGGTGAAAGGTCGTTTAACACACATGGTATGGTCAACTCCAACAAAAGTGTATTGTAGCATTTGTGGCTATCATTGAAAGGCCTTTAATACAAATGGGATATAGATTTTTTTATAAAAAGAAAAGTAATTAGAATTGGTAATAATGTTGGAAATATTTAATGAAAGCAAATAAATATGGGCAACACCCAATAAAGGTTTAAAATGACCTGAGAGAGAATTAATGTAAATTAAATAAAGTTCATTGAAAGATAATTTGAAAGTAATGATGGGGTTATATGGTTAGTGAACAAAAGACATAAACTAAGTTAACACAATAAAGTTATATTAAAGATTTAATTTAAGAATAATAAGGTCAAGATATAAAAGTGTTCACCTTAACATCGGTCATATGTGTTGAAAAGTAAGTAAGTGAAGTAATATTTAATAAAACAAGGCAACTTTTTCGAAAAAGGTGAGAAAGAAAGTGTTTTTTCTTAAGTTAACAAGGATGAGTTAATGAATAAATCAATATTTTTATTAATGTAATAAGGAAAGGTAATTGAATAGGTTAATTTAATTTATTCGAAATAGAGTTAGAGTTTATATACAAAGTAAAGGTTTATATGTATATATATATATATATATATATATATATTAAAGCTTTTGGTGAAGTCGTGGAGATATCTGCATGGTTTCAATTTAGGATTCAAATGGAGCTTTTGATTTGTTTCAAAATTAGGGCTTTTTTTTTTTTTATTTTGGGCTCTTTATTTCTTTAGTGTATATGTCTGTATGGTTTTGAAATTAATTTTTGAATATGCATATAAAGATGTAAATTTGGCATATGGTTCGTTTTCATTTTATCTTTTGCAAATAAACACTTCATGGATTTTAATTGTACAACATCAACACCCTATTGTTTTAGTTATGAGGTTGGATTTATGATTTTTAACTTCATATTAGTTTTTTTTATTGATTTTTATAACTCCAATATATTTATTTGGTTCACAATAGTTGTGGTATCATTGTTTAGTTTTAGGGTACAATTAGTTTGGATAAAATTAGTGGTATATTTTAACATTTGGAGTTGTTAATTTTATCATTGGGTATTACAAGTAATTATCATTTTTTTATTATTTATCTTAGAAATTTTTGAATTAAAGTATCATTATCTTTCAAATATTTATGAACATTAGCTTCCTCCAACATTTTGAAAATATGAGATGATGATATTAATATTAGAATACTTAATCCACATTTTGACATTTTTCTCTTTCTTTTTGTTTATCAGCAGGATGTTTAGTCAGACTTTCATAGATTGATGTTCAATGAAAATTCCATGCCTTCCATCTAGAGAAGATTGAACTAGATAATTTCATCTGTTGCATTACAGTACGTGTTACACAAAATTGTATTAAAACACTTTAATGCAATGCCACTAATAGTATTACAAAATTTTGTCTTAGGTAATGCATTTTTAAGAATTTACATGTACTCTATCTCTATTTCTTAGCTTTGAGTTCCAATTTTTAAAGTGGGGAGTACAATGGGAGTTTTACTCATTTATGTTCGGTCCATTTCATCACCAACTGGTCCATTTCATCACCACTTGAGATCAATTGTTATTTTGCAAAATGTCATTCCCTTTATATTATATATGGACTGTATAAGGAACCCATTACACACAAATAGTTTGTGATAACTCATTATCTCCATTTGTTGTCTATTTATGAATTTTGTTAGCGTGTATTATTAGATTTTAGTAAACATATCAAGCATGGAACTTACATTTGATGGCATAGACATGTACTCTCTTCTACTCCAACCATTTACCTTACTTGATATGCTCAAGTTGCTTAACAATTTTCAAATTTGACATTGAGTGTTAGTTACTCATTCTCTATTTCCCTTGCTCTATTTTCTTCTACAATTTATGACTTTCATGACCAATTAATCATTTTTTCCTCTATTTGTTGTACATGACTGGATCCTCCCTCTATTTTTCCTTCATTTTATTTTACTTGAAGTTGAACTAAAGCAATGTTATTATATTATTTTCATTTTTAGGTGTCAAGTTTGAAGTTAATTTTGGGTGTTTAAAAGAGGGAAATAAAATTTGGTTTTATTCCTTTTTTTAAAAGGGAAATAAAATTTGATTTCATTCATTTATTCTTCATTTTACAAGGCATATTTGATGTTACTCTATGTTTCTTTCTTTTAAATACCATCGGTGTAGCCATAATCCAGCTTATTTATTTAATTTTTAACAACTCTAGCAATGGTTGGATATGAGATAAATTATGGTATTTTAAGTTTGATGTTTTTAAACTTATTTATATTAATTGATGGCAACTTCAACATGACCTTACACCATTGTTATTCAAACAAGACATACTAGATTGTCGTAGTTTGTAACAGTAATTCTTTTAGGCCCCATTTGGTTGTCCCAAGATTCTAAATTGGATCATTAATAAATTGCCCCATTTACAAATTGACTCATTAATTGTGTTTGGTTTCATTAATGAAAGGATTCATTAATTGTACCATTTTAACTCATGTGCAAATTCTGAAATTGAATCATTTCACAAAAAATGTGAAATGAATACATTTGAAATAGGAGTCACATTAAGTGCATATCCCCTCTCCCTCTCTCTTTCCCTCCATCTCTCTCTCTTGATTTGTTTTTATCTTTTTTTCATAGAACCTTAACATTAATTTCAAATTACCAAAAATTGTGTAAAATTGGATTTAACTCATTTCAAATTCACTCATTTATAATTCACTAATTCACAACGAACCAATTTACATAATCAAACAATTTGCGCAACCAAACTGGGCCTTAGTATTTTACAAATTATGTTTGCTGAAAAGTGAATTGTTTATATTCTCTGTATTGTAGGATTTTTTCCTTGATTTAATTTATGGCTAGAGTGTGTACTTTTTTGTGGGATTAGGTAACGCTTGAACATTGAGATGATATATTTACTTAAATTTATATATTTTTTAATTATAGTTGGAACTAATTTAAAAAGTAATGGTTTCATTTGTGGTGTTCAATTTATATAATGTATGGTATATGGGTGAAACACTATGTGTTCGATAGGTTCGCTCGGTATAATGTTATATAGAAAATAAAGGATTCTTAAACCAATATATAAATTTGTATTATAAAGACTAATTTAGTTTATGGATACTACGTTTTATAATATCTTATGATTTACTGAGCCTTAAATCACAACATTAACAAAGGTCAAATTTCGTTGTTTTGCAATGTGCCGCCATGAGGGATTGAGAGACTACTTTGAAAAATGGGAAGCTTTATTCATCAGGTATCACTTTTGGTAATATCTAATGGCTTGATTATTTTGTCATAGTAAGTAGTTCAATATTTTGCGAATGTATTTGTTAGCTTCAGAGTTCCTATGTCAGAGTTTTTGTAACAGTTAATTATATTTGTTACTAAATTCATTTTCTCTAAGGAACAGATTCTTTAAAATAGCCATTGCACATGTACTAAATCCCTGCACCCTCATCCACACACTTCTTCACCCATGGTTCACAACTATTTTTTTATATAGAATATTTGTCAAATAGATACTTGCCTTTTGTTATTTGGTATAATTTTGTTGTTATTGTTCGGAGTGATGTTATAAGCATTTTAGTTAAATTTAAAGAACCAATGGTTGCCTCCTGATATTATAGTTATATTATATAACTTTTATAAGTTCAAAGCTTATTATACTTATCTCTTCACATGTTATTGATTTAGAGTTAAAATATATTTGAATGATACGCACACTTATTCAGAGTTTCAAATTTTATTCCTACCATAGATTGTTTTATAACTTTGGATGCCTAATTAAATACCGGGTGGCCAGTCCCATACCAAATTAAAACAGAATATACAATTGGCTCATTCTTAGCATCACTGTCGAAAATATTTACAACTGACCCAATACCCAATTAAGTTGGTGTTAAAAAAACTTTCAAAATTTTAATTAAACAAAATCCATTTTTAGTTTACGAATAACACAACACAAATTATTATACCATGATAATAACTGGACAGATAACACAAAAGAATTTAAATGCATTTGGAATACACACTCCCACATAATTTCTCAATACAGTAATCCCAACAATAACAAATGTATTAAAATGACATGAGTACAAGACTGTATTTGACTCCGATAGAAAA
Organism: Sambucus nigra; assembly: GCA_949130495.1. Lineage (NCBI taxonomy): Eukaryota > Viridiplantae > Streptophyta > Magnoliopsida > Dipsacales > Adoxaceae > Sambucus > Sambucus nigra. Next base: position 457,225,894 of record OX422210.1, on the reverse strand, counting down.
GATAACTGAATTCCTTTGGGCGACATGCCCTATCTAAGAGAATACTGTGAATCAAATGAAGATAAGCGTCTAAGCAATATTCCATAGTTCTATAGCTCGTCATAATCCACTAAGGTTGGCCTCCCTGTTGCTGGACACTTGATATAGAAGATACAATAGAAAAGAAAATATGCAAGGAAACGGGTCAGAGCCCGATGTGAAAATGATTTTGAAAACAGCAAGTATTTAACAAGTGAAATAAAGCATTTACTATGTACATGTTAGTATCCAACTCTCACTTGCTATTCTCACCTCTCATCTAGAGTGCACACTTAACGTTTCCTATTAACCTCCTAGTCCATGGTTCCTCCTCACTAGTTTCCATAATATGATTCCATCCCATATCATAATCCCGTATGTCCCATACAATACTTAGTATAACCATTCATATTCATTTCTCATTAAAATGAGTTAAGCTTTTCAAATCTATCAAAATAATATTCATTAACTTAATTTAATTTTTTTCTCTATTCATCGCCATCTACAATTATCTCACAGTAGATTAATCAAACCACGCTATATACATTCATTTAATTCATTATATACATATATATATGTACATATAAAATACGGCACCCCGAGACACAGCTACGGTGCATGCATTACTCTGTTATCACGTCCCAATATCGCTGGTCGTCGAATAGGGGACTAAAGGTTCGGTAAGGATTCCTCGAACCACAAACAACAACAACATACAAATTGGAGGTGAACATAGTTCCCGTATCCATGGGTCACGTACATACCTACGTACCCACAGTCAGCGGACTTATCAACTCCCCGATAAGTCTTTCATAGACCTATGTTCTCGAGCGATAAATCAAAAATCACATAGATTCATCAAGATATAACTGCCCTCACGCGCAAACCTCCCGTCGATAGCAAGTAAGCTAGGTTTGTCATACACATAAATCATCAGTTAATCAAATAGGCATTATCATCTACCTATAATACAATATCAACAAGGTAATCATGTTACCCTAAGATAATTCCCATACGTAGCATTATATCTCTTTAAATTTAATCATCCCTGAGCCTCATTCATTACTCAAGGTTCAAATAGGTTTTTCCCTCAACATTTATTCAGTAAGAAATCACTAATATCCTACTGGTCCATCTCATCTTATCTCCTGAATTACCACAAATTAAACTCTCATTTAATTAGGGTTATAACCGATTGTTTTTAATCTCTTATAAACACATCCTCTATCACATAGGATTGAATACTTTCATCACATGGCTCATAGTCTATAGTGCTTCATTCACACTATATGACTTATCAACAAAATTAAAATCCTCGCATCCTATAACATCTCTCCACTCCCGACGTCGTTAAGGTTCATGCGCGGAGCGTCTCGCAAAGCGAAATCCAAATAAGGAACCCCTCCAATACGCTACTATTTAACTTTGTCGATCGTGGAGGTCCGTCAACTTCAAATACGCAACCGGAACAACCTCATCCCCTCTTTCAACCAAATGTGGTCTGAACTCCCATCTCTATCCAGGAGCCATATCACTAAGCACTTGTACTACACTCAGTCCTTGCGCAATCAATAACGAGCTTAAACTCAGTCCTTGATGTTCAAATTGTAACCCTAAGGCTACCTAGGTGTTATATTAAATCTCCCCTACTGGACCTATCCTTAATCCTCATGCATACCAATTAGAATCCAACACATGAATCTAGCAACCGAAATTTCTTCAATTTAATTATCACAATTCTAATCAATTAAATCCCAATCAAATTAATTCAATTCTTAACTAGGGATTACAAAGCCTTCCTAAGTCCCATTATATCCAAATAATAATCACCAAAGATCTACAAAAGGTTTGGGATAGGAACCAACATTAAAAAGAAAAAAACTTTAACAATTCTGGGGAGGTCAATCGATCGAAGGCAAGGGGTCAATTGATCGATCGCCCAGATAACAACCCAGTTTTCTGCATTTCTTCTACTACGGATTTGATCATTTTTATCATTCAAACCTTCATATTAACAACCCAAATTCCTTATAAATCTTACTACATGATATAGCAACATATGTGAATGATTTCTAATGCTCCAACATCCTAGAATCATCAAGAGTTTGAATTAAAAGCCTATATTCATCCTATTTTTCCAAAAAAATATATACATGATATCTTCAAGAACACATCTATGATTTTCAGAATTTCTTCAACAGATTGATGACTATTTCGTGGATTACTAACTCCCTACAACATGAGTTTGATTCCTATATATTTTTAGATTCCAGAAATCCATTAACAACTCTATCTTTTCATCTTCCAAACATGAAAAAATCTCATCTTTATACAACTATCCTAACATGGACAATATACAAACTTAGATTGCAATTATCAAATACTTGCCTCTAATGAAGATCTGATCCTTTGGGGTTGAATAACACAGGTGGTTCTCCATTCTCCGGCCAACTTCCGGTGGTGATGGTGGTGGTGACCTTTGACCTTTGGTTCTCCTCCTTTCCATGCAAGCTTTTCTTCTCCCAAGCAACCTTTCACTCTCTCTAGGAAAATGACTTCTCAATTTTGCTTAGAAGACATGAAATGAACCTACGTACACTAATATCCAAATACTTATAATAAGACAAAACTCGGAATCACTATTCATCCCCCTTGTAAAAATAACCAAAATGCCCTTTTGGGTTGTCTTTTCATTTCCAAATGACCCGAAACCCAAATTCAACATCCAAATAGACTTTACTGAATATTTCAACCCTTTCGGATGCAACGACGCAGTCAACACGACTATAAGGTTGATGTAAAAATATGTTTCCTTTTTTAATTTAATAAATTAGTCCCGACACATCCCATACCGCGTCTGACTAAAAATTCAAATTACTGAATTAATAACTCACAGCAATATCAATAACATCCCATTCATATATTACCTAAATATCTTTAAGTAATATTCAGAATCATTCATTTTACTATCCACAATTCGTATAAAACTCAAATGAATTAATATATCATAAAATCCAATTAATCCATTAATTTAAAATATAACCCATTTTAAAAGTCATTAAAATCACGGGGTATTACATACTTCCCTCCTTATAATAGAATTTCATCCCAAAATTCAGAAAGACAATCATACCGGTCACGTCAACTCTGAGTATAAGTCTCACATCACAAGAAATCTAAGTAGTACCGCCCATACAGTACATTAACGTAAATCCCCATCGATGTTATACGCCCAACCTCACTATATAGTTTCAACTGAACCGAATTCAAACTATAACCAATCTTCCGTATACCATCCTCGTGACAAAGTTTGGAAAAAAATGATCCTCACTTATTAAACAAATAAATCCTGAAGTCACAACTACGTACAGTTTCACAATTATGAAAACTACTACCATTCAACCATCCAGGGCGCCCATACACCCTATCGTACAACTTTCATTATAATATTTATCGCAAAGGTTATAAACTCATATCCTAAAGACCTAAATTATTTCGAATCCCAATGGTTATTAGGTTCATGCGTGGGGTGTCTCGCAAGCGAAATCCAAACAAGGAACCCCCCGATACACTACTACCTAAAGTAGTCGGTCATCGAAACTCCTCAGGTCCTTAGTCAATAGTTTATAACCTCTCTACAGTTTTTATCGATTTCAAATAAAGTCTACTCATCTACTCGTTAAAGACAAGATGCTAGCTATACACTCTCATATACCCTAAATCAATCCACTCCGATAGTCACATCATGATCGGACATGACTAAAGTAAGTAATTCCGTGATAAAAATCAGACCCACGCGATGACATGAAAAATACAGGTGTCCCACAACCCCTCGGTGAGTCTACGTAAATAAAGTGCTATTGGCTAAGTTTAGCAACCCTTTTCCTCACACAATATTAATCGCTGCAAAAAAAAAAATCAATATACGCCTCATAATTCCTTAGATAGAAAACATACCCTCATTCGCAAGTGGTGGTTGTTGACTCCCACTATTATAACTTTGCTCCGATGAGTCAAGAAAAATTTTTACCCCAAATTTTCAGTTCTAGTTAACCACACTCCACTATATGCCCAAGCCTTTGAATATATTGCCTTCGTTAGGTAACACACAAAATTCCCGCATTTCAAGAACTTCTAATGATGACTCTCCTCAATTTTCCATAATAGGGGTGACCTCGACTACTGTCATCATACTCGAACATACTTCATAACCTCTTAGGTACGATCTTCGCTATCCGTCCAATGGCCCTCATCTTCCATACTTCATGTACGAACACGTCCGAACGCAAATAATATTCACTAATATCTACGTTATATCAAGAGACCGAAATCTCACCAAGGAAATCAACAATCCTAAACATAGGGCTCTACATCAAATAACGCTAAGCTGAAAACACAGTAAGCCGTACAGACCCTAAAGGACATTAGAACCTGATGCTCTGATACCACCTGTAACACTTCGCCTAATTAAATACCGGGTGGCCAGTCCCATACAAAATTAAAACAGAATATACAGTTGGCTCATTCTTAGCATCACTGTCGAAAACATTTACAACTGACCCAATACCCAATTAAGCCGATGTTAAAAAAACTTTCAAAATTTTAATTCAACAAAATCCATTTTTAGTTTACAAATAACACAACACAAATTATTATACCACAATAATAACTAGACAGATAACACAAAAGAATTTAAATGCATTTGAAATACACATTCCCACATAATTTCTCAATATAGTAATCCCAACAATAACAAATGTATTAAAATGACACGAGTACAAAACTGTATTTCACTCCGATAGAAAAGATAACAGAATTCCTTTGGGCGTCATGCCCTATCTAAGAGAATACTGTGAACCAAATGAAGATAAGCGTCTAAAAAATATTCCATAGTTCTATAGCTCGTCATAATCGACTAAGGTTGGCCTCCCTGTTGTTGGACACCTGATATAGAATATACAATAGAAAAGAAAATATGCAAGGAAACGGGTCAGAGCCTGATGCGAAAATGATTTTGAAAGCATCAAGTATTTAACAAGTGCAATAAAGCATTTATTATGTACATGTTAGTATCCAACTCTCACTTGTTATTCTCACCTCTCATCTAGAGTGCACACTTAACGTTTCCTATTAACCTCCTAGTCCATGGTTCCTCCTCACTAGTTTCCATAATATGATTCCATCCCATATCATAGTCCCGTATGTCCCATACCATACTTAGTATAACCATTCATATTCGTTTCTCATTAATATGAGTTAAGCTTTTCAAACCTATCAAAATAATATTCATTAACTTAATTCAATTCTTTTTCTCTATTCATCGTCATCTACAATTATCACACAGTAGATTAATCAAACCACTCTATATACGTTCATTTAATTCATTATACGTATACATATATAATATGGCACCCCGAGACACAACTGCGGTGCATGCATTACTGTGCTATCACGTCCCAATATCGTTGGTCATCGAATAGGGGACTAAAGGTTCGGTAAGGATTCCTCGAACCACAAAAAAACATACAAATTGGAGGCGAACGTAGTTCCCGTATCCATGGGTCACACACATACCTACGTACCCACAGTCAGCGGACTTATCAACTCCCCGATAAGTCTTTCATAAACCTATGTTCTCGAGCAACAAATCAAAAATTCCATGGATTCATCAGGATATGACTGCCCTCCCTTCGATAGCAAGTAAACTAGGTATGTCATACAAATAAATCACCAATCAATCAAATAGGCATTATCATCTACCTATAAAATAATATCAACAAGGTAATCACGTTACCCTAAGATAATTCCCATACGTAGCATTATATCTCTTTAAACTTAATCATCCCCGAGCCTCATTCATTACTCAAGGTTCAAATAGGTTTTTCCCTCAACATTTATTCAGTAAGAAATCACTAATATCCTACTGGTTCATCTCATCTTATCTCCCAAATTACCATAAATTAAACACTTATTTAATTAGGGTTATAACCGATTGTTTTTAATCTCTTATAAACACATCCTCTATCACATAGGATTGAATACCTTCATCACATGGCTCATAGTCTATAGTGCTTCATTCACACTATATGACTTATCAACAAAATCAACATCCTTGCATCCTATAACATCTCTCCACTCCTGACGTCGTTAAGGTTCATGCGGGGAGCGTCTCGCAAAGCGAAATCCAAACAAGGAACCCCTCCAATACACACTACACCAAAAACAGCAATTTGGCACACCCTGATATTAAAAATCTGGCACAGTTTTAAACTGTGCCAGATTTTGGCACGGTTTAATAGCATTTTGGCACACTTTAAAATCGTGCCAAAATTTGGCACTGTTTTAAAGTGTGCCAAAAATGAGTACACTTGGTAAAATATAAAACACCTAAAAAATTTAGTCCTCACTTTTCTTTTTGTCTCCCGCCCTCTCTCATCCCTCACTTTCAGAGCTCCCTCTTCCTCTCCCTCTCGCACGCTCTTCCTCCTTCTCTCTCTCTCTCTCTCGTATGCCCCTCTTTACAAACCCTAACTGTAGCCTTCCTTCTTTCCGCCTTCCAAATCCTAGGGTTGAGGGGTCCGAAAATGGGATGCGTATGCTGCAACAATCAGAGGGGGTTCCATAGATTGGTACTGTATATAAAACTTATAGATTGGTATTGTATATGATTGTTTACCTATTTCTTATATGGTTTTGCATATTTTGTAAATTGGTATTGTATATGATTGTTTACCTATTAAAACTTATGGTTTAATCTCTGGCCATATGGAGGATTTACAATATCTAGTAGTTGTTGAAGCATCCACCTTCAATACGATCTTCATGAAGGTGGACCACCAAGTATTCTAGCACCTTAATTAAACTTGAGTAAGGCAACCACGTTATAGTGCTTGGAATGTTTTAGACCCAACCCTTTTTGATCTGTAATTTCCTTTTTGATCTGTAATTTCCAGAAAAAATAGTTTATAACAAACTTAGGTTGTTAGGTTTACTTTACATTTCTCTATTTCATCAGCTAATGAGTCATTTGTAGTTTCTTTATCTTCTAGATTGTTAATTCAGTCGTTTTCTTCTATTATCTTGTTTTTGCAGTTTTTAAAGTCTGATGTTGAATTCCATTATGTATAAAATCTCACTAGAACGTGAAAATTTTTCCCTGTACAGATCCAAAAAAAATGAATGGTCATGATGATGATGATCTAAAGCATAACGCTTTTGACATGTTAATATCTTCTTCAGTAAATGCGTTATAGCAAAGCATGATGATTAAGGCAGGTCAGTTTATGTATTAGTTTTGTAACGACCTTATTCCTTACCAGTTATCGATGAATTGTATGATAGTTGAAAAGTAACATGTATTTGTTTTTATTAGACAGTCTATACTGCACGTTATAAGCTCTGCATATTACTAATATTCATATTTAATGTGGAAAATAAAAGGCTCGTGGGCACTAAGACCACCCCGAAATCATCAGTCGTTCAATAAATATATGTAGTTAAATAGTTTCTATATGTGCCCGGTGGAGGGGAGGAGTTAGATCTGATGTTTTTTTGTAATGTATAGTTTCTATATTTACAAAAATTTGACTAGCTTATAAATCTAAGGTTTAGATCCTTTATTTTTTTCCGAATATACATCTAAAACTAATTATTGTTGATGATATTGCATTTGTAGAGTTTTATTTAGTTTAAATGCCAAGAAGCCTTGGTTTTGAGTTTGTGAAATAATCAATCGATTTGTTTCGAGAATGTCAACACAACAAGACAAAAGGAATAATATGTTTTGGTTCTGGATTAGCAAACAAAATTATCTACATAATTTTTGGTACTATACTTCATGTATTACTTTTTATTCATAGAGTCATGTTAATATTTCTGAAATAAACCATATTAAACATGTTCTTATGTTTTAGAAAATGATCATGCATATCTCTCAAATTTTGATGAAAACGGGTCACATTATTGTATTTGGTTCACAAACTAAGTCTTTTTTATTTAACGGAATCAATTTTGCTTAGAGGAGTCGCTGGATAGTCATTTTTTAATATACATTACCTCTTGAACAAGTATGTCATTTGCGATTCAAGACACATTCAATATGATATTCGAACATGTATGGCATTTCGCCTTGGCAGAGATGATTGGTCCATGTACATGAAATGAATGGGGTATAGTATCGTTCTGCTTAGCTCTTTCTGTTTTTAATCCTATTTGTTCATAAGTTTCCATTGCAAAAATAAAAAAATTCATTGTGAAGTGACATTAAAAAGGGTTATCAATGTTCTAAGCATTGAGAATATTTTTTCTTCTTAAATTAGTTTCAGGTGCTACTTTTTTGGTGGTTTAGAACAATATTTCTTAGATTTAAAAAAAAAATTTCATCATTAACTCTTAGAGAAGTAGGATATATAAATGTTAGATGTGGTTCCGTGGAGGATAATTAGGTGAATATGTACTATTTCAGCTTCATTTTATTCATTTCTTTAAATATGGGTTACCTGATTTGTTACTGATGAAATGCTCTTGAAATTGATTTGTTATCTAAAGATGATGATGGCATATGTTTTTTCTAAAATTTGAGTTGCGGTGAAAGGTCGAATGCTTGGTTCCATAATATGTTTATAGGATTAAATATTCTCTTCATATTTATGTCATTATAAATTGTTGCTACCAGTTTTCATTTATGCTAATTTGGGGTGATATTTTCGGTTATGTTGCTACCTGTTTTCTTGGCCGCTGCTACCATGTTCCATTGATTATTTTTTACAATCTGTACTATACGGTGTTTAGATACAACTAATGGAAAACTTTAGTACTTCTCCTAATTCATATTAGTTGGATGAGAATTGAAAGTTAGCATTTAAAGGTATCTGTTTAACCTATTTACTTATGAATAACTTAATTCACATTGATGTTTTCTCACAGATGATTAATTTGTTAAATGTGGTACTATATCTTTGTTTTTGCAGAAAACAGATCACAATGCAGTGCTGAATTCCACATCTTAAGCCAAGCACAGAGGTTACCTTCTTTCCCCCTTGACCATCTCTCTACTTTAGCATCCAGAGTTACTTATAATATGTTTCTCTCTATTTTCTATCTTTAAGCAAGAAGATGGCGCATACTCTGCTCTGCCAAATCTTTTGCGTCATTCAAGAGACAGTTCGTGGTATTTGAACCATGTTCACAATTCTTTCTAGGAGTATTCAACATTCAAAAGGATACGGATGTTGGCCCGCTAATTCCGCTTTGGTTTGTATTCACTTCAATTCATATATATTTACTTTACTTTTGTATCAAAATTTTGTGGTTGAATACTAAAATGTTGTGTGACTTTTGTTTGTCGTGTGTACTCTTGGAAATTACAGGAGATAATCCAATTATGTTGCCTCTACTTTGACGACTTATTGGTTTGGGTTAAAGGGAAAAGTTGGTGGATTGGCGCTGGTGCAAATTCATAAAGTTAGTCCATTATGTAATTTATAATGAATCAGTATAAATTAATTCTGTGACTTTTATAATTCTGTACAAATTCATTATGTATTACGTTTATTTAGTTTGTGATGTCAAGTATACCCTACTTACAATATGCCCTTTACGGTATACTGTATGCATGTATGTTGCTTCGAAGGAGTAGGGTTGCTGATTGTTATCTTTTTTTATTTTAATAATTACCAATCACAAATTTGTTTGTTTCATGTTTTATAATCTTTTTTTGACCACTAAAACTTGGAAGGTGTAGGGCTGCATATTTCAAAAAGGAAGCGCCAGAAAAAAGGAACACAGAGATGGAACTTCCAGTTCACGTGCGGGATCTGCCAAGATTCAGATTGTAGATATGGAGAAAGGAGAGAATAAGGCTGATTTTCGAAGGTTTGATGACACAAACAAGGTTCCCAAGGCTGATTCCCAACTCTTTGTCTACTCTCTCTGTCTCTGTCTTCAGTAGGCTGCCACCCCCTCTGTCTTCAGTAAACTTGATTTTGCGTTTTAACTCAGGTAACCCCCTCTCTCTTATATGTGATTCTATTTTTCGTTTCATATTATATACATGCTGTAAGAGATTATATGATATATACGAGATGCATATTTTAAGCGTGATAAAAAACGTCCAGTAACAAACGTCCATTTTCCATTTTGGTGTGAGTTTGTTTTATAAATTGGTTTCTAAGTTTTGTAAACATGATTGGGATCAAGCATTTTTTTTCTTTTTAAGAACATGATGTACGTTGATGGCCCTTATGTTCGCACATTTGATACGTGTTGAATGTTGGAAAAAAATTCAGTTGTGACCTTAGGCATGTGCATATTAATAATTGGTCCTATGCACGTGCATCCTAAAAATTCAACCATGACCTTAGATAGATCAGAACACAACGGAATCATATCAGTCTGCACTTATTTATAGCAGCTATAGCAGCAGATATACACAGATACACGCTGATTTATAGCAGCCATAACAACTGATATGCAGTGATTTATAGCAGCCATAGTGCAGCCATAGTGTTTCCATAGGAGATAATAGTTATACTCATTGATATATCCGCTATATGCATTGATATAGTAGCTATACTCATTGATATAACAACTATACTCATTGATAGCAGCCATTGATTTACTTGATACTAGATAAAATCTTGATATACTTGATACTTGATATAATCTTGATACACTGATATGGCATGGGATGTTGCTATTCTGCTTTAGGTTTATGAATGTGTTTGAATAAATGTATGTTGACTTGCAATTCTCCTTGGCTTTTGATGCTTAATTGTAGGAAAATTTTGTGAAAAAATTGTTAGCGTTGTTCGTAGGTTCTAAATTTGTTAGCGTTGTGCGTTGTTCGTAGGTTTTAACCAACAAAAGGGTGGCTTATTCTCTTCCAGAGACCTCCCCCTGGCAGGCAACTGCCTTCTTCTCTCCCTCCCGCCGTCTCACTGCCTGCTGCTACCTCCGACGCTGCTTGCTGCTGCCTTCGACGCCGCCTGCAGCTACCGCCAATTCCCCTGCTCCAAACCAAAGGTAAGGTTAAGGTTTTTGGCTACTGTTCTTTGAGATTTTGAATGTTATTGTTGTGTATTTTTTGAATGTTTGAACGTGTCCAAAACAAAGGTAACCATTTGACTGTTATATATATACATACTATATATGTATGTATATATATATATATATATATATATATATATATATATATATATGTGTGTGTGTGTGTGTGTGTGTGTGTGTGTGTAAGAGGCACCCAAACCAGCCCTTAAAAGGTGATTAAGGGTGAAAATATATCGAGAATATGATGATAATTTCAAAATATATCGATTAAGCTTAAAAATAAGCCCTTAAAGGGTGAAAACTCAAATCAACCCCCCAACGGTCCCGTAAGGGGCACGAAAACCTCGCACGGGACCAATGTAACTTGTACGAACTGATAGCGTAGTCACGGGCCTCTCGGTTCGAGAATATGACGATAATTCAAAAATATATCGATTAAGCTTAAAAACAAGCCCTTAAAGGGTGAAAACTCGAATCAACCCCCAAACGATCCCGTAGGAGGTACGAACACCTCGCACGGGACCAATGTAACTTGTAGGAACTGACCGCGTAGTCCCGGGTCTCCCAATTTGTGAGTATGACGATAATTTGCAAAAATCAACACTTAAACTTAAAAATAAGCCGTTAAAGGGTGAATACCCAAACCAACCCCCAAACGACCCCGTAAGGGTCACGAACACCTCGCACGGGACCAATTTAACTTGTAGGAACTGACCGCGTAGTCCCGGGTCTCCCGGTTTGTGAGTATGACGATAATTGGCAAAAATCAACACTTAGTTAAAAACATGCCGTCAAAGGGTGAATACCCAAACCAACTCACAAACGACGCCGTAGGAGGCACGAACACCTCGCACGGGAATAATTGGCAAAAATCAACACTTAAACTTAAAAACAAGCCGTTAAAGGGTGAAAACCCAAACCACCTCTCAAACGACCCCATGGGGGGCACGAACACCTCGCACGGGACCAATGTACCTTGTAGGAACTGACCGCGTAGTCCCGGTCCTCCCGGTTTGTGAATATGACGATAATTGGCAAAAATCAACACTTAGTTAAAAACATGCCGTCAAAGGGTGAATACCCAAACCAACCCCTAAACGACCCCGTAGGAGCACGAACACCTCGCACGGGACCAATGTAACTTGTAGGAACGGACCGCGTAGTCTCGGGTCTCCCGGTTTGTGAATAGGACGATAATTGGCAAAAATAAACACTTAAACTTAAAAACATGCCATTAAAGGGTGAAAACCAAAACCACCCCCCCAACGACCCCGTAGGGGGAACGAACACCTCGCACGGGACCAATGTAACTTGAAGGAACTGACCGCGTAGTCCCGGGTCTCCCGATTTGTGAGTCTGACGATAATTGGCAAAAATTAACACTTAGTTAAAAACATGCCGTCAAAGGGTTAATACCCAAACCAACCCCCAAACGACCCCGTAGGGGAAACGAACACCTCGCACGGGACCAATGTAACTTGTAGGAACTGATCGCGTAGTCCCGGGTCTCCCGATTTGTGACTAGGACGATAATTGGCAAAAATCAACACTTAAACTTAAAAACAAGCCGTTAAAGGGTGAATACCCAAACCAACCCCCAAACGACCCCGTAGGAGGCACGAACACCTCGCACGGGACCAATGTAACTTGTAGGAACTGACCGCGTAGTCCCGGATCTCCCGGTTTGTGAATAGGACGATAATTGGCAAAAATCACACTTAGTTAAAAACAAGCCGTCAAAGGGTGAAAACCCAAACCACACCCCAAACGACCCCGTAGGGGGCACGAACACCTCGCATGGGACCAATGTAACTTGTAGGAACTGACCGCGTAGTCCCGGGTCTCCCGGTTTGTGAGTATGACGATAATTTGCAAAAATCAGCACTTAAACTTAAAACAAGACGTTAAAGGGTGAATACCCAAACGACCCCGTAGGGGCACGAACACCTCGCACGGGACGAATGTAACTTGTAGGAACTGACCACGTAGTCCCGGATCTCCTGGTTTGTGAATAGGACGATAATTGACAAAAATCAGCACTTAAACTTAAAAACAAGCCGTTAAAGGGTGAAAACCCAAACCACCCCCCAAACGACCCCGTAGGGGGCACGAACACCTCGCATGGGACCAATGTAACTTGTAGGAACTGACCGCGTAATCTCGGGTCTCCCGGTTTGTGAATTGGACGATAATTGGCAAAAATCAACACTTAAACTTAAAAACAAGCCGTTAAAGGGTGAAAACCCAAACCACCCCCCAAACGACCCCATAGGGGGCACGAACACCTCGCACGGGACCAATGTAACTTGAAGGAACTGACCGCGTAGTCCCGGGTCTCCCTGTTTGTGAATATGACGATATTGGCAAAAATCAACACTTAGTTAAAAACATGCCGTCAAAGGGTGAATACCCAAACCAACCCCCAAACGACCCCGTAGGGGGCACGAACACCCCGCACGGGACCAATGTAACTTGTAAGAACTGACTGCATAGTCCCGGGTCTCCCGGTTTATGAATAGGACGATAATTGGCAAAAATCAACACTTAAACTTAAAAACATGCCATTAAAGGGTGAAAACCCAAACCACCCCCCAAACGACCCCGTAGGGGAAACGAACACCTCGTACAGGACTAATGTAACTTGTAGGAACTGACCGCGTAGTTCCGGGTCTCCCGATTTGTGAGTATGATGATAATTGGTGAAAATCAACACTTAGTTAAAAACATGCCATCAAAGGGTGAATACACAAACCAACCCCCAAACGACCCCGTAGGAGGTACGAACGCCTCGCACGGGACCAATGTAACTTGTAGGAACTGACCGCGTAGTCCCGGGTCTCCCGATTTGTCAATAGGACGATAATTGGCAAAAATCAACACTTAAACTTAAAAACATGCCGCTAAAGGGTGAAAACCCAAACCACCCCCCAAACGACCCCGTAGGAGGCACGAACACCTCGTACGGGACCAATGTAAATTGTAGGAACTGACCGCGTAGTCCCGGGTCTCCCGGTTTGTGAGTATGACGATAATTGGCAAAAATCAACACTTAGTTAAAAACATGTCGTCAAAAGGTGAATACCGAAACCAACCCCCAAACGACCCCTTAGGAGGCACGAACACCTCGCATGGGACCAATGTAACTTTTAGGAACTGACCGCGTAGTCCTGGGTCTCCCGGTTTGTGAATAGGATGATAATTGGCAAAAATCAACACTTAAACTTAAAAACAAGCAATTAAAGGGTGAAAACCCAAACCACCCCCTAAACGTCCCCGTAGGGGGCACGAACACCTCGCACAGGACCAATGTAACTTGTAAGAACTGACCGTGTAATCTCGGGTCTCCCCGTTTGTGAAGAGGACAATAATTGGCAAAAATCAACACTTAAACTTAAAAACAAGCCGTTAAAGGGTGAAAACCCAAACCACCCCCAAACGACCCCATAGGGTCACGAACACCTCGCACGGGACCAATGTAACTTGTAGGAACTGACCGCATAGTCTCGGGTCTCCCGGTTTGTGAATATGACGATAATTGGCAAAAATCAACACTTAGTTAAAAACATGCCGTCAAAGGGTCAATACCCAAACCAACCCCCAAACGACCCCATAGGAGGCACGAACACCTCGCACGAGACCAATGTAACTTGTAGGAACTGACCGCGTAGTCCCGGGTCTCTCGGTTTGTGAATAGGACGATAATTGGCAAAAATCAACACTTAAACTTAAAAACATGCCGTTAAAGGGTGAAAACCCAAACCACCCCCCAAACGACCCCGTAGGGGGCACGGACACCTCGCACGGGACTAATGTAACTTGTAGGAACTGACCACGTAATCTCGGGTCTCCCGGTTTGTGAATGGGACGATAATTGGTAAAATCAACACTTAAACTTAAAAACAAGCCGTTAAAGGGTGAAAACCCAAACCACCCCCCAAACTACCCCGTAGGGGGCACGAACACCTCGCACGAGACTAATGGAACTTGTAGGAACTGACCGCGTAGTTCCGGGTCTCCCAATTTGTGAGTATAACGATAATTGGCAAAAATCAACACTTAGTTAAAAACATGCCGTCAAAGGGTGAATACGCAAACCAACCCCCAAACGACCCCGTAGGAGGCACGAACACCTCGCACGGGACCAATGTAACTTGTAGGAACTGACCGCATAGTCCCGGGTCTCCCGGTTTGTGAATAGGACGATAATTGGCAAAAATCAACACTTAAACTTAAAAACATGCCGTTAAAGGGTGAAAACCCAAACCACCCCCCAAGCGACCCCGTAGGGGGCACGGACACCTCGCACGGGACTAATGTAACTTGTAGGAACTGACCGCGTAATCTCGGGTCTCCCGGTTTGTGAATGGGACGATAACTGGTAAAAATCAACACTTAAACTTAAAAACAAGCCGTTAAAGGGTGAAAACCCAAACCACCCCCCAAACTACCCCGTAGGGGGCACGAACACCTCGCACGGGACTAATGGAACTTGTAGGAACTAACCACGTAGTTCCGGGTCTCCCAATTTATGAGTATGACGATAATTGGCAAAAATCAACACTTAGTTAAAAACATGCCGTCAAAGGGTGAATACACAAACCAACCCCCAAACGACCCCGTAGGAGGCACGAACACCTCGCACGGGACCAATGTAACTTGTAGGAACTGACCGCATAGTCCCGGGTCTCCCGATTTGTGAATAGGACGATAATTGGCAAAAATCAACACTTAAACTTAAAAACATGTCGTTAAAGGGTGAAAACCAAAACCACCCCCCAAACGACCCCGTAGGGGGCACGGACACCTCGCACGGGACTAATGTAACTTGTAGGAACTGACCACGTAGTCTCGGGTCTCCCGGTTTGTTAATGGGACGATAATTGGTAAAAATCAACACTTAAACTTAAAAACAAGCCGTTAAAGGGTGAAAACCCAAACCACCCCCCAAACTACCCCGTAGGGGGCACGAACACCTCGCACGGGACTAATAGAACTTGTAGGAACTGACCGCGTAGTTCCGGGTCTCCCAATTTGTGAGTATGACGATAATTGGCAAAAATCAACACTTAGTTAAAAACATTCTGTCAAAGGGTGAATACACAAACCAACCCCCAAACGACCCCGTAGGAGGCACGAACACCTCGCACGGGACCAATGTAACTTGTAGGAACTGACCGCATAGTCTCGGGTCTCCCGATTTGTGAATAGGACGATAATTGGCAAAAATCAACACTTAAACTTAAAAACATGCCGTTAAAGGTTGAAAACCCAAACCACCCACCAAACGACCCCGTAGGAGGCACGAACACCTCGCACGGGACCAATGTAACTTGTAGGAACTGATTGCGTAATCCCGGGTTTCCCGGTTTGTGAGTATGACGATAATTGGCAAAAATCAACACTTAGTTAAAAACATGCCGTCAAAGGGTGAATACCCAAACCAACCCACAAACGACCCCTTAGGAGGCACGAACACCTCGCATGGGACCAATGTAACTTGTAGGAACTGACCGTGTAGTCCCAGATCACCTGGTTTGTGAATAGGACGATAATTGGCAAAAATCAACACTTAAACTTAAAAACAAGCCGTTAAAGGGTGAAAACCCAAACCACCCCCCAAACGACCCCGTAGGGGGCACGAACACCTCGCACGGGACCAATGTAACCTGTAGGAACTGACCGCGTAATCTCGGGTCTCCCGGTTTGTGAATAGGACGATAATTGGCAAAAATCAACACTTAAACTTAAAAACAAGCCGTTAAAGGGTGAAAACCCAAACCACCCCCCAAACGACCCCGTAGGGGGCACGAACACATCGCACGGGACTAATGTAATTTGCAGGAACTAACCGCGTAGTTCTGGGTCTCCCGATTTGTGAGTATGACGATAATTGCCAAAGATCAACACTTAGTTAAAAACATGTCGTCAAAGGGTGAATACCCAAACCAACCCCCAAACGACCCCGTAGGAGGCACGAACACCTCGCACGGGACCAATGTAACTTGTAGGAACTGACCGCGTAGTCCCGGGTCTCCCGGTTTGTGAATAGGACGATAATTGGCAAAAATCAACACTTAAACTTAAAAACATGCCGTTAAAGGGTGAAAACCCAAACCACCCCCCAAACGACCCCGTAGGAGGCACGAACACCTCGCACGAGACCAATGTAACTTGTAGGAACTGACCGCGTAGTCCCGGGTCTCCCGGTTTGTGAGTATGACGATAATTGGTAAAAATCAACACTTAGTTAAAAACATGCCGTCAAAGGGTGAATACCCAAATCAACCCCCAAACGACCCCTTAGGAGGCACGAACACCTCGCATGGGACCAATGTAACTTGTAGGAACTGACCGCGTAGTCCCGGGTCTCCCGGTTTGTGAATAGGACGATAATTGGAAAAAATCAACCCTTAAACTTAAAAACAAGCCGTTAAAGGGTGAAAACTCAAGCCACCTCCCAAACGACCCCGTAGGGGGCACGGACACCTCGCACGAGACCCATGTAACTTGTTGGAACTGACCGCGTAATCTCGGCTCTCCCAGTTTGTGAATAGGATGATAATTGGCAAAAATCAACACTTAAACTTAAAAACAAGTCGTTAAAGGGGGAAAACCCAAATGACCCCAAAAACGACCTCGTAGGGGGCATGAACACCTCTCACGGGACCAATGTAACTTGTAGGAACAGACCGCGTACTTCCGGGTCTCCCAATTGGTGAGTATGATGATTATTGGCAAAAATCAACAATTAGTTAAAAACATGCCGTCAAAGGTTGAATACCTAACCGAACCCCAAAACGATCTCGTAGGAGGCACGAACACCTCGCACGGGACTAATGTAACTTGTAGGAACTGACCGCGTAGTCCCGGGTCTCCCAGTTTGTGAATAGGATGATAATTGGCAAAAATCAACACTTAAACTTAAAAACATGCCGTTAAAGGGTGAAAACCCAAAACACTCCCCAAACGACCCCGTAGGAGGCACGAACACCTCGCACGGGACCAATGTAACTTGTAGGGACTGACCGCGTAGTCCCGGGTCTCCCGGTTTGTGAGTATGATGATAATTGGAAAAAATCAACACTTAGTTAAAAACATGCCGTCAAAGGGTGAATACCCAAACCAACCCCCAAACGACCCCGTAGGAGGCACGAACACCTCACACGGGACCAATGTAACTTTTAGGAACTGACCGCGTAGTCCCGGGTATCCCGATTTGTGAATAGGGCGATAATTGGCAAAAATCAACACTTAAAACTTAAAAACATGCCGTTAAATGGTGAAAACCCAAACCACCCCCCAAACCACCCCGTAGGAGGCACGAACACATGGTACGTGACCAATGTAACTTGTAGGAACTGACCGCGTAGTCCCGGGTCTTCCGGTTTGTGAATAAGACGATAATTGGCAAAAATCAACACTTAGTTAAAAACATGCCGTCAAAGGGTGAATACCCAAACTAACCCCCAAACGACCCCATAGGAGGCATGAACACCTCGCACGGGACCAATGTAACTTGTAGGAACTGATCGCGTATTCCCGGGTCTCCCGACTTGTGAATAGGACGATAATTGGCAAAAATCAACACTTAAACTTAAAAACATGCCGTTAAAGGGTGAAAACCCAAACCACCCCCCAAACGACCCCGTAGGAGGCACGAACGCCTGGCACGAGACCCATGTAACTGGTAGGAACTCACCACGTAATCTCGGCTCTCCCAGTTTGTGAATAGGACGATAATTGGCAAAAATCAACACTTAAACTTAAAAACAAGCCGTTAAAGGGTGAAAACCCAAACCACCCACCAAACGACCCCGTAGGGGGCACGAACACCTCGCACGGGACCAATGTAAATTGTAGGAACTGACCGCGTAGTTCCGGGTCTCCCGATTGGTGAGTATGACGATAATTGGTAAAAATCAACAATTAGTTAATAACATGCCGTCAAAGGGTGAATACCCAAACGAACCCCCAAACGATCTCGTAGGAGGCACGAACACCTCGCACGGGACCAATGTAACTTGTAGGAACTGACCGCGTAGTCCTGGGTCTCCCGGTTTGTGAATAGGATGATAATTGGCAAAAATCAACACTTAAACTTAAAAACATGTCGTTAAAGGCTGAAAACCCAAACCACCACCCAAACGACCCCGTAGGAGGCACGAACGCCTCGCACGAGACCAATGTATAACTTGTAGGAACTGACCGCGTAGTCCCGGGTCTCCCAGTTTGTGAATATGACGATAATTGGCAAAAATCAACACTTAGTTAAAAACATGCCGTCAAAGGGTGAATACCCAAACCAACCCCCAAACGACCCCGTAGGAGGCATGAACACCTCGCACGGGACCAATTTAACTTGTAGGAACTGATCGCATATTCCCGGGTCTCCCGACTTGTGAATAGGACGATAATTGGCAAAAATCAACACTTAAACTTAAAAACATGCCGTTAAAGGGTGAAACCCCCCCCCCCCCCCCCCAAACGACCCCGTAAGAGGCACGAACGCCTCGCACGAGGCGCATGTAACTTGTAGGAACTGACCGCGTAATCTCGGCTCTCCCGGTTTGTGAATAGGACGATAATTGGTAAAAATCAACACTTAAACTTAAAAACAAGCCGTTAAAGGGTGAAAACCCAAACCACCCCCCAAACGACCCCGTAGGGGGCACGAACACCTCGCACGGGACCAATGTAACTTGTAGGAACTGACCGCGTAGTTTCGGGTCTCCCGATTGGTGAGTATGACGATAATTGGTAAAAATCAACAATTAGTTAAAAACATGCCATCAAAGGGTGAATACCCAAACGAACCCCCAAACGATCTCGTAGGAGGCACGAACACCTCGCACGGGACCAATGTAACTTGTAGGAACTGACCGCGTAGTCCCGGGTCTCCCGGTTTGTAAATAGGATGATAATTGGCAAAAATCAACACTTAAACTTAAAAACATGCCGTTAAAGGGTGAAAATCCAAACCACCCCCCAAACGACCCCGTAGGAGGCACGAACACCTCGCACGGGACCAATGTAACTTGTAGGAACTGACCGCGTAGTCCCGGGTCTCCCGGCTTGTGAGTATGACGATAATTGGCAAAAATCAACACTTAGTTAAAAACATGCCGTCAAAGGGTGAATACCCAAAGCAACCCCCAAACGACCCCGTAGGAGGCACGAACACCTCGCACGGGACCAATGTAACTTGTAGGAACTGACCGCGTAGTCCCGGGTCTCCCGGTTTGTGAATCGGACGATAATTGGCCAAAATCAACACTTAAACTTAAAAACATGCCGTTAAAGGGCGAAAACCCAAACCACCCCCAAACGACCCCGTAGGAGGCACGAACACCTCGCACGAGACCAATGTAACTTGTAGGAACTTACCACGTAGTCCCGGGTCTCCCGGTTTGTGAGTATGACGATAATTGGTAAAAATTAACACTTAGTTAAAAACATGCCGTCAAAGGGTGAATACCCAAACAAACCCCCAAACGACCCCTTAGGAGGCACGAACACCTCGCATGGGACCAATGTAACTTGTAGGAACTGACCGCGTAGTCCCGGGTCTCCCGGTTTGTGAATAGGACGATAATTGGAAAAAATCAACCCTTAAACTTAAAAACAAGCCGTTAAAGGGTGAAAACCCCAGCCACCCCCCGAACGACCCCGTAGGGGGCACGAACACCTCGCACGAGACCCATGTAACTTGTAGGAACTGACCGCGTAATCTCGGCTCTCCCGGTTTGTGAATAGGACGATAATTGGCAAAAATCAACACTTAAACTTAAAAACAAGCCGTTAAAGGGTGAAAACCCAAACCACCCCCCAAACGACCCCGTAGGGGGCATGAACACCTCGCACGGGACCGATGTAACTTGTAGGAACTGACCGCGTACTTCCGGGTCTCCCGATTGGTGAGTATGACGATAATTGGCAAAAATCAACAATTAGTTAAAAACATTCCGTCAAAGGGTGAATACCTAAACGAACCCCAAAACGATCTCGTAGGAGGCACGAACACCTCGCACGGGACCAATGTAACTTGTAGGAACTGACCGCGTAGTCCCGGGTCTCCCGGTTTGTGAATAGGATGATAATTGGCAAAAATCAACACTTAAACTTAAAAACATGCCGTTAAAGGGTGAAAACCCAAAACACTCCCCAAACGACCCCGTAGGAGCCACGAACACCTCGCACGGGACCAATGTAACTTGTAGGGACTGGCTGCGTAGTCCCGGGTCTCCCGGTTTGTGAGTATGATGATAATTGGTAAAAATCAACACTTAGTTAAAAACATGCCGTCAAAGGGTGAATACCCAAACCAACCCCCAAACGACCCCGTAGGAGGCACGAACACCTCGCACGGGACAAATGTAACTTTTAGGAACTGACCGCGTAGTCCCGGGTCTCCCAATTTGTGAATAGGACGATAATTGGCAAAAATCAACACTTAAAACTTAAAAACATGCCGTTAAATGGTGAAAACCCAAACCACCTCCCAAACGACCCCGTAGGAGGCACGAACACCTCGTACGTGACCAATGTAACTTGTAGGAACTGACCGCGTAGTCCCGGGTCTCCCGGTTTGTGAATATGACGATAATTGGCAAAAATCAACACTTAGTTAAAAACATGCCGTCAAAGGGTGAATACCCAAACCAACCCCCAAACGACCCCGTAGGAGGCATGAACACCTCGCACAGGACCAATGTAACTTGTAAGAACTGATCGCGTATTCCCGGGTCTCCCGACTTGTGAATAGGACAATAATTGGCAAAAATCAACACTTAAACTTAAAAACATGCCGTTAAAGGGTGAAAACCCAAACCACCCCCCAAACGACCCCGTAGAAGGCACGAACGCCTCGCACGAGACCCATGTAACTGGTAGGAATGCACCGCGTAATCTCGGCTCTCCCGGTTTGTGAATAGGACGATAATTGGCAAAAATCAACACTTAAACTTAAAAACAAGCCGTTAAAGGGTGAAAACCCAAACCACCCACCAAACGACCCCGTAGGGGGCACGAACACCTCGCACGGGACCAATGTAACTTGTAGGAACTGACCGCGTAGTTCCGGGTCTCCCGATTGGTGAGTATGATGATAATTGGTAAAAATCAACAATTAGTTAATAACATGCCGTCAAAGGGTGAATACCCAAACGAACCCCCAAACGATCTCGTAGGAGGCACGAACACCTCGCACGGGACCAATGTAACTTGCAGGAACTGACCGCGTAGTCCCGGGTCTCCCGGTTTGTGAATAGGACGATAATTGGCAAAAATGAACACTTAAAACTTAAAAACATGCCGTTAAAGGGTGAAAACCCAAACCACCCCCAAACGACCCCGTAGGAGGCACGAACACCTCGTACGGGACCAATGTAACTTGTAGGAACTGACCGCGTAGTCCCGGGTCTCCCGGTTTGTGAATATGACGATAATTGGCAAAAATCAACACTTAGTTAAAAACATGCCGTCAAAGGGTGAATACCCAAACCAACCCACAAACGACCCCGTAGGAGGCATGAACACCTCGCACGGGACCAATGTAACTTGTAGGAACTGATCGCGTAGTCCCGGCTCTCCCGACTTGTGAATAGGACGATAATTGGCAAAAATCAACACTTAAACTTAAAAACATGCCGTTAAAGGGTGAAAACCAAAACCACCCCCCAAACGACCCCGTAGGAGGCACGAACGCCTCGTACGAGACCAATGTATAACTTGTAGGAACTGACCGCGTAGTCCCGGGTCTCCCAGTTTGTGAATATGACGATAATTGGCAAAAATCAACACTTAGTTAAAAACATGCCGTCAAAGGGTGAATACCCAAACCAACCCCCAAACGACCCCGTAGGAGGCATGAACACCTCGCACGGGACCAATTTAACTTGTAGGAACTGATCGCATATTCCCGGGTCTCCCGACTTGTGAATAGGACGATAATTGGCAAAAATCAACACTTAAACTTAAAAACATGCCGTTAAAGGGTGAAAACCCAACCCCCCCCCCCCCCCCAAACGACCCCGTAGGAGGCACGAACACCTCGCACGAGGCCCATGTAACTTGTAGGAACTGACCGCGTAATCTCGGCTCTCCCGGTTTGTGATAGGACGATAATTGGTAAAAATCAACACTTAAACTTAAAAACAAGCCGTTAAAGGGTTAAAACCCAAACCACCCCCCAAACGACCCCGTAGGGGGCACGAACACCTCGCACGGGACCAATGTAACTTGAAGGAACTGACCGCGTAGTTTCGGGTCTCCCGATTGGTGAGTATGACGATAATTGGTAAAAATCAACAATTAGTTAAAAACATGCCATCAAAGGGTGAATACCCAAACGAACCCCCAAACGATCTCGTAGGAGGAACGAACACCTCGCACGGGACCAATGTAACTTGTAGGAACTGACCGCGTAGTCCCGGGTCTCCCGGTTTGTGAATAGGATGATAATTGGCAAAAATCAACACTTAAACTTAAAAACATGCCGTTAAAGGGTGAAAATCCAAACCACCACCCAAACGACCCCGTAGGAGGCACGAACACCTCGCACGGGACCAATGTAACTTGTAGGAACTGACTGCGTAGTCCCGGGTCTCCCGGTTTGTGAGTGTGACAATAATTGGCAAAAATCAACACTTAGTTAAAAACATGCCGTCAAAGGGTGAATACCCAAACCAACCCCCAAACGACCCCGTAGGAGGCACGAACACCTCGCACGGGACCAATGTAACTTGTAGGAACTGATCGCGTAGTCCCGGGTCTCCCGGTTTGTGAATAGGACGATAATTGGCAAAAATCAACACTTAAAACTTAAAAACATGCCGTTAAAGGGTGAAAATCCAAACCACCCCCCAAACGACCCCGTAGGAGGCACGAACACCTCGTACGGGACCAATGTAACTTGTAGGAACTGACCGCGTAGTCCCGGGTCTCCCGGTTTGTGAATATGACGATAATTGGCAAAAATCAACACTTAGTTAAAAACATGCCGTCAAAGGGTGAATACCCAAACCAACCCCCAAACGACCCCGTAGGAGGCACGAACACCTCACACGGGACCAATGTAACTTTTAGGAACTGACCGCGTAGTCCCGGGTCTCCCGGTTTGTGAATATGACGATAATTGGCAAAAATCAACACTTAGTTAAAAACATGCCGTCAAAGGGTGAATACCCAAACCAACCCACAAACGACCCCGTAGGAGGCATGAACACCTCGCACGGGACCAATGTAACTTGTAGGAACTGATCGCGTAGTCCCGGCTCTCCCGACTTGTGAATAGGACGATAATTGGCAAAAATCAACACTTAAACTTAAAAACATGCCGTTAAAGGGTGAAAACCAAAACCACCCCCCAAACGACCCCGTAGGAGGCACGAACGCCTCGTACGAGACCAATGTATAACTTGTAGGAACTGACCGCGTAGTCCCGGGTCTCCCAGTTTGTGAATATGACGATAATTGGCAAAAATCAACACTTAGTTAAAAACATGCCGTCAAAGGGTGAATACCCAAACCAACCCCCAAACGACCCCGTAGGAGGCATGAACACCTCGCACGGGACCAATTTAACTTGTAGGAACTGATCGCATATTCCCGGGTCTCCCGACTTGTGAATAGGACGATAATTGGCAAAAATCAACACTTAAACTTAAAAACATGCCGTTAAAGGGTGAAAACCCAACCCCCCCCCCCCCAAACGACCCCGTAGGAGGCACGAACACCTCGCACGAGGCCCATGTAACTTGTAGGAACTGACCGCGTAATCTCGGCTCTCCCGGTTTGTGATAGGACGATAATTGGTAAAAATCAACACTTAAACTTAAAAACAAGCCGTTAAAGGGTTAAAACCCAAACCACCCCCCAAACGACCCCGTAGGGGGCACGAACACCTCGCACGGGACCAATGTAACTTGAAGGAACTGACCGCGTAGTTTCGGGTCTCCCGATTGGTGAGTATGACGATAATTGGTAAAAATCAACAATTAGTTAAAAACATGCCATCAAAGGGTGAATACCCAAACGAACCCCCAAACGATCTCGTAGGAGGCACGAACACCTCGCACGGGACCAATGTAACTTGTAGGAACTGACCGCGTAGTCCCGGGTCTCCAGGTTTGTGAATAGGATGATAATTGGCAAAAATCAACACTTAAACTTAAAAACATGCCGTTAAAGGGTGAAAATCCAAACCACCACCCAAACGACCCCGTAGGAGGCACGAACACCTCGCACGGGACCAATGTAACTTGTAGGAACTGACTGCGTAGTCCCGGGTCTCCCGGTTTGTGAGTGTGACAATAATTGGCAAAAATCAACACTTAGTTAAAAACATGCCGTCAAAGGGTGAATACCCAAACCAACCCCCAAACGACCCCGTAGGAGGCACGAACACCTCGCACGGGACCAATGTAACTTGTAGGAACTGATCGCGTAGTCCCGGGTCTCCCGGTTTGTGAATAGGACGATAATTGGCAAAAATCAACACTTAAAACTTAAAAACATGCCGTTAAAGGGTGAAAATCCAAACCACCCCCCAAACGACCCCGTAGGAGGCACGAACACCTCGTACGGGACCAATGTAACTTGTAGGAACTGACCGCGTAGTCCCGGGTCTCCCGGTTTGTGAATATGACGATAATTGGCAAAAATCAACACTTAGTTAAAAACATGCCGTCAAAGGGTGAATACCCAAACCAACCCCCAAACGACCCCGTAGGAGGCATGAACACCTCGCACGGGACCAATGTAACTTGTAGGAACTGATCGCGTAGTCCCGGGTCTCCCGACTTGTGAATAGGACGATAATTGGCAAAAATCAACACTTAAACTTAAAAACATGCCGTTAAAGGGTGAAAACTCAAACCACCCCCCAAACGACCCCGTAGGAGGCACGAACGCCTCGCACGAGACCAATGTATAACTTGTAGGAACTGACCGCGTAGTCCCGGGTCTCCCGGTTTGTGAATATGACGATAATTGACAAAAATCAACACTTAGTTAAAAACATGCCATCAAAGGGTGAATACCCAAACCAACCCCCAAATGACCCCGTAGGAGGCATGAACACCTCGCACGAGACCAATGTAACTTGTAGGAACTGATCGCGTAGTCCCGGGTCTCCCGGTTTGTGAATAGGACGATAATTGGCAAAAATCAACACTTAAACCTAAAAACATGCCGTTAAAGGGTGAAAACCCAAACCACCCCCCAAACGACCCCGTAGGAGGCACGAACGCCTCGCACGAGACCAATGTAACTTGTAGGAACTTACCGCGTAGTCCCGGGTCTCCTGATTTGTGAGTATGACGATAATTTCCATTCATATATGTAATTTGTTTTTGAGTATTTTTTTTGTGTAAAGTATTGGGTTACTAATATCGTATCTTTTTTGTATTCTATTTTTTTTTTTGCAGGATAACAGTTTATCGTTGGCTTTTATTCGCGTGGAACACACAAAGAACTCAATGGTTTACAACAAGGGGTTTATTAATGAATCCATTTTTTTGTGCCATGACTGTACGGTCTTTTTTTGTTTTATTATTGACTTTTATGGCCATGAGGGCTTTTGTTAGTTAATTGTTATATTTTTCGATCGTGCGGGCTTTATGTTAGGCAGGTTTTGTATTAACAGGTTTTGGAATGTCCGAAAAACAGAGGAAACTCTGCCCAATTTTTTTTGGGCCTGTGAGCAGTTAAAGACTTGTAATATTTTAAAGTTTATATGTATATTAGTTTATTAATAACGCGCAATATTATTAATTTGTGAATTTTGTGCTTTCAAATATTTTTTTTTAAATTAAAAAATTGGCACAGTTTAAACCGTGGCAAAAGTGTATCATATTTTGGCACGGTTTTAAACTGTGCTAATTTTTTTTAAACTGTGCTGAATCTGGCACAGTTAAAAACTGTGCCAAAAGTGTGCCAGAAATAACAAATTCTGGCACGGTTTAAAAGTGTGCCAGAAGTGTTCCTATTTTGCTGAATCTGGCACAGTTAAAAACTGTGCCAAAAGTATGCCAGAAATATCAAATTCTGGCACGGTTTAAAAGTGTGCCAGAAGTGTTCCTATTTTGCTGAATCTGGCACAATTAAAAACTGTGCCAAAATGTGCCAGAAATATCAAATTCTGGCACGGTTTAAAAGTGTGCCAGAAGTGTTCCTGTTTGACTGATTCTGGCACACTTTTAAACCGTACCAGAAAAAAATTCCCATTTTGGAACACCTGATTCTGGCACAGTTCAAAACCGTGCCAGATTTGATCTGGCACGGTTTTTAACTGTGTCAGATTCCTGTTTTTGGTGTAGTGACACTACTATTTAACTTTGTCGATCGTGGAGGTCCGTCAACTTCAAATACGCAACCGGAACAACCTCATCCCCTCTTTCAACCAAATTTGGTCTGAACTCCCATCTCTATCCAGGAGCCATACCACTAAGCACTTGTACTACACTCAGTCCTTGCGCAATCAATAATGAGCTTAAACTCAGTCCTTGATGTTCAAATTGTAACCCTAAGGCTACCCGGGTGTTATATTAAATCTCCCCTACGGGACCTATCCTTAATCCTCATGCATACCAATTAGAATCCAACACATGAATCTAGCAACCGAAATTTCTTCAATTTAATTATCACAATTCTAATCAATTAAATCCCAATCAAATTAATTCAATTCTTAACTAGGGCTTACTAAACCTTCCTAAGTCCCATTATATCCAAATAATAATCACCAAAGATCTACAAAAGGTTTGGGATAAGAAACAACATTAAAAAGAAAAAACTTTAACAATTCTGGGGAGGTCGATCGATCGATCGAAGGCAGAGGGTCTATTGATCGATCGCCCAGATAACAGTTTAGTTTTCTAGCATTTCTTCTACTACGGGTTTCATCATTTTTTTTCATTCAAACCTTCATATTAACAACCCAAATTCCTTATAAATCTTACTATATGATATAGCAACATATGTGAATGATTTCTAATGCTCTAACATCCTAGAATCATCAAGAGTTTGAATTAAAAGCCTATATTCATCCTATTTTTCCAGAAAATTATATACATGATATCTTCAAGAACACAACAATGATTTTCAGAATTTCTTCAACATATGGATGACTATTTTGTGGATTACTAACTCCCTACAACATGAGTTTGATTCCTATATATTTTTAGATTCCAGAAATCCATTAACAACTCTATCTTTTTATCCTCCAAACATGAAAAAATCTCATCTTTATACAACTATCCTAACATGGACAATATACAAACTTAGATTGTAATTATCAAATACTTGCCTCTAATGAAGATCTGATCCTTTGGGGTTGAATAACACAGGTGGTTCTCCATTTCTCCAGCCAACTTCCGATGGTGATGGTGGTGGTGACCTTTGACCTTTGGTTCTCCTCCTTTCCATGCAAGATTTTCTTCTCCCAAGCAACCTTTCACTCTCTCTAGGAAGATGACTTCCCAATTTTGTTTAGAAGAGATGAAATGAACCTACGTACACTAATATCCAAATACTTATAATAAGACAAAACTCGGAATCACTATTCATCCCCCTTGTAAAAATAGCCAAAATGCCCTTTGGGGTTGTCTTTTCATTTCCAAATGACCCGAAACCCAAATTCAACATCCAAATAGACTTTACTGACTATTTCAACCCTTCCGGATGCAACGACGCAGTCGAAATGACTATAAGGTTGATGTAAAAATATGTTTCCTTTTTAATTTAACAAATTAGTCCTGACACGTCACATACCGCGTCTGACTAAAAATTCAAATTACTGAATTAATAACTCACAGCAATATCAATAACATCCCATTCATATATTACCTAAATATCTTTAAGTAGTATTCAGAATCATTCATTTCACTATCCACAATTCGGATAAAACCCAAATGAATTAATATATCATAAAATCCAATTAATCCATTAATTTAAAATATAACCCATTTTAAAAGTCATTAAAATCACGGGGTATTACAGGATAATGTGAACTTTTTTTTTAATTTTAAAAACAAATATTGGGTTTGTCTTTCATTTAAGTGTTTGAGGGAAGGCTTCAGTGACCACCATTTTCAATGTGGATAGATTTGTAAATCATATTGAGATGGTCATGACATTTTTTTGGCACAACATGAGTTTTGAGAATATACTTTCTAAGTTGATTTCTTCAAAAAATAAATAAATTTAAACCTTTATATTTGTGCTTATAATCTAGAATACTTGAGTTAGTTTTGTTGACTTTTAGATTACAGACTAAAAATAGGAAGACACACATCAGTTTGTTTAATTTAGCTCTTATTGTTTCATTGTTTGTTTTAAAATCTAGTTCTAAACTAATATTCCCAATTCATTATCCATTCGGTATAGATACTCTCAATATCATCTATAGGGTATGGAGAGTCTAATCTCAGTTTTTTAGCAACATCAACTAATGAGATGCGTGAGTAGGAGATGCCCGGTCCTTATGACATTATGCCTCAGTCTAACAATCGAATTATGGGTTCGATCTGACGTAAGAGTGCTAGAGAACTTCTTAACAACAGTTCTAAATAGATTCAAATCACCAATTCGAACCGCATTTATAAGCTCAAAGTATGGCCTCAAAGCCATCTACATGCCTTTTTGCATAAAAATACTTCATGCAGATATCTCTCCTAGTAGTAGACGGACTATCAAAGCCCACTTATTGCATTTAACTCAAAATCCAAGAGCATCTACGGGGGATTTTCGAGAAGCTTGGAGGAGAGATTCTTTTGCATCTGTATATTCCAATCGGATTGTCCTTATCTTCCCAAGGTAGAAGAGATGTCGAAAAAACTGCTAATTTGAATGAGCCTCAAACCACGATGCCTTTGACCTCACCTTCTATGTCTGATTATATAAATTGTAGTGGAGGTAATTGCAAAGTAGAAGGTTGAGAAGTGTTTCCTATAAACTTAATTAATTTTGCAGGGGTAATTTTGTGTGGGTCTATTATGTGTCTATAACTAACTTTGTTTAGCTTTTGTAGGGGACGAGAATTCATTGGAGAAGAAGATAACACAACCCCAATAAGAACATCAAAACCCACATGGTCTTAACAAATCATGTTTATACATGTAAGTTTTTCTTCTCTTCGTCCATTGTTGTGTGGTTACTGATATTAAGGATCGAAAAGTTATATTTTGGTCGATTTTTATTTTTGTAAGGATATGATTTTTTTCATTATGTTAAGTAACTTTTAAATAATTTATTGATTTGAGTTTTTTTAATGAAATATTAAAAGGAGTTTTTTTGTAAATAATGTTTTTGTAAAATAAATGACCATAAAATATGATCTAAACTTTGACTTTGTTTTAATTCCTAATGCATGGTAAGGATTGGATAACCATAAGACAAAGAGTATCGTGAAGTTTAAAAGAAGAATAAGACATGAGGTTCGCAAAATATAAGTTTAATATACTGTATTATATAGTTTCACCTTAATATTCACCTGGAACCTAAGATTAATGTAACATACCATTCATATTAGTGTTGTGTTTACTTAGATTTGGAGTATATGCAAGTTGGCTGTGTTGGCACTTTTTTTAAGTCTTGATTTGATTTCTAATAAAGCTGCTTAGATTTGGAGTATATGCATGTACACACAAACTATAGATTTATAATGGTTAACCTTTGAATCACTAATTATAAATCTCCCGGTTTTGAGGATTTAGAATACGTTAAGGCTATGTATCTTTAGGAGATATTTCATGGTTGCACATCTTCACACTAAATTACTAATTTTTTTGTTCATTGTTATTCTTTGGTGTAGGATTATAATATTAAAAAATTGATTCATGAGGTAGTTATCCCACCCAAAACTATTCACTCACTTTAATTTGAAGACCTTACTTATTTCTCACAATCTCCAAAGCAAACGAAAAATATTTTACCCACACGAATATGTCATTTGGTGTATTCATTTCAATAGTTTCTCTCCCCACTCCACACTAGTGTGATCTCTCTCAATCAACAAGGGAACAACCATACCATCTTTCACGAAAAATATTTTACCCACACGAATATGTCATTTGGTATATTCATTTCATGATTTTCTTTTATCTCTATTTTTATTAGTATTTGTATTTTTCTAGATTGTGTTTTAAGGCCTCTCTCTATTACGGTGAGGACAATCGTTATTCTACAATGATGAATTTATATTTTAGATCTTTAATCATGAAATATGTCGTCAAACATTAATTAGGTCTCATATCTGATGGAAAAAGGCATAGAGTTACTCTCACTTTTTTTCTGAAATAATATTTTAGTTATTATAAGGTTCAAATAATGTCATTGGTATGGTGGAGGCGGAGCAACTCATAAGCATTTATTTTAGACTTTGCTTTTCTTTTTTTATTTTTAACTGTTTGATTCACTTATCTAACTTTACTAATAGTTATGCTTTTTATTATGCAGATGTTCTCTCGGAGATTTGTAGTTGTTAGGTTTATTGTTTTTGAAAGCGAACTTTTAACTCTAAGGGTTCATAGATCTATTTTTTTTCATTTATGCAAACTGAAGTTCGTAAGGATATGTTATTTTTTGTTTTGTTTGTTGCTACTATTTGGTAGAATATTTTTGTGTTACTTTCACTTTAATTTACCCTTATAAATATTTATGTTTTGTTGGTAATACGAATTTTGTAACTAGACTTGAGGAATATTAGATGAGGTTGCAACCCTTATTTTCGTTTACAGTTTAGTATTATCCTTCCAAATACTCCATTTTTAGAAAATGGCGAATGAGATTTCCTCTAAATTTATATCCCTCCCTCTTCATGTGTGTAGGATGTTTAGGGTTGAGCATGACTGATATTATTTTTGAGCTAAATACGAGATTATCATTGGGTTCTCTCAAACACCCACTCTCTCTATATTTTATTTTTAAAACCCCTGCAACTTCGGTCTTTTCTATGTTTGAAATGGTTAAGAAGTCATTGTTATATATCATTTCTGCAAGTCATTATTATATTCGATATTTTTGTTCAGTCATTTTTTACTTAAAAAACAAATGACAAATTTTGTATGTGACTCATAAGTCTGAGAATAAATTTTCATTCATATGGGTGTGTACCAATTATAGAGACTTTCCTTTACTAATGTCATAAATTTACAAATCTTTTCACAAAAATGGTCCTGAAAAGTAACTAGCCCGATAAAGGAATCTATATGTAACATAGAGCTGCATCAAATGCTAGGGCCATCAAGTACTCTATAGTGTCACATCGATGGTTCTTATTGTTTAAAATCTACATATATACCTCATTATATTCAACAGTTAAGGGTAAGAAGCTTAGGTTTAAAGGTAGAATAATGATAGACTACCTGGGTGTTAACTTTCAGTTAGTACAGGAGGAGAACATTACCTTATGTTTTTTCTTCTTTTTCTTTTTCATTATTTTCTCATGTGAAATGAGTTAAAATTAAATTAAAAAAATAATTTCTTATTAGAATTTTTTTAACTATTTACAACTCATTTAGTACATCAAACGTCCATTTACCCAATATTCTCTTATTTTTAAAGCTCTGCACCAGCGACACCCCTTATTTTTAAACTTTTTTTTTAATTTTACAACATATAATTATTTTTATATTTCTTAAAACTGTATAAACGTCCGCGTTATAAAGCTATTCTAATAAGGAATTATTATTTTTTAATTATTTTTATTTCATTTAGTCCCTCAACCACTAATTTACGCAATATTTTCTTATTTTTAAAGGTCCGCGCCAGTCACACCCTTTATTTTTATACTTAATAATTTTTTTTTTACTTTTAAAACATTCTTTGTATTTCTTAAAATTGTTTAAATGTCCATGCTAGCGGCACACATTGGGTGTTTTTATGTGAGGAGGGACTTTTTGCAACAAAATAAAAAGGCTTGGACTAAACGTGTATTAATAAATATTTGAGGGACTATTTGGGATTTTCCCCTGATTCAAAATAACAATTAATTAACCAATATTCTGTTATTTTTAAAGGTCCACGCTAGCGTCACTCATTGAGTGTAATAAAGAGGTTTTTTATTTATAAAAAACAAAAATTTATTTTTTTAAAGCATTTTTTAAGGAATATATAATTTTTATATTATAACAGTGTTTTCTAACAATTTTTTCTTACATTTATAAAAAATTATTTTCTAATAAAACAGTTTTTTTTAATAAAAAAAAGTCATATAACTTTCTTAAAAACTATGACATTTTTTCTAAAAAAAAAAACCACTTAATCATATGTTTACCCAGTGAGAGAGAAGAGAAAAGGCTCCATGTACTACCCTGGCGTTAACACCCAGGTGGTGTAGCACTGCTCCTAAAGGTAATCAACTTAGTAAGGGACATAATTAAAGGGTCATTAAACACACACTTTTTATTAGTTGTAATAGTTTACCATATGTTAGCCAATAATCACTAAGTTATGAGGTATGGAATTTCTAAATTCGTGTAGAATAGATTAATAATTGATCGTATATTACAAATTTCAATTATTTAAATATTTAAATTAATTATGATTCAAATTAATAATTATATATAAATCAAATGTATTAATAAATCTTATATCAGTTCAAAACTTTTGCCCACTTTCAACATGTCATATGTTTTTATCTTTTTCCATTAGTATATAATTACATATATTTGAGTACAATTTAATTTATTTTTTATTTTAACATCCCACTCACAAAACATAACTTTTTTTACTACTATTTGGTCAGACAGTCTAACTTCCTCATTACTGATTTTCTTTCTAATTACCATTTTCCATTAGTAAAATGGTTTTATTTTTTTAGATTTTACAATTTTTGCACTCGAATATCTATACCACTATCTCAAATAACATGGTTTGTTTTGAAGACCTCTCAGTAGGGTATATTATGTTTTATATTGATTTTTATGACCTGAGTTAAAGAAATACCCCAATCAACTGGTTATGGTTCATTATTTTTACCTGTATATTAGTTATAGTCATAAAGTTGATTTTTTTAGTCATTTGTGTTTTATATTGGTTCAACTTTTCTCATATACTTAATCTGTAATTTTCTTGAGTTTAATTCTCCATCCTCAATTTAAAATATGATTTCTTTTTTCTTCTTTTTTCAGGCCAAGGAACGTGCTTTATGGACTTGATTTTAACCCATCTTTATGATGATAATTCTTAGATTTATCAACTTGCCTCAAGTATTGAGATGACTTTTTCATTAATGGAATCCGGGCCATTATTTTTATTGGGCTGATTTTTGGATGGGTATTAGTGTTATTGTTGCTGACTGTTTCTATTGTTGTTGTACTATTTTTTACTTCTTAAAAAATGTGGTGGATAGTCCTATAAACAATGGCAATTTTATCCAAATATGCTAAAAAAATTACACATTGGTGTTGTAAAAAATAATTTCCGACTTAAAAAGTATTTGATGAATATGATGCTATTTGTATAAGGTCCATCATTATGCGAGGTCCATCATTATGTAATAGCATCGGTCTATCATTATGTCATTCATTTCTCTATTACACTTTGCTAAGAATTCCATTGGGCATAGGCTCAAATCCCTTGTTTGTTACAGCACGATAAACTACTGTTATGTATTTAAGACTATTATACTGATATTATTTATTATTATCTTTTCTCTAGCAGCTCTGATTACTTGAACCTATAATGCATATTAGTTAGTTCTTACTTGACTAGTTACTTTATATTACATAGAAAGGGAATTCCATGCTTAATATTCGTACTTTAAATTATATAAAATGAACTAGAAGCATTATTTAGGCTTGTTCACATCATGTGATACTTGACCTATTTGGTCTAGTTTGGGTTTACCTACTGGTGAACCATCAGTCAAAATCGCGGTGTCGCATAAGATGCAACTAGATATTGTTATAAGTTTTGGTAAATTCTAGAGCCTTTGGGAATTAACTTTTGAAATCTAGATATTATAATTTGAGTTTTCAAATACTTCTAATCAACTAGGTCATTGATTTAGTTGACTAAAACTTTATTGTCTTTGAGTTATCTTGATTTAGTGAGCTTTGATGAAACTTCTATTCGGATAGAATTGGACTTTTAGTTGACTAGATCTCCCAGATTTTAGTCTTTAAGAGATTGGATTTTGGGTCATTCATTTAAGTAGGTTTAGGATAGTTTTGGGTGCGTTTAGGGAAGTGGGTTTTGATCATATAAATATCAAATAAGTTTTTTTACTTTTTTACAATAGTTCCTAAAGTGTTTTTTTACTTTTTTACAATAGTTTCTAAAGTACATCAAGAAACTGAGCAATGATCTTCTAAGCACTATAACATTATTCTTATTTTCTTTAGACATGGGATGTTTCTTTGTGATATGTTTTGAGATAATTCTTGCACGATCTTGATATTAATAGGTTATGTGATGTTGAGATGATCATGATCTTGTGTGGTTAATTGGTTTGTGTGCCGTGGTGATAAGCATGCTTGTATGACTAGTTAATGTTGAAAGTTTCTTGAAGCTTTGAGAGGTGAATATTATTAGCATTTGATGGATGATTTGAGTCCCCAATGTATTTATTGGGATTTTCATTGTTGTTATGGACATGGTTTCATAGTCATGCATGGTATATTCCTTGTAACATATTTCATAATTTATTGAGTGTTTGTTTTAATCTTAAGTACATTATAGAGAAGATAGTCAACTGTGATCATATATAAATTGTGTTGTCATCATACAAAATTCTTTTGGTTAAATACACTTGTTTTCACAAAGTGAATGGAACCTCACCCACTGGGAGATGGAAGGTGGAAGTTATATACCACCACCTCTCTATAAGAATCGGGATCACGATTGTAGATTGAACAGTCACTATATAATCAAAAAAAGGCCAAAGCTTAACAACAAAAAAAACCCCGAACAACCATAAGAAAAGATTCATTGGTCCATAAGGATACCAATCATCTAAGGTACCCGCTTGGCCCAAGGTGTGTAATGTAACACTCCTGAGCATGCTTTGAAAAATGAGTAAAAAAATAAATATGCAAAACAATAAACAATGCGGAAAATTATATATATGTATGTATGTATGTATGTATGTATGTATGTATGTATGTATGTAATACCCCGCACCTTTATGGATATTTAAATTATATAAATGGGTGTAATATGGAGATTTGAGGAATTTCTCTTGAAAAATAATTTCTAGAGTTTATGAGGGTTAGATGATTTCCGATGTGTGTTACATTTTCTTTTGGGAATAAGTAAATGAGTTGGACCATTTTAATTACATGTCGTAGTTGGGTAGAGTGACAAAGGACAATATTTTAATTGAAAAACCCGTATTCTGATGTGTTGGGTTTAATTAGTGATTTGTGGTTAAATGACTCGAATGGATATTTCGAGTGCGCGATTGGTTTTGGAATGACCGGGATAGTCAGAATAGAGTATTCGGGACTAGTGTTTAGGTTCCGGGGACTTGGGACTAATAGCGACTCGCAATTGAGTAAACGATTCATTTTTGGGTTTATAAGGGCCCTTATTTCTCCCTATATAAGGCATGAGAGAGTGGGAGAAAGAAAGAAAAGAGAGAAAGAAGAGAAAGAGAATAGAGGAAGAAGAGAAAAAGGGGATTTCTGGACAAACTCCGTGCGATTCGACTCGAGGTCGTCAGATTTTATCCACGAGGCAAGTGTTTACTTTCTTTATTTGATATAGTGTGTGTATCTCATATTATAGTTGATAAACCATTTAATTTTGGGTTGGAATCCTTAAAATAAATTTGGGAAATTTGAGTTTAAGTTTACAATTCAATGTATTGTAAACTCTAAATGATATCTAGTGTTAAACTCGTTATAACAGAGTGTGGAAATAATTATAAATGGGAGAAATGATAACATTAGGGCTTAAACGGTTTTAGGGTTTAAATCTAAGAAAAACTGGGTTAATCCCCCAAATAATTGATGTGTTAGTTATAAATCAATGTTTAAGTGATTGTAGTGTTGTTGGTTGAGATTAGAAACCATAAAAATGGAGGTTGGGTTGAAAATTGGTGTTTTGTTGATTTAGGTTTTGTAAGAAATGGAGAGTTGGCTGACCTATTTGGTGTGATCGGTTGACCGCGACCCTATGGACGATCGACCGAATCAAGGGAAAAAGTTTACTAGTTGGCTTTCTAGGCAAATTCCCATATCGTGGTCGACCGGGGGTCAGGGACCAATCAACCAGTACTCTGTTTTCTGGCCAAGAATTGGATTTTTCTATTCCTTTTTCTCTTTGAGCTTAAAACTTAGGTGCCTTCTTAATTAGTGTATTATAAAGGGCTTTGACCTAAAGGACTTGAGGAGTTGCATATTAACCTTGGGTCAGTTAAGGCCACAATCTAGGGTGTGGACCTAACAAATGTTTAGGATGAGAGACATTCGAGAAAAAAATTCGACAAGCTTATGTAAGTATATTTATGCAGTTAGGATAAATAAGGGACGATGGTAATTAACTAAATCCTAAGATGTGAATATGATGGAAATAAAATTAGGATAGGGTCTAGCGATGTTTGAGTGGCTATCCGGTGTCGGTTGACGACTATTATGAGGTAATGCGATACTTGTGGGATTTAAATAAGTTGAGAGTACACTTATTTAATTATTGTGAATTGGTATGTTCGGAGAGTATATTTAAATCCTTAAAAGTGCTTCAGGTGTGTGAATACTTAGATACTATTACGAATGGGAACATTGGGGATTATTGGCTATCGTCAAGGGAGTTTGGCAATCATAGCCGTATGTATTGAGAAGTGATATAGATTATATATACGACGTGGTTACAGTATATATAATATGATACAGAAATACATATATATATGTGTGTGATTGGTATATTTGTATCATAGAGGCTGGTTCCACGGGATTTTTCGGGCATAGGGTTGGACAACCCCATTATATATTTTCTCTAGTACGATCCAGGGAGGTTGCACGATGTGGGTGAATCCCCTGGCTTAAGGAGCAGGGAGAGTATATCCCAGGTCATATCGTCCCATGTTCGAGTGCGATGTGTGTACTCCACTTTTAGAGGGATCATAACCGCCTCTACTGTTGTGTATTTTTACCATGAGCATGAGTAAGTCTCGCTTGGTACCGTCGTAGAGTGAGTAAACCTGAATTTGGATAGGCACTATGAGACTGCATCCTCAAGTTATAGCTCGGAGGGATGGTTATTATACTTTTGATTATGATAGGTATAATTATACTTGCTGCGTATAGTATATTTCTTGTATATGAAGATAAGATATCATATAAAATAAACGTATGTAAAAATGGAAAGAGTGATAAGGTGTATTTCCCTTCCGGTAGATTTATATCCCGATTTATATGAATATAAATCATAGGTTCTATTGAGAACTATATGTTTATCTATATAGATGAGTTATATATATGTGTTATGTGCTGAGGGCCGAATGAATCTCGACGATCAACATTTCCAGGTAGTAGTGTATCGGGGAGGTTCATTGTTTAGATTTCGCTTCTCAAGATGCCCCATGCACGAACACAATGCAATGTTGGGAATGGGGAGAATTTTAGCCCTTAGTACTTAGGTTTATGTGGTTTTAGAGGATGGGTGATACCGTTTAGTTAGGCAGGGTAGCTCAACTAGGTTGTCTAAAAGGTATGCGATAGGTTTCCACTATTAGAAGAGGGGTGAGGGGTATCTCATGAGAGTGCGATACCAATATATATATGATATAAGTCATATTTTAAAAATATAGCATTTATTGCTAAAATATTTTCAAAACTCGGGCTCCGACCCGTTTCTCTATTTTTTCCCTCACTTTCTATATATATATATATATTAGGTGTCCAGACACATAGATGCCTGGATGAAGATTCTTTCGAGTCAGACATTCGCTGCAGCAGCTGTGGATGCATGCAGGTCTACTGTAGATGCTTATATCCTTGTAATCTAGATAGGTGGTACTATAGAAACATTCAGGCCGATAGCCCAATTGTATTCAGTTATTCTTTTACCTCATTTTGATTTACGACTATTCGATTTGGTTGTATTATGTTAAACCGAGCGTTCGGTTATTTTAATTTATTTCAGTTTTGTATATATAAACTGTGTGATTGTTTTACTTTGTTGGTTTGAATAAAAAGATTGGTCAAATAAAATTTTGATGTCAGCCTAATAGGTTATTAGTAATTAAACTTGTTTTCGATAGTGATGCTGAGCATGAACCATATGAGACTCCTATTTTAATTTGGTATAGTATCGATCACCCGGCATTTTATTAGGCGGGGTCTCACAGATGGTATCAGAGCATTAGGTTCTAGTGTCCTTAGGAATCTGTGCGGACGTACTACACTTTCAGCGTTGATTTTGATTGGATATAAAGGCTTATGACTAGGATTGTTGATTCCTCTTGTGAGATTTTGTTCTCCTTCCATTGTATAATACTATAGTAAATCTTTTTCGTGCGTGTTAGAGATTCGTGTGCTGATCGATGAAGGGTGGCCACAAGAAGGCTGTTATGAGAGTAATAGGAGGCGTGGCTTAGTTAAAACTGCAAGTTGAAGTTGGAGACGAGGAGTGCAACAGAGGTCACTCCCTTTATGGCATTGTCAGGGATTGATACAACGACTACTAAAGTATAG
Source organism: Sambucus nigra (assembly GCA_949130495.1). Classification (NCBI taxonomy): domain Eukaryota; kingdom Viridiplantae; phylum Streptophyta; class Magnoliopsida; order Dipsacales; family Adoxaceae; genus Sambucus; species Sambucus nigra. The sequence goes on along the minus strand of OX422210.1, from coordinate 457,186,196 downwards.
TAGTCATAATTATCCAAGTACCACTATAGTAGAGAGTGGTGCTAAAGTTTAATTACCCAATGAAGTTAAATTGGGAAAAGGTTCGAAAGGTCTTCGCTAAGGACCATACGTTGAAGTTTAAGTTATACATAGTAAGTATAGCTGTATTCAGTGGAAGTATAGGGATCAGAAGCTTTGGCTTAGAGCAGGGTATGGAAAATACTCATATGTGGAAATTCGAGGAAAAATTTTCACTTGTGGGAGAAATATTGAAATGGTGGGAACGGTAGTCACCATGTTTAAGGGAGCAGGATGTTTTGCTCATAGAGGGATCTTATGGATGGTTTTAACCGCAAGTTCCCATGATTTAGCAGGAATGAAAAGAATGCAGTTCTAAATTATTCACATAAGGATCGGTCAGAGGCTGACAATGAATAAAGAGTTATATGGATAAGTGAACTTTGTGCCGAATTATGGTAGGTATAATGAAGAGAGAGTCCTTCAGTGGAATGATAGGCTCAGTAGTAAGTGTTGCTAACACTTATGGAGAATTTGTGTTTGTGGAACCTCATTAGTGGACATCCACCCTGGGAATTCATTGAAACAGGGTTGTTGAGGCCGGTAGTGGAGTTTCCTTTTGACGAAGAAGATAAGGGGACTATGAAGGAAATTGTTAGGATTGAGGCTATAGAGTATGAGATACTGATAACCTTAACATGTTCAGGGTGTCCAGAGATGGGAAATGTTGTAATGTGGAGTGTACAGCCTCACACTTTAATCTTGCCTGGTAGGAGTTAAAGGACAAGAATAGGGTGCCGAGGTGGGGCATCGATTAAAGTAGTTTTTTTTCGATTAGGGCAAGTGTATCATGTCTGGGAACCATTTGGAGTATCTAGGGAGATTGGTGAAGTTATTTTTTATGAGTTTCACCTCGTATGAAGGAGGTATATTTCATGTGGCAAGGCTAAGTCACAGTATTTTGTGTGTGCGATTCGAGTTTACTGGTAGTATCGATAACATTATATAGGGTATACCTATATGTTTTTTTGCGGTATTGGGGTTTTATTTTGAATTTGTATCTGATTTTTATTGCTTGTTTTGTATGTGTTATATGAGTATAGTACTATTGTAAAGTGATATTATTGTATTATCGGAGCGATAGCAGGCTATTGATTACAAGACTATCGTATCCGTGGTTCCATGATGGAATAGGTTATTGTTATGATATCTCACATGGATACAAGTCGAGATCGCCTTTATTATATGAGTAGATGGAACTTCGGTGAGTAGATGTTTCATTATCAGGATTTGAGTTCGCGACGACCTTATATGTATGATTTAAGGTATGCAGGATTCATTATTAAGCTATGAGTTTAAGCTCGTTGTTGTTTACGCAAAGGACTTAGTGTTAGTACAAGCACCTTCTGGTATGGCTCCTAGGAAGAATTAGGAGTTTTGACAAGCACCTTGTGGTATGGCTCCTAGGTAGATGGGATGGGATTATCCTGGTTGCATATTTGAAGCTAACGGACCTCTACGACCAACAAAGTTAAACAGTAGTGTATAGGAGGGGTTCTTTGTTTGAATTTCTCTTGCGAGACACTCCACACATGAACCTTAATAATGTCGGGAGTGGATAGATGGTATGGGATGCAAGGATGTTGGTATTGATGATAAGCTACCTAGTGTGGAGAAAACACTATAAACTGAGAGTTGTGTGATGATCGTATGCTTATAGAGATAGAAGTGCTAAGGAAAAGAACTGAAATGTTTCTCTCACCGCAAGTATGTGGGTAAGGTAAGGTAAAGGAAATCGATTTGAGGCTTATGGACAGGCCTTGAACATAAGGCAAATTCAATGGAAGTATGTTTTAAGTATGATGATCGTAACATCTGTGTAGAGTATAGGCGCCCCGATTAGTTAGACTTTCCATTTCACTGAATTGGAAGGACGTAGTGGTAGAAGTACATTAGTAGGTTAGCGAGATAGGATTTTAGGACGTTTCGATGTTGCCTTGGCCCGTTATATCTCGACGGCGGATGACTCGAGGAAGTAGTGTAATGGGAGGGTTCCTTGTCTAGATTTCACTTTGCGAGACATCCCATGAATGAAACCGAGCGAATGTCAAAATTTGAGAGAGGTCTTGGGCACTAGGGACGTTGTTAGTATAGTACTCATTTTACGTGTGTAGGAAACACGTCGATCTTAGGATTATTGGGAAGTAAGGCCAGTGAGACTAGTGGTGCCGATATAAGGAGATTATATTCAGTTAGCCACGAGAAGATTGGTGGGTTAACCTTGAGTGGGCTTAGATTTCCCAAAATAAGAAGAATGGAATTTTGAAATGGTTGTGCAAAGAAGCACGGGTTAAAAGGTGTATGGGACCTTAGTAAGTTGGTTTTATATATCATCCAAAATTGAAGGGGCGTAGTTTATAAAGATGGAGGATATGTTGTGGAGCAGTTATAAATGGATGTTCATTTTAAGTATGATGGATTGAACGTCGTGGGAAGCACGAGACAACCTAATGGTATAGGTGCAACAAGAGTTAGTACACCTAAGATAAGAAATGAGACTAACGGGGATGGTCAAGCGCGGGTGTAGTTTCTTTTTGAGGGAAATTAGATGTGCTGATGTAGATGAGCGGACGCTTAGCGTCGTGATTCTCCAGTGAGATTTATACGTTAGAGTGGAGATTATAAGCTCATTTTATTTATGTTCGGTTATAGAAGCACTAGGTGTGATGTGTCGTTATTAGAGTTGTTCTTACGACCGAGCTGATGTTGTAGCATATAGAGACGCAACTGAGATGGTGGTTAAGCTAGTGCGTTAGAGTATAAGCCTTGAGATAGGTGGGTACCGAGAATGAGTGTATGGTATCGTGACATTGGGTTAGTACCATTCAACTTTTATGCACTAGTATGTAGTGTGATTAACAATCCTAGGTTGGTAGTACTGATCGTATTCCAATTTCGGGGATGAAATTACGTTGCAACGGGGGAGAATGTAATACCCCGCACTTTTATGGATATTTAAATTAAATAAATGGGTGTAATTTGGAGATTTGAGGAATTTCCCTGAAAAATAATTTTTGGAGTTTATGAGGGTTAGATGATTTTCGATGTGTGTTACATTTACTTTTAGGATTAAGTAAATGAGTTGGACCATTTTAATTACATATCGCAGTTGGGAAGAGTGACAAAGGACAATATTTTAATTGGAAAACCCATATTATGATGTGTTGGGTTTAATTAGTGATTTGTGATAAAGTGACTCAGATGGATATTAGAGTGCGCGATTGGTTTCAAAATGTTCGAGATAGTTAGAATAGAGTATTCGGGAGTAGTGTTTAGGTTCTGGGGACTTTGGACTAATAGAGACTTGCAATGAGGAAACGAGTCATTTTTGTGTTTATAAGGGATAAACCCTTATTTCTCCCTATATAAGGCACGAGATAGTGGGAGAAAGAAAGAAAAGAGAGAAAAAAGAGAAAGAGAAGAGATGAAGAAGAGAAAATGGGGATTTCCGTCCAAATTCTGTGGGATTCGACTCGAGGTCGTTGAATTTTATCCACGAGGGAAGGGTTTACTTGCTTTATTTGATATAGTGTGTGTATCTCATATTACAGTTGGTAACCCATTTAATTTTATGTCAGAACCCTTAAAATAAATTTTGGAAATTTGAGTTTAAGTTTACAATTTAATATATTGTAAACTCTCAATGATTTCTAGTGTTAAACTCATGATAACGGAGTGTAGAAATGGTTAGAAATAGGAGAAATGATAAAATTAGGGCCTAAATGGTTGTAGGGTTTAAATCTAAGAAAAACTGGTTTAATCCCCCCTAAATAATTGATGTGTTAGTTATAAATCAATGTTTAAGTGATTGTAGTGTTGTTTGTTGAGATTAGAAACCATAAAAATGGAGGTTGGGTTGATAATTGGTGTTTTGTAGATTTAGGTTTTATAAGAAATGGAGAGTTGGCCGACCTATCTGCAGTCAATCGTGGCCCTATGTCCAGTCGACCGGGTCAAGGGAAAAAGGCTACTGGTTAGACCGCTAGGCAAATTCCCATATCGCGGTCGATCGGGGGTTAGGGACCAGTCGACCGGCACTCTGTTTTTTGCCCATGATTTGGATTTTTCTATTGCTTTTTCTCTTTGAGTTTAAAACTTAGGGGCCTTCTTAATTAGTTTATTATATAGGGTTATGACCTAAAGGACTTGAGGAGTTGCACATTAACCTTGGGTCAGTTAAGACCACAATTCAGGGTGTGGACCTAACGAATGTTTAGGATGAGAGACAATCGAGAAAATTATTTGGTAAGCGTATGTAAGTATATTTATGAGGTTAGGATGCATATGGGCCGATGGTAATTAAGTAAATCCTATGATGTGAATAGGATGGGAAAAAAATTTAGGATAGGGGCTAGCGATGTTTGAGTGGCTATCCGGTGTCGGTGGACGACTATTATTAGGTAATGCGATACCTATGGGACTTAAATAAGTTGAGAGTATATTTAAATCATTTAAAGTTCTTAAGGTGTGCGAATACTTAGATACTATTACGAATGGGAACCTTCGGGATTATTGGCACTCGCTATGAGGGTTTGGCAATTATAGCCGTATATATTGAGAAGTGATATAGATTATATATACGACGTGGTTACAGTATATATAATATGATATGAAAATACATATATATATATGTGTGTGATTGGTATATTTGTATCTTAGAGGCTGGTTTAATAGGCTTTCCCGGACATAGGGATGGACAGCCAGATTATATATTTTCTCTTCTGCGATCTAGGGAGGTTGTGCGATGTGGGTGAATCCCCTAGGTTGAGGAGCAGGTAGAGTATATCCCAGGTCGTATTGTCCCGCGTTCGAGTGTGATGTGTGTACTCCACTTGCAGAGGGAGAATAACCGCCTGCACCGTTGTGTATTTTTACCATAACCATGAGTAAGTCTGTTTTAGTACCATCGTAGAGTGAGTAAACCCGGATTTGGATAGGTACTTTGAGACTGCATCCTCGAGTTATAGCTTGGAGGGATGGTTAATATACTTATGATTGTGATAGGTATAATTATACTTATTGCGTATAGTATATTGCTTGAATATGAAGATGAAATGTCATATAAAATAAATGTATATAAGAATGGAAAGACTGATAAGGTGTATTTCCCTACCGGTAGATTTATATCCGAATTTATATGAATATAAATCTTAGGCTCTATTGAGAACTATATATTTATCTATATAGAAGAGTTATATATATGTGTTGTGCTGAGGGCCTAATGAATCTTGACGATCAACATTGCCAAGTAGTAGTGTATTGGGGAGGTTCCTTGTTTGGATTTCGCTTCGCAAGATGCCCCACGCACGAACGTAGTGCAATGTTGGGAATGGGGATAAGTTTAGACCTTAGTACTCAGGTTTATTAGGTTTTTGAGGATGGGTGATATCATTTATTAGGCAGGGTAGCTTAACTAGGTTGTCTAAGAGGTATTAAATAGGTGTGCACTATTACAAGAGGGGTGAGGGGTATCTCATGGGAGTGCGATACCAATTCAAATATGAGATAAATTATATTTTAAAAATATAGCATTATATGCACTTGCTAAAATATTTTCAAAACTCGAGCTCTGACCCGTTTCGTACCCTAACAGCATGTTTTTAAGCCTAAGTTTAGATATTTTGAAATTAATGTCGTGTTATCAAACCGGGGGTCCCGTGATTAACCAACATCCAAAGACTAACAACAAGCTAACAACCAATAATTATCCAATAGCCAAAACAAACAAAACCAATAATTATCCCATAGTCCTTCTATCATCTAAAAAAATTAAAAAAATAATGCATATCAATTATAAAACTACTTCAGTTAAAGTAAAGAGTACCTAATTTTTGCGATACAAGAAGTCCATTAAATAGAGTATTTTGAGTGTGTGATTGGACCCAATTGATTCTGGATCCCCCAACGTATTCTTTTACATGTACATTAGTTTACTAGTTTCTTTAATACAATCTTCATAAAATCAAGCTAATTTAACTTCATTTTATGAACACTGCATCAATCAAATTGATCAACAAATGTATATGTATAGGAATACGTGGAAATTTAGCTTGGTCAATTTGATCCAATCATAAACTCAAATGACTCTATTCTCAAACCGACCGTCTTGGAACAGTAACTAAATATTTGACTGAGCATATCATATTATCTAAAGTTAACTTACATAAATAATATTAAACACAAGTAAAAGTAACTAAACTTCATACATCAAAGTAAAGCGCTAATCCAATGTCAATATCAAAATAGGATTCAAATAATATTGACAAGGTTAACATAATATTTTGATACTCAATCTTCCTCTAAATCAAATAAAAGATCCTTCAAATTAGGGTTGTCATCAAGAGCTAACTGGAACTCTTTTGGACCCTTTAATGCACCCACTTAAATAGTCATGCCCTTTGGTGCATGCTAAAAATATACTAATTGCCATCGTTTATGCAGTTCTAGTTGAATACCTTTTTTACGTTCTGAAAGGCACAAATAAAAGGCTCGTCGACTATGCGATCTTTACTCTTCAGCTTTGATAAATCTACCATAATAAGTTTGAAGTCAGTATCAAATTTTCAAGCATTCGTTGTATCCTCCACCTTTATGCAATCACAATAGAATACGGTTTCTTTAAAATCCAAGTAATCAAGTTCTAGGATTTATTGGATTATCCCATAATAGGTTAGCACCGTATTCTTTGGATTTTTAGCGCTTTTGCTAGCGATACAAATGGTCAAGGAATAAGTTGATATTCCACTATTTTGCATCAAAAGATTTTCCTCATATGGATATGAAATGAAATCTAAATCGTTGGTGAGAAATTTCTTAAACTCTTTCACAAGAAAACTATGGCCTTTTGATAGGCGTGCAAGCCTGGAAGAGACATCAATGAATTTGTATCAGGGCATGTTTTTATCACGCTCGAATAAATAATCGCACGTATAAGATGTGAAATTTACCTCATTTGGTAACCATGCCCTAAAATCAGTTGTCGTGCAATTTCTCTTTTGATCTTGGGCAATTTCGTTGATTCGTGCTAAATATTGCGTTTTATTCCCTTTCTTTTTGCGTAATAAAGTAGCCCGACGCTCGTTAAACTCACCTTTTATACTTATTTACTATATAACCTCAATTATTCATTGTTAATCGCTTGCACAAGGCTTATTTAAGTATTTACATAGTTTTTTATGCTAACGATGAAGACTGAATGCATTTCAGATGAAGAACAGACGCAAATGCACCTTCAGGTGCAAAATGGTAAATTTAGATGACTCATTTTGAACTTGAACTGAACATGAAAAATGTAGGCCTCTAATTAAGGAACGTCTGGGTTCAAGCTGTGAATCAATCGAATTTCAAATGAAGAATTTATGATAGTGCAAAGTCCAGATTCGAAAGAAAGTCAAAGTCAAAGCCTCGGGTCAACCCTGTGACCCGATCACAATGAAAAAATGTCGACATCAAAATGAGGGTCATGTCGGTTTTTTCGGTTCGTCATTTCAAGGTCGTATGAAGAAGTTATGAAGTTTTGGGGGTTTAAATGTAATTAACGAAATAAATAAAGCACTTGTTGCAATAAATCTCAGCGCAGCACATGGCGCCATCTTCGCATGCCATGTGACAGTGCCATAGCCCATTGATCAGATCTTCTACAGTAACGCTACAGTATCTAGAGTTTCATTATATATATTTTTACCCCATAATATTTATTTCTTTATCATTTCCTCCATTATTCTTCTTTCCTTCTCATTTCTTTTTCATTTCCTTTCTAAAAAGAAACCCTATTATCTTTAACAACCCATGCCTTATTTGATCATAATCCAACGATCCATATTTAATAAATCAAGCCCATGTTATTCTTTATTGTAAAAATAAAATATGTAAAATACCCAAATCCCTTGTTCTCCCTATTTAAAGCCACTCACCCATTCACTTCAAGGAGGAGAAGAGAGATGAGAGGACTAATACACCATTCTTATCATCATTTTAGTGTAGTTTCATCTTTAGGAGTAGTGTAATTTAGTTTTTCTTTTTTTTTTTTGTAATTTTTTTCCCGAATTAGTGCAAGTTTCTTCTCTATTTTTCCTCCATTTCTTCACGTATTTTTATGCAATTTTTCACACGTTTTCCTTTTTATTTCTCATACTGTAAAAAAATTATACTTCTTATCTTAGTTCAATTCTTCTCATACACACAACGCATGGTTAATTAGTTTTAACTGCTATTCCTTAAATAATATAAGTTGTAATTTTTGGACGCGTTTCAGACGTGTAGCTGCTTCGCTATGATATGATAGTTTAAGATCGGATCTCGACGGATTAATTAGTACCGAGAACATACCGAGGGACTTTAACGGTGTATATCAAGTATACATTGTATTTAATACCAAAAGTACGGTACTGGGACTATCTTCAACACCGAACTCTTAGCGGACTTTTATAACATTCGGGAAGTGACAGTCCGGACTTAATAATTGTTTAAAAAGAGTATTCATCCTATTTGATTCGCACTTTATCTATGTAATCATTTATTCTACATGCGCCGAAGCTTCGAAGATAATTTCTAACTTTTGTTTTACTTATTTTAACGTAGTTTACATACTTGTCTAGATTAATCATAGTATAATTCTTTCCACTCTCCCATCATCTTTTACACTTTTTTTAGAATTAATAAATTTATTAAAGTATTTAAACATCATTCCCTATGAATTCAATACCCGAGCTCGCCGATATACATATAAAACATGTGTAGTTAAGGTTTAGGTTTTTTGCATTGGGTAAAAAATCATTTACAACGAAAGGCGCTTCACACGCGCTCGATTTTTGCTTTAATCATTCGTTCTTGTACTTCCTACCGGTAAATTTTAGAGTTTAGATCATAAAATATAAAAAACATATAATCAAAGAAGAAGAATTTAGTAGATGCCCACTCTCTCCAGTTTTCGACTTCATCTTGCGATTTGAAGACATAACGAGTTACTTGCTCGTATTGTAGATTTATGAATTCCACCTCTTTAGGGTTCCCAAATGGAAATTCTTCCTCAAACTTTTCAGGTTCCTCGATCACTCGTTATCAATGAGGATTGAACCTCCACACCTCTTGTTCTGGAAAATGTACACTAGTTTATAATGATGATTCCACCATTACGTATTCTTCAGCAATTGAACCTCCAATATACATTACAAGAAAAATCACATTTCACAACACTGAAAATATGTCGCAAAAGAAATTTCTCAACATAAGGTTGCCTGGCGCACCTGTGTCGCGGTAGCCCCATCTGGGAATGTATTCGAAGACATATATATCTATGCCGCGGAATGTATATACCAATTACGACTGGATACATGTCGCGAAATGTATATATTTATAAAAATATATATTAATATTTATTTTTATATTGAATAATACCTCACCTTTCGCGACATAATGACATGTCACGGAATGTTGTCCTTTAGGCAACATGTCATGCATGTCGCGAAATGTCATATTTTAAGCGACATGATAAACCTGTCGTGAAATAGGCAGCATAGTGTATGTCGCTAAATGTCATTTATAGTGCCACAAAAAGTCATTATTCATAATATGATTTGATTTTTAGCAACACCCACGTTATGTCGCTAAAAGAGATTTTTTTTTTAATAAATAATTCCAAAAGAAGATTGGAAGATGCATATATATAAATTTTTTCCATGGTATAACCTATATAAATGTGCATCCATAACAATTTAGCGTCCAAACTATTACATAATATGACACCATATTCAATTCTATAATTCTTAATCAAAAGATAATTCATTCCATTCAAATGAATGTATGATTACAACAAATGTTCAAAATAATACCAACTACAAAAATAAAACACATTTCACGAGAAACTTTGAGTCATCCAATCAACTAGCCCAATGATATCCAACGAAATCCATCATCAATCTAGGACAAGAAACAAGTAAACACGTGTTAACCATAATTGGATTACATAATATGGGGAAAAAATATACTTTTATCATAAGTGTGCCTCTTTTTGCTATTTTTTATAGTCATTTTACATTTTCGATCCTCGACGCTCAATTTTCAAATTCAAGTATGTTTGAGTTAATCAATTTAGAATGCTTCATAATTTTAGACAATTTCGATAAAGTTTCCTTTGTTTAATCACGAAATCTAACCTGTTTTAACATTTAAAATTGACTCAGAGACATCAACAAAAGCCATATATAAATAATCAATAAATCCCTTCCAACAATTTAACATAAACTCATAAATAACTTGATCAATATAAAGGTTCATCGGACTCATGTCCATAGTTAAAAAATAGTCTCACGTGTCTCGCATGGCCCAACAATGGTCTTACTTTAGTATCATATGTGGTTTTTCATGCTCCCCCCCCCCCCCCCCCCCCCAAATCTAAACATGTTTCCTAAACTTATGTTTGAGTTAATCACTTTAGAACATTCAATAATTTCAAAAAAAATCGACAGAGTTTCCTTTATTTATTCAAGAAATCCAACCTATTTTAACATTTAAATAAACTCAACGACCTCAAGTAAACCCATAAATAAATAATCAACAAATCCCTTCCAACGATTTAACATATATAAGCTCATAAATAACTCAATCGATATAAATGTTCACCCGTTGTAAAATATTTTTGGTTGTCCCTTCCAACATTTTAACATAAACTCATAAATAACTTGATCGATATAAAGTTTCACCAAACTCATGTCCATAGTTAAAAAATAGTCTCACGTGTCTCGCATGGCCCAACAATGGTCTTACTTTAGTATCATATGTGATTTCACACGCTCCACCCCCAATTCTCAACGTGTTTCTTAAAATTATGTTTGAGTTGATCAATTTAAAATACTCAATAACTTCAAAAAAATTCGATAGAGTTTCCTTTGTTTATTCAAGAAATCCAACCTGTTTTAATATTTAAATAAACTCAACGACATCAACAACAACCATAAATATATAATCAACAAATCCCTTCCAAGGATTTCACATAAATAAGCTAATAAATAACTCAATTGATGTAAATATTCACCCGTTAGAAGCGATATTTGGTAAGCCTAAGTTTCGATTTTTGCAAATTATCGTCCCATTCTCAAACCAGGAGTCCCTTGACTACGTTGTAAGTTCATACGTATCACATTGGTCTCCTGTGAGGTATTCGTGCCTCTTACAGGGTCGTTTGGGCATTGTTTTGGGTGTTCACCCTATAACGACATATTTTTAAGGCTAAGTCAAGATGTTTACAAATTATCATCGTATTCTCAAATCGGGAGTCATGTGACTACGCAGTCAATTCCTATGTGTTACACTGGTCCCGTGCGAGGTGGTCGTGCATCTTACGAGGCCATTTCGATAATTTTGATTTTCACCCGCTAACGGCATATTTTACGCCTAAATAAATATTTTTACAAATTATCGTCGTATTCTCAAACCGAGAGTCTCCTGACTACGCGGTAGGTTCCTACGTGTGACATTAATCTCATGTGACGTGTTCATGCCTGTTACGGGGCCGTTCGGTCATTGTTTTGAATTTTGACCCTCTAACGGCATGTTTTAAACCTAAGTCTAGATTTTTGGAAATTATTGTCGTATTCTCAAACTGAAAGTCCCGTGACTACACGGTAAGTCCTTACGTGTCACGTTTGTCCCGTGGGACGTGTTCGTACCTCCTATGGGGCTGTTTAGGGAATGTTCTGGGTTTTCACCCGCTAACGGCATATTTTTAAGCCCGAGCCTAGATTTTTGCAAATTATCGTCGTGTTCTCAAATCGAGAGTCTTGTAACTACGCGGTAAGTTCCTACAAGTTAGATTGGTCTCATATGAGGTGTGCGTGCCTCTTACGGGGCCGTTTGGGTATTGTTTTGAAAATTGACCCTCTAACAAAATGTTTTAAGCATAAGTCTAGATTTTTGGGAATTATCATCGTATTCTCAAATCGGAAGTCACGTGACTCCATGGTAAGTCCCTATGTGTTACGTTTGTCCCTTGGGAGGTGTTCGTGCCTCGTACGGGGCTGTTTTGGGTGTTCCCCCGCTAACGGCATATTTTTAAGACTAAGTATAGATTATTACAAATTATTGTCGTATTCTCAAATTGAGAGACTTGTGACTATGCGGTAAGTTACTGCATGTTACATTTGTCTCGTGTAAGGTGTTCGTGCCTCTTATGGGGTCATTTGGGTATTATTTTGAATTTTAACCCTCTAACGGCATGTTTTAAGTCTAAGTCTAGATTTTTTAAAATTACCATCGCATTTTCAAATAGGAAGTCCCGTGACTATGTGGTAAGTCCCTACGTGTTACGTTTGTCCCGTGGTAGGTGTTCGTTGTAACACCCCGCCTAAAATAATAACGGGTGGCCAGCCCTATACTATATTAAATCAGGAATTCCAGATGGTCCAGTCTCAACATCAACTAACGGTACTATATAATATAGGACTAACTACCCAAAATCACATAAGCGAGATGTTATAAAAATTTAAAACTTGCAACATACAATAACCCAACACTATGAAACTACTAAAGATTAAAAGAGAGATGCAAGAAGCACTAAGAAATGAAAGGAATCACTATACATGAATATGCCATAAATAAATAAAGAAACCCGAATAAGCTGTCGGGTCACAGCAAATACAATAACTGAATGGAATGAATATAAACATGTATGTAAATATCCCTTGGGTACAAACCCGATATACAACATGAATCCTACCTAGAATTTTAAAGAAGTAGGAAGCGGCTACATGAAACATCCCGCAACAGTCCGCACCTGTCACGGCTCCCGAGACTCTGGATAGAAGGTCATCCGGCATCCCTGCGGTAGGATACCTGTGGAGAATATATATGTATATACAAGAAGGAGGGAGAAGTAAACGGGTCAGAGCCCTGAATGTGTAAAATATTTAGCAAGTGTGTTAACCGTGCATAATAAATACCGGTGTACTTAATCTCATAAATAAGTGGGACCGCACTCTCGTGGAACCCCGACTCACCTCTCATCTAAAGGCGCGCACCTATTCGCGTCCTCAAATTTTAGTTAAATTACCCCCATTGATTTTAGGACAACCTAACTTACCAGGCCTAGCCTATATCCACGAGAGCTACCTTCCCGTCATAATCTAAGGATCCACCCATTTCTAATCCTATTAGATTATGACTACAACAGTTATGCCATAAAAGGCTTAATGAATTCCGATTAATAATCTCATGAATTATGATTATCATAATTCCTAAAACATTACCCCTATACATACACATATGTATATATATATATATATATATATACCTATATAGGCTAAAAACGTAAGAATTAATATACTTAATAACATGCACATGGAATATTGGCAAGACTTCTCTCTAATCCCAACATTGTACTACGTTTCGTGCGTGGGGAGTCTCGCAAAGCAAAATCCAAACAAGGAACCGCCCCGTTACACTACTCCTGACAAGGTCAAGACCAGAGATCCGAGATGCCACAAATAGAATTACTTCTCTCAACTCTCGACATGGCACTACGTTTCGTGCGTGAGGCGTCTCGCAAAGCGAAATCCAAACAAGGAACCCCCTCGTTACACTACTCCTGGGCAATGTCGATCCTAGAGATCCATAATCCTTAACATACTATATAATACTACCTTTACTACTAACTATAACTACTAAAGAAAGAAAGGAGAAAAGAAAAGAAAGAAAACAATTAAGATAAAATAAAAGAACCTCCAATAATATCCTTGGGATGATGTAACCGAAATAATACCTTATGTGCGATACATCAACCCCCATCAGTCTAGTACACCATTATCACCTAAGATGTACTTTAAAAAGTCCATAGCCTTTCATCTATAGGATATATATATAAATATATATATATATATATATATATATAGGTATTTATTTCTAACCGTATATATATCATCATCATCAATCCAATAGCCAAGTGTACATACTACATATGATGTACAAGGCCATGCACATAATATACCCGGCTATATATATCGCCGATAAAATGCATCAATGCTATCATCTTCCCAGTGCCCGGCTCACGTAGCAATACTGGGGCCACCATGGTGGGACTAAACGACACCCACCTCGTGGTAAACACACGCACACGACGACCCGGGAAGCGGTCATAGTTCCAACCGGCAATGAGACGAAACATACCCACCACGTCTCATCCCCAAAAATATATATCTATATGTATAATAATCACAAGGGACGACTATGACCTGGGGAATATCCACACCCTGCATTATAAGCCAGGATGCTCACCCTCTACGCGCGCAACTTCCCAATGATAGCATGAGCGTGGTATGCTTAACCAATTAAGTATGTGTATTATTCACATGCACAATATATATACATCCTTATGATCCAATTATAGGATCAAATAATAAACCACCATATACGGTTTAAGTATCCATACCATATATGCCCACAACATAAAGATATCCATATAACTATATACATACAGATATATATATATATATATATACATCAACACCTATTCGTATATCCTTTATCTATATATATATATACTAATTCTCGTCCATATGTATAAGATACATATAACTGGCTATAAGTATACATAGTCCTCGATATACAAGCCGTCACTATCATTTCCATTAAATTTACCTTGATATGTGAATATAATTCCATACTTGAAACATATTCGATCATTTTCCTATGATGGATAGTCTCCCAAAACCATATGTATATATCTATACCTATATATATTCAACATTAAGGCTATCACCCAAGAGTTTGTGTAGGAATCTTTCACTACACATATCATCTATATCTCCGAGTACATTAAAGAATCTAGTAATCATTTTGACTAACGGTATACATATAACTAATAGTCTATCAGCCTCAAGCTCATTCTTTCAATCATCAAATAATCTCATTTCCCTCGATTTCGACTATGGTTCCATCACTTTTGTGAATACCCTGACCTAAGATCTCTCTGAGAGTTCTTAGCCTCACATCACATCTACACTTACTTTTAATCTACAATTAGGATTACCAATCCCAAAGGGTTTTCCCCCAAAATCTCTCTACATAACTCCAAATACATACATGGATACATTTCTCCCAAATTTCCCTAAGGAGTCCCCAAAACTCTAATGTGTGAGAAACTCCTTATGTGTCTCCAAGAACATATCTCTTTCATCATAAGAGAAGGCCCCAAATCAATAAACCCAACCAAAAAGGGTTTGAAATCACTATGGAGAAAATACTTCAAAGTGACCTGTTTCCGAATCGATTCGGCCCTGTTCCGAATCGATTCGGACTAGCGAATCGATTCGGCCTCCAAGGCGAATCGATTCGGGTCCAAAGACCTGGGCTTCTGCAATAGGCCGAATCGATTCGGCTTGGGGTCCGAATCGATTCGGTCAATGCAGACCTGCTAGATTTACCAAACCGAATCGATTCGCTTGAGGGGGCGAATCGATTCGGACCTGCAATTTTTGAAGGTTTCATCTGTTTCTTCAAAACCTACGAATTCTAAACCCTCAATTCCTCATTCCAACCCCCAATCCTTCATCAAATCATGATTTTAAACCCATTAACCAACCCAAAGTTGATCCCAATCATTTTTATGTCATTAATTCCATATTTAATCATTGATTTCAAGATTTAAACCTAAAATCTAGGTTTTGACATTAATACCCAAAAACCATTTCTTCACCCCACAATTTATGAAATGAAATACACAAATAGCTATTTAGCAAGATTAAACACTTGCCTCAGATTTGTAGAGGTTGGATCGTCCTCGATGTCGCGGTTGGACCAGAAATCCCAAGCTTTTTCTTCCTCTCTCTCTTCTTTTCCTTCTTCTTTCTTTTCTTCCTTTTTCTTTCTCTCTTTCTCTATTTGAGAAGGCTTCATCCGTAAGCCTTAAATCCTTTAAAACAAAAAACCCAGTTTTAAATGTTAATACACACTTTAAATGACTCGTTGACTCCAATTCAAGTCAAAACAACTTAAAAACATTCCGGAGCCGAAATAAGGCCCAATGACAGTCATTTTGACTATCTCGACCCTTCCGGGATCGATGGTACCCTCAAAAATATCATCCGGAATACTTTGAAACGTCCTCTATTTTTGGACCTCATTTCCCAAATTCTAAAATTCTCCAATTTAATTAAATTTTATTTTCCCAAAAACTTAATTTCTCAGTCTCCAAAATCGAGGATTGTTACATACTTCCCCCCTTACAGAAATTTCGTCCGCGAAATTTAAGATGAGCCTAGGACCTCAATACCATCTAGTCCTTATATCAATCCTCAAGATCACTATGCCGATCCTTTCTAGTTCTCACGTTGAACTATATAGATCCTTACCGATCCGTAAAATCAACTAGCTACCCAGGGCGCCCATACACCCTGTACCCGAGTTTCTACTCGTAAAATCTTAATCAGGCTCCATTAGCCTCAAATTGTAAGATAACCCTCGGTAACATAATCTATAACAATATACTAAATATATAAAAGTTTGAAAATTTCCACTGGTTGAACTCTCCTCAATTCCTGACACTAGCCACCTTCGTGCGGGGGAGGTCTCGCAAGCGAAATCCAAACAAGGAACCCTCCCAATACACTACTGTGTAGCTAGGTCGGGGATTGAGATTAGTTGAACCAGGGTTAAGGTTTTAGAAAAAGATTTTTCGTATTTTAGATATTGCCCGAGGGCCTATACAATAATGCAATATAAATATATTCCGCGTCTTTCGACACGCCAAACAAACACCTTATGTTTAAGACACAAGGCCTCCACAAATACAATATTCTAACAAATATCTAGTTCTCAAAACTAGCACAACTATGAGCTAAATTATCCGCTCCTCATAAATCTACCAAACCCTGAACCTCTCAGTTATGAAAAGGTGTATCTTCTCAAAAGATGCCATACCAAGGCCACACTGGATCACTTCTTCCTTTAGGAAAATTCCATACACCCTAGCGGTGTAGCGGCTAACTACCCATCATTCCTTAAGCGCGATGTTCCCAATTATTACCCAAAACGTAACTCAAACCCAAAGAAAGGTATTCTACCTTATACTTCCATAATCTAATGGTTTCCCCTCACCCTAGAAGCTCAACTCAGGGTCCTCAACTCCTTCCAGGAAAATCATTATCCCTAAGCCTATTTCTTCACAAGAGAAACATCTTCCTCAAAATCCTTCCTAACCATATTGAAGGATAAACACGATGGCGACAACCAAAAACTCCCTCAGTCCTACACAACGAAACTTAGTCTCCAAAGGCATTCTCCCTCATCTTAGAAGGCGATACTCCTAATATTGGGACAACTACACCAACCTCACCTCGGTAAAAGTCACCAACATTAGGTTTCCTAACTAAGGTTAACAGATTCTCAATCGAAACCTCCCAAGGACTACACTACATGCCTCTCCTCGGACTTTCCTTACTAAGACCAAGATTCGCCATTCGAGCAAATTTCCTTTATTACTCAACTGCCGATAAGTCACCTCACACCAAAGCTAGAAATCTCCTCAATTTCTCCTCCAGAATCGGGGAAAACAACTACCCCCGATCAAAGCGTACCCAAAATATGCTATGGGTTCCGTACTTCTAAACCTATTCTTTCCTAGACGACAACATCTAGGCGACGTCTGAAACGAAACAAGAGCAACTGTTATCAGAACGCCAATCAAGTGAATATACTTCACAGAAGAAAATAACGCGGTGAACGCAACAGTCCTATTTTTAGGGCTTTATGTCAAGAACGTTAACGGAAGAATGCAGAAACTCGCACAGATCCTAAGGACTCTAGAACCTGATGTTCTGATACCATCTGTAACACCCCGCCTAAAATAATAACGGGTGGCCAGCCCTATACTATATTAAATCAAGAATTCCAGATGGTCCAGTCTCAACATCAACTAACGGTACTATATAATATAGGACTAACTACCCGAAATCACATAAGCGAGATGTTATAAAAATTTAAAACTTGCAACATACAATAACCCAACACTATGAAACTACTAAAGATTAAGAGAGAGATGCAAGAAGCACTAAGAAATGAAAGGAATCACTATACATGAATATGCCATAAATAAATAAATAAACCCGAATAAGTTGTCGGGTCACAGCAAATACAATAACTGAATGGAATGAATATAAACATGTATGTAAATATCCCTTGGGTACAAACCCGATATACAACATGAATCCTACCTAGAATTTTAAAGAAGTAGGAAGCGGCTACATGAAACATCCCGCAACAGTCCGCACCTGTCACGGCTCCCGAGACTCTGGATAAAAGGTCATCCGGCATCCCTGCGGTAGGATACCTGTGGAGAATATATATGTATATACAAGAAGGAGGGAGAAGTAAACGGGTCAGAGCCCCGAATGTGTAAAATATTTATCAAGTGTGTTAACCGTGCATAATAAATACCGGTGTACTTAATCTCATAAATAAGTGGGACCGCACTCTCGTGGAACCCCGACTCACCTCTCATCTAAAGGCGCGCACCTATTCGCGTCCTCAAATTTTAGTTAAATTACTCCCATTGATTTTAGGACAACCTAACTTACCAGGCCTAGCCTATATCCACGAGAGCTACCTTCCCGTCATAATCTAAGGATCCACCCATTTCTAATCCTATTAGATTATGACTACAACAGTTATGCCATAAAAGGCTTAATGAATTTCGATTAATAATCTCATGAATTATGATTATCATAATTCCTAAAACATTACCCCTATACATACACATATGTATATATATATATATATATATATATATATATAGGCTCAAAACGTAAGAATTAATATACTTAATAACATGCACATGGAATATTGGCAAGACTTCTCTCTAATCCCAACATTGTACTACGTTTCGTGCGTGGGGAGTCTCGCAAAGCGAAATCCAAACAAGGAACCGCCCCGTTACACTACTCCTGACAAGGTCAAGACCAGAGATCCGAGATGCCACAAATAGAATTACTTCTCTCAACTCTCGACATGGCACTGCGTTTCGTGCGTGAGGCGTCTCGCAAAGCGAAATCCAAACAAGGAACCCCCTCGTTACACTACTCCTGGGCAATGTCGATCCTAGAGATCCATAATCCTTAACATACTATATAATACTACCTTTACTACTAACTATAACTACTAAAGAAAGAAAGGAGAAAAGAAAAGAAAGAAAACAATTAAGATAAAATAAAAGAACCTCCAATAATATCTTTGGGATGATGTAACCGAAATAATACCTTATGTGCGATACATCAACCCCCATCAGTCTAGTACACCATTATCACCTAAGATGTACTTTAAAAAGTCCATAGCCTTTCATCTATAGGATATATATATAAATATATATATATATATATATATATATATATATATATATATATAGGTATTTATTTCTAACCGTATATATATCATCATCATCAATCCAATAGCCAAGTGTACATACTACATATGATGTACAAGGCCATGCACATAATATACCCGGCTATATATATCGCCGATAAAATGCATCAATGCTATCATCTTCCCAGTGCCCGGCTCACGTAGCAATACTAGGGCCACCATGGTGGGACTAAACGACACCCACCTCGTGGTAAACACACGCACACGACGACCCGGGAAGCGGTCATAGTTCCAACCGGCAATGAGACGAAACATACCCACCACGTCTCATCCCCAAAAATATATATCTATATGTATAATAATCACAAGGGACGACTATGACCTGGGGAATATCCACACCCTGCATTATAAGCCAGGATGCTCACCCACTACGCGCGCAACTTCCCAATGATAGCATGAACGTGGTATGCTTAACCAATTAAGTATGTGTATTATTCACATGCACAATATATATACATCCTTATGATCCAATTATAGGATCAAATAATAAACCACCATATACGGTTTAAGTATCCATACCATGTATGCCCACAACATAAAGATATCCATATAACTATATACATACAGATATATATATATATACATCAACACCTATTCGTATATCCTTTATCTATATATATATATACTAATTCTCGTTCATATGTATAAGATACATATAACTGGCTATAAGTATACATAGTCCTCGATATACAAGCCGTCACTATCATTTCCATTAAATTTACCTTGATATGTGAATATAATTCCATACTTGAAACATATTCGATCATTTTCCTATGATGGATAGTCTCCCAAAACCATATGTATATATCTATACCTATATATATTCAACATTAGGGCTATCACCCAAGAGTTTGTGTAGGAATCTTTCACTACACATATCATCTATATCTCCGAGTACATTAAAGAATCTAGTAATCATTTTGACTAACGGTATACATATAACTAATAGTCTATCAGCCTCAAGCTCATTCTTTCAATCATCAAATAATCTCATTTCCCTCGATTTCGACTATGGTTCCATCACTTTTGTGAATACCCCGACCTAAGATCTCTCTGAGAGTTCTTAGCCTCACATCACATCTACACTTACTTTTAATCTACAATTAGGATTCCCAATCCCAAAGGGTTTTCCCCCAAAATCTCTCTACATAACTCCAAATACATACATGGATACATTTCTCCCAAATTTCCCTAAGGAGTCCCCAAAACTCTAATGTGTGAGAAACTCCTTATGTGTCTCCAAGAACATATCTCTTTCATCATAAGAGAAGGCCCCAAATCAATAAACCCAACCAAAAAGGGTTTGAAATCACTATGGAGAAAATACTTCAAAGTGCCCTGTTTCCGAATCGATTCGGCCCTGTTCCGAATCGATTCGGACTAGCGAATCGATTCGGCCTCCAAGGCAAATCGATTCGGGTCCAAAGACCTGGGCTTCTGCAATAGGCCGAATCGATTCGGCTTGGGGTCCGAATCGATTCGGTCAATGCAGACCTGGTAGATTTACCAAACCGAATCGATTCGCTTGAGGGGGCGAATCGATTCGGACCTGCAATTTTTGAAGGTTTCATCTGTTTCTTCAAAACCTACGAATTCTAAACCCTAAATTCCTCATTCCAACCCCCAATCCTTCATCAAATTATGATTTTAAACCCATTAACCAACCCAAAGTTGATCCCAATCATTTCTATGTCATTAATTCCATATTTAATCATTGATTTCAAGATTTAAACCTAAAATCTAGGTTTTGACATTAATACCCAAAAACCATTTCTTCACCCCACAATTTATGAAATGAAATACACAAATAGCTATTTAGCAAGATTAAACACTTGCCTCAGATTTGTAGAGGTTGGATCGTCCTCGATGTCGCGGTTGGACCGGAAATCCCAAGCTTTTTCTTCCTCTCTCTCTTCTTTTCCTTCTTCTTTCTCTTCTTCCTTTTTTTTTCTCTCTTTCTCTATTTGAGAAGGCTTCATCCGTAAGCCTTAAATCCTTTAAAACAAAAAACCCAGTTTTAAATGTTAATACACACTTTAAATGACTCGTTGACTCCAATTCAAGTCAAAACAACTTAAAAACATTCCGGAGCCGAAATAAGGCCCAATGACAGTCATTTTGACTATCTCGACCCTTCCGGGATCGATGGTACCCTCAAAAATATCATCCGGAATACTTTGAAACGTCCTCTATTTTTGGACCTCATTTCCCAAATTCTAAAATTCTCCAATTTAATTAAATTTTATTTTCCCAAAAACTTAATTTCTCAGTCTCCAAAATCGAGGATTGTTACATTCGTCCCTCCTACGGGGCCATTAAGGGCCAGATTTGAATTTTGACCCTTTAACGGCAGGTTTTAAGCCTAAGTCTATTTTTTTAGAAATTATCATCGTATTCCCAAACTGGAAGTCCCGTGACTACTTGGTAAGTTCCTACGTGTTATGTTTGTCCCGTTGAAGGTGTTCTTGCCTCATACATGGCCATTTAGGGGTTGCTTTGGTTTTCAGCCGCTAACGACATATTTTTACGCCTAAGTCTAGTGTTGTTCAAATTATCATCGTATTCTCAAACCGAGAGTCTCGTGACTATGTGAAAAGTTCATACGTGTTACATTGATCTCGTGTGAGGTGTTCTTGCCTCTTACATGGACTGTTGGGTATTACTTTGAATTTTGACCCTCTAACGACAAGTTTTAAGCCTAAGTCTAGATTTTTTAAAATTATTGTCGTATTCTCAAACCGAAAGTCCCGTGACTACGTGGTAAGACCCTACATGTTACGTTTGTCCTGTGGGAAGTGTCTGAGCCTCCTACGGGGCCGTTTACTGGCTATTTTAAGTTTTCACCCGCTAACGGTATATTTTTAAGCCTAAGTATAGATTTTTGCAAATTATCATCGTATTCTCAAACTGAGAGTCTCGTGACTATGCGGTAAGTTCCTACGTGTTACATTAATCTCCTTCGAGATGTTTGTGCCTGTTACGGGTCCATTTGGGAATTATTTTGAATTTTGACCCTTTAACAGCATGTTTTAAGCCTAAGTCGATATTTTTTGAATTTATCGTCGTATTCTCAAACCAAAAGTCGCGCGATGACGTGTCAAGTCCCTACGTGTTATGTTTATCCCGTGGGAGGTGTCCGTGCCACCTATTGTGTCGTTCAAGGGTTGTTTTGGATTTTCACCCACTAACGACATATTTTTAAGCCTAAGTCTAGATTTTTGGAAATTATCATCGTGTTCTCAAACCGACAGTCTCGTCACTACACGGCAAGTTCCTACATGTAACATTGGTCTCATGTGCGATGTTCGTGCCTCTTACGGGGCCATTTGGGTATTGTTTTGGGTTTTCACCCTCTAACAGCATGTTTTAAGCGTAAGTCTAAAGTTATGCAAATTATCATCTCATCTTCAAACTGGGAGTCCCGTGACTCCGTTGTAAGGTCCTACGTGTTGCATTGGTCTCGTGCAAGCTGTTCGTGCCTCTTACGGGATCGTTTGGGTGTTGTTTTTTATTTTCACCCTCTAAAGGCATGTTTTAAGCCTAAGTCTAGATTTTGAAAATTATCCTCGTATTCTCAACCCGAGAGTCCAATGGTTACAAGGTAAGTTCCTACGTGTTATGTTGGTCCCGTGGGAGGTGTTCGTGCATCTTACGTGGCCGTTTGGAGTTATTTTGGATATACACCCTCTAATGGAATGTTTTTAAGCCTAAGTCTAGATTTTTATAAATTATCAACGTATTCTCAAACCGGGAGTCACATGACTACGCGGTCAGTTCCTATGTGTTACACTAGTCTCATGCGAGGTGCTTATGCATCTTATGGGGCCATTTAGGGCTATTTTTTTATTTTCCCCCATTAACGGCATATTTTTAAGCCTAAGTCTAGATTTTTGCAAATTATCACTATATTTTCAAACCGAGAGTCTCGTGACTATGCATTAAGTTTCTACGTGTTACATTGGTCTCATGTGAGGTATTCGTGCCTCTTACGGGGCCATTTGGGTATTGTTTTGAATTTTGACCCTCTAACGGCATGTTTTAATCCTAATTCAAGATTTTTATAAATTATGGATGTATTATCAAACTGGAAGTCCCGTGACTACGTCGTAAGTCCCTACGTTTTACGTTTGTCCCATGGGAGGTGTTCGTGCCTCCTATGGGGCCGTTAGGGGGTTGTTTTGGGTTTTCACCCGCTAACGGCATATTTTTAAGACTAAGTCTTTATTTTTGCAAATTGTCGCTATATTCGCAAAACAAGAGTCTCTTGAAGACACGGTAAGTTCTTACGTGTTACATTGGTCTCGTGTGAGGTATTTGTTCCTCTTATGGGGCTGTTTGGGTATTTATTTGGGGTTTTACCCTATAGCAGCATGTTTTAAGCATAAGTCTAGATTTATGAAAATTATCATCTCATCCTCAAATCGAGAGTCTCGTGTATACGCAGTAAGTTCCTACGTGTTACATTGGTCTCGTGTGAGGTGTTCGTGCCTCTTATGGGGACGATTGGGTATTGTTTTAAATTTTGACCCTCTAACGGCAAGTTTTAAGCCTAAGTCTAGATTTTTGCAAATTGTCATCATATTCTCAAAATGAGAGTCTCGTGACTACACGGTAAGTTCCTACGTGTTATATTGATCTCCTGTGAGGTGTTCGTACCTGTTACGGGGCCGTCTGGGCATTGTTTCGAATTTTGACCCCCTAACGACATGTTTTAAAACTTAAGTCTATGTTTTTGGAAATTATTGTCGTATTCTCAAACTAAAATCCCATGACTGTGCGATAAGTCCCAACTTGTTATGTTTGTCCCTTGGGAGGTGTCCGTGCCTCCCAGGGGTCCGTTTAGGAACTGTTTTGGTTTTTCACCCGCTAACGATATATTTTTAAGCCTAAGTCAAGATTTTTTCAAGTTATCGTCGTGTTCTCAAGCCGAGTCTCTTGACTATGCGGTCAGTTCCTACATATTACATTGGTCTCATGTGAGGTGTTCGTGCCTCTTACGAGGGCATTTGGGTATTGTTTTGGGTTTTCACCCTCTAAATACATATTTTTAAGCCTAAGTCAAGATTTTTGCAAATTATCATTGTATTCTCAAATCGGGAGTCACGTGACTATGCGATCAGTTCCTACATGTTATGTTGGTCCCGTGCGAGGTGTTCGTGTCTCTTACGGGGTCATTTGGGCATTGTTTTGGATTTTCACCCTCTAACAGCATGTTTTAAGCCTAAGTATAAGTTTTTGCAAATTATCATCGTATTCTCAAATCGAGAGTTTTATGACTACGCGGTAAGTGACTACGTGTTACGTTGGTTCCGTGGGAGGTGTTCGTGCATTTTACAGGACCGTTTGAAGTTGTTTTGGATTTCCACCCTCTAATGGCATGTTTTTAAGACTATGTCTAGATTTTTGCAAATTGTCATCGTATTCTTAACCCAGGAGTCACGTGACTACGCAGTGAGTTCCCACGTGTTACTTTTGTCGCGTGCGAGGTGTTCGTGCATCTTCTGGGGAACTTTAGGGGCTGTTATTGACTTCCCCCACTAACGGCATATTTTTAAGCCTAAGTATAGATTTATGTAAATTATCGTCGTATTCTCAAATTGAGAGTCTCGTGACTACGCAGTGAGTTCCTACATGTTACATTAGTCTCGTGTGAGGTGTTCGTTCCTCTTACGGGGTCGTTTAGGTATTGTTTTGAATTTTGACCCTCTAACGACATGTTTTAAGCCCAAGTCTAATTTTTTTTGAAATTATCCTCGTATTCTCAAATATAAAGTCTTGTGAATACGTGATAAGTCCATACGTGTTACGTTTGTCCCGTGGGAGGTGTCTGTGCCTCCTACGGGGTCATTTAGGGACTGTTTTGGGTTTTTACCCGCTAACGACATATTTTTAAGCCTAAGTCTCGATTTTTGCAAATTATCATCATATTCTTAAACCGAGAGTCTCATGACTACGCGATAAGTTCCTACATGGTACATTGATCTCCTATGAGGTGTCCGTGCCTGTTACGGAGCCATTTGGGTATTGTTTTGAATTTTGACTCTCTAACGGTATGTTTGAAGCCTAATTCTAGATTTTTGGAAATTATTGTCGTATTCTCGAACCAAAAGTCTCATGACTACATGGTAAGTCCCTACGTGTTACGTTTGTCCCGTGGGAAGTGTTTGTGCCTCATACGGGGCCATTTAGGGGCTGTTTTTGGTTTTCACCCTCTAACGGCATATTTTTAATCCTAAGTCTAATTTTTTGCAAATTATCATTATGTTCTCAAACCGAGAGTCTCGTGACTATGCAGTAAGTTCCTACATGTTACATTGGTCTCGTGTGAGGTGTCCATGCCTCTTACGAGGCTGTTTGGGTATTGTTTTGGGTTTTCACCCTCTAAAGGAATGTTTTAAGCGTAAGTCTAGATTTATGGAAATTATCATCTAATCCTCAAATAGGGAGTGCCGTGACTCCGCTTTAAGTTCCTACGTGTTACATTGGTCTCATGCGAGGTGTTCATGATTCTTACGGGATCATTTGGGAGTTGTTTTGGATTTTCACACTCTAAAGTCACGTTTTAAGCCTAAGTCTAGATTTTGCAAATTATCCTTGTATACTCAACCCGAGAGTCCAGTGGTTACGAGGTAAGTTCCTACTTGTTATGTTGGTCTCATGGGGGGTGTTCATGCATCTTACGGGGCCGTTTGGAGTTATTTTGGATTTTCACCCTCTAATGGCATGTTTTTAAGCCTAAGTAAAGATTTTTGCAAAGTATCATCGTATTCTCAAACCGAGAGTTTTGTGACTACGCGGTAAGTGACTAAGTGTTACGTTGGTCCTGTGGGAGGTGTTCGTGCATCTTATGGGGCCGTTTGGAGTTGTTTTGGATTTTCACCGTATAATGGCATGTTTTAAAGCCTATGTATAGTTTTTTGCAAATTATTGTCATATTCTCAAATCGGAAGTCACGCGAATACGCGATCAGTTCCCATGTGTTACGTTTGTCCCGTGTGAGATGCTCGTGCATCTTATGTGGCACTTTAGGGGCTGTTTTGGATTTTTTCCCCCTAACGGCATAGTTAAGCCTAAGTCTACATTTATGCAAATTATCATCATCTTCTCACATCGAGAGGCTCGCGACTACGTGATAAGTTCCTACGTGTTACATTGGTCTCGTGTTAGGTGTTCGTGCCTCTTACGGGGTCGTTTGGGTATTATTTTGAATTTAACCCTCTAACGGCATGTTTTAAGCCTAAGTTTAAATTTTTGGAAACTATCATCGTATTCTCAAATCGAAAGTCCTTTGACTACATGATAAGTCCATACGTGTTACGTTTGTCCCGTGGGAGGTGTTCGTGCCTCCTACGGGGCCGTTTAGGGTCTGTTTTGGGTTTTCACCCACTAATGACATATTTTTAAACATAAGTCTCAGTTTTTGTAAATTATCATCGTATTCTTAAATCTAAAGTCTCTTGACTACGTGGTAAGTTCCTACGGATTATATTGATCTCCTGTGAGGTGTTCGTGCCTTTTATGGAGCCGTTTGGGCATTGTTTTGAATCTTGACCCTTTAATGGTAAGTTTTAAGCCTAAGTGTAGATTTTTGGAAATTATCGTCGTATTCTCAAACCAAAAGTCCCGTGATTATGTGGAAAGTCCCTATGTGTTACGTTTGTACCGTGGGAAGTGTCCGTGCCTCCTACGAGGTCGTTTAGGGTCTGTTTTGGATTTTCACCCGCCAACGGCATATTTTTAAGCCTAAGTCTAGATTTTCACAAATTATCGTTGTGTTCTCAAACCGAGAGTCTCGTGACTATGCGGTAAGATCTTACATGTTATATTGGTCTCGTGTGAGGTGCTCGTGCCTCTTACGAGGGCATTTGGGTATTGTTTTGGGTTTTCACCCTCTAAATACATATTTTTAAGCCTAAGTCAAGATTTTTGCAAATTATCATTGTATTCTCAAATCGGGAGTCACGTGACTATGCGATCAGTTCCTACATGTTATGTTGGTCCCGTGCGAGGTGTTCGTGTCTCTTACGGGGTCATTTGGGCATTGTTTTGGATTTTCACCCTCTAACAGCATGTTTTAAGCCTAAGTATAAGTTTTTGCAAATTATCATCGTATTCTCAAATCGAGAGTTTTATGACTACGCGGTAAGTGACTACGTGTTACGTTGGTTCCGTGGGAGGTGTTCGTGCATTTTACAGGACCG
Source organism: Sambucus nigra (assembly GCA_949130495.1). Taxonomy (NCBI): domain Eukaryota; kingdom Viridiplantae; phylum Streptophyta; class Magnoliopsida; order Dipsacales; family Adoxaceae; genus Sambucus; species Sambucus nigra. The sequence continues at coordinate 457,158,534 of OX422210.1, read as the reverse complement.
TTTGAAGTTCTTTTGGGTTTCCACCCTCTAATGGCATGTTTTTAAGACTATGTCTAGATTTTTGCAAATTGTCATCGTATTCTTAACCCAGGAGTCACGTGACTACGCAGTGAGTTCCCACGTGTTACGTTTGTCGCGTGCGAGGTGTTCGTGCATCTTCTGGGGAACTTTAGGGGCTGTTATTGACTTCCCCCACTAACGGCATATTTTTAAGCCTAAGTATAGATTTATGTAAATTATCGTCGTATTCTCAAATTGAGAGTCTCGTGACTACGCAGTGAGTTCCTACATGTTACATTAGTCTCGTGTGAGGTGTTCGTTCCTCTTACGGGGTCGTTTAGGTATTGTTTTAAATTTTGACCCTCTAACGACATGTTTTAAGCCCAAGTCTAATTTTTTGTGAAATTATCCTCGTATTCTCAAATATAAAGTCTTGTGAATACGTGATAAGTCCATACGTGTTACGTTTGTCCCGTGGGAGGTGTCTGTGCCTCCTACGGGGTCATTTAGGGACTGTTTTGGGTTTTTACCCGCTAACGACATATTTTTAAGCCTAAGTCTCGATTTTTGCAAATTATCATCATATTCTTAAACCGAGAGTCTCATGACTACGCGATAAGTTCCTACATGGTACATTGATCTCCTATGAGGTGTCCGTGCCTGTTACGGAGCCATTTGGGTATTGTTTTGAATTTTGACTCTCTAACGGTATGTTTGAAGCCTAATTCTAGATTTTTGGAAATTATTGTCGTATTCTCGAACCAAAAGTCTCATGACTACATGGTAAGTCCCTATGTGTTACGTTTGTCCTGTGGGAAGTGTTTGTGCCTCATACGGGGCCATTTAGGGGCTGTTTTTGGTTTTCACCCTCTAACGGCATATTTTTAATCCTAAGTCTAATTTTTTGCAAATTATCATTATGTTCTCAAACCGAGAGTCTCGTGACTATGCAGTAAGTTCCTACATGTTACATTGGTCTCGTGTGAGGTGTCCATGCCTCTTACGAGGCTGTTTGGGTATTGTTTTGGGTTTTCACCCTCTAAAGGAATGTTTTAAGCGTAAGTCTAGATTTATGGAAATTATCATCTAATCCTCAAATAGGGAGTGCCGTGACTCCGCTTTAAGTTCCTACGTGTTACATTGGTCTCATGCGAGGTGTTCATGATTCTTACGGGATCATTTGGGCGTTGTTTTGGATTTTCACACTCTAAAGTCACGTTTTAAGCCTAAGTCTAGATTTTGCAAATTATCCTTGTATACTCAACCCGAGAGTCCAGTGGTTACGAGGTAAGTTCCTACTTGTTATGTTGGTCTCATGGGGGGTGTTCATGCATCTTACGGGGCCGTTTGGAGTTATTTTGGATTTTCACCCTCTAATGGCATGTTTTTAAGCCTAAGTAAAGATTTTTGCAAAGTATCATCGTATTCTCAAACCGAGAGTTTTGTGACTACGCGGTAAGTGACTAAGTGTTACGTTGGTCCTGTGGGAGGTGTTCGTGCATCTTATGGGGCCGTTTGGAGTTGTTTTGGATTTTCACCGTATAATGGCATGTTTTAAAGCCTATGTATAGTTTTTTGCAAATTATTGTCATATTCTCAAATCGGAAGTCACGCGAATACGCGATCAGTTCCCATGTGTTACGTTTGTCCCGTGTGAGATGCTCGTGCATCTTATGTGGCACTTTAGGGGCTGTTTTGGATTTTTCCCCCCTAACGGCATAGTTAAGCCTAAGTCTACATTTATGCAAATTATCATCATCTTCTCACATCGAGAGGCTCGCGACTACGTGATAAGTTCCTACGTGTTACATTGGTCTCGTGTTAGGTGTTCGTGCCTCTTACGGGGTCGTTTGGGTATTATTTTGAATTTAACCCTCTAACGGCATGTTTTAAGCCTAAGTTTAAATTTTTGGAAACTATCATCGTATTCTCAAATCGAAAGTCCTTTGACTACATGATAAGTCCATACGTGTTACGTTTGTCCCGTGGGAGGTGTTCGTGCCTCCTACGGGGCCGTTTAGGGTTTGTTTTGGGTTTTCACCCACTAATGACATATTTTTAAACATAAGTCTCAGTTTTTGTAAATTATCATCGTATTCTTAAATCTAAAGTCTCTTGACTACGTGGTAAGTTCCTACGGATTATATTGATCTCCTGTGAGGTGTTCGTGCCTTTTATGGAGCCGTTTGGGCATTGTTTTGAATCTTGACCCTTTAATGGTAAGTTTTAAGCCTAAGTGTAGATTTTTGGAAATTATCGTCGTATTCTCAAACCAAAAGTCCCGTGATTATGTGGAAAGTCCCTATGTGTTACGTTTGTACCGTGGGAAGTGTCCGTGCCTCCTACGAGGTCGTTTAGGGTCTGTTTTGGATTTTCACCCGCCAACGGCATATTTTTAAGCCTAAGTCTAGATTTTCACAAATTATCGTTGTGTTCTCAAACCGAGAGTCTCGTGACTATGCGGTAAGATCTTACATGTTATATTGGTCTCGTGTGAGGTGTTCGTGCCTCTTACGAGGGCATTTGGGTATTGTTTTGGGTTTTCACCCTCTAAATACATATTTTTAAGCCTAAGTCAAGATTTTTGAAAATTATCATTGTATTCTCAAATCGGGAGTCACGTGACTATGCGATCAGTTCCTACATGTTATGTTGGTCCCGTGCGAGGTGTTCGTGTCTCTTACGGGGTCATTTGGGCATTGTTTTGGATTTTCACCCTCTAACAGCATGTTTTAAGCCTAAGTATAAGTTTTTGCAAATTATCATCGTATTCTCAAATCGAGAGTTTTATGACTACGCGGTAAGTGACTACGTGTTACGTTGGTTCCGTGGGAGGTGTTCGTGCATTTTACAGGACCGTTTGAAGTTGTTTTGGATTTCCACCCTCTAATGGCATGTTTTTAAGACTATGTCTAGATTTTTGCAAATTTTCATCGTATTCTTAACCCAGGAGTCACGTGACTACGCAGTGAGTTCCCACGTGTTACGTTTGTCGCGTGCGAGGTGTTCGTGCATCTTCTGGGGAACTTTAGGGGCTGTTATTGACTTCCCCCACTAACGACATATTTTTAAGCCTAAGTATAGATTTATGTAAATTATCGTCGTATTCTCAAATTGAGAGTCTCGTGACTACGCAGTGAGTTCCTACATGTTACATTAGTCTCGTGTGAGGTGTTCGTTCCTCTTACGGGGTCGTTTAGGTATTGTTTTGAATTTTGACCCTCTAACGACATGTTTTAAGCCCAAGTCTAATTTTTTTTGAAATTATCCTTGTATTCTCAAATATAAAGTCTTGTGAATACGTGATAAGTCCATACGTGTTACGTTTGTCCCGTGGGAGGTGTCTGTGCCTCCTACGGGGTCATTTAGGGACTGTTTTGGGTTTTTACCCGCTAACGACATATTTTTAAGCCTAAGTCTCGATTTTTGCAAATTATCATCATATTCTTAAACCGAGAGTCTCATGACTACGCGATAAGTTCCTACATGGTACATTGATCTCCTATGAGGTGTCCGTGCCTGTTACGGAGCCATTTGGGTATTGTTTTGAATTTTGACTCTCTAACGGTATGTTTGAAGCCTAATTCTAGATTTTTGGAAATTATTGTCGTATTCTCGAACCAAAAGTCTCATGACTACATGGTAAGTCCCTATGTGTTACGTTTGTCCTGTGGGAAGTGTTTGTGCCTCATACGGGGCCATTTAGGGGCTGTTTTTGGTTTTCACCCTCTAACGGCATATTTTTAATCCTAAGTCTAATTTTTTGCAAATTATCATTATGTTCTCAAACCGAGAGTCTCGTGACTATGCAGTAAGTTCCTACATGTTACATTGGTCTCGTGTGAGGTGTCCATGCCTCTTACGAGGCTGTTTGGGTATTGTTTTGGGTTTTCACCCTCTAAAGGAATGTTTTAAGCGTAAGTCTAGATTTATGGAAATTATCATCTAATCCTCAAATAGGGAGTGCCGTGACTCCGCTTTAAGTTCCTACGTGTTACATTGGTCTCATGCGAGGTGTTCATGATTCTTACGGGATCATTTGGGAGTTGTTTTGGATTTTCACACTCTAAAGTCACGTTTTAAGCCTAAGTCTAGATTTTGCAAATTATCCTTGTATACTCAACCCGAGAGTCCAGTGGTTACGAGGTAAGTTCCTACTTGTTATGTTGGTCTCATGGGGGGTGTTCATGCATCTTACGGGGCCGTTTGGAGTTATTTTGGATTTTCACCCTCTAATGGCATGTTTTTAAGCCTAAGTAAAGATTTTTGCAAAGTATCATCGTATTCTCAAATCGAGAGTTTTGTGACTACGCGGTAAGTGACTAAGTGTTACGTTGGTCCTGTGGGAGGTGTTCGTGCATCTTATGGGGCCGTTTGGAGTTGTTTTGGATTTTCACCGTATAATGGCATGTTTTAAAGCCTATGTATAGTTTTTTGCAAATTATTGTCATATTCTCAAATCGGAAGTCACGCGAATACGCGATCAGTTCCCATGTGTTACGTTTGTCCCGTGTGAGATGCTCGTGCATCTTATGTGGCACTTTAGGGGCTGTTTTGGATTTTTCCCCCCTAACGGCATAGTTAAGCCTAAGTCTATATTTATGCAAATTATCATCATCTTCTCACATCGAGAGGCTCGCGACTACGTGATAAGTTCCTACGTGTTACATTGGTCTCGTGTTAGGTGTTCGTGCCTCTTACGGGGTCGTTTGGGTATTATTTTGAATTTAACCCTCTAACGGCATGTTTTAAGCCTAAGTTTAAATTTTTGGAAACTATCATCGTATTCTCAAATCGAAAGTCCTTTGACTACATGATAAGTCCATACGTGTTACGTTTGTCCCGTGGGAGGTGTTCGTGCCTCCTACGGGGCCGTTTAGGGTCTGTTTTGGGTTTTCACCCACTAATGACATATTTTTAAACATAAGTCTCAGTTTTTGTAAATTATCATCGTATTCTTAAATCTAAAGTCTCTTGACTACGTGGTAAGTTCCTACGGATTATATTGATCTCCTGTGAGGTGTTCGTGCCTTTTATGGAGCCGTTTGGGCATTGTTTTGAATCTTGACCCTTTAATGGTAAGTTTTAAGCCTAAGTGTAGATTTTTGGAAATTATCGTCATATTCTCAAACCAAAAGTCCCGTGATTATGTGGAAAGTCCCTATGTGTTACGTTTGTACCGTGGGAAGTGTCCGTGCCTCCTACGAGGTCGTTTAGGGTCTGTTTTGGATTTTCACCCGCCAACGGCATATTTTTAAGCCTAAGTCTAGATTTTCACAAATTATCGTTGTGTTCTCAAACCGAGAGTCTCGTGACTATGCGGTAAGATCTTACATGTTATATTGGTCTCGTGTGAGGTGTCCGTGCCTCTTACGGGGCCGTTTGGGTTTTCACCCTCTAAAGGCATGTTTTAAGTGTAAATATAGATTTATGAAAATTATTATCTCATCCTTAAACCGAGAGTCCCGTGACTTCACTGTAAGAAGGAGAATTCATTCACTTTGCATCAAAGGTGATTCGAACTTGATGATTCAGCAAGTGAATGGGGAATATGCGTTGAAACACCTAAGCCTAGCACCATACCGAACTTTCATTCAGAGGCTCCTCAACCAGTTCCATCAGACCAAAATTAAGAGACATCCCCCGAACGATGAACTGCCATCCAAACTCCTATGACACCATCGCCAAGAAAATGGTCATGAGGAATAATTCAACTACAGTCGTGATTTAACGAAGAACAACTCCTTTGATATTACAGTCAATTATGTCGATGGAAGAGGACGTTGACTAGAAGGGAGAGATTAGAAAGCAACTGGAATCTGGGGAATGAGCGATGAAGATGAGGGAATTATCCCAATACTTTACAAACCAGGGAAACCTTTACTTCAAAAATGCAAGAGGATGGTTATCAAGATGCATCGGCCCAGAAGAAGCAGAGCGAAGGTTAAAAAAACACATGAAGAGAATTATGAAACAACTGAGATACCTCTTTACAGGAGAATTCAAAAGGAGGGATATTTTTGGCCTATAATGAAGAAGGACGCAACAGAGTTACAACGAAAGTGCAATAAGTGCCAGTTATTCTTCGAGGCCGCTGAATGTCATTTCACTGAAGCTCAACCAGACTGGAGCCAACCCTATATTAACTTCATCAAAGATGGAGTTGTCCCAATAGAGAAAATTGATGCGATGGGACTCAAGAGAAGGGGCCCGATGTTTTACATTCAGGCAGGGCAGCTTTATCTAAGGGGCTACTTCAACAGGCCGCTACGTTGCATCACGAAAGAAGAAGGAGTTGAAGACCTCAAACAGGCACATGATTTAGCTCACATAGGAGGGGCCAAGTTGTTTGACTAGTTGATGACGTTGGGGTATTATTGGCCAACGATAGAGAAAGACTCTGCTGATTTCGTTCGAAAGTTTAAAGCTTGCCAACTTTATAGAAATATGATCCACGCCCCATCGGTGGACCTACACTCCTTGGCAATGCCTTATCCTTTTCACACTTGGGCGTTTAACCTGGTAGGGGAAATACATCCTTCTTCGAGGGGGGGGGGGGGGGGATATGGATACTAGTAGTAATGGAGTTCTTTACAAAGTGGGCTGAAGCGATACCACTAAGAAGGGCAATAGAAGGGGTGGTGAGCAACTTCATCAGAGAATACATCATTTACTGTTTTGGGATGTCAAAGGTTATTCTCTCAGATAATGGAACCCCTTTCGTCAATTCATAGGTAACGATGCTCACAGAAAAGTACTCCATTGTTCATCATACTTGAATGGTGGCATACCCAAAGGGCAACGATCAAGTCGAGGCAACTAACAAAACATTGGTTAATATTTTGGCTAAAACGATGGAGGATTTTTCAGGATCATGGGATGATAAGATACCAATTGTGTTGTGGGCCTATTGAATAACCAAGAGGAAGACCACAGGGTATACTCCGTTTTCCCTTGTTTATGGGGCTGAGGCGATTCTTCCGGTAGATTTAGAAGTTCCCTCTGCTCGATATGCCTTACGAATAGCATGCTCCCTCAGAATAGACATGTGAAGTTGGAAGCATTGGATGAAAACAGAGATAATGCGATGCATCATTTTCAAATGTGTCTAAAATAACTCTCCAAGGTATATGATAACAAGGTGGGACTAAGGAAGTTCGTGGAGGAAGACCTCGTTTTGAAAGTAGCAGTTAAGCACATCAGGGGCTTCCCATACCTAAATCTGTAGATAATTAGGAGGGACCTTTCATTGTAAAAGAAGCTCATGATTCAGGTAATTGCTCAACTTTTAAGATGGAAGAAGCCAAGCCATTCAAAATTAACAATAAATGGTTGAAAGTCCATCATGTGTAAGTAATTAAGTCTAGACCACTGTTGTATCTAGTTGTTATTATGAATATACAAGTTTTTATTGTAACTCGAGTGGGGATGAAAGAATTGTAGAACATCATAATATATGCAAACAATTATAGCACAAATAAAGGACGTGTAAAACATATATATTTTTCATTCATTAATAAACTTTGGGGCATTACAAAATTGGGAGCTACTACCCAATAATTACATAAGAAGAAGAAGAAAAGGAAAATGTATATAAAAAAAAATTCATTGGCTTAAGAGGAACCACAGATCTGGAGTAGAGAAAAAATCTCTAGGAAGGCCCGAAGAAGCTGCTAGGCAAGACTGTTGGGAATTAATAGAAACCTTCAATATCATTTGCGCTTGTGTATGATCGATAAGGAGTTTCTCCCGTTTCAACTTCACCAGAAGCAGAGCTTCTTCGACATCCTCTACCTCATTATTGACAGCTTCAAGTAGAGGTGCTATCTTAGCTAACTTAGCTTCCTCACCTCATTGATCCTCCTAATGCTTATGTAGAATTTCCCTCTGACTATCTAGTCGATGGCTCTTCAAAGCCTTTAAGTGCGCAATCAACCAGTCAAAACGGAAGCCATCATGACCCAAATCCCTCAGATAGGCCAGGAGTTGGTTGAGGAAAGGTTTGGTAACGTTTGGAGTAGAGTGCTGCCGATATCAACAACAACGATCGCCATGCCCTGAAACCTATAGCTCATCATGGGGATGTTGGGACGCACGCAATCCACAGTAAAAGTCTCAGGATGGTGGCTTGCAAGCCGCTCAAATACCAAACGATGGTTGGAAGGAATTTGAGGAGATTGCTAAAGGACCATGAGGCAAAAGTCGAGAGGAGCTAAGTCAAGAAGAGTAAGCTCACAACCAGATTCACTATCAGCAACAGCACCAGTCGTGGAACCTTGGTCATCATGATCAGAATCTTCTGAGATAGCGGGTTCCCGATGGGGTGAGAACTGGTGCAGATTTATCTTCCGCCGAAAAGAATTCATGAGCAATCTAAGAATAGGTAGAGTAAATAATGAGTTAAGTGAAAAAATCTTAACAAGTGTTTTCATTGTTAAGTCACCGATATAGGTGGAGTTAATGAAAAATCTTAACAAGCATTTTCGTTGTTAAGTCACCAATATAGGTGGAGTTTATGGAAAATCTTAACAAGTGTTTTCATTGTTAAGTCACCGATATAGGTGGAGTTTATGAAAAATCTTAACAAGCATTTTCGTTGTTAAGTCACTGTTATAGGTGGAGTTTATGAAAAATCTTAACAAGCATTTTCATTATGAAGTCACCGATATACGTGGAGTTTATGGAAAATCCTAACAAGGGTTTTCATTGTTAAGTCACCGATATAGGTGGAGTTTATGAAAAATCTTAACAAGCAATGTCACTGTTAAGTCACCGTTATGCGTGGAGTTTATGAAAAATCTTAGCAAGCATTTCGTTGTTAAGTCACCGATATAGGTGGAGTTTATGGAAAATTTTAACAAGCGTTTTCCTTGTTAAGTCACCGTTATAGGTGGAGTTTATGAAAAATCTTAACATGCATTTTTTGTTGTTAAGTCACCGTTATAGGTGGAGTTTATGAAAAATCTTAACAAGTGTTTTCATTGTTAAATCACCAATATAGGTGGAGTTTATGGAAAATCTTAACAAGCATTTTCATTGTTAAGTCACCATTATAGGTGGGGTTTCTGAAAAATTTTAACATGTGTTTTCATTAATTAAGTCACCGTTATAGGTAAAGTCTGAAAGTTTGGGAAAGAAGAATCTTCTAGATTGTACATTGTCAAGAATAAAAGATAAAAAAAAAAGAGAAACGAAGAGAAACTAGCGAAGTACCTCAGTAGTGGCTGGAGCAAGAACGGGCGTCACCAAGGAGTCCATAACGGCGGGAACTGTTGGGGGTAGGCCTACCTCTTCAGAAGCCTCAATGGCACCCCCAACTAAAGAAGCCTCAACGGACGGTAAAGATCCTTTGCCAACAAAAGATAAAAAGGCCAATACAGGAGCCTCAATTGAAAAGGATGTTGGACCTCTAAGTAATGCCCCAACATTGGTGGATGCAGAGGAACCACCACGCTGGGCAAGAATTTCAACCCTGGCCTTGGGAATAGGCAGCCCACCAAGAGACGAGGGTGGGGCAAGATCTGGAGAAAACTATAAGAAAAAAATAAAGCTAAGTGTTAGAAATGGGGAATAAGTACAGAAGAAGTGAGAAATACGTCTAAGCGTTACTTACCTCAGTTATGCCACCAAAGAGGGAAACTGCAGCTAGGGGTCTCGTCAACACAGGTGAAAGAAGAATGTTAGCTAATAAAGATGCCATTTCAACATAAGGCATCCCAACATATGAAAGTTTATCATGTTAAACAAAAAAAGGGGATGGAGAGAAAAAAAGACGTGAGACCTAACAACTAATTGATAATATGTTACCTCATGGGCACTTTTAGCAGCTGGAATGATGGGAAGAAGGACCTCGGGTTGAGGTGATAATTCAGAGGAGGCTGGGGGAGTTATCTCTGGTTGAGAAGAGATCCCCATAGACTCAACGAAATCACCCACTGTAGTAGCATATTTTACACGTTGTGAGGCCGAACGACGAGAGTAAGTAAGCCCGGTCATAGCGGAACGGGGAGGAGTTACATCGATCTGAGAGGAACCAAAATGCCCCCCCACGAAAGGGCTCACAGGGGGGGGTTGTGTATTTTTTATTCAACTTCCTGCAACAATGTTGTTAAGAGTTAAATATATGCATCTTGCCGTAGAAAAAATGTGAGTAAGAGCAACAACACACAAACATACCTCGGATTCAGAGGGATAATGGGAGTATATAACCACTGGCGAAAGAGGAGAGGAGGCAGAAATAGAGGGAGTTGGGGAGAGATGTACATATGGAGTTCATTTCCTCTGGAACTTGGTACCAGAGTCTTCTTCCTCGCACCCGCAGCACCAGTACTTTCAGAAACCTTTGAACTCTTCTTATTTTTTAACCCTGGTTTTGTTGGATCAACCAGGATGGTGGGGAAGGTAGTGGAAGGGGGAACGACTGGAGCGCATTATTGAAACTGAACATTTATTCATTCCACCTTAGCCTGAACCCTCCTTCTCAACTTTTCATTCATTTCTATAGACATGGGAGGGGGAATAGAGGCAATGGGGAATGCCTACAAAGGGGTTTGAGGTTGAGTTTAAGACTTAGATTTTGAGGAAGTCTCACTTTTGGACTTCCTAGTTTTTTCTGCTGGTGGCTGGGAAGGACCTTCGCCAGTAGCTGCTTCGGTTGTAGGGGCAGGATGTTTGGGGGTTACAACGGTCTTAGGTTTGGGCACAAAAGTAGGGATCATTGGTCAATAAGGGTGTAGCTCGAGGGGAGGATCGTTAACTATTTTACTCAAAGGGAACTCAACTCCAAGAATGGAGTTGCCTTTGAGACTCAATTCCAAGGCATAAAAATAAAGGATTGGGGGATACTGGGGGGGGGGGGGGGGGGACTTTGTATGAACTCACGAATTATGGCCAGTTGCATCAAACGAAATTTGGTGCCATAAGAGGTGGATACGTCCCCTTTCCAAGTAGCACTGGGGAGGGTGACTCAACCATCAATTGTAGAGGTCACGCCAAGTACCACTGCAGAAAGGTAGAAGGTGCAAGCCTTAACAAAAGTAGCCCTCATATTCATTAACTGAAACACAGGTCGAGGAGCCCCCTAATGAAACCCAAACTCCCTGCTATACCTATTGAGGTTATAAGGTTCAAAAGTATATCCCCACTGAGTGAAGGAATGAGGAAACCCATGAGTGAACAAAAGTACCATGTCCTGTGAAAGATCTTCGACAACTGGGACATGAGTGACCGTTTGAGTTGTAATAGGAAAAAAATTCCAAGTACGGGAAAAGGTAGATTCTCCGTATGGCCTCATGACAAAGGAGTCGAAACGGTCAAAAACTCCCATTATCTCCTTTTGACTCTGTTTTTTATGAAATCATAAGGGGCATGGGGGTTTAAAGCCTTGGCTCATGGGATAAGAGACAGACTTGACAGTAATGGAAGGAAAATGGGTATAGAGGAAACCCATTAAGATAAAATTATTAGTAAAATTGGCCAAGTTGTAATGACCAAGGGATCGTGTCATGTCAAAGTGGGTTCGATCCACCCAAGTATAGAGGGACTCCAACACAATGGCAGCTAGGTGCAACTGTAGTAAATCCGATCTAGCTCAGCCCGGTGAATGGTCTCTTCGGCATCAAAGGCCTCATCATGATATGTAAACTCACCCACGAGCTTAAACCTAAGTAGCTCACAAACATCCTCCAACAAAATCTTGAACTCCCCCCAGGAAGAGAAAAATGTGTGAGTTGTAACGTTCCATCTGGAAACCAACGCTTGGAACATAACGTTGTGCTTGGAAAGAGTGAACTCCCCAAACCAGCTGGCTCAGTCAAGACTAACTTTGGCAAGAGCTGCAGCGTGGGAGCTCTGCATATGTGCATGCCAGGCAGCAAAATGAGTTGGTAATCCCCCAGGTGCTTCAAAATCGATCCGGGAGTAAGGAAAGTTTCCACGGTCCAACCAAAAGCGTAGAGCCATCTGAGGAAAAACCCCCACTTTGATGAATCTTCATCTTCATCACCCAGTAGCAAAGGGTCGTACTTGGCTAAAAAGTGGTAGGTCTTGCACGCATCAGAAAACATATCATCCTTGCCAAAGATGGGAGACCGAAGGTAAAAACTTAGCTTCTCTCGACGAGAAACATCTAGGGCGGTGGCAACAGGAGTGACAGATGTGGCGTATTGGTGGCAGGCGTGTTAAGATTGCTTGGGGAGGCCATTAAAGATGACTAGTACAAAGAAGAGCTTAGAAAATGCACCAGAGTAATAAAAATGGAGTGGATAGAAAGTGAGGATAATTAGAGATGAAAAGAAGGAGGAGACAAGCTTGGCAACAATGGAGTCTTGACAGAGTTTCTCTCTCTAAAGAAGACAAGAGTTTGAAGAAGACGAAAGAAAGAGAAGTGTTTTGAAAAATAGACGTTTGAAATCTCTTAACCCGTCTTTTGAGTTTCCCACCACCACACATGCAAAGCCGCCTATAATCATTTCAAATGGACACATGGCACTTCGGGAAGTGTCCTGGCAGTTGGGAAAATAGCGCCACATCATTAATTAAGTGACGCATGGGGAATATAAAGGGTTTCCTTCTTAGGCAAGTTTGAGTTTTAGCTCCATAATTTTTGTCAGACATATCAAATAACTCCCCACGAAGACGCTGCCTCAATGATCTACAAAGCTACGATGTCCCCTCGCCATAAGTCCAAATGTTGTTTAATTATGACTCAAATACATCGGGGAGCTTTTCATCTTTTTTGAACATGGTGAAATGTTATAAGGGAGAATTTCTAAGTCATGATGATAGGGGCAGTCCTAACGAAAACTCACTACCTACAACTATACTCCACAATAGCATAAATGGGAGAATTTCACTTCCCCAAAGTCAAAATGAGTATTTGAGAAAGTCAGTAGGTCTATTGAGAGAATTTTAAAACGTCAAGCTACAACGGTTGAAACTTAGTACCAGGAAAAAGTTTTGATGTCCCTTTACCAAAGCGCTAATAAGACAAAATGCTTCGACTTTGGTACATTGGGGAGAATTTTACTTTTTCCTGGCCGCATTAACCGCAGTTGGTTGCAATGAAGGGAAAGACCCTAGAATTATTTCCCAAAGAAGGTTCATCAGATTGAAAATTTTTCGGGAAGACATTTCTTGTTTCAAAAACAAATCTCTTCACGAAGGGGAAAATGTAGAGGGGGTTTGAAGGTAATCCTGAGATTAGAGATAATCCTCCCATTAACAACACTGTTTGGGATTAAGGCAGCCAGGAAACTCAGCGAAGCAGCTCAGCGTGGCAACTCAACAAGGCAGCTCATCATGGAAGCTCAGTGTTTAGGATTAAGGCAGGGAGACAGCGAGGCATGGCAGCTCAATGTTTGAGATTAAGGCAGCGAGGCGAGGCAGCTTAGCGTGGCAGCTCATACTTTATCTTTTTGTGTTACTTAGTCACATTGTATCGTTGTTTATGTTGATTGTGGACTATAACAATTGTAATGATGTAACGAGTATAATGATTTTTAGTGCGAGATCGAACGGTACTCGCGAGAGACTTCACTTGGTTGGCCCTGGGAGAGCTTTCACGCTCTATCGGATGACCTCGTCATGGAAACTTTAGAGGGACTTGGTTTGGAGGATTGAGAAGTGAGGCATTGTTAGGGCTCGTCCTGACCATCTTAGATACGCCTGGTATAACACCAAAAGACCCTGACCATGGAAGCTCGGGCGGAGTAGCCTCAGGTTCCATCAGGCGTTGAGTTGTAGACCAAACAACCATCTACTTAATGTCGTATCTACTATAGGTGTTGTAACAACTCAGATTTTTAAATGGGTATTTTTAAATAAAATTGGAATATTCGAGAAAAATAAAATAAAAATTTTGAATTTAATGATTTTGATTAAATAAATATGTTGGTTAAGTTTGATGAAAAAATTCTAAGAAATGATTATGACACGATCATGGTTTATATAACGCGACTTTTGTCAGCATGTGTCGCGCAGGACGCGAACTTGCCTGATTTTTGTAGGACATTTTATTGGGGTAAAAAATAATTTGATCATATTTATTGGATGCTAAAAATAGGCCTAAGAGTTCCATGGGGTCAAAAGTCAATAAATGAATAAATAAATAAAATATTATTATTTTATTTAAAAAAATATAAGTGCTCCGAAAATACTGAAAATCATCACACCGACTCAAAATTTAATTTTGATCAACTTTTCCTTCTTCGACATTTCCAAACAATATCATTTATACCCGATTTAGGCCATTTTTCAGTTCGGTCAGAAATCGAGTTTGAGAAGTTTTGTTCAAACATCACTCATTTTTCCCTTATTTAAAGGGATGGTGGGCAACCCTTTTTGACAATTTTTAAGCATCTTTCGTCACATGTTTTGGCAGCCAACATATTTTATTTCCTCTACTTTTATATATACACCTTAACCGCTTTTAATTTATACATTCAACCTTAGTTTTGGAGGTGTTCTTAGGGTTGTTTTGGTATTGGATCTTGAAAGAGTTTTGATGATTCTTGGGAGATGATTTTTAAGGTGTAATCTGAGATTTTTGGGCAGATTTATAATGGTTATTTTGATGGTTTAAGGTATGGGGTTTTACACAATATGCTCCTTAATCTAGCAAGTGTTATTCCCTTTGATTTCATGTGATTATTGAACTCATATTTGAATTCCTAAATTCATTTGGAATCTGAAAAATTATTATTGGAATCTAATTTTGATTCATGTGATATTATATATTTGTTAAGCATGTTGTCAAGAGATTTTAATATGCCACTGAGGTTGGGCACCCGCTAATAATTCTATTCCGGCCACTTGATAAAGTATGGCGCGGTATGGTGAGGCCTCGTGACTCGGATTAATGTGTTGTTGAGAAGTTTATATTGATAAAATATTGTTGAGATTTGCATTTGATTTGAATATCCGTAATCATATTGTTACGCTTTTTTCACGGCTAAAAATATTTGATGAGCATCTTTCCTATCGTATTGTGTACTTCCTCATATTTTCTTTTAGTGGCAGGTTAGCGTGGATTTGGGGCGCTATGGATATTGATTTTTAGATTCGATATTTTGGGAAGAATATTCGAGAGTAATTGTGAAGATTTGTATTTATTTTGTTGTATAGAGCATTGGCGATTTATATTCTTTTGAGATAGAGAGTTGTGTTATTTTAAGAGGGTTTGTGTATTTAATTTGAATAATTCAGATTTGTGGTTTCTCTTTTATTGTGGGATTTTTAGATGCTTTATACCTCATGTATTATGGATTTATTCTATCGCAGTAGCGCTCCGCTTCGCTATCCCGGGTTGGTGGGGTGTTGAAAGATGGTATCAGAGCTTAGGTATATGACCACCCTCGGGTTTTGAGTTTTGGGTCTGTTGCATTTTTGTAGTGCATATTTGGAGATAGAAATTTTAGATGATCGCATTCGTGTTAGGTTGCGAGATTAGATGTGAGGAATTTATTTTTGGAGGTTATTGGCTTGATTTTTGAGAGCTAGGCTTTCGTCAAATTTCGAGGACGAAATTTCTTGTTAGTGGGGAAGTATGTTACAACCCAGATTTTTAAATGGGTATTTTAAATAAAATTGGAATATTTGAGAAAAATAAAATAATAACTTTGAATTTAATGATTTTGATTAAATAAATATGTTGGTTAAGTTTGATGCGAAAATTCTAAGGAATGATTATGACAGGGTCATGGTTCATATAACACGACTTTAGTCAGCATGTGTCGCGCAGGACACGAATTTGCGTGATTTTTGTAGGACAGGGTTTAAAAATAATTTGACCACATTTATTGAATATTAAAAATAGTCCTAAGAGGTCCATGGGGTCAAAAGTCAAAAAATGAATAAATAAATAAAATGTTATTATTTTATTCAAAAAAATAAAAGTGCTCAGAAAATTCTGAAAATTACCATACCGGCTCAAAATTTAATTTTGAGGGAATTTTCCTTCGAAATTTCCAAACAATATCATTAGACCCGATTTAGGCCATTTTTCAGTTCGGCCAGAAATCGTGTTTAAGAAGTTTTGTTTAAATATCAGTCATTTTTGCCTTGTTTAAGGGGATGCTGGGCAACAATTTTTGAAGGATATTTCGGCATATGTCTTTTCAGCGAACATATTTCATTTCCTCTCCTTTTATGTATACACCTTAGCCCCTTTTAATTTATACATTCAACCTTAGTTTTTAGAGTCGATCTTGGGGTTTTTTTAGTGTTGGATCTTAGAAGAGTTTTGAGGATTCTTGGGAGATGATCTTTATGGTGTAATATGAGATTTCTGGGCAGATTCATAATGGTTCTTTTGATGGTTTAAGGAATGGGGTTTTACAAAATATGCTCCTTAATCTCGCGAGTGTTATTACCTTTGATTTCATGTGATTATTGAACTCATATTTGAATTGCTAAATTCATTTAGAATCTGAAAAATTATTATTGGAATCTGATTTTTATTCATGTGGTATTATAATTTTGTTGAGCATGTTGTCATGAGATTTTAAGATGGCATTGAGGTTACGTACCCTCTAATAATCCTATTCTGCCTACTTGATAAAATATGACGCGGTATGGTGAGACCTGGTGACTCGGATTAATGTGTTGTTGACAAATTTATATTGATAAAATGCTATTGAGATTTGCATTTGATTTGAATATACGTACTCATATTATTATGCTTTAGTCACCGCTTAAAATTTTGATGAGCATCTTTCCTGTCGTATTGTGTACTTTCCCATATTTTCTTTTAGTGGCAGGTTAGCGCGGATTTAGGGTGCTATGGAGATTGATTTTTAGCTTGAATATTTTGGGAAGAATATTCGAGAGTGCTTGTGAAGATTTGAATTTATTTTGATGTATAGAGCATTGGCGATTTATATTCTTTCGAGATAGATAGTTGAATTATTTCGAGAGACTTTGTTGTATTTAATTTGAAGAATTGAGATTAGTTGTTTCTCTTATATTGTGGGATTTTTAGATGCTCTATAACTCGTGTACTATGGAATTATTCTATCGCAGTAGCGCTCCACTCCGCTCTCCCCGGGTGGGCGGGGTGTTATAGGTGATGTCACTAGCCAACTAGACAGTGTCAAATCTGCACTTGAGTAAACCATCGTGGTATTTGAAGATGTTTGACAGTTGGTGAGCCACCTCTGTGACGACAACCACCTGACACACAGTGGTGAGGCAAAAGGCATGTCTTGGAATTTAATGTTTATGACGTGGAGCTAACTAGTGCCTCAGGCATTTAATGTTTATGACATAAAGTATGAGGGATGTCTTTTATATGTATTAATGACTCAGTTGCCTTAGGAATGGTGTGGGGGGCTATTTAAGGGCCCCAACCACCTCTAGGGAGAGGAGGTTCTTTTTTAGAGTTCAGAAGTTATTACTAGAGAGAATATACACCAGAGAGAGATTTATTACGAACTAGAGAGTTTACTCACCCACCATTGCCATTTATTATGGAGATTTGATACTTAACAGAGACCATTGAGGGTGGTCACGATGTTTGGCTGCCAGCCAAGGTGTATCTAGGGTGATCATTTTTTCTCTCCTTCTAAGAAAAGTTTCTTCTAATTTCATTATTACCTTCTGAGTTATACATGAGAGATTTGTGAGTTCAAACTGAGTCCATATTCACTAAGTTGTGTTAGCCTGTCTTGTAGTTATGTGATGGCGTGGTTAGTTAACTTATCATTACTATACTCAAAAAGGGGTTACGCCTCCATCTAATCTAACTACCCCCTTACAAACTTTCGGTATTTTCTCTCACTATTTCTCTCTGATATTTGGAATGAATTTCGTGTAAGAACTAATCCTAAGACCTCTATTTATAATTTTCCAAAGTTATCTGGGTGATTACACATGTCCCTATGACTAAGCATTCATTTCGGCGAGTCAGCTTTAGCGTGTCACGTAACGGGGCTATCTTCCAATCTTAATTCACCAGATGGTGACATGTGTTTTAAATTTCTCTAATTGCATGGCATGCTTTTTGTACCTTCCTTTAAATCCAACACATATATAGTGGAGGTGTCAAAACCAAGAACGAGGTGTCAAGCACGAGGTGTAAAGTTATTAAGTGTATAAGGGTCATTTTACACATGAAGGGTATTTTAGTAATTTTACACCATAAATTTTCAATATTTCTTTCTGGTCCTTGAAAATATTTTTTTTACAAAATGGTCCCTTTTATATTTTCATTTTAGTCACTAAAACTTTTTTTATTTAAAATCAAGTCCATAAAGTTTCATAAAATTACATTTTCTACTTTGAAACCTATCATTTAGCTTAGGATATGCTATAAGACTTTGATTTAATCCATTTTGATGAAGAAGGAGGTTATTTCGAAGTGTTTATGTCGCCCAAACCAGCCTCCCCTTACAACCAATCAAAATATAACACATGTTGTGGTAATAAGACAAAATACGACTTAAAGTATGGATATATTTGCCCTTATTTCGTAATTTCGGTATAACTTCTTGCTCGGACCTTCGTTTAACACATCGTTTATTGTGTTACAAACCTAATTCATATATCTACAACTTTTTAATTTTTACCTCAAGTCAATTGTTATATTATAATGGTTAAAACTAGTTTATAATATGAACTTTCCTACAGAAAACTTTAAAATTTTATTTTTGTATCTAGTTTGATATTTCATGATTTATGAAGCGAGGACTAGACTAAAAATAATAAATTAACATTATCCATATCACATATGAAATAATAAAACATTTAAAATTATATATGAACATATAAAAGTGGGGCCATTACAGTAGGGCTAGGGTCATATCAATCTTGAGAGAAAGGAGGCCACAAATGAGAAAGATAAGAGAGTTCTTGGAGGTCCAACACCTTTTATCTCCACCAAAGTTGACATAATTATGATCGAAAGGAAAGGCGGGCTTTCTCACCGTAGTCAAAATGAAATCAGACATGCTACTAATAAGAAAAGTGTTTATCTTGCATGTTTTCAATGAGTTATAATGCCCATGTAGTGTAGGGTTCTTGCTTTGATGATAATTGATGATTTTCTTGAGATTTGATGAATGAAACTCATGATTTGGGGTACGATTGCATGTAGAATGAATCCATTTGTGTGTATAAGACGAAATCAGAAGTTATGGAAATAATAAGATGAAAGAAATCTGGGTTTTTTAATGAACTTATGTGAAGAATACAAAAATATAGGGTTTTAATGATTAATGGAGTTTTAATTTGATCTTTAATGAAATTTGTATGGATTTAATACATGATTTACGTTAGAATTTATCCCTACACATATATTTGATGGTGGGTTATCTTGGTGGAGGAGTTTGGGACTCTTTCATGGAGGTTTAGTGAATTGGTTTTGAAGAAACACGTAACTATTAAATGAAGAAGACGAACAATGACATTTCGAATCGATTCGATCAGCGACTCAATTCGGCCTCTTCACCAAATCAATTCGGTTTTCCCGATTTCACCTGTTTCTTTTTGTTTAGGCCTGAATTTGCAATTAATTGAACCAAGGGACTTTTGGGTTATGTTTAAACTATAATGAGGGATATAATGGGTTTTAGTAGACCTATGGTGTAACTTAGAGTTGTCCAAAAATGGGAGAATTAAGTCTATAACCTATCAAGTATGATATGAAAACTTATTAATTTGCGAGAATAGGACGGATCACGAAGAGATAAGTGAACCTATGATTTTGACCAATACTGTATAGGTGTATTAGTTGCTACTATCCATTAAGGGGTAACTAAGACCCTTTGGGTAGTGAGCGATACTTGTAAATATACAATAAGAGGTTATGATTACAATGAATTATACGTTGAGTATACGAGAGATATATACTTCGTACATGATATATACTTATAGTTTGTGTGTATACCTATTCTAGAAATATATATATATATATATATATATATATATATATATATATATATAGGGTGTGTGGATACCTATGAAGTGATTTGATTATGTGTGTGAACATACCTACACTACCTGTTATCCGGAGGTTTCTGCGCAGAGGGAGATCCCACCTTTACGATTCCAGTGAGGTCTGGATGTGTGCTCCAGCACATGGAACATAGGGCATCTCATTATGTGTGTGAATTAGTGGGATCGATGTATCGTTTGGGTACGTTAGGTATGTGCATATCTCAAGAGCTTAGAACCATGTTAGCCTCCATTGTGTGTTGATTGATTTTGCATTCAGGGAGACATGTATAACTATTAGTCCTTGATTTGGTACAAGAGGTACATAGACTTAACAGAAGAGGGGCCATTCCGAGGATGCTATAGTTGTATATATTGTGCGTGTGATGAATATATACTAGTGTGATATATCTACTTATGTGTGATAGTAGAATTGATAGATTGTGAACATCTAAAAGAAATTAAGTGAAGAAACTTCATTGATTGACTCAATAATAATACGTGAGTAATATTAATTATTGATCATGTGGTAGTGATGCGTACGTGTGATACGAGGGAGCTAAACCTATTGAATGTAATTATATACATTATTTAGTGGGGACAGGTAGGATATGTGTATAGGGTATGTTGGGAGTGCACATCAGTTAAGAGGTGAGGATCTCAAGGGAGTGTACATGGAACTAACATGCATATCTAATAACTGATTTAAACTCTAATTTAACCACTTGCAAAATATTTTCAAACTGTTTTCTTCGGCTCTGACCCCTATCAAAATATTTTCAAAACCTTTTAGATGTCTAACTACAGGGAAGCTGAGCTTGACGATTCTATCCAGGGTGGCGTAGCAGCATCACTTGTGGAGGCTTGGAGGAGTTGCTTTAGACGCTTCAGCTCATTCATTTCTAGATAGGAGATTCTTGAGAATTTCATTCGGGCGTGTTGCCCCTTCAAACTATTTAGTTCTTCAGTTTATTTATTAAATTGTATTCAGATTTATTTTTATTATGTTAGACTTGTATTGGATTATTTTTAGGAACCGATCGTTTATTGGGTCTTATTTATTTATTTATATGTATGTCATGTGATTGTTCAAACTATTATTGCATGGATGGTTTATTTAATTTCATATATTCATTTATTTACGCTTGATGTTGTAACAATGAAAGATAAAATTTAGCACCGGTTTAATTTAACATAGGTGGTTAGTAAATTAAACGGTTTTCGACAGTGATGCTCAGAATGAACCAAATGTGATTCTTGTCTATTTTGATAAAGGACTGATCAACCGTGAATAAAGTAGATAATTCAAATTTATGTTTGTTCTTGGAAGATAATGAAAAACCCATGAGTTTGGAAGTAGAATACTAAACTTTGATGAAAGGATTGCATGTAGAATCATATTTAGAGGACTAATCTGATGTTGATATATCTTGTAAGACACAAAAACGGATTGGATTGGATAAATTAAGGATCTAAAACTTTTAGGGTTCATGTTCTTGAAAAATTGGGGAAAAGTATAGAGACTTGTGATTTAATGATGTTTATGACGAATTAATTCCTTAAAACATGTTAGGAGGTGACTTTAATATGTTTAGGATGAATTAGAGACCCTAAAACGTTGTTGGGATAAACTTTGGAAGAGGTTTGAGGTGTTAAAATGGATGAAAAATGAAGTTGGAGGAAATCTGGGCTGAAGCTGGTCCCTCGTTAGAAGACCTCTCCAGGTCGTTCGAACGAGCTCGTTCGAACGAGCTTCTAACGAGTTGACCAGTCGCTTCTAACGAAAGTGAACTTTGTTCGATAACTTCGTTCGAACGAGATCTCGTTAGAAGGTACAGTTCGTTCGAACGAACTGGAATCTCGTTCGAACAGCCTCGTTCGAACGAGACTTCTAACGAGCTGGCAGTTTAGGCTTTTTGGCCTGTTTTGATTTTGGGAGTCCCGTAAATTTGTTCGAGGATAGAGATAACATTCCTTTGATAGTGTATTAGTATACTTGGGACATTTGGGATATTATGAGGAGTAAATTATATAACTGTGGATCAAATCAAATAGACATTTGAGTTGAGATGTGAGTGCCTACTACGACGTGAGAATAAATTACGGCGCGTATAAATGTGGACCGGAATCATATAAGTTATATATATATTAAGTTGGTACGAGAATGCGATATGTACTACAATTAAATTACGGTGATTACTAAGATGCGTGTTTACTTAGTATTGGTATATGATTTGTGTGTATGACATACCTACCATACTTGCTATCACGGGAGGTTTGCGTTCGCTTAGGGCCCTCTAATCCTTGTGTTTCCCGGATTTAGACTGGTTACCTTGATGAACATAGGTCATAGAAAGACTTATTGGGATGTTAATAAGTCCGCTGATCGTGGGAGCGTAGGTATGTGCGTGACCCATGTGATGTGACTGTGTTCGCCTCCATTATTTGTGATGTTGTTATCTGTGAACTATTCCTGAGAGATTCGGAATATGTGATCCTTATGTACGTGATGTACCGGGATGGATAGCAGAGTATGTGTGCACCACAGCTTAGTTCTCGGGGTGCTTGTATTGTATATTTATGATGTGATTAATATACACTTAATTAATGGGAATCTTCATGTTAATGTTGTGAATATAATTACGGTATTGTTTTGAGAAAAACATAACGGGTTAACTGATAGTGATATATATATTGTATATTGAGCATCTGAGTTTACGTTGAGCCCCTACTTATTGAGATCGTTATATGTTAATGGAACCGAGTAATAAGGGTAAGACCTATGACAGTCTAGCTAGATATGATGTCACTTAGCTAGTGGGTTGTGTCGTTTTAGATGGGTACTTACGTTAGGAGTGCACAGTTAGACGAGAGGTGAGAATTTCATGTGAGTGCACGTCCTAACATATACTTTGCAATTAATGTTTTAAATGTTTTTAAAGCACTTGCAGTTTTTTTTAAAATATCTCCACATTCGGGCTCTGACCTGTTTGCTTTCAAATCTATTTTTGTAAAACCATTTGAGGTGCCCAGCCACAAGGACACCATGCATAGGATACTCATTCAGGTGACGAGCTATAGCTGTTTGTGGAAGCTATAGGTATTTGCTTTTAGACGCTTCTATCATTTGGATTCCGTATTCAGTATTCTTCAGTTTTAGGGCATATTGCCCAGTTCCATTAGAGTTACTTTTCCATTACAGTTTTTTAGACTTTGGCATGTATTGATTCAGTTTTCAGTTTAGTTTTCAGTTTGTGGTATTGTTGTGAGGAGTTTTCCTCCAGACTTTATTTACATTATGTGATGGTTATTCTATTTACTTCGTTATGGTGAATGGTGTTATTATTCTTCATTATTCTTGTTGCATGTTAATCAGACTTTAATTAAAATTTGACAAATTACTTTTTAAATACTAGGTGGTTAGTAATCATTATAATGTTTTCGGCAGTGATGCTATTAACTGGACCAACTTGGCATTTTGAATTAATTTAATAAAGGAGTAGCTACCCGGTATTTAATTAGTCGGGGTGTCACAACATCTAGGATAAAGTT
The DNA here is from genome assembly GCA_949130495.1 of Sambucus nigra. Lineage (NCBI taxonomy): Eukaryota > Viridiplantae > Streptophyta > Magnoliopsida > Dipsacales > Adoxaceae > Sambucus > Sambucus nigra. Next base: position 457,135,053 of record OX422210.1, on the reverse strand, counting down.
AGATATAAGATCTTTACCCCTCAAATACTCGGATATGAAATCAACTTTCGTCCTCAAATATTTTTGTTGTTGATTAATACGCTCAACGTACTAACGTTGAGTCGCTAACTCGTTATTAAACTAATTAAGCTGATAGTAACATCCTCACGAGATCTATCGGGAGATGCAATCAGATCATCTGGGTCGATTGTCTACCTATCTAGGTGATGAGATGATAATCTCATTGATATGGAAGAACTCATGATAGATATAACACTCATAATACATACACTCTCATCCGAATGAAAACGAGGCACACCCAAGGAATATAAGTATCCTGTGATCAACTACAGTAGTATAAGGCCTCTCCCCAACTCTCAGTACATGAGCATCCTCATCACCTGATTAATTAACTCTGAATAGTCGATCCTCTAACATCAAGCCAAAACATATATAAATTTACCAATGTGGTGTTGGAAATCCTGACTATGTCGACATGGCATCGGATTATACCCAACTAAAAAGTGCACAAGGGAATAACAATGAATAAACTGAAACTATGGAAAAATAGGACACATCCAAATACTCCAATGATTTTATAAAGAAGTAGTTAATACATCAGCTGAAGAACCACCCCCATAATAGGCGTTGAAACCTGTTTGAAGAATACGAGTCTATAGACCAAGATATGCTCCCAAAGTATCATTACATAAAAGAAAGTTGAAACCACGTACAAATGTATGTATGGCATGTTATAAGGAACAATCATGTTCACATAAAACTCGCGAACAAGTATCACATTGTTTGTACTATGTTGTTGAACTAATAGAGTATCATGAAAAACTGTGATCATAGATAATAGGATTTTCCCATCATCATTCCACTGAAGATCAACTAAATTGAGGTCTTTCTTCATAATAACGTATCTAAATAAAAACACACGAGGAAAAGAAGAACTATCTCTGGTAAGCATATACGAGAAGAATCAGACTGATCATCTAAAACATGAGCTGAGGCACTTAGGTCCTGGCCATTATGACGTGATGGTCTTGGAGTAAAAATGAACTCTCTCTCTCTCTCTCTCACACACACACACACACACAAGATGACTCATCGAGACCACTAGGTGGAACTCTCTACCAAGAATTTATATTTTATCTAACCATAACTTAAAACGGTCAACTTAGGAAAGAAGTATAGAAAGTATAAATAACACCTAGATAGAGTCACTAAAATCTCTTAATTCTGAATGCAAATTACTAAAAAATCTCTTAAGAAAATGAAATCACCCTAATGAATAATGTAAATCATTAAAAATCAACGAGGAAAAATGACTTACCCTAGAGAAATATGTACAAATCCACCACTATCAAAACTGGGGTTTGAAATCAATACGCAACCAAACGACCCTCAAACACCTGACCAAATAATCATACAATGCCTAAAAATGGTTTGGGAAGGAAAATCGCCTAGTGTTTTGTCTCTCGGTCTTATTTGGAAGTAAAATGAACGAATGAGCTACCCATCCTATATAAAGTGTCGACATCCATCCGTACACCTCAGATTAATTATACGTACGATTTTCTTGTGAACGCCCCCATTTTGTTGTGCACACGAAATAGAGCAACCAATTAAAATATCTAAAACATCAACAAACACATATGAACATTTTGGAATCATATTTTGGTATAATATTTGGGTATCAACCCAAACTAAACTATATAAAATCTCTAATTTCCCAGGGCATAATATTTTGGTATCAACCCACACTAAACTATATAAAATCATCAAGTACGATAAGTATCCTTCCCTACATATTTTCACCCTATATCCTAATATCACCTAAAGAATATACGTCCCTGTTGATACCAAATTTAATCTGCTGACATGGACCAATCATATGAAGACACGTGGCTATCTACATGGCAACAACAAACACTTCCGAGGAACCCACTGGCTCCGAGGAACAAGACTACAACGAGGAAGACTAATTCCCCGAGGAAATCACAAGCTCCGAGGAACAATGCCTCTCCGAAGAACTCTTGAGTACCGAGAAGCTTAGGCGGTCCGAGCAACTCAGGCGGTCCGAGCTGCATCTCGAACAAGGCATTAATAGCTGGATAACCAACAGTTCAACTGATTCATTAAATGCTTATCATTCAGACGCACACGCAAAAAGGGGATTAAATGTATTACCCTTTCGCATGTATATCATTTAATGTATTACCCTTTCACATTACAGCCTGAGGGCTATAAATACATTATACAATCCTCATTGTAAAGGACCCGAATCCAAACCCTGGAATCGAGAGAGGAATTTCTTGAGAGAATTTGTAATCGAGAATTCCTAACACTCAGCAATAACACAACAGTGGACATAGGCCATTCTTATAAGGCTGAACCACTTTAAAATCTTATGTCTCATTTATTTATCTGTGATTGAATTATTAGAATGATCTAATTTTTTACATCAATAGATTGGCGTCGTCTATGGGAAACGACTGATAATATCGTTTTTCATAAAAAACAATCCATTACCAATGGCTGATATTCCTGAATCCAGCAATCGAAACGCTGGAACCCCTCCAAATCCATCTGCTCCACCAATTATTCCAGATCTGACTAGAATAATGGCAAATCTGGCTCAGGGCCAGACCGTCATGCAAGAAACAATGCGACAACTCATCCAAACCCTCCATGGCGGTGCATCAGCCCATTTCGAACCACGAAGCATTCAAAGAAATACCCGTGCGCCTTCTTCGCCTACTAGACGTACTAATTCATATCGCAATGAGGAATCTGAAGATTTTTCTTATCAACCTGGACGAACTTCGTCAGTGCGGGCCACAGATACTGAACAACGTGTCACCCTCTCCCCAGAAAGGACCAGCGCATTGGAAAGATTAAGTAGGGTTTCTCCTTTCGACCGATTAGGCCCTAGGAGGAACAAAAGTTCTCTTAATGCAGCGTCGAGGAGCTTTCGACGATCATCAGATTTAAGGGAAGGATCTGCCCAGTCGCGACCAGCTGCTCGTCAAGATAGATCCTATGATCGACCAGCTGCTCATCAAGATAAATCCCTGGAAACCACTTCAACACGATCAGTTGCTCGAACCAATAGGCCCTAGGAAGGAATTGATGCATGGAAAGGATCTATTCAGAGGCTGGAGGATAGATTAGGGGAAATGGCTAAGGCCAAGAACCCTCTACAATGAACCTTTGTTCGAGGAACACCTTTTGTTCAGGACATTATTGATTTTCCAACACCATCAAAGTTCAAAGCACTTGTTGTGACTCCCAAGTATGATGGAAAGACTGACCCTGTCCTTCATATAGAATAATACCAAGCTGCAGCCGACATCTATGCTGTCCCAGATGAGATGAGATGCAGAGCATTCTCAAGAACAGTTACCGAATCTGCTCAAATATGGTATAATAATCTTCCTCAGGGTAAGATTTCAACTTTTCTTCAACTGGCCGAGTTATTCATTGGGAATTTCTGCTTTGGATCAAAGCCAGTTAAACGAGTAGCACATTTGTTAAGTGTTAGACAAAAAGCTGGTGAGAGTACCACATATTATATAACTCGTTTTAATAACGAGAACTCGAAGTCATTGATTATGAGGAGAAGACAGCGATTATCGCTTTGATGAGTGGACTACTGCCAGACAAGTTGTACTACACTTTGGCCAAAGATCCACCTCAAACCATGTCGGACCTGATGGGAAAAGCGTCCAAGATTATGGCCGAGGAGGCTAGGTCTGCGAAGAAGAATATGGACGCCAAAGAAACCATGGTGGAAGGTGATAAAGTTAAGAAGAAAGAACATAAGAACAATGGTGGCGACAAATAATCCAAAAATAGGTCGTCATGGGAGGTCTTGAGGAAATTTGATAAGTATACCCCTTTGAAGGAAAATATCAACCACGTCCTGGAAGAAATTAAGAACAGCGAGGAGTTAAACTCGCCAAAGAAAATGAAGGCAGACCCTGACACGAGGAATAGGGAAAAATATTGCGAGTTCCACAAGGATCATGGCCAGATGACCAAAAATTGCATAGCTCTTCAGAATGAGATTGAAACACTCATCTGACGAGGAAAGCTAGCAAAGTATGTTGATCGGGGAGGCAAAAGAAGAAACAACAACTGAACTAGAGAGAGGTCTAGATCTCCTCATTGAGCAGAGGAGAACAAGAAGAGAAACCATGAAGTTGATCCAGAGGATGACCCCGAACTTCCCAAGAAACCAAGGCAGCCAGAACGAGAGGTATTTTCAATACGCTTTGGGTCATTTGATTGTAATGTTATTACAGGAGGAGATGCAGGAGGAGGAGACCTTACTGCAGAAATAAAAGCTTACCTCGGTGAGGCTCAAGCTTGATCGTACATTTAGCGAATAAATCTAGCTGAGGAAGATCGCCCGAGAAAGGTGAACAAGGAGAAATTGGTCATCGATTTTTCAAAAAATGACCTCACAGGTGTTTTATATCCTCATGATGACCCGTTGGTGATCAAAATGAGAATGAAGGAGGTCATGATTTCAAGAGTACTGGTCGACAATGGTAGCTCGGCAGATATCATGTTCTACTCGTGCTTCGATAGTTTAAATCTAAAGCTATCTCAACTGGAGCCTTACCACAGACCACTCATTGGTTTTGTTGGCGAGAAAGTATTTCCACTTGGGACGACCAAGTTGGATATATTCATTGGTACATGGCCTGCTTATCGGACAAAAAGAATACGTTTCTTCATAATGGATAAGAATGTCCAATCATCGTACAATATCATCATGGGAAGAGTAGGATTGAAGAAGTTCGAGGCTGTACCATCTACAGTGCATCAGTGCCTAAAATTTCCAACAAACTTTGGAGTAGGAGTTGTGATTGGTGATCAGAAAGTAGCTCGGGAATGCTATTATTCATCCGCCGAGCAAGAAGAACTGGAAGAATCAAAGAAAAAGACTACTACCTATCAAGTGGATGAAGGTGCAGAAATTAAAACATTGGATCCTCGAGATGAGTCGCAACTCGTGAAGGGTCAAGTGGTGGAAACTACTGAAAACATCATTCTGGACGATGAGCACCCTGAGCGAACTACTCAAATAGGTTCATCGTTGGAAGCCTCATTAAAATAGGAATTAATAACTTTCCTGAGAAGCAGAAGACAAACTTTTGCATGGAGTCATGAAGATATGCCCGGGATAGACCCAAAATTCTTATGTCACGAGCTCAATGTGAATAAGGAGATCAAGCCAGTGAAGCAGAGAAGAAGAGTATTCAACCTAGAGAAGAATGAAGCTATATAGGAGGAAGTCGAGAAGCTCCAGAAATCTTGTTTCATTGAAGATGTTAAATATCCAGACTGGTTAGCCAATGTAGTGATGGTAAAGAAGAAAAACAAAAAGTGGAGGATGTGTGTAGACTTCACCGAACTCGACAAAGCATGCCTAAAGGATCACTTTCCACTGCCTCGAATTGATCAACTGGTGGATGCTACCTCGGGACACGAGTTGCTGAGCTTCATGGATGCTTATTCTGGCTACAATCAAATTAAAATAAAACCTGAAGACACGGAGAGTACTTCTTTCATTACCCCTAGGGGAACTTATTGTTATAATGTTATGCCTTTTGGTTTGAAAAATGCAGGTGCGACATATCAGCGGCTGATGAACAAAGTCTTTGCCGAACAAATCAGTTGCAATATGGAAGTCTATATTGACGACATGCTGACAAAAAGCAAGAAAGCTGCCGACCATCTAGCTGACTTAAGTCAGACTTTTGATCAACTGGATAAATATCAGATGAAGCTAAACCCGACGAAGTGCATATTTGGAGTACGAGAAGGCATGCTCCTCCGGTACATTATTAATCAACGAGACATTGAGGCAAATCCTGAAAAGATCAAAGCTCTATTAGGGATGCGATCTCCAACGACGAAGAAGTAAGTACAGAGTCTCACAGGACGAGTAGCGGCACTCAACAGATTTGTGTCATGAGAAACTAATAGATGTCTCCCATTCTTCAAGACACTCAGAAAGACTTTTGAGTGGAATGATGAATGTGAGAAGGCTTTTTAAGACTTGAAGAAATACTTGGGAGCACCTCCACTATTGTCCAGGCCGGTGGTGGGAGAAAAATTGTATTTGTACCTTGCAGTGTCCGAGAATGCAGTTAGCTCGGCATTGATCAGAGTGGAGAATGGAATGCAAAAGCCAATTTACTATACAAGTAAGGACTTTCGAGGAGCAGAGATCAGATATCCAAGGCTGGAAAAATTGGCACTAGCGCTGATTGAGGCGAGTAGGAGAATGAGGCCATACTTCCAGGCTCATACCACAGTAGTATATACTGATATGCCCTTTGAGACAAGCCCTTCATAAGACAAAAAAATCAGGGAGATTGATGTACTGGGCAATAGAGCTCGGTGAATATGATATAGTCTACGAACCCAGATCGTCACTAAAAGGGCAAGCTGTGGCAGATTTTATAGCAGAGTTCACCTATCCTGATATCCCCGAGGAGAAAAATTTGCTCACTGATCAACCTATGGATGTTATAGGATCAACAAACACAAGCTCAGACCAATTCCGATTGGTAAAAGGGCGTGTGGATGTTACAAGATGTGGCCCAGGGATAGTTGTGAGCACTCCGGACGAGGAGCTAAAGTTGCTCGCTGATCAACCTGTGGATGTTACAGGATCAACAAACACTAGCTCATACCAAATTCGATTGGTAAAAGGGTAAGTGGATGTTACAAAATCATTAAATTCGAGCTCAGACCAACTCCGGTTGGTAAAAGGGCAAGAAAAAATGATCGATGAAGAGCGAGAAATATCTGGGGAGGATGAAAGGAAGCAACAAATATTTCACCGAGGAACTCTAACTGATCAGAAATTTGAAGACGAGTTACCTATATGGAGGCTATATGTAGATGGTTCATCTTGTACTACAGGATGTGGCGCAGGGATAGTTTTGAGGACTCTAGACGAGGTCGACATGGAATACACCCTGCGTTTCCAATTCAAAGCTTCCAACAATGAGGCTGAGTATGAGGCCATAATTGCAGGACTTAGTTTGGCAAAAATTATGAAGGCACAGCAGATTATTATCTTCAGTGATTCTCAATTGATCGTAAATCAAATTTTGGGAGTATAGGCAGTTAGAGGAGAATTAATGATCAGGTATCATGCAAAGGCAAAGGAGCTGGTATCAGAATTTATCGCTGTTCAGCTGGTCAGAATACCAAGAATGGGGAATGCAAGAGCAGATGCCCTAGCTCGACTAGCATCAGCTACTCGCACCGAGTTACGACGAACAATCCCAATTGAGGTGTTGGTTGATCGAAGTATAGATGAAGATTTGACGATGAACTTTATCACCCTTGATTTAGGACTATCTTGGATGGATCCCATCAGGGCATATATTGAGGAGGGAGAATTACCAATTGACAAGCTCGCAGCCAAGAAATTGAAGTTTAAAGCTGCTCGGTATGTATTAACTAATGGTGTTTTATATAGGCGAGGAATTATGGCAGGTTTGCAGAGATGCGTACATCCCTTCGAGGTGAAAGATTTGATTGAAGAGATTCATGAAGGGTCATGTGGAGCACATGTAGCAGGTCGGACACTCTTGCAAAGGATGATGACGCAGGGATACTACTGGCCGACGATAAGGGCTGATTGTGTAGCCTACGCGAAGAAATGTGACATGTGCCAGCGCTTTTCCTCCATCCGAAGAACTCTACAAGCATTGTTGACACCCATCACTTTCCCTTGGCCATTTTCCATGTGGGGAGTAGATCTGGTCGGGCCACTGCCAATGACCAGGGGAAGGTTCAAATACCTCGTCGTCGCAGTGGATTATTTTACTAAGTGGGTAGAAGCGGAGCCTCTCATTGATATGACGTACGAAAAGGTGTACCAATTTATCTGGAAGAATATCATCGGTCGATATGGTCTTCCTCATGCCTTCATCACAGATCATGGAACACAATTTGATAACGAGGAGTTTGCCGCCTATTGTCATCAGTCAAACATTTTGAAGGTCCACTCAGCACCAGGACATCCTCAAAGCAATGGACAAACTGAAGTGACAAATAGAACGCTACTAAATGGCTTGAAGAAAAGACTGGATGATGCAAAATCGAATTGGATCAACGAGCTACAAACAGTACTCTGGGCTTACTGAACTACTCCCCGAGTAGCAACTGGAGAAACACCATATATGCTGGCGTTTGGAACTGAAGCTGTCATACCTATCGAGTTGGGACTTCCAACACACAAGGTACTGAATTTCAATTCCCCTGCCAGCGACTTAATGAGAAGACTGGATTTAGACATGCTCGAGGAAGTTAGAGAAGAAGCAGCCATTAGAAATGCTGCTTACCAGCAGCGAACAGCTTTGTTCTACAACAAAAGGGTGAAGAAGTGCAACCTGAAAGAAGGAGACTATGTGCTGAAGAAAGTAATTCAAAAGCACAATAAGCTGGAAGCAAACTGGTATGGACCATACCGAGTTACAGAAGTTGTACGACCAGGAACTTACCGAATAGCAACTCTAGAGGGGGAGGAGTTTAAGAATGCATGGAATGCAGAGCACCTACGCAAGTATTACCAATGATGCATATTCCCATGTAATGCACTTCCATCAATATGAATAAAATGAAGACATTCTGCCAAAGTTCTTCCTTTTATTGAGAATTTTTCGGGGAATACTAGTGCTACACACTACTCGGCAAAACTCGGCAAATATGAGACTACTCAGCAAAATATTCCTAAAAATGCCAACCTCGGTTGGTTAGGAAACAAAATATTCCTAAAAATGCCAACCTCGGTTGGTTAGGAAATAAAATATTCCTAAAAATGCCAACTTCGGTTGGTTAGGAAACCAAATATTCCTAAAAATGCCGACTTCGGTTGGTTAGGAAACAAAATATTCCTAAAAATGCCAACCTGTTTGGCTAGGAAACAAAATATTCCTAAAAATGCCAACTTCGATTGGTTAGGAAACCAAATATTCCTAAAAATGCCAACCTGTTTGGCTAGGAAACAAAATATTCCTAAAAATGCCAACCTGTTTGGCTAGGAAACAAAATATGCTCGCAAATGCCAACTTATGTTGGTCGGGAGGTAAGATTACATCTAGAAAGCGATAAAAGTCTACTAACTATGGCTGGTCGGAGATAAAAACCCACCAACTATAGTTAGTCGACAAGCAAAATTTATCGATCTTGGTTGCTCGGAAACATTTTATGGGTAAAATTATTTCAAAAAGACTAACTATAACTGGTCGGGGATAAAAACCCACTAACTGTAGTTGGTCGACATGGAGAATCTAACAACCTTGGTTGGTTGGAAACATTTTAAACAACATTTTTATACTCATTACTTTATTATTAAGTGATCGAGCAACAGTATTGATACTTGTAACTTTTTAATTGTTACTGAGTTGGTTGACAAACAACACAATATTGTTATCTTTTTAACAAATATTCACAAATATAAAGTGTTTGATAATTACAAGACAAAAGCAATCAAGATTTACAAACAAAAATGAAAGTCTTTCATTGAATTCAAAATAAATTACAAGTACATTGATATTGAAATGTATACTAACTACTACATCAAAAATTCCTATTCTACTGGTCTCTTCCCCTCTGCTTTTGACACAGGTTCCTCGCCAGCAGGCGAATCATTTAAAGACAGAGGAGAATTGATGAAATTAAGATCTTTCAACATCCTTGTATTTGATGATGCTAAGATTTAACACCACCAGATAAGTGATAGTGAGCTCAAGCAGTAGCAGCCATGGCAGCCATAGAGATGTATAAGTGTATAAGTATGTAGAAGGGGATGAGTATAAGAGGAAATTAGACAATGATGTATAGTGGTTCAGCCAAATTGGCCTACATCCACTGTGAGTGTGTGATCCACCAAGTATGGGCACTAATGGCCTTGGATACAATGCACATAACCCTCTCTCTCTCTCTACTGTGTGTGTACAAGCAGAGTTTTAGCTAGGGCTACTGTTCATGGATCGATCCCCTGTAGGGTTGTAGGTGACAAGTTTATATAGGTCTTGGGGGGTGTAGTGTACCCCCCAAGTAAGCATGGTGCATGTGAATGATGATCTAACCTATCCCCTGTTGACACCTGTAGATGCCAAATGATGACATAATATTCCCTCACGTGAGGGTGTGATTCGGTTATAACGGTCTGCCACGTGTCATATGAGCCTGACGCGCACTGTTCCACGCGTGTCCCGGACCACGCGCTGTCATGATGTCACCCTCGGCCTATGAGCCGAGGCCGAGGGCAAAGTTTCTTCCGGTAGGGAGCCTGGTTTGATTCTGGCCTCGTACTGTCGTACCCTCGTAGGGTCGTCTGGAGCCTGAGGAAGGGTCGGCCCCTCGTAGGGTCGGCTACAGCCTGGTGAAGGGTCGGCCCCTCGTAAGGTCGGCTAGAGCCTGGTGGAGGGTCAGCCCCTCGTAGGGTCGTCTGGACCTGATGGTGGCCAGCTGGGGCCTGGTGAAGGGTCGTCCCCTCGTAGTGTCGTCCGTATTTAGGTAATCCTCATCCATGCTGAGGGTATAAACGGGTACATCAATCACCCCCCATCCCTTAGCCATAGGTGTCATTGGGATGGCTGAGGGAAATTTGCTGAATTCGAGACACGTGTGATCAGTTAGGTGAGTGACACCTGTGCAGATACTCATTGCTGTTCCAGTTTCCAAGGCAGGGCGGCTGTGCAGTACACTTGGGGCCTTGTGCCCTAATTATATCTTTCTTCGGTAAATGGGTCCACTCATTACAAGAGTATTTAAGAGATTTTTCAAACTCTCTCTTCATCTTCTTCTTCTTCGCGCCCAAGTCTATTCTCTCTCTAGAACCAGTTCCCATTGCCATTTCAGCCTCCGATTTCCCAGGTCTCAGCAGCGTTCTTGCCCTTCTCCTCATCAGGTAACCTTTTTCTCCTTTTGCCTTCTTTTGTCTTCATTTCTGTCTATTTTTTAGGGTCGTAGGTCGTCTGGTCCTTAGAGTTCCCCCATAGCTTTTTCCGGCGTCTTCTCCGGTCACTGGTTCTTCTAACGTTCTTGACGAAAACCCTCGAGTTCTTTATTTAATCCAAAGGTCAATCCTGGTCAATCTCCCAAGTGTTTGTGGTTAAATTAGCCAAGTCTAGTATAATTCCTTTAAGTGTTGGGTCTTCCCCTTAATGCTTAGGAGGCTTTACAACCTGGTGTCTGAATTCCCGTCCCTAAGAGAGAAACTATTTACCGAGATCAGACGAATAGAGGAAGAGGAAGAGAGGAGACGAGGGGCCGACCCTAATTGGGTACGACCCATCTTTCCCGTTCCTCTTGCCACCATTAGACCATCTGAACCCTCTGAGTCTTGTGGGTCGTCGTCTCGTCCAGCCGAGACACCCAACCCAAGTGAGATGGACGAGAGAACCTCCTCTCCAACTGGTGCTGGAACTTTTGGTAGAAGGGACTCACCTAACCTTAGCCCTCCCCGAGAGGCCGAGGGTACGATCCCCTCTGAGGCTGTCCCTGTGACAACCCTATCCCCCAACGCCTTCCAAGTGGCATTTCCTCAGGGTCCTCCTGCAGGTGATGAGGAGGATGAGGACGATGATACAGATGATGAGGTTGATACCTCCCATGCCTCGTCTTTTATCTCCTCTGTCAGGGATAGGGATCTTCTGATATGGAGGCTTATTTACGGAGTGCCACCTGGGGTGACTATGAGGGTTCCCTCTGAGGATGAGAGGGTCTTTGAGGGTGAAGAGGGAGAAGTTGCAGTCTACGAGCAAATGTTCAAAGTAGGTGTCAGACTTCCCTTTCACCCTGCCATTATAGATATTCTGTCGGCTCTGGGCGTCTCCCCCTCGCAACTTCCACCCAATTCTTGGAGGACGATTCTGGGGTACATCTCTTTGTGGAAAAACGCTTTCACTGACGAGCCCTCGTCCGACGTGTTCTTGGCCTGCTACAATATCACCTCTTCATCTAAACAGCCCGGATACTATCATCTGGGAGCGAGAAGGTCTGAGAAGAAGCTGCTCCACGTGGCTCAAACTTCCAATCATGATTGGAAAAAAAGGTTCTTCTTCATATCTGGGGCATGGGAGAGCTCCACCGAGGCGTCCCCTTCTGCCGATGCTCCGAGGGTTCCTAACAGATGGTCTAACCCCTCCATGAAAGCTAGGTCAGACCCCGGACTTAGCTTGGAGGAGAGGGATATTGTTGAGTATCTGAGGGGACGAGGGAGAGAGGGTGAGATCCCAAAGTTCGAAGATTTGATGACCCCTCGCTTCCTTAAAGAAGCTGGTTTGAGGGTCGGCCCTCTGACAGAACTATGTGAGTTATACTGAACATTTTCCCTTCTTTACTTATTTTTGAAGTGTTCTCTCTTTATCTCTGAACTTTTCTGATTCATCGTATCCTTTTCAGGTCGTCCTGCAGGCGTGTCAGATTATCTCTGGGATATGACTGCTCCAAGCCTTCTTGCTGGTCTGTCAAAGAAGAATGGGAAGGAGCCTCAGCAAGCTCCTAAGAAGACAAGGGCCTCAGGGCCGACAGTTGTTGAGCCGACAGCTGTTAGCCACAAAAGGAAGGAGCCTGAGGCTCCAGTCGAGCCTCGTCCTGACCCTAAGACGAGGGCCAGGGCCGAGGCCTCTGAGGGAGTAACCTCTTCATCAAGCATGGGGGCCTTCTGGTCTCAAAATCTGTCCCATCTGAGGTCCGACCCCTCATCTCTTATTGCCAACCTGAGGGCAGCAAAGGCCTCTATGTTCTCTGCACCGTCGGCCTCCGACTTCGAGTTCTTGGCGCAGATGCCTCCAGCCAAAGTGTATGACTACGGTCTGCACTCCCTTGCTCAGGTATTGGCCCTGGCCTTTAATTTCATTCTTTCGGTGTTTCCTCGGCCCCCCTTGATATATCTTCATTTTTCTTGCAGTCTGTCTGTGCCTTCACCTCTGCCACCAAGTGGATGGCCGAGAATCAACAGAAATTCCATGAAGCTGAGAGGGCCATCCAACAAGAGGCTGACCTACGGACAGAGCTGGACACTGCGAGGGCCGAGCTGGAGAGCACAAGGACTGAGCATGCTAGAGTCCTTGATGAGCTGACGAGGCAGCATGATGCCGATCTTCAGGCCAAGGACTTGTTGATCAAAGACAAGGACTTGTTGATCAAGGACAAGGATGAGGCTCTGATCAACCTGGAGGCCCGTCATAAGACTGATCTGGAAGCAGCCATCAAGAAAGCTGAGGCTGATGCTGTGGAGGCATACAAGACTTCAGATGAATTTCAGGGCTTCGGCCTTGAATATCTTGAGAGGGGGATCAGGACGGCCTGCCGATGGGTCGTCCTCAAATTTGGCGATGTCGTCTCCTCTGTTCGCCCATCACTGGAGGGTGTTCAACTGGACGACCCCCTGATTGCCGAGGCCCTCAACCAAGTGGAGGCCCAAGTCCAGCTCGAAGGGGTCGGTACATCTGAAGATCATCCGGTGCTGGTACCTGAGGAGACCATTCCCATTGATGATGAGGCTCTGCCCTCTGATGTCGTCCCCTAGGGTGGCTGCCTGTAGCCCATACCCTTATTTTTGTAATTTTGTTCAAAGGCTTTGTAAAAACACTTGATACTTATATTTGATTAATACCAGTCTCTTCCATAATTGCCGTCTTCCTTATTTCATTTTATTATGGCTTGCTCACTGTTGATGCTACTAACCCTTCCCTCGTCTTTTTTGAGGACCACTGTGGGGTCGTCCCCTAATGTGGCCTCATTATAGCCGAGGGTTCAAGTAACCAAATGTCTTCTCTCGTCTTCTTTGAGGACAGTGGAGGGGTCGTCCCCTCCACTGGCCCTCATTATAGCCGAGGGATCAACTAACCAAATTAATGGATTTTAATAGTCTATCTTCGTCTTTTTTGAGGAGAGTGGAGGGGTCGTCCCCTCCACTGGCCCTCATTATAGCCGAGGGTGCAACTAACCAAATTAATGGATTTTAATATAGGCTTCCTTCGTCTTTTTTGAGGAGAGTGGAGGGGTCGTCCCCTCCACTGGCCCTCATTATAGCCGAGGGTTCAACTAACCAAATTAATGGATTTTAATTTAGTCTTCCCTCGTCTTTTTTGAGGAGAGTGGAGGGTCGTCCCCTCCACTGGTCCCCATTATAGCCGAGGGATCAACTAACCAAATTAATGGATTTTAATGTCTTCCCTCGTCTTTTTTGAGGAGAGTGGAGGGGTCGTCCCCTCCACTGGTCCCCATTATAGCCGAGGGATCAACTAACCAAATTAATGGATTTTAATATAGTCTTCCCTCGTCTTTTTTGAGGATAGTGGAGGGGTCGTCCCCTCCACTGGTCCCCATTATAGCCGAGGGATCAACTAACCAAATTAATGGATTTTAATGTCTTCCCTCGTCTTTTTTGAGGAGAGTGGAGGGGTCGTCCCCTCCACTGGTCCCCATTATAGCCGAGGGATCAACTAACCAAATTAATGGATTTTAATTTAGTCTTCCCTCGTCTTTTTTGAGGAGAGTGGAGGGGTCGTCCCCTCCACTGGTCCCCATTATAGCCGAGGGATCAACTAACCAAATTAATGGATTTTAATTTAGTCTTCCCTCGTCTTTTTTGAGGAGAGTGGAGGGGTCGTCCCCTCCCCTGGTCCCCATTATAGCCGAGGGATCAACTAACCAAATTAATGGATTTTAATGTAGTCTTCCCTCGTCTTTTTTGAGGAGAGTGGAGGGGTCGTCCCCTCCACTGGTCCCCATTATAGCCGAGGGATCAACTAACCAAATTAATGGATTTTAATTTAGTCTTCCCTCGTCTTTTTTGAGGAGAGTGGAGGGGTCGTCCCCTCCACTGGTCCCCATTATAGCCGAGGGATCAACTAACCAAATTAATGGATTTTAATTTAGTCTTCCCTCGTCTTTTTTGAGGAGAGTGGAGGGGTCGTCCCCTCCACTGGTCCCCATTATAGCCGAGGGATCAACTTCCCATGCATGCTAGGACTGACAATAGGATGAAGGAAACACTGATATTTCTCATTAATTTTCCAAGTGTTCTGTTGGAGCAACCCTAATTACAATTATGGCCTTTCAAGACCTTACAACACTACTGATAGTATTTCTTGAAATGATCTGCATTCCAGGGGTTTGAAAAAGGTTCCCCCTCTAAGTTTTCTAGCCTGTAGGTCCCTAGGACAACTTCATCGATGACCCTATATGGGCCATGCCAATTAGGATGGAGCTTGTTGGGTTTCTGCCAAGTCTTTTTAAGAACCAAGTCTCCCACTGCGATAGGCCTCTGTTTCACCCTTTGGTTGTAAAACCTTGCGGTCCTCTGCTGGTAGGAAGCTTGCCTTATCTCAGCATCCTCCCTTCTTTCCTCAATCAGGTCTAGGTCAAGTCTTCTCTCTTCCGTATTCCCCTGGGAGTCATACATTTGGACCCTATGAGTAGGAAACTCCACTTCGGTGGGGATGACTGCTTCTGATCCATAAGCTAACATGAATGGGGTCTCCCCGGTAGAGGTCCTTACTGTCGTCCTGTATGCCCACAACACTGCATATAACTCCTCGACCCGTCTTCCTTTTGCCTCCTCAAGCCTCTTCTTAATCCCATCTAGGATTGCCCTGTTCGTAACTTCGGTTTGCCCATTGGCCTGAGGTCGGCCTGGGGTGGAGAAAAATTGTTTGATGCTTACCCTCTCACAGTACTTCTGCAGAGAGGCATTCTTGAACTGGGTCCCGTTATCCGAGATGAGGGTATTGGGTAGACCATATCTGCATATCACATTCTTCTAGATGAACTGGAAGGTCTTCTGCTCTGTAATCGTGACCATCGGCTCGGCCTCTACCCACTTTGAAAAGTAGTCAATTGCTACGATGAGGAACCGATGGTTATGGACTGCCCTCGGTAAGGGTCCTACCAGGTCTACCCCCACACTGCAAACGGCCATGGGGATGTAATGGAGGTAAGAGGCTGATGAGGTTGGTGAGGGATGGTAGCAAATCTTTGGCATTTGTCACACTTTTTAACATATGCGGCATCATCTTTTCCTAAGGTCGGCCACCAGTACCCCTGGGTTATTACCCTCTTCGCTAGGGATCTACCCCCAATGTGGCTTGAGCACGACCCTTCATGCACATCTTGCAAAATGGAAGGGACTTCTGAAGGATGCACACACCTAAGTAAGGGGAGCAGAAACCCCTTTTTGTACAGCGTGTCTCCGATGACAGTGAACTTTGCAGCCCTGTATCTCAGCTTCTTCCTCTCTTGGCTTGCTTCTGGCATCTCTCCTCCTTTAATGTATCTGATCAGAGGATCCATCCATGAAGGTTCTTGAGAAACATTCATGCAAATGCCAAGTGTTCCCTCGTCCTCTTCGATAGTTGGTCGTAGCAAGATTTCCACTGGGACTGTCCTCCTTATGTCTGTCCTAGTAGCTGAGGCCAACCTTGCAAGGGCGTCAGCACGACCATTGTCGAGCCTAGGTATCCTCTTGAGTTTCACTTCATTAAAGTTTTTCAGCAATGACCTCACCTTGTCAAGATATCTAGCCATTCTCTCGTCCTTTGCCTCGTAGGCTCCTAGTATCTGATTTACGACTAGCCTTGAATCACTATGGACCAAAATCTGGCCGACACTAAGAGACTTGGCCAAGCAGAGGCCTGCTACTAAGGCCTCATATTCAGCCTCATTGTTGGAGGCTTTGAAGCTGAACCTCAGGGCGTATTCGACGTCTGTGCCGTCGGGTGCTGATAGTATCAGTCCAGCACCACTTTCGCTATCACAGGAGGACCCGTCAACGAAGAGGCTCCACGGAGTCTTTTCTTCAGAAAAATTTCCCTCAGAGAGGGACCCCTGTCTAAAGATGTATCTTCCCTCTTCGTTTTTAGTCACTTTCCTTCTAGCGGTGCTCGTCTCAGCCATATCTGCGGGTGTGTCTGCGGGTCTGTCTTCTGTATCTGCCTTCCCGAGGGTCTCACCCTCTGCTTCATCATTTTCCCAGGTGAACTCAGCCACGAAGTCTGCCAAGGCCTGCCCCTTAATGGCTGTCTTAGGCTGATACACAATGTCAAACTCCCCCAGCTCTATAGCCCAGGTCATTAGCCTTCCTGATTTTTCAGGCTTGTGTAGGACCTGTCTAAGAGGAGAGTCAGTAAGGATGACCATAGTATGGGACTGGAAGTACGGTTTCATCTTCCTTGAGGCATGGATCAAGGCATAGGCCAACTTTTCCATCCTCGGGTATCTCTGCTCTGCCCCCTGGAGTGCCTTGCTGTTGAAATATACAGGCTTTTGTATCCCGTCTTCGTCTCTTACGATTGCTGCACTGATAGCGGACTCTGAGACAGCAAGGTACACGTAAAGTCGTTCACCCTGCACGGGTCGTGACAGCAGCAAGGGAGACCCTAAGTATGATTTTAGCTCCTTGAAAGCCTCATCACACTCTTCGCTCCATTCGAAGGCCTTCCTGAGGATCTTGAAGAATAGTAGGCACCTGTCTGTAGCCCTTGACACAAATCTGTTCAAGGCAGCCACTCTCCCTGTGAGCCTCTGAACGTCTTTAATGGACTTGGGGGCCTTCATCTGAATAAGGGCCTTTATCTTTTCAGGATTGGCCTCGATGCCTCTTTGATTGACAATGAACCCCAAGAACTTCCCCACTCCGACCCCGAAGACACACTTGGCCGGATTGAGCTTCATTTTGTATTTGTCCATTGTATTAAAGGTCCTCTCCAGGTCTGCCACATGATCCTCTGCCTTCAGACTCTTAGTCAGCATGTCATCTACGTAAACCTCCATAGACTTCCCAATTTGATCTTCGAACATTTTGTTTACGAGGCGCTGGTACGTTGCCCCCGCATTTTTTAGGCCAAAGGGCATGACCCTGTAACAGTATGTCCCCTTGTCAGTGATGAAGGCGGTCCTCTCCGAGTCCTCAGGGTTCATGAAAATCTGGTTATACCCTGAGTAGGCATCCATGAAACTCATGAGCTCATGGCCTGCGGTAGCGTCTACCATCTGATCGATGCGGGGGAGAAGGAAGCTGTCTTTGGGACAATGCTTGTTGAGGTCTGTGAAGTCCACGCACATTCTCCACTTGCCGTTGGCCTTTGGGACGATGACTGCATTGGACAGCCACTCAGGGTAGATGACCTCTCTGATAAATTCAGCGTCTTCTAATTTTTTAACCTCATCCCTGATGACCTCATACTTTTCTCTAGAGTAAATCCTCCTCTTCTGCTTTACCGGCTTCACTCCCTCTACCACATTGAGTTTGTGGCACATGATTTCAGGGTCGATCCCTGGCATATCTACATGACTCCATGCGAAGACGCTTCGCCTTCTCCTCAACAATTTGATGAGGTCTTCCTTGATACTGGGCTTCAGAGATTTGCCAACTTGGACGGTTTTTCCCGGGTCATCCTCATCGAGGATGATGGGTTCTACCTCCTCAGCGGCCTCTCCTTTTTTGAGCTTCGTCTCATCCCTGGGGTCTAGGGTATCAATGTTGTAAGTGGCTGTAGCCCTCTTCTGTGCCTCCCTTTCTTCAGCGGAGTTGTAGTAGCACTCTCTCGCTGTCGTCTGGTCTCCCTGAACTTCCCCCACCCCATAAGGGGTAGGGAACTTAACCATCTGGTGGACCGTGGACGGCATAGCTTCAAACCCCTTGAGGGCCACACGTCCCAGTATGATGTTGTATGCCGAAAACACATGCTCATCCAGCACAAAGAAACTGACCCTCTTGGTGAGCCATCTCGGCCACTCGTCCCCCATCCTGACATCAGCCTCATATATTCCTAGGGGGTGAACCTTCTCCCCACTGAACCCAATCAATGGATGATGGTATGGGACAAGTCTGGCACGACTGAGGCCCAAGGCCTTGAAGCATGGCCAAAACATCACATCTGCGGATGAGCCCCCATCCACCAGGATCCTCGGCACTTCGCACCCGTGCACCCTGGTGGTGATGACGAGAGGGTCATCATGCGGGGCTAATAGGCCCTTAAAGTCCATTCTTAAAAATCCCACAATCAAAGTGTCCATATCAACCTTCTTCCTTTTTTCTGACTTGACCTCTACGAAGGTTGAGTGCACCATCTTCGTCACTGCCTTAGCCTCAGCGACATGGGCCTTCCTATCGGCGACCTCAGACCCTCCTCCTGCAAGTCCCCCGGAGATCATTCCCACCCCGAGCGAGATCATATTGAGCCTCTTGACAGGGCCTTGGTCGTCTCTCGGCGGGAGGTCAGGGTCGTCCTCATCATCAGAGGGGTCGTCCCCTCTTTTTTGAGGACCTTCTCTGCAGGCATCGACTCGCTTCTTTCTGGGGTCGTCCCCTCGGCCGCTCTTGACGTCGGCTTTATCGACGTACTTTCTGAGCTTCCCTTCCTTCAGCATCTTCTCAATCTCATCTTTCAGAGCAAAGCATTTGTCTGTTACGTGGCCGTGGTCTTGGTGAAATTCACACCACATGTTCTTATTCCTCTTGCCGGGGGCTGCCCTCAGCTTCTCAGGCCACTTCAGCGTCCGGTCACTCTTTATCTCATTGAGGATCTGTTCACAGCTGACCGTCAGAGGGGTGTACCCCGCGAACTTATCATCCATGGTTCTCTTCTTCCCCTCTTTGTACTTTTTGGGGTATTTACTCCCACTTGCACCTCCTCTTTCGTCCTCATATTTTGCATCCATCGCCTCTTCGGCGTTCATCACCTTTCCTGCTGTTGACAACAGCTCGGCCATCGTCCTCGGAGGGTCTTCGGCAAGCTTCCATAATAGCTTCCCCTTTTGGAGCCCTCCAATCAGGGCTGTCATAGCTATGCTCTCCTCATAGTCTTCCACCTCCAGCTTCTCTTTATTGAATCTGGCTATGTAGTCTCTCAGAGTCTCATTCTTTCCCTGCTTAACATAGAGCAGGTGTGTGGTCTTCTTCTGTGGCCTCACCCTAAAGCAGAAATTATGGATGAACAGGTCTGCCAACTGCTTAAAGTTTCCAATAGAATTTTTTGGAAGAGACGTGTACCACACATGCGCAGCCCCTGTCAGGGTACCAGAGAAGGCACGACATCTCATCTCATCTGAGATAGATTATATGTCTGCCGCGGATTGATACATCTCCACATGGTGGACAGGGTTGGTGCTCCCATCATATCTTGGGGTGACCACAGGAGGCTTGAATTTTGACGGCGTGGGGAAGTTGACTATTTTCGCCACAAAGGGTGAGCCTACGGTGTACCCCCTCTGAAGAGGGTCCCGGCTCTTCAATATGTCACCAATCTTATCCTCTAACCGCTGGATTGAGTCATTCCAGGGCCTCACAGGGTCGGCCTGGCCGATGTTATCCCCTGCTGCTTCTCGGAGGTGGATGGAGGGCTCCGCTACGGCAGGCCTGTGTCGGCTATTTACTTCCCTTTGGCTGTCGTCCCGTCTTTGGGGTCGGCCTTCTGCTTCTTTCCTAGATCTCGCTGCGCTTCTTGACTTGGATAACTTGTCCCGCAGGTCATTCACTGGGCCCAGCCTCTCGAAGGCCGACCCCCTGCTCAGGCGGTCAAAAGTAGAGCCTCTTGGGCGATCATCAGGGTTTGGTCTCCCGCACTTTCCTCTACTGTCCTGGAGAGGTCGTACAGTATTGTTGGAGACCTCATACGGCTCCCAGCATTCTACTGGAGCCTCTTCCACCTCCAGATCGCCATACCTGTCCTCAGGGCAAGGGTTTCCTTGCCTTCCCAGGCGTAAACGCCGGGGGTCGGTAACATCCCTACACCGCTGAGGGGGTGGCAGGTCTTTACGCAGTGCCTGGGGTGGTCCCCTGGCCTCATGCTGTCCTGGAGCTGCTGCCGGAGTAATCATCTCAGGTGAGACCCCCGGTGGTCTCAGTATGTTCTGACTTAGAGCTGTGAACTGCTCCTGCATCATCCGCTGGCTGGCTGCCAGAGACTTTAGGGCTGCTGCCACATCAGCCATCTCAGACTGAGGCGGCGGCTGACTGGAACTGGGTCTTCCCCCTTCATCCGACGGGGGAAGAGGTGGTGGTGGCATCTCAGGTGCCATGTGCTTGAGCTATGAAAAGTTGAACTGAAGAAATACTGGTGAGCTTGGGAACCTTAGTGGGTCTCTTTCAATGGTGAAACACCTCCTCTCAGGGGGAGTGTTGGTTCACCACCAGAGTGCCCAGTGAGGTCAAGCTGTACAAAGGAAGAGATGTCTTCGTGTTCCCACAGACGGCGCCAAACTGATGATGCTAAGATTTAGCACCACCAGATAAGTGATAGTGAGCTCAAGCAGTAGCAGCCATGGCAGCCATAGAGATGTATAAGTGTATAAGTATGTAGAAGGGGATGAGTATAAGAGGAAATTAGACAATGATGTATAGTGGTTCAGCCAAATTGGCCTACATCCACTGTGAGTGTGTGATCCACCAAGTATGGGCACTAATGGCCTTGGATACAATGCACATAACCCTCTCTCTCTCTCTACTGTGTGTGTACAAGCAGAGTTTTAGCTAGGGCTACTGTTCATGGATCGATCCCCTGTAGGGTTGTAGGTGACAAGTTTATATAGGTCTTGGGGGGTGTAGTGTACCCCCCAAGTAAGCATGGTGCATGTGAATGATGCTTTAACCTATCCCCTGTTGACACCTGTAGATGCCAAATGATGACATAATATTCCCTCACGTGAGGGTGTGATTCGGTTATAACGGTCTGCCACGTGTCATATGAGCCTGACGCGCACTGTTCCACGCGTGTCCCGGACCACGCGCTGTCATGATGTCACCCTCGGCCTATGAGCCGAGGCCGAGGGCAAAGTTTCTTCTGGTAGGGAGCCTGGTTTGATTCTGGCCTCGTACTGTCGTACCCTCGTAGGGTCGTCTGGAGCCTGAGGAAGGGTCGGCCCCTCGTAGGGTCGGCTACAGCCTGGTGAAGGGTCGGCCCCTCGTAGGGTCGGCTAGAGCCTGGTGGAGGGTCAGCCCCTCGTAGGGTCGGCTAGAGCCTGGTGGAGGGTCAGCCCCTCGTAGGGTCGTCTGGACCTGGTGTTGGCCAGCTGGGGCCTGGTGAAGGGTCGTCCCCTCGTAGTGTCGTCCGTATTTAGGTAATCCTCATCCATGCTGAGGGTATAAACGGGTACATCAGTATTCATCACGGATGGTCGATCTAAAAGATGCTCGGGACGAGATACCTCGATTTGAGAATGTAAATTGTAGTCACCGAGATACTTTGAAATTAAGCTCCGAGGAATG
Organism: Sambucus nigra; assembly: GCA_949130495.1. NCBI lineage: Eukaryota > Viridiplantae > Streptophyta > Magnoliopsida > Dipsacales > Adoxaceae > Sambucus > Sambucus nigra. The sequence goes on along the minus strand of OX422210.1, from coordinate 457,112,810 downwards.
GCCCGAGCATGGATCCAATCCATGTCCAAATTGTATGGTGGCATAGGCAAGTCGAGAAACCCGGGATCATGGTAGTCCCACAGATAATGACCTTGTTCGAGCTTCAACACACCTAAAGAATTCAGCCAGCCTTGCTTGTAGCCCTCATTGTTGGCATTCTGGATACGATCGTCCAAGTGGAATAGTGCTTCATTGTATCCAGCCATCCAGAACTCCGTGGACTGTTTGTGGAATTGATATGTTACCCTTTCTAGCTGCTCGTGGAGATTCTTAATGAAAATCTCCTTACTCTCCAAGACTGACTTCTGTGCAGAGAGCTATTTTTCCAGGTCCCTAATCTTCTTTGACATATCAGACAACGCCTGGTTCTTCGCCATTAGTTGGAAGGCCTGGTTCTCTAAGGCAGACTGAGTCCTCTGTTCCTCGACAAGAACCCGAGCTGCTCTTGCTCGTCCCCGAGAAGATGTGGAAGGGCCCGACCTCTTCAAGGTGTCCAACTCTTCCCTTAACTTGGCGTTCTCAACCTCTAAGAATGAAAATCCCTCGTTGGTCACTGGGATCAAGGCACTAGAAGTGGAAGATGCAGACTTCAATTGTGAAAGCTCCTTTTGCAGGTTGTTGTTTTCCTTTTCCATCAACTCAGCAATCTTTCTACATTCTTCGACCTCACCTCTCATGGTTCTCTCCCTTACATCGTAGCCAGCAAAAAGCTTCTCGTAGCCCTTGTCGGCAATGATCTGCTGGTACTTCTTCTCGTAACCCTCATGCAACAAGGCAGTGGATTCTTTGTATTGATGTTGAAGGTCTTCGAGGGTGACTTGAAGATCCGCAATCATTTCATAATAGGCAACGTTATTGGCTACAGCCCGATCAAGCAGACACTTCAGATATTGATATGCTTCCACTGCCTGTTCTGAAGCATCATGACAAAGTATGTCGACAACTTGTGCAGTACTCAGGTATGTGTGACCAGCCTTAAAGTACTCATTACATTGTCACAGTAACTTTGTATCATGGGCAGATAGCAGTTCCAACTTAGCCAGAAACTAGCAGAGAAAGAAGAGAAATCATCAATAAGAAGAATAAGCAGGGTATGAATGAAAGATAGACAACAGTATGCAAAAAGTTCAAGTTTTATTGGATCATAGTTCAGAGTTACATCTTTTGGGTTACATTTGATAAAGAGAAACAAAATAAAGAGAAACCCGAACAACACTACACCTTTTCCTAATCTCCCAAAACCTTCTCGGGAGGTTGGGATAAAGAGGTAGGTTTCTCAGAGGGAAGGGATAGTTGCTCGGGGAGAGTAGGCAGTTGCTCGGAGGAAGAAATGATTTACTGATTTTCCTCGACAGCAGGCGGGATGGCTAGGGCATGATCTCCCATCACCATCAAAGACTCTTCGGAGGTAGCTTCGTCCTCTTCTAACTCTTCTGGAGTTGGAGGGGGACCAGGGATATGTCTCTGGAAGAGCTCAAAAGACTCATCGACCTTCATCTCCTGAAGGGCAGCAACCCATCCATCCCTAAAGTATTTGAGACTTCCATAGTCCACTTGCGACACCATGGCAGCCAACCCCTTATTCCACCCCTTATCCCAGCCTGAAAGACTTCTTCACAACCATCTTCCTCTTCAATTTCTCCGAGGAGAGCTTCTCGGACAGAAGGTTCTCAGCAGCCTTCAATTTGTTTTTTATTTCCTCCTTCTACCGACCTACTTCCCGAAGTTGAGCCAACTCCTCCTCGGCAGCTTTGAGTTTATCTTCAAACTCTCCAGCAGTTTTGAGCCTCTCCTCAAGCTCCTTATTTTCCATCTGCAGGGCATTTATTCTCTTCTCCAACTCCTTGGAGGCATCAACAGCTCGAGCTTTTTCTTGCTCGGTGGAGGCAAGCTTCTTCTCCCAGATAGCTTTGTCATCAGCATATTTCTAACGAGAATCTGACAGAGACTTGGTAGCTTCTTCCAGAGCTCCCTCCATGATGGACGAGGAGCATGAAGCTTTGATTGCTTCATCCTTCTTTAAAATTATATTGAAGCAGCTCGTCAACTGTGAACAGAAAAAGAAAATAAGTTAGAGACCGAAATAACAAAGGAAATATGAAAAGTTCAAAGTAAGAATACTTACAGAAGCAAGGTGACGAGTAGCTAATGAGGTGACCATGTCCCGAGTAAGGTTTTCTTCAGTACCTTGGACCTCGGGAATGATCCAGGACTTTACCGAGCTCATGGCAGAGCTAGGGGGAACAAAAGTGGGAACTCCAGTCCCAGCAACTGGGGGCTGAGTAATGGTTTCAGCCAAATTGACCGAGGAGCTCTTCTTCATCCTCCTCGGGGGAACAGAGACGGATTCAACCAAGGAAGAACCCTTGGTTGGTGATATCCAATCACCTCTCCAGGAGCAGCAGACCTTCTCGGAGCCACTGCGGGCTTCTTAGCAACTTTAACAGGAGCAGCTGGAGGAGCTGCATCAGTCTTCTTTATCCCCTCCCTTGGGATATCTATCCTACTCCTTTTTGCCTCCCCAGAACTGGAGGCAGTTTTCTCAAACAGGGTAGGAGGTCTTATCTTCTTCATCCTTTCACTTAAAGGAATATGGGATTCAGGCGATGAGCTGGTAGAAACTGGTACTGGCTCTGATTCACTTATCACTAGACGAGCAGTGAAAGAAGTGGTGTAGCTATGCTCATCGGCAACACGTTGATGCAGACTCCAGATAAGTTTCAAATGCCTTATATTGACATCTGCATCTTTTGGGCACTTCCTCTTGCTATCAACTGCAAATAAATAAACATTGTTATTAGTGGCAAATTTTATCAAACACAAAAGAAACATGATTTCAAAATAAATAAAATGAAAATAACCTATCCCATTGCCAAAAGGAGGACATCTGGGACCCTGGTAAACCTCATCTCCAGTTAAGAGAGGGTGTTGCCAATTTTTAATGACAACCCCATGCTCAAAATAATCCATATTGGCATCAGGGAGGTTGATTACTAAGGCCCTATTTAAAAATCTAGTTTTTAAATAAAAAATATTATCATTAACTGCCCATCTATAGCAGTACATGATTTCTGGAATTCCTATACGAGTTCTATGCACTTGAATTAATCTATGCACCCCATTAACTATTCTCCATGTGTTGGGGGCTATTTGTGCAGGAACAACGTCAAAGTACTGACAGAATTCCAGACACAAGGGATTTGGTGGAAAAAAAATCCACACTCTGCAAAAAAGAGACTTGGAAACCAATGTCCCTCAGTCAAATGGAAGTAATTAGAAGGATCAGAAAGCTCTTCCAAAACAACCCATGAGGGAATGGAGAAATCAGAACGAAACTTCTCAAGAGACTCAACAGGGTAAACCATGGTGAATAAAGAAATGAAGAAGAAGGAAGAAGATCTTATAGGAAAAGAATGGATCTGCTGACAACGAACGACGGAAAAGATGAACGCACAAGAGAGTAGGAAGAGATGACGTAAAACTCGAAGATAAAAATTTGAAAGGTAGAAGACAATGGGAGTGTCTGTGAAGTTTAAATACCTTGCCTTGGAAAATGGTGAAGTAATGATTACAAAAAAGGATGATTACGTTACCAACAGCTAAAAAGATGAAAAGTGGCGCAGGAATCAAAGCGGACAACAGCGGCTAAAAAGACGAAAAGGGACGCGGGAATCGAAGCACGCAGAAAAGTCCAAAAAAGCATGATTCTACGAATTGGGAAGGAGAAATAAATACAAGGGAAACGCTCCTAAAATTCAGGAAGACTATTTAAAGCTACCATATTCTGAGAAAGAATGTTCCATACCCCTCAAATTTCGAACTATGAAACATTGGGGCTTCTGTTGATACCAAATTTAATCTGCTGACATGGACCAATCATATGAAGGCACGTGCCTATCTACATGGCAACAACAAACACTTCCGAGGAACCCACGCACTCCGAGGAACAAGACTACAACGAGGAAGACTAGTTCCCCGAGAAACTCACAAGCTCCGAGGAACAATGCCTCTCCGAGGAACTCTTGAGTACCGAGAAGCTTAGGCGGTCCGAGCTGCATCTCGAACAAAGTATTAATAGCTGGATAACCAACAGTTCAACTGATTCATTAAATGCTTATCATTCCGACGCACACGCAAAAAGGGGATTAAATGTATTACCGTTTCACATGTATATCATTTAATCTATTACCCTTTCACATTACAGCCTGAGGGCTATAAATACATTATACAATCCTCATTGTAAAGGACCCGAATCCAAACCCTGGAATCGAGAGAGGAATTTCTTGAGAGAATTTGTAATCGAGAATTCCTAACACTCAGCAATAACACAACAGTGGACGTAGGCCATTCTTATAAGGTTCAACCACTTTAAAATCTTTTGTCTCATTTATTTATCTGTGATTGAATTATTAGAATGATATAATTTTTTACATCAACAGTCCCATTAATCAATCACACGGACTTTAATAATCGTGGATAAAAAGCCATCATCCTCTAAGCTTCCACATTTCTAATTACCAACCTATCGTATACTTTAGTTTACACTAAAATCCGCAATCCTCAATTTGTACCCTTTAAAAAACGATTTCCTTAATATCCAAATACTCCCAAATACTAATTTCCAGCAATTCAAATCATAATAATATATCTCCATTCTATGAGAACATGAAAACTATAAACTACCAAATCTGAGCCTTATGCCTTAAAACCCAAATTTAAAAAAGAACATTCAACCCAAAAACACCAATCCAAAACTTCAGTCTTACACACCGTTTAGTAGAAAACTCTTAATAAATGCAAAAAAATTAAAATATTTATGAAACCAGTGCCCAACCCTTCGTAATTTGATTATGCACAACTTCATTTAAGCATAACCATCATCCAAAAAAAATAACATCATATAACTAATTATGATTTCTTTCTAACATCAAAATCTTAGTTTTAAATCAAGATTTACATTACACCCAATTTCATACTAAAAAATCCTAGATTTTTATTTTAAATCAATTAGTTCATGTTTTCTACAAATTGTTTCACGAAATCAAAATGGTTTTACATGCTTTCATATACAAATTAACTATTAATCATTATCTAATCAATTCAAGTTAGATTCACAATAAAACTCATTATTTTAAAAGGAGAATGAATATAACTTAGTCTAATTACCAAATTATTTAATTTAATCATAAAAATCACATTTATAACATAATAGGTTTTGATTCACATGAATAGACATAACTTAGACAAATAAAAAAACATACAATCATACTAATTAAACTTGCCTTATGGATTGATTGGGAAATCATTCCCCAAATCCTCATTTCCTCTTGGCGTTTTCTCTCTCTAGCCTTAGGTTTTCTTCCAAATGATAAAATGAGTACTTTAGGTTTAGACTCCTAACTTTATAACATGGTTTCCATGAAATTCGCCTGAGGTCGAAAATAAGTCCCCACCTAAAGTGTCCAAATAACACTCTTAAATAGCCCAAAACTCTATCCAAAACATATATTAACTCAGTAGGCCTAAACCCCGCTATTTTAACTAAAAACATACATTCTATGTGTACCAAAAGTCAATTACCAATTATACCTGAAAAAATAACTAAGAACTTATTTATTTAATAATAAACCGGTACGAGTCCAATTATAATTAATTTATTTAATTAATCATCGTGTCTTAAATTCAATTTCAAATCAAATTTAAATAACACATAAATATATAAATAGTGGCATCTCCAATTACAACATGGGCAAGTAATTAATTTTTATTCAATTTAATAATTCATAAAGAATATAAGGTATTACACCCCCTCCCACCCACCCACCCACTAAAAAAAAGGAATTTCTCCCTCGAAATTCAAATTCAATGTATTCCTAATCAAAAGTTTAAGAATATCTCACCCGTAGCGTCCTCACACAAGTGTAAAAGGATATATTCAACTATGACGTAATACACTTATAGGTCTCTCTTGTCGAAAATCAAATTCGGCTAAAACTCAGCACCGATTTAATCTAATCGTTGATACAAAAACTTGTTTCCCCACCGTGCGCACATTAACGGTGATCAAATAAGGGCAAATGATACCAGACCTAACTTATCTAAGATTACCAACAAGAACTTCTCATCGAATTATCCACTCCCGTTCAAACCAAAACTCCTAATTTCCCCTTATAAAAAAGATAACCAAAAATATCGGGTCCTTTTTCTTGGACCCCAAAACCTAATCCCGCTCGATTTCATAGACTCATTTGCCTGGTTTGACATATTTAATATGTTAGATAATGAACACTGCTTCATGTGAACTGCCTCGAACATATCCACAAAGGATGTACATGCTAATCAACTCATTCAATCTTACTCAAATGACCACAAATGGCCCCATATCCTCTTTGGAACCACCTAATCCTATCAAAATCAATTGGTTTAATCATCACACTCTTACATTGAGACTTGAAACACTACACCCCCTCAAATTTATCTTGTGATCTAACTTCTTGGTTGGCAAGAACACCCTCACGATCAAAACCATATCAAAACTACTTCATCAAATCAATCGCACAGACTTTCCCAAATATTATACACCTAATCACTTTTGATATGTATAACAAACTCCAAAACATGAGCCTCTGTAAAAAAAAATACTTCTTGTAGTTTGGAACCCCCCTTCAACAAAAATTTTCCTTCAAAAATATAACATTCTTATATCATCGAACGAAGAAAATACCTATTCCCAATACTAGGTTCATACCCACTTTTGATAAATTTCAGCACTGGGGAATAAATCACCCTTTATCACATATTCGGGTGTATTGGACACCATTACTGCACCATTCCATATTCAATAAGATATAATTGCCAATCATAGTGAACTTCTCCTTTGTGCGGTCAAATGCATTAACGACGCGCCCATTCCACATTGTGCTAAAAAATTGCCTTCAGGATATCCTCCTCCCAATCTCACCACTAAAGATAATTTTCTCCCATTCCAATCATTGGGAGGAAACACTCTCCTCCACTGATAGGTTGTTAATATTTAATAATACACATTCATTCGATATCTTAACCTTATCCATATCCTAATGCTCCACACCTCCGCTTAGTGAAGCATCACCTTTTTTATGTTTGCTTAACGTAGGGTTGTCCCCGTATACTCTACCATCCAAAAAATCGTAGTGTCCATTCCCATGACACCTCTATTAATTCTAATGAAGTCGATTCCATAAAAATATCTAAAGGTGGATCTAAATATAGTTCCAATCTCTAAGGAAAAGTATTTTCACTTAGGTAATAACTCAACACCTATCTAAATAAAACTTGAATAATCTAGTACTAACGGTGACACGTTTATGCAACCATAGTCACAAATAACTTTCTCACATCCATACATAAACATGTGTTCCAGACCTTCTCCCTAGACCAAGCATAATTTCACCAAAACAAAACCCAGTCAAAATGGCATATGAAAGCCTACCCTTGGTAGTCGAAAGTGTAAATATAACAATACACACAAGCTTAGTACTAATAGGATGATATCTCATTTACAAGTCAACAAAGAGAATGAAAAGACCAATCCAACTTTCACGTCTCTATAATCACGATGTAAAGCAAACCTTACTCCCTAGGGTGTCCACAAATAATCTCGTAGATAAAAGTACATATACCCCATAATCTCCGTACACACAGTACTAATAATGAACGAAAAATTCTCAATGTATAAGCCACACTCATTTACGCAAGCCATAAAAATACCCATAACCGTCCCCTAGGTGTACCCCAAAACGTTAGTCACCACTAAGGCATCAAATAACTATGTGTACTCACTCACCTTGATTGTAACACCTACATGTATGAGAATTATCGAAACAATGACCCCACTGGTGGCCCTGATTACCTTGCCTCATCGATCATTACTGTTAAACATTCCCCCGTTTACCCTTCTCTGTTAGGTCTTGGATCTACTAACCATTATTCCCCCGGCCTTACTATCAAAATAAAATTACATCGTCTACTCTTGGAAACCTCTTAGGATCCACTCCCCATACACAGTTCCTTCTAATTGATAGGTCTCCCTACTTAGGTCAATGCTACACGGCCTCAACTTACTGGTTCTACTTTGTCCTTAGTCTTCAAAATATTAGGGACTCTATACCTCTAATGGTTGTAATGATCCTACTGATGTAGGAGAGTAACTTCAACGACTTGATCGCAAGTGGTGAAGAGAGTGTTACCTAGTAACACTTTCTAACCCTTTCACATAAGGTTTCTACCAATGCCTAAAAGTCTTTCTCATACTAGTTGATAAAATGAACATACTCCCTTGCCTTCATGTCAATCTATCCCGATGCATAAAGAGAAAGATTGTTGAACTCCCCCTTACTACCACTCGGGTGCACAAACGAGTTCCTCAAAAACATATTCCTATAACATTACGGATGGTGACCAAAAATGTTTCCCATCAAATAATATACTAGGAACTTTATAAATGTCTCGCGTCCAAAATTCGTTGATTTCTGATCGAAGTCAAACCCATGCATGGGACGTGCCATAAGAAAAATACAAAAAAGGAACCCACCCAATAGACTTGGTCTATCTTAGTCATTCGTCAGGAAATATTGGTGCAAAACCCCCTAAATGGTTTGTCTTTATGGAGAATACAAAACCTAATAGGTAAGTCTATAAACTAATCAAATAATGTAATGTGGGAAAGAAATAGTCTCACTCAATATCCCTAGGAAACTAGAACCTATAACGCACTAATACCAACTGTGACACCTTGTAAAATCCGTATATAGGCAGATCAAGTCTAGTACAAAAATCATGTGAATAAAAACATTTGGTATCATTCTCAACATAATGAACTAACTAAAACTCAACAACTAACAAAACAAGATAAACTAAAACTGAAATAATTTACAACCAAATCGAATACCAATTGTAACACTCTCAAAATGAATTGAGAGTAAATAACCACATAAAACACTTAAAACTAAAATTCGAATGACATGAATGAAAATGTAGCTGGCACATAGTCTAAACACACCTACATCCTCAGAATCCGCAACAAGATGAGATCGCAATCAACAACATCGATTGAGACGGCGTCTCTCGAACCCCAAGTACTAGAAATGTTAAATCCAGAACGTTAATGGGAAGTCTATGAAGAATAAAAGTGTAACTAAAATTTGGATAAATCATAACTATGAATCTGCCTCTCACATTTTAATATCTTTTAAGTTTTATCCAACCCCAAACAAGTAAAAATAACACGTGGTTCTAAATATCGAACCCATAGGTAGCCCTAATTAAATGTTTACATATTCATCATTAAATCTTTAGTTTCTCATCTTTTTTATCTCTTTCATTATAAAACATAAGTTGTGTGGTAGTCTCGAACCTACAATATGCCTCACCAAATAACTAATGTACCACTAACAAGTTTATGTCTCATGTGTATAGGCATTTGACTATCTCATGCCAATAATATAACATACACATCTCTAATATATGTAATAAAGTCTAAAATATAAATATGTAGGTAAACATCCCTATTTTATGCCATTTTCATCTTTGGTATAACCCATAAACCGTTATAACTATCTCTTGTACCACCACCCAATAATCACATATAGTAAGAGAATAAATTTATTTACGTCTAAAATCCATACAAAGGCAGAACCACCGACATGCACAAATAAATGGGTTACACACACGCACGATCATAACGAATGCATATCCCTATTGCATTCGAGGATCACTTACATATAATATATATAATTGTGGGTACCTGGTTTTTATTGGCCCCTAAGAGTAGACGACCAAGCCCATAGAGGCTAATCAAGTTTCTGACCCAAATTATAAGCCTTGATTATGAATTAAGCTCGAGATAGGACTGAGTCTATCCCCAAGAATCTCAAGGAGACATAGGGATTTAGGATCTATCATGTTGGTTACAACCACCTTCAATGAAAATAATATATTGTACCCCTAGCCTGGAGCATAGGAGCACTTCTTGAGAGATACTTAATAAAAATAGTAGACCTCTCCGTGGATGTACACAATTTGTCAAACCACGTATATTCTTGTATTATGATTATGATTGCATGTTGTTCTTATCTTTTTGGTGATTGTTTTCTCTTATTATTTGTGATGTGATTTTTATCACCGTAATTGGCGTTGTCTATGGGAAATAATTATTATCACTATGAAACCATCCATCAACAAGAACTAGAGATGTCTCATCACAGCAACAATGTCCTTCAAGTAGGTGTGAGTCAACAACAACCCATCCCCCAAAGGGTAAGGTTTAAAATTCTCTATTCAAACCCTAGGCTCCTCCAAGATAGGCAAGTCTCCGAGGAAAGATAGGGTCCAACCAGGTCCACACAAATTTCCATATTGACAAATGCATATGAAGCGAGACTCCAAGAATAAGAGAAGTCCATGCGCCGATAAAAAGATGGCAATGCACGCCTAGAAAGGGTACTAGAGAAAATAGAGAGAGAGCTCTATCAAAAATACTAGACAATGCTCTAATCGAACTCCTATCCCTCAAGCAAGCAAGTCTCATAGCCGATGAAGGAGCCCAGGCATGGATAAAAAAGGATTAAGAGACACAGGTCAGATGATGATGGCTCAGAACGACTACAACAGGCTTAGCGGTATAGGAGTCCTAGTCGGAAGAGTGATGACATATGGAGTTTGGTCCTAAGGGAGATGGACTAGCACCAAGCTCATCACGGTGCCATATCTACACGAGGGTTAGCCAGGTGAGATCTTAAAACTCAAGTGAAGTCCCATTTTTCAAGGGTGATAGAGGAACAAGAGACCCCAAAAAAGTTTGCGATCCCAGGTTCAAGATTTATGATGGAAAGACTTTCCCCATTGACCATGCCCGACACTACTGGAAAGCCGTGACTATAGAGTGACAATGATGCACCCATATACTGAATCTTCCCTTCAAGATTGCATGATGTAGACCAAAAATGGTTTGAGAAGATACCTCATAGGTCCATCAGAAATTTTAAATCTTTGGTTAAGCTATTTACAACTCGTTTAATAACAAGGATCTCCCACCCGAAGAGGATGGATGAATTGCTTACTACGAAGAAGAAGACATAAGAGTATCTCAGAGAATATGCAAAGAGGTAATGGGAAGTGTTTAATGAAGTCAAGGATTACTTGGAGAAGGTCATCGTATCGTCCTTCAAAATCGGTTTGCTAAGATCCCGCGTCCTGCACCAGTCCTTAACTAAGAAGGAGGTTACATCCATCGATGACTTAATGGGTTGTATTGAGAAATACGCCAATTCGAGGATGTAACCCATCTTAATGTAGGGTTTAATGGTCACACAAAAGTTAGCAAAGGAATGGAGAGGAATGAACCTCAGAAGAAAGTGAACAAGAACGGTGGAAAAAATGGCTCCAAGAATGGAAACAAAATGACCCCTCCAAGGCGTTTCAGGTTGTGAATACAGTCTTTAAGGAGCCAATATACAATATTCTCACCAAGGTCAAAGATGAGATGTTTATTAAGTGGTCAAAGAAAATGGGAGGACACCCCTCCAAGCAAAATAATGCACTAGGTTGCGCGTTCCACAATGTGGGTGGCCACAAAACTGAGCATTGTAAAGCCCTCAAATCTCATCTTGAAGAATCGGACCAAGCTGGGCATGTTAATGAGTTCTTAGAAAAGAAATTAGAAAAGGCAACAGCGAATGGAGAGCAGAGGCCCGATAACATCCTCGAGGAGGATATCGGCCACGAGTTTGCGATAATCCACGGGGCATCAGACCTCAAGTATATTTAAGGAATCTCCACTCGGATGGAAGTTAATAAGCTTACTACAGTCATACAGGCCTTTCAGATCGACCCAGCCAAAACTCAGACTGGGAAGCGTCGATGATCGGAGTACGTCAATTATAATAAGCATATTGTGTTTACTGATGAAGACTTGGATGGGGTGAGAACTCCCATCATGATGCACGTGTTATCACACTCAGGATAGACAATTGGGATGTTGACAGGTTGCTTATCGACTAAGGTAACTCATTCGAAATGATGTACCTGAATTTGTTTAGAAAGTTGAAGTTGAGCGTAGCTGACCTCAAGGAAGCCACTGTTCCATTGGTCGGTTTCACTAGAAATATTACAATTCCTCTAGGGAAGATTTTCCTGCTAGTTAGAGCAGGAAACATTTAAAAAATGATCGAGTTTCTAGTAGTTAACATTGAATCTCATTGCCACGCCATCCTAGGCAGAGGGTGGCTCCATGAAATGAAGGACATACTATCAACATACCATCAAAAGCTAAAGTTTATAATATATCGAGGAGTGGTTGAGATACATGGCGACCAAGCTATGGCAAAAAAATGCTTCATCATGGCCATTCGCCCCATGCAGGAAAGGAAAACTGATAAGGCAAAGAGTAAGGAGGAAGCCTATGAGGGGTTACCACACTCCAAATAGTAGATACGGTATGGTTGACCAGGGGTGGAGGAGACCGGGTTCCATCCCTCAAAAAGGGTTGTGGAAGACCTGAAAGAAGTCACGGTTGAAACCAACTCGACTGAGAATTGTTTTTTGATTGGTACATCCTTAATAGATCGTGAGAAGAAAGAATTAGTCACACTCCTTCAGAGAAACTTGAGTGTTTTTGCGTGGGAATCACACTCATTCGGATCAACTTGAATGTTTATATGCGGGAACCCTACGAGCTTCCTGAGATAGACCGTACCATTGTTTGTCATCGATTGCACGTTGACCCAGCCTTTAAGCCAATCGCACAGAAGGCTCGCCGAACAACTCCAAAAAATGCAAAAGCAATAGAGAAAGAGGTCAGGAAGCTACTGGATGTAGGTTCTATAAGAGAAGTTCAATTCCTCAAATGGTTATCCAACCCAGTAGTAGTTCCCAAGAGCAGTGGAAATTAGAGAATTTGTATCGACTTCACCGACCTTAACAGGGCCCAAAGACAGTTTTCCCCTTCCAAAGATTGATCAACTAGTCGACGCCACAATTTCTCATAAGAGGATGGACTTTTTAGACACCTACTCTGGACACCACCAAATCCCCCTTCAGGTGCCGGACCAAGATAAGACCTCCTTCATAACCACTGATAGGTTATATTGTTATAAGGTTATGCCTTTTGGCCTTAAGAATACATTAGGGACTTATCAGCGGCTATTTTCAAAGATTTTAAATGAGAGAATGGGGGAGACTATGTAGGTTTACATTGACGGCATGATCCTCAAGAGAAAGCTTAAGTCTGATCACCTCTCTGACTTGGAAAGGACTTTTAATATCCTCAAGAAATACCGAATGAAACTCAATACAAGTAAGTGTTCTTTCGATGTCCAGTCAGGACAATTCCTAGGATCCTTGGACATCAAGAGTTGAATAAAGTAGAACCCTGACTAGATTGATACCATTAACAAAGTTCATCCCCCTAAAATTATAAGGGATTACAAAAGCTTACCGGAATGCTTTCCATGCTTAACCGCTTCATTTTGAAATTCTCAAAATGATGTCAACCATTTTTCAGTTGTTGAAAAGAAATAAGGGTCTGACATGGATCGAGGACTACTATAGAGGCTTACAAAAGCTCAAGGCCTGTCTCAAAAGACCTCATTTTCTGATAATTCCTAGAGAAGGAGATACTTTATACCTTTACCTTACTGTATTATAACATGCCGTGAGCTCCACTTTAGTATGTGAAAGAGACAGGAGCCAACATCCTAGCTAATATGCAAGAAAGATGCGATTGGAAACCGAGAAGCGGTATCTTCGAATGGATAAGCTTGCCTATGAATTGGTGATAGCCTCGAGGAAGATGAAACACTACTTCGAGGCTCATTCCATCTTCATGGTCACTTCACACCCTCTTAAAGTTGTTCTAAGGAAAGGTGACCTTTCCGACTGAGTGTCAAAGTGGTCAGTCGAACTCAGAAGGTTCGACATTCACTTTCAACCAAGAACAATCGTCAAGGGGCAGATTCTAGCCAATTTTATCGCTAAATTCATAGGAGAAATACCTATCGATCAGCCAAGAACTAGTCGACCAATGGAAACCATACAAGGATTTAAAATTTGGACCTTATACGTTGATGGAGCCTCCAATTTAAGGGGGCAGGGGTAGGCATAGTACTGGCAACCCTTAAAAATACGGTGCTCGATCACGGTATCAAACTTGGATTTAAAGCCTCTAAAAATAAAGCAGAGTAGAAGGCACTGATAGCTAGCCTCTGCAAAGAATAAGTGCTGAGGTCAAGGCGCCTTCAAGTCTTTAGCGATTCGCAGCTAGTATCCAACCAGATAAACGATTATTTCAATGAAAAATATATAAGGATGGAACCTTACCTCGCCATTATAAAGAGACTCATAGCCAACTTCGATCGAGTTGACATTCGACAGTTCCCCAGGGGACATAATAGCCATGCAGATGCCCTAGCAACTCTAAGCTCTGCAATAGACTTTGAACTGAAAAGAATGATCTAAATAGACTTCCTCGCACAGCCTAGTATTGATCAAGCTACTGAATCCGAGAAAGCATCCGAGTAAGTCCTCCACATAGAAAGATCACCAAGTTAGATGGACCCCATCATAGACTACTTACGGAGTGATACACTGACAAGTAACAAGAGTTAGGCACATCAGATAAGAGTCAAAGCTACTCGCTTTCACTTATCTCCTGATGGGAAATTGTATAAGAGATCCTTCACTGTTCGCTACCTCCTGTGCGTTCATCCACAAGATGTCGAGTAGGTTCTGCACGAACTTTATGAGGGAATTTTTGGAATTCATACAAGAGGAAGGACACTGGACTTTCGAGAAATGAATGAAGGATATTACTATATGAAGAAAGATGCTAGTCTATGTTCAAAACTACGAAAAATGCCAAAAACACTCACATATGGTTCACCAGCCCGCCAGCAACCTCCAGTCATTGACTAGTCCATGGCCCTTTTATAAGTGGGGTTTGGACATCATAGGACCACTCCCTACCATAGTAGGGAATTGGAAGTATCTATTGGTCTCCACAAACTAGTTCACGAAGTGGATAGAGGCAGAACCACTGGAAAATATATGGAACACATACATGACGAGATTCATTTAGAAGAACATCATTACCCTCTTCGACATACCTAGAACCATCATTACTGACAATGAGACCCAGTTCAAGAGTGGTTTCTTCCAAAGCTTTTGCAACGATCAGGGGATTATGCATTATTTTAGCTCTGTATCATATCCCCATAGCAATGATCAAGTTGAGGCCTCCAACAAGATAGTGATCAATGGAGTGAAGAAATTCTCGGAGCTAGCCAAAGGTGCTTGGACGAACGAGCTGCCCCACATCCTCTGGGCTTATCACACGACCACAAGGTGAGAAACTGGGAAAATTCCCTTTTCATTCATCTATGAAATGGAAGCTATCATTTCGCTAGAAGCATGACTCCCTACCATGAGGTATACACTGGTCGACTAAGGCCACAATGATGAAGCATTACTCACTAAACTTAACTTAGATGATGAACAGAGAGAATTGGATCTAGTTAAGTTGGCATCCTACCAACAACAACTATCCAAACAATATAATCAAAAAGTCAATTCAAGGAAATTCCAGGTAGGGGACTATGTCCTAAGGAAATTACTCGGCAATGCTGTGAAACCATCAGATGGCAAACTAGAACCAAACTGGGACCAAACTTGGAAGGACCCTTTAGGGTAGTAAGAGATGACTTGTAAGGAGCCTATCACTTGGAAACATTAGAGGGAAAGAATATGCCAAGGGCTTGGAATGTGGCCAATATGAATATCTAGACTTCATTTATCTATACATGATTAGTTTAGGAAAATTTTTATTTACAAACTGATGTTGCTCTTCGTTTACAATTTCGGTTAGTAAAACTTGATTGGCCTTGGCATTGTATATACATTGGTTATCTCAATTACATTTTGATATGCACCCTTTCTAAGTTACATGATTAACTCCTTTTATGAGTATAATATAATTCCTGGACTACAGTAAGTTGGATAACTTACTCTAGTCAGAAGATCTTGTTAAATAGCCCCTTATAATTGCAACACAGTGTTAGGTCTATCTTAACTTAAGTCATACAAAGCATAATTAGCAAGGTGAATAGGTAACCCTCCTCAGGCATTTGTCTAAGAGCACAATTATCCTTTTTGGTTACTCCGATAATAAACAAATACCTATACGAGATCCTCAGGCAACTTGGCCAACTCAGGCTGGTCGCCAACATAGCTTGGCTCCAAAATACTGCTCAGGTGGATTG
This sequence comes from Sambucus nigra, assembly GCA_949130495.1. NCBI lineage: Eukaryota > Viridiplantae > Streptophyta > Magnoliopsida > Dipsacales > Adoxaceae > Sambucus > Sambucus nigra. The sequence goes on along the minus strand of OX422210.1, from coordinate 457,096,518 downwards.
CTATTAATCAGGTGCATTCTCGCCATCGCCTTACTTAGGACTAAGGTAGTGTGATGACACGACCTAAAAGGTAAAGAGGATGAAATTGTATGGCTAAGGAATACTGGACTAGGGGAATGCTCAATTGAAATCAAACTCTAAATAACATTTAGTCGACTGAAGTGCCCAAAATAATTAAAAGTTTACTAACTAATAAATGGAATGTAAACAATGCATGTTTAGTCGTCCTATGCCCAAAACATAAATATCCAATTACATATTTTACTAAAGAGTTACATGGTTACCTATATAATAGTAAAGAATCAACTAAGACCTATGAAGGTTCAGGTCGGCGAGAAAGATAGTCTGCTACTCGAGATCTCCGACCATCATCAGGATGAGGAACAAAACTCTCTACATCCCTCTCTGGGCTTGGCTCTTGCAGCTGCCTTGGAATAGCATCTATAGGGATCCAGTGGTCGTCCCTTTGAAAAGGATTTGGCTATAAGATTGGGGAGTGATATCATGCTTGTAACACAGGGTAGAGTTTTGGGGAGCCATTAACTCCCTGAGGGTAATTAGCCACCCTCTAATAAAGGCCAACTCCTCGAACTCGTTCATCTTTATGGGGGCATCTATCCATCGTTGATTATAGACGTCATCCCACACCTACCGAGGAACCTTTCAAAATAAGTACCACGTACTTGTGACATCTCTTTAAAGTTCAAAGGTCATAACGTTTGATCGTTGAATATCCCTCTTCAGCTCGATGATCTCCGTATGGGTACTGAAACCATAAGACCTAGCTCATGGTATGGATGACGATGAGGAACCTCTGATAATTCAGGGATAGTGCCTTGGAGCATTCTTCTTAAGGCGTGCGACCTCCCTTCTCAGGGCATCATTCTTCATCTGCAGCACCTCCCCCACCTGGTTGATCTTGGATGCACCCAAAAGCTTCAATTTCAAGGCATCCATTTCTTCCGGAACAAAAGTGCCAATCTCTTCCATTTTCTCAATTATATCCATTATTTTGGAAACCACTTCGGATTGGTCCTTATAGTCCTTGCTCCTTGCCTTAATTTGCAAATCTGTATGAAAGCTTGGCGAGATTGGGCACTAATGTTCGATACCTAGATAAGATATTGCACGGTATAGTCATCTAAATCAATAGGCTACAAGCATCGAACACAAGTGACACGCGAACTAGTGAATGCAAAAGTAAAATTTATTTCATTCGTTGTAAAGTGGCATCGGACAGGTACAAAGTACATCAGATAGTAATAAAAGAAAATAAAAAGATACAAAGGTCAAATAGAAGTCCTAGAAGTCTAATTAGTAGCCTCAACCTGCTCATTGGAAGCTGGCTCCTTTCCTTTGTCAATAGCAGGAGTACCAGTAAGCTCGCTTCTGCCAACACCATACGCACCTCCATCCATTCGGATTAGATTCACTTCTTGGTTGTTAGAGAGAGAATCGAAAGCAGGAGTATAAGGTTCCATGATAGCTCGAGCAATAAGATCAACCTCATTTATAATGGGTTTAAGGCTCGGATGTTGCTCGACAAAGAGTGGGGAGTCATCAACAACTCTAGTGGCAAACAAGGCCCGGAACCACCTTTCTTGAAGGTTTCTTGGCTGATGTAATCTATATGGCCGTCAATATATTTATATGCTACCTCTCAGCCCTCATTCTATTCGCTCTCCCGAATGGTGGATGCCTCTGCCTCTAACTTCGCCACCTTCTCAGCCAACTCCTTATTTGCATCCACCAGCAACTTATTATCCTCTGTGGTGGCCATCCTTCCTTTAACCACCAAATCATAACCCTTGCACAACTCTTTAGCCTCATCGGCCTTCTCCTGAGCAAATGAATCTTTGGCTTCTATCAGAGATTTCTCGAAAAACTTCTGGGCCCCTTGGGAAGACCTCAGACCCTCTTCGAGCTCAGAATTCCATCTCAATGGTTTATCTCAATTTCACAGCATGGAAGTTTAACCAGACACAAATTATAAACAAAGATAGAAGTTAGTAAATAGAGTAAGAGGAAATTTCAGGTCATAGAAATAGAGAAAAGAGAAGAAGTCTTACCAAAGAAATCCCTTGACCTAATTTCAGGGAAAACTAGTCAGGGTCCATTCTCGATGAACGCTCACGGTCTGCAATGAGCACTATTTTCTCAAGCATCAGTGGGGCAAGGTGAGGGGCAATAGCCTAGAGTCTCCCTCAGGTGGAACAACCATAGGTATAAGAGAGGCTTATGTCTTCTTTATCCTCTCTTCTCTCCTTCTCTCTTCTTATCTCTTCTTCCCAACCTCTTTCTTCCTCTCCTCTTTTCTCCTCTCTTCTTATTCTCACTTTCTTTCCCTCTCTTTCTTTTATTCTTTTTTATCTTTCCTCTTCTTCTCCAACTCCTTCTCGTTGGCTACTGTCTTGGAGCCAAGAGCAAAATCCCCAGTCTTTTGCTTCTTAAACTTTAGCTTATTGGACAATATGACATCATCATCATTATCTCAGGCAAGGTTCTTTCTTCTTGAAATATCTATCTCTTCCTCACTAGATTTCCTGTACCGGATCCTGCCTTACTGGACTCTTCCCCACTGGATCTTTCTTCGATGGATCTCTCTTAATTGAATCCTACCACACCGGTACCACCTCTGCCACCTTCAGCAACACCAATCTCTGAGATGCTCTTCTTGTCATCGTCTAGCTTGATGGGTTTGAGAGCACCTTCTTCTTTTGGGATATCAAGGGGGGATGGAATCCACTAGGCGAGCAATAAAATTAGTGGTAATATTCTTGTATTCCAAAAAGAAAGCACCAGACCTAGGATGTTCACCCTCGTCTATGGGGTCCCTTATCTCCCAAGCTTTTATCAACTCAGTAGCTCGGATTTCTCGATGAGTAGCTTCTTGGTTTTTATACCTCACTGAAAAAGGGAAAGAGAAGAGAGCATTAGAAGAAAAACACATTAAAATGAACGAGCAAGAAATAAATGAAACAGTTTGGTAACAACCTATGTACTCTTCTCCATAAGTAGGGATCTGAGGTCCCCTATACCTTATGCCCTCTATTTGGGGAGGAAATTTTCAGTTTCTAGCAATGAACCCTTCAGACCAATAGTCCTTATGGGAATAAGGTAAATTTACTACCAATACTCTATCTGGACTCCTTGCCTTCAAATATACGATACCCCGGCTTGTGCGAGAAAAGTATAAGAGTAATAGAGTTCAGCTAACCCTAAATTGGTTCCATAGAGATGATTTATTCTATAGAATCCATTAACGATCTTTCAAACATTTGGAGAGCATTGAGCAGGAACTATGTCAAAGTATTGAAAAAAGTGTAAAAACAGACGATTTGGGGGAAATGTCAAACCCCCTCGAGAGAATAGGAGGACATGTATCCAGTGTCCAACCTCAATATCACGAATGTTGCGAACTAGAGACTTAAGAAGTGAGAATTAAGCAAGAAATGTTAAAAAACTTCAAATTTGTGAAGACGAAGAGCAAGAGATAATGTGGGAAGAAAAGAAGCAAAGAAGTTGAAGTGACAATTGAGTTCGTCCAACACTTGAGTTTAAACTTCTCAATGATAGAACACACTGATTGAAGGAGATTTTCTGCTCAAATATCTAGTAAAACGAAGATTCTCACCCCTCCTAATCGTATGAATTGCAGTAGTGCCATCACAAGGGAGACAATACCTTTTTAAAATTTATGGGCCCAATTTGACACCCCAAAATTTTAGGGGAAATTGTGGGTACCTATTTTTATTAGCCCATAAGAGTAGCTGACCAAGCCTATAAAGTCTAATCAAGTGTCCAACCCAAATTATGAGCCTTGATTATGAATTTAACTTCAGATAGGATCGAGTCCTTGTTGGTTATAACCACGTTCAATAAACACAATATATTACACCCCCAAGCCCGAAGCATAGGGGCGTGAAATAAATGCCTTATTGAGAGATACTTAATACAAACAGGAGACCTCTCCGTGGACATAGGCAATTTACCGAACCACATATATTCTTGTGTTGTGATTGTGACTGCATGTTATTCTGTGCTTTTTGGTGAATGAGTTCTCTTATTATTTGTGCTATGATTTTTGTCACCACGGTAGTCTTAGGTCATCCTAAACCTAAGACCTCAGCATGGTCAAGGGGTATATCATACGCTAACATATCACTCGTATATTCTACCATACCTAAGATTAGACCACGAAATATTTCTGTGAACCCCCTCAGTACACGGATACCTAGACTTATGGTCCTGAGGTAAAATATGACCAAGGAAGAGCCCCTTTACTCAATAGGGTACGAGCACAGTCCGCTCGCACGTGCCCCCTCATGGAAACCCTTCTAGTAAAATACTCACACATGGTATGCATTAAACATAAAACACATAAGAAATTCCCACCCTCACTAATGGCCTAAAGAAAATACATACATAACCTTTACCAATTGATTAAGGTAAATCATATTCACATATCGGCCCTAACACTATCGGGTTATGCTAGCATCGTTATCATAAAAACGTATAACCCATTTTTAACCTTATATTCATCCCAATGTACTTTAACCCTAACCTCCCGACTTCCCAAATCTTAAGCATAGCTGCCCCCTACCATACATGAATACCCATACATGAAATATATTCACTCCAAATTATCACTAGTCTAATCTCCCAAGGCATAGCATCTCCTTCCCTAGGGATTTTCAACCAAACTTTGAATCTCACCCAAAGGATAAATGTCTCACTAGTCAATCACAATGAGTCAAATAATCCTATTCATTAAGCCCCAATTCTCTAAGCTTCCACATTCCTAATTATCAACCCATCCTACCCACAGATTTATACTAAAAGGCCCAATCCTCAATTTATCCCATTTAAATAAATGATTTTTCTAATATCCAAATATTAATCCTTCATAATTCAAATCATACTAACATATCTCCATTCTAATAGTATATGAAAAATATAGGCTAACAAATCCCAACTCTATGCTTAAAACCCAACTTTATAAAAGAATGTTCAACCTAAAATCAACGACCCAAAATTTCGGTCTCGCGCACCATTTAGAATTAAATTCATAAAAAATTCAAAGGCAATCAACAAAATATGAAACTAGCTCCTAAGACTTTGTGATTCGATTCTACACAACTTGATTTAAGACCCAACCATCATCCAAACAATAAAATAATGTCATATAATGAATTAGGATCTCTTTTTAATATCAAAACCCTAGTTTTAAATCAAGATTTACATAAACACCAATTCCAAACTCAAGAAACCTAGATTTTGAATTGCAATCAATTAGTTAATTTTTTACAAATTTTTGCACGAAATCAAAGTGGTTTTACATGCCTTCATATAAAAATTAACTACTAAGTAATATCTAATCAATCCAAGTCATAATCACAAAACAATTCGTCAAATTAAAGGAATAATCAATCTAATTACTATTATTTTAGAATAACTATTAAATTAATAAATTTTAATCATAAAACTCAAATTCATAACATAATAGGTTTATATTCATATGAATAGGCATAACTTAAACTAGTAAGAAGCATACAATGATTCTAAATAAACTTGGCAGTGAATTGATTGGGAAATCAATCCCCAAATCCTTGTTTTCCCTTGGTGCTTATCTTTCTAGCCTTTGGTTGTCTTCCAAATGGAAAAATGAGTGTTTTAGGTTTAGACTCCTAACTTTATAACATGATTTTCACGAAATTGGCCTTGGACTAAAAATAAACCCCAACCCAAAGTGTCCAAATAACACTCAAAATAGTGTAAACCACTATTCAAACCATATATTAACTCAGTAGTCCTAAAACCCACTATTTTAAACTAAAAAGGGACTTTATATGTGTCCCAAAACCCAATTACCAATTATATCCAAAAAACTACGAACTCAGTTATTTAATAATTACCCTCTACGAGTCCATTTAAAATTAATTTAATTAATTAATCAACATGTCTTAAATCGAATTTCAAGTCCAATTAAAATAACATGTAAAGATATAAATAATGACATATATACACACAACAAGCCTACGTAATTGATTTTTATTCATTTTAATAAGTCACCGAAAATATAGGGTATTACATTCTTCCCCCCTAAAATGAGGAATTCCATCCTTAAAAATTAAATTCAATACATTCCAAATAGAAAGCTTACGAATATCTCAACAGTAGCATCTTCACACTACTGTAAAAGGATCTATTCGACTATAACCTAATGCACTCATAGGTATCTCTCCTTGTAAATTGAGTTTGGATCAAACTCTACACCAAACTATTGTAATCGTTTCTACAACAACTTGTTTCCCTACCTCGCACGTGTTAATGATGATCAGGTAAGGTTAAACGAGAACGACCTTGCCATATTCAAGATTACTAAAAAGAAACTTCTCATCGGATTCTCCACTCACGTTCGAACCCAAACTCCTAATTTCCCATATCAAAAAGGTAATAAAAAATATCGGATCCTTTTTCTTGGGACCCCAAACCCTACTCATGCTCGATTTTAAAGACTCATTTTCTTGCTTCGACTTAGTTCATATGTTCGATAATGAACCCCAATTCCCTTCAAGTGTCTCGAACACTACTATAAAAAACACCTTTTTTAATGGTTTTAGAATTTAATTTTATCACTATGTCTATTGAACCATAATAATAAATATTGTTGTTTCACAATTATGGCCTTTTGCATTTAAACAAAATATTTTTTTGATTTATATGACCATTAGTTAATCAAAACGACTCTAGTAATTCTGCCCAGTAATCCCCAATTACCAACCCTTTATACACATAGATTTATACTAAAATGCCCAATCCTCAATTTATCCCATTTAAATAATTGATTTTCCTATATCCAAATACTCCCAAATATTAATCTCTAATAATTCAAATCATATTAAGATATCTCCATTCTATGAGTACATGAAAACTATACGCTAACAAATCTAGGCTCTATGCCCTAAACCCCAAATTTATGAAATAAAGTTCAACCCAAAATCACCGATCCAAAATTTTCGTCTCGCGTATCGTTTAGTCAAATTTCGTAAAAATTTCAAACCTAACACCCAAGCCTTCTGTAACAGCCCTCGCTTACGCGAACCTATTTTATATATACTTACTATGTGGAGTAATTATATATAAAATGTTGGTGTATGGAGTAAGTATTGATTTAATGAAGAAAAGTTAATATTTACTAACTTGTTGTATATTTACTGTATGAGTATGTAAATATCCTCATGATGAGTTTTATAGTGTCATAAAATTTAAAACGACCCTATGGTTTAAACTGGAACCAATGAATTATAAAATGTCCAAATGATAATTTGGAGGTCGTAGTTGGTTCCGAAACTTGCGAGATAGTCAAAATATGTGCCATATTGTATTTTGAGGTTTTGGGCACTTTTGACTGGTTTTGACATATATGTGTAGTTGCGAACCATTTAATGTGGTATTTACCACTTAAGTTCTAAATTGTAGACTAAAGGCACGATTTATGTCTTGATTAAGTCTTCTATTTTCCCATAAGTGTATTCCTAAACCTAGAGAGAAAAAGAGAGAAAGAGAAAGAGTAGAGAAAGGAGAGGAGATTGAAGATTGAGGTGGGATTCTTGCTACTACACAAGGAAAATTTGAATTTGCTAGATTGAGGCAAGTTTTCTACTTGCTATATGTGGTTTAAGATAAATGATTAGTTGTGATAATTGTGTATTAATCATGGTTTACCTATTTTAGGGTTTTTGTGGATTTATGGGTCTTGAATCATTCAAGAATGATTTGGATGATTAATGAGGTTTATGGTAGTAGTTAGTGGTATTTATGGTGTATTGGTGACAATAAATGAGTTGGTTGGAATGGATTTGAGTTGGGGGTAAAATTTAGAGTCCAAGATTCCATAGCCAAAATTGGCAAAATTCGCAGGGCCGAATCGATTCGGCCCGGGACAGTTTCCAGGTCTAGGTGAACCGAATCGATTTGGCTATTCCGAATTGATTCAGCCTTTTATGCAGAAACCCAATCTTCCTGATCGAATCGATTCGGATGGTCCGAATCGATTCGGCAATTATGCAGAACCCCATATTTTCTGGCCGAATCGATTCGAAAATCCTGCATTTTTAATTTGTTTTTCTTTTTCATTTTCAACCCTTTTTCTCTAGTCTTAGGACTTAGGAACCTTCTTGTATGAAGTCAACTTAGAGTCCTAGAGTTCTAGGTGAGTTAGTTTACTATCCTAGATTAGGATTGCTATATTTGGGATTTATTTCGAGGGTGCGTGAAGTGATGTTTAGGCATTACTTTACTTTTATAAATTAGTAGGAGTCTAGGGGATTACTAAGTTGTGTTTGGAGACTTTACAAGTAAATTTAAGGTATGATGGTTTATTATAAAGCCCCTAAAGGAGATTTGGGAAAATTGACCCGGGAGTTTAAATATTCATCGAGGTTATTATGATGATGTGAAGCACGTACAGTTCCGGATAACCAGAATGCATTTGATAAAATGTAAATGGATAAAGTAAATTATAATTTACTAAATCATGTCATGGTAATTAATAAAATGGTTGGAACACACCCTCTCTAAATACCATCTTAAGGGAAGTTCGTGCGTAAGGTGAATATAGTCCTAGGCCATATGAGCGCTTGTTTTATATTTTTTGCGATGGGTAGGTAATTCCGGGAGTGGTTATGAATACCCCACAGGCATATGGCCACTTCCCGACATTTCGGTAGGATCCCAGGTTGTCTTAATGATAGGCCCTGGAAGATGATGGTTATTTAGGGGCGCGCACAGTGGGGAAACCCGGACAGGCGGTCTTAGAATCGTTATATATATATACTTATAACTATTCCAACATCAAGTGGGACTTGATGGATATTAATGCCATAAAGTGCATAATGCAATGCCATAAAGAGCATACAATTGAGATACGTGCCACAAAGAGCACATGATAAAATTTGTATTCCTGATAAGGAATGGAAAGATAAAATGAAATAGTGAATGATGATACAGATTTTTCATTAATGATGATTATACATATCCTCTTGCGTAATTGAATTTGGATTTATAATCATTTAATTATATTAGTTTATTTCATGATGTCACCATGTTAGAATATCATCTTTATCATCCATGATTAACTGTTCATTATTGTCATACTATTTGTTTATCTGGTGATCACATAAAACCGGGCCCTGACCTGTTCTTCTTTCTTGTTGTGCATATATATATCGTAACCGCTCAGGTGCTCCACTGCAAGGACACCCTTATTGACCTCCCTATTCTAGTGTCTTTTGTGGAGTCGTGACATTTTACGGATATCATGAGATATTTTGTGTAGACGCCTTCATTGTTGTTTTCTAGTTATGTTCGGGTCTTTATTCGGGTGTGTGGCCCAAACTGTTGTAATTGTATAATGAATGTAATATGTAACTAATGGAACTTATTGTACCTTGTATGAAATTCAGTTGACCGACATTATTCGGTCCTTTTATTGTATATTTATTGTTGTTGTTACATATATACTTTTGGGTTTCCACCTTCTTTTCTATTATGGGTTATTAACAATGCTTTCTTTAAATTATAAAACAAAATTTTTGACAACCCGTTTTTTGAAATATTGTGTGGTTATCCCTTATACTCTTTATGTTGTCATGATGCTGAGAATGATTTCGTCTATGATTCCTGTATTATTGGAGTATCGGGCTTGCCACCCCTTATTTCGAATACCGGGTTGTCACGGATGGTATCATAGCATCAGGTTCTAGAGTCTTTAGGATCTATGCGGACTTGTCACGTTCTACCGTAGTGTTATTTTTTATAGAGCCTAATGTTAGGATTGCTTTATTGCTTATGTTTGCGATCTTCTGCAAGATAGATTATTTTATATAGTATCCTAACTCTATTGTTTCTCCATCTCAGATGCCGCCTAAGAGAGGTCGTCCCGCTCGACGCAATAGAGTTGTGGAAGAGGAGGTTGGTCCTCCACCGCCGCCACCGTGGAGTATAAATGCTGCGGATGTAGCAAACATAGTTGCCTAAGCCATTAATACAACGATGACTGCAGTGGTACAATAAATGCCACAAGCTCAACCACGGGGGCAAGAGGCACAAGCTCCTGCGGGACCTTCTCCGTGGGAAAGAGTTAGGGAATCTTGTCTAAAGGTCCATCCCCCGGAATTCAATGGAGGGTCAGATATTATAAGGGAAAAATCAGTGGAAGAAAGACATACAATGCCGTCTTCGAATGGTAGAATGTAGTGAGGAGAAAAAGGAAATCCTTGTTACTTTCAAGCTTGTCGGATTAGCATTACATTGGTGGGAGTCGATGACTACACCAAGACAAAGGGAGACGATGACAATCACTAATTTTTGGGCCTTATTTGACCGAAAGTACTTCCCTCCCGTAGTTCAAAGGGAGATGCGAAAGAAGCTTCAGGATGTAGTACAGGGAGAGAAATTTATTGCAGAGTATGAAGAGGAGTTCACATGGTTGGCAAGTTTTGTACTGGATGAAGTGACTCCAGAAGAGAGGAGAATCTCCAAGTTTGTGGGAGGTTTACATTGGCGGATGAAACAACATTTATTGGGAAATCCGAATTTACAAACCTTTGGGGATGTGATGAATGCGGCATTACTTCATTGCCAAAAGCATAGATTGTTTGTGCAAAATAGCAAGAAGGCTACCGCGATGGGGCAAGTGGGAAGACCTGGAGGGAATGGGATTGGGGGAGGAGCATCTCCTTCATCCCAATCTTCGGGGAGTAAGCAAAGAGAGAGGGACCCCAGTAAGGGGGATTTTCTAAACGCCAACGCTTTGGTGGATTTAATGCGGGTGGTAACAATAATAGGCCGGGTCAAGGTGGACCGCCACAACAACCAGCAGGTAGAGGTGGGAATGGAGGTAGAGGCCAGTAGGGCCGAGGTTTTGGGCAGTTCTGAAACAATCAGGGGCGGAACCAAGAGAACGTGGCGAAAAAATGTTTTCAGTGCAGAGAGCTGGGTCATTATAAGAGGTCGTGTCCTCAGTTGATTGGAAGACATCTTCCTAGGGCTCCCCAGCAGCCATATGTACAATTTCCACCCCAGGCACCTAATTCGATTATTCCTCCACAATAGGGGAAACTGCAGTATGGACGGATCTATCACATTCAGGAGGCTATGCTTCCTCCAACCCCTCCAGTACCGCCAGCAATGGAGGGTAAGTTTCTTATCCAAGGGCATATGGGTCGGGTATTATTTGATACGGGTGCGACACACTCTTTCATTTCTAGGAGTTTTGCTCAGACCACAGAATTGATAAAGTCTGTTGAGAGTACCTTCACTAGCGTTGAATCCTCTATGGGTGATGGTTCATTGATTTTCTTTGTTTGTAAAGACATAGGGATTAATCTTGGTAATTTGTGCTTTGAGGCCGATTTGCTCGTCCTTGACATGGTCGGGTATGATGTGATTTTGGGCATGGATTGGTTAATAAAATATCACGCGCTAGTAAATTGTTACGGGAAGAGTATAGTCTTCCTCGTTCCGGGACAAGAAAATGTTCTTGGTAGTTATGCCTAGTTTGGAAGGAGGTACGAGTACGTATTTATATTGTATTGCAGAGGAGACTTTTAAGGATATAGTTATTCCCCTGGATTCTATTTCAGTTGTTAGGGATTTTGAAGATGTTTTTCGGGAAATACCGGGATTACCTCCGAGCCGAGAGATTGAGTTTATGATTGATTTAGCGTTAGGAACTCGACCGATTGCAAGAGATGCATATCGCATGGCTCCTGTGGAAATGAGGGAGTTAAGAGATCAAATTCAGCAGTTGTTGGAGCAAGGATTTATTAGGCGCAGTACGTCGCCATGGGGTGCTCTGGTGTTGTTTGTAAAGAAAAGATACGGTTCACTCCGGTTATGTGTGGACTATAGAGAGTTGAATAAAGTCACCATCCAGAATAATACCCTTTGCCTCGTATTGATGATTTGTTCAACCAACTTAGGGAAGCGTCGTACTTCTCTAAGATCGATTTGAGGACGGGGTATCATCAGTTGCAGATACGGGAGCAAGATGTATCCAAGACCGCATTTCTGACCATATATGGATTCTATGAATTCTTGGTTATGCCCTTTGGACTAACCAATGCCCCCGTTGTATTTATGGATCTCATGAATAGGGTGTTTCGAGATTTCCTTGAAAAATTTGTTATTGTATTTATCGATGACATCTTAGTCTATTCTCAGACCTAATCTGACCATGCTACTCACTTACGGTTGGTCCTGCAAAGATTGAAGGATCACCAATTGTATTCAAAGTTCGAGAAGTGTGGCTTTTGGTTGAAGGAAGTTCAGTTTTTGGGCCACGTGGTGTCATCCCAGGGTATATCAGTGGATCCTGGCAATGTGGTTGCGATGAGGGAGTGGGGTCAGCCCACGACATCTACCGATATTCATAGTTTTCTGGGTTTGGCGAGTTTTTACCGCTGGTTTATCAAGGTTTTCTCTAAAATTGCAAGCCCTTTGATAAATTTGACCCGGAAAGGGGTGAGATTTATTTGGGATAACTCTTGCCAGGTTGCTTTTGATGATCTCAAAGATAGATTGACTTCGGCTCCAGTCCTTGCATTGCCAAAACCTGGATTGGAATATCTAGTCTTCACCGATGCATCTCTTCAAGGATTAGGAGGTGTGCTTCAATAAGAGAGACGGGCTATTGCTTATGCTTCCCGCAAGCTAAATCCCCATGAAAGGAAGTATCCGGTGCATGACTTAGAACTTATCGCGACTGTCTTTACATTGAAGATTTGGAGGCATTATCTCTTAGGGAAGAAATTCAGTCTTTTCACGGATCGTAAATCGCTACAATATTTATTTTCACAAAAAGATTTGAATATGTGTTAGCGCCGATGGTTAGAATTCGTGAAGGATTATCAATTTGATATCCATTATCATCTGAGCAAGGCGAACGTTGTGGCGAATGCCTTGAGTAGGAGGCCCGAGGGAGAGTTAGATGATGTATGGAAGGCTAAGTGGATGGAGCTCAGTCAGGAGGATGCAGTGGTGAGAGCATTCATGTCACTGATGACCGTTACTCCTACCATTGTGGCAAGGGTTGCAGAAGCCCAAGGAAGGGATAAGGGTTGTCAGGACCATATACACCGTTTACTTTATGAGGGGGCGAAATCCTACTCGATTAGTTCAGAGGGTGGATTACACTTCCATGGAAGACTTATTGTTCCAGAGGAGGGGGATTTGAGATGGGCAGTAATGGAAGAATCTCACGGGTCAAAATTTATGGTACATCCTGGTGGGGACAAGATGTATCAAGACATGCACCACCAGTATTGGTGGCCTGGCATGAAGCGAGATATTTCTGAGTTTGTATCCCAATGCACTACTTGTCAATTGGTCAAGATCGATCATCAGCGACCGACATGTTTGTTGCAACCGTTGGAGATTCCGGTGTGGAAAAGGGAGAGCATATCGATGGACTTTATTACGGGCTTACCAAGGTCACAGAGGGGTTATGATTTGATTTGGGTGATTGTCGACCGCTTAACTAAGTCGGCACACTTCCTACCCGCGCATACTGATTATGACACTACTCGTTATGCCCGATTGTTCATCGAGGAGATCGTTAGACTTCATGGGGTACCTTTAAAATATTGTTTTTGACCGAGACAAGATCTTTGTTTCCCACTTTTGGCGAAGTTTCCAAGAGGCCATGGGAATCGAATTTAATCACTTCTTATCATCCTCAAATAGATGGTCAGACTTAAAGAGTAAACCAAATGTTGGAGGATATGCTCCGTATGTGCATGCTTGATTTCAAGGGCGGTTGGGAACAATACCTCCCATTGGTTGAGTTCGCTTACAATAACTCATACCAATTTACTATTGGAATGGCACCCTATGAAGCTCTTTATGGTCGGCCATGTAGGTCGCCCTCTTGTTGGTTGGAAGTGGGTGATAATAAATTCCTTGGACCTAAAATGATCCAAGATACTTCTTCTAAAATTGAACTCATTCGGAATTGCATTCGGATAGCCCAAGATAGCCAAAAGAGCTATGCTAATGCGGGTAGAAGACACATGGATTTAGAGATTGGAGACCAAGCCTTGGTGAGAGTGTCACCAATAAAGGGCATTAAGCATTTCGGGAAGAAAGGAAATCTTGCACTGCGTTTTGCTGGACCTTTTCCAGTTATTGCGAAGTCGGTCCAGTGGCGTATCAACTTGCCTTACCGGAACCCTTGCAACAAATTCACGATGTATTCCATGTTTCCTCTCTGAAGAAGTATAAGAGATGTGAAGGTTCCCTTTGGCATATCCCTTTCGAGGATGTTGACTTACAACCGAATATTTCATATGAAGAACAACCGGTTGCTATTCTTGAGCATGGGGAGCGTAAGTTGAGGTCTCGTGTGGTGCCCTTGGTGAGAGTCCAATGGAGTCATCACAATGCTAAAGAATTGACGTGGGAATGTGAGGACGACATGCGGGAAAAGTATCCGCATCTCTTCTTACAAGGTACGCTTGAATTTTAGGGGCAAAATTCCCTCATAACGGGGGGAGTATGTAACAACCCTCGCTTACGAGAACCTATTTTATATTTACTTACTATGTGGAGTAATTATATATAAAATGTTGGTGTATGGAGTAAGTATTGATTTAATGAAGAAAAGTTAATATTTACTAACTTGTTGTATATTTACTGTATGAGTATGTAAATATCCTCATGATGAGTTTTATAGTGTCATAAAATTTAAAATGACCCTATGGTTTAAAATGGAACCGAAACTTAAATTTAATTATAAAATGTCCAAATGATAATTTGGAGGCCGTAGTTGGTTCCGGAACGTGCGAGATAGTCAAAATATGTGCCATATTGTATTTTGAGGTTTTGGGCACTTTTGACTGGTTTTAACATATATGTGTGGTTGCGAACCATTTAATGTGGTATTTACCACTTAAGTTGTAAATTGTAGACTAAAGGTACGATTTATGTCTTGATTAAGTCTACTATTTTTCCCTAACTGTATTCCTAAACTTAGAGAGAAAAAGAGAGGAAGAGAAAGAGTAGACAAAGGAGAGGAGATTGAAGATTGAGGTGGGATTCTTGCTACTACACAAGGAAAATATGAATTTGATAGATTGAGGAAAGTTTTCTACTTGCTATATGTGGTTTAAGATAAATGATTAGTTGTGATAATTGTGTATTAATCATGGTTTACCTATTTTAGGGTTTTTGTGGATTTATGGGTCTTGAATCATTCAAGAATGATTTGGATGATTAATGAGGTTTATGGTAGTAGTTAGTGGTATATATGGTGTGTTGGTGACAATAAATGAGTTGGGTTGAATGGATTTGAGTTGGGGGTAAAATTTGGAGTCCAAGACTCCATAGCCAAAATTGGCAAAATTCGCAGGGCCGAATCGATTCGGCCAAGGACAGTTTCCAAGTCTAGGTGAACCGAATCGATTCAGCTATTCCGAATCGATTCGGCCTTTTATGAAGAAACCCAATCTTCCTCATTGAATGTATTCGGATGGTCCGAATCGATTCGGTAATTATGCAGAACCCCATATTTTCTGGCCGAATCGCTTCGGAAATCCTGCATTTTTAATTTGTTTTTCTTTTTCATTTTCAACCCTTTTTCTATAGTCTTAGGACTTAGGAACCTTCTTGTATGAAGTCAAATTAGATTCTTAGAGTTCTAGGTGAGTTAGTTTACTATCCCAGATTAGGATTGGTATATTTGGGATTTATTTCGAGGGTGCGTGAAGTGATGTTCAGGCATTACTTTCCTGTAATAAATTAGTACGAGTCTAGGGGATTACTAAGTTGTGTTTGGAGACTTTAGAAGTAAATTTGAGGTATGATGGTTTATTATAAAGCCCAAAAAGGAGATTTGGGAAAATTAACCTGGGGGTTTAAATATTCATCGAGGTTATTATGATGATGTGAAGCACATATAGTTCCGAATAACCATAATGCATTTCATAAAATGTAAATGGATAAAGTAAATGATAATTTACTAAATCATGCCATGGTAATTAATAAAATGGTTGGAACACACACTCTCTAAATACCATCTTAAGGGAAGTTCGTGCATAAGGTGAAGCCCCTGACTAATGAATGCAGGGTGGATATAGTCCTAGGCCATATGAGCGCTTGTTTTATATTTTATGCGATGGGTAGGTAATTCCGAGTGTGGTTATGACTACCCCTCATGCATATGGCCGCTTCCCGACATTTCGGTAGGATCCCAGGTTGTCTTAATGATTGGCCCTAGAAGATGATGGTTATTTAGGGGCGCGTACAGTGGGGAAACCCGGACGGGCGGTCTTAGAATCGTTATATATATATACTTATAACTATTCTAACATCAAGTGGGACTTGATGGATATTAATGCCATAAAGTGCATAACGCAATGCAATAAATAGCATAGTACATGCCATAAAGAGCATACAATTGAGATACGTGCCACAAAGAGCACATGATAAAATTTGTATTCCTGATAAGGAATGGAAAGATAAAATAAAAAGGTGAATGATGATAAAGATTTTTGATTAATAATGATTATACATATCCTCTTGCATAATTGAATTTGAATTTATAATCATTTAATTGTATTAGTTTATTTCATGATGTCACCATGTTAGAATATCATCTTTATCATCCATGATTAACTGTTCATTATTGTCATACTGTTTGTTTATCTGGCGATCACATAAAGCCGGGCCCTGATCCGTTCTTCTTTCTTGTTGTTCATATATATATCGTAACCGCTAAGTTGCTCCACAGCAAGGACGCCCGTATTGACCTCCCCATTCTAGTGTCTTTTGAGGAGCCATGACATTTTATGGATATCACGGGATATTTTGTGTAGACGCCTTCATTGTTGTTTTCTAGTTATGTTCGGGTCTTTATTCGGGCATGTGGCCCAAACTGTTGTAATTGTATAATGGATGTAATATGTAACTAATGGAACTTATTGTACCTTTTATGAAATTCAGTTGATCGACATTATTCAGTCCTTTTATTGTATATTTATTGTTCTTGTTACATATATACTTTTGGTTTCCACCTTCTTTTCTATTTTGGGTTGTTAACAATGCTTTCTTTAAATTATAAAACAAAATTTTTGACAACCCGTTTTCGGAAATATTGTATGGTTATCCCTTATACTCTTTATGTTGTCATGATTCTGAGAATGATTTCGTCTATGATTCCTGTATTATTGTAGTATCGGGCTAGCCACCCCTTATTTCGGATACCGGGTTATCACACCTTCATAATTTGATTATAGACAACTTCATTTAAGCCCCACCAATCATCCAAACAATAAAATAATATCATATAACCAATTAGGATCTTTTTCTAACATCAAACTCTAGTTTTAAATTAAGATTTACATAAAACTCAATTTCATATTGAAGAACCCTAGACTTTTAATTTCTATCTGTTAAAAAATGTTTTTTACAAATTTTTACATGGAATCAAAGTGGTTTTACATGCTTTCGTATAAAAAATTTCTACTAATGAATATCTAATCAATCCAAGTTAGATTCACAATAATATTCATCAAATTAAGGGGAGAATCAATCTAATTTCAATTAATTTACTTTAACTACTAAATTATTTAATTTTAATCATGAAACTCAAATTTATAACATAATAGGTTTATATTGAGATGAATAGGCATAACTTAAACTAATGAGAAGCATACAATCATTCTAAATAATATTGCCTTGTGGATTGATTGGGAAATCGAAACCCAAATCCTCTTTTCCCCTTGGTTTTCTATCTCTCTAGCCTTTGGTCGTCTTCCAAATGACAAAATGAATGTTTTGGATTTAGACTACCAACTTTAAAATATGATTTCCACGAAATTGTCCTTGGGCCAAAAATAAGTCTCAACCCAAAGTGTTAAAATACCACTCCAAATAGTCAAAATATTTGTTCAAGTCGTTTATTTACTCAATAGGCCTAAACCCTGCTATTTTAAACTAAAAATGAATATTCAAAAGGAAATTACTAATTTTATCAAAAGGAAATTACTAATTTTATCCAAAAAATAACAAATAACTGAGTTAATTAATAATTACCCTGTATAGGTCCAATTAAAATTAATTTAATTAATTGATCACCATGTCTTAAATTGAATTTCAAATCCAATTTAAATTACACATTAAGATATACATAGTAACATATCGAATCATGACAAGCATGCGTAATTAATTTGTATTCAATTTAGTAATTCACTTAAAATATGATGTATTACATTCTTCCTCCTTAAACAAGGAGTTCCATGCTCGAAATTCAAATTCAATATATTCTTAATTGAAAGCTTAAGAATATCCCACCCGTAGAGTCTTTACAAAATTGTAAAGGGATCCATTCGACTATGACCTAATACACACTCATAGGTCTTTCTCCTTGTAAATTTGGTTTGGCTAAAACTCTGCACCAAGCTATTTTAATCGTTGCTACAACAACTTGTTTCCCCACCACGCACATGTCAACGGTGATTGGGTAAGGTCAAATGAGACTGATCTTACCATATACTAGATTACCAGTAACAAACTTCTCATTGGGTTGTCCACTCCCGTTCGAAACCAAACTCCTAATTTTAGCTTATAAAAAAGGTAACCAAAAATATCAGGCCCTTTTTCTTGGGACTCATTTTCTTACTTCGTTATAGTTCATATGTGAAATAATGAACACCACTTCCCTTTAAGTATACCGAACACATCCACAACCGACATACTTACTATATTTTAGACCTAAGCAACTTGTCAATCTTAGTCAAATGACCAAAAATGGTGCCATTTTCTCTTTCGAATCATCGAATCCAATTAAAATCAATCGGTTTAATTATCCCGCTCTTACAATGAGATTTCAAACACTTCACCCCCTCAATTGTCTCCCATGATCTACCACCTTAGGTGGAAATAACACCCCCAGGGCCAAAACTATATCAAAATTACTTCATCAAATCAATCGTACGGACTTTCCAAAATATTGTACACCAAATCACTTTTGAAGTGTATAAAAAAACTCTAAAAAATGTACCTCGATCAAAAATACTTCCCATAGTTTTGAATCCCCCTTTCGACAAAAAATTTCTTCAAAAAATGTCACCTTATCCTATCATCGACTGAAGAAAGAACCTATTCCCCATGCCAGTTGCATACCAACTTTCGATAAATTTTAATACTAGGGCATAAACCACCTTTAATAACAAATTCAAGTGTAGTGAAATCCACTACTCCACCATTCCCTCTTCAAAAAGATATCGTCGCCTACCACACTGAACCTATCCTTTGTGTGATCAAACGTCCTAACGACATGCCCGCTCCGTATTGTGCTAGAAAACTGCATCTAGGATATCCTCCTCCCGATCTTACCTATAAAGATAATTTTCTCCCATTCAAATTGTTAGGAGGAAAAACTCTCCTCCACTTTTTCGATAGGTGATAAACACGCATTTCGTATCTTAACTCTAAAGAGTGCGCAATGATCAATTGATGTAAATATATTAAATTCAGATGACAATCCACACGAATTTTTAATTCGATTAGCCCTAGAACATGCAACTATGTGGTTCAAAACATAAAATAAGAAAGCATGCAATCAAAACAGACTTTCAGAAGAAAAAAAATACCTTTCAGATAAAACCTTTTATTCACTTTATAAAATTCATAAATTGAAATTTACAAATTTTATAAATGAATATACTATGATCCTATCAAGAATAAAAAAATCGTAGTCTTCCTTCAACAATGATCCACACAAGAATCATAAAAACCACAGTCCTCCTTAAGCCTCAGACTTTGTGTTCATTAGTGTTCCCCTCGGGATTCACAACTTAGCCATAGAAATTCCTTCTCCATAAAGGTTGTGTATGTAAGGATACAAATTATACGGTTTAAATTTGATTCACTCAAATATATTCTGGAAATGTGATTTGTGAATCAAAAAGGTTTTCCAAAAATAAAAGGTTTCAAATGTTTTGCTAAATAATTATGGAAAAACTCTTAAGAAAAATAAACACAAAATAGGTATTAATATGACGTTTACAAATTTCGAGCTGGTGGCTCGTTTGAACGAATTTTGAAGCTTGTTCGAATGAGAATGGCAATTCATTTGAATGAAATACATTTTGTTCGAACCAATCTTCCATCTCATTTGAACGAACTTCAAACGATCTAAAGTAATACTCCCTCGTTCGATGTTCCATCGAAGCAAACTTCAAACGAAACATCAAACAAAAATGATATCTCATTAGAACGAGAATCCCATCTCATTTGAACGAGATGTGAGAACTTTGAAATTTTTTAAAATAAATGAAAAATCCCCGTTTTAAAAAAAAATCATGTTACAGTTTTAATAAAAATAAATATCCTAAAATAAATTCAGGGAGTAAATTTAAACACATAACAACATTATGCCTTCATAGAACTTTCACAGAGTGCAGATTCTGAAAAGATGGAGATGTTGGATCTTTAGATCTTCGTGTCGGCTCTTATCAAACAGTCGCAAGATATGCCAAACACTATGCTAGCCTAAGCTATGAGCAAATGATAGAAATCATGGTCTTAAAACTATCCCACTTTTTGACTATTCCAATACAAGCATAAAATCCAAATCCAAATTACAATGTAATCCTCTAAGACATAAAATAATATTATAATACCCTCCCAAACCTTAAAATGGATAGGTAAAAGAATAATGATTTTTTCAAAATTAAATCTTCAAATCTACACTTCATTATTATCTTCTCTTGAGAGGCTTATCTTCATTGAGTGTCATATGAATATGATCTTCCAAAAGTACCTACACACATGAAACAAAGTATATACACCGTGATGCATCAACTTTGACATATAAAATAAAACTACTTTTAAACCCCGCGCGATGCGCGAGCGTGGTATAATTTTATTCGTAAAATATATGCCACATAAATAATATTATCATTACATTTAAACTAATGTTAATATGAGATGAAAAAATGATTAAGAAATTTGGGACATATGAACATGCCACTATTTTAAAATTACAAATCAACTACATATTTATATTTTTTAGTAGAGATGGTAGTTTTATGATTAGTATACACTAAACACCAAGATACTTTTTTTATTTAAGACATAATTATATTTTTATGTCTATTTGACACATTATATAAGTATTAATTAATAATAGATGGAGAGAAAATGGACACTCATATATAATCACGATAATTACTATCATATATATATATATATATATATATATATATATTTCAAAATATTTTACTTAGGCACTTAATCAACTTTACATAAATTATACATTAACCCTTAATTTTTGAAAAATATAATGAATAGTATCATGGACATGATAGACAGAAATGACAAGCAATTAGAACTTGTGTGTTAAGAAAATAAAGCATAAAGAGTATAATTTGTATAAAAAAATGTGAAAATGAGTCAAAATAAAAATATCAAACCTTATAACAAAGCACAAAAATAATTGTGCAATCACAATATAAAAAGAGAAAAATCCAAAAAGGAATATTATATATTTTATTTAAAAAATAATGTTATTAAACATGGAAGCATACCTCACTTTCTTTAAAATAGAGCAACATACACCATATGCTTCTAACTAACTAAATTCACATCATATGCTTCTAACTAATTAAACTCACATTTCTATATAAAGATTCAATCGAAATTATCTTAAGAAAAACACTATTTCAATCTTCACATAACACATTCTACTTAAACAAAATCATAGTCTATTATATGGCTCCTTGTCAATTTTGTAAGGATCTTTTACTATTTGGGGTCCAATAGTTTTTAGAGTTTTATTCCATTTGTTTACATTCTACTCGTTTGGGATTCAAAATTGACAAAAAACGTTAGTTAGCTAGTTTGATGGTCAGTTGACTCATTTTCCAATCAAAAAGACTATTTTACCCATTAGTATAAGTATTTATTAGTGTATTAAAACAAATTTTACATTATATCTTATTGTTTTAAATAGTAAAACTTTTTTTACTAAAACTTTTTTATAAAATGAGAAAGTTTTATAAAATGAAAAAGTTTTATACACTTTTTTTATTAAGTATTTTTTTTAAATCAAAAAGTTTTACAAAATCAAAAGGTTTTTTTATAAACTTTTTTTAGCACTTTTTTTACAAACATTAAAAAAATATTGTTTTTAACTGTTTTTATAAACGTTGAAAAAACTTTATATAAAAACAATCTTATAAAAAAACAATTTATGAATGTCAAAAGTTTTTTTGTAAATTGTTTTCAACTTTTTCATAAAACCAATTCTTTATATGAATAAATTAAAAACGTCAATAACACATAATATAAAAACATTAAAAACAATGTTTTTTTAACAGTTTTTTGTATAAACGTTAAAAAAAATTATGTAAAAACACTGTTCTTAAAGAAAAAAGAACTCTTTTAAAAAAATATTAAAAAATGGTTTATATAAAAACAACATTTTTTTAAAGAGAATTATAATACTGTTTTTGAATGTTTATAAAAAACAGTTAAAAATTCAGTGTTTTGTAACGTTTTTTAAAAACAGTGTTTTTTCCTTAAAAAAATAGTGGTTTATATAAACAGTTTTTTAACATTTATAAAAAATAGTGTTTTTAACATTTTTATATCAACTGTTTTTGAATGTTTTACGTAAAAAAAATAATTTTATAAAAAAAGTTAAAAAAATTGTTTATAAAAAAAACAGTTTAACGATTATAAACTGATTTTTTTTAAAAACATTGATTTTATATAAATTATTTTTTGATGTTTATAAACAACAGTGTTTTTTTAACATTTAAAAAAAGTGTTAAAAAAATAATCCAAAAAAGAGAGAAAGTAAGAATAAGAGAGATAAGAGAGGTAAAAGCTCTTATAGTTTATATAAAAACACTTTTTGTTAAAAACATTGTTTTTTTAAAAAGTTAAAAGAACACTATTTTTTTACTATTTTTTATATACGTTAAAAAACTGCTTATACAAAAACCATTTTTTTTAAACAATTATAAACATCAAAAGGTTTTCTAATAAACACTTTTTAACGGTTTTTATAAAATCAATTTTTTTTTATAAAAAGACATCAAAAATGTTAATTTTTTTTTTATAAACTATTAAAAACAACTTTTTATATGAACAGTTTTCATATAAAATGTTAAAAATGTTAAAATAACAGTATTTTTCAACGTTATTATATAAACTGTTTTTTAACATGTTTATAAAAAAAATTGATTTATAAAAAAAACGTTAAAAAAGTTTTATAAAAAACCATTTCACGGTTATAAAAAAAAATTAAAAACATTATTTTTATATAAACTGTTTTTTTTTAAAAAGTGTTTTTATATAAAATATTTTTTTAAGTTTATTAAAAAGAGTGTTTTTAATGTTTTTAGTAAACAGTGTTTTTTTTTAAAAAAAGAAGCGTTTTGATATAAAATATTTTTGACCGTTTATAAAAAAGTAATTAAAAAACCAGTGTTTTGTAACGTTTTTAAAAGCAGTGTTTTTTAAAAAAATAGTGGTTTATAAAACTATTTTTTAACGTATATAAAAAAAGCAGCTAAATATAGTGTTTTCAACGTTTTTATATCAACTTTTTTTTAATGTTTTTAACGTTTTATGTAAAAAATTAATTTTATAGAAAAATTAAAAAAACAGTTTATAAAACAACCTTTTAACAATTATAAACTGTTTTTTTTTAGAAAAACATTGCTTTTATATAATTTAATGGTTATAAAAAACAGTGTTAAAGAAATAACCCAAAAAAGAGAGAAAGCAAATGGTTGTATAGTATTTTATAGAAGTATAAAATAACCATTAAATGGTTGCAATAGTTCAATGCATCTATTAAATTGCTTGTATAGTATTTTATAGAAGTATAAAATATAGAGTGCTACGTGGACACTCTCAATGATGAGGAGTTTTAAATGCTCATAAATGCCTTGTTTTGTATTTTATAGTATATAGAGATTCATGAAGATAAATTCACCCCCATAAATTAAACTCCGCCATAATTTATTCTCCCCCTTTTATGCTGTCCGAAATAGATAAGGAGTAGAAAATAATAATGAAACTCCTAGAATTACAAATGAGACTAAGATATAATAATAAAAAAAATATGCAAGAGACAAACATGAAACGATAATCTTAAAAGCTCCACAAACTATTTTTGAAAATTCTCATTTTTTCAAGTATTAAATTTTACAAATACAACACAATGGAGAAACAAAAAAATACCCGAATCACAAAAATGGAATGTAAGGATGTGAACATATTCTATAGGTTAATCAACATAGACAAATATAAAACATGTACAAGAATGAATTTTTCACCACTAACGAAAGATATCAAAGTATACCTAATCAAGACTGTAATTGATTTTCCCACCAATAACGCCCAAAACTATGTAATGATTTACGAAATTTTTAAGGATGTGCAAACCCATTGATCTTAAACTTAACTCCCCCAAAACCAACATTTGGATTTTTTTCCTCTCAAATATGTTTGAAGAAATTAATGCTCATATGTAGCGAAGCATCAATGTTCTTAGAATTTGTCTTGGCACTTCTGCTTTTAAGTGCCTTTAATCTTTTAGGCTCTATTCTTTTTACAAATGGTGGCTTTTCATGCAAAGTCAACATGTCATTCACAACCGATTCCATTGCTGAAAATATTCAAAATTTGCCGAATAAATTATTATCTATATTTGTTTCAGTTCGAGGAATGGTTCTTACATGCACTACTTATATTATCTCGTTTTTCACATTTGGATTGTTTTCAAAGCAAGATTTAGATGAAAAAACTACAATCAACACGTTATAGGTAATTGAAACATTCAAATAAGTTCGTGCTCGCATGCATTAAAGGTGATAATGAGACACACATGTAGAAACTTATCATCATATCACATCTTAATGACTCCACACATTATAAAGCACATAAATGGAATTATGTCACTTCTCAAAACAATATAAATAGTCACGTGCAATGGAATGAATGGGTGACTCGAACATCTTTAATCTTCATTCACATATGGTGTAAAAAAATCAAAACTATTTTTGGATTTATTTTTGTAAAAAAATTATCAAAATAAAATCTTTTTATATTTTTCAAAACATTTCTAGAAAAACAAAACTCTTTTGAGATTTTTGAAAAATATATCAAAATGAAAAAATATAAGTACGATGATAGTACACACTAGAAATAGGGATATATGATATGAGCAAGAAAACATCTTATTCTAGTAAACAACCCCAACCTCAATCATTAGGCCCATAGGAGTTTTCAAAAGGACATGACATCCTATGAAATTTCTTCATCAAAATTTGTAAATTTTTGACCAAATTCTCTACTTGCTCTCAAAATCTCTCTCGCCATGTGCCAGAGCATGTGGAGAAACATGTGTGTGAGTGCGTGCGGGAACTTGGGTAGTAGCATAATGTGGAAGATACCTCCGAGAAACTCTCCCTAACTTAAAGAAAAATTCCCTAAGATAACCTCTTTTCTTGTAATGGTAACAAACATACACGGGCTTAGGTACACCTATCTCAAAACGTCAAGGAATATCTCTCCTACGTGGATTCGAAAACCTAGGTTGGTTAGGTCGAGGGCCATATGGACCAAACAGAAACTCAGGAACCGGCCCAAGTTCTACATGGGAACTGGATGCACTGTCATAACCTATTACTAGCCTCTCAACATTACCCAAAGTGGGACCAAGAACTATCCATTCAACCTTTTTAAATGTGTCCTCTAAAGTGACTTTGATCTCCTGGGCATGTTCAAGATCTCTCTCGAGTTAGGATACACAGGCTTCAAGTTTATCACGAGTATCCAATAAAGATTGGAGATCTCTCATAAGACTATCCATAGTATTGGTCATGCCTCTCTTTTGCCAACCTAATAC
Organism: Sambucus nigra; assembly: GCA_949130495.1. NCBI lineage: Eukaryota > Viridiplantae > Streptophyta > Magnoliopsida > Dipsacales > Adoxaceae > Sambucus > Sambucus nigra. The sequence goes on along the minus strand of OX422210.1, from coordinate 457,070,588 downwards.
GATCAACTGCTCACTCAAAGAAACCTTCACCTTCTCGAGTTAACTCATCGATGCCTCACACAACCTCAAAATTTTCACCTCTCTCTCCAAATCTAGAACATTAAAAGACATATTTTTGTTTAACTTTGTGGTTTTAAAATTCTCGGTGTACAAATAACTAATATATTTTTCGAGATCCCATTCTCCATCACTTGCCATTTCATCCTCAGACTCACTATCTACTGAATGACTCAAAGCATCATCTAGGCTTTAACGTTTACATGTGTCCTCATCGTGATGGGACAAACTAGAAGTACTCATGTGACTACCCATGAACACAATGCATGGTTCATGTGGTGATTCTCCCCCTGAATAAATAGACTCGATGTCACTATTGCTAAGAATGGCTTTATTTGCAATCTCCTTTCCTTTTCTCTTTCTCATAGTGAGACACTCATATGACTTTTGCCTTTTACCTTGGCACTCATATCGCTTCGTATTTCTCCCTACCATCCTTGATGTTGTTATTATTTTTATTTTTATCAAAAATCCTTTTATTGGAAGAATTTTATTTAAAACATTTGAGATACGTTTTTAATTTTTTTGGCAAATAAGGCTAAGTCATCAACATCAAAATCACCCTAAGATTCAGACTCACAAACCCTTTCATTTTTCTTCTTCTTAACTTGAGTCGTTAATACTACCAATCACTACACCAAAATGGGCAAATTGTCACCTTTCAGCCGACCAGCCTTGTCAAGGTCATTGACCGTGACAAAAAAACACGCGTTTTATGTCACGGTCATTGACCTTGACACGACCGTGACAAGTCCGTGATAAATTTAATTGTCACGGTCTTGTCACGGTCAATGACCTTGACACGACCGTGACAACTTTTCTAGCAAAAACCCTTTCCCCCTTCTTTTTTCCCTCCCACCGTTCCCTCCCTCTCTCTCTCTCTCTCTCTCTCTCTCTCTCTCTCTCTCTCTACTTTCAGGTCCAATTTCTCTCTCTCTCTCTTCCATTTATATATATATTTGTGTGTATATTTATGTGTGTATGTGTATATATATATGTGTGTATGTGTATATATATATGTGTGTATGTGTGTGCGTGTGTGGGGGATGGGGCGGGGTGGGGCGGGGTGGGGGAGGGGTGGTGGAGGGGGGCAGGGGGTGGGGTGGGGTGGGGTGCGGTGTGTGTGTGTGTGTGTGGTGGGGGAAGGGGTGGTGGAGGGGGCAGGGGATGGGGTGGGGTGGGGTGCGGTGTGTGTGTGTGTGTGTGGTGGTGTGTTTTGGGGCAGGGGGTGGTGGAGGGGGGCAGGGGGTGGGGTGGGGTGGGGTGGGGTGTGTGTGTGTGTGTGGTGGTGTGTGGTGGTGGAGGGGGTGGTGGAGGGGGGCAGGGGGTGGGGTGGGGTGTGTGTGTGTGTGTGTGGTGGTGTGTGGTGGGGGAGGGGGTGGTGGAGTCCACTTTTGGTGTGTGTGTGTGTGTGTGGTGTGTGTGTGTGTGTGGTGGTGTCAACAATTTTTTTACAATAATCAAATACTGTAGAGTCCACTTTTGTTATTGTTTGTCAATTTATAAAATATTGCACATCCACGGACTATTATAGAATAGTGAGTGTAAATACGAGTCTAACCCATGAAAATTTATTAATTTTTCATTCAAAATAGTTGTGATTGTCCAACTAAACGAAATGAGTTTAAAGAAGAGATGAAATATTCCTAAGCTAAAACAAATAAAAATGAAAATACGAAAGACATAATCAAGTGTGCGAGTAAAAAACTGACGTTCGATTCATTATCCACATTTTACTAATAGTGTACAATAATTTAAATTTGTCGTTCCTGATTTAATAACTCAAATAAAATGACCCTCATGTTTAATTCGAAAAATAATACGATTAAGTTCACAATAACATTTAACGTCTCTAAATTTAGACACCTAAAATTTCTAATACGTTAGAAAGTTCATTTTGAAATTTCAAAGTACACTCTTTAACTATGGACTATCAATTAATTCAATAAAAGTATAACCCATCGAAAAGTACTCACGCTCAAAATAAGAAAAATAAGTTTTCAAACACAGTCGAAGGTTTAAAACACCCTCATGGCATTTTAAATGGATGTCGAATTTCTAAAGATCTTAGGAAATATTGAAAAATAAAAACGAATTTAAACTACACACAATATTAATCAAAAACAATAAACTTCACATGGTCCTACTAAATAAATTAAGCTAGTATAATTAAAGAGAAAATAAAAAAATGCAAGAATGAATAATAACTTTTATTAAACAAACTTACAATTAAATATGTATTGATGTAAAAAAACTAGACTTGATCTAATTTTATAATCACAGATAAAATATATAATTGTAATGGTAAATACAAGAGAAAGTGATTTTTTTAAGTGCTTCGGCTATGCAAGAAAGCCTACGTCTACTGTTGTTGTATTGATTTCAGAGGTTACAAAATGCTAGGTACTCTTACAAATAAGAATATCCCAAAATCTGTTCTACCTTGCCCTTGATGAAAAGGATAAAACATAGTTATAGTGATCCGGAGGTCAAGGGTTGGAATTCCAAGAGATGTAATGCTTTTATACATTTATAATCACGATTCATTCCACTAAATAATCATGATTGCACTCAAATTTAATTATTTATAAATCACTCGAAAGAATGTGTTCTTATTATTAAAGTTGATTACGGTATATTATGATTCCCCACGTTATGTTTTCGATAACCTCTTGGTTAAATAAATTTTCTACTAACCGATTTTAATGAATATCTGATCAATTCCTTGATCAGATACCTATTCACACAATGATTGACCAACTTGCGAGGATC